>CM068368.1:777176775-778615459 GCA_034769895.1 Magicicada septendecula
TGTTTTCTCAGAAAAATTCAAATGAAAACTTTTATAATTCGTTTGTTTCACATGGTCAGTAAAAACAATTGTTTTGCTCCAGATTTGTTTTTCTAAAAACTTAAAAAATTGAGGTTTTTACAAAAAAATGTTGAAATTCTTACAAGATTGTGGTTGTAACAAAACTTGAATTGAGGGTATAGCTTGTTCATTTAAAGTAGATAAAAACTGTCCTTTTTTTTTCACTGACTTGCCTTGCCTCCTGGTGTTTTTCCAATTTTGTTTTGTTCTTGAGGTAGCCAAGTCTAAAATATGATATAAAAAAAAAGTAATAATAAAATTGTGGGATATGTATTAGTTTTTCTAATAATTGAGGTTGATGTCATATGATGTCAAAACTGATGAAAGAAGTACGCTGCATGATATGTATACAATCTAACGTCTCTGAAGACTTTGAGACATGTAAAGGTCTTAGGCAGGGAGATGATTTAGCATGTTTATTATTCAACCTTGCGTTGGACATTGCAGTGAGGGAATCTGGGATACAGGTTGGTGGAACAATATTCAACAGGTCCGTTCAGCTGATATCATCTGCTGATGATACCAACCTTATGGGCCGGTCTTATGCTGCAGTGAGTGATGCATTCCTTGCATTGGATGGAGCTGCCAAAAGACCAAAAGAGTTGACTTGGTAGTTAATGAATCCAAGACAAAATATATGTGCACCTAACTACATCAAAATGAAACACAAGAGCAAGGTTGTGATTGGCACCTACATTTTTGACCTGTGTTGATGCATTCACATATCTTGGCACGTTAGTGACTGCCAACAACGAAATTCAGTTGAAGGTTGGGCGAAGAATATTGGCCACCAACAGATATTATTTTGGGCTTTAGAGACCAAGAGAAGCAGCTGTATCTCTCGAACCACGAAGATGTGACTTTACAAGACTTTGATAAGACCTGTCCTGACATATGGATCTGAGTGGTAAACACTGACAAATCATATTGAAATTTCCCTGCTGATATTTGAGAGGCAAATCTTTAGAAGAATTTTTGGAGCAGTTCAAGAAGGACAAACCTGGAGGTAGCGTATCAGTTATGAATTAATGGATATATACAAGGACATGGAGATGGGTCATACTGTTACAGTGGGCCGACTCCGTTGGGTTAGTCATGTGTCAAGGATGTCAGAAGAGAAGATTCCAAGGAAGGTCTAAGAGAGAGAGGATTTATGGAAGGAGAAGGACTGCCAGACCAAGACTGGCATTTATTTCAGAAATAACATAAGTCACTGTTTTGATGAAATTGAGTTAACACTGTTTTTATATTGTATATACGTAAATACATGTTATACTCAAAAACAACTATAATCTACACTATTTTCATTGTGTTTAAATTGCTTGTTTATTTCAGAAACAACATTAGTCAGCGACTTGTGTTGTTTCTGCTGTAAATAGCTGGAGATTGTGCAAGGATCTCAGCAAGTCTACCTATTCGAGCATGCGCAGTATATTATTCAGAGGTTGTTATTACCGTAGCAAAACGGATACTTCAAGCGATGAAAGTCAGACAGATAATGTAATAATTAAAGAAAATAAAAGAAAACAGGGAGTAACAAATGATAGTGTTTATAAAAGAAATGTTATTAAACGTGCTAGAGTGAAAGGATTAAATTATAAGAATTGGAAAGGTGAAGATAAACTTCTAATAGTACAAGGAGAGCATTGCAAGTTGAAATTAGAATAAAAAGATGTTAAATTAGGTACGTAATCTATGCTATGCCTACTCTTAAATACTATAATATGATGTGTTTCTAATATTTTTGGTAAAACGGACTTAATAAATTATTATTATTTTAAACAAAAATACATTACAAACTTATGATAAATTATTACTTTAAACACTAATAAATTACAAAATTCCAGCTCTTAAAGTATTGAACTACAACAATCAATGAATGAATTTCTCTTACGTTATATGTAATTTTTGTCATATCGACAAAAAAAAGTTTTAATTTTAATTTATGAAAAACATTCTTATGAAAATAAGTAACTCATCGACAGCATTTTATATGAATTAAATTTATGAAATATGAAAAATAAAGTAAGGTAGCAGCTACATATAAGGCAAGAGAAATAAAATTCTCTCATTGACCAATATTTTAAACACTAGTATAAAATTTACACTAGAAACCTATTTTGTGTTTCTGTTTCTTTACTTTTATTTTAGACTAATGAATGATGTGTAACGGGACATTTTGGGCCTATTTTTGGGGTAATAAAGAAATTTGTATTTTTTAATAAAGCAAATAACATTTTTTCGATAATTGGGACAAAACGTAAACAAAGGTATATTTATTGGCAGCGGCAGTGGTAGCACTGATTGTGAAAATTATTCATGAATATCAAAAGACGCAGAAATCAACAGACCGCAGAAATGTGTGCCAAGGTCAACCAATGACATACAAAACTGTAAACAAATTATGTAACTGAGCATCGGACGATCTTACGTCAGAGCCTAGCCTAATGGGGGAATGCAGTTATGAAACAAAAACAGTCTGCTGGCATAGTAATACGAAGCTCTGAACAATAAGAATTGGTCATACAACCACGGCGACTTTATAAAATAGTGCCGTTTGCCAAGCCCCAGTCTAACTTCACCACTCGCGCGAGTGACATCCATATACAGTTCCGGAACGTAAATTGCGGGCCCGCAAAACAACACAATGTGAATAACAGTTTTTAAAGTTGACGTTAAATTGAAATTACACCTAATTAACGTAAAATGAACAGTTTTCGGAAATGAACAGTTAAAATAAAGAATGTGCGCGTCTATAGCCAAGTGACGTCTTCTGGACAAAAAAAATATAACAGCTAAGTAATCTACAAGAATGTACATAAAAACAAAGCTTTCAATTTTTTGGCTAAAATCTTCAAAAGTTTAATATTTTCATACTTAATAGAGCTCTTAAAATCTGGGGGTAGATATGTGTGTGTGTGTGTGTGTGTGTGTGTGTGTGTGTGTGTGTGTGTGTGTGTGTGTGTGTGTGTGTGTGTGTGTGTGTGTGTGTGTGTGTGTGTGAAAGCGCTGGTTTCCGTTATGTTATATTTGTAGCGAATAATTTGTATTTATATTATATCTTACTTTGAAGACTACTTAAACAAATGATCTATTTTATGAATACGTATTTTTGAATATCACTAAATTTAAAATGTAAGAGGGAGAAAGGAAATTTTGTATTTTGACAGAAACAATATAACTTAATGATGTTTTTTCTTTTTTCTTTTTTGGATCTAATAAAGTAATATTGATTAGAATATTTAAATGTGAATTAGTAGTTATTTCAAACAACCATATTGTTTTTCAACACGTCTAATTAGAGATCCTGGACATGGTGAGTATAAAGTTGGTACTACAACATGGCGGCTGCACTAGCCGAAAGTATATAGAAGTATACAAAGTGTATTAATAAATTAATTAAAAGGTAATTAATAAATCAGTTAACAATGGCGCCCAACCAGCTGGACCGTTTGCATAAATTTAATTATGCAAATGTGGACCTGTTGCAGGAATGATATGGTTGTTTGAGGTAAAAATAAATTACGTGAAAACAGACGTACAAAGATAAGGGTAGTAGGGGTGAGTAGAATATTAATAAGTATGTGTTACCTATAGTAATATTTTACAAAGAAATATATCTAAAAAAAAAAAAAAAAAAAAAAAAAAAGGCAGATAATACTGAGAATGTCAATTTAACTGACATTGAATCAGAGAGCCAAATGAATATAGAATTAACCGGTACTGAGTCGAAAATTATGGATGAAGTAATTCATTCAACACCAGTCCCGATTAAAAAATCTGAGGATCACGATATGATGAAAATGATCCAATTTCTTTGTACCAGTTTCAATAAATTTGATGTAAAGTTAGATGAACAAAAAAACGAAATGCTCAATAAATTTGACAATAACGAAAAAATTTTTGAGAACAAATTTAATGTGATGAATAGTCGTTTTGACATGAATGATGCTGTTTGATGTATTAACTAAATCACTGTGTAGTATTGAGAGCAAGTTAAGCGAAATATGTAGTGAAGCAAAAAGAGAAACAAATGAGCCAAGAGAGAGTGTATGTACAGAGAAAAATAAAACCAATAAAAATTGTAGTGACAAATGTAAAAATATGATATCAGAGAAAGAGTTAATAAATGATAACAATAATGTTGAAAATAATGAGAATAATAGTAATGTATTTGAAGAATTAGTATCGGAGGTCGATACGATGAAAATAAGTAATGAAAATACTGATGAATGTGTAGAATGTGATTATGAGATGTTAATGTGTGTTAATGAGTTAGAACGAGAGTGGAAAAATAGTATAGTGATAGAATGTGGGCAGAGGGTAAATTTTCCCATTAATTTTTCTGAACCAGAGTGTTCACAAATGTTGTTTTTGAAGGGCAAGAGACCCGTATTGGTAGATGAATTGAAGTGTATATTGATGTTGTATAATGTTGTACCCTCTGTCTGTAATAATTGTGAGAGTGTGATGTGGTGTTATGAAGAGAGAGAGTTGTGTATTGAGAGAGAGATAGAATTATATAAGTTAAAAAGAAATTATGATGAATTGAGAAAAAGATTAGAAGGGGTGAAGATGAACCATATAAAATACTTACCTGTTGCAAGAGAGATAGAGAATTATTTTGATGATATCTTTATAAACAATAAACACTTACCTGATAATAGTAGGGGAATATAAAAATGATAAAATAACTTACCTGACGTTGACCAATAATACTGATGGAGACTGGACAATAATAACTTATGTTGACAAGGTTTATGATATATTAATGGGGAATAACCCTATAAATTATAATGGCATAATGAATGAAATAAAGTTAATGGATTATTATAATAATAATAATGATAACAGATGGTGTGTGGATAACAATGATGTATGTTATAAATATGTTCATTATATATATGATGATGGAGGTTGAAATTAAAATGAGTGTATGGACATTGTTAAATATTGTAAATTTTGGTAATGACCTTGCAGATTTGGAAATATGAAGTGTGAAACAATTGAACAGTTAATGACGAATAATTTGTAAATAATGTAGTGAATTCAATTGTGTGTATTATGAAATGTTAGGTAAACAATGTGTATATGTAGTAGAAAATGGTGTGATAATAATAATAATATTATTAATATTTTGCAGTCTAAATAAATAAATAAAATAATTATGAAGACAATAATTAATGATTTGTAAATTTTTGGTAATAATTGAAATATGTTGTGTTTTAATAATCAATTGAAGTAAATAATTTGAGATGTTTCAATATTGTGATTGAATGTTATATGTTTGAGTTTTTATAATGAATTTAAATTATTTGATGAGATTTCAATTTAACAACAATTAATGAATAAATAAATAAATGTTAAATGGTTTATTTTGTGGAATAACGTAATTGTTAAAATAAATAGATTAATAATAAATTTGGAAATTTTGAAAATCTAATTGCAGCACAGGATAAATAATGGAATGATGATATATAAAAAAGTTAATGAAAAATTTCAAGCAAGAATGTTTATCAGTTTTATATAAATTATGTAAAAGAGAATTGTTTGTTTAATGTATGCTAATAATCCAGGTTAATTTCTATTTGTTTGTTGTGTTATGATACAAGATGTGTGGGTAATTTTGGGGGGTAGAGTGGTGTCTATAGAAGTGATTATAACAATGGAATGTAGAGACAGCAATTGTAGATATGGTTTAGTTTAGCTATTAAGTTGCTGTTGCTGGGGTGGCATGTGCCCCAGTAGATAGCGGAAGGTGTTGGGGGTAGCAGGGAGTGTTACCTCCATCGGAGGCCAACATGGCGTAAAATGCATGGCACACCCTTTTGTACAATTTTAAATTGTAACTTGATAAATTGCCGTGCCGTGCAAATTAATGATGATGAATACATGCCTGAAGGAAGAGATGATTTCCCCGACTTTTCGGGCGATTACTGCCTTACCAGCACTAATCGTGGTTTTGACTAGCGGTCAGCTATGGCCATATCAAGTCCCTTGACCATAGCTGGCTTGAAATTGGTCTATAATAGAAATTAATGGGGGTGACACTAGGGGAAATCCAGGAACTATGGAACAGCGGCTGCCGCTCTGTTCGAGGAGGAACAGCAAAGCCAGGTGGTAGACCCGCATTAAGGGTGCATAACTATAGAACAAAGATATGTTGATATCTAAACCTTTCGAATGTAACGCAGAAGCAAGGACACGGAGATGTCAAATTCCTCCAAAACTTCAGTCCTTGTGGACGCAACTGGACGCCACAGTCCAGGGGGGTCATAGTGTGTGTGGCAGGGAGGTTATCCAGGGGGGTAACGAATTAGAAATTTGTTGTATTTTAATAATGATGACTCGCTACTAAATAATTTTGTTTTAATTTGAAAAATAGAAGCACTAGATACTTCCTATATTGTGTTTATTATGTCTTATTGTGTTAATTGCATGTAGCATGCTAGGAATAAGGATTATAAAATATAATAATATGTTTTCAATGTGTTTATAGATTTTAAATAAGAATGAAATAAATTTGTGATAGGTGAAATTTTTAATGGGTTGCAAAAGATAGAAGTTGGGTGATAGTAATTGTTCAAGTAAAACATTAAGTCAGTCCAAGTTGAAAAATATTGGGGTATTAAAGAGAATGAGAGAGGAAATACATGTAGTAGAGAATTTGAGTATAAGTGGAGACACAGTAGTAATGGAGAATTTATGTAGAGTTTTGAGTGATATATTGTTGTTTATAATTGATTATGTTAATTTGTTGTAATTGTAGTGAGGTAATGAGATTGAGATTTTGGGGATGGCAATTTTGTAATAGGGGGTAGTGTAATGTGGGAGTCCGCAACATAATGATAAGTTGGGACAGGATGGGAACGATTTAGGGGGAACGGGGTCGCCTTAGGTAGAATCCAGGGGCCAGATGAGGGAAATGAGTTTTTTGGGGGGGGGAAACACGTATACTATGTACAAAGGGTTAGAGAGTTTTTTTTTTTATATATATTGAGAGAAGGTGGCGAATTGAGTTGAGTAGTAAGTAGTTAGAGGTAGAGAAGGGTTAGTAGATTTTTGGTCGAGAGGGGTGTCATACTAGTTAAAGATTTTGTAAGGGAGCGTTAGAGTAATAAAAGGGGTAAGATTATGGGTAAATGCCAAGTTGATAAAGTGAATTATAATGAATAACGTAGAATCACCCAAATTAATGAAAGGGAATAATAAATGAAATGATGTGAAAAAAAAATTGAGAAACGAATTAATAAAAGTAAAGTGAGTTTAAAAGGTAATTTTATGATTTTATATGCAAATTTAATGATGTAAAGTGTGTAACATTTTAAATACCAATTGTTTATTTTAAGATAATAATAACAATGTGAATTATGAATGTACTATGTTTTCTTATGTTTTATTGTGTTTGTTAGTGTAAGAGAATTTTATGAATTTAAATATTTTAAATGCAATTTGGGGATGAGAGAGATGTATAATATGGTAAGGGGAAATGTTTATTTAAATTCTGATGGGAATCAGGGCAATGATTTTGAATTTTGGGATAAAAGTTAACAAGAGAAAGTAGATAGAATGAGATTATGGAATTTTAAAATCGGTATCATGTTGTAGTTAGGTATTCTGATATATGTTAGAAGTAAGTAAAAAACAAAACCAGTGCTTCTTAGCGCAAACCAGCATCGCTAGGGGGAAACAGATCAGTTGGGGATATGGTGTTGCAAAAGGCCACTAGTTGATATTTGATTTGTTGTTTCAGTGTTTAGTGATGCTGTGGCGGTGGACCTGAGCTGGCCAGCGCGTCAGAGCAGGGGCGTTAAGTATCTGTCTGACTCTATGGTGTTGGGATCTCGATAGAGAAGTCCAGTATTGTCATTCAGGTGCGGTCACAGTCACTGGACCAAGGGTGAGTTAATTATATTTTTTTTTGTAAACCATACAGGGGGTTGTGGCGACATATCCTGGCTGATCCCTTTAGCAAGTATGAATGTGTCAATGAGATTTTTTATGCTTCGGCATAAAATATCTCATTGAGGGGGTATTGTAACGGGACATTTTGGGCCTATTTTTGGGGTAATAAAGAAATTTGTATTTTTTAATAAAGCAAATAACATTTTTTCGATAATTGGGACAAAACGTAAACAAAGGTATATTTATTGGCAGCGGCAGTGGTAGCACTGATTGTGAAAATTATTCATGAATATCAAAAGACGCAGAAATCAACAGACCGCAGAAATGTGTGCCAAGGTCAACCAATGACATACAAAACTGTAAACAAATTATGTAACTGAGCATCGGACGATCTTATGTCAGAGCCTAGCCTAACGGGGGAATGCAGTTATGAAACAAAAACAGTCTGCTGGCGTAGTAATACGAAGCTCTGAACAATAAGAATTGGTCATACAACCACGGCGACTTTATAAAATAGTGCCGTTTGCCAAGCCCCAGTCTAACTTCACCACTCGCGCGAGTGACATCCATATACAGTTCCGGAACGTAAATTGCGGGCCCGCAAAACAACACAATGTGAATAACAGTTTTTAAAGTTGACGTTAAATTGAAATTGCACCTAATTAACGTAAAATGAACAGTTTTCGGAAATGAACAGTTAAAATAAAGAATGTGCGCGTCTATAGCCAAGTGACGTCTTCTAGACAAAAAAAATATAACAGCTAAGTAATCTACAAGAATGTACATAAAAACAAAGCTTTCAATTTTTTGGCTAAAATCTTCAAAAGTTTAATATTTTCATACTTAATAGAGCTCTTAAAATCTGGGGGTAGATATGTGTGTGTGTGTGTGTGTGTGTGTGTGTGTGTGTGTGTGTGTGTGTGTGTGTGTGTGTGTGTGTGTGTGTGTGTGTGTGTGTGTGTGTGTGTGTGTGTGTGTGTGTGTGTGTGTGTGTGTGAAAGCGCTGGTTTCCGTTATGTTATATTTGTAGCGAATAATTTGTATTTATATTATATCTTACTTTGAAGACTACTTAAACAAATGATCTATTTTATGAATACGTATTTTTGAATATCACTAAATTTAAAATGTAAGAGGGAGAAAGGAAATTTTGTATTTTGACAGAAACAATATAACTTAATGATGTTTTTTCTTTTTTCTTTTTTGGATCTAATAAAGTAATATTGATTAGAATATTTAAATGTGAATTAGTAGTTATTTCAAACAACCATATTGTTTTTCAACACGTCTAATTAGAGATCCTGGACATGGTGAGTATAAAGTTGGTACTACAACATGGCGGCTGCACTAGCCGAAAGTATATAGAAGTATACAAAGTGTATTAATAAATTAATTAAAAGGTAATTAATAAATCAGTTAACAGATGTTTGTCATTTTTTGCAGATGTAAAAAGATGTTTTATGATTTGATATGCGAAGAGGAACGTACTAACATATTTTAAAAATTTAGAAGCTTACAAACCAAAAATGAACAAGATTGTTATTTACAATGAATGATTTCGACAATACCAGTAAAACAAAGACGGAGAAGAAAAGACCTTAGTGATTCAAATAAGCCAGACAGAGGTAGTACATATGTACTGTATATGAAATATCGTATGCTTCTGGAAAATACAAAGTATGTAAGAAAGCCTTTATTAATATCCATGGTATAACCAATGAACGAGTTCGTCGGTTGACCACTTTACTGTCTCAAGGGAAATCACCAGTGGATATGCATGGTAAAAATAAATCTGGGAATGCAAAACCTGGTTTCATGATAGATAATATTAAACAATATACAGTAGGACCTCCGTATATCGAATTTGATGGTTCCTAAGAAAAAATTCGATATATAGAAATTTCGATATACAGAAACCTGTTTCTTATTATTATTCGTAGGTTAGGAAAAGCACTGGAATTTGTTAAAAAAATCATGTATAGGCCTCCATACTATTAAAACGACATTTTGGTAATAAATAAATGAAAACCATAAGCATTTATTTAATAAAAATTACTGTATTTATTTAATAAAAAGTATTTAGTGTACAGTACAGTATTTATTTATTTACTTTAAAAAATTGTTTGTATTTAAAAAAGTAGGAACCTACGTGTTAAATGAGTAATACTGTATTTTATTAATTGGTCGTAAAATAATTTCGAATGTCTTTCTGAACCAAATTTGATGCAGATTCCTCATAAAAGTGTTCACATTTGTTGAGCGACTGGAAAATATCATCAGGCACATATTCTTCCGATTGAAGACCTCGACGGATTGTTTCAAATGCTGCCATCATTTCTTTCTTAGAAGGTTTAGGAACTTCAATTTCTTCTGCCTCATTGTCTTCACCTAAATCTTCAGCATCTTTTAATGAACTTAAAATGTTATCGTCCGTTGGATATTCTGCAATAATAACGTCTTCGTCGACGCTTAAAAATTCATCGAGTGATATGTCTTGATCTATTGCGCCAGTTGACTGTAACTGGTTCCAACAATCCTCAAGTTGTGGCAGTGCAGTAACTTCTTCCACAACAGTATTTTGAGAGAAGCCAGCTTTTATAAAACAATTCTGTATTGTTGATTCTGCTACATAATTTTGCCACACCTTTGCTACCTCTGATATACACAGCCTGAGATTAATCGCATCATCAATAGGTTTGTTGTTTTCCAATGCAAAAATGAGCCTCTTGAGGATCTGTTTTCGGTAAAGCATTTTGAGATTTTTTATTACTCCCTGGTCCATAGGTTGTAGTTTAGATGTGGTGTTTGGAGGGAAAAAAACCAGCTTCACGTTTGTTAACTTTTTTGCCACAAAAGGAGGGTGTGCCAGACAATTGTCAACAAAAAGAACCACTTTTCTTTTTTGTTTATCAGTTTTTTGTCAAAGTTTACTATCCATTTCTCAATAATCTCACTCATCATCCATGACTTTTTATTGTATTCGTAGTCGGTTTCTAAAGACTTCACTCCTTTAAAACATCTTGGTTGCTTGCTTTTTCCGATCACCAACATTTAATTTTTTTCTTTTCCGGACATATTGGCACACACAACAACAGTTATTCGTTCTTTACTATGTTTACCTCCGAAGCATTTATCGTCTTTAAAGGTTAGAGTCTTATTTGGTAAACATCTGAAAAAAAGTCCGGTTTCATCCATGTTAAAAACATTATCTGGTTCATACTCTTCTGAAATTAACCTTAAAGTTGTAGTTTTCCACTGGTTACAGTCTGCTTCAGATACACTTCCACTTTCTCCCGAAATAACTTTTTCTTTAATGCTGTGACGTTTCTTAAATTTGTCCAACCATCCAGAACTTGCTTGAAACTCTTCGTGCCCCAACACTTTAGCATAATCTACCGCCTTTTCCTTTATAAGAGGTCCTGAGACAGGCATGTTTTTATCTCGCACCATTGTCACCCATTTAAGAACTGCTTCGTCCACGTCATCATATTTGGACGTTTTAGACCGTTTTCTGTCTGCTCCTACATTTTCATGAGTTTTTAAAACAGATTCTCAATTCTTTATTATGGTTGACACTGTACTCGGCGGAATCAAAAACATTATCGCAACGTCTTTTTTTCGCATTCCACTATCCACATCTTTTAATAATGCCACCTTTTCTGCAACAGTCAAAGATTTTCTTTTTGACATTACAGCATTTACGTTCTCGTGAACTCAAGAAAAAATAAAAAATAAACTCAAAACAAAAATAAAGACTGACTGAAACTGAGTTAACCTTACTCCTTAATAACATACAGTACTACCGAATGATGAGATACTGTAATGCGCGGGAACGAGGAGTGAGGAACACGCACAGTGTCACGTGATCAACTGACTAATCCAGACCGGTCTAACAGGTTTCATTTTTAGTCAATGTGGAATCACAGATAATTTTCCCCTCATTTCTGAAGTTACAAAGTTCGATATATAGAAATTTTTTTCGATATATGGAAATTATTTTATATTGAAATTTCATGGGACTTAAAAAAAATTCTATAAATGGAGATTTTCGATATAAAGAAGTTCGATATACAGAGGTCCTACTGTATATCATCTTTCCCCACTAAAGTTGGACATTACACTAATAAAGAATACTAAATTATTTAAGCGAAAGACTTAATCTCCTTGAAATGCACAAGCTTTTTGTGCAAAAATATCGTGACCTTAATGTAAATTATAATTTTTATCGAAAAGTTTTTATAGAACACTTTCTCTTACATTTGGACATCCGCAGATCGATACCAGTTGTACGTGCGAGGAATTGGAGGTAAAAATTAAAAGTAAATTTTTAAATGACGCCGCTAAGAGAGCTTATATTGCCAAAAAACTTGTTCATATTCAGAGAGCAAAAAAAATTTACAAGAAAATACAGGAAATTTCAGTTTTTGCAAAGACTAATGCAACTGCAGGAAGAATATTTTTACAGAACTACTAATTGTGGTTGTTTTGTGTTTAGTTTAAATAAAAGTTTATAATTGTTTAATAGTTGTTTAAAGGTATTCGCTGATGTCGTTCCCTTCACTTACCATGTATTTGTAGAATGCAGTCTTCTAAAGTAGTCCCTGTAATATAACTTCACAACACAAGACAAGTAATATAATATTTCACTGATGAAAATTAAATATAGGTTGTAATCAAAAGTCCTGTAAGTGATACCGATTCAAAATTCAAAACTCTGGCACTGTACACTGTACTGCCACCTTCTGATAAAATGACTGCTCTTGATCTACTTGTTTTTTAAAATAAAGACTGATTGTAGATAAGTAAATTGTAGGTTTATTAACATCAAATTAATGGAATACAATCAAAAAATTCCTTCAAACAATTGATAATCACAAATAAAAATAACTGATTCTAATACAGAGATTCTTGTTCCTCAAGGTCGGTAACACTGTTTGTTTTGAAGTTACAAATTATTAACCAAATAGGGTTAACTTTATTTTTATATTGTTACCAAAATCGTGTGTTCTTTTAGACTACAAGATACGAATTGGAAAATGCTTAAGTCTTTTTGTTATGCATTAACAGAAAAGTGTTTACAAAATAAAATAGTGAATGAGATCATATAAAGGTAAAATATTGTATATGGTACCCCTGTTGTATGGAGTACAGGTTAAAATGTCGTATGTACGATAATTAACTCAACAGTTGTTGTTTTAAATTATTCTCTCTCTCTCTCTTTTAGAATTATTAATAAGTAATTATCATTAAGGATCCATCAATTTAAAATTTATTCAAGTACTGGTTCTTGTTATCTTGTTAATCAAAATAATTTAAAATAGTTACTCATTTGGTAAGATATGGAGGTTAGTTTGTACCTCTTCAAGTCACTTATTGACAGTAATTATTGATATTATATATTAAAAAACTTGCAATAACATTTAAACATACATTAATAACATATTTTTTATCATTAATTAACTTTAATAACGTTCTTGAACATAATTACTATAATCATTAACCTTCGTTACAGGTTAGTCAAATCAGCATCTAACCTTGAAAATCGTCAAAAGTTAGTTAACTATTAAAATTTGTTTAATAGTTTTTTAATCATGATTAATCATTTATTCAATTAAAATAAATACAAGGAACGTTATTTAATAAGTGGGTTAATTAATAAAATAGCATCTTTGAGTCAGATAGTTCCATACTTGACTCAAGTATGACAACAACAAATATTTTTGGTTATTAGAAATGCATAAAAATTGTTAAAATCGTTTAATTAGTTTTGTACTCCCTTTCTATTTCACATATCATGCCGATATTATACACTGGCATGATTATCATTTTTCACCACACTGTATTCACTCACTCGAAGGATCATAACCTTGATTCAGTTTTATGGTTATGTTTACTTCCGATGCTTAACTAGGAGGGTCGCGCACAAATTATAACAATACTCTGCTGCGACGGTCTGTAACCTTTCACTCTGAATGACAAAAACTAAGTGTTGCCACTCCGGACTAATTCTACTTCAAATCTGTCGGGATTAGCTCTTCTGATTGGCTGATAAATCTATACTCTCATTCCCCAAACACCTTTTCAGAAATTAATTTTCTAAAATTTTACAATTCGACTTTGGGTCGGAGAGTATTTATGACGTCAGCAATTTGTTTGATTGATGCATATAATTTATTTTGCTGATAACTTTTTTAATACTGTTTTAGTTGGAAAACTAACAATTTTATTAACTCTCGGATGCTCAGCTCTACAATTAAAGTTCAAACAAGCCATAAATCCATCCATTGATAAATAAGTTAGTTCCTTCACTATGCACTTATTGTGGATCTTATTTATAGTATAAGTCCTTCCACTTTTTTTTCAATAAATAATTATTACTAACACTGTTTTATAGCAATTAGAGTCATTTCCTCTTATTATCTAATCACAGATTATTGTTTGTTAGCAAATTTATATTCATGCACTGTTCCAAACGATTAGGCATGGTATGCCAGTGCATTAATTCTTATTATTATACAAAATGATTTATCCTAATACAATTATTCCTATGGTACATTGTTCCTTAATAATTAATACACATTTATTCAAAGTTTTACTTCTCAAACTGGTTTGTTCATGTGTACTGTTTGTTTATAATATTACATGTTTGGGCTTTTGTTATTTTGATACTTATTTTATATGATTATTGATTAATTAACAATGTATTCCTTTCTTGTAATTTGACTGTTGGTGAGGTTTATTGTGTGTCTTGTTGCTATTATTCTGACTGTTGTGTTATATGTCCTGAATTAATTGTAATTATGGTGCTTGCAGCTACTTTCGGTTGACATGTATAATTGGTTTACATTATAATTCAATAATTTTATGTTTTTAAAGACAGTAAATGGTTCTAAAAGTAGTATTGGCTATTTGTCTCACTACTGGTATACTCCTTTGTTCTTAAGAATCTGTTTTAATAGAGCTTTTTGTGTAATTATGAGACGTCACCTCTGCCTTGTTGTTCTAGCCATTCTTTGTTTACTAATTATTAAGTAAGTCTTGGTGCTGTCTACTTCTTATTGGTGTTAGTTTGTTCCTTATAAACTCTATTTTGATTGGTATAATAGAAATATACTTGTGTGTGTTTTTATTATAGTTACTTTTGATTTTACATGGTATATGTTGATCAGTTGAGGGTATGTTAATCCATTGTTGGCTTGGTATAATATATGCCTTTGAATGTGTTTCATTCACAATTTCTATTTACATATTCTACTAACAAATTTCATTACTATATCTTCAACACAGTATTATCCATATTTTACTAATATTATATTTTAACTGATACACATTAGGCCTATTAATTATTTATTTATCATCAACATGTACTATGTGATTACTTTTTGTAATGCACATTAGGACTGAGTTACTTACTCTAAATTGTCATAATTACTTTCACTTATACACATAAATAACTATGTTATGTGTTGTTTCATGTTATTGGTATAAAAACTTATTCATTTCATAAGCATTATCTTTCATAATCAATCAGAAACAATTATTCTGAAACAGTCTTATTTCTCTAGCTATTTTGAGCAGTTATTTTGTTTCTATCAGAAATTCTGGTGTGGTCTTATGTTTTATACAGTCTTATCTGTGTTTCACAGATCACACACTAAATGTGTGTTTTTTTTCATGAAGATTACTGTTCATTCTACTTGTCACTGGTTCCAGAAATATGACACTTTATATTGTTAGTGTTCATTGGGTTTGGGGGCGTGTGATAGTATTTTATGCACTTATAAACGACGCATTGTTATTGTTTGTGTTTGTTTATCACTAGTAAAAATTCCTTCTCCATGTTATCCACTCTTCTTAAACGTCTCTTCCTCTTCTTATCTTGGCATTAAAATGCTCATGGGTTTCTGCTATCATATATGTCCTCTTCTTGGGAATCCATTCTTCATTCATGGGTATGTCCCCTCATTCATTTTGTATGGATCTGGTCCTTGTGTATTTTTCTTCTCATTACATATATTTTCTCTCACTTATTGTATGTGTATCCTCTTCTCCTCAGTTTATATTCTTCTTTGTAGAAATACCCTACTCATTCATAGGTTTGTATTGTATATGTTTTCTTCTTATGGTAGTTTATTCGTCACTCATAGATATGGTTTCCTCTTCTTTTAGTTATGTTTCCCTCACTCATAGGTCCTATTGGGTCTTGTTTTCTGACTTAGTATTTTAATTCATTTTTCTTCTTTTTCATTATATTTGATGATCAATTAGTCTTAACTTCTTTCTTTTCTGGTGCTTCCCCCTTTTTTTATTGTTATCTATTTATTGATATATTGTGGTTTTTTATAGTTGAGCGTTACTCTTTCTCTTATTAGGTTTTAATTATATTAGTCAAGACGTGCATATGTTATATTCTTAGGTTTTGGGGTGTTAGTTATATTTTCTATGTAACGATGATTTTGTTACGTTACAATATGCATAGACTATGTGCAAAATTTACAACTTCCGTGTATTCCAGTACAAGAAACCTTTTATCTTAGGCAACTAACGGTCAATGTTTTTTGTATTCACAATTTAAAAGATGGCAGCGTTGTGTTTTTTATTTATCATGAAGGAATAGCTACCAAAAGCCCTAATGAAATTGCAAGTTTCATCCTGAAATACCTAGATATGTCTCTGGCAGGCATTGAAAACCTCCACATTTTTTCAGATGGGTGTGGAGCACAAAATAAAAATAACATATTAATGAGAGTTCTGTCAGCTTTAGTATCACTGGGAAAATACAAAACGATTGACCAATACTTTCCTATAAGAGGGCATTCCTTTTTACCTTGCGACAGAGATTTCTCTGTCGTCAAAAGGAAGATTAAGAAGTGCAATCGCATTTACACTATAAAAGAATATGTTGAACTTATTCTGCACTCCAGTAACAAGAATTAATTTTTAGTTATAATACCTGATTCACAGTATATAATAGATTATAAGAACTGGTGGCCGAAGTTTTATAAAAAAAATGTGGTTTTTTACCTCTGTTGAAACAGCAGGGAAGCAAACACCTAGAGGTGAAAAAGTACAGCTAAAAGTAAGCCAGTTCATGCATTATACTCATTGTTGTGAAAACAAGGGTGTTGTCACTGCAAGAAACTTTATCGGTGGCCTTCAGTGCCACACA
The DNA here is from genome assembly GCA_034769895.1 of Magicicada septendecula. Classification (NCBI taxonomy): domain Eukaryota; kingdom Metazoa; phylum Arthropoda; class Insecta; order Hemiptera; family Cicadidae; genus Magicicada; species Magicicada septendecula. The sequence continues at coordinate 777,193,910 of CM068368.1, forward strand.
ATTCGAATACTGGGCTCAGACCCAGCATCTCTTTCGATGCCAAGCACCCCAGTATATGCAGATCGACAAATCCCAATAAATAAAAAGAAAATGGAAGATTTGGTGAAGCTGAAACAGTACCTTCCACAAGATGAAGAAATTCAAGGTTTTTATAATGAAATTTATTCCTGGCCCACGTGCGATAAAGAAAATACTGAATAAAATAAAAATTTTGTTAACATGCAAATATAGTATAATTTTTAAGTAAATTAAGCTTTTTTAATTTCTTTCATATTCTTTGATAGTAAAAATAGTTTTTCAAATTAAATTTTGTATTTATTTGCTTATTCCTATGAAATAACATGTAAAAAAACAAGTTTGAAAAGTTAAAAAATGCATTTATTTCAGAAACAACATAAGTCTAGCATTTTGTAAGTGGTACACCACCCTTATTTTTTTGTTTTATTGTAAATCTTTGTTCGGGTATATCGAAATTTTACTGTATGACTATTTTTTGCCATTTTTATCTGCACTCGTTGTAATGTATTTTCTTATTAGTAACAATAGAGTAGTGTGTGTATTTAATGCCACACGTTGGGTTCGTCACGTTGCTACTAAACAACGATACTGTGTTGTTTGATACGATAATATGTGTATTTAATTTATTAATGTTTATGTTGTTTGTTTAAACGATTTCGTGTTATTATTATTATTTTGACCTTGTTGTTTAAAAGGACTGTAAAAACTGTTCTCTTGATGCTTCTTGATGTGTTTACCTCCCCACTTACCATCGATGAACGTCCTCAATCTTCTCAATAGGCTCTATATCACTGGAAAGTCATAACATAATACACAAAATATTTCACTTTGACATTGATATGAAGACAGTAAATAAAATGATAAGTATATTTAATATTGAAATGAAATATTTAAATACTGGCCGCTGGAATAATGCTGCCACCTTGGGAAACAATTGCTCCTTGAATGAAATTTACTTGTGCCTATTTTAAGAGAAATAAATACGCTTGATTCACAGGTAAGATAACTAGGATTTTATTAACATCAATTAATTTGAATTGAATTCCTTTTAAAAACAATGAATAATTTTTTCAAAACAACAAAAAAGTTAATTATTTTATGAGAATTCTTCAGCTCAGGGCTGGTAACACCGATACAATATACAATATTATTGTAAATCTTGTTAGGTTAATTTTGGTTATTATTATTACCAAATTTCATGAGTTCTTTGAATTGTCATGATACAAGATACAAAGATGTTTATAATGAATAATATTTATTTATATAGAATAATCAAAAGACAGAAAATAACAAAATATTTAACCTCAAATACGATATCAAAACTATCGTATTATTGTACAACAGGTGTACAGACACTAGTTATTCAAGCATGTGTAACACGTGTTCATAAACGCTACACATTAAAATAATATTATTTGTTTAATTATTATTAATGAAATATATTTGATTAAATAGAAAAATTCTTATTACTGAGTCTATTCAAAAAGAAATATGAATTTACGATATGACTCTTTGTTGACATGGAAATGTTTGTTCTTTATAGGTTAAATCTACCTATAGTTCAGAGTAAGTTATTAAAATAAGTTATTTCTTAGTATTTAAATCTTAAAACTATATTCAAAACATATATAGCATGATAGGATTATTAATTAAAGGCAGTGATAGTTCTCGTAGGTTATATTACAATTAACTTTATTCAAACGTTATAGGTAGTCAAGTAAGCGTCTATATTCAGGCGTGTTGCTTACAGTATTTAATATTATTTTGACTCCACTTATTATTTTTCCTTAAAAAATATTAAAATATTTTAATTAAACAACAGAATTAATTAATCGAGAACTTTTCTCATTGTGCCTGTCAATGTACAATCATTTACTAGTATAGCCATGTACGGTGCGTACTAGACTAAAGTAGTTCGACATAATATTTCCCAATAGGTAACTATTATGTTTCATTTTATTTTTTAATATCGTTAATATATTGTACTCCCTGTAATTATCACTTTTCATCGCCCTTATTGTACACTGGTGATGTTAAATAATTTCACTATCACTCATCGCACTGTCACACGTAAAGGGTTAGTTTCTCTGTTGAGGTTAGTTTACAACTATTTACTTGGGTGACACGCACAAATTTGAAATTTCTCTTGCTGACTGCTGCATGCTCTGCTCGCCGTGATGGTTGGAATACAATTAATCCTCCTCGTCGAAGTTTCTTCTCGCGTCTAGTAAAATCAGGTCATCTCATTGGTCGAGAAGTCTGTAATCTCAACCCCAAACGCCTTTGTAACATTAAACTTTTAATTTTTTAGCGTCTGTCTTTGGGTTGGAGGCTTGTCTGTGACGCGTTCATTCCAATTCGGAAATGATATAAAATCTTATATCATACATAATTTTCTTATTACAATAAATCAATAAATGAATAGTCTCATTGTTTTGTGGATACTTGGGTCTTTCTTTTAAGTCCAAACAAGTTACAAATCCGTCCATTAACAATTTAATTCACTTCACACAATTCACTTATAGTGGTTCTTAATAAAAATAAGTCTTTACCACTATATTTCGGTGTTATCTTATTCTAATATTTATAATTAAATGTCTAGAGTCCATATCTCCCATTATTTAATACAAAATATTAATATATTTATGGTTTGAGCAAAATGCATTCATGGCGTGCAAGCCATATATGTCCTAGCATTTGTATTTGCTTATATTACCATTATGTCTTATTCTATTATACCCTTTCGGCATTTAAATGTTACTTAACATCCTTTTATAACTTTGCTGATACTTTACTCCAGCAAATGGTATCTTATTTAATCACATAGCATTATTTAAATGCACCATGCTATATTTCGTTATTTTGTTCCTCTTATTTAGTTATTGTTAGTATATATTACATGTATTATTATTAATTAAAGTGTACCCAGACATTGTACATTGTCTGTCTAATGTATTTACTAACTTTTTGTTAGTTGAACTTTCTTTAAACTGCAGTAGAATGGTTATTTACACCTAGTCCTATTGGTCTAGTTAATTGGTTTATCATTTTATTGTTATTAAATTACTTATATAATGATTGTTAGGTATACTCATAGTTGAATTGAATATTCCTCTACTACTGGAATATCCTCTGGAATTCCTCTGTGTAACTCTGTAGTCACTTGGTAATTTGTCTGATTTTGCTATTGTTTGTATCAATAATTTGACTTATATAGTTATGTCCCTCAGCTTATAGGGTATTCACTGTCTTATACATTGTTCTTATTTGGTTTCTGTTTTAAACAATTACTTGTAATTACTTTATCTAATTATTGTGTGTGATTTTATGTTGTAGGTCCTGTTCAAATGAGGTTATGTGTTACTGATTTGACAACAATATGCTTCTTATTTTGTTCAACATTCTGCTTAAATACTGTAATGTCATTATGACATGTTATTACTATTGTTTATTACCATGTTTTACACACTTTGTAAAAGTGTGTACACACTTAATTTTTTACTTATTTATGTTACACATTTTATGGGTTTGTATCTTGGCTTGTATACATTGGTTTGTTTCTTTACAACAAATTGTCTTGTTTACTACACATTAGTTATTATATTTATTTACATTTTATCCTGTGTTGCTCTGACATTCAGGCATATTTCATATCAAGGATTTTATAGTTTGTTTCATTGGTCTTTTTGAGCAATTATTTCTCTTTTCAGTTCCATTACATTGGTGGTCTTACTAAGTATGTCTGTGTTACAATCTTGGATTACAATTTGTACACTGAATGTTTGTGTATTTCACTTAATAATCATTGATTTCATTTGTTAACACTTTTTCACTTCCCTTGTTATAAACATTTCACTTATATTGTTTGTGGTGCCTATTTGGGGTAGTGTCATTATATTATTTATCGTTGCACTCATATAAGGTATTCACTATTGTTGTCTGTGATTACTTACTAAGTTTTCAACACTTGATTTTTATCATATTGGTTTTATTATGTCCTTCCTTGATGGATAGTTTTATAACTATTAATCTGGTAGTCATTATTCTTATTTTGTCACTCTTCTGGTCATGGTGCCTTCCTTACTTTGGGAATGCTGGTGTCTTGTTCTAGTTATATATATTCTTCATTTTTCATGGTACATTTCTTCTTCTTCTTCTTCTTCTTCATTCTTCCTCTTCTGGTTATTCGGTTGCTTATTCTTCATTTTTAATTTTTTATCACTTATAAGGCATTTTTTGGTTCCTCACTATTTGTGATAACTCATGTCATATTTATAACACAATTATTTACATTATATTTCTAGTTATTTGTCACAATTCACATTTATTTGTCTATACATCATGTTCACTCATTATAGTGATAATTTTTAACATGTCCACTCATTATTATGATAACTATTATGTATGTCCACTCACTATTATGATCAATTAGTTTATCCTCTCACTATGATGATAATATTTAATATATCCACTCACTATTATGATCTATTGGGCCTATATTGCTAACGTATTAATTTGATCCTTTATCTTCTCTTTTCCTCCTCTCTTCTTGATGGTACTATTATTATGGTTCTTCTTTCTTCTTCGTTGGCTTGCTTTAACATTATTCATATATAGATACACATTTGGCTTTTATACTTCCGCTATTTCTTCTCATGTTTGATGAAATATGTTCGTGGTACACTCTTATTCGACGTATTATATCATTTCTATGTAACCATTATTTTGATACGTTACATCATTTAAAAACCAAACAGTTTTTTTTAGTTACTCAAAATTAGGGGGTGGTGACTTTGTGTGTTGTTTCTGAAATAAACTATTCATAATTTTTTTTTTTCACTGACTTGCCTTGCCTCCTGGTGTTTTTCTCCAGAAGGTTTTCACAATTTTGTTTTGTTCTTGAGGTAGCCAAGTCTAAAATATGATATAAAAAAAGGTAATAATAAAATTTAAATTACTACTTTACGTTCTAATAATTGAGGTTGATGTCATATGATGTGAAAACTGATGAAAGAAGTACGCTGATGATATGTATACAATCTAACGTCTCTGAAGACTTTGAGACATGTAAAGGTCTTAGGCAGGGAGATGATTTATCATGTTTATTATTCAACCTTGCGTTGGAGATTGCAGTGAGGGAATCTGGGATACAGGTTGGTGGAACAATATCAGCAGGTCCATTCAACTGATATCATCTGCTGATGATACCAACCTTATGGGCCAGTCTTTTGCTGCAGTGAGTGATGCATTCCTTGCATTGGATGGAGCTGCCAAAAGACCAAAAGAGTTGACTTGGTAGTTAATGAATCCAAGGCAAAATATATGTGCACCCAACTACATCAAAATGAAACACAAGAGGCGCAGGTTGTGATTGGCACCTACGTTTTTGACCTGTGTTGATGCATGCACATATCTTGGCACGTTAGTGACTGCCAACAACGAAATTCAGTTGAAGGTTGGGTGAAGAATATTGGCCACCAACGATGTTATTTTGGGCTTTAGAGACCAAGAGAAGCAGCTGTATCTCTCGAACCACGAAGATACGACTTTACAAGACTTTGATAAGACCTGTTCTGACATATGGATCTGAGTGGTAAACACTGACAAATCATGATGAAATTTCCCTGCTGATATTTGAGAGGCAAATCTTGAGAAGAATTTTTGGAGCAGTTCAAGAAGGACAAAACTGGAGGTAGCGTATCAGTTATGAATTAATGGATATATACAAGGACATGGACATGGGTCATACTGTTACAGTGGGCCGACTCTGTAGGGTTAGTCATGTGTCAAGGATGTCAGAAGAGAAGATTCCAAGGAAGGTCTAAGAGAGAGAGGATTTATGGAAGGAGAAGGACTGCCAGACCAAGACCGGTGTGTGGATGGAGTGGCAGCCAATGCCTGGACTATGTTGGGAGTGTATAACTGGGATAGAGTGGAATGGCAATCGATGTTGAAGGAGGTTATGATCCCTTGAGGATTTTAGTGCCAGGGAAGTAAGTAAGTAAGTATGAAAATGTACAGATCGTACCTCCTTCTCCAAATTCTTTGTGTACTTGTGGGACTCAAGCGATTTCAATGCAAGCAAATGAGGTGAGTAGTCTGGAGCAACCATACATTAATATTTATTATATTCATTCTTTATAAGCAGAATGATCACTGTTTATAAAACCACTAACACAACTTTCTTCATTAAACTTCTGTTAAGATGTGCAATCGACGACAGGTAATGGACAACAACAATGAGGTAATAAACAACAACAATAAGCTAAGTAAAGTTTTTAAATATTGTAATAATTAGAATAGTGATGAGACTGATTAGATGTGTGTTCAATTTCTTCAAGCCCCGCGATGGGCCGCCACGTTGTAATAATACAATTTAGTTGATTTAGAGAATTGTTGTTTAATTGTTATTATTAAGTTTGTTCAAAAATAAAGTTCAAAATGTTTGTTTAAAAAGGAATGTTAAAATTCTCTTGAAGCACTGGTAGATTTACCGTTTCACTTACCAATGATGATCGTCGTCAGTCTTCCAAAATAGGCCCTGTAATACACTGAAATGTCACAACACAGTTTATAATATGTCGTAGGTGTAATTGTGTATGTATAGTAAATAAGCTGAATCTGTATATTTGATACTGCTTTAAAAATTCAAATATTGGCCGCTCTTTTGTCGTACTGCCACTTTGAAAATAATTGCTCTGTAAATAATTTTTTCTTTTGCCTACTTTGAAATAAAGAAACTGATTCAAAGGTAAGAAAATTATTATTTTATTAACAATGAGTTAATTTGAAATTAGTATCCTTTTAAACAATTAATAATCATCAAAAAACAATTGAAATAGGTATTGAGAATCTTACGGCTCAGGGCTGGTAACACTGATTATCATATATCGTATAACTGTTAACCTAGTTTGGTTTACAATTACCAAAATTCGTGTGTTCTTTTAGTTAACATGATACAGGGTACAAAAATGCTGAAATATAATAATAATACATAATAGAGAGTATTTAAAATTTAAGAAAACAAGTTTAATTACGATATTGGAAATTATCGTATTATGGTACAACTGGTGTCAAATTACCAGCTAGGTAGTGAGATGTAAGACACGATTACAAATACTGTGTGTCAGAATAATATTACATGGATAAGTATTAATAATGAAATATTTTATAATTAATTCATAAATTATTATTAACTGAGTATATTCAAGTGATTATAAAGTTAAAACATGACTCAGTATGATTATTCAACTCTCGTACCATATAGGTTAGATTGCCTTTTCGTCAAAGTGAGTTAATAAAATATTCAATTGATGGCATTAAAATCTTAAAACTATACATAATATTTATTATTGGTAAGTATGTTGTTCATTAACTGTAATGATTGTTCTCTGTTATTATTTGATAAATGATCTGATTTCGTACTAATAGTAATCAAGTTAGCATCTAGATTCGATATTGTTTACATCGATATTCATTATAATGTTATATTCATTTGTCATTTCCTTCTAAAAATTAATAATATCTTATTAAAATTAATAAGATCGAGAACTTTTATTCAAATACTGGTTAATTAACATTCATAAATTAGTTTAGCCAGGTACGACTGTACTTGACCAAAGTAGTACCAACGTGAAAACTTTTGTTGGTAAACATTAGTTTTTATTAAAATATTGTTAATAATAAGTACTCCCTTAATTTCCCACTCATCATCGCCTTTATTATACGCTGGCAATGGATGGATTGTTATTACACTTCACTCGTCGCACTTCACACATAAGGGGTTATGTACCTTTAGTGAGGTTAGCTTCGCTCGTTTATACTGGAAGGCGCGCACATTTTTTGAAAATCTGCTCCCGATGAACATACGTCCCGTTCACTCTGATGGTCAAAGAACTAGTAATGCTTTCCTTCGAAGTTGCTGTCGGCGTCTCTTGAAATCAGCTCTTCCTATTGGTTGAGAATTTGATAATCTCGACCCCATATGCCTTAATACAGTCAAAATTTTATTTCTTAGCATCGGTCTTTGGGTTCAAGAGTATGCTATGACGCGTTCAATTCTTTTTAGAATTGAAGGAAAACTTTCAACTGTTTATATCTTTCTTAATATTTTTCGAATTATGACGTGAATGGTATTATCATCTTGCGGATACTTGGCTCATTAATTAGAGTCCACACAAGCTATAAATCCGTCCATAATTAACATACATCACTCTTCGATAATTCACTTTTTGTGGTTCTTAATCACATTTAAGTCCTTTCCACTTTATTGTGATATATTCTAATTCTAATGCTTATTTTAACTGTTTAGAGTCCATTTCTCTTAATAATTATTTCTAAATACTAAAATATTTACACTTTTTGTCAAATGCTCTTCAGGCATATAAGCCCTACATGTCCCTGCATTTGTATTCATTATTTCTAATACATTTTTTATATTAATATATTTCTTAGGTGTTTAGGTTGTACCTTAACTATTTTTACACCTTTAGTGAAGCTTTGTTTCCATTTATTGTGCTTCATATATTTATATTAGATGGCTTTAACACACCATGTCATAATTCTGTTACTTTTATATACATAATTTATCATTATTTGTACTTAATGGATGTGTTTTAATCCATTACTGTGTACCTAGACCTTGTACATTGTTTGTCTATAGTGTATAACACTTCTTTGTTGTGTCCAACATTCATAAATTTTAGTAAGATTGCTCTTTACATCTAGTCTCATGGGTCATGTATGTTTGTTTATTAATGTTTGTAGCGGGTCAATTTTTGGGTGTTTTTATTTTAACCGTTTGGGGCATTTATATATTTGTATTCATTTCATTTTCGGTCGGGAGCCTTATAAAATATGGCGAAATAACTATTATTGTGCAACGTATAACAGTCAGTGTAACAGAACAGTGAAACAAAGCAATAAGACGCAGGTTGTTGTTGAGTAATGCGGCGAAGAATTTACCACCCCAATTTTTCGCAGAACTTTGCGTATGTATGATCACGCCCGTATGCAACATTGATGGGCGGCGCGCCTGAGGGACGCTTGGAAAACACCAAAGTTGAGGCAAACATGGCGATTGAATGAAAAGTTAGTAGCTCCAAGTGACCGGCTACCGGAAAACAGCATTAAACTCCGCCTACTGTTGGTGACATCAGCATAGCCAAGTCCAATATCGGCCGCTGGTCACACACATATATCAGCTCCATTCCATATATAAAATGGTTACCCAACAGCAAATGAGCAATGAACGACGACGCAAAGCGGGCGGCAGTGACCAACAGCTTCCCTCCAAAGAAAGCAAGCTGTACCTGTTACGTTCTCGGTGACGGCGCAGTCGACTAACCACCCACGCCATGCGTGGCTGCTATCAGTTTTGTGCCCGGGCAAAATTTCCGTATTTCTTCTTAAGTCGGCCGACTAAATAACTATGTGAGTTCAAAAAAAAAAAAAAACATATACAACAGTGCCTATGGTGACGATGAATACCTATTGATCGTGATTAAATGTTACACGCTTGAAAAAATCCGGAGAATGAAAGACTTTGTTAAACGCAAAACGTGGGTGGGCAATACGACGCAACACACGTAATGTTACATACTAATGACTTATAGCGCTAATTTTACATAACAAGGGGGTGTTTTTATGAGTTTTTATATGAGGGGTTTTTAGAATGTGAGTAGCGCGTGTGCAGGCTGGGCTATTTTAAAGTAAGTAAATAATAGAAGTTAAGCATAGTACGTAAGTTATAGGAGTTACACAATTTTTAAAAACCAGGTAAACCTATAAAAATGAAATTGGAAATTTTATAAATGGAAAACTAATAGATTCAATATTTCTGGTTAATAAACAAAAACATAATTTCTCTTCCAAAAAATTGAGAGTTAGTTTCTTTCAAAACCTTAGTTCGTTTTATGTGCTGTCATAGTTTGTCGAACGAAATGGGTGTACCTCCACTACTCGATCCGGCCAGATCATTGATAAAAGGTAAGTATGAAATTGAATTTGAATAAAATAAAATATACCGAAAAAGTAAAAGTTACAATTGGTGCCGCGTGACCAGGATGTAATATAACAAAAAAGTTATTGCACCGGCCTATATTTTGACAGTACATTGAACGGAGTACGGTTGCGAAAGTAAAAGTGTAGTGATGTAAACGTACGTAATTATAATAAAAGGGTGATTTTATGTATGTTGTAATATCAGTCTTGAAAAAAGACTAATCATTTGTAGTTGTAGTTGTTACGTAAGACAAAATAGATTAAATAAAAATGTCTGAAAACACAGAGAAGAGCAGTATAATAAATTCAATTATGAGCAAAAGTGACCTTGAGTCGCAATCGATGGATGAAAGTGGTATGCTGACGGGAGGGGGGTCGAGCGTTGGGACAGAAACAGCTGTCGGCAGTAATGTAATAGTTCATTCCATTCCGTTTGCGACTCAAGCACAACCAAGCGAAACAGATGTTGATTCGGGGATTCAATTGACCCCCGTTTCAACCAATAAAAATAAACAACCCGATGAAATGGATATAATGAGTTTTTTGCAGCAACAGTTTAATATAATAAATGTTAACTTGAATGAACAGAAAAGCGAAATGCAAGAAATTAAAAGTAATTTGAACGAACAAATTAAATTAAGCAATGTCTTTGACAACAAATTAGATCAATTAACTAATGATTTTAATGAACATAAAATAAAATGCGAACAGCAGAATATTCAAAACGAGATTAATTTTAAAGCAATTAAAGACCAGAATGTTCAATTGCAGCAAAATATAAATATAAAATTTGACGAGTTGATAAATAATATACAAGACAAGAATGTATGTCTTGAAAATGTTGATGAGATGACAAGAAATAGTTTGAATATAGTAGAACAGAGCAAGAATAATACAAACGACAGTTGTAATGACAATGTTGTATTAGGTAATGAATTAATAAATAATAATGATGTTGAGGATAATGATGTAGTCGAAAAGTTGGTATCTGAGAGTACTAATGAAGTTGTAGCATGTAATTATGAGATGTTAATGTGTGTTAATGAGTTAGAGAGAGAGTGGAAGGAGAGCTATATTACAGGTATGAAACAGGGGGTAAATTTTTTACGAGGTAGAATGGGGGGTGAAGGAAGACCTTCACGTATATATTGTGTAGACAAGTGGGCTACAAATAATTGTTGTTTGAAGTTTTTTGTTTTTCCTGGAGAAGTCAGGAAAGATTTAATTGAATTTATACCCTCTGTCTGTAATACTTTTGAGAGTGTGATTTGGGGTTATGATGAGAGAGATATAGGGGGAGAATTGTATGTTTGTAAAGAAACAGAAATATATAATTTAAATAGAAAGTATGATGAATGGAAGGAAAGTTTAGAAATATATGTGAATGATAACGATTACAATGATTTAATAAAAATGATTAACCCAATAGTTAATGAATTTAATGACGGAGACTTAACAAAGATACCTAATGTAGACTGGTTTAACGAGTATTTGAATAAGTTGATTGAAGTTAGTTTTTCTGGTTACAACACACAAAACAGTCATTTGTGTGCTGATAAAATTGAACGATGTTATGTAGAACCAAGGTTGATTTGGAACGATGGAGGTTAAACTATTAAAACAATAAAAGACAGTATAAATATTTTGTTTTATGGTTTTGTGACATGGCAGAATGGGACAAATGAAGTGTGGAAAACTGAACAATAAATAACAAGAGTTTGTAAATAAAATATGGTGTATTTATATGTGTGCATGGTGGAATGTTAAATAAATAATGTGTGTACGTAAGATGATTGTTGTGATAATAATATTGAAATATTTGCAAGTAAATAAATATCAGAATTAATTTTGAAAACAGTAATTGATTAATGGTGATTGTTTCGATAACTATATAATTTATATTTTTTGGCAATTAATTTAATTCAAACAATTTGAGATGCTTAAATATTTTGATTGATTATTTGAATGTTAATTGATTAATTTTTTATGAATTTAATTTAGTTTACGAGATGGAAAGTTGGCAATGAATGATTAATTATTTACTTTAAACTAATTTTGTGTAAAATGTTTCAGAGATGGTAGTGATTATGTTTTGTGGGTATATCGTGTTAAATGGAGTGTAAGTATGAAAATTTTATAATCATGTATAATAAAAAATGTTTACAGGTGTGATTGAGGTGTTAATGCAATAGTGAAATTTTAATGCAATCATTGTGTTGAATAAATATGATAATTAAAAATTTTTTATAATAAATGAAAAATGATATATAATGATTATTAAATAATAAATTTTGCAAATTTCAAGAAAGTTAAACGGTAAAAGGTTATGAATGGGTTAAATGATTGTTGATGCTAATATTATATGATAATGTATACAAAAAATTTTAATTAGTTTTCAATTGTAATTAGTTATTAAGTGGCTATTGAGGGGGTGGCCTGTGCTCTCTTAGATAGCGAAATGGGTTGGGGGTAACAGTGAGTGTTACCTCCATCGGAGGCCAAAAGGGCGATAAATGTGCGGCACACCTTATCTGTGTAAAATAAAAAAAAATAAAAAATAAAAATAAAAAGAATTTTACACACAATACCAAATAACGTGTCGCACATAATAATATTGATGTGAAACAGGCAGTGAAATAAAAGTTAGATTTCCTCGACTTTTCGGGCGGTTACTGCCTTACCAGCACTAACCGTGGTTTTGGCTAGCGGCCGGCTATGGTCATACCAAGTCCCTTGACCATAGCTGACTTGAAATTGGTATATATTTGAAATTCAATGGGGGGACAATTAGAGGAAATCTCCCGGAAACTATGGAACAGCGGCTGCCACTCTGCCCGCTTGGGGGTGGCATAGACAGGTGGCAGATCCGTTTTAAGGGTGCATGATTATAGTACAAGAACATGATGATGTTCATTACTTTAAAACTTAACAGCGGAAGCAGAGACACGGAGAGGTAAAACCCTGCTCCAAAATATACAGTCTCTGTGGAAGCGAATGGGCGCCACAGTCCACCATAATCTGTAATAGAGTGTGTGGCTGGGAGGTGACGCAAAGGAGTCACGAATTTAAAGTTTATGACAAAAGTTTTTGCTTATTCAAAGTTTAATTCAAATAAAACTGCTTGTGCTCTGTTCAGGTAACTAGCTGCTTAGATATTTAAAAATAAGGTGTTCATGCTATAATTTTAAGTGTATTATTTTATTGTTGTCTGTTAGATAAGCATTGATAAGAATATGTAATTTTATTATGTGTGTATTTTTTTTTTAAGCCAATAAGTAAATCGTCTGGCAGGTTAACATAAGCATCAGAATCAGAAAAAAGGGGAAACAATGAGGTGAGAAGGGAGAATAAATAAAAATAAATATGTATATTCCATGTAATTTGTTCAATTTTAAGATGTATTTTCATTGTGTTAGGAGGATCAGCTGATCAGCAATAACGTCACTGGTATATTGGTTTGTAAATGTTACAAGTAATTAATGTTTAATGTACTACAGATATTTTGAAGTAAAGATAAAAAGAATATGAGAAATAAAATAACAATAATTTATGCAAATTAATAAAAGATAATTCATGGGTGATAAATGTTTGGTTTGGACGTAGACCTGTCCAAATTGAATTAAAAGTTGAATGTGAAATGATAGAGATGAATATGATGTAATGTTGTTTTGAGTTAATGTAATGTAACAGAGTTGGTGAAGTATTAATGTTGACACAGTGGTAATGGAGACTTTATGTAGATTTTGAGTGACATATTGTTGTTTTTATAGTTAATGAGGTTATTTTGTGTATTTGTAGTAATGTAATGAGATTGAGAATTTTGGGGATGGCAATTTTGTATTAGGGGGTAGTGTATTTGGGGAGTCCGCAACAAGGGTTGGGACGGGATAGGGATAGATTTTAGTGGGGAAGGGGCCGCCTTAGGTAGAATCCGGGCCGCCAAATAAGGGAATTGAGTTTTGGGTAGGGGAAACACGTATCCTATATACAAAGGGTTAGAGAGTATTTTATAATGGGAGAAGGTGGCGAATTGTGTTAAATGATAAGTTGGGGTTTAGAGTGTCTTGATTAGTAGAGATTTTGGTAGAGATGGGTGTCATGAGAATGGAAGTTGATTAATATTAGAATCAGAGGGAGAAAGTTTATATATGCATACAGATCTAATACAGAAAAACGAGAATGAATAATTTATATCACCCACAGTAAAGTATAGTGAGATTGTTAAATGAAGAGTAGGATTGTTAAGCAAAAAGAGAGATTCATGATAAAGAATATACAATTGTTTATTTTTTCAACCAGTGACAGAATTTTGATAGAATTGAAGTTAATGTAAAATTAAGGTGGTAATTTTAAATAATTTAAATATCAAGCTGATGATCATTTATATTAATATTTTGTAATTTTAAATATTTTATGCTACTATGTTTGTATTTCAAGGTAGGATATTACAGATGTTCAATGTGTTTTCAGAAATCATACATAACATATGTAGGTCAAGGGTTTTGGACTTGACCTAGTTATGATCAGCTGATGAGGTCATACACCTACTAAGCTTGTATAGTAGGAAGCCAATTTTAATTTGTTTGTTTAATTAATTCAAACCAATATTTGAATAATTTTAATAAATATGTTATTGAATAAATAAATTTAATAAAATTTTTTAATGAATAAATTTAAATTTTTTTGAATTTTAAAATTTTGAAAATTTTAAATTTTTTTGGGGGAAAAAAAAAAGATTTTTCGCCTGCCAGCGAGTGAATATTTTTGAGTAATGATTATTTTATTATGTGTGCATTAACCATGTTTATTTTATTGTATTGCATTATATTGGTAGACTATAAGTGGTTTTCCTGTTAGAGTAAGGATGTGTTTAGCTTAGTAGAAATGTCTAGGTTGTCATGTGAAACAAAAATTTAGAAAAACCAGGAAGAGAATTTTTTGATAAAAGATTATTTTTTTGAATTTTGAATTTTTTAAATTTATAATAAATTTTAAAAGAAATTTTTTTTCATTGTACTATGTGTATGTCAACATGAAATGTGAGTGTGTGTGAGCCCAGTATCTGCTAAAAACAGCCCAGCTTGCAAAAAAGGGGAAACATATCGGCGGAGGAGCTGGAATAATTTTAGCCAGGGATGGAGGATTTTGGGGGGTAGCATGTTAAAAGGCGAGGTGCGCCGTGGTGCGAGTCTGTTCGATTTCTCGGTGTTGGGATCTCTTACGGAGAAGTCCAGTGATCTCGTTCAGATGAGTCCATAGTCGCTGAGCCAGGGGGGTCGTGTACCCATGCAGATTAAGAACCAGGGGGTTGTTGGCACCAGTTCCTCACCGGTCCTCTTCGGGGTTATCGATGAGATTTCTTCTGTTATGAACAGCGGGTCAATTTTTGGGTGTTTTTATTTTAACCGTTTGGGGCATTTATATATTTGTATTCATTTCATTTTCGGTCGGGAGCCTTATAAAATATGGCGAAATAACTATTATTGTGCAACGTATAACAGTCAGTGTAACAGAACAGTGAAACAAAGCAATAAGACGCAGGTTGTTGTTGAGTAATGCGGCGAAGAATTTACCACCCCAATTTTTCGCAGAACTTTGCGTATGTATGATCACGCCCGTATGCAACATTGATGGGCGGCGCGCCTGAGGGACGCTTGGAAAACACCAAAGTTGAGGCAAACATGGCGATTGAATGAAAAGTTAGTAGCTCCAAGTGACCGGCTACCGGAAAACAGCATTAAACTCCGCCTACTGTTGGTGACATCAGCATAGCCAAGTCCAATATCGGCCGCTGGTCACACACATATATCAGCTCCATTCCATATATAAAATGGTTACCCAACAGCAAATGAGCAATGAACGACGACGCAAAGCGGGCGGCAGTGACCAACAGCTTCCCTCCAAAGAAAGCAAGCTGTACCTGTTACGTTCTCGGTGACGGCGCAGTCGACTAACCACCCACGCCATGCGTGGCTGCTATCAGTTTTGTGCCCGGGCAAAATTTCCGTATTTCTTCTTAAGTCGGCCGACTAAATAACTATGTGAGTTCAAAAAAAAAAAAAACATATACAACAGTGCCTATGGTGACGATGAATACCTATTGATCGTGATTAAATGTTACACGCTTGAAAAAATCCGGAGAATGAAAGACTTTGTTAAACGCAAAACGTGGTCGGGCAATACGACGCAACACACGTAATATTACATACTAACGACTTATAGCGCTAATTTTACATAACAAGGGGGTGTTTTTATGAGTTTTTATATGAGGGGTTTTTAGAATGTGAGTAGCGCGTGTGCAGGCTGGGCTATTTTAAAGTAAGTAAATAATAGAAGTTAAGCATAGTACGTAAGTTATAGGAGTTACACAATTTTTAAAAACCAGGTAAACCTATAAAAATGAAATTGGAAATTTTATAAATGGAAAACTAATAGATTCAATATTTCTGGTTAATAAACAAAAACATAATTTCTCTTCCAAAAAATTGAGAGTTAGTTTCTTTCAAAACCTTAGTTCGTTTTATGTGCTGTCATAGTTCGTCGAACGAAATGGGTGTACCTCCACTACTCGATCCGGCCAGATCATTGATAAAAGGTAAGTATGAAATTGAATTTGAATAAAATAAAATATACCGAAAAAGTAAAAGTTACATGTTTATATATATATCTATGTATTTAGTGTTTGTTAGAGGTTCTCATAGAGGTATTGAATATTCTAGTCGCTACTGTCAAACTATTTTCCTCTCCTTTATCAAGTTTAAGTGAGTATTTTGTGTAACTTTGATGGTCATCTTGTGTTTTGTTAATCTGGCTATTGTTTGTTTAAATAATATAGATTGTATAATTGTGTTTCTCTACTCATATTGGGTTCTTTATGTTACTCATTTATCCTATTTTGGTTGTTGATTTGAACAATTACTTTTGATTGCATTTTTCTAATTATTACATGTGGAGATTGCAGATTCTGCTCAGTTGAGGTTATGTGTCTCTTACTGATTTGACAACAATACACATCCTAATCTGTTCATAATTTTGCTTAATTATTATAATTTTGTTGTGATATGTTATTACTATTGTTTATTACAATATTCTCACTATTTTATACACATTTTATACTATTTGTTTACACATTATTACTTAATTCTTACTTGTTATTGTTGTACATGTTATGTGTTTATATTTTGGTTTGGGTAAATTGTCTTGTCTCTCTATAGCAGGTTGTCTTATTTTCAATACATTAATTCTTACATTATATATTGGTTTTTTACTCTCTATTCTTTTGATATTTAAACACATATCTTATTAAGGATTTTATATTCAGTTTCAGTTTTTATTGAGCAATTATTTCTCTCTTTAATCTCAGTATATTTGTGGTCTTTCTATGTTTGTATTTTGTCATAATCTTGTTTCATAAATCATACACTAAATGTTTGTGGTGTTTATTTGGGATTCACTATTTCTCCTTTTTAACACTTTTTATCTTCCTCTTCCATAAACATTGCATTTTTATTGTCTGTGGTGTTTACTTGGGGTTGTGTTATTTTAATATTAATCGATGCACTTATATAAGACACTCACTATTATTGTTTGTGGTTACTTATTAGGTTGTCGACACTTGGTTCTTGGTCATCTTTTCTTCATCATGTTCTTCCTTGTTGGAGGGTATTATAATTCACTAGTCTGACATTCTTTACACATGCCTTATTATCTTCCTTGTCATAGTGCATTCCTCACACTGGGAATGTTATTGTCTTGTCCTTGTTAAATCTTCTTCATGGTTTATTATACATTTTTCTTCTTCTTCATAATATACACATCTCCTCTTCTTGTGTTCAGGTTTCTTCTTCTTCTTATATATATGTTTCTTCACTTATAGGGTATTTTCCCTCACTTTTATCATATGTCACATATATGATATGTTGTCTCACTTGTATTATAAATTGTTTCATTTATATGATATGTCCCCTCACTTGTATGATCTATTCATCACATTTATATTATTTGTTGTTCCCTCACTTGTATGATCTATTGGGTCTTGGTTGCTAATGTATTTGTTTGTTTTTATATACTCTCCTCTTCTTATCACATTGATGATGCTTTCATTATTGCCTTCTTCTGCGTTGACTTGCTTCGACATTATTTGTATATAGATACACGCTTGACTTTAATACTTTAGATGTTTTTTCTCATTTTGGCTTAGACATGTATGTGGTATATCCTTATTCAACGTATTGGGTATTATTTATATGTAACTACAATTTTGTTACGTTACAATATCTTAAGTTAAAAGTTAAATTGAAGAGGGTTTTAAGTAAAATATGGTTTAATAAACAATGTCTGGATAATAATGTCATCCCAAAATACGCGCAAGTTAAAATTAAAAATAAGAACAGTGTGGCTAAAAAAGTAAAAGAACAAAGCGAGAAGTTGTGGACAAAATTAGAAATAAGGTCACTTTACGGCTTAATCAATAGATATAATAGGGAATTATATGACAGACGTATAGAATTGTTAAGAATATAGTCGTATGTAGAGTTAGAAGAAATATTATATAATTTTGGTTTGGGGTACGTAGAAAAGAAATTGGAAAATAAAAATAAAAAAATGGTAGATAAGTTAAATAAATTAGTAAGGAAGAATGAAGTAAAAAAGGAACACCTCTCTAAGAATAACTATGAAAAAAAAGAGTAATAAACCTTACAGAGGTAACTTTCAATACAGAAGAAAAAGAAATGTTAGCAAAAGGCTTAAAATACGCGCCGCCACCAGATTAAATCAAGAAAAAACGATTATTGAATGCGAAAGCATAATACAAAAACTAGGAAAAGAAAATGATAAAAAAAGAATAAGGTGGGAAGTAGGGAATGTAGTAGATAAAATATTTAAGAAAAATTTGTATAATTCAAAAAATGAACAAAAAATCAAATCAACTGTAACTAAACTAAAGAATAAAATAAAAAAGAATGATATTATAGTTATGAAGGAGGACAAAGGAAATACAATGGTACTACTGAGAAAGGACGAATACATAAAGAAAACGGAAGAATTTATAAGTGAGGGACCATATGAGGAAATAAAGTATGATTATACAAGTAAGTACCAGTCAAGGATAAAACAAATGATGAAACAGATAACATTTATAGAAGAAAATAAGAAAAAGTATTTATTAGAAAGTAATCCAACAGCACCAACTTTTAAAAGTCAGGTTAAGATACATAAAGAAGGAAAACCAATTAGACATACAGAATAATGTAAAATTGGTAGAAAAATTAGAAAATATTAGAATTAATGTAAATACAAAATTGATATCACTGGATGTTAAGGACATGTTTACCAATATCACAGTAAATAAAGTTAAGTTAATAAACGATAATAATATGGGAGAATACAGGTATAAAAAGCAGTTGATTAAAGTAATTAAAGAATGTGTAAATCAGAACTATTTTAGGTTTAATAATAACTATAAAATAGGTTATTTACCTTCTGTCGACGTTTCTTAGAATCCTTTTAGGATGACTCGAGTTTCGACACCATTTGGTGTCATCATCAGATCGAAATATGAACTAGGTTAAAACATTTTGATGCATATGCATCTCGTCAGATATTTAAAAGATTAAAAACAACACATAACATTATATAAAACAATAAATAAACTATATCACATAAAATAACATTAACAAAAGAATATAAAAACAACGCGGCCGCAAACGAACCTGTACAGGAACGCCCCCACGGAAACATTAAAAAATGTTTAAAAAATAAAAAAAAAATGTTTAAATTTAATAATAAGTTTTATATACAGAAAAAAGGTTTACCTATGGGGTCTTCATTATCTCCTATTCTTGCAGAAATATACATGAATGATTTTGAAAAGCAATTAATAAGTTCCACTAAGTATAAAGACAATATAAAATTATGGACTAGATACGTTGACGATGTATTAATAATTTGGGAAGGAAGCATAGAAGAAGTGCATGAGTTTATAAATGAAGTAAATAATAAGGATAAAAACTTACAATTTAAAGAAGAGATAGGAGGTAAGAAAATAAATTACTTAGATTTAAACACAGAAATTAAAAATAATGAGAAACTACAGTTTGGGATATTTAGGAAAGAATCGTATTCTGATATAATTATACCAAGAGAGTCTTACCATCCTTATAGATATAAAATGGCGGCAATCAATTCATTTTGTTATAGAGCTCAGAAGTGTTTAAAAGAGACTGAATCAAAAGATAGGGAGTTAAAAACGACAAAGGGAATTGTAAGGAATAATAATTATAATACCAACATAGTGGATAAAGTTATGAAAAGGGTTAACGTACAAAAAGCTAAAATAGAACCAGAACAAAAGAATTATGCAGGGTCATTGACATACATAGGTTCACATACTAGAAAAATTATAAAATGTTTTAATAAATACGGAGTAGATATAGCTATTAAAAAATGTGAAACGGTATTTGATAAGATAAGGAATAAAATATAGAAAAAATCCCAATATTACAGAAAAGCGGAATTTATAAATTAAAATGTAGAGACTGCAACAAAGTGTACCTAGGTGAAACAGGACGAAAATTCGTATGCAGGTTGTCTGACCACAAATGTGGAGAAGGTAATAGAACAACCAATTCGTTATATGCAAGACATTTCATAGAAGACAACCATAAGTTTGTTAATCCTTTGGAAGACTACGAAATTGTAAAAGTAGTAAATAACAGTTGAAAGGAAGCTTAGGGAGGAGTTAGAAATATTGAAAGAAAGAGAAAAAGGGTTAGACAATTTAATTAATACTAAAATTAAATTTGATAATGAAGAAATATTTTATAACATAATTAAGAAGTAAATGATAGAGGACAGATAGATAAGATTAAGAATTAAATTACATAGTACTAATTGGATGTTTTAAAATAAGGGTGTGTGACTGACCCATGTGTGTGGAGAGGAAGACGGGTAGGTTTAAAAGGAATGTACACACGCACACACACACACACACACACACACACACACACACACACACAACACTGAAACACAAGGAATTTGCTAGTAAAATATGTAACTGTCCAGATGGAAGGTGTGGTGGGATGGGGTGAAGGGTTTGTTTTCAGGCGATTTGTTTCAATTCCGATCTGACGATGAGCTGTGAAGCTTGAAAGCACTAATCGGGATAATTTTTATATAGTGGTGTGCAACAGTGATCATTCTGCTTGTGATTTCAACCACTAACACAACTTTCTTCATTAATCATTCTTTATAACCACCATGTTATCCACTATACTTTTTAAATACACAACATTCAATTTTTTATACACTATGAACAAATGTAATTTTTCATTATTATGACTAGAAGCCCCCTCCCCCCACACACACAAAGTGTCAAGATTAACAGAACACAGTGGATTCCTGCACATCTAATTCCTGTTTACAGAAAGTGCAGTCTGGTCTGTCTACTTTCCCCATCCTATATAGGTAATCCCTGAACAGGCCATGGCCAGTTAGTGAAATAATGTTATGAAATAATTTATCTCGCCATGTTTGCAGTCAGTCCACTCAGCTAACTGTTTTATGAGCCTAGTGGTCCATCTTTCCTACCACTGAGCCATAGTACAGACACTGGCTACTACTACTACTACTATTACTACTACTACTAATAATAATAATTATTATTATTATTAGTGTATCAAATTCTATAAGACAAAGGCACTACCAGCACTGCTGTATGGATGCAAGACCTGGACTATAAGTAAGAAGGACTGGTGCCAATTACAGGCTGCAGAAATGAGCTACAGTATTTGAGGATGGTAACGGGATATATTATGCAAATCGATGATATAAGAAACAATTATATTAGACGAGAACTTGATATAGTTTCCATAACTCAAGTTAGTATGAACCAAATTTTATGAAATTTAAGATGAGTGGATCTTAGATTTTCTGTGCAGTTTTTAAATAAAATCTATACACCAGTTCACTTAAAATGTATGCATTTTTAATTATGTAGGTAATAATTAGTAATAAAATAATAATAATGAATATATAATAAATAGTAATAATTATGTAACAGCTCAAGCAATACACTAACAGATGGCAGCATATTTGCTTGTTGTTAATACATTGTACATTGTACTTGCTCACGCGCAATCAGCCCAGCGCACTTACGTCATACGTCGCGGTGCAGCACTCGTTGCCCGCCGCTGCGTTTGGTAGTTAGTTATCACTCAACCTTTAAGCTGTGCGTTTGCACCCTTCCTTTCTAGCCAGCCGCGGCAATCTAAATTTAATAATGTACTTCTTATTCGATCGTTTCTCACTGCTACATATTATGTAGCTTGGCAATTAACACTTCACATTTGTATTTTGGCTATGTGCGCCTGACGTAATTGCATGGGCCTGCGCTTCTTCATAATGCTCAAATAAACGCTACTTAAATCTAATCTTACAGTCCACTAATTTATTCAAAAAACATATTCTGACTCCTTACCAGCATCATTCAGTTTGCTATACTAACTCAAGAGAAACTCGAGAGCGTTAAGCATTCAACACTTGTGTTCATGTGTAATTAAACTTTATTGCTGTTTTATTAATTGGTTACATTTAATTTGAGGTGTATATTAAGATATCGGGCGCCATGTTGCATACTGCATACAAATACAAAAACTTACCTTGAAAGGCCAGAATTCGAGTTATACGAATCAGAGTCGAGGAATATATTACCTGAAATAATTCACTCGTTTTTCTAATTGTTACCATTGACATTACCTTTTATTTATATCAAAGGAAAAATTACGTACATATTGAAATTGACTCTACACATTGAAAATTGACTACATGTTACGCCAGGTGGCGTTTATCAAATATTAAACCCCTACAACACTTTATCCCTCCAAAATAAATACTTTGTTAATGATTAATGCATGATAAGCTTGATAAACATAAATATTTTTGGCACAACCCAGCACTTTTTAATTTTTAATAGTATCCTCTCTCTCCCATTCATACTCTGGTACATTTTCTTTAAAAATGAGCTCATGTTATTAAATTTGGATTATATTGAATATTTGATTGGTTTTACAGCCAATTGTACTTAGCTGTCACTTCCTATACTTTTGAGTTACGGACATCGAAAACGTCTCATCTTTGTTCACACACTCTCGAATCTGAAATGTCTCATCGCAGATTACATGCTCTCGAATCGGTAGCGTCCTATCGTAGATCTCACTTTTATTCAAATCTGTAGTATCCCATCGTGGATTACACGCTTCCGATGTGTTAACTCAAAACTGTTAATATATAACTGTTATTAATAAACTTTTGGTGGTGTAAAATTTAAATAATCACACTTCGTGAATTTGCCGGCCGTGTGACTTGGCCTGCCGGCCCACTTCACGGTCTGGACGAAAATGACAACGTTTCACCACTAAGCATTGCAGAGGTCGGGCAAAGACTACGTCACTGGTTCTTTGTTCAAACGGCCAAGCCTCTGGCTTACAATTGTATGTATGTATGTGCATCGCATTCCTTCGTCTGACATAATCATGGGCTAGTCTTGTTTACCCGTTATTGTGACAAACAGTTTTTTGCTACTTTTGTAATTTTCCACTGAATTCGACACAAATCCTGTTAACTCAATATTGCGTTATTGAAAATTCTCACCAAAACTTTACCAATCTCTTATATGGGATATAAAATAAAATACAATAATTATGTTTAGGAACAATAGTTTCCCAAAATTACTATGGTACCAGAATTGTACCGTTACAAAACCCCCTCAATGAAAGATTTTATGCCGAAGCATAAAGACTTTCATTGACACATTCGTACTTCCTAAAGGGATCAGCCAGGATATGTCGCCACAACCCCCTTACTATTTATGTAAAAAGAATATAATAACTCACCCGTGGTCCGATGATGATGACAGTACCTGCATGACCTTACTGGACTGCTCATTCGAGATCCCAACACCATAAGGCCAATCAGGCACGTAACACTCCTGCTCTGACGCGTTGGCCAGCTCAGGACCGTCGTCACAACATCACCAAACACTGAAACAACAAATCAAAATAGTGGCTTGGTATATTACTACGTATATCTCTAACTGATCTGTTTCCCCTTAGCTATGTGCTGGTTTGTGTTAAGAAGCACTGGGTTTGCTTCAACTCAACAAGAATTATATAGAAGTGCCATTCTCTTCATTAATACATAATACATAATATATAATAATACATTCATCATTATATTAATACAGTAACACGGTTAATACATTAAAATAACCAATTCACATTTAAGCTTGATCAAAATTTCTTTAAATTTGCGTATCAAATTATAAACATTACTTTTTAATTAATTAATTAATTAATACTTTTAATTATTAAACTTTTATCAATTAACCATCCACCATCTATCGGTTACTACCATTTACTTCTTCACAATTTCAAATTTATTATTAATATTCATATTACATTATTATTATTTCATTTCTTATTACCATTCTATTAATTTCCTACTCTTCACATCTTTATCATTGATTAGTCTGGCTGACTCCTGTATTCACTATGATTTGACTTATTATATAGGCACTAACATTTATAATCTTACTCACCTTTCTTCCTACTAACAACCAGATTTACATATTATGACACTCATTTCTCAATTATAAACACCTTCACTAATTCCATTTAAATCCTTTGGCACCGCTCGTCTTTGTACTAAGATGGGTGTTCCCTACCTGGGTATATACATTCATAATTTTTTGCCCTTCCAAAATATCGGCAAACACTCCCTTAAACTACGCTATTACCTGCCACAACGCTATACGTTGGTCACTCCTTATCACCTCACCCCCACTACAAAATATCATCATCAACAAATATATGTTTACCCTTTACTTTACTCACTTCTCTTCATATAACCACTACTACTGTGTCCCTAAAATATCTAACACTCTCTTTGTGTTTTAT
Organism: Magicicada septendecula; assembly: GCA_034769895.1. Classification (NCBI taxonomy): domain Eukaryota; kingdom Metazoa; phylum Arthropoda; class Insecta; order Hemiptera; family Cicadidae; genus Magicicada; species Magicicada septendecula. The sequence goes on from CM068368.1 coordinate 777,218,884, forward strand.
TTTCTTCAAAATTCTTAACTATCTAACTCCCATTAACTTTAATTGACTAACTCACATGCCTTTATTTATTAATACACCCAGGCTCTATCCCTTTTTAAACACTTTACCTTACTGTAATCATTGACAATTGCATTAGAAAATTTATCTCTCACCTACTAATTACAATACATCTCAATATTCAAAAATATATATATACTTAATCATTTATTATTCATTAGAAATTTTCTTCATTACAACTTAATAATTTAAATTCGTTATACAAACTTTCTTTTGTACCACCTTAATTGAGTGATTAATTTTCAATTATTTATTAATTCAAGTATTTAAATTTTCACTATTCATCATTTGTTTAGTCAAAACAAAAACATGTTAATTGTTAATTATTAAAACAATTTACTGTTACATACATGGTGTATATAAAATTTACCTGTAATACACAACATCAAAATACACAAATACATTGACATTAATACACAAAAAAAAATATACAATCCAAACTCATTGTTTTATCATTGATCAAAATCAGTTCATAAGCAGTCCATTTCAAAATCACTGTTCACATATATTAATGTTCATTACGCAATAAAACAATCTATCCTCCATCATTGAATAACAGTCTAATCTTAGGTCTAAACAACTTATTTTTTAGTAAACAAATGATATTAATATTATCTTTATAATATTTATCTCCATTTTTATATTTTTCCACTATCTCGTTCGTATTAATAGGTGAATTCCATATTAATTTATCATATACCATGTCACGATCGGGTATGGTTCTGTCTACCTCAGTATTATCTGTCATAATCATGTTAGTCATATAGTCATCATAATTGTCTACTACGACACCCATTACTTCCCAAGGTAAGTAATTGTTATCATTATTCTCATCATCTACTATTATTGTTATCTCAATTTCACTACAAGGTAAGTATTCACTATAATTATCCACCATCTCTACTCCTAACCTTTCTACAAATTCTCTATACTTTCTATGTATCTTAAAAATCTCTATCTCTCTCTTTCTCTCATCACAATACCTCTCTCTCTCAATATATTTCTCACCATAACACCAAGCTACACTCTCTCTCTCCGAATATGCAGGGGTCACTAACTCATAATTACTGCACCACCTATGAGGTACACAAAAACACCAGGGAACTCTATTTGTAGACCTATCGTCTCCCAAATATAAATCTAATGAACTCTCGTCCTTCTTAAACATACGTGAAGACTTTACTTCAACCACAACTACAATATCAAGGGAAAATTCTACCCCCTGCATCGGTTTTACAAATATACTTTCTCTCAGCTCTCTGTCTGACTCAACACACACAAACATCTCATTATCACTCCCAATATTCTCATCATCATTTTCTAACACCATGTTCTTAATTATATCATTATTATTACCTGTAAACTCATTATTCAAATTATCATTGTTACTCACCTTGTTGTTAATTCCTTCTTCCTTATTTTTCGTCGTATTTTCACTGCTACTTACCTTCTTATTCTTTATTTGACTTAACCTCTCATCTAACCTTAACCTTAACCGTCTCATCTTTGATCACACACTCTCGAATCTGAAATGTCTCATCGCAGATTACACGCTCTCGAATCGGTAGCGTCCTATCGTAGATCTCACTTTTATTCAAATCTGTAGCGTCCCATCGTGGATTACACGCTTCCGATGTGTTAACTCAAAACTGTTAATATATAACTGTTATTAATAAACTTTTGGTGGTGTAAAATTTAAATAATCACACTTCGTGAATTTGCCGGCCGTGTGACTTGGCCTGCCGGCCCACTTCACGGTCTGGACGAAAATGACAACGTTTCACCACTAAGCATTGCAGAGGTGGGGCAAAGACTATGTCACTGGTTCTTTGTTCAAACAGCCAAGCCTCTGGCTTACAATTGTATGTATGTATGCGGATCGCATTCTTTCGTCTGACATAATCATGGGCTAGTCTTGTTTACCCGTTATTGTGACAAACAGTTTTTTGCTACTTTTGTAATTTTCCACTGAATTCGACACAAATCCTGTTAACTCAATATTGCGTTATTGAAAACTCTCACCAACACTTTACCAATCTCTTATATGGGATATAAAATGAAATACAATAATTATGTTTAGGAACAATAGTTTCCCAAAATTACTGTGGCACCAGAATTGTACCGTTACACATGGAATTCATAGAAGATATGAACCAAATGCTTAGACATGTGTTCTGGTCAAGTGTTTCCTTTCAACAGCTTCAGCCTCATACTCACCAGTTCTCGTTTTTGCATGCTAACGTACACGAGCATTTGACTCTGTGTTGTAACTGTCTTGTTTAAGTGACAAATAATTTTATATTGTGTTCAGAAATCAATTACTTATCACACATTGATCCGTTTCATTATAAATTAAGTTAGTACTGTATTATATAGTTTTCTTTATGATAAGCTTCTGTGCTGTGTAAACTGATTGTATGTACATTGGAATTTCTGACAATTGGATATCTTCAACTTGCAGTCAAGTTAAGAAATAAGTAACTGCCACATAAATATGCCAAAAATAAAGCACCAATCAGCTAGAACAATTATGACTCAAAAATGAATTACTGAACATGAAAGAAATGAATACTCGCAAAACTTATTCAGACCTACTTCAGAAGAATTTGAAAGTATTTAATTCTGCAATCATGTTCAAACTGCAAAAGTAATCACTCCAACTTAAATTTTGAGTTTGTTTTGCAATTATTGAAATAATGATACAAGAGGATTTGAACTGGGCGTAGCTAATGATATGGATCCTGGAATTTTTCAGAAAGAGCTTCAAGGCTTGAGTATGGCAGAAGGAATCCTCATTGTCAAGGTGCATCCTATTATTTCTCTGTATAAAATATGTGGAGGACAAACAGTGTACAGTGGAACTGTTATAAACTTTAATCAAGATGTTTGCCAATTGTTTCACTTACTTCCTTCAACACCAAATCAAGTATGCTATCATTATTGGTGTTAAGAACATGCCTTGCTCATTTTAGAGTTTTGAACAAAGATTGTTAGATGTGCCCTTAAGAGAAACAATTGTTTCTTGGTTGGATGTATCTATTGTTTCTTGGCTGAAAAGAAACAATTGATACTACTATGGTCTAATTACTGATCAAGAACAACAATCTTTCTGCTGATGGCTCCTATCAAAAATTTCTTCAAACTTCTGATGATGAAGATTCAACTGAAAGTGGTGATCCAGAATTTAATATCTGAATTGAATTATCCTAGAACTGAGCCTACTAATCAAGAGCAAGTATAGCTTGTGTATTTGGTCAATCAGTGGCCTAGACAGGAACAAAGACCTATTGATGAGTTTTACAACTGAAGGATTTGTCCCCAAGGATTTATCATTGTACATTTATGGTCAGACTAACTTGAATTATCCTATTGAACACAAAGTTATTCTATTGCATTATTTAAAATTAAGCTCCCTTAGTTTCAGTCACTATCTTAGTGAAATTTAACAAATAAAATGGACATAAACTTTATGACCATGTGTTTCAGTTTTTGGCAACACGTGTTTTATGAACATGTGTTTCAGTTATATATAGAAAAGATGACTTTGACTGCTCACACTAACAATTTCCACAACTGCTTGCTTGTGCAGTAACAATGAATGTACCACAAGAACTTACTATAGAAAAGAAGTTACTAACCTTGGTCAAAACAAACCACCACCTGGACTTTTCTATGTCACTCTTAGAATGAAAAAGTTTGAGATGCTAATTATCTGCTTAAATATGTATTAAATATATTAATATAATATATTTACTTCCACCTACCGGGAAGGTTTCGTTTTATTTCGGGCCAGGATCCTTTCGTACGAACGCTAGATACAAACATGTGTTTCATGGGTTCTCGAAATGATTAACTCTACACATTGTTAAGAAGAGAATTGATAATTTTAATGTTCCATTATTGAGATTGAATAAGATTACATTTATTAATTTTGATGCAACTCGTGCATGTTGTTATTAACAGAACTTACAGACTATAACTTACCTTATCATTTCTAACAAACACAATTATAATTCAGACAAAAATAAACAGCCCAGCTTTGCCCATACACACATCCATACAATTTAATATACTCCCCTTTAATGTTTTGTTTTACGAAATTATGTTTTATTTCGTGGTAAGTTAATTAACTGTTCATGGCCGACCGAACACGTGTTTTGTTGCCCGAGACCACGGTCCGTTATTTAACTGTCGTTAATTCACAGTTCCACTGCACCAATTTATAATATTGTTACATCCGTTAATTCCTCGGGTCCCGGCCGGTATGAAGGCGTTATTTTATTTAGGTATTCATACTTAAAAGTTCGACCCGACCGGGCCCGCACAACGTGATCAGCGTCTGTTATCGAACTTGGTTTCTAGTTGACTGTGTCGCGTCTCTTACCAATGTCGACTGGCTTAGGCGGTAGTGGTTGTTCACTGCCACTATGTTTTCGTCGCTCAAGCCTCAGTTGTTGTGAGGTAACCATTTTATATATGGAATAGCAGAGTTGTATTCTGGATACCAAAGTACAATATTGGCTTTGGCTCTGCTGACGTCATGGTACGAACCGGACGTAGACAGCACTTCCTGCTGCTCAATAGCGCATTGCTGAAGTTTACTCGTCCCAGGACATCCGGTTTGGTGGCTGGATGCGTCACTCGAGTTTGTGGTGATACAGTTGCGTCTGTGTGCTGCTACACAAGTACAGATTTCTGAGAAGTTTGAAGGGGGTAAATGTTTCGCTCGTCGTGTTACACAATAACACCTGCGTCTTACTGCTTTGTTTCACTGTTTCTCAACATCGTTCTGCTACACGGAAAAATACGTTGCCATGCGTTCTGTTATAATGGAATGAATTTCGTTACACAATAATTTTCACAACTTCTTTTTTACAAGCCCGCACCAAAATGAAAGACATAAAAATGTACATGCCCCATACAGTAAAAATAAAAACACCCAAAATTTGACCCGCTACAAGTTGTCATATGTAATCACTTATTTACCTTCTTTCAATTTAGTCAGGATTCAGTCAGTAGGCCTACTGAAATCAAAACAATCAAACTTCAAGAGCAATATTATATTTATGACCACTTTCTTGGTCTAACATAAATTCTGTAAACTTCATTGCTTGAAATAAATGCTTATTTACTCAATACTCTTCATTTCTCAATACTTTTTGCTCAGATTTCAAACATTTCATGTCCACCTAATAATAATAATGATACAACTAGAGTTGACCAAATATAAATGAGACTTTTTGACACTTGTTTTACTGGATTAGTATTTATAAAAATAAATACAAGACTATTTTTCTACATAGCTTTCCCAATTATCTACACATTTTTCCATAGCACTGGTAGTTTTTTAAACTTTCTTTACAGAAATTTGTTGGACATGTTTGTAGCCAATTGCACACACAATTTTGCACCTCTTACCACTTAAAAAAATGTTTCTGCCCAAGTATTTTTTTTTGAAGGGTCCAAACAAATAAAGACCACATGGTGATAAATCTGGACTATATGGAAGGTAATCCATAGCCATTCAGTAGAGTTCTTCTAGTTTTGCTTGCATAGCAGCAGCAGTGTGGAGTCAGGCATCATCATGAAGAAACAAGACGCTACAGATCAGAATGTTGCTTTTTTGGACCAATAGGCCTCTCTAACCTTGCCCATTGTTCTTTGTTCAAGTAAAAAATCGACGTAAACAACACCTTTAGCATTCCAAAAGACAGTAGAAACAACTTTGTCAGTAGACAAATGTGTTTATGCCTTTTATTGAAGTTGTTTCACTTTTTGCACTGCACTCCATACTCGACCCCTTATTACCAGCATTCTTCATTTCAGTAGTGTAATAAGTACAGTAGTGTTCTCATGATTCATCACGTGTAAGAATGTGCTTAAATGAGAATACCTCTGTTGCAAAGCAATCAAAAAGTATCCGAAATTTCACCTCTTACAGCCTTTGCATTCAGAATTTTTGTCACCCATCTTGCAGAGATTTTGCATAATTTTAACTCTTTTTTTAATGATTATCTGCACACTTCTATAACTTACTGAAGTTCCTGTATTAATTTCATGATGATTCGTTGATCATCATGATAAGTGTTGGACTAACACAATGTTCTGCAGCATAATGCTGGTTCTGGAGCGACATGCATATGTGAGGTTAGAAACTTCTTTCTTATCTTCACATGAAAACTTATGCCATTTGTACACTTGAACCTGTAAAGTGTATCATTACTGAATTGTGCACTCAATCTGCATAAAATTTCAACTGGCCTTTGCTTACTAAAAAATTAACAGTTACTGCGCAGCAGACACATGCACCTCCTATTCACTCAGCATGATAACAATTAAATAAATGACTTTAGAAACAAGGGTGCAGTGGTGTGCACATCTAGGCACTACTACCCACTGCCCACTGTATGAAGCGTTAAAGTATTTCATGTCAATTTCAAAAGGCTCATTTGTATTTGATTGACTCTCGTGCATTGTCATTTAGTCAATCACCAGCACATTTAGGATTTTCCTGAGGGGTGCTACCACTATTATGCCTAATTCGATATTGTTGTATGCACTTCATCTTTTAATATGATAATGTTTTTAGGCTGAGGGTCATTCCACAAAATGCGTGATGCAAAATGTGTAACGTCACCGAAAAATGTAATGCTCCAGGTGATGTTAACACTATATTTTTTCCACACTTTCGATTCCCCACAGTCGAAATCATAAACCTTTACTAAACATTACTAGTTCATCCACTACTGTACAATAAAATCTAAATAAATAAAAAATTACATTAAATAACAATTGTTCATTTCATTAATTTACCTTTACGGACGTTCGGGTCTCTGTATATCTTGTTGGAAGGTAATGCTTCAGGCACCAGCACAGGATCTCCAACAACGTGTCCGGTCTGTAGTCATGAATCGGTCAGAAATCCGTACGAACATCGCTGAACAGGAGAGTCTGGAGTTTATGCACATTATATGTTTCTAAAGCCTAAAAACATTATCATGCTTCGATGTTTCGGTTTCATTGAAAATCTTCAGTCTCTTGTACGTTTAGGCTGTTTATTATTTTTTCAATAAATAAGGTTAAAAAGTTAACTTAATTATAATGAAATTTTTTAATAAAAACTGTATTAAATAGAGCAAATCATATATGATGTCACAAACCATTACAGTAGAATGGTTAAACTTTTTATTTTAAATATTTTGTTGTTTTATGCATATAAATTATTGTGGTAAGCATAGAGACAACCACAAACCACTATAATTTTTATGTTTTGGGTTTCTGTTTTGAAACTGTAAGAAATAATGACATTCCATAAAGAAATGTTCCGAATCTGTCAGAATCCATTAACAGCATTTCTTCCATGTTCTAAATCTAGCAATTTAGCATCTCTAGTATACCTATATTACTTACCTTATGTACACCAAATTCAAATTACTTACCGTATCTAAATGCTATGCTTTTGAAGATCTTTAAAAAGAGATGCCATATAACCAAGTTAATGGGAAAAATTTCGAGAATTGAATTGTAGCAACCAAGTTTCTAGAATACTGTACTTAAAAGTGAAGAATCATATTTTTATGTGATTCACCATTATATAGTTTAGTAGAATATAATTTTTTGTTTCATGATTGAAGTTCAAACTATTCACCCTATTATCTGATTTAGTCTGTGGGTACTGAGCCTTTGTGAAGTCATCACATAGTAGTTAATAGTTTTTGTTTTTAAAAATAGTGTTTTGTTATTGCTTTCATGATAAAACTTAGGCCTACATTACAAATAAATGAACTATTAATACAATATTTTTGGTAGTACAGAAAAATAATGAAGTTTTAGTAATGTATTAATTTTTTTTTCTGAAAGTGGCACATATCTCCCAGTAGCCCTTCTGGATCTGCTACTGTAGTGAATAAGGTATTATCTAAAATGACAACAGTTCTTATCATACATATGATTTAATCTAAATACATTAATATTAAAATTAGATTGACTTTTCTAGACATAATGGCTATAACTAAAAAATTATTTTAGTGCAGTAGTGTATAGTTTCTGCGTTTTTTATATAAATTTTTTTGTAAATGTGTGGCTAAATTGGATGGTCAGAAACAGAAAATACAACTGTAGTAACAAGTACTACCATTCTTTAAGACCTATGTTTAGGAAGTAACATCTGACTGTCTAATATCAAGTTACAACTTTTACAGCTTGTCATATTATGGCACATGTCAAGTATTTATTAATACCAGTACTGGAAATAAATAATAGTGGCTTTTTCTTTTAGTTACTTGTAATGTCTCTCATCTATACATATAAGGATGGTGGGTTAAATAACTACACTAGATTAATGGTATGTACAGACCATGGTCGTTGGATTATTATTTTAGGTCTCTATTACAACTCGGAATACGACTAGAACCAAGACTGGACAAGGAACATGAGATGATCAGGTCGGTCCTGATTGGTTGAGAAAAACCTACGAGCCACGGCCATTCTTTATTGTATCATAGATCGTCATTATCAACTTAATAATCAGAACAAGGTACATATAAAATACATATACAATATTATTATATACAACACAAATATAAAATACATATATATAATATTATTATATATAACACCTTCCTACCAAATTTAGAACAGCTTGAAAATTACATTGAGTTAAGTTAATGTTCAATTCCAAGTAGGATACATACTGAATGAAATAACCCTTAGCACAATAAAGTAGTAAACAACATAATTATTCACCAAGACAATAACATGATAGAAATAGCACAAAATGATAACAATAAGTAATTACAGATCCAGTCTGTCAATTGGCTTACGAGCTCTGTGTGAGCGTCTAACAACAAGAGGTGAAGGAGCTTTGCTTACATGGTTAGCTGATCGGTTGATAGGTCGAGTTGGAGAGGGGTTAGGAGAGTGAACAGCTGTGAGTGAATGTCGTAAGGGGCGAGGAGTAACGTCAGCGGTTCTATGATTGGGAGGTGTGCGGGGTGAGGCTGCATGAGCAGAAGGACCATCAGCTGACTGACTAGGATAGTCAATTTCCAGCTGCTCGCCGACATTACTTGTCTGATTATTTACATCTAAGCCTACTCCACCCGTATCTGTAGCAACTATTTGGTCTATGTGCCTTTTCCACAATATACCAATACTTATTTTTACTATGTACATGACATCGCTAAATTGTTTTATCACAATGCCTTCAACCCATTTATTTTTTGAACGATAATCCCTTACTAAAACAGATTGGTTTAAGTACAAATACCTAGTTTTATTACCTCTAAAGTAAGATTTCTGTCTTTCTTGTTTTTGTGCTACAGTATTGCTGTGATTGGGTCTCAACAAATCAAACCTGGTTCTTAAATTTCTGCCAAACATTAATTTAGCCGGCGTCTCGTTAGTGGTTACATGAATTGAGTTGCGATAATCGAATAGAATTACGACTTAGTGCTACTGATACATTTACACTGTCTCTAAATGCACCTCATAATTTGTATTTAATATATTTCACTGAGTTCTCAGCCTGCCCGTTCGACTGTGGATGATACGGTCCAGACGTTTTGTGTTTTATACCTTTGTTTCCCAGGAACCTTTGAAATTCGGCAGAATTAAATGGCGGGCCATTATCACTGCCAACCACCAGGGGCAAACCAAACCTTGCAAATAATGACCTTACATTGTCAATTGCCAGATGGGCCGCAGTTGAGGCCATTTCGAAAACCTCAAGCCACTTAGAATGAGCATCAATTATTATTAAATACATTTTTCCTTTGATTGGACCGAGACAATCTAAATGTAGACGCTCCCATGGTTTTCTGGGATAATGCCATATATGTAATTCTGCTTTTGCTGGTCTGGGTCGTTCCATAAGGCAAGAAGAGCAACTGTTTGCAATACTCTCAATGTCTGAATCAATATTTGGCCAATAAACATAGCTACGGGGAACACTCTTCATCTTAACAATGCCCATGTGAGAGACATGAAGCTCTTTTAAAATGAATTCCTGAAGGGATTTAGGCACTACAACCCAATATCCCCACATAATTACACCCATTTCCACAGTTAGCTCGTCTCGTCTTTGATAGAACGCCTGAAGATCCCTATCTTCCTCCGACAGGAAGTTAGGCCAACCATACATAACAAAGTTGTACACTTTTTTTAACAGTTTGTCTTTTTGTGTCTCTACTTTTACTTGCTCACAATCGATAGGAACTGAACTTTCTTTAATACAATGCAAATACGTCCCTACCCAAGCTAACTCGTCATTTGTTACATCTTCGTGCTTTACATTTAAAGGTAGGCGCGACAGTGCATCGGCGCTATTTTCCTCGGACTTGACATATTTTATGTCAAAGGTATACCCTGATAAAAACAAAGCATAGCGCTGTAGTCTGCCTGCTGTAAACACTGGAATACCTTTTCTAGACCCAAAAATACTTGGTAACGGCTTGTGATCACATTTGATAGTAAAATGTCTACCGTACAAGTATTGATGATATTTTTTGACACCAAAAACTATGGCTGTTGCCTCCTTGTCAATCTGAGAATAGTTGAGCTCAGCGAGTGAGAGTGTACGAGAAGCAAATGAAACAGGACGCTCAGCACCCTCAGAATCTATGACACTTAATACACAACCTAGCCCTGTTGAGCTTGCATCTACCGTTAGTACGGCTGGCGCATTGGGGTCATAATGAGCCAATATTGGTGCTGTTGTGAGCAACTCTTTGACTTTATTAAAGGCGTTCATACAATTTTCATCGAAAACAAAAGGTACGTCCTTCCTCAAAAGATTGTACATTGGACTCATAATACCGCTTAAATTTTGTACAAATTTACCATAATATTGCACTAGCCCTGCGAAGGCTTTTACTTGAGTTACATTTTGAGGAACAGGCGCTTCAATGATTGCTTTAACCTTAGACTTGCAAGCATATAAACCATTTTTATCTATAATGAACCCTAGATACTCTAATTGTTTTGCAAAAAAGTCACACTTTTCTTCCTTAACTGTAAAACCGTTTGAGGAAAGTCGCTTACATACTTCTCTAAGTCTCCTAACATGAGTTTCTTTGTCAGTTGCGGAAATCAAGATATCATCTAAAAAAGATACTACCCCTTGCAAAGTTTGGTCAATTTTTTTTTGAAAAATACTAGGCCCACTATTTATACCATATGGCAACCGCTTATAGGAGATCAACCCCTTATGAGTAGATATAGTACATAGTTTTTGTGACTCTTGATCTAACTTAAGTTGCATGTAGGCTTGGCTTAAATCTATTTTGCTAAATCTATTACCCTTTTGCAATTCCGTAAATAACTCCTCAATTCTAGGTAACGGATAACGTTCTATTTCTAGATTCTTGTTTAAGCCTCTATAATCACCACAAATACGAATGGATCCACATTTTTTTAAAACAGCTACAATAGGAGTTGCATACTCGCTACTAGTTATTGGTCACAAAACATCATCCTCAACTAAGTGTTGAAGTTCAGTCTCTCCCTTGGCCTTCAGAGTAAAAGGCAAAGGCCTTGGTTTACAATATTTTGGTATTGCGTTTTCTTTTAGTTTAAGTTTAATTGGGTCACCCTTGTATTCGCCCAGTTGATCGGTAAAAACCTCAGGAAAGTCTTGAATTAATTTTTTTACATTGGTTTCAATGAATGTTTTGTCATTTTCCGCAGTTGACTTAGGGTTAGTTAGCCCAAACAAGTTAGGTTTAAATGAAATTTCTACCCCTAACGCTTGAAGCCAATCACGCCCCATGAGAGGGTGAGCACCCTTTTCAATGACATACAAATCTAGTTTAGTTTGATCATTTTTGTAGGCTACTGAGACACCTAACCTACCTATAGGCACAATGGGGTCGTTAGTATACGAGCTAAGGGACAGATTAGTTGGTAACAATTTCAGTGAATTTAAATTAGTGTTATAAAAGTCTTGGTTACATACACTTACACTAGCCCCAGTATCTACTTCCATAGCTATATTTTTCCCTTCAATGTTCACTTCTAGTTTAATAGGGTCCACTCTTAAGGAGTTTAGGCTAGTTAACTTAGGCTTATCACTAGGCCTATCCCTGAAAACAATTGTTTTAATTTCATATAGGTTAGCAACACCGTCTAGGTTTTCATCAGTACCTTCGAATGTCTCTACAGGTTGAGAATCCACCCCTACGTAGTTATGTTTGTTCCCCTTCTTATAACTACTATGAAATGTTATGAATTTACCTTCAGACTGGTGGGATCTACATACAGAAGCAATATGATTTTTCTTTCCACAATTGTTGCACACACAACCGCGTAAATGGCACTCTTTACAGACATGCCCTACTTTACCACACAAAAACACTTTCTTGGATTACCACAACAAAAACACTTTACTTGTTGTAACTGCTGCCACTCGGTCGCTGGTTGTTGTGACCACTGCTCTTTTGTCGTGGTTTCCTCTGCTGTGGACTGCCCCCGGCATTCCGACGTTGAAATGCTGCCATCTGCTGCAACTGGCCGCTGCCCCCGGCGTTGTCACTGGCCACCAGAACAGACGCACTCCTCTCCGCCGTTTCCACCGATAGGATGATTCTAACCGCCTCGTCGTAGGTTAAAGAAGCTTCCGCCAACAGTCTCTGCTTGGTCGACTCACTGAGTATGCTGCTTACCAGTTGATCTCGCAAGTAGTCGCTGAGAGATGTTCCAAACTCGCAATGGATCGACAATCGCTTAAGACTTGCAATATACTCCGAAACAGTCTCGTTTTCCAACTGATTTCTCTTGCTAAATTTGTATCGCTCAGCTATAAATGAAGGTTTGGATACAAATGTTCTTGTATGATCTTGACAATGTCCTCAAATGTCTTTGTAGCCGGTTTGTCAGGTGTACATAAATTCCTTACTAAAGCATATGTCTTTACACCTGTTGCTGTCAATAGCGTGCTTACTTTCTTCTCACTCTTTACTTTATTACAGTCACAAAATAATTCAAACCGTTCTATATAAGACAACCACGTTTCTAGACTTGCATCAAACTCACCGATACTCCCTAACATTTTGTTCGATGTTTGTACCACACCAACCTTATCTAAAAAATAGTGAAGAAATGTCTAATTCTTCCTCCCCGGAAATCACAGACGTTTTCTGCTCAACATGTGCATAGACTAGGCCTAAACGTCCTACGGTTCACAAACACAATCTCACACAATTATGGCACAATTGAACACTTGTATTGGCACCTATGGATTCTTGTTATATCCTCGTCGCCACTGTAATGTCTCTCATCTATACATATAAGGATGGTGGGTTAAATAACTACACTAGATTAATGGTATATACAGACCGTGGTCGGTGGATTATTATGTTAAGTCTCTATTACAACTCGGAATACGACTAGAACCAAGACTGGACAAGGAACATGAGATGATCAGGTCGGTCCTGATTGGTTGAGAAAAACCTACGAGCCACGGCCATTCTTTATTGTATCATAGATCGTCATTATCAACTTAATAATCAGAACAAGGTACATATAAAATACATATACAATATTATTATATACAACACAAATATAAAATACATATATATATATATATAATATTATTATATATAACACTACTCGTTCATTATGATGTGATTAATATACACAATAAATTATCAATTTTGTGTATCTGATGTTTGTACCCGCTGAAATGTCATAATTTCATTAAAAAATCAAAATATGTTAAGGGGACAAGGTAAGATCTATTTCTGTAATGTTATTTTGTTAATAATTGTGATCTGTTTTTCTCAACTAGTATAAAAACAGAAACAATACTTTTTTGCCTTATAAAAAATTTACTTCTGAATACACAGACATTTTTGTATAAGTACATGATACAACAAGTATTTAAATTTTTATATCAAATTATCTGCTAATTATTAACTAAAAATAAAGAACAGAAATTTAAATTACAAACAATTAATAGCCACCTAAGTCTTGAAAAAAATGTCCATTCTTATAGATAGATGAGGTAAACCTTCTGTACAAATTTCATTTGCTTATCTTTACTAGTTTATGAAATAATGGGGTCAAGTGTATAAAAATCAACATTTTCAGGAGAAATCGTGTGCAAAGTTGCACTATTATGATTATATTATTTTTGGAACATTTCAGCAACCTTTCTTCTTTCGCTTCATCTGCAGCTACTTTCCTTTATCTACTGTTTTCTCTTGATTTTTTTTTCAGATTTTTTCAATATTATCACTTCGTGAAAATCTGTCTTTATTGACATTCCATAAAGAAATGTTCCAAATCTGTCAGAGTCCATTAACAGTATTTCTTCCAAGTTCTAAATCTAATTCTTTTAGCATTTTCAGTATACTTATGTTACTTACATTGTGTACACCAAATTCAAATGTTTTGAGACCTAGAAATTTGGATTTTGGTATTTTTTTCCAACTCTGTCACTATTAACTGACTCATTTTGGTTCTGCATTTGTCCATTCAGGCTTTTTTTCGGGCATTTTTTTTCGATTGTAGTAAGTTGTGTTTGTGGCTTTAAGGGTTCCCTGTAAGTAAACTCCTATTGTTCCTACACCATGTGCCACTAAGTGATTAACTAATGCAGTAACCAACAAAGCAACTAACATTGGTATATAAACAATGTTGTGGGTTACCGTCAGTCGGTATTTTATGGAAATAGATTGCCAGTACATCCTTCCTTATGTTTTCTAAGTTATTTACATTTCTTCTATTAGCCGTGACATAATATGCTTGCAAATTGTCAATTTCTACATTTGTTAGTCCTCCCTTACCACTTATTTTTATACCATCATCTAGTGTTTTCCCTGTATAGTTGGTTATCACTTTCCTCAACTGTGTTCCCATTCCTTTTTTGAAAATCTGCAGTGCATTCCAATATTTCATTTTGACAATGTCTCCATAAGGTTTTGATTAGCATACATTCAGAAATCCCGTACTATCACCATCTCAAGGTATTTAACACCCCTTGTTGAGGATTATATGCCTAACCTTACTGTTCATTAGAGTAAGGCTGAAATGCAAACATATTTTTAAAAGTTGTGCCGAACTGGCTTCGGCAACGCATTATCAGTATTTTAAAAACGAGCGCCGCTGACGTCACGCAATGCCACACTGTTACGATTGTTTGTTGTCGGTCGGGTATACACACAGACGGTTGTGTTGCTACGCAATACAGCTGGCGCTGCCAGCCAGCTGTGTGTCTGTACGTTCCTGCTTTCGGAGGTTACTTGGCTGGAGCGAAACGTTGTATCGCTCTCATTTCTGCTTCATCCTCCAAGCTGTTCATCTGGTCTTGGCTGGCAGCGAACTTCTAACCAGGACTTCCGAACCTATCGCTATGATAGGCTAGATAAAGTGTTGCTCCAGGTACGTGCAAGTCTGAGGGTTCTGAAAATATTCTAACCCCAAATATATTTTGCGTTTCAGCTTTCATTATGAGTTATGCCTGTGTGTGTGTGTGCGTATAGAGCAGTTTTTAATCTGGGCATTAATGCTATTACAAAATCAAATTAAATTAAATTTATTAAATTATGAATGTGAGAGTCGTGGGTCAAGTTGATTTCAACAGAGAAAATGCTAATGTATCATGCACTCAGCTGTTTTGATGTAATTAATAACAACGAAAGACACAGCTAATCAATTTGAATATTTCAATGAAACATTAAGAAAGTAATTGCTAGACGAGCTTAATACTGTTTAATCTGAATTAGTGGCGATGTGTGTGTGCGCTGTTGCTGCTTAAAGTTAGTGTTGGTATTTAATGTGGACGGCCTAAGTGGCGTGAATTTCTTTATGACACCCTCTACAAGTATTGTATGTCCAGGTGCTCGACCAAGGACGAGATGGGTGTCAGGGGCGGATGAACATCTGTCCCCCCTAATGGCAGAGACGATCTATAGCCACGATGCCGTCAGTCGAGGACTTTTCCGATGCTAAGCTGCACCAAGGACCTTTTCCAACGCTAAGCTGCACCAGGGATGGGTGACACGACTGTGACATCACTGATCCGCGCCTATACGAACTATGTACCCCGGACAATCCAGGTGGGAAAATTCTGATTATATATTTCTCTCTCTCTACAGCTTGTGAATGCACAGAAGCCGCCAGAAGCTCACTCGTGAAGTTCTGAACAATATACTCTAGCACAAACTCTCATGTTCAATTATGTGTGATCATCATGTTATTGCATGTGTGAACATTACCACAGTACACCTAATGAAGTATCTTATAACTGTATAATGTGTAAGAAGTTACACACATACACACACATCCGCAGTTTACTGTAAGATCTAACTTTCATCTAATTAAGACCATTAGGGAGTTAATTATCTCGTGCTATCAAGTCATCTGGTCATGGCTGAGTTTTAATAACGTAGCTGGGGTTGTCTGATGCTGTAGATATGAAACGATTTTCTTTCACACACATACTTAACGCTTAATGATTAAGCTAAGGGTTCGTTTGGCTGGTTGAGTTTCGGGGCGGTCACTTATATTCTCTGGTGTGAACTATGCTTGTGGATATGCTGGCAAATCTATGCTTAGGACCTGAGATATTCCATTTACGTTGTCATTTATATTTGTACCTAGCTATACATATTAGGCTTCATTTATTTACTGTAGTGGGAATCGGTTTATGTGGAGGTTAGTGTTGAAATGAGGGATGTTTTGTTATTCATGTCGTATATGTGTTTGTGTGTGTAATTTTACTATATATATATATATTTTTGGGGAATATGTAACTGATTAAAAACAAGAGAATAACCATAAATGTGCTTGCTGAGACAACAGGCTAGCCTAATTGATATTATACAACACTGATGGATTAGTATTGCTTTATGAATGAGATTATTACTAACGTTGACTCATACATAATCAGGCAGAAATTTTTGCAATTAGTAATATCAACTCATTTACTTTGTGACATTATGAATTAATGGAAATACATAGATATATATAATTCTGCCTTTAATGGTGTGCTCACACAATTACGAACTTGTTATGTATGTAAAATCTTACAGGTTGAATAAAGCACACGCTTGTTGGTTAAAAGAGTTTTTCATTTGCAAGTCCTGTCATTCACCTGGGGGGACATGTCTGTAATTGTATTTGGGCCTTGCACACTTTTGCTTCCTCTAGGTTTTTTCTTTACCTAGTTCTAAATATGATGTCTCTCCCCTTTTACAAAAAAAAACTTAATAAAAATAAAATTAAATAAAATTCAAAAAAATTACAAAACTTAGAAAAATAAAAGGGGGGTTTCAAAGTTCACTAAAAATTATTTTTCAACAGATAAAAGTGATAAGTACATCATTAAGTATAATTAATTCACTAATGACTTGGAACACAAAGTTTTTTATATGTAAAAACGTAAAAGTTTTACCTTAGAGCCTGAACCAGTCTTTCCTTTTAAAAAGCTTCTTCAGAGGCTGCCACTGGGAGCACTGTCCGTCTTGTTCTTGGCGACTTTTGATAGATCAATGTTGTGTGTGTGTGTGTGTGTGTGTGTGGGGTATGATATGTGCGAATAATGCGTGTGATTTGAATTGTGTCTGTTCATTTAGGATGTTGTTTTACTTTTTATGTATGTTATGTCGTTATGTGTTTGTTATTGTCAATATTGTCATTGTGTGCATTATGTTATGTTGTTTACATGTCGTTTAGTAACACATAAAAATGACACGCATCAAATCACACGCATTATTTGAACATATCACACCCCACACACACAACATCGATCTTTCAAAAGTCGATACCGTCGCCAAGAACAAGACGGACAGTGCTCCCAGTGGCAGCCTCTGAAGAAGCTTTTTAAACGCGAAAACTGGTTCAGGCTCTAAGGTAAAACTTTTACATTTTTACCCATAAAAAACATTGTGTTCCGAGTTGGTAGTGAATTAATTATATTTAGTTAAGTAACGGACACGTCATGGACAACGAAATCCAAGAAATACATCATTGTAAAGGAAAAATTCTGAATTAAAAGATGATACAAAAAATAAAAATTAGCTCAGAATTCAAATTTTTGGCTTACATCATCCACTTAAAAATGTGTTGAAAATAAAGATATCTTATATTTATTGACATGTACTTATTCATATCATATCAATCATATCTTATGATACTTATTCATATCTAATATTTTAAACAAGTGAACAAATTCTAAGTACATGCGCTTGTAGAATACTTCTAAAATTCACTAAAAATGCTAGTTATAATTTTGCTGTAAATGTTCGATTGTAGTTGAAGCGTTTCATTTGTTAAATCATTTGGAAATGATCACATAATTTAGATTAATCATTAACTAGCCTATTTTAAAACAAACATCTTACTGTTTACATTTACAGACATACCGTTTTATTCTGTACCATAATATTTCAAGAATTAGTACAACCAGAGACAGAAATAAACCACAGTGCAGCAGAAAGAAATGGAGTTCTAGATCATTGTATGTAAGTGTTTTGATATTGTTCTTCTGAAAAATACTCTCAGATTTCTCACTAACATTCACATTTAATATACTTTCTTTTTTGTCAGCATATAGATCATCCAACCATATACTGAAGAACCCAGCGTCATGTACTCTTGACACCAGAGTATTAATAGCTTCATAATAAACACTTCCACTTGGCAACATGTATCCTAGATTATAGTACTGTGGGCATTCTTTCACATAGTGTAAGTTAGTCTTGAATGCACTTGTATTTGCAATTTCTTGATACCTTAGTGAGAGATCAGACATTAAAACTCCAACATTGTTTCTTTCCAAGTATTTGAGTATATCATCGACACAATCAGGATCAAATTTCAGTTTCTTGTTTAAACCTGTCATGACTTTACTTTCATAACCAGAAAAAATGTCTGAGATCCCTTTGTAATTGATCATAACATCCAAGCCAGAGTAATAAAGATCTTCTAGTGTGTTTATATTAGGGTAATACTGTCGGACTCGAACTGAGTCATATATTTGACCCGATATAATAGTTACAATCACTGTGCCACTCAGAAAACATGAAGCCATCAAGATTCTCAGTGTTGAACTGTGAGGAACGTTAATGATAGAAGCTGTCAATAATGGTTTCCATATTACACTTGTAACATCAAGAAGCATGCAAACTGTGATGTTTTCACTGCTGTGATTCTCTATGAAATAAAACAGTGCAGAAACAATACAACTTACTACAGCAATAATGATCATAGAAACCCATACATTCCAGTGGAACGTTTTAACAATGATATCCCATCCTGTAACTTGTAAGCTTTTACGAACAACAATACAGAGACTACTACTATAGGCTGAATATGTGTAGCATATATTGCTTACATTGTACCATCGAATAAACTTGCAATTTAATGTCATGTCTGTTAAACCTCTTTGTATTTCTCCAACTGAACCAGTATATGAGCCATTATTTAAATATCCGTAAGTGTCACCGTCATATGGTTCATGCACCACAGGTGTCAAATTGAAGTACGAAGCCATCAGCCATTTGAAGGACACATCAACCCCACCTCTACGATACATGGGTGTTGTACTGGTAAAAGAAGATTCATTGTTGTTATTACTTATAACATACTGGAACATGGTAATTCTTAGTGGATAGCCATACATATTCTTCAGCCTATTATCTAAATATTTTACAAAATTTTCAGTAGCATGAAACGAGTGAACAGTTCCTATGTTTCCTCTACCTGCAGTTAAAAAAGGATTATAAATCCAAACTTTTTCATGTGCTACCATATTGCATCTACTCGTATAAGTAGTTAGAATGATTGAATTTAACACACCAAATTGTATCCACAGATGATGTAACAGGTATTCAAACTGCGCTTCTGAATATGGCTTACACGTTGATCCTTCAACAAGGTTAATGAGAACTTCACTTTTGTTTAGCCACGCATAAGAGTTGTAATAAAAAGTGAGAAAATTATTTACATCTTCCAGTTTGTTGTCAGCACTGATGACAAAGATGTACCCATCAAAGTGTTTGTACACGTTGTAGCGTGACTGATCTGCAGAGCAACTTGGTCCTATGACAGTTGGAAAACCAAGATTCAATAACCATAACAGTTTGTCGTAACAGAATTCAGTGCTCCACTGTACAGCAATGCTGTGTTTTCGTTTGAAAAAATTGCTTGTTACAGTGTGGAGAGCTTCTTGCGATGTCTGTGTTAAATCTACTTCAGTTGTGTCAGTTTTAAACACTAATTTTGATTGCACCATAACTAGCTTGTTAAGAAGTAGAAAAATACACACACTGTACAGATACATAGTATCTGTTACATAAATAAACACATCTCAGAAAAACCTATTGTTCTCAATAATTATTTTCAGAATATATATTAAATATCTGTAATTTTAAATCATAATAAATCATTACAATTTTATTACTTATATAATAATTTAAATAGAGAAACAGAAATTCAACCAATTTAAACACGTTAGGTACAGAAACATTCATTATAACTAGTGGCTATTATTATACAAATGACTTTGACAAGTTAATACTACAAATTGAACTGACAACTGCAGTTTTAATAAAAGAAAAGAAAATTAAGTTTGAATAAAAGAAAAGAAAATTAAGTTTGAATAAAAGAAAAGAAAATTATTTTTTTTTCATTTAATTACTGAAATGATGGAAGTTCTTGAAATTTCATGTTATCTTCATTTTGTTTATATTGTGCTAGGAAAATTATTTACATGTTTTGTTATGTGTATTTTCTATTGTGTATTTTAATTAATACTGTATCACACAATTACTTTCAATTAGAGAAGCACTAATTACTGTAAATTTGTTTCTAGTGCTGATCATTATTTCACAGTTGAGTGTGTTCATTGTGTGTGTAACAATGAAAATACATTAAAATAATTATTTTTTAATGTCATATCAAATGTCCTTGAAATGCCTTCAGACCATTATGTCTACAACATTCTCCATTTTCAGATTTCCAATCTCCACTTCGCCTGATTCTAGATCTTCCTCAAATTACCTTTTTTTCAGTTCCACATCTATACCCTCTCTCCAGCTTCTTGGCCTGTCTTGTCTTTTGCCCTTAGGTTATTATTCCAGGATCTGTTCAGCCTTCATTGTATATGTCTGCACCAGATTAATTGCTTTTTTAATGTCATGTGTATTGTATACAAAATACCCATAATTCCACACATCTGTTCATTTGATTTATGTTCTTTTCTGGATGTTCTGTCTGCCCGTCACAAAAATCTAAATCCATTATCTTTTTACTCTTTCTGTTGCTTCTTTCATGGGCCGTCCTGCAAAACAACATGTAATTTTGAAATGTAGTATTGAAATTTAATTCAAAACCAACAATTTGTAAGTAGGCATTTCAGTTTAAACATAGTCGTACGAGCATTCAAGATGACCCCCCCCCGCACTGGACGCCCAAAAAATGCAACAACTTCAGATGCAGCAGCCATCTTGTACAACGCTTTTTCACACCACATTCATGAGTTAAAGTATGATGCACATGCTCATACGAGATGCCTATGGTTTCAGCAATGTAATCCACTCCTCAATATGGGGTCTTCCAATACCCTATGACATTTTTTCAATTATGTCATTTTTTGTTGCACTTTTTGGACATCCACTGCTGGGATTGTCTTCAGTGCTTGTATGGCCAGATTTAAACTCGAGTGTGCCCCACTGTAACTTTATTTTATTATTTGCTTTTTTATTATCGATAATTTTGTAATTGAAATTTTCATCGGGCGCCATGTTGCAAACTGAAATACAACAAAATATGTATACTTAACTAAGGTCAGAATTCGTGTTAGCGTACCAGTACTTGCGGAATGTATTACCTGAAATAACTCACTCTCGCTTATATTGTTTACCAATGACATTACCTTTTATTATCAAAAAGACTCTACGTACATATAAAAATGCCTCTACTGAACTATGTGCCAAATACGCACGTTACTATGTCTCGGGGCGTAGTCCCATTTATTTTGTAAACATATAATATCCCTTAAACATTTTATAAGCCCTCCAAAATAATATGTTTTATACTTGTTACATAATAAACATAATATATAGTTATTAAAAAATGACTTCACAACCCAGCACTTATTAATTATTGTAATGAAATATCCTCTCTCTCACTCGCACTCTCATTCGTGGTACAAAGTTTTAGTTAATTGACTTCCCCAAAATTGAGCTCATTTTAATGAAATGAATTTTACAGAAAAGATTATCTAAACCCTTAGTTGGACTTTTTGGACCCCGCCATTTTTATGACTTAGCTGGAAATTCTTCGAAGATGTCCCATCGTTGATCTCACACTCTCGATGTTGTCGTAACCCAAAATTTGGGGTTTACATCGAACTGTTATTTAAAAAAGAAATACTGCACTTTCACATATTTAACAAACTCTTGGTTGTGTGTAAAATTTAGATATAAATAGCTTTTACAGAATTGCCGGCTGGCATGCTACTCTGATGAGACGAGACTGCTAGCGGTTAGTAGTCTTTGCAATGTGGAGGTGGGGCAAACTACGTCACTGGTCCTTTGTTCGAAACGGCCAAACCCCGTTGTTTACAGATGTATTTAATGCGTCTCGCATTCCTGTAGCTGATGTCATTATGAGTTAGGCTTGTTTACGCTTTCATATGATGAACTGTTTTTTGCTATTACTGTGATTTTACCCTGACCTCAACACAAATCCTGTCCACTCAATATTACGTCGTTGAAAACTTTTGGACAACTTTACGCTGTTTTCTTTATAGGGCTTTAAATACAATTATAACAATTATACTTTATAACAATTATTTCCCAAAATATTATAGGACCAGAATTGTACCGTTACAAAACCCCCTCAATGAAAGGTTTTATGCCGAAGCATAAAAACTCTCATTGACACATTCGTACTTCCTAAAGGGATCAGCTATGATATGTCGCCACAACCCCCTTACTATTTATATGAAAAGAATACAATAACTCACCCGTGGTCCAATGATGGTGACAGTACCTGCATGACCTTACTGGACTTCTCCTACGAGATCCCAACACCATAAGGCCAATCAGGCTCTTTACGCTCCTGCTCTGACGCGCTGGCCAGCTCAGGACCGCCATCACAACATCACCAAACACTGAAACAATAAATCAAAAATATCAAAATAGTGGCTTGGTATAATGCTATATCCCTAACTGATCTGTTTCCCCTTAGCTATGTGCTGGTTTGTGTTAAGAAGCACTGGGTTTGCTTCAACTCAACAAGAATTATATAGAAGTGCCATTCTCTTGATTGACTACCCTTAACATTATACAATTTTTTCGATTCCCATCGATAATAATTAACCCTTTTTTGTTTTCATAATTAATATAATTATAGAAGAAACACAAATCTTTATACTACAATTGAAACATATAATCCAAAATTTATGGATACAATTACCAAAATTTCCCTCTTCCTAAAACATTTTATAAAAAAAATTTACTATTATTATTACTATTATTATTATCATTAACAGTAAGTAATCCGGTGCTGTTAACAATATTTACCCCTCTTTCTCCTCCACACACACTATTTCCCCCCCCTGAACTGTTGCGTTCAGTTGCCTCCACAAGGACTGAGGCAGAAGGAGTGAGCACTTTTTTCTTTTCTCTCTCTCCCATCCTTGCTTCGGCATTACAGAAACTTCAAGGTCAATACCCCTACTTATTATTTTATTACACGCCCCTAAGGTCTACCACCCATATTTAGGTGAAAATAGCCTATGCAAACAAATAATCTTAGATTCCCCTGAATCTCCCATTAAATTTCTAAGTTGAACCAATTTCATAGGCAACCAACTGTGGTCAGGTTTTACAAATTCTGCCCACAGCTGATTGTCATCCAAAACCACGATTAGTGCTGGTAAGACAGTAATCGCCCGAAATATGGGAAATCGCAATGGTTTGACACGTTGTGTCATATGCAGTTACATTTGTAACTACCCTAAAACTAACAATTTATACATGCATACAATTCATGTTCAAATTCCTATGCTAATACATAATAAACATAATAATACACTCATCATTAACATTGTGATTATCACATTAAAACAAACAACTCACATTTAACTTTGATCAAAATTTACACACCTTACATCTTTAAATTTGCGTATAAAATTATAACATTACATTTTAATTAATTAATTAATTAATACTTTTAATTATTAACTTTTATTAATTAGCCATCAATTATTTATAATTTACTACCATTTAATTCTTCACAATTTCAAATTTATTATTGACCTACATATTACATTATTATTATTTCATTTCTTATTACCTTTCTACTATGAATTTTCTACTTAACCCTTCACATTTTTATCATTGATTAGTCTGGGTCAAATTCACTATGATTTGACTTATTATATAGGCACTAACATTTATAATCTTACTCACCTTTCTTCCAACAACCACTACTAACAACCAGATTTACATATTATGACACCAATTTCTCAATTATAAACACCTTCACTAATTCCATTTAAATCCTCTGGCACCGCTCGTCTTTGTACTAGGATGTGTGTTCCCTACCTGGCCATATACATACCTAACCATTTGCCCTCCAAAATATCGGCAAACACTCCCTTAAACTACGCTATTACCTGCCACAACGCTATACGTTGGTCACTCCTTACACCTCACCCCCACTACAAAATATCATCATCAACAAATATATGTTTACCCTTTACTTTACTCACCTCTCTACATATAATCACTACTACTGTGTCCCTAAAATATCTAACACCCTCTTTGTGTGTTACTGGTATTTCAAAATTCTTATTTATCTAACTCCCATTAACTTTGATTGACTAACTCAAATGCCTTTATTTACACCCAGGCACTATCCCTTTTTAACTTAGCATTACTGTGATCATTGACATCATTAGAAAATTCATCCCTCACCTACTAATAACAATACATCTCAATACTCAAATATATATTATATGCTTAATCATTTATTATTCATTAGAAACTTTCTTCATTACAAATTAATAATTTAACTTAATTACAGAAACTTTCTTTTGTACCACATTAATTGAGTAATTAATCTTCAATTATTTAATTCAATTACTTAAAATTTCACCATTACTTTCACTTGTTTAGTAAAAAAAAAAAAAAGTTAATTGTTATTATTAAATCAATTAAACTATAACTTACTGTTACATACATGGTGTACATAAAATTTACCTCTAATACACAACAACATCAAGAATACACAAATACATTGACATTAATACACAAAAAAAATATACAATCCAACTTATTATTTTATCATTGACCAAAATCAGCTCATAAGCAGTCCCTTTCAATACCACTGTTCAAATATATTAATATCCATTACACAATAAAACAATCTATCCTCCATCATTGAATAATAGTCGAATCTTAGGTCTATACAACTTATTTTTTACTACATAAATGATATTATTATTATCAATATAATATTTATCTAAATTTTTATATTCTTCCACAATGTCGTTTAAATTAATAGGCCTATTCCATATCAATTTATCATGTACCATGTCATCATCGGGTATGGTTCTGTCTACCTCAGTATTATCTGTCGTAATCATGTAAGTCATAAAGTCATTACTATCGTCATCATAATTATCTACTACTACACCCTTTACTTCACAAGGTACGTAATTATTATCATTATTATCATCAGTATTGCTGCTGTCTCAGCTTTAATACAAGGTATGTATTCACTATAATTATCTACCACCTCTACTCCTAACCTTTCTACAAATTCTCTATAAATTCTATTTATCTTAAAAATCTCTATCTCTCTCTTTCTCTCATCACAATACCTCTCTCTCTCAATATATTTCTCACCATAACACCAAGCTACACTCTCTCTCTCCAAATATGCAGGGGTCACTAACTCATAATTACTGCACCACCTATGAGGTACACAAAAACACCAGGGAACTCTATTTGTAGACCTATCGTCTCCCAAATATAAATCTAAGGAACTCTCGTCCTTCTTAAACATACGTGAAGACTTTACTTCAACCACAACTACAATATCAAGGGAAAATTCTACCCCCTGCATCGCTTTTACAAATATACTTTCTCTCAGCTCTCTGTCTGACTCAACACACACAAACATCTCATTATCACTCCCAATATTCTCATCATCATTTTCTAACACCATGTTCTTAATTATATCATTATTATTACCTGTAAACTCATTATTCAAATTATCATTGTTACTCACCTTGTTGTTAATTCCTTCTTCCTTATTTTTCGTCGTATTTTCACTGCTACTTACCTTCTTATTCTTTATTTGACTTAACCTCTCATCTAACCTTTTATTCACTTCGTCAAATTGTTTATCAAAATTATCATTTCGTTTGTTAATTTCATTTTTCAATTCGTCAAACTTCTCATTAAAATCACTTTTAATTTCATTTTTAGTTTGAATATATTATGTTTTAATTTCATTTTTTATTTCACTTTTGAAGTTATTAAAATTTTCATTCTGTTTGTCAAGCTTTACATCTAGCTTGCTGAACTTCTCATCAAATTTATTACTCATCAAATTGGAATCTCTTTTTTGTTCATCCAACTTATTATTTTGAACATCGAATTTAAAATTCATGTCCCCTCTTAGTTCATTAAAATTGCTACACATCATGTTATATAAACGTGTTAACATCTCGTCTGTTTTGTTTTCAGACCGAGTTGAGATGGATGTTGCTGTTACTTTCTCTGGCTCTACAGATTCAGTCGCACTCAACCCACCAATTTGACTAATTTGTGTTAATGGAACATCCATCTCACTAGTCAAATTTTCATCAGTTGCACTGATTTCTATTGTTTTATTGTCATTGGTACTCATTTTTTTTGTTTGCTTATTATATCTCTAACACATACAATACTGCTAACCCCTATATGCATATAGCCTTGTAACTTAACCCTACCTTACGCACGTGTTTACGTACTTTCAAAATATTACTCCAGGTAATTATTTCGCTTTTCTGGTAGGCACACCCCACATAAAATTATATTTTATGTCGAGTCCCTGGTCGGAAAGCGTCAATGTAACTTTATTTTGTTATTTACTTTTTTATTATCGATAATTTTGTAATTGAAATTTTCATCGGGCGCCATGTTGCAAACTGAAATACAACAAAATATGTATACTTACCTAAGGTCAGAATTTGTGTTAGCGAACCAGTACTTGCGGAATGTATTACCTGAAATAACTCACTCTGGCTTATATTGTTTACCAATGACATTACCTTTTATTATCAAAAAGACTCTATGTACATATAAAAATGCCTCTACTGAACTATGTGCCAAACACGCATGTTACTATGCCTCGGGGCGTAGTCCCATTTATTTTGTAAACATATAATATCCCTTAAACATTTTATAAGCCCTCCAAAATAACATGTTTTATACTTGTTACATAATAAACATAATATATAGTTATTAAAAAATGACTTCACAACCCAGCACTTATTAATTATTGTAATGAAATATCCTCTCTCTCACTCGCACTCTCATTCGTGGTACAAAGTTTTAGTTAATTGACGTCCCCAAAATTGAGCTCATTTTAATGAATTGAATTTTACAGAAAAGATTATCTAAACCCTTAGTTGGACTTTTTGGACCCCCCCATTTTTATGACTTAGCTGGAAATTCTTCGAAGATGTCCCATCGTTGATCTCACACTCTCGATGTTGTCGTAACCCAAAATTTGGGGTTTACGTCGAACTGTTATTTAAAAAAGAAATACTGCACTTTCACATATTTAACAAACTCTTGGTTGTGTGTAAAATTTAGATATAAATAGCTTTTACAGAATTGCCGGCTGGCATGCTACTCTGATGAGACGAGACTGCTAGCGGTTAGTAGTCTTTGCAATGTGGAGGTGGGGCAAACTACGTCACTGGTCCTTTGTTCGAAACGGCCAAACCCCGTTGTTTACAGATGTATTTAATGCGTCTCGCATTCCTGTAGCTGATGTCATTATGGGTTAGGCTTGTTTACACTTGCATATGACGAACTGTTTTTTGCTATTACTGTGATTTTACCCTGACCTCAACACAAATCCTGTCCACTCAATATTACGTCGTTGAAAACTTTTGGACAACTTTACGCTGTTTTCTTTATAGGGCTTTAAAAACAATTATAACAATTATACTTTATAACAATTATTTCCTAAAATATTATAGGACCAGAATTGTACCGTTACACCACTTACCATTGTTTCTGAAGACGCAGCATCTCCTAACACATTTACAATTTTGTTTTGATTTTCCATTGGGACTAAAACGTTTTTAACAGAGAATATTCATCACAACATGATGTTTGATTTTGTGCATTTTAAAAACACACATGGCAAGAAAATTTCAAACAGCTCGTAAAAAGATAATAAATTGACAAATATATCTGGAAATTAACAGGTATTCACACGAAATATACATCTTGCAGCATACGGAAAATTGTAGTTTTACCACTGAGCTATAGATGTCGCTCTGCAAACTTTTCAACTGACCCTTGTACAACAATATAAAAGATGAGTTTTATTTATTTTTATATATATAATAGGGTTGCTACAGCTAGTGCCATCTCCCTTCCTTCAACCTGGCTTTCCAATTCTCCTGATGTTCCCATTGTCCTTCCTCAAGTCCTATACGTTGCATAGATTCATCCACTTCGTCCCTCCAAGATCTTCTCGGTCTTCCCCTTTTTCTCCTTCCTAATGGACTCCATTCCATCACTTTGTTGATCCACCTATTTTGGGCTCTCCGGACATGACAGTACCACACCAATATTTTTTCTTCGATGTAGTCAATTACACTTCTTTCCGTTTCCATTCTTCTTCTGATCTCCTCGTTTGTTATTCGGTCTGCTCTCGTTATTCCACAGCACCTCCTCCAATATTCCATCTCCATTGCAAGAATCTTTCTTTCATTCTTTTTGTTAATAACCTATACTTTCGCTGCATACATCATAATGCTTTGGACTATGGTCTGATATATCATTTTTTGGGTGCTTTTTCTAATCTTTTTGTCCCATATAACACTGTGTAATTTTCTAGTCTGTCCTAATCTACTTTTTATTTCCTCTCCCGTTGTGCCTTGTTTACTCAGTGTGAATCCTAGGTACTTGAATTTGTCTGTTCCTCTAATTTTACATTTTCGTCTACTTCTAAATCTGTTGTTTCTTCATCTCTAATTGCCAAGTATTCAGTCTTTTTTATGTTTATTTCCAATCCCATCTTTGTGTATTCTTCATTCAGCTTTCTGACCATGTAGCTTAGATCTTCTTCATCCTGGGCTATAACTACCTGGTCATCGGGGAAGCATAGTGTGTACAGATGTTCATTTCGTATCGATTTTTATTTATTTATATTTCATATTTATTTTTCTTTGTAATATTTTTACCCCAAAAAGTACTATTCACCATGGAAATTGCTTTTCTTCCTGGTCAGTTATTGATTTTAACTGCAGCTTCAAGTGTTCCATCCTGTATATTTTTAACTCCCATATATTTTACTATTTAGCTTATTTGATGGTTTCTTGGTATTTTACTACAAGGTCCAGTTGTTATATTTTTATTGACATGTATTCTGGTTTTTCATGTTTACTCCCAACTTCAATGACTTTCCAGGTCATACAATTTGTCACTATAGAACTGGGATATCAGTTGCATCATTAAATTCCACACTAAGTCCATGATTGCAGTGGTTAAAAAGTGTAATCATATTGTTACGACAGTCACACAGATTCTGATTGTCATGTACAGTGGAAACAGAATTACTGACACTAGAAGAAATCGCTAAGTCCAACTTTAATTATGGTTAAAAGTGAACAAGATATTCTTATATAATTCTTCCAGTTAAAGATTGTCCAGTACACAAACAATAAATGCCACCTTATTACAGTTTCACACTAAGTAACACGATAATCACTTTACACTAAAACCTCAAGTCACAACAAAAATCACTCCAAAACTCACTCTATTATCATCAGGTCTCAAAACTTGTTACTGGATGCTTATTTATATCCTGCTGATGTTCAAGAAAAATCCGTCACTTTCCAGATGATGTGTTAAGAAAAATTGCGTACTTTCAGCCGTGCTAAAACTTAGTAGAAAATGTGTCAATGTCCAGCCTTGTGCATACCACACAGACCAAATGGTGGTAGAATAATTGGCAAATGTCTGGAATATGAGTCTGGAATCTCAAATGCTGCGTAATCAATGAGTGTGAAATGTCATGTAGCAACTTTTGTTATCTTTCATCTCAATGCAGTACTGTTCCCTCCTTATGCCTGTTTGTCCACAGCTGGCAAACCATTTCTGCAGTAATACATTGCCAAGTGGTCTAGTTGGATGACCTTGAATTTTTGCTGTTCTTTTTGTTGTATCTGATGAATAACATCATTGATTTTCTTTTGCACAGTGTAAGACCCTTCCCAGTTAGCTTGAAGTTTTGGGTAACAACCATGACAACGCTTTTGGTTGTACAATCAAACCTTGTCTCCTTCTTGAAACCCAAACTATTACTGCAAATATCATACTACGTTTTCGTTTAGACACTAGCTATCTTCAGCCATCCTCTTATCAAGCAATTCATTTCTCACAGTTAATTCTTTAATTACGAACAATAATTCAACGGCTCTTGGATATGAGTCTCCAGGGATCTGATCATCAAGTCCACAGAAAGACAAACCTCTTACCCAACACCCAGTTTTGCTGATGTCATACTGGTTGTGTCTTGTACTGATGATCTAAATGCCATTAGGAATAACGGTATACAATGGTCTTGGTCTGTTTGGTTCTTGTCAGCAACCTTTGATAGACGTTGCTCAAGTGGCCTATTGAACCTCTCAACCATTTCGTTAGACTGAGGATGGAGAGGTGTTGTCCAGGTCTTTCGAATACCAAGAATACACCTTCACAATTAAAGGGCGACAAAAGAGCAAAAATTAAGGCTCATCCAGTAAACAAAGTACTTAATAAATGCAAATGTGTAGATTTTTGAATGAAAGCACATCCAGCAAACATCTTAACAATATGTTAATGTTAAGTCAACATTAAGAAATTACATATTAAAATATTACTGCTATTCATTTTGTATACATTTATTATTAACAAATATAGATTATAAAAAACGTAGTAATGTAAAAAATGTATAATGTAAAAGTGTTATAATAAACAACACATTGTCAAAACAATATCCTAAAGCAACATAAAGTTAAACAAAGAATTACATTAAAAGTAATAAAATAAGTCACTTACCATTACAGGTTAATGGTTCCGTATTCTATTAATAAACACTAATATTTATTTTTAATATTTAATAAATATTGAAAATGAGACATTTTAAAATGAAACTATCCTGGTCTTAATTGCTGCAAAGTGGGTTATTAGATCACTATAATCTAAAGACGAAGCAATGTCATTTTCAATTGAAAGTATCGCTAGATTTGATATCCTGTCTTGAGATATTGTCGATCGTATATTTAATTTAATCGATTTAATCAATTTGAGCTTACTAAACAATCTTTCACAAGAAGACACAGACACTGGTAAAGAAAACATTTTTAAAGCTGCTGCTAGTGTTTCTGAGGGTTCTAATCTCATTGAAGAAATGTATTGTAGCAGTCCCTGAGGTGTTAAGTCTTTTTGTTCTCCGTTCACTTTTTCCCTTTTAAAGAAAAGTATGACGTCTTTCAAGTCACTGAACAATTCTTCACTATTTAGGTCATGTGAATACAGCTTTGGAAGCACTGTGCACTGAATATTGATTTGGGAAAGCTGTTCCTTAAAATGTACATCCCCAACATTTACGTACGCCTCAAATTTACAGGGGAACCAAAGGGGTTTTCTAACTCTTTTATGTTAGAGAAACGGCTTGAAATTTCAACTGACAGTTTGTCCAAATTTCTATTAGAGAACGTCGCATTTCTTGCCGAATGGTTATTGCAGAATCATCTGCATACTCCCCTGGCATTGTGCGCTTCTTCTTATCCTTTTTGTTATACTGACACTCCTTCATTACATACCTACTCTGGCTCAGTAACAACATTGTCACACAGTTCATTCCTCCAAACTTTTAATTTGTCCGTTAGCGTCTCCAGAAGTGGGAATCCTTTATTTATCCAAAGCATAACGAAGTATCTTAACATGTTATGTACAAAGTATATTTTTATACGTTAAAAATTTATCCAAGTATTTTAACAAAGCCAGAAAGGTAGTTTAGCTGGAACATTTTATGTTTTAACAGTTATGACAAATGATAACTGTCCCACATTCAAACAGAATCAAATAATTTTTTTCATATGTGCCTGAGTTGTAGAGGACTCAAGGCTTATTGATTTTGGTGAAGATCAATTACGGGGAAAGGGTAGTTTACCCGCAACGTTTTATGTTTTAACAAGAGTAAAGTACTTAATTTTGATAAATAAAGTATCCTGATAAGAAGATCATAATAATCCACTGTAGAAATGTAGATGAAATATCTATAAATTAAGAGGCTAGTTGAACAGGGTGGGGGTAATTTTCTATAAATGAAAATTATAGTTGAAGTGGGAGGGGATAATTTTTACTTCCATGTTCCTTAAGGAAATGGAAGTATGGTGATGGCAAAAAAAATTGTGTATGAGATTACTGCAGATTCTGATTGTACTACATTCAAAACATGAAAAAAAGTCATTTTTCGAAAAGTGTCTGTCTGTCTGTCTATAGATTTTTTACTTCCATATTCCTTAAGGAATGGAAGTATGGTGATGGCAAAAAAAATCGTGTTCGAGATTATTGCAGATTCTGATTCTACTACACTCAAAACATGAAAAAAAGTCGTTTTCCAAAAAGTGTCTGCGTGTGTGTCTGTCTGTCTATCTGTAGATTTTTTTCTATGGCAAACGATAACTGCCGCAAATTCAAACAGAATCAAATAATTTTTTGCATATGTTACTGAATTGTAGAGGACTCAAGGCCTTTTGATTTTGGTGAAGATCGGTTAAGGGGAAGGGGTAGTTTACCTGCAACCTTTTACGTTTTAACAAGAGTAAAGTACTTGAAAATTCATTTAAACTTTTTCAAACAATGGTAATTGTTAAAAATAAAATAATTTTGTTGCCAGGCAATAAAATTATAATTTTTTCATTTTAATGTAATATAATATTTTTCATTTAATACAGCAATAAAAAGGCAGGTAAGACACAGCCTGGCTGTTTGGCTGAAAATGATTTTAAATATAAATCTTAGAATATGGAAGTCATGTATGGTTCTCCATACCGATATTACTTCCATGTTCCTTAAGGAAATGGAAGTATGGTGATGGCAAAAAAAATCGTGTTCGAGATTATTGCAGAATATGATTGTACTACACTCAAAACATGAAAAAAAGTCATTTTTCGAAAAGTGTCTGTGTGTGTGTCTCTGTGTCTGTGTGTGTGTCTGTCTGTCTGTAGATTTTTTTTTCTATGGCAAACGATAACTGCCGCAAATTCAAACAGAATCAAATAATTTTTTGCATACAGCCCTGATTTGTAGAGTACTCGCGACCTATTGTTTTTGGTGAAGATCGGTTGAGGAAAAGGGGTAGTTTACCTGCAACGGTTTTTTTTTATCAAGGGAAATTTTTTTTTTTGGCAAACGATAACAGCCGCAAATTCAAACAGAATCAAATAATGTTTCGCATACAGCCCTGAATTATAGAGTTCTCAAAACCTGTTGTTTTTGGTGAAGATCGGTTAAGGGAAAGGGGTAGTTTACCTGTAACGTTTTATGTTTTAACAAGGGTATTTCTTATGGCAAACGATAACAGCCGCAAATTCAAACAGAATCAAAAGATTATTTGCATACAGCCCTAAATTGTAGAGTTCTCAAGACCTATTGTTTTTGGGGAAGATCGGTTAAGGGAAAGGGGTAGTTTACCTACAACGTTTTTTTAACAAGGGTATTTTGTATGGCAAACGATAACAGCCGCAAGTTC
This sequence comes from Magicicada septendecula, assembly GCA_034769895.1. Classification (NCBI taxonomy): domain Eukaryota; kingdom Metazoa; phylum Arthropoda; class Insecta; order Hemiptera; family Cicadidae; genus Magicicada; species Magicicada septendecula. The sequence continues at coordinate 777,252,925 of CM068368.1, forward strand.
AAACAGAATTAAATAATTTTTTGCATACAGCCCTGATTTGTAGAGTACTCAAGACCTATTGTTTTTGGTAAAGATGGGTTAAGGGGAAGGGGTAGTTTACCTGCAACGTTTTTTTATCAAGCGTATTTTCTATGGCAAACGATAACAGCCGCAAATTCAAACAGAATCAAATAATTTTTTGCATACGTCCCTAAATTGTAGAGGTCTCAAGACGTATCGTTTTTGGTGAAGATCGGTTAAGAGAAAGGGGTAGTTTACCTGCAACGGGTTTTTATCAAGGGTAATTTTTTTCTATGGTAAACGATAACAGCCACAAATTCAAACAGAATCAAATGATGTTTTGCATACAGCCCTGTTTTGTAGAGTTCTCATTACCTATTGTTGTTGGTGAAGATCGGTTAAGGGAATGGGGTAGTTTACCTGCAACGTTTTATGTTTTATAAGGGTATTTTCTATGGCAAACGATAAGAGCCGCAAATTCAAACAGAATCAAATACGTTTTTGCATACAGCCCTGTTTTGTTGAGTACTAAAGACCTATTGTTTTTGGTGAAGATCGGTTAAGGGAAACGGGTAGTTTACCTGACACGTTTTTTGTTTTATCAAGGGTATTTTATATGGCAAATGATAACAGCCGCAAATTCAAACATAATCATATAATATTTTGCATACAGCCGTGAAATGTACAGTTCTCAAGACCTGTTGGTTTTGGTGAAGATCGGTTAAGGGAATAGGGTTGTTTACCAGCAACATTTTATGTTTTATCAAGGGTAATTTTTTTTTTGACGAACGATAACTGCCGTACATTAAAACAGAATCAACTACTCTTCTGCATACCTTTTTGAATTATACAGAACTCAAGGTCTGTTGATTTTGTTGAAGATCGGTTAAGGGAAAGGGGTAGTTTACCTGCAACGTTTTATGTTTTAACAAGGGTATTTTTTCTATGACGAAAGATAACTGCCGTAAATTCAAAGAGAATCAACTAATGTTTTGCATACAGCCCTGAATTGTAGAGTTCTCAAGACCTATTGTTTTTGGTGAAGATCGGTTAATGGAATAGGGTAGTTTACCAGCAACGTTTTATGTTTTATAAAGGGTGTTTTCTATGGCAAACGATAACAGCCGCAAATTCAAACTAAATCAAATAATTGTTTGCATACAGGCCTGAATTGTAGAGTACCTAAGACCTGTCGTTTTTTGTGAAGATCGGTTAAGGGAAAGGGGTAGTTTACCTGCAACGGTTTTTTATCAAGGGTAATTTTACTTCCATATTCCTTAAGGAATGGAAGTATGGTGATGGCAAAAAAAATCGTGTTCGAGATTATTGCAGATTCTGATTCTACTACACTCAAAACATGAAAAAAAGTCGTTTTCCGAAAAGTGTCTGTGTGTCTGTCTGTCTGTAGATTTTTTTCTATGGCAAACGATAACTGCCGCAAATTCAAACAGAATCAAATAATTTTTTGCATACAGCCCTGATTTGTAGAGTACTCACGACCTATTGTTTTTGGTGAAGATCGGTTGAGGGAAAGGGGTAGTTTACCTGCAACGGTTTTTTTTTATCAAGGGAAATTTTTTTTTTGGCAAACCATAACAGCCGCAAATTCAAACAGAATCAAATAATGTTTCGCATACAGCCCTGAATTGTAGAGTTCTCAAGACCTATTGTTTTTGGTGAAGATCGGTTAAGGGAAAGGGGTAGTTTACCTGTAACGTTTTATGTTTTAACAAGGGTATTTCCTATGGCAAACGATAACAGCCGCAAATTCAAACAGAATCAAAAGATTATTTGCATACAGCCCTAAATTGTAGACTTCTCAAGACCTATTGTTTTTGGTGAAGATCGGTTAAGGGAAAGGGGTAGTTTACCTACAACGTTTTTTTAACAAGGGTATTTTCTATGGCAAACGATAACAGCCGCAAGTTCAAACAGAATCAAATAATTTTCTGCATACAGCCCTGATATGTAGAGTACTCAAGACCTATTGTTTTTGGTGAAGATCGGTTGAGGGGAAGGGGTAGTTTACCTGCAACATTTTTTTTTCTATGGCAAACGATAACTGCCGCAAATTCAAACAGAATCAAATAATGTTTTGCATACATCCCTGAATTGTAGAGTTCTCAAGGACTTTCGATTTTGGTGAAGATCGGTTAAGGGGAAGGGGTAGTTTACCTGCAACCTTTTACGTTTTAACAAGAGTAAAGTACTTGAAAATTTATTTAAACTTTTTGAAACAATGGTAATTGTTGAAAATAAAATAATTTTGTTGCCAGGTAACAAAAATAAAGTCATTTTGATTATAAAATATAAATATTTATAACAAGAAAAGAATTTTCAGTTTTCAAAATTTAAATATATTTTTGTAAAACAATGGGTTCTTCATTGAGGTGGGGACCATGTCACTCACTCCATCTCAAGCCTCTCCCATTTTGCAGAAAAAGAGGACCCTGTCAAGGCTGATACTTTGACGACAGTGACAGGGCTTTCCACCAAATTCAGCAGAGTGACGTAGGCCCAAATTCAGCAGATAGGCCCAACTCTGATTGGCTCCTCAGATTTCCCCAGCGTTAGTAGGTTCTATGAAAATATTTTATTTCAAAAATGATTTTTTCATTTTAATGTAATATAATATTTTTCATTTAATACAGCAATAAAAAGGCAGGTAAGACAGCCTGGCTGTTTGGCTGAAAATGATTTTAAATATAAATCTTAGAATATGGAAGTCATGTATGGTTCTCCATACCGATATTTTACTTCCATATTTCCTTAAGGAATGGAAGTATGGTGATGGCAAAAAAAATCGTGTTCGAGATTATTGCAGATTCTGATTCTACTACACTCAAAACATGAAAAAAAGTCGTTTTCCGAAAAGTGTCTGTGTGTGTGTGTGTGTGTGTGTGTGTGTCTGTGTGTCTGTCTGTGTGTCTGTAGATTTTTTTTCTATGGCAAACGATAACTGCCGCAAATTCAAACAGAATCAAATAATTTTTTGCATACAGCCCTAATTTGTAGAGGACTCGCGACCTATTGTTTTTGGTGAAGATCGGTTGATGGAAAGGGGTAGTTTACCTGCAACGGTTTTTTTTTATCAAGGGAAATTTTTTTTTTTTGGCAAACGATAACAGCCGCAAATTCAAACAGAATCAAATAATGTTTCGTATACAGCCCTGAATTGTAGAGTTCTCAAGACCTTTTGTTTTTGGTGAAGATCGGTTAAGGGAAAGGGGTAGTTTACTTGTAACGTTTTATGTTTTAACAAGGGTATTTCCTATGGCAAACGATAACAGCCGCAAATTCAAACAGAATCAAAAGATTATTTGCATACAGCCCTAAATTGTAGAGTTCTCAAGACCTACTGTTTTTGGTGAAGATCGGTTAAGGGAAAGGGGTAGTTTACCTACAACGTTTTTTTAACAAGGGTATTTTATATGGCAAACGATAACAGCCGCAAATTCAAACAGAATCAAATAATTTTCTGCATACAGCCCTGATTTGTAGAGTACTCAAGACCTATTGTTTTTGGTGAAGATCGGTTGAGGGGAAGGGGTAGTTTACCTGCAACGTTTTTTATCAAGCGTATTTTCTATGGCAAACGATAACTGCCGCAAATTCAAACAGAATCAAATAATTTTTTGCATACAGCCCTGATTTGTAGAGTACTCGCGACCTATTGTTTTTGGTGAAGATCGGTTGAGGGGAAGGGGTAGTTTACCTGCAACGGTTTTTTTTATCAAGGGAAATTTTTTTTTTTGGCAAACGATAACAGCCGCAAATTCAAACAGACTTAAATAATGTTTCGTATACAGCCCTGAATTGAAGAGTTTTCACGACCTATTGTTTTTGGTGAAGATCGGTTGAGGGAAAGGGGTAGTTTACCTGTAACGTTTTATGTTTTAACAAGGGTATTTCCTATGGCAAACGATAACAGCCGCAAATTCAAACAGAATCAAACGATTATTTGCATACAGCCCTAAATTGTAGAGTTCTCAAGACCTATTGTTTTTGGTGAAGATCGGTTGAGGGAAAGGGGTAGTTTACCAGCAACGTTTTTTTAACAAGGGTATTTTCTATGGCAAACGATAACAGCCGCAAATTCAAACAGAATCAAATAATGTTTTGCATACACCCCTGATTTGTAGAGTACTCAAGACCTATTGTTTTTGGTGAAGATCGGTTAAGGTGAAGGGGTAGTTTACCAGCACCGTTTTTTTATCAAGCGTATTTTCTATGGCAAACGATAACAGCCGCAAATTCAAATAGAATCAAATAATTTTTTGCATACGTCCCTGAATTGTAGAGGTCTCAAGGACTTTCGATTTTGGTGAAGATCGGTTAAGGGGAAGGGGTAGTTTACCTGCAACCTATTACGTTTTAACAAGAGTAAAGTACTTGCAAATTTATTTAAACTTTTTGAAACAATGGTAATTGTTAAAAATAAAATAATTTTGTTGCCAGGCAATAAAATTATAATTTTTTCATTTTAATGTAATATAATATTTTTGATTTAATACGGCAATAAAAAGGCAGGTAAGACCCAAACACACAATTCACGTTATTTCTGGCCTCACTCATGTTTATTTTCTTACGTTTGCACGCTTTTTAAATGGAAAGTGCCGAAACCCACACCAACATAACGCGTGCAAGCCGAAAAACTGGACATCAATTTGCTTACTGGCGAAGCTAGTAGTTAATGAATGGGTAGGCAAAAATCTTATCTTAAATTTTTTTTAAGGAATCACTAATAGGACGGTGGGTCAAATCGGACGCTGAGGTAGAGTTGCTGTAACCGAATGGTTCCACAAACAGCCGTAAGAATTTTACTAGCAGGGAATCTACAGGTTAGCGCAACAGTGGAACTCATGTCTTAATGTTATTGGAGACTTCTTTTAAAATCGTTGAATAAAAAATGCTTTACAGCTCTATACGTGTGTCTATTGAACAATCCTTGTATTAGTCATACACAATAATACAACTGATTGAACTTCAAATTTTTAAACTTGGTTAGTTTCTATATATATGTTTAATGTTACAAATAATTCAAATAACAATCTTGATCATCTGTTAGTTCAGCGGAATAACAGTGACACTTTTAATAACCGCATAAAATAAACACTTAGAAACAACACAGGCGCTTTAACTTAATTGTTTGGACCACAGAAGTGAGGCATGCCTCAACGCTCTATGTGTACAGCGCGGGACAATCCCCCCTCCCTACACTTCCCTATCGCACCACTACATTCCTTACATACGATGTATACAAAAAACGCTGAGGCAAGTTCAGGTTGCCTCATTCGCTTTAAACGAACTATGCCGAATCTCACCTGTCACCATCTAGCGGTCGCTCAATAAAGCACGTTTCGGTTTAATAAATTTGACAGTCACAGTAACAATGTATAATCTTTACGTTATGTAGTTCATACGTATTTATAATTTTTATTCTACAGAATTTGTTAGGGTAGGCATTGCCTCAATTGCCTCCATGTAACTTTGGCACTGATATATATGTGTACAACGTTATCGGCAACAAAGAAGTAGTTTTTGTTAAAATTCCTTCCCGGGATATTTGGCCGTAGTCCAATGTTTTCTACAAAACCAGACATTTCGGCAATGCCATCGACTTCCATCATCAGTGAAAATCGAGTGCGATAACGTGAGGTGGTATACGTTAGTGACCACAGTACTGTGGTTAAGGCTGAAGCAGTAAGTAGAAAGAAGTAGTTTCTATGGTAATATTTCATTTCGAAAATGATTTTAAATATAAATCTTAGAATATGGAAGTCATGTATGGTTCTCCATACCGATATTTTTCTATAGTAAACGATAACAACCGCAAATTCAAACAGAATCAAATGATGTTTTGCATACAGCCCTGTATTGTAGAGTTCTCAATACGTATTGGTGTTGGTGAAGATCGGTTGAGGGAAAGGGGTAGTTTACCAGCAACATTATGTTTTAACAAGGGTAATTTTTTATATGACGAACGATAACTGCCGTAAATTCAAGCAGAATCAACTAGGTTTTTGCATACCTTTTTGAACTAAAGAGAACTCAAGGTCTGTTGATTTTGTTGAAGATCGGTTAAGGGAAGGGATAGTTTATCAGCAACGTTTTATGTTTTAAAAACGGTAATTTTTTTATGACGAACGATAACTGCCGAAAATTCAATGAGAATCAAATAATTTTTTGAACCCCCTGAGTTGCAGAGAGCTCAAGGTCTATTGATTTTGGTGAAGATCGGTTAAGGGAAAGGGATAGTTTACCTGCAACATTTTATGTTGTAACAAGAGAAATGTTTCCATGACGAACGATAACTGCCGCACATTCAAACAGAATCAAATATTTTTTTGCATGCTTCCCTGAATTGTAGAGGTCTGTTGATTTTGGAGAAGATCGGTTAAGAGAAAGGGGTAGTTTACCGGAAACATTTTATGTTTTAACAAGAGTAAAGTACTTTATTTTTATAAATAAAGTATCCTGATAAGAAGCTCATAGTAATCCACTGTAGAAACGTAGATGAAATATCTATAAATGAAGAAGTTAGGAGAACGGGGTGGGGGTAATTTTCTATTATTAAAAATTATAGTTGAAGGTGTAGGGGAGAATTTTTTATATGTGTACTACGTTATCGGCAACAAAGAAGTAGTTTTTTGTTAAAATTGCTTCCCGGGCTCTTTAGCCGTAGTCCTATGTTTTCTGCAAAACCAGACTTTTCGGCAGTGCCATCGACTCCCATCATCGGTGAAAATCGAGTGCGAAAACGTGAGGTGGTGGTGGTATACGTTAGTGAGCACAGTACTGTGGTTAATGCTGAAGCAATAAGTAGAAAGACGTAGTTTCTATGGAAATATTTCATTTCGAATATGATTTTAAATATAAATCTTAGAACATGGAAGTCATGTATGGTTCTCCATACCGATATTTTTCTATGGCAAACGATAACAGCCGCAAATTCAAACAGAATCAAATAATTTTTTGCATACAGCCCTGATTTGTAGAGTACTCAAGATCTATTGTCTTTGGTGAAGATCGGTTAAGGGAAAGGGGTAGTTTACCTCCAAATTTTTTTTTTTAATCAAGGGTAATTTTTTCCTATGGCAAACGATAACAGCCGCAAATTTAACCAGAATAAAATAATGTTTTGCACACAGCTCTGAATTGTAGAATTCTCAAGACCTATTGTTTTTGGTGAAGATCGGTTAAGGGAAAGGGGTAGTTTACCTGCAACGTTTTATATTTTAACAAGGGTATTTTCTATGGCAAACGATAAGAGCCGCAAATTCAAACAGAATCAAATAATTTTTTGCATACAGCCCTGAATTGTAGAGTACTCAAGACCTGTTGGTATTGGTGAAGATCGGTTAAGGGAAAGGGGTAGTTTACCTGCAACGTTTTTTTTTTTATCAAGGGTAATTTTTTTTTTGGCAAACGATAACAGCCGCAAATTCAAACAGAATCAAATAATGTTTTTCATACAGCCCTGAAGTGTAGAGTTCTCAAAACCTTTTGGTTTTGGTGAAGATCGGTTAAGGGAATAGCGTAGTTTACCTGCAACATTTCATGTTTTAACAAGGGTAATTTTTTCTATGACGAACGATAACTGCTGTGAATTCAAACAGAATCAACTACTCTTTTGCATACCTTTTTGAATTATACAGAACTCAAGGTCTGTTGATTTTGTTGAAGATCGGTTAAGGGAAAGGGGTAGTTTACTAGCAACATTTTATGTTTTAACAAGGGTAATTTTTTCTATGATGAAAGATAACTGCCGTAAATTCAAACAGAATCAAATAATTTACTGCATACAGCCCTGAATTGTAGAGTACTCAAGATCTATTGTTTTTGTTGAAGATCGGTTAAGGGAAAGGGGTAGTTTACTAGCAACATTATTTTGTGTTTTAACAAGGGTAATTTTTTTTATGACGAAAGATAACTGCCGTAAATTCAAAGAGAATCAAATAATTTTTTGCATACGTTCCTGAATTGTAGAGAACTCAAGGCCTGTTAATTTTGGTGAAGATCGGTTAAGAGAAAGGGGTAGTTTACCTGCAACATTTTATGTTGTAACAAGAGAAATGTTTTCATGACGAACGATAACTGCCGCACATTCAAACAGAATCAAATATTTGTTTGCATGCGTCCCTGAATTGTAGAGGACTGAAGGTCTATTGATTTTGGTGAAGATCGGTTAAGAGAAAGGGGTAGTTTACCTGCAACATTTTATGTTTTAACAAGAGTAAAGTACTTAATTTTGATAAATAAAGTATCCTGATAAGAAGCTCATAATAATCCACTGTAGAAAGGTTGATGAAATATCTATAAATGAAGAGGTTAGGTGAACGGGGTGGGGGTAATTTTCTATTAATGAAAATTATAGTTGAAGGGGGAGGGGAGAATTTTTTATATGTGTACTATGTTATCGGAAACAAAGAAGTAGGTCTTTGTTAAAATTCCCTCCCAGGCTGTTTAGCCGTAATCCAATGTTTTCTGCAAAACCAGACTTTTTGGCTGTGCCATCGACTGCCATCATCGGTGAAAATCGAGTGCGAAAACGTGAGGTGGTAAACGTTAGTGACCACAGTACTGTGGTTAAGGCTGAAGCAATAAGTAGAAAGAAGTAGTTTCTATGGAAATATTTCATTTCGAATATGATTTTAAATATAAATCTTAGAACATGGAAGTCATGTATGGTTCTCCATACCGATATTTTATATGTGTACTACGTTATCGGCAACAAAGAAGTAGTTTGTTGTTAAAATTCCTTCTCGAGCTGTTTGGCCGTGGTCCAATGTTTTCAGCAAAACCAGATGTTTCGGCATGTCATCGACTGCCATTATCAGTGAAAATCGAGTGCGAAAACGTGAGGTGGTAAACGTTAGTGACCACAGTACTGTGGTTAAGGCTGAAGCAATAAGTAGAAAGAAGTAGTTTCTATGGAAATATTTTATTTCGAATATGATTTTAAATATAAATCTTAGAACATGGAAGTCATGTATGGTTCTCCATACCGATAATTTATATGTGTACTACGTTATCGGCAACAAAGAAGTAGTTTGTTGTTAAAATTCCTTCTCGAGCTGTTTGGCCGTGGTCCAATGTCTTCAGCAAAACCAGACGTTTCGGCATGTCATCGACTGCCATTATCAGTGAAAATCGAGTGCGAAAACGTGAGGTGGTAAACGTTAGTGACCACAGTACTGTGGTTAAGGCTGAAGCAATAAGTAGAAAGAAGTAGTTTCTATGGAAATATTTCATTTCAAAAATGATTCTAAATATAAATCTTAGAACATGGAAGTCATGTATGGTTCTCCATACCGATATTTTCATTTTAATTTAAATAATGTAGGAGAGAAAATATATCTTTCGTGGCAGGAAAGCGTATCTCAATTATGTAATGTTTACGTTTCCATTTTATTATTATGATTACCACAATAAAAAGGCAGGCAAGACACACACACACAGTTCGCGTTATTTCTGGCCTCACTCATGTTTATTTTCTTACATTTGCATGCTTTTTAAATGGAAAGTGCCGAAACCTACACCAACACAATGCGTGCAAGCCGATAAAGTGTCCAGCGTGGATAGCGATTTGCTTCCTGTGGATCGGTGGGCAGTGTAACTGCACGTGTTTACAGAGGAACGGTTCTTAGACAGACTTTTCGTCTGTAGGGAATGAACCCTCTGCAAGATACTCAGGGTCCATGAGTGACTTCGGAGCGCTTCGCAGGAGGGATGATTATCTGCATAGTTTGGTTTCTTTATAAGAATAAAGTAAGCCTACCTAATTTTTATGGATAAAGTGACTGAAAATAACATTATATTAAACGACTACCCCATAATAACAAAAATATCTATAAATAGTGAAATTAGTTTGAGGGTGGGGGATATTTTTTTAGAAATTACCAAACCGAATTCAAGTAAATTATTTTAAACATAAATCTTACAACATGGAAGTAATGTATGGTTCTCCATACCGATTTTTTCTAATACTTAAATGAAAAAAGTACGTAATTTTTAGAATTTACCTTATATAGTCTTAAACATTAGAATCTCTTTGCCTCCACAATGTAAAATCTCATAGTCAAGTACTCATGTCGTTAACTTTACTGTATTTATCAACTGCCTCGTTGCTAATACCATCCATTTTATGATCGCAACTTGATTCATTGTTAATTGTAATATTTTGACACTCAGGGTTCGATTTTCTTTGAAGAAAAGACTTCATAAACTCTTTGGAACTTGTTGTAGTTCTTAATTTTACATTTAGAAAATCTTATATTCCTATAGTTCTTAAGGAATAGTCATATCAAAGAAATAAGTTGTTTGTATACAAGTTTTATAAACTGAAAACTATTTTTTCAAGTCTATGCTCACTTTGCCGCCCTGCCCCCCATCCATCCATCCACTTAGTAGAATAGTCAGCTAGAACCAAGATGTACCCATTTCAATCATCTGTAACCACTGATATAGTACAGTGGTTCCCAAATTTTTCAATCTGTGGACCCCCCAGAAAGTTAAAAATTTTATGGACCTCGTCTGAGTTATGAATTAAAACGAACAGTAAGTACGATACAAATTCTTATGTTTAATTAAAATGTATTAAAATCACAATTATACTATTAGTGATATCAAACATAGTTAAACGAGAACAATAAAGCTTCTTTTGAACAATTAGATCTGCAATATTAGGTTTAATGTCTGATAATTTTAGTAAGTCACTCTCAACATCAAGGTTATTTCTTAACTTTGCCAAAATTGACGCTATCTTTACAGCAAAATCCAGATACTCAGGCATAAAACCAGCTTCATGGAAAAACGTTTTGCTTAGATACAGGGTTATAAGCAAGCTACAGTGTTTATACTGTATGTGGACTAACACAGCGTGATCATTCTGCGTTGATGCCGTGGTCCAGTCAGTTCGGCTGAAAAACAGATCTGCTACATGACATGATTTAAAGACATTAATAAAGCCATTATTTTGAAATTACTTTTACTATTACAATTAGTTTGAACAAAAAAAAAAAAAAAAAATACTGGAATCTTCTACTAATTGGTTTAAGATTCTAAAATTTAGATTTTAGATCATAAAGAATTGGAGAAAATTATGGTATATTCTTTTTTCTTAAAAATGTTGGCAGACCCCCTGAAACATTGTCACGGATCCCCAGGGGTGTCGTGGACCCCACTTTGGGAACCACTGATATAGTATATGTAATAGACACTAGATGCTGTATAAGCAGCACTGTCACGGCCCAAATTGAAGGCTGCTGATTCTGTCATTGTGTGGGTGACAATCTTTTCAGTGAGTATTTCATATTGATATTACTATATCCTTAAATTTTTTAGCGACCGTCAATCAGTGAATGTTTTAGTGGATGGTTAGTAAGGATCGGTCAATAATACAACTTTTAGTTATTTTTCGTCGACGTTTCGACAATATTTATTGTCATCTTCAGGACCTCTGTATGAAATACAATAGAAATATCAAACATAACGAAACAATTAAATATTTGGGTGAACGTGTTGGTGATGTGAGTGTGTGCGTGCGTATGTATGTATCATTTTTTATGTGAAGACTTATGATAGTTTGTTTACATCTTCAAATTATCTTTAAGAAAGCGAGCAAATTATAGTATGAGAGAAATTATCTTTCTTAAAGATAATTTGAAGATGTAAACAAACTATCATAAGTCTTCACATAAAAAATGATACATACATACGCACGCACACACTCACATCACCAACACGCTCACCCAAATATTTAATTGTTTCGTTATGTTTGATATTTCTATTGTATTTCATACACAGGTCCTGAAGATGACAATAAATATTGTCGAAACGTCGACGAAAAATAACTAAAAGTTGTATTATTGACCGATCCTCACTAACCATCCACTAAGATATTACTATAGTAAATAATCATTTAGAATTGTGCAATCATGTGCTCCATTTAATTGCTCTAATAGATGTGTTTACAAGGATGAGAAAGGAAGACAAACAAGATTTCATAGTTACATTCCTAGTGAATTATTAGATGAAAATTAAATTATTTAGCTAATGGTACAATACTTTTTCTTTAGAAAAATAAAGGATTTAAGCTCATTTTGTGGCTAACGCCAATATTTAGTTAAAAAAAGCATGATAGATTCAATAAATTTACAAAACCCATCTATGTAACCTTTTCTTGGTATAAAAAAGAAACTACTGTGCGTCTTTAGTGCATACATTATGAATTTTTATATATTTGTAAAATAAAATATAAATAAATATGTGTGTATACAATTACTCATATTATTATTGTTTTTTAAATTAATAATAAATAATATTTTATATTTTTATAAATGAGAATAAATAGATTTCAAATGTATTTAACAATTTATTTACACATTATATTTCTGAATATGTTAGCAATTTTAAACTGTTGAAACATTGTAAAAACAATAAAAAATATATTCTTGTTTGGAATTCATTTTCATATCTAACATTTATTTCACAACAAACTTTTATTTGCAACTTCGGATGCAGAATGGAGACATAATATAGAACTTTAAAAATTGGTGCAGTTTCTGTACGTTAAATAACGCTTCTGAAGACTGATTGAGAGTATTTTGGCTTCATTCGTGCCCTTATTTATATTCGAGCATCTTACTGCACCTGCTGGGCCAGAATTCAGCATGTCAGGAATTGCTTGGTGGCGTCAGTTCCCCCACTATTGTCCAATTTCATATTGTTGCACATTTCTGCCAATTGCAGTGTCTAATGTGGATTACAAGGTGCTCTGACGGTGTCTGATTTAATTACACATGTTCAATGTAATTACCATCATTATCGCATAATTCGTGTAATTACTATGCTCTTAAAATCGCACTGAATTCGCACTGAACATCTTATTCACGCCGTTTTCGCATTGCACATGTGTATTATTTTTATATATTTAGAAGTCTTTGCAATATTTCTATCATTTATTGTTTTCTTATAATTAAATAAAAACTATAATTTAACATCTATTTGGGGTGAGATTGCAAACTTTCAGTCTTGAACCGGCCTCACGCACACACATTATTTACTACTGTACACACTCTCAGCGACAATCGCGTGATCGTGCAGGTCGATTCCTGCGTATAAACTCAGCTTTCAATCTCACATCTGCTTATTTATTACATATTTCTAAATTTAATCTAAATATTTATTTTATCTAATAACTGCACATTACAGCATATGCTTGTATTGTCGCAACACACATGATGAATTGACAACACAACCACATAAATCAAAGTGACGCCAGTTTTTTAGGCCATGCTTACATTTGTTCATATGAACAATTTGAAGTCATGCATTTAGTTGACCACACTATGGCAAAATTTATATCCTTCAATTGTGCACACTATTGGTGGGACACTGCCATTGTATGTTAGGGGCTCATCTGTAACTGCAAAGATCCAGAAATGTCTACGGCAAGTCTATCGATTCTCTAATGGCAGGATACCATTATACTGTCTCATTTTTCCACTTGCGTCTGATTTGTGGGCCTTAGCTTGTAGCAATATTTCTCAGGTCTGACACCATTCCTCTACATCGTAGCAAAGATGACGGCAATAGAATCTTTTCCATATTTTGTCATTTGTTTTATTGACACCAAGATGACCTCCCCCATTATGTATTTTCTTCAAAACAGACTGCACTTTACTTTTATAAACTATCAGCTGCATGACCATTAGGGTGGAACGAAAAAATCAAGTTTGGATTTTTAATTTGTAATAGCGCGGAAAAGTTGCCTTTTGGTGTAGATAAGATAAAAAAAAGATATGAAAAATATTGGAGCACGTCTTGAGGTGCCACAAATACGATAAATTTTCATAAAATTGCAATTTTCGCTACATTTTTAAGTTTTTTTAAGAAGTTGTCAAATTTTTTTTTTATTTCAAATACTGTCAAAAAAGCAGTTTTTATATCAAAAAAGACATACAATTTTTTTTTAACTTTTTGGATTATGTCTTGAGGTGCCGCAAGAGCGGTAAAGTTTTATAAAAACACACTTTTTGTAACTTTTTCAAAGAATTGTACGTGTCTCGATTATGCAATAAAAAGTTTCAAATAGGCGTTTTAATATGAATAGAAAGATAAAAACAGTTTAACTATTGCATTGGCATCCAGGAGCAGAGTCATCGCCGTAGCGGATGTTTTGAGGGGAAAGGGGGCGGAAGGCGGAGATTTGTTTGCGTGTGGTGACAAGATCAGATCAGGTGTCAGTCGCTTTGCCGAGTTCAGTTGAGTTGGCGTCTATTGTGTAACAGAAAAAGATAAGCACTCAAATGGGAATTAAATTGCCATCTGTAGCTTCCATTTGTGGCCGTACCGGAATATCAGATAGAGCTGCTGCAGCTATAGCTAGTGCTGCTTTACAGGACTTGGGTGTAATCACAGGGGAAGACAAAACCAAAGTAACAGACAGGATGAAAATTAGACGAGCAAGATCAAAAAATCGAAGAGTTCTCATTAATGACAGTCTTTATGATCAGATAACCGAAAATAGAGGATTGTTTTTTGGTGGAAGAAGAGACAAAACAATTGTTCAAGAAAAGAAAGGAATTAAGTTGTACAAAAAAGTTATTTCAGAAGAGCACGTTTCACTAATAGAGGAACCAAACTCAAAGTTTTTAGGCCACATAACACCTAAATCTGGCACTGGAAAAGACATAGAAGACAGTATACTGGAGTTTCTTGAAGATAGAGAACACAACGAACAACTTTTGAACTTTACTGCTATTGGGTGTGATGGAACCGTTGTAAACACTGGACATAATAATGGTGTGATTTCTTTGATGGAAAATGAAATAGGAAGACCTTTACAATGGTTAGTTTGTTTGTTCCATGGAAATGAGCTACCTTTGCGACATCTTTTTTGTCATTTAGATGGTAAAACGAAGGGACCCAATGAGTTTAAAGGCGAAATAGGTCAGCAGCTGGAAAACTGTGCTAATCTTCCTGTGGTTACTTTCTTGCCAATTGAAAATAACCTTCCTCTTTTGGAGAACATAAATGATTTAAGTACAGATCAGAAGTATTTATTGGATATGTGTATCGCTGTATCAAGTGGAAATTGCTCACTAGATTTATCTTTAAGAAACCCTGGAAAACTTGCTCACTCCAGGTGGCTTACATTAGCAAACCGTATACTTAGATTGTATGTGGCAACTGAAAATCCAACTGAAAACCTTAAGACTCTGGCTGAGTACATTGTGAAAGTGTATGCACCTGTGTGGTTTAACATTAAGTTAAAACCTTCATGTACTTATGGTTCCAAACATCTGTTTAAGTTTATCTCATATTCACGCTATCTCTCTGATGATTTCAAGAACGTTCTAGACCCGGTTATTCAAAGAAATGGGTACTTTGCTGCTGCAGAAAATCTCCTTTTGTCCATGCTATGTGATGAGCACAAAAATGTAAGAGAACTTGGTTTACGACGTGTTTTAAAAGCAAGAACAGAAAGTAGAGGCGGAGTCAGGAAGTTTAAAGTCCCAAAGATAAACTTTGACGCAAAGGATTACATCGACATGATCTCATGGGCTGAAAATGACGTAACTGAACCCCCCTTGGTAAAACATGTTTCCATTGACTCTCTCAAAGACTTTATATGGAAGACATCTGAAACTCAACCAAATAGTAAAGTGGACCCGCTTATCAACTTTCCCCGGCTTCCTTGTCACACGCAAGCAGTGGAAAGAGTTGTGAAAATGGTGACCGAATCGGCTCAAAATGTCTGTGGTTCAATCGCAAGAGAAGGATATATAAGAGCAAAAATTGACTCACGTGAGAACATGCCAAAATTTGATAAAAAAAAAAACAGTTTAATGTGTCAATGAAGTAGAAACAAACATTTTGCAGCTGTAACATTTGTAATTATTAAGGGTTTTTTAAATCATAAAAAATGAACTTTCAATGTCTTTAAAAGTGTATTATGATATTTTTTTACGTGTGCTCTAATAAAAAAAATATATAATTGATTTGACGAGCTTTTATTTCAACCTTATTTACTACTATTTGTAACAACCAAAATGTTCGTAAAAGTTTCAAAATTAGCGAAAATACGAACTTTTTGACATTAAAAAATATTTTTTTATTATATTTTGTAATTAATAATTTTTTCCAATTCTAATGCTTATATATGTATTTACAACTATCTTTTGTAACATTATATGTACGAGAAAACCATAAAAAATAATTTATCAAAGTTATAATTTTTCAATTTTTTTAATTTTTTTACAAACTTTAAGCTCTTTGCGGCACCTCAAGATGTTGAAAACCAAATTGATGTATAGCAACCAAATTTTTGTTTCTTCTTTTTGAACCTAAAAGGCAACTTTTCCCCACTATTACAAAACTAAAAAAAAAAAAATTAAAAAAAGGCCATTTTCGTTCCACCCTAATGACCATGTCTTGTCCATCCGCACTTTCCCAAGACCTTTTCTCAATCCATTCTCCAAGTTTGGAAATTCCCATTGTGGCCAGTAGCTCTTCAGCACTTAGGAACCATGGCAGACAAGAGGGCAAAGATCATGGCCAATCAGGGAGATGACAGACCTCCTTTGTCATCAGTATCTTTGTCAGCCATCTGTTTTTTTTCAGAAATCTTGTGTTGTCCAATTGTCTTCCAAGAAATCTATAGTGACGGCTTGCTTGAACTTGTTCACTCACGTTCTCTTCTTCTTTTCTGAGGAATATTGGCAGTCGTCTGAGCTCGGTCTTTGAGATAATCCATCTGAATTACCACACTGATGCCCCTGCCAATGTTGTACCTTCAAGGTATCTTGCTAACTGCCTTCTGGATTTTTAAACCTCAAGAGCCATGGATGCATACATGGTCGGTAAATAGCAAAAACTCCCTCTCATACAGATATTTATGGAAGTGCTCCAAAGTTTGGTTGATAGCCAGCAACTCTTACCTTGTAGTGTAATAATTTTCCCTGATTTGAAAAACCCCTTACTATAATACGCTATTAATTATTCTTCACTGTTTTACACTTGAGAGAAAACTGCTCCTACACCAGTATTGCTTGCAGCTGTGTCTACGATGTACTTACTTCTCTTTGGAAACTGGGAAAGCAAGAATTGTCTCTAAGCCTGGGGGGGGGGGGGGTCCAGGGTTGAGTCGGCTTTATACAAAAAAAAAAAAAAAAAAAAACAAGTTAAAACTAATCAACATTACTATTTTAAAGTGGCTGAAAAATGTATGATAACATCCTGAAATCAGTCCCAATTAATGTAATTGTAGTATTGTAGTAGTATTATGCCAGTTAAAGTAAATGGTAATAACAACAAAAATACAAGTTTTTGAATCATTGTTTACAAGAACTGGCCAAATATATTTTCCTATATTTCATGTTTTAAATGTATACAGTAATGCTGTGTAATAAATCTGTTTGTATATTTAAAAAGGAGTTGCTACTATATTAGTGTACAGAACTGCAAAAATAACAAAATAGCTTGACAGTTAAGAGATTAACAAAATTCATCAACTTTGTTTGACCCTCTGGTGGGAGGGGTGTCCTGCTGTTTTTCGGAAGTGTAGAAATTGTGTGTTGTCTAGGGGCTTCATTCCTCCAGTTAGTACACGCCCCGAAGTACAGACTAGCTCATTTTTTTGCTGTTTGCTTGAATTAATCCTGGACTGACAATCTCTCTATAGTTGTCCAGGTTTCCCACATTTATAGCACTTCAGTCTTCCATCTTTTCTTCCCGTGTAATGGTGCTGATCATTGGGCCTCTGTTCTTCCTTTTCATCATCTGTATTGTTGCAATCTTTTAGTGCATACATTTTATGATTGGCCCAACCAGACACTAAATTGGCAGCTTCAAACTGTAATGCATGTACAAGGGCATCTGCACTATTCTGGTGTCTTGTCGTTCATGACACTTACTGTAGTTCACTACCTCTTACAATATCAGTAAATAGCTGCATTGCAAACCTCATTCAAAAATCCTCTGGTCCAGTCTAATTAGTTTTTCAATACTTGCTTCAAATCTTGAAGACTCTCCCCAGAGTGCTGTTGTATTGCTCTCAATTAAGCATGGTACACATCACACAAATGTTTATCATCACACCATAATTCTAAAGCTTTAATCAATTCGGCATAGGTGGCATTTTCTGTAATAGCTCTACAGTGGGTCCTTTTAAAGTGAGAACAAGTAAAATCGCTTTCTCTTTCTCCCTCCAATGTTTTGCACATGTGGCAGCTTCAAACTGCTGAAGAGTACTTTCAAGTCATTTAGTGAGTACTTCCATCAAATGTTACAGTTTTGATAAGAACTGGCCCTATTGCATGCAAAACCACTTTCTCTACTATCTTCTTTTCCACATCTTTTTTCTGTTTTTGTTATTACTGTCCTTCAGCAACTTGTTTCAAAAACTATGGCTGTACTTAATTAACTGAGAACATTTTTAATTTGTTCTACTGTGTTTGCAATGTATGCTTGTTCTGCAGTAATCTCATCTCTTATCCACTGAGATCACTGCGTAATTCACCCAAGTCCAGGGCCGAGAACATCTTTCCACACAAGCGGCATATCGTTTGGCACCCCCCTCCCACAAACAACAGTTGTTGTTCTTTGCGCTCTTGGTAAGACCTTTAAAAATAAACCTAAATCTGCCGATCGTGGAAATGGATTGTTTCTTCTTTTAAAGCAGGTACTGCAAAGACATTCCTCTGTATTCATTGCTGTTTCTCTCCCCAGCATTTGCCATAAGAACTAACACCATCATTTTCTGTTGGCAGAATGTAATTGACCTTTCTTTTGACAAACAGAACTAAGATCATGCTGTACTTTGATATGAAACATTTAATTTTGTACAATTTGGCTTGGCTGATAGAATTTTTTAGTCTTCTTTTAACAGCACGTGATTGTCAGCCAGTCCTAATCCACTGCATTGATAAGTTATACCATTTTGTTCGTAAGAAGGAAATACATGTGAACATTTGGGGGAGTATCTAAAAAAAAACAAAAAGATCATTTTTGTTAGTTACTTAATATAAAGATATATAAAGTTAGGAAAAGGTATTAATACTTTTATTAGATTGTGTAATGTTAACAGTTAGCAAAACTATTTTATTTCAAATGAAAACTAATTGTATTTATGTATGAAGATTTCCTATCACCTAAGAATAAACTTATCTCACCAGTAACATTGACCAAGGGTTCCGATGCCAATAAGGACCAAGGATTATAACTGCCATTACTTTGTTATTTAGGTTTAGTTGGTTTTTTAATTATTATTATAAGTAAGTTTTTTAAAAAAGATGTAACAACTTAACAGTTTTTATATTATTATATATTTTTTAATTTGTATTGTTTAGGACATTAGCTAAGGAATTACAAAGTTAAAAGTAGGCCAATAACATAAAAACTTACGGATTCAAAGAATGTTTACAAGTACATATTTCATGTTCAAACTAAATTTGAATTTATTATAAGGAAAATACAAAATTTTTAGTATTATCTCTTTCTCAATACAATTATTTGTAATTAGAACATATAAAAACCAGAGCCCTTTTTAGTATAAAGTAACTGCTAGATACAGAAATAAATATGCCCACCTGATCTGTTTAGCAACATTTCTTTTCCATACTTCTTGGTTTTTTGTCCTTTTTTTTTCGTATTTACAGGAGTAATTTGTTATTCATTTCCTATCATGTAACACTAGTAAAACAACTTTACCAACTTTAATAAACTATCAGTTATATATATAATTAAGTTATAATAAAAACAACACTAAGCAAAACATAAACACAGAAAAGATATGACAGCACACAACTGTGTCATTTTTACTAGAATAACAAAGTCAGCTGACAAACTCTCTCCAGTCTGTTTCAAAGACTTATATTATTAAAGCAGAAATTTGTGTTAGAGATTGCTATTTTTGGAATGCAAGACATTTTTTATTAAATAAATAGTAAGAAATCTGTATGACTTACTTTTGAAACATAGCATATGTATATAGGCCGTAATAAATTCTACAGTGTGGCAGAATAACCTAAAAGTGGCAAAAAAGTTGAGATTACCACTTTCGATCCTAGAGATCTGATAAGCAGAGTACAAAAATACAGAACTCTCACTCAGCAGGATGCGAATTTCTGACAGAATTATTATTAATATTGGAGAAACTAAGTACAGTTGCAGCTTAAGCCAATTGCAGTTCTTAAGCCACATGTTGTTATTGAATCCTTTTCTCATTACAAAGAAAATACTGGATTTGCAGTGAGATTCTAATTTATTCAACCACTTTGTGTGGACACTTGGTCATTCACGCATATCATAAGAATTCCAGAAAGTCCTTGTAACATGTTTTGGGAATTCGATAACTTTTTTTACTCAGATGATAGCATAGTAAGTACCATGAACAGTTAGTTGTTACTGAGTGTAATTCAGACAGAGCAGTTCAGATGGATTGTATTATGTGAAATTTGAAATTGGTCATCTATAGAGTATTGACTCCACCATGTATATTTACTTCAAGTGCTCTATACGTTGTTATAATAGTGAAACATAATTTTTAATAATGATAAAGCATAACAGTGAATGTTGGTGTACCTTTGTATTGTTATGAAAATATAAATGTCTATTTATAGTGAATAATATCAGCTTCACTCTGAGTCATTTACATACATCAATGGATTCTAGGACAATAGACTCGAGGTGGGTCGATATACCTATACCTATAACAGGTATTTTGGAACGATATTTTTGAGAAATGGATATAACAGTGACTGAAAAGTTGAAATACGTGTTCCTATTCAACCCCCCTACGCAACTAACGAGTAAACAAGTACACCAGTAACAACACGTAAACGAGTACTACGAGTATTAGTAGTATTACGAGTACATGAGTATGAAACCACATTTTGGTGCTGAATTTCGTTTCTGCGCATGTGCTGATTGTCATACAAGTACGAAACAAACCAAAACAGCAACGTTCAGAAGTCTCTATGCCAAAGAGGCGAAGATGTTTTTGATAAATTAAAAACATTTGTACTGATGTTACATATATTCTCGTCTGTTATGCAGACACATAATACAGATTTTAATAACAAATTATATATTATACTAATCAACAACTTGGTAAATTTTGAAAAAGCAAATTATATTGTGTTATAACCTACAGAGTGGCTGATAGGCCATATAGTACTTTCTGTTAATGTAATTTCAGAGATGATTTTAACTTCACTGCACATCTCATATAAATTTTTTTGATATTCTTTGTTGTGCTATTACATGAACTCTAAATTTTATTGCCTGAGTTTTGCAACTGATTTGTCTAACCAAAATGGAATCAATAATTTAATATTAAATCTATGTCAGTTTGTTTACTCCTAGTGAAAACTTAAATTAGTATTCCCAAAGGGAGATAGGCCTATATCATTCTCTTGTTTCTTATTTTCTTTTAAACAGTAACAACTTAATAAAGTCACAGTGTACAGTAACACTGTTAATACTTTTAGTTTCAATTTATTTCTTATAACAAATTATATAATACATGTATATGTATAATAAGTATATAATAACAGGTATTTGTATGTTTTATTTTAATGGAACGGTATCGTTCGTACCTGTTATTTCAAATACTAGTTTAGCACACCTCTACAATACACACAACAGACAGAAGTGGAATTTCAAACATTGTTGCTCAGCTTGTAGAAAATTGAAAATGAGGTCTACTTCTACTACTACTACTACTACTGCTACTGCTACTGCTTCTACTAGTACTGCTACTACTACTACTACTACTACTACTACTACTACTACTACTACTACTACTACTACTACTACTACTACTATTTGATAATGAACAAATTCTGTCACCCAGAACAGATTCTTATCATTTCACCTCATGGTATATGCTAATATCTTGACGTGTCATCATCTCAACCATCTTTGCAAGGGCCTTCCCACATATCTTCTCCCAACTGGTTTTGTATTCCACTATTAGCCTGCTACACTCCAATATAGAACTCAATAAAAACAAATCATAAAACTGGCCCTACTCTTCTCACATACATAAATTTAGTGGATGAGTTAAAGCTTAACCAGGTCAATTGTGGTTTGACTTTGGCCTGTGTTTAGACTGAGCATTCTACTCCAAGTCCAGTGATGATCAAACCTGGTACCTGAACCACGAGAGACTGTGACGGTTCATGACTAGACATATTGTAACCTCATACTGTAAACGGTGTAGTGTTAATGTTAGAAAAAAACCTTTATTAACAAATCATTTTAAATAATGGTTTATCAGAGTATTGTCAAATACTATACAATGAGAGAACAGAAAACAAATACAAAAATGTAAATTATGTGTGATTTGACTGGATGAGATAACGCACCACTGCACTTGGCCCGTTGCATGCATAATTCGTTGTGAAGAAGCAACTGTCATCTGCTCTGGATTCTGTTTATGCAAATGTATAAATTGTTTTCCACTGTCTGTTGTGCTGGCAGTGTTATGTGTCCATGAGGGCTGTTACACTTCATTCTTTTTTGTACTTTATGTACTGTTAATTAATTTGTGAAACTGCACAAACTATGTAATTTGCAAATTTGAGAATATTACACTTTGTAGTGTTAGGAATTAAATAGTGTAATAACAAGTATTCTGCTCAATGCTAAAATTGTAACTGGAACACTCTGATGCGTAACAGTGGAATAACATAACACCATGCAAGAACAGTGGAATCGGTCACTCCATGAGTTTCACTGTTAAAACTTCACTAGTCCATTCATTTACCATCACAGAAAATAAAGTTGTAATTGTTTGTAATGGGAATAATCTTTTTACAACGTATGTAATTCATATCTTGACAAGAAAAAGTCGAAAGGCTTATAAAAAATAAGACATCTTTTCAGAATATTGGGTCAATTTAACTTTAAACGTGTAATAAACAAACCCAAAGTTAGTTTTATGTATAATTAAATATTATTTGGTAAAACTCCTGTAAAAACATGAGTCAACTCGTGAAGAAGAAGGTCCTGAAGTACTTCCCTAGTTTCAGACCCATGCCTAACCACTTGTAAACACTCCTATTTGTGTTGCTTGTATTATTTTTTAGTTGTTTTGATAGTTCATCTTCTTTTTTCACACTACTAAATTAATATAGATTATTGAACTTTCACTTGTGAAACTTACTTTACTTCACAAGTAAGTTTCACAAGTGAAAGTTCAATAATCTATATTAATTATTTTTTGATTTTCCCTCACAGTTCTGTGACCGAGCATGAGTGTCATTGTGTAAAAGAACCTATATTAATTAAATTCAGTGGTGGCTGTTAAGCAGTGAAATAGATCAGACACCAGTAGGCTAAACTTTAGAGAGGATCATAAATATTTAGTGTGATAAATATTTAGAGAAGGAAAACATAAAACATCTTACCTGATATTTCATATTTTGTAAAATAGTTCCATTTTCTGTTGTTAGATCCACCAGATTCTTTGTCAATTGTCTGTTATCCAGTTTGGCATTCCATGCATAACTTTTTTTATGTATACAGAAAACAGATAGGCTAGTAGCCTGT
Source organism: Magicicada septendecula (assembly GCA_034769895.1). NCBI lineage: Eukaryota > Metazoa > Arthropoda > Insecta > Hemiptera > Cicadidae > Magicicada > Magicicada septendecula. The sequence goes on from CM068368.1 coordinate 777,276,487, forward strand.
CCAGGCTAATAAATTTAGGCTGACAGCTCCCAAAGAGTTTGTTCATAGTGGTTTTGATTATTTCCAGTACCAGATATATATCTTTCATTTTTCCAGATGTCATTAATATAATAATATTTATTTTCAAAACAGTCACACATTTGGAGAAAGTAGAAAATATATTGATACATATTATAAAAAATTATGAAGGTGTTGCAGCGAGTTCACTACTCAAATCTTCATCACCACACAGCACTTCCAGTTTAGTTCTTAGTTTTATACTATTATTATAGGTTACCATTTAATTATAGTGTAAAAATCATTTGCATTATACTGTGGCAATACTGAAACATAAATGGTAAAAAAACTGAAACCTTTTACAAATTTTGTTCACAGTCATTCACTAGCTTATAAAACAGCCACACAATTGTCCTGGTATTTATTGTTCAATGCATTGTCTCTTGTTTACAGGCTTACAGAAGACACTCCAGTGTGTCTACGGCATAGGCTATGTAGAATTTAATTTCGGGGGGATAATCAATAGCTGGAGGGGATAAATATTATGGTCAACCCATCTCCTAACAACATTTCTGAAGGCACTCTGAATTATTATTGTTTACTGTAAGTAATATTTAGCCTAACTTTGAAAGCATGATACCAATAAAATTATGAAGTACTGTGATTTTCTAGTTAGATGGAAGATTTTGTGAGGGGGATTCAACCTCCCTTAAATACTCTCTCTGCCTATGCCCATGCTCCATGTATTGCAAATGTAGCTACTACATTCAGAAATGTTAAATTAAATGCCTAAAATAATTAGGCCATATCAATATTTTTCTACTTTCAAAGAAGGTTGATTCATTCCGTGGGAAAATGTCAACCAGAAAACAAACAGGTGTTTCTCAAATAATTATTATGTACAAATTCTGCAGCTTGGTTAAAAGCACTTTTTGTTAATGTTACTGCTTACAGTATGTTTGAAAAAATTTATTAGGTTATCTTTTGAACCAGCATTAGTCAATGCATCAGGCACACAAATTGCCAGAAACTTAAAGGAAACACAACTAGAAGTGTTGTAGTTACAGTAGCAAATAATGTAGATCAGGGTATCTTTTACCAAAGAATATACCCCCGAGGAAAAGTTTTGACAAGCAAATTTTTCTAGGATGTTTTCTTGTTTTCCCAACTGTCCTAAAATTGTCATGTCTAAAAATCATGCACTTTTAACAAGACAATTTAAAAAAATTAATTATTCTCCCTTCAGTCTGATATTTCAAATTAGTGTCATCTGTGTTTTACACAAAACATCAGTTGTTTCATCAGCCTGAAGTGCTACGAGGTTTACTGTATTTAGCTACAACATTCTTTCAGTATACTGACAAAATGACATCTAAAAGATGATTAAAACTACTATGTTGGGAATAACAAGTAGGAAGAGGAAACAAATAAACAACAAACATAAGAAAACTATAACAAATGATACTGTTTTCAGCATTAAGAGACCAAAAATTAGGTAGAAAAGGTTTAGGCTAGGTGAAAAGGAGGCAGACGATAATGACAGTTTCTAGATTTGAGGCCAAGGGATGTAAAAATACTATAAGTACGATTGTTTACAACAGGAATCTCCAAACTTTTTCACTTGAGGGCCGAATTGAAAAATCTTGGAAGTCAGGTGGGCCAACAACATATATATATTCAAACACTTTTTGCTACAGTCCGTTTCTTGATGTGTATATTATATTTAATTTTTGTAATGAATTTACCTCAAGATATTTCTTTCCTTGTTAGGAACATGTTTCGGGTACTATTTTGTACCCATCCTCAGCCTTCCGGATGTTGTGTCTGGTGAAGTACATGTGTGTTGGTTAGTCGTTATTGTGGCCTCCTGTTGGCTTCTGGCACTTTAAATTGGTTTTATTGTGTGTGATTGTGGTGTATGTATTAGTATTTTGTGTATTTTCGATGTTGTACAACATTTATCATTTGTGCTTAAATAAATGCATAAATTCAGTATATACCACTACAAATGACACACTGATACATAATTCCTAATCACCCATACAACACAAAATATCAGCTTTCAGATCCATGGCACACTCATTAAACAACTTTCTGTTAGCACAGAAAGATTATCAAGATGAACTAAACATAATTAAATATTAGGTGAAGCCAATGTATATGAGAGATCAGTAACAGACAAGGTCGAACACAAAAGCTGAAATAAACAACAGAAAATGATAATAAATTCATAACACTCACTTGTATTAGAAACCACACCAGAAAAATTGCCCCCAAATTTCAAAAAGTAGCTTACAGCATTCTATACAGAACCACAAACAAAACAGAACACACACTGATAAAAAATACACACAAACAGATAAACAAATTTGATTAACCTGGAATTTACAAACTAAACTGCTCATACCACAGTCAGTTCTACATAAGCAAGACAATCACAGCTTTAGGCAAAGAGACATTGAAGATGTGAAGTCAATACACTCCACTACTAAGTCAACTTTTGCAAACCAGCTGACTGAAACAGACTGTGCATGCACAAACATTACCAATAACATGGAAATTCTACTTGTAAACATGTTGAAAACTATACATTTTTGAACAAGTAGAAATATACAAACCTTGTTGGAAAAATGTGTATGTCGATACTCATAACAATAACTCAGCTATACTTCTTGTTTTCATTTTTATTTTCTGTCTGAGATTTTTATATACCGTACATTTTTATATTCAATTCTGGGACCTAACTTGCACATAGAACCCTCTTAAATTTTAGAACAAAAATCTAGGAAACAAAGGAAGTCTTAATTTTCAAATTGGGCTGCTGAAGAAAATAATAAGGAACTATGACAGACTAAATATAATTAAATCACTACCGATTCGGAACACAAAGTTTTTTATGGGTAAAAATGTAAACGTTTTACCTTACAGCGTGAACCAGTTCTTGCGTAGTACAAGCTTCATCAGAGGCTGCCACTGGGAGGGCTGTCCGTCTTGTTCTTGGCGACAGTGTCGACTTTTGAAGGATCAATGTTGTGTGTGTGGGGTGTGATATGTTCCAATAATGCGTGTGATTTGAATTGTGTCTGTTCGTTTAGGATGTCGTTTATTATGTGTTTGTATATTTCCAATTGTTCAAGAGTGTCTAGTTTTCGGCCTTTTGTGTGTACGTGTAGAATATCCATGTTATTGTTGATGTTTTTGTATGTGTGGTTTGCTTCAATGAGGTGGTTTGCAAAGGTGGATTCGGTAGTGGAGTGTAGTGCCTTTGTGTGTTCAATGTATCTTTGTTTGAAGCAATGTCCTGTCTGGCCTATGTAGAATTTGTTGCAATCTGAGCAATTGAGTTTGTAAACACCAGGTAGATCGAATTTGTTTTGTGCTTTGTGTGTGTTCTGTTTTGTTTGTAGTTTTGTGTGCAATTCTGTATCTTGGTTTTTTGAATTTGTGGGCTATTTTTTCAGTGTAGTTATTGATGTATGTTAGTGTTATGAATTTGTTGTTTTCTGTCTTTGTCTGTTGTTTGTTTTGTGTAGGAGTTTGTTGACTATTGTTCTCTTGTATCCGTTGGATTCTGCTAGATATTTTATCGTGTTTAGTTCATGTTTAATTATATTTAATTAATCAATGGACACGTCATGGACAACGAAATCCAAGAACTATGACTGTAGACCCCTAGTCAAATTTCATCAAATCAAATTTCTTATATTTGAGATGACATCAAGTTTTATTGTCGTCAGTTAACACGGAAGATGTCTTTACTGTATTGACTGGTGGCCTTCACTCTTCAAAACAACATGCCTTTCAAATGAAAGCACTGGCAATAAAAATTTAGTGTGAAAGCTGCTTTTCAACCCTCAGGTTACATGATGTTTACATGCTCAAATGAACAATGAGTGCAATTAAACAAATCCATTTATTGATGGTATACTGAAACATTATTTTTTTCTGTTAAAATACTGTTTACCAGCTCTTGCATTGAAATATGAAGGAAAAATCCCCTTTTCAGAAGACAAAGTGAAAGGCATTAAGGGGGCTGATATAGCTCGCGCAATCATTTTTGGTAGTAAATGTTCCGTAATTTCTGGTGACTTTATTTGTAAAGTTAATCAAATGCAATTTGGACAGTTAGTTAAATATGTCTTGTCCAAGCTTTGTACAAAAAGTCAATACTGTATGAAAGTTAGTTTTGAAAATATAAATAATTAAAAAAAAAATAAAAAATGAATATATTTCTTTACTTTTTACATGATTTCTCTTTTACCTTTTGACATATTTTAATAAATGACATGTCTCGCTCTTTTATACCTCTATGGTGTGAACTATGGAAATTGTTCTAGTAAAATAAATGTTTGATTTAAAAAAATTTTTGTAACACATTTATAAAAAATTTAATTTTTTTACACAAAAAATGTTATAACTTAAAAAATATTCCACTCAATTACCTTATTGTAGTTCAAACTATAGACAAAGTTATTATAAACAAGCCTCAAAAATCTGGTAGGTTTAGTCCACATAGTGTTTAAGATATTTTGTAAAATGTTAAAAAAAACACAATTTTTGGAAATTCAAGGTTAAAGTTTTATTGCACAATTTTACAGAAAAGTAACAGTGTCAGTACCTTTAAAACTCCCCAACAGCATAAGTTATTCCTTCCTTATCAATTATAATCTGTTCTTTTTCAAGTCTGAGCCTTCTTCTAGCTCTTCTGTCTTCTAGGCTTGCCCTGCGAAACCGCTTTTCTGCATCGCACAACCTCCTCACATCAAATTTCTTCAGAGCGTCTTCTGTGTGCTCTCCAGGGACAATATTCGGCTCTCATTTTCAACTGACAGCCTTCATTATACAAAAGAGTAGCTTCATTTGCAGCAATTTCTACCACTTTTGTCCCAGCAAAGCCCCTTTTAGGACACAAAGCCCACAGTACGCTATTGAAAGACTCGTTTGCATTCTGAGTTTTCCCTTTCAAACATCTTCTTAATAGTTCAGGTGTTGACAGGTCTGAGAATACAGGCTTAATGAGTTCCATTATTGGTATAGGTATTGTGTTTTTGTGTGAAAACGTCTCAGCTGTATTGTTAGCTAGTGCTTTTTGGTACTTGCACCAAGAATCCAGTCCTTTAGGACAAAAATGATGAGGGGTTTTTCATCTGAGCTAGCCTTGTGGTTCCATACTGCCCATATAGCCATCCTCATACTTGCCAAATCGTTACTATTTCCTCTTATAGCATTTCCATAATACACAGCCAGCTGATCAATAACAGCATCTGTTAATCAGTTTTTGCCTCCTATAGGTTTACCATCACTCAAAATTACACCTTTGTTTTTTGATTTTAATTTCCGGAGCCTTGTGGACAATCTTTTTTGCACATGCCCAACACACTCTTCTTTTGTTACGGACACATCAGGTCCATAAGGCTTGCTTTTAGATATATTGAGAAAAGTTGATGTATCACCATCCCCTATATAGTTAGTGTAACGTACCCCATACAGATTTTCCGATCTATGAAATATTTTCTTTATTCCTTCTACTTCCATACTTCCAGCTGACCCAAAGTGATTTCTTTTGCAATTTCCACTTTTCTTATGTTCTTCATTCCACTTATCATAATAACTATCACCCTTTTTAGGACCTCTCCAACTGCTACAGCCATGGCAAAAAGATGATAGAACCGCAGTATCAATAATTTTCCCAGTGTTCGCACCAATTACAGCACACACACCATGAAGAGACGTATGTCCCCTCTTCATCCATGTACCATCACCAGATACAGTTATATCAGTATTTGGATCTGTACCCGTTTCCTGCACTTCTTCAAGAGCAGCCTGTTACATACTTTCTTTTGAAGCATTTCTAGTTGCTTCTAAAATGTGGTCATTGATAAGGTTATAGGTAGGCAGAGCGACAGGTGCCGGTAAATTCATTATTCCACAGAATTTCTTGATTCCATTTAGGCCTTGCCCAATAGATCTCATAGCATAAACCATTCTTCTGTTCACCTCATAAGTGCAGCTGGTATTTTCAATCACTTTGCTTGTATGAAAATAGGCATCATCACTTGGATTACATTTTTTACAATTAATCAAAATCTTTGATCCTAATCCCCGAAAACGAGTTTCAAACAGATAAATGTTCCCTCCACACACTTTACAGGCTACACTGTTCAAACCTTGGGATAACATATCTAAATCGATAAGTCTATAGCCTGTAGGCCTATTATTTACTGCACCAGGACCGAGTCTAAATGAGTCTTTGAGGTTAGGTGACACATCTTCCTTGGTTAGTTTTAATTTCTTACCTGAGGCACTTTTATTATTAGTGTCTTTCTTTTTAGTAAATCTATTACCATGGAACTTTCTCTTCTTTGTTCTATTTGCACCTTTTCTATCCATATTTCACTATCCAAATCTTCACAACTACACTTGAAATCAATATAAGCAACAATAGGTACCAGTAACAGCTGATTGCTGCATAACACATTGAAATCAGCTGTTTGTATAAAATATATTTTGCTATACACAGATATATTTTTGTTGTGCTAAACAAAATTATTTTACAAATGAGGGAATAGAAACAGCGAAAATAAGCTATGAAAAAAATATATTCCAAACGATCTATTGAAACTTCAGAAAATACTCGAAAATTGTCAAATGCATTGCTTTGGTTTTTACCATATAACTTTCCTAAAAAAGCTCATTTTCCAATAATTTTTGTAGCAAATAACTCAGAAAAAACTACTTGATACAAAATATTAAAAATGATTTTTTTGAAGTTTTTAGCTATATCAGCCCCCTTAAGAATACTATAACACAGTACTTTGACTATGAGTATATGGACTTTTGCCATAAACTGACTATACGACCAACTTGTAGAAGAAACAGCGTTTTCATTGATGCAAAAAGTGATAAAAATTAATATTCTCCTGGTTTCAAATTATCGTTTTGCTGCTTTTATAATTTAAAATGTGTAAGCAAAGAAATTTATTACCAAAAATTACAATAGGATATAGTCATACTTTTCCTAATTTTATTTTTGAGCATAAAAGCAAATAATACATTTAACAGTAAAACTGCACATAAAAAAAGATCATCCTTATTTTAACTTTGTATATAAGATGACGAAGGTTTTTAATGCAGCCTGAAAAATCTAGTTTAGGTGACTTTCTAAAATTACAGATCCATTATAATTTTACACTAACTGAAAGTGGACTTAAATAAATAAAACTGTGTGATATACATTATCTGATTAACACTTTTATACACACTACTTGGGTAACAATTTTCATACTCAAATAAAGAAAACAAACACTCATTGCAGAACTATACAATACATTCGCTTCATTCAGAACCCAACATAAACTAAACTTTAAGTATGCAGACATTATAAATGTTTTAGGTAAGCAACGAGGTAGAAAACACACATGGAAAAGAGTTTATACAAAATTGAAAGTTTTGTGGTCAAACCAGACTATTGAATGAAAACTTGAGGAAAATTCAGGTCTATTTAATTCTTAAGTTAAACATTTATTATATTTTTATTTATATATGTTACATCTACAATATAGTAAAAACATGTAAATAATGTTACATATATTAGTTTTTATGTATAGAAATATGTTTTACATGAATAAGTTAAATTATCATACAATACACACAATTAGACACCTATTGTTAAGTAACTGTATTGCTACAACACGCGCGTAAGCATGGACGTCTCAACGGTCTGGCAGAACATCTACAATAAATTAATCATATTCACTCATGTTATTTAAATAATTAAAACTATATACTTTGAAAATATATATATACTAAACATTATCTATACAATATTTCAAACAGGGAACATTTGTACACTTGAAAGTTCAAAACACAACTAAACGTTTGGTGATATACATGGGTGTGTCTTTGTTTAAATTAAAAACAAATTCATGTTATTTGAAATTTTGACTTTCGTAACTGTAAGTTTTAAAGTAGACCTTTACAATATAGCTATGTGAGAGTTTCACCGTGCCTTACTTTTTGATATTATGAAACAAGTAATAAAATATACAACAATATAAACAGATAATAAACAAACTCTCTTACAACTTATGCCAGCTAATGAGGTAGAGCACTTAGAACAAGCTTGATTATATTATATAACAATTTAGTTAAAACAATAAATCTAAACATAAAAATTGCATGTGAAATTATTTACTTTCATAGCAATATTATGCACCATAAGAAGTGTTTAAAAGCAACAATTGTTAAAACTGACTGAATAAAATACGTATCACTACCCTCTGTCTAAGCTTATGAATAAAGAGATTCGTGGTCATGAAGCTGCCATATGGTCAGACTTCCACAAAGCATTAACCACATGACGATACCACAACACTGGTGTTAAAATTTAATAAGTAGTAAAATTTTCTAGCAGAATCGTTGGTACAATACAATTAATGATATTTGACACTGGCAAAAAATTTATTTGAGCATGAGGGGAAGAGTATTTTATAAGCTTCCTGATGTAACTTTTGGAAAAATTATTAATTTTTTGGTTACACATAGCAAACTAAACTGTTCCATACTGTTTTGAATGTTCATCTCTTCTTTGTTTACAGCACTTAATAATTATTAGTGTTGATGATGGAACTTTCACTTGTAAACTTACTTGTTGTTTTCACTCATACGGTCGTTTTGGAGTGGTGTGCTCCTTCGTCAGTGAGTTTTTTTTTTTTACAACAAAACACAACCCAACAACATACTCAATGACCAATTACAATTTAAATCAAACACACTATTTGACACAGTAATAAACAACACCTACAACAATTCAAACTCCTGCGCTAATCCCTTCCACCTCCACCCACACACAACCTGTTAACCAATACCGTTATACATAGAATTACCAACAGCTTGCACATTCTGTATCCAAAAAACTCACTGACGAAGGAGCACACCACTCCAAAACGACTGTATGAGTGAAAACAACAAGTAAGTTTACAAGTGAAAGTTCCATCAACACTAATAATTATAAACTGTTCCATTTTACATTTGGAATAGATGATTGTTGGCAGAACTGGAACATTTGTTTGTAAGGTAAAAACAAGAACAATGGGTAAGAGGATTCTGCCCTTCTTGTCTATAAAGCTTTGATCAGAACATTGTACTCAAAATGCTGTACTGATTTTTCCTGTTTTTAAATGTGTAGCTTTATTCCTTGATTTCCAGTAAGACACTGTCTAATAATGACTTTTTGAGATTTTGTCTTGAGTTTCAATGGAAAAACTTCTCAACAAAATTCAAGATACATAGGAGAAAAACGTAATATAGGAATAAAATTAAATGTTATTCACATTAACATATACAGAGCTAGAAAAGCTTACCTTGCATAAACAACATACAGGTAAAAAGTATTTTTCTGACATGCATTATATTACTGACATACACGTGAAAAGTAGTTTTGATTTTATTAGTTAAAATTCTCATTCTTTCTTATTGTTCATATTAAAAAATGTCTTAACCATATCAAGGACTTAGTCTTATTTTAAAAGTATTCTTAAACACTGTTTAAGAATAATTGTTAACTGTATTTCAAATTTTCTTAAAAAGCATTTTCTTCTTTCTATATCTATAACACATATATTTTAATAATAATAAAAATTAAACATACATTTTTAATAATAATAACAATAATGTCTTTGATTAATTTAAATGGCATATTTTGATAATTTGTAGTTACTTCCCTAGAAATCTCCTTCTGTCTAAAACTTTTTGTCTGGATCAACCAGAATTGTTGTACATATGCTTAGATTTAAACATATTTATTTTACTTCAAAAGACACATTTTCATATAAACTTGACTGATCATCTACTGTCTGGCCGCGATTCGATGATTGAGCATTGTGTAAGGTGGGAGAAGCGTGGCCGGGTACTACGGTAGGCTAAGTGGGGGTAAACCAAACGGCTAGTATACATATTTCACCCTACCTCTCGCTTACAAGCGGCCGCGTGGTGGGAGAGAGCTGCCTCGATCATCCAGCCATGGCCAGACAGTAAGTACCGTAGTTGAAACTGTACAGTCAATTTTTGTTTTCTTCACTAACTTCTGTTGTTTTATTTTCGCCTATTGTTTGACTAAAACTTTTTATTTCTTCAATGTATTTTGTTTGCTCTCTTAAAACTTCTTTGTCAATTTTCATAACCAATTGAAACAAATTTGAAATGTCTAAACCTATTGGTTATGAAAGGAGAAATTAGCTTAGATAAACTTCTACTTATGAGAGGTTTACCCATAGTCAACCCCTTATATGATTCTGTAACTGTGTGTTTGTTATAGCTTGTCTATTGTCTGTTTCAATAAAGCAGAAAGGAGTATTAACATTCTCAAAAAAAAAAAAAAATTGATAATTTACTGGTACTCAAAATATTAAAATTTGCATGTAAGTTTAGTATAAATTTAGTTTCAATTTAGAGAAGTAAACATAGGAAGTAATTAAACCAACACATATGAGAATTATACAAAGGTACAATAAGGATAACGTATGAAGAAGATTGTAATCATGACAGCTGGAACCGGAATAAAATTATTAAAACGTGTGCCAAATGGTAGAGGATCATAACAGAAAATGAGAGAAAAGAGAAAATGAGAAAACTCATCATATTTTGGCACAAAGAAATAAAATTTTCTTAAAACTGAGTTAAATTTTTTGAGAATAATAAGTAAAGGATTATTTCTGTGAAGATGATTCACTCTTCATCGTTTTCTGGCAAAATCTAAGATAACATGAACTAAAAATGATTGAAACATGTAGCTTTACTATATGCAGACAAATTTCAGTCTCAGATGCTACAAACCACTGCTTTCCTAAGTGCACATACCTTCTTAAGTATAAATTGTAATGACAAGTGAACTAACAGAAGCTGTAATAAGTATATTCAAACATACAATTAAAAATGTATAATGTTCAAAATGTACATTAAAATACAGACATGGTCAACAGTACTATATAAAGACAAATATGTACTCTGTAGGAACTAATAGTAAAGCAAAACAGTTATATGCTACATTAATATAATACACAAAAGTATAAAATAAAGATTTATATACAGTACTCAACATTTATACTACAACTAAAACTTATACCAATATTTTTATTCGGATGTCGTGAATACAAATATATATATATATATATATATATATATATATATATATATATATATGAAAATTATGAATCAATAAAAGAAACAAGTGTTTTGGATAACCAGTACCGGTATATAATCTATACAATACATAAAGTACAAAATTAATTTATACATATTTAAACAATAAGATATGATACACTAGATCAGATACAAATAAGATACTAAAAGTAACAACAAAAGAACTTTCAGTTGGTACAGAGCAACAAAAGTAAGTACTATAGTGATGAGGTTTCAGATATTATAGGGTGACAGAAAACATTATAGTGAAGAGGTTTCTAACATAACACAGTAACAGTGAACATTATAATGAAGAGGTTTCTAACAAACACAGTAACAGTGAACATTATTATTAGGAAGCTTCAGACATTACAAAGTAACAGTGGACACTATAGTGAAGAGGTTTTATACATATGAAGTAACAGTAAACACTATAGTGAAGGGGTGCAGACATTACAAAAGAACAGTACAGAATAGTGTTTTCAGATAGTACAAAGGAACACTAAACACTGAGAGCATGATTTGACCGATTTCTCAGACAGTGCAAAGTACACAGTATAACAAAGAGGTTACAGACAATGTAGAGTAACAGTAAGGAAGAAGTTCTGATATTGCAAAGTAACAGTTAACACTATAGTGAGGAGATATCGGACATTACAAAGCAACAGTGAACACTATAGTGAAGGGGGTTTACGTCATTATAAAGTAACAGTAAATCCTTTAACCTTTTAACCTTCCGAAGTGAGGTTTAAAAAATGGGTGTGATGATCAGAAGTGATAACATAACTATCTATCTATGATATGAATTTTAAAACTCTTGTTACTAGAAATATCTGTTAATATTTGACTAAAGGTAAATGTTAGGTTATCTTTAGAACAACGTTTATCACGAAGGAACAGTAAAACATACTTTTTAATTGTAGTAAAATTAACAAATCAAGATCAACAATTTTTTTGTCGAAGTACTACATTCAGGTACAATATTCAATTATTGGATCACTGCATGAAAATGAGTTTTGATACTGCACAGACAATGAAAGTTCCTCAATGAAAATAAAATTATAAATGAGTTCATATCTAAGGTAAATAAAATTATGTGATTCACATTTTCAACAATGTTTAGGAGTCATAAAAAAAATTACAATAGAAAAATTATATTAGTGTGTGTAGATGTAATTTATAGATTACATATTAATTGTCATAATTAACAAAATTAATTTATAAAGACTGGTGTGTAATAAACATGTGAACATTACAAAATATCAGAAGCTGTAGCAAGTACTTATCTCAAACCTTGGCAACTCTAATGACTAACTTAACTGTCACAATGGAGAAAGAAAAGAGTAAATAAAAAAATTTTTTTTTAGTTTTACTAAATAAAAAATTTAGAACATTAATAGTGTCCCTGTGGGAGCTGTTTCCCAGCTCATATATAGTTCAAATTTGTATTTTTAAGTTTCTAATGTATTCAAGAGATTTTTCTTGAAAAACGGAGAGCCAACACCTTTTGTGTAGGCTACTTCCCGTACTCTGTCACTACAACAGATACCAACAATCCACAGTCCAATCCAAAGTTATTAAGTACTTATAATGCCTGATGGATATATTGTTTGTATCCATGTTTGTATTTACCAAAATATATTACTGATAAGTCATGTAACTTTATATAAATAATATAACTTTCATAAGTCATAAATTTGCTTGATTAGCTACTGACATGGACACCGAATGTTTCATATAACATCCGCAAAATACAGAAACTTAATATGACAGAGGATTTAGTGTTCCCGTGGACTGAATAAATAACATAAAAATGTATCTTAAATTAAATTATTAATTTACTCTTTGATAACAAATAAAACTTTACCACATACATATATGACTATACTATATCCATAAACTGAACTGGTGATACAACACTAAATTACACAGTGAAATAATTTCTTACACTTTAAATAAAATAAAGGCAACTACTATATTACATAGAAAACATATACCTTCGGCAATATACTACTATTTACAGTAAACAATCCCACAGTAGATATATATAGGAAATTCTTCTTTCTGTAAAGTTGACAATAAAAAATAGCCCGCAGACAAGCTGTTGAAAGCATGTCAGCGGATCCTGTTGAGCAGGAGTCAATATGTCAAAATCGATAGCAATTTTTGTTCTTTTACATTATCTAAAACTGGAATGTATTATATAACATTTATAATAAAGTGTGTGAATGTGTGTGTGTGTGTGTGTTGTTTGTGAAATTATTCTGCTCCTACCTTCACAACAAATAATAACTTAATTGCTAAACAGTTTTCCTTAATAAACTATCATTAATGTGGTAATAAAATTCAAACAATAATTAAATAAATGAAGCTGTATGATATACATTATCTGATTAACATTTTTATACACAAAACTTGGATAACAATTTTCATACTCAAATAAAGAAAATAGACACTCATTGCAGAACCAAACAATACATTTGCTTCATTCAGAACCCAACATAAACTAAACATTAAGTATGCAGACATTATATTTATATGCTTCAGGTTAGCAACAAGTTAGAAAACACACATGGAAATGAGTTTATAAAAAATTGTAAGTTTTGTGTAATAAGGTCAAATTGTATTATAAAGAGTTGGTTTTTGAAGTCTACGTGGTAGATGATGCGGGTATAAGAAATAAAGATAGCTGAGAATATAGCAGTCAGGTTTTCTTGTTAAGAATGCCACTACTTTAACATGTAGCACAAGTTTTGGGTAAATTTTTATTTACACAAATTGCTAAACAAGCTGTTTTAAAAGAAGTCAAATTAAAAGGCATCAAATGGTATACTTCTTTCTCACAGTGGTTACACAGAGTTATTTACCCAGTTACAGTAATGTTTAATTTAATAAATATACTTTGCCCATTACGTAGAAGATACCATTTCATTTGAATTTGTGTTGCAAAAAATACTTTTCTTCAAGATTAAATTTTTTACTCTAGCAATTCGAGAGTCCATATGATGTGCACATTATAACCATGGGCAAATCTTAGGTTCTTCGGAGCTATTGAATATCCACTTTTGGGCAAGGGTCCTATCCAAGAAACGTTTTTCAAAAATGAGTTAAAATATGGCCTGGAAGTCATTTTTTTAACTTAAAAAATACTGGTAATTTCAAGGTGAACAGGACTCAGAAATTGTTTTACCTGAATTGGATGAATATCTTCTGTACTGATTTGCCTGTCCAAAGGTTTTGGTTACAGGTTATACTTACAAGAAAACTAAGTGCATGTGTGTTTTCAACTTTCAACATACTTAGAGTAGGAAAGGAGAGAATATATAAAGAGGAGTAGAGAGAGAGAGAGAGAGAGAGAGAGAGAGAGAGAGAGAGAGAGAGAGAGAGAGTTGGAGTTAGTATAAGAATTTATTCACAACTGGATTTTGTATAGTATAACTTACATGTAGTTTTACTCTCAGACAACTTGAGTAACCAAGTATACACACAAAACCATGCACACATATATTTTTTTACTATGATACAAAATTGTTTATTTACCAACAATTAAAAATAAAAATTAATACACAAATAATTCAGTCACAACACACTACATCTGTTTTCTTTTAAAGCTTTGTGTTATACATATAATTTATAATTTACTATTATTAGCAAAAATTGTTATACATATTTTACTTTTGTCATAATATTATTGTTTTATTAAGATCATTATTTTACATTTCAAAGTTATAATGTATTACATATACACTTTTTTTTACTTTAGATTTATGATATTCGATTATTTCCCTTAAAGATATTCTTACTATAATTATATTATTATTTTAATAATTATTACTATACTGATGTATAGCTAGGAATTTACTTTGTAACAACATGTAAATACAGGATAATCATCTAAGTTTCATGGTGTGTGTATGTGTGTGTGTTGTGTGTAATGACAAAAAAGCTTCGCTTTAACAAAGACTAAATCATTTGTACAGCAAATTTCCAATTGCATCAAAGCAAATACATAATTGTGAACACAGTAACAGCATTGTTTGTAGTAAATATGTGTCAGCAACTCATGATGCTGTTGTCAAATTTGTTTACACGTCAATACAGCAAGCTTTAGTGGTTGGCTGGTCGTTGTCTGTACTTGAACAAACCAGTATTCAAACAAACACAAAATGGGTTATGCTACCAAAACAAACAATGTTCAAAATAATATAATTATGTACAGTAAACCATAAAATACATAAATACACCTGAGTTTAAAGCCTGTATAACCACTGGGTAGTATACATTAAACAAAAACAACTGTCAGCCTTAAGAGTTTATTTTAAAAAATCTTTGTAAAAAAACAAAAAAAAAATAGAAAGTAGTAAATGTTTGAATGTTCTGTAAATTAGGTGTTATGAATTTGTTTCAAAACCAGAATATAAAAACTCTTTTTTTTAAAATTATTTTAAATCGTAATTTCTGTCAATCCATGCACAATAAGCACTGCTAGTTTGAATCATTGGGTAACAAACCGGCTGTTTAATTATTATATTCACAAACCCCAGACAACAATACTATATTTAATTGTTTCTATATTAATGGATCAACACCTAATTGAACCAATTTCTGAAATCCTGGTTTGTTTCTAAGAAATGGCAGTTTCCATATTACTTAAAGCACAGAGTTAATTTATGAAAAATATATTATTTGTAGCATTACAACAAACATGAGTCTTATCTGAATCCATACAGTGTCTGAAAAAACTTTTTAATGTTGATGTAAAATTTGTTGAAAATAAAAAATTATTAAAAAAAATCTAACATCAAAGGTATCTTGAGCAACAACAATATTTTTTATATTTTGTATAAGTTACATTATAATTATTACATTATGATTTTTACCAAACAAACTGTTTAACTTACTGTCTACAGTACTCAATAGGAAGTCATATTCTATCAGGAGACGTATGACATAACTCACTCCCTTCCATAATGTGACACACGTCACCTTCATAGACAAGTTGTAGTAAATTCATAGACACAAGCTGGCAGTAACTCAGAAAGGTTGTGAAAACATATCCTGCCATCTGTGCTGAATGCAAACTTGAACTGTGTATTTCTTTAGCACCAGTGTAATATATCACTTTTATTGATTTTCTATAGTCCTTTATTGCATTTTATATGAAAATTATCTTGTTTTGTGTATACTTTATTAAATGCATTATACACTCTCATTTATTAATCTGATATGTAGATATTGCTTAATATTACATATTATTTGATAATGGTGCTGATATGTTCAGTAATCATACGAGCTCTTATATTTTTTGAAGTATATTTGCTATACAACAAAGGAAATGTATACTTAAGACACAAATCGTACTTTATCATTCGCATTAACATCACGAAAAAATATTTAGACTTCAATGTGTTCAAAATCATTTGAAAATAAAATAAGTAACATAGTAGAGGAATTGCAGCTAAAACAAAGGCAGGATACCTTGTTTCCCTAATTCAAAGATTATGTGATATGATGTCTATCATAATAAATATTGTTCGTTGTTTAAATTAGCAGCCATCCTTACTTTTCTTTTATAAAATTGCTAAACTGCTATAATTGTTTTTATTATTTAGACAAAGCTTTTCGTCATTACTGACATCTTCAGGTCTTAAACAACAGGTTTTTTAAGACCTGAAGATGTCAGTAATGACGAAAAGCTTTGTCTAAATAATAAAAACAATTATAGCAGTTTAGCAATTTTGAAAAATAATAAATATTGGTATGGGGTAAATAAGAACAATTTCTACAAAAGGAGGAGTACAATAAAGGTTTAGTTAACCCACTCATGTTTACATATATATTAATGACAACATTAAAAGTTGTCAAGAAACAACAGATTTTGGAATAGAGATAGATCAGTAAAAATAATTAAGTCTTTGGTTATTTATAGATGATTTGATGGAATTATAAAAACTACAAGGAGTTGCAATTATCACTATAAATTCGCAATCAAATTTCAAAACAGTTCAGTTTAGAAGTATATAAAAAGTTCTTTTAGAAGTTGAGGAGTTCCATGGCAAAGAGGCAATGAGGTTGAAAACAGTTATGGACAATAATATGATTTTGAAGTATTGAAACCATTTCAATTACTTGAGTTCAGATATGTCATATAACAGAGACGGAGGTTTTGAAACAAAACTGTGTAAACATCAAGCAACTTGTGATTTCATTAATAGAACTGTTTGGAAATTTTATTTCAGGGAAACCCAAAAATGAAATTTTACAAAGTAATGGAAGGTCTAGTATTTTTATCAACAAAACTATGGTGCTATCAAGCCACAGACCGTTCATTAAAATTCAAGATTTTCAGCTACATCTGGGGCAGGTAATCTTCTGTGGTAATCTTTTTTTGTTTTTAGTTGACCTGAACCACCAGGTGCTGATAGTAAAGATGACTCACTAAAAATGGCTACAACAGATGGAATTAAAATAGTGAAAATTTTAACGAATTAACCATGACTTGATAGCCCAGTAATTTAATCAGCAAGTGGCTGTCATTAGTAAAAGCTTAAATACTATGCTGGCAAATACTGTTGTATGGAAGTGGAGGTTGAATGCCAGCTAATCATGACAGATCAATTGAAATTAGATTTGTAAGGGATGCCACAGAGTGCACACACAGAACATTGAATAAGAGATGAAACTTTTGGATAGAATTTGGAGTAGAATAATCTCAATGTCAGAAGATAGGAAAATAAACTTAAATTGAAACAGAGAGGTGTAGATACACTTAGACTGCAATGACATTAAACAAGGTAGCACTGTGAAGTTACCTAATCCCTAAAGTAGAGAAAAGAAGATGCTACAAAACAAAATTAATTTTGCTGTGGGTGTGGGGGAGAGTGATTAAATTTATAAGATTCTTACAATTGTATTAGACAATTATCATTATACTTTATAAGTATACATATATTTTGTATGATGTAATAAAAACTGTAGCATCTGACACATGTTTCATGTTTTGTATCTTCTCAAACAGAATTTGTTAATGAATAATCATCTAGGAAAAGCACAAAAGAAGACACGTGATGGCAGGTACACAGAGAAAAATAATAATAGAAACTAACGTGGAACAGTCGTGCACATAGAATGGGGGATGACAGACTTCCAAAAATTATTATGTAATGTGTACTAAGAGATAAAAAAAAAGAAGAGGACACCCTCAAGCAGTGTAGGAAAAAAGGAATTGTGAAAGTTACGTCAGAGAGAGCTCTTTGAGAGAGTACAGATTGTGGAGGGTGGGATCACCAAGGCAACATTATTCATTGTAAAACCAGGACAATGAATACAGTCAACTTGAATGATCAAGATAAAATATAATCAACAAGCACACAATGAACTAATGAAATTCAAATTTATGTGAAACATAAGCTAGATACTGTAGTTTTGTCACCTTAACTTGTGTATGAGAATAGTTATTTTTATCACACACACACACACACACACACACACACACACACACACACACACACACACACACACACACACACACACACACACACACACACACACACACACACACACACACACACACACACACACACACACACACACACACACACACACACACACACACACACACACACACACACACACACACACACACACACACACACACACACACACACACACACACACACACACACACACACACACATGCCTAACAATGAAAAAACAAATTTATAATTTCAAAATGGTTTTTATTTTTCAACATAATCTCCCTTAAGACTAATACACTTGTTTCAGCAATGCTCTAATGCCATTATCCCATCTCTGTAGTGATTCTCTGGAAGGTCCGCAAAATATCCCTGTACAGCTGCAACCACCTCTTCATTTGAAGAAAATTGCTCTCCTGCGAGGAAGTGCTTGAGTTTCGGAAAGAGATGAAAGTCAGAGGGAGCCAGATCTGGAGAACAGGGTGGATGCTCCAGCAATTCATAGCGCAGATCTCTCAATTTTCTCATTGCCAAAACACTTTTGTGGGCAGGTGCATTGTCGTGATAAAAGATGATTTTTTTTCTTCCCCAAACTGGGTATTTTCTCACGAATTTTTTTGTCTAGTTTGGTTAAAAGATTAGAATAATATTCTCTTTTTATTGTCCTACCCTTTTCGAGGTAATCGATTAACAAAGTGCCTTTAGCATCCCAAAACACCGATGCCATGACCTCTCCAGCTGATGGGACCGACTTTGCTTTCTTTGGCACTGAACAGCCAGCTTCTGTCCACTGTTTTGACTGCTGTTTAGATTCTGGTATGTAATGGTGAATCCATGTTTCATCCATAGTAATAAACTGACACACAAATCAGTTTTATTTTTGTAAAAACGCTCCAAGCACTGTTCACAGATTTTCATGCAAATGCGTTTTTGATTTGCTGTGAGCATGCGCGGCACCCATCTTGCGCAAAGCATTTTCATATGCAATTCTTCATGTAAAACATAACCTATACGTTCTTTCGAAATGCCCACAGCCTCAGGAATTTCACGCACTTTAATCCGTCGGTCATCCAATACTAAATCGTGTATTTGTTCGATGATTTCTGATGTTGTTGCACTTTTTGGGCGTCCCTCACGTGGATCATCTTCAAGGCTGGTACGGCTGCGTTTAAACTCGGCAGCCCATTTCTTAATTGTCAAAAATGAAGGAGAAAGTTCCCCATAAACTTTTGTGAACTTTGATTTAATTTCATTCGGCATCAGACCTTCTTTAACAAAAAAATTTATCACTGCATGATATTCAATTTTATCCATTGTACAAAATATACACAATTACGCTAACTTCAAATAGCTGTATACAAAAAAACTACGTGATAGATTGACTCGTAATTTCACATGAATTGTTGTGACAGGCATACCAACCTAAGAAAAAAAGAATCTTGCTCATAGAATTGATGTCTATGATCGAGGCTGAGAACTTTTCAGACCACCCTCGTATATTACATTTGTGGCTCTCTGGATATGGATGTGTCCTTCTTCCTATTTTTTCTCTATGTTTTGACATCTGCGCTGATGTTTTTCTTAGCAATATGTATGTCATGTCAGCATATAGAGAAAGACATGGAGACAGAAACAGTCATGCCCAACGCTGAAAGTACAATGGTCTGTGGATCTACAAGAGCACACACATATGCACGTGTATATTCTTTCCGTTCTTAGTTCAATCCTGATGTAAACAAACCCATGTGGAAAATATGAAACGCTATTGGTCAGGGGCGTTGACACTGTTCACACAGTAATGTATTACGGGCATGTGTAGAATGTCAGTATAATCATGTGAGAGTTATCATGCTACTTAAATCGGGGCACTTCGTTTTAAAACTTCCTCCTTATCACTGTATTCTGAATTGTATTGAATTAATATGGAGCCAATTGAAAGAATATGTGCCCGTGACAACACAACATTAGCTGCTTGATATAAAACAATTTATTGAGAAGGCGGTAAATGAAACAACGGTGGACAAGTGGAGTCATTGTATACAGCATATAATCAAGAAAGATGATAAGCTGTGGCAACTGGCCCACATTACCCATGTCCTTGTGGATAATGAACAATCTTATCAATAATAATGCTAACTCAAGTGATGATACAAGTTCAGACACAGATATAGAAGGCATTGAATTATTCTCTGATAGCAACTGATAATATTCAGGACACTGGTAATTATCACAGCTTCTATTTTAGTTTTAAATAAACTTTACTTTTTTGTTTGTTGTGATATTTAAACGGTTAATAAAGAAAAGCCATTAACTGGTGTTATAAAATGTTTCACTGTTGGTCTGAGACAGTCACACAAATTTTATTTTGGCCAGAACAAATTATTACAATTTATGTGTGTTTATACATTATCAATATTATATGTACCATGTCTGTACTCCTGCTGTCAGAATGGCATGCCACTAATTAAAGTAGCAAATAGCGTTTCAGATGTGCCACGCCTGTTTGTTTACATCAGGATTAAGCTAAGAACGGAAACAGTTTATGTGTGTCTGCTTGTATAAAAATAAGGAAACAATTATTTTTCTTACACAAGTGTTGCAATTTTAAGTAACTAACATGTATATAAGAAAACGATAATCTTCATAATTATTACACTGGTAAGAAATGTATGACTTTCAACTTAACAATATGATTTACGTGTGTGGTGTGCATGTGTATGTTGTGGGGGAGTCTCTGTCAAGAGCATATTACTATATAATATCACATTCTGATAAGAAAATAACTAAATTCATGTGCATTCAGTACTGCAAAATATGTAAATACTGCAAAAAATACTGAAAATATGTAACTAATTATTTGTTAAGTATATTTAAAACTGTTTGACACTGCAAAATGAATGAAACAGGTATTTTCTTTATAAACGTTTGGTCTCTAGATTTCAAAGATTTCATGATCATTCTTCATTAAGCCACTGGTCTTATACAAATTTGCTGTACAATTGACTGACTTTTACTTACTTTACAAAACTACATTATGAAAATGCAAGTTTTACACACATAAAACTTAAGTACGTACTGTTTTAATATAATACTGTGATATAAATAAATTTATATATATATATATTAATGAGAATCAGTCTGACTTAAAATTACATGACAAGTATGGTACAACAAGTAACGTAACCATTATATGCTACAAAGAATTACAGGTATTTAGAATAATTACACATTCATTATGTAATTGTGATCACACTGGAAAAACACCTATAGCAAAAATGAGCTCTCCTTGCTGGTACGTGTCCGTACTACAGTCAGTTTTATTTGCACTGACGCGAGCGACGCTGGAACCTCCTCATGCGGTTATGCCACTCGTCTTTCCACTCTATCACTATTGAGCGTTGAGTCATTGTTAATCCTGGCTGTTCGCCTTCTTTCTCCTTTCCCAGAATTAAGTACGATCTGCATAATAACACATAGATAACGTAACTGTATTAAGATTTCATGAATAATAAAATTTGTTTTATTGACTGTAATATACATTAATACTAGACCAAAATAAAACTATTTAAAACTAATGTTTGTTGACACATTACCATTATGGTATTTTGTTTTTTTAAGTTGACATTTAACATTTGGTTTGATAATTTGCTTCTGTGATGGCAAATATATTGTATATATTGTTTTTTTTCTAGACCTATTAATGGTTTTTAGTTTTTAGCTTACTAATTCTTTTTGTTAAACTGTTAGGTAGCAATAACAGCAACAGATAAGAAAATGGAATGACATTCCATCAGTAAATGCGACTGTCTGCCAGGTTTTGCAGAAAAGTGTATGCGACTTTGATTCTAAGCATACACCACTGATTTTAACTTTACAATGCAATGGCAACAAGGAAAACATCAGTTCAGATGAAGCCAAAGGTACCAAAGTGGCCTTTTAAAATAGTTTATTGTGTAAGAATACGTACCCATAAAAAACTTTGTGTTCCAAGTCGGTAGTGAGTTAATTACATTTAATAATTTTTAAATAGATTCTGTTTGTTTTTTGTTAGTTTATTCATAATTTAGTGTGAAAAGCGAATTCGTTATATGTATTTGCCCCATAGAGTTACAGAGGTCAAAGCAATATTCTTCTTAATTACTGTGAAAGTTAATAACAAACAATATAAGGTATAATTTTACAATAAATGATTAACATTTTATGTGTCTATGTGTGCGTTTATTTAAGTGACATAAAGAAACATGGTTACAACTTATCTATGTGGGCAGAGTATGCAACTTGCTTGTGACTACCAAAGAGTTGTATGCTGATGTTATTATGCTCACAATGATACTATGGCACATCAAGGGTATGAAAGAGATAACTGTAACTCTTAACCAATCCTTAAAATGTTTCTCCAAAATCAAATATATAAAATTCGGTTGAAAAAATTTGGTGACTATTTTATTGAAATCTGTTACAGGCTATTTAACTTTCACAATAGGCAAGACTTTTTTGTTTAATCTGGAGACATCTGAAATGAAATAGAGTTTATAAATTCAGTAACAAAAATTAAATTACATAGGATAAAGATGTTAACATCAAAAAGTATAATTAGTAAAAAAAAGGAGATTCTATGGGACTTTACCTTTCAAAAATAGATTTGTTCGGTTATTGTATAACATAATTATTTCCATTAATATGTCACTAGTAATTGTGAATTAATTATGAATTAATTAAGAATTATAATAATTTGGTTGGTCCTGCTTATTACTATGTATTTAAATACATTTTCTTAACATTTTATGCTAAAGTTATATCTCATTAAGATTGTACAGCTAAAATGCTTTAAAAATAAACATATGACTAAATAGCTCGTATTTCACGATAGCTAGGTTGGAACAAACTAGTTATTTATATAATAACTGATGTCTTACTGAAATAAATAATGTAAAGTACATGTCATTCTATGTCAAGTGGTCCTATATCTAAAAAAAAAAAATTTTCTATATACATCTGATTATTTCTTAAAAAACATTTGACATAATTTGTTTTTCATGTATTATTTTAATTTATGTTTTCAGATGTTTGGAGAAAATGAAAAATGATATTGAAAATTCATTCTTAGGCTAATTTGTCAGACCCATAAATATAGTGTTGCGTAATGAGGAAAAGTGTTACACCGTTACAAAACATTCTACACATTTCTCGGATGTTCCAGTGGAATCCACTGTAATGTTGTGTGCGTACGTGATCTCAACATGCGTTAGCGAGACTTTTCTAGACATCGCCAGCCATGCACACAGTGTCAAGACCTCAATCAATTACATTCTAATGTAGCGCTGATGCATAGCATGGAATGTTTCTGGAATTTCAGTGGGGTATAAATACAAATACTCAGCGATGCTCAGTTTCGGTTTGAGTTTGTGCCGTACCTAGGTGTACGGCAAGTAGTGGTTATACGGATTCCGGGCGATATTTTCATGCATTTGGGTAGTTCGCCCCGGACAGTGTCACTTCGCTATCTGTGAGACGTTACGGCGACTGTTTGTTATTTCGAATCCTACCCCATCTGGGAGACGTTACGGTAACTTCGAACTACGGTATCTTTCGTTCCGTCTGCTAGAGGGAGTCTGCTGAACTTCGTCGTGATTTGCAGGCGCCTTTGGGAAATCTGTGAGCTGCGGAGTGAGATTGTTTCGGACTCAAGTAGTGATTGGCCTATGGTTTTCTTTTCGTTGAGTGGAGAGTTGCGTTTTTGACTCGATGGGTTGGTTCCGGTCAGCTGTTCTCATGAGGGGCTGATCACGACCACGTGTTGGGCTTTTGTAGAGAGCTAAAAAGTCTTGTGGTTTTTTTTATGCCGGCGTTTTTTTTTTAAATGATTATGTCAGGCTAAGGGGACAGTGTGCCATGGGGGTCCCTGGGGGCCAGCGTCCGTGATCCTGTGAAGACCGGGATGTTAAATTGTGTGATATACGTGTGTAAGTATTGAGGAACACAGCACGCGTGATTATGCACGCACTATGAACAGGTATGGAGAAATAAAATTTATTAAATTTTGCCCTGGGATTTTATGAGTCGAGTGGGGGTCTGGCTGATTTTTTAACACTACAAAAAAAAAAGAAAAAACATTTTTTTTCCTACAAAAAAAAAGAAAACCAAAAAAAAACACAAAAATAAAAATTAAGAAAATGTGTTAGTTATTGGCCAAGGTGTTCATTTGGCCTAGTGGGGCAAAATTCAGCTGAGTTGCTTAAATGCTCTTATTCCGTGTGTGCATGTAATTGTGTGGTGTTCCGTATATGCATGCAATATTGAGTACAATTTTCCTTGTAATCTGTGTGGAACTTATATGGTGGCTGTTTTTATTGGAACGTGTAAATCTGCTTGTGAAAAGAGTTTCAGTCCACCTACTGCTGTAACAACACATTACCTTGTGCTAGAACAGTAATTCCTGTATTGACACTGTCAAAGTTGCCACTGTGTTACAACAAATGGAAAGTGGTATTTAGTAAACTTACCTTTGCCGCAGAAAATCTTTTCAGAACTTAATATTAGGTATAAAACACCATTCTGGCACAGATTTATGATACCATTACATCTCAATGAATAATGATATTGTTTCATAAAAATAAAAGTACAAAAAAAAGAAAAAAAAAAACTTGGGAGTTTTACATTAAACAAACATTGTGATTTTTATAATTGTTGATATATACCTTATTTAGTAAGATTTATTTATTTTTAATAAATATGTGAAAAATTGTAGTATATTTTTTAAAACTGTCAACTTGTTAAAACTATTTGCAAAAATCTATTGGAAACTGATATTCTATTACTTTTATAACTGTATGTACTGATTATCTGAGTTTTTATATGATTGTGCACTCTGAAATCTGTGACCTGTGGTGCTTCACCAGTTTATGCAAGTTAGGGCAGGGTGAGCACATGGACTTGCGAGTTCCACACAAGAGTATAATGATCTATCTTTGGTTGCATGATAATTTATTAATTTGAAGATTCGCCCTTCTAACGAATGATTTCAGAGGGCGCATGTTGTTATGCAATATAATTGTTTAAATTGTTGTGGCTTTAATGATGTTGTATGATAGAATTGCTTGTGAAAGGGTTTAGAAAGTTGGTTATATTATTGAAAGCTGCATGTTAATGGTTTTCAGTATGGCATGTAAGCGATTTTAAATGTTTTATATATTTTGCGTAGTTTTCAGTGTGGCATGCCAGAGATTTTAAATGTTTTATATATTTTGTATAATTTTCATGGAATATTTCTTGAAAATTGAATCAGAATATTGAAGTTGAGTCGGTGCCCCTCCCGGACCTGCATTCGGCCTTTGACTGGTTTTCGCAGGCCCGATATTTCACCATTTTCGACTTGAATTCAGCATACCACCAGATACCCTTACACAAGGATTCTCGGCCGTTCACTGCCTTTTGCGTGCCGTGGAACTTGTACCAATACAAGAGAGTCCCCATGGGACTGGCGGTTGGTGCGCAGACGTTAACCCGTCTATTAGACTCTGTGTTCCACGACATTAAATTTAAGTATGTGTTTAATTATCTGGACGATCTGCTCATTTACAGCTCCACTCTAGAAGAACATATTGACCATCTCCGTGAGGTGTTGTATCGCTTGAGGCGCGCGGGGCTGATGGTGAATCCCGACAAGGTGAAATTTGCCCAGGAGGAAATTTCCTTCCTCGGTCACCTTGTCTCTCATAAAGGGGTCACAGTTGATCCAGAGAGGACGCAGGCAATCCGGGATTTTCCTCCTCTTCGGGATGCTAAAGGGGTGGCCCGTTTCGTGGGGATGGTGAATTTTTACCGGCGGTTCATCCCGAGGGCTGCTGAGATTGCGGCTCCCCTAAATTCCTTAAGGAAAAAAGGAGCCAAATTCGTGTGGGGAGACGTGCAGCAACGCGCCTTCGAGTCCCTAAAGGAGTCCATTTTGTCGCCTCCCGTGCTTCGGATGCCCGATTTCACGAAGCCTTTCATTGTGCAATCCGACGCCAGCTCTGTGGCGATCGGGGCCGTGCTCTCTCAGGAGGTGGATGGTGCTCGGCAGCCAGTTGCATTTGTATCCAGGACCCTTACCAGCCCTGAAAAGAAATCCTTGGTATACGAGTTAGAGTGTTTGGCGGTAGTCTTCGCCCTTGACAAGTTTAGGAGGTATTTGGAACACGCTGAGTTCCTATTAGAGACGGACAATCAGGCTCTCTCGTGGCTTCTGGCGCACCCCCGTCAACTGGGTAAACTTGGCCGCTGGGTGGTCAAGATCTCTTCTTTTAAGTTTCGGGCACAACATATAAGGGGGACCCAAAATGTTGTTGCCGACGCTCTGTCCCGTATGTATCATCTACCCAGTGAGGAGCCAATAAATGAACCCTGCGCCGTACTCCTGGAGTTCCCCCTCGCCTTCACGGAAGTTATCCCTCATCAGCTTGATGATGAGGTGTTGGGTCCTATCATCGATAAAATCAAATCAGGCGAGATGAAGGCTCCATATCATCTGTCCAAGGGCGTCCTCTGCTGCAGGGAACGTAGAGGATGGGTCCCTAAGATAGTGCTGCCGAGCAAGTTGGTGCCAATGGTCTTCCAATATTACCATGATTCCCTGGTTGGAGGCCATTTGGGTGTTTCAAAGACCATCGCCGCGATCAGGAAAAACTTCATCTGGAAAGGCATGGACCGGGACATCGCCACCCGGGTGAAGTGTTGTCATCTGTGCAGTCTGAGCAAGCCCGCTCAGAAAACACCAAGTTGGGGTTGCTGTCTTCTGAGGTGGCTGGCAGACCGATGGAGAAGGTTTTCATCGACTACGTGGGTCCTTTCCCGCGTAGCAAGGCTGGGAATTCGTTCCTCCTTGTTTGTGTGAACGCCTTCTCCAAGTATGTCTGGCTACTTCCCTTGCGTCAGGCTAGTACTGCCAATACCATCGTAGCCCTTCAGACCAGTATTTTTCAGCATTTCGGGCATCCCTCCATCATTGTCTCAGACAATGGCCCGCAATTCATCTCGAGGCAATTCCGAAACATGTGTTTCAGGCACGGCATCCGGCATGTAACCACTTCCCCCTACCACCCGCAACCTTCCCACGCTGAGCGATTCAACCGCAATCTGAGATCCGCTCTTATCGCCTATCACGCGGAGCAGCAGAATACGTGGGACCAGAATCTCCAGTGGTTGCAGATGGCGTTCAATTCGTCCCTTCATGAAAGCCATCGCGCCGTGCCTTTTGAGGTCATGTTTGGTTTCTCCCCCGCTCATCCCCTTGGTAATTTGTGGAAACTGGAGGATCTTCTCCCGGATTTGCCTAACGAAGGGGTCGTTCACAGGTGGAAAGATGTGAGGAGAGCCATGCTCCGATCGCACGAGCGCGTGCGGCGTCGCTATAATGCTGGGAGAGTCCCCAACCCTTTTAAGGTGGGCCAGCTGGTTTATTGCAGGAGCCACCCGCTCAGCTCTAAGGTGGAGGGTCGCGCTGCCAAGCTCTGCTATAGATGGTTGGGACCCTTCCGGATTTCTGAGTTTGTCTCGCCCGTCACTGCCAGCCTGGTGGATCCGGAGGATGGGATGAAGGTGAGGGTGGCCCATGTGTCCCATTTGAAGGCGTGTGCGCAGATGGAGCTTCCGTGAGAGGTAAATTGGTATTGTTCACCCCAGTTAGATTTAGTTAGGGTCCTCGGTTTGGTTTTCGGGGGGCTTCGCTGGAGGGATTGTGTTTTATAGTTTTACTTTTTAGCGTTTTATTGTTTTCAAGTTTTATCGGTATTTTAGCTCCTTTCCTTTCCTTTCTTCCTTCTATTGCTTTAGGCCGCGGCCGCTCACACTTCCCGTATCTTCTACACTTACACACACCCACCTACACACACACACACACACACACACACACACCTTGTCCTTCCTTCTGGTGTCCTTTCGTTTTCAACTTCCGCCTGGTTTTATCTTTTTATTGGTTTTTAGTCAGTCCCCGCTTTTCCTCCAGGGGTGGCAGTCCCGGTGTCGTCCAACCCGTTGGACTCCTTTTGTTGTGGGGGTGTGCCGTACCTAGGTGTACGGCAAGTAGTGGTTATACGGATTCCGGGCGATATTTTCATGCATTTGGGTAGTTCGCTCCGGACAGTGTCACTTCGCTATCTGTGAGACGTTACGGCGACTGTTTGTTATTTCGAATCCTACCCCATCTGGGAGACGTTACGGTAACTTCGAACTACGGTATCTTTCGTTCCGTCTGCTAGAGGGAGTCTGCTGAACTTCGTCGTGATTTGCAGGCGCCTTTGGGAAATCTGTGAGCTGCAGAGTGAGATTGTTTCGGACTCAAGTAGTGATTGGCCTATGGTTTTCTTTTCGTTGAGTGGAGAGTTGCGTTTTTGACTCGATGGGTTGGTTCCGGTCAGCTGTTCTCATGAGGGGCTGATCACGACCACGTGTTGGGCTTTTGTAGAGAGCTAAAAAGTCTTGTGGTTTTTTTTTATGCCGGCGTTTTTTTTTTAAATGATTATGTCAGGCTAAGGGGACAGTGTGCCATGGGGGTCCCTGGGGGCCGGCGTCCGTGATCCTGTGAAGACCGGGATGTTAAATTGTGTGATATACGTGTGTAAGTATTGAGGAACACAGCACGCGTGATTATGCACGCACTATGAACAGGTATGGAGAAATAAAATTTATTAAATTTTGCCCTGGGATTTTATGGGTCGAGTGGGGGTCTGGCTGATTTTTTAACACTACAAAAAAAAAAAGAAAAAACATTTTTTTTCCTACAAAAAAAAAGAAAACCAAAAAAAAACACAAAAATAAAAATTAAGAAAATGTGTTAGTTATTGGCCAAGGTGTTCATTTGGCCTAGTGGGGCAAAATTCAGCTGAGTTGCTTAAATGCTCTTATTCCGTGTGTGCATGTAATTGTGTGGTGTTCCATATACGCATGCAATATTGAGTACAATTTTCCTTGTAATCTGTGTGGAACTTATATGGTGGCTGTTTTTATTGGAACGTGTAAATCTGCTTGTGAAAAGAGTTTCAGTCCACCTACTGCTGTAACAACACATTACCTTGTGCTAGAACAGTAATTCCTGTGTTGACACTGTCAAAGTTGCCACTGTGTTACAACAAACGGAAAGTGGTATTTAGTAAACTTACCTTTGCCGCAGAAAATCTTTTCAGAACTTAATATTAGGTATAAAACACCATTCTGGCACAGATTTATGATACCATTACATCTCAATGAATAATGATATTGTTTCATAAAAATAAAAGTACAAAAAAAAGAAAAAAAAAAAACTTGGGAGTTTTACATTAAACAAACATTGTGATTTTTATAATTGTTGATATATACCTTATTTAGTAAGATTTATTTATTTTTAATAAATATGTGGAAAATTGTAGTATATTTTTTAAAACTGTCAACTTGTTAAAACTATTTGCAAAAATCTATTGGAAACTGTTATTCTATTACTTTTATAACTGTATGTACTGATTATCTGAGTTTTTATATGATTGTGCACTCTGAAATCTGTGACCTGTGGTGCTTCACCAGTTTATGCAAGTTAGGGCAGGGTGAGCACATGGACTTGCGAGTTCCACACAAGAGTATAATGATCTATCTTTGGTTGCATGATAATTTATTAATTTGAAGATTCGCCCTTCTAACGAATGATTTCAGAGGGCGCATGTTGTTATGCAATATAATTGTTTAAATTGTTGTGGCTTTAATGATGTTGTATGATAGAATTGCTTGTGAAAGGGTTTAGAAAGTTGATTATTATATTGAAAGCTGCATGTTAATGGTTTTCAGTATGGCATGTAAGCGATTTTAAATGTTTTATATATTTTGCATAGTTTTCAGTGTGGCATGCCAGAGATTTTAAATGTTTTATATATTTTGTATAATTTTCATGGAATATTTCTTGAATATTGAATATTGAATACTTTTACCTTTTAAATTTTGAATACCCTGTCATAGTTTAAATATTTACACATTTTCCATAATTCTAATTTAATAACTTACAGCCTGTGTTTTTGTATGAAATTTCATTGTCACAAAAAGAAAAAAAGATATCCTCAATAAACATGTTATTTTTGAAATTGTAAAATTGAGGTCACCTCATTCGTCCAATTCCCCAATGGACCTAGCATGTGGATATTCTTCCACTAGGAGGCCTCTCCTAGTTCCAGTGAAATGGTGAGCCGGTCATCAAGGTAAGTTGTAGTTCTTTTGAAATTTTCTTTTGGATGTCAACTTAGAAAGTTTAAAATTTTGTCGTGACGTCATGGGGGATGAGCGGCTCAAGTTGTGATTTATTTCAGTGTGATTCGAAGTATTGGGGCGAAGTATGTGTTTTATAATTGTGCAGGACAATTGTAATACAATTGTGTTTTATGTTGACATTTTATTTCGTGTGAACAATTTTTATTTGATTTGTTGATTACAAACTGTTTTTATTGTGATAATTAAAGCTGGTGATTAGTGACTTAATTGGTGTCTTGTATTTTGTTTTCCACTGTATCATAGACGATCACTAGACTGTCGAAACAATATGTTTACATTTTTTAATGTGTTTAATCAAAAGAAAATTACATTTGATATACATAATATCATGCTAAAAAAGCTGTGGAAACAGAAAAAATATTGTATTGTTTCAGAACTTACTAATTAGGAGAGTTACTGAAACAAATATAACAATGTGTGGTGCTAATGGAACCACTGTCACACCTGTAACATTTAGTCATCCACTCCACCTTTACTTATACAAAAGATCTAACTATCACAATTATGGGCCAACAACCGAGTAATAAGAAATATGTATTGTACCATTTTTAACTGTCTACCAGATAACAATAAGAAAGAATCTTAAGCCTGTTATTCAGATCAAATAAACCAGTTATTTGGGTCATTACATCCATAAAAAGTGAAAGACCCATTTATAATTAAGCCTTTACTTACTTATTTGTTTTAATTTTGGGACACTTGCAAGCGAGATCCTTCATATGTACCCACAGGTAAGTGTTGCCTCTGCGAAGTCTAGAGTCACGAGCTCGCTTGTACACATTCACAATGTTCATTGAGAATTTTACCATCTCTTGCACCGTTTCACGTTCCACTACCTTGCCGAGAATTGCTGTAACACGGTAGACACATGTACATTTTTTCTCTGATTTCTTTGCAGTATGTATTATATTGTGCAAAATAAGTAAATACATTAGTACTACAGTAGTCTCGTGACTATGTAGACCCCGATTTTCTGGCTCTCTATACTAGCTGGCCTTGCCTTTAATGCAATTAATACAAAATTGATTCTATAACTAGATTCTAAAAATGATTGATTTGTTGTAATTCTGAATACAATAGAATAATATCTACTATATGGAGAGATCTTTCAATGAGGAATATAATTCAGTGAGAGAAGGACAAGAATCAAAGACTGTCTCAAGCTGTAGTTTCATATACTGTGATTACTGAAAATTTTACTGTTTCTGCCGTTTTCATTATTTATAAAAATAACATATCTTTATTATATTTAAAAATTAACAGCAAAATAAACATTTGGCCAACCCTTTGAATACAAATTTACATATATACATAAGCTTTGTCATAACATACTACACTGTTACTTAAATGAAATGTTAAAATTTTGTAAATACTGCACTGCCAATTTTTGTTTAACTTTTCGTACATATCTTACTGCAGTATACTTTATTTTTAAATGGCATTTATCATGTGAAAAGTACACAAACTATAGAAATACAAGCTTAAATACACTGAGAAAGACTACTGATTTATAGTTATCAAAAATTGGCTACCGTCTTGACTGTAGAAGAAATGACTCACCATGAACCCCCTGGATTTGCTGATTGGCTCTTAGAGCTGACACTGTGTTAGGTTGATAGTCACATGTTTACTGTATTTATAAAAAATATTTTCAAATTTTTGTGTTGTAGTATATCCCTGTTTGAAGGAGTAGATGATAAAACATAAATTAAGAAGTTTAATAATAATATGTGGTATGATGATGATAATGATGATAATAATACAATAATAACAATAACATTAACTACAAGAACATTAGAAACTATGATGAACATTAGAAGAAGACTGTGGTGAAACTATAAACTCTGTATTTACAGGGCTGTATGAAAGTGAAACATAATTTCTCACATTCATAAGTAAATAAAAACAGCAGAGATAGGTTACGCCTTTGTTCTGCTGTAGGACTAACAAGAAAAGACAGAATACAAAATGATGACGCAGAGTTAGAACTGGGAATATACAACTTGAATTGGACAACTGCTTAGTACAGGAACAAGTGTACAATTATGTACAATACTATGTAGGTACAGTTGATAATGACCAGTTTTCTAAGAGATTATTTCACTACAAACCACTAAGCTTTATGAACATGGAGTGTGAGAAAACAATGAATTCAGACATTAGATTAGATTCTTTAATTCTGCAACAAGTTGGAGTAGACGACGACAGTTGATGACTTTTATCAATGGCATTATTATTCAGATTTCAAGCTTCTATTCCAACAGAAAAACTAAGATCACGGCATCTAAACATTCGAATCTTGTAAGTCAGACTTAAGTCTTCACCACAAAACAGTCTGTGTTATTAAACACTGTTTTTGCTTCTCCAATTCTAGATCTGGTCTCCTCGGTATGGTCATTTTTCTCATTTACAGCTACTCCCAAATATATATGTATATAATATTGTAACGCGACAAAATGGAAGACCCCAAATTACAATTTAAAACCAACATAAAACACCCTGAATAAACTAATCCACGTAGTTATTAAACTTAAAATGACAAATGACCACGATGAGTGTAAGGTAGGATAAAATAAAATGTAAGTTAAACTTGTAAGAAATAACTAATTATATTAGTAATGATTAAATGTGAAAAAGACAATCTGTAATGAAATACAGAGATAATGGTGAAATAATAGTCACAAATCAAAAACAGTGTGTGATTACAGGAAAAGACAAGGTAAAGTGTGAAGGGACTGGTATTCAATATACCTTAGAAATAACTATCCATTTAAAGGTGGTAAAATGTAAATAAATAAAGTTAACATTAATAGTAATGTAAGTAAAATGTTTAATGTTCAAAGAATACTTTTAAGTTTGAACCTTTTGTTACTAACAATTCCCTATTTTGTTACTAATGATAATAAAAGGGAAAATGCTAGCATTTGTTTCCATTACAAATAATATGTCCCAACTTATTGATAGTAGTAAGAAGTAATTAATCAAAATAGTTCAACAAATTATACAAAACAAATTGTTATTGTTGTATAAGTTAAGTAAAATGTTTTTATACAATAATTTGTTATAGTTTAGTGAATTAAGAGTTTTAGCCATATAGGCATAAGATGGTTTTAATGTTTATCTCATGTTAAGGTTTGTATGTAATATCAGGAAATAATTATAATTAGCCAAAAATGTGAAAGGCCAAAAGGCTACATAATATTAGAAATTGAAACATTATTCTATGATGAAGTATTAAGTAATAGTCCAATGACTACACAAAAAATTATTGTAAATCAAAAGTAAACAATCACATTTATGTAAATTAATAAGAGATGATAGAAATACTAAAATAAGCCTTAATGAAATGTTAACTACAACCTTTTAATAGTTTAATATAATTGTAATATAATTTGGGAAGTGCCAGAACTAATATAAATGATCATGAGATAGAATTTTGTAAATTTCTAAATTAACTATTAGGGCACTCACATGTATCTTGTGAGATGTTAAAATATTTGTATTTTTATTAGGAATATCATGGTGTTAACTAATTTAAGGTTTATTAAATATTAAGTAGGGAGTAAGTTGGAGTAGAAAAGTAAAAATTGTAAATTTTAAATAATAAGGGTCACATGACACTTGAACTCAACTGTATTGACCAATGGGAATTTTGTTAATTTTGGTCAAGCCAGTTGAAGGAAAAAGAAAAAACGATTATTCCATTGTTAGACACTAAAGTATCCAGGTCATCTCTGTGCTGTCCAGAGTAACAAAGTATAACAAAGAATCAGATCTGAGTGGAAGAAAAAAAGTGAAAATTATAAAACCTAAAATCTAAATGAAGTGGAAGAAATGAAGATATAATAAAATAATAATAATTTAAAAGAAGAAAAAAATAATAATATATTAAAGAAGAAACCAAAAGTGAATAAATGATTCTCCAATTTGGATCTCCAATTATCAGATAACCTAACCAAACCTCACCAAATTGGAGAATCATTTATTCACTTTTGGTTTCTTCTTTAATATATTATTATTTTTTTTCTTCTTTTAAATTATTATTATTTTATTATATCTTCATTTCTTCCACTTCATTTAGATTTTAGGTTTTATAATTTTCACTTTTTTTCTTCCACTCAGATCTGATTCTTTGTTATACTTTGTTACTCTGGACAGCACAGAGATGACCTGGATACTTTAGTGTCTAACAATGGAATAATCGTTTTTTCTTTTTCCTTCAACTGGCTTGACCAAAATTAGCAAAATTCCCATTGGTCAATACAGTTGAGTTCAAGTGTCATGTGACCCTTATTACTTAAAATTTACAATTTTTACTTTTCTACTCCAACTTACTCCCTACTTAATATTTAATAAACCTTAAATTAGTTAACACCATGATATTCCTAATAAAAATACAAATATTTTAACATCTCACAAGATACATGTGAGTGCCCTAATAGTTAATTTAGAAATTTACAAAATTCTATCTCATGATCATTTATATTAGTTCTGGCACTTCCCAAATTATATTACAATTATATTAAACTATTAAAAGGTTGTAGTTAACATTTAATTAAGGCTTATTTTAGTATTTCTATCATCTCTTATTAATTTACATAAATGTGTTCCAAGTATATCTTAAAAAGCGTCGGTGAGAGACAACATCCCTGCTTCAGGCCCTTACTAACATTAAATCCTTTTGTGACTTTACTTCCAATTTTTACGTGCACTTTCAATCCATTATATAAAGTCTTAACCGCTTCGATTAAAGTGGAGGCAATGTTTGTTCGTTGAAGTGCCAGCCAAAGTTTGGTGTGCGGAATACTATCATTCGCTTTCTTAAGGTCAACATATAGGCAGTGCACTTCTTGGTTTACAGCAGTTTTCTTTTCTATGATTTGCTTCAAGCAAAATAAGTGATCTATGGTTGACCTCCCCGCCCGAAAACCAGCTCTGCTTCCATGTCCGAGTATTGATGTTCAATTTTTTTCTTCAGAAGTTTTCCATACACTCTACTGATTGAACTCGTCACCGCAATTCCACGGTAATTGTCGCATTCAGTTGTTTTACCTTTTTTGTGAATAGTTGATATGAAAGATTTTTTCCATTCTTGCGGTATTTGTTTATCATTTATGCATCTATGGAATAGTTTTGCGAGATGTTCATATAATTTTGTTGTGCTATATTTGAGCAGTTCCGCCGGGATGTTGCCAGGTCCGGGGGCCTTACCGTTTTTCAGATGTCGACATATTTCCTTTATCTCTTCCGTGGTTAACCTTACAGGCGATGAAGTCATTCTAATGTTGTCGAATTCATAATCGGTGTTACCGTATTTTGAAATTCCGGTCTGCTTTCTCTTAGGAGGTTACTAAAATATTCGTCCCATTTCTGTAGAGATATTGGCGATGTTAAATCTTTCTTTTTTTCCCGTCTTATCGACTTTAGGAATTTCCAACTTTCAGAGCATTGGCTGCCTCCTATATAAGTATTCAGTCGGGCGCAATTCTTATCCCACGTTTCATTTTTCCTTGGCGTTATCATTCTTTGCATCGCTGCTTGTGCCTCCTTGTATGTTATTTTGTCCTCAACAGTTTTAGTTGTTAGAAATTTTTTGTATTTCTCTTTCTTGTTTTTGATTAGTAATTCTACTTCTTTATTCCACCAGTAAGGCGTTGTCTTTCTTTCTTTTTCATAACATCCCAATGCTTCCTTTGCGGCTTCGTGTATGCAATTTTGAATGTGCATATAGTGTTCTTCAACACTACTAAATTGCTTGTTTTCCAGTTTTCCGTCCAACCGAGTTCCATATAACGTCCTAACGCTGTCATGGTCTAGGTTATTTAAGTTATATCTTACTTCTTTTTCCAACCCTTGCTGGTTTTCTGTTTTTGTGTGTTCTTTGTTACTTTCTTTTCTTCTCGGAAATGCAATTCTAGTTTTGAGGAGGTAGTGATCCGAACCACATGTTGCCCCCCTATAGACCCATATATCTTGAACCTTCATTTTTGTTTTTTGTTTTATTATAACATAATCAATGATCGATTTCAGTTGCCTAAAGGTTTGGGTCCAGGTGTACACATGAATTTCTTTGTGTGGATAAAATCCATTTAATATTTGCAGTTCATTTTGCTCACAAACTTCAATTAGTTTCTTGCCATTTTCATTTAGAATGTTTTCGCCGTGCTTCCCTACAACTTTACTCTGCTCTTGTTTCCCGACTCTACTGTTTAGATCACCAAGTAATATGATTTCTCTAGAGCTGCCAATTGTGGATATTACCTGGTGCAGTTGTTCAAAAAAGCGGTCTTTGAGCTCTATTAGCGCGTCTTCTGTTATTGCGTAAATACCAAGAATGGTTATTCGATATCCGTAGATGGTTAAGTTCATTTTTATAATTCTCTCGTTTACTGGTTCCCAGTTAGTTATGAATCTTCTTAGGTTTTTGCATATAAGAATAGAGACGCCCTGTTGTGCTCTCTTTTCTTTTGCTACCCCACTATAAAAATGGTCATAGTATCCAAGGTTTTCAGAGCCGGTCCCTTTTTTCTTAGTTTCTGTGAGTACAGCTATGTCTATGTTGGCATTGTTCATTTCATAAATAACGTCGTTTAATTTCTGAGAGATACCTTGTACGTTCCAAGTACCAAAGTTCGGTGTCCTATTTCGTAGCTTAAGTCGTGTCCGTTTTGTCCAATCCTTCCGAGGCTGTTTACTAGGCTTTTTAACAATAAATGGTTTTCCGAGTATTGGGGAGTTAGCCCAATGCCTCAACCCCCAACCTGGAGGACCAGGGTTTTATTTCAGAGTACCTTCTCCTAGAAGGGTTACTTTCTCTACAGGTAAGGAGCCCCTTCTGCCCCACCTGTCGGTTAGCGGGTGGTATTTTATTTCCCACCTACCCACTGGCCTAAGCCGGTTAGGGCATCCTCCTATCCTACTCCCAAATAATTATACTTTTTTTACTTTTTCAATCGATTGTCCATTAGCTTACAAATTCTCTTGAGGCTGTTGTGTATTTGACACTGTCATAAATTTTGTTTTTTTTTAACATTCAGTGTCAATCCATTTTTTCATTTTTAGCCATAACCAATCAACCAGTCATATGGCAGTCAGTGCAGTGTCATCTATGAATCGTAAATTATTAATACGTCTTCTGTTAACTTTGGTACCTCTTGTCTCTCCTGCTAATGCTTCCTTAATTGTTTCTTCTCAATATAGATTAACGAACACAGGCAAAACCACACAACCCTGTCTAACCCCTTGTCATTTTTCTAATTCCTCAGAAGCCTTGTTTACCTCTTCCAATGCTGCTTTTTGGTTAAAATAAAGGTGACAGATGATTCTAAAATCTTTAATGTCCAAGTTTTTACCGCTTAAGAGTTGGATGAGACAATTATGTTACACTATATGTATAATGTCTCATTTACATCTAGACAACTCTGGGTTAACACGATGAGAATGAACAAAGACTTTCAGGTCACTAGGGAGTTCCTAAATCCAAATTATGTTTTGTCAATACCTATATCTAATTTTCTGAAGATATGTTGGTGCATAATTTTGAAGAATATCTCAAGGATGTATTTAATTCGATATTTAATTTGCTAAATGTCATATAACATTACATTGACCTCCTTGAGCAACTTACAAGTAAGTGATAAACCTCATGTGTCAATAGAAACCCTTAAAGCAGTCTTAATCAGTAAGGTAACTTTGATCAAATGTATATAAATTTTTAGAAAATGCTGTGTGGGAAAAAAAGGATGCCTTAAGGAATATTTTATTCAAGAAAATACTAACAGCGACAGTTGGATTACAATACTGTAAAACTAGGTACTGATCATTCTGGTTCTCTGGTGACATCATTTCGTGATTTTGAAGTGTGGTAACATCCTGATTTCATGACAAAGAAATGTGGTAAGTTAAACTGGGAAGGATTGGATTTTTGTTTTACTGTTTTGTATGACAAGACTGTCATTTTGGTTAATTTAATTTAATTTTATTATGAGAAAATATATGCAGCTGACTTAAATTTTCACTTCATTTAACTACGATCACTTACCATAATCCCTTTTGCAGTACTTGTTGAGGTTCAACCGGCGAGTCCCTGCTCGGCACTTGCCACAATCATCTGTAACAATAAACATATTTCAGACTCTCAGTTGCAAATAAATAATTTTATTCATTATATTATAGTCTCCAAGTCACGTGTATAAGTATTTAATTGTAATATTTGTAAACACTTGGTTACTCACCGTCTTGTGACTTCTTTAAAACTTTCAATAACAACGCGCATCAAGGATAAATCCTCATTATCAGGTTATATAAAAACACCAATCCTTCTGGAGAAGTCGTCAAAAAAATCAAAAAATCTTTCTGAGCAGTCTATCGCGTGTAGTGGGGCGCACCAGGTCGCAATGTGGCGAGAAGTGCTTTGTGATGTTTGGTAAATATTTTTGATTTTTTGATGATTTCTCCAGAAGGATTGGTGTCTTTATATAACCTGATGATGACGATTTATCCTTGATGCGCGTTGTTATTGAAAGTTTTAAAGAAGTCACAAGACGGTGAGTAACCAAGTGTTTACAAATATTACAATTAAATACTTTAATATACAATTAAATAATTTTAATAATTTGGAGAATATTTTAAAACTCTTAGTAAGCCGTTATGACATGTGTTTGATTTTTTTTCAAATCACAATAGTCTATCAATATTTTGTTAACTTTATCCACCAGACATTTCTTCCCCTTCTGCATTGACATGCTCTCAATCTCTGCTGACTTATAATGTCAGCACCATTTCTTACGTCTCTTTAGATTCTTTTGTCCTTACAACCATAGATGATTGGTGCCCATGGAAACTTTTTTCATGGTTATTACCATGATTATCATGGTCATATGGATAATTATTTTTCAAAGAGATTCAACACAAAGTAGGTGAAATAAAGATTATGGTTACCTATCTCCTAACATTTCTGCAGATACACAGAATTGCTCAATATAAATTATATTTAGACCTATTTTGAAAAGTAAATGTCTGTTTCCCACTGGACTTCATTTCATAACTAAACTTATAAAAGGACAAAATATTATAATCTTTAATTGAGTGGGAAATTTCACAGTGGGGTTGCAACCTCAAAAACACATCCTCTGCTTGCTATATCTATTCTGACTACCTTCCTAATCTAAGGCATGGCTGGGAAATTTGATTACTCTAAGTTTTTCATAGTTGTTCCTCTGTCTAACGAAACACACAGTCACAGAAACATACACAATATTTTTTTGCATTAACTCCAATTACAGTGCTTCCAGTGGCCAGATGGCAGGACAAGTCTGCTTGTGTTCATAGCAGTTACAAATGCATGTAAAGCAGGAGGGGTGTTTTTGCAAATATATTACTAAACTACATTCTGTAGATGAAAATGTGGAAAGTGGATGTTTGGAAGTGGTGCAAATTGTAGTAAAAAAAAAAAAGTTAACAGTTTACTATCATTGTGTGTGCACTGACACCCACTGGCGGCTGGTGGCTGAAAAATTTGGGGGTTGCAGGTGGGTTGGATGGAATTAAATTGTTTTATTCTCTGAATAGAAAATGTCCAAGTCTCCTCCCCTCCAAACAATACACAAGGAAAGCAAAATACATCAATTTTAGTGTCACACCCACATAATGACGAATATTTATTGTATAAATCTTTTTTAAATTTACGATTAAATATTCTGTTACCTGATTTTATACTTTGATTAAAATTTGAAAGGTTTGTGTAGGTGCACCTACGCTCTTAACTTCAATTTTTTCGTTACTCGGATGTAAACTGATCGGCGTTTTCGTTAAGTTTTTAACATAATTCATTGCGTCCTACCAGTTAAATATAATAAATATCTTACATTATGACACCTTAATCCTTTATATGTACTATTATTTACATTTAACGATGAATCGGACTGACACTAACAACGAACTTTACAAAAAATTCGAACTAACCAACAAACAGACTGGTGGCGCCGTGACATACTAGCGGGGTTTGCAGTCCCTAATCAAACCAAGCGAAGCTTTGGCATTGTAATAGGAACACCCGAGTCTAACCAACCAGAGCACTACTCCATTGTATTTCTCTGTATACAAAGCGTGTCACAGTTGGTGCATACACCGCAGCAAGAGGGTGCACGGTTTTTAGTATTCCTCTGCACTTTTCAATCGGCAAATAATTAATTACGATGATTTAGGTTGAAAACACTATTAGGCCTATTAGTTATTGTTTTATTCATAATTTTATAATTTTAAATACGAAAAAATTATTCATAGGGGTTGTACAACTGTGCAACCTAAGCACGGGCCGCCACTGCTGACACCCAATGAGCTTTCATAAACAGTGTTTTTATGTTTCTACATGTGTGACGATTTAAATAAAAGAAATAATCAAGAAAATAAAAATTTAAAAAAAATTAAGGTTGCGAGCTCTTAAGCCATTTAAATCTCACTGTATTAATATAAAATACCTGTATGTACTCAGTATGAGAGGAAGCAGTAATTAATTAGTTATAAGATACTCTAATAAAAAGATAAATTGTAAACAGTTATTAATATCGTATTTAACCCTTTGCTTGTAAGCAGGCGCTGTCCTGTTGATTCCAGACTCGACATGCTTTCCGAGTCTTGTGTGAGTTAGAATAAGATAAAAAAATTAATGTTAATAATACAAAATCTGAAGACATAAATAGTCGCTAAAACAACTGATTTAAATTATGTATATTTGTTTAGGGATAGTTTGTATAAATAAAGAAATGTTAACTTAAATATAGTTAGGAACTATATTCTCGCGCGGAAATTGTCCCACTAATTTTTGCCCAGTACCAGGCGAAGGGAGCGGAATTTCTCTCTCTTGCAATGGTGACTCCGTACAGTATAGACGTAGGAGCTGTGCGCTTAAAATATGTTAACTACATTTTGTCTCACCTTAAGATGGTGTACCAGATGTAGCTGTTTAAAGCATCTGGATGTGTTAATTAATATAGTCATGTAAATAGACAAGAAATTTAAAGTAAAAAAAATCGAAATGTAAAAAGGAGTGTAACACAAGATGACTTCGTGCTTCAACAAATAACAACAATTCCAAAGTCATACCTGGAGATGTGAACTATCAGAACCCGCAAACTCTACTGCACGTGACAGAATATGCAGATCAGGACATCCGAGAATCTACAAGATCATCGTAGATATCTACACGACATATTGTTCAACCCGCGAACTTTTGGAGCCCTTTACAGAGGAAGGCCAGACCGAGATGACGACGTAGCTGTTCCTGTTTCCCAAAACTGATACCCAAGGACGAGTCTTCTGCATACCAATTAAAAGGTGACTCGATAGCCTGTCTATCGAGGGTTACTAATATTTGTTACACAACACATCTTGAAAGAGACTTTTCAGAAACTATTAACTTTGTAAAGACTTATAAATTAAATCTAAGAATTTCATGTAACTATTCTAACTTCATACGTTGTAACAGTTTATATGCTAATGTAGAGTAATATAATTCAAGCAATGATACCATTCTTCCAATGGTTGAATAAAAGAAAGTCTTGCAAGCTAATATCATGAAATAAGTATAATTAAAAGTTTTAATTACAGAAATACAGAAAGTTGACCCGGATCCGAGGTATAGCTATATAAAATCAAGTTTGATCTAAAAGTTTAAAGAAACCTTTCAAATAACTTAATAATTGAATTAGTAATGTCATGGGATCTGTCAGTATATGTTTTTTTAAATGTTAAATAAAGAGAAGTCTTCTTGTTACACACATATGAGGAGTGCTTAAATCAATTGTATACCTTGCCATTGTTTCCTAACACAGTTAGTAAGTAATTTGTTACATTAATTATTTGTGATCAATTCTGTTACAACGTAGGCAGCCCATCTAATTAACGGAGTTTAATTACGAGGGGTTCCCTGGATTTGTAACGCATAAAAAAGACGTTACAGAAATGCGCCACTCTGCTTAATTGTAAAAAAATAAAAGGGTAATTGTTTACAGAGTGTCACAAAAAGAGTGCCACTATGCTAAATTTTATAAAGGTGTTTTAAGCAAACAAATTGCATCATTCAAAAAAAAAATAAAGGAAACAAAGGAAAGAGTTTTAATTGTGTGTATAGTGTCACAAATAAAATTGCATTCACTATGCGTGGATAAATTGTAAGATCAATAACTAAATATATAATATTGATATATGCACTCAGAAAGTTACTTTAATAAATGTAATGTTCAAAACAGATTTAATACACTATTAAATAACGTAATATGTATTAAGTTACGTAGATGGTAGTATGTATAAGTAAAATATCCTTAGCGTCATACAATGCATGTAGCTTTTGCATTCTATAGGCCAGTAGGAACCTGCATAATTCGATATAAGTACTTGCATACATGAATTGTGACCAAGCATAACAATTTTGGTCAACCGAACAATCTGTAACAGGTTTGTTTACGACAATCTATAACCTGTTGTTTCCTGAATCATTCTGCACAGTGTATGTCCAACTATCTAGCTTACATACACTAGAAAGAGTTATAAAAAAAAAATTTGATTAAAAATAACTTTGTTAATAATAATAAAGTAATTAAGTAGAAGTTTGTGATTTAAAACTTGTGAACAAAATAAGTAATTATTTAATTGAGAAAAGTTTATGAATGAATGGAGCCAAAGTGTTGCCAAGCGTAGTAATAATAAATGTGTTGCATAAGATTGCGCTCCCCTTCTCTCGTGTTCATACCCGTTTAGAGTACGTATACAGTAGTTGTGTTATTCAGTCACATTGTGGAGAACAATAAGAGTAGAACCCCCTCTCTCTCTGACATGCTCAACCCTCCTTGTTAACTAAATATGTAGGCCACCCTCTGACCTACATTCCAGAAAACAGCTGATCGGCTATTTAACCTTGAAAGATATGTGTGTGTGATTTCTGTCTCTCCCTTAGAAGAGAAGTTGTTCTTTTCTAATTTGTGTAAATTGATTACTGATGAATTTATTATATGTATATGTAATATATGTGTAATATACTAGTATTAATTGTAAGTACATGCTAATGTGTTAGAACAAAATGGCCCAATTTAACCCGGATTTGTTACTAAAAGACGAGCTGTCTTACGAAGCCCTTTTGCGTGGACTACCCCATGCTGATGTAACAGTCGCGGAATTACGAAGTTCAATTCGCGAATGTGGATTTGATGCGCCCGTGCAATTAAACAATCTAAGCCAACTCGATTATGAAAGCGAGAAAGAAATTTGTGATGCCAAGTATAGTGAACTATACTTATTGTCTCAAACACTCCAAGACGAGAAATCTCCGGCAAAAATTTTGCGGACTACCCAGAGAATAGAGCATTTAACCAGGCGAATAAAAAATTTGTCGATCTGGCCGAATCTCACAGAAATACTCGTTGATGTACAAAAGCTAGCAGACGAAGCTCTACGCCGCTTACCTTCAATTATCAACGATTTAAGACGAAAATCCGACTCATTCAGGATGGACGAAATAGAGAAATCATTAATGAAATTACACATCTCCCCAGTACAATCCCCCACCACTGGTTTACCTCCGCCTAACTCGGATCGGAACTCACCTATCG
Organism: Magicicada septendecula; assembly: GCA_034769895.1. Classification (NCBI taxonomy): domain Eukaryota; kingdom Metazoa; phylum Arthropoda; class Insecta; order Hemiptera; family Cicadidae; genus Magicicada; species Magicicada septendecula. The sequence goes on from CM068368.1 coordinate 777,321,005, forward strand.
TATCGCAAGTGCAAGCGAACCCAGAACAAAAAACTGATACAGATGTAAATGTCCCTCCTCCCGAGCATTTTCAGTTTCGTCCCGGAAATAATGAATTGACCAACACCCCCAATGAATCTAATCACCCTCATCGAGGAATTACCCCTATGAACTATAACGCAGATCTATACGGAAAAATGGCTCACCCTGTGGAGAAGATTTTAACCGAAATCCCTTATACAGATGGTTTAAATGTTTCCAAGTTACTAACATTTATTAGTTATCTTCTTCCGATAAAGGATCTACAGCAGCTGAATGACTGGCAAATTTTACAAGTTCTGTTACCAAAGTGTAAACCCCCGTTAAAAAATCGTGTGCTAGAAGCCCTAACCTCTACTTTCCCAGTAGAAGAGCTACATAGTTCTTTAATAAAATACTTTATTCCCACCGGCATCTATGAAGAAATAAAAAGGAAGACAGTACTCCGAGTACAAGGACATCAGGAGAGATTAGCTCACTACATCTCCGATATTAGGGAGTCCTCTCGACTACTACGTGTAAGCTGGAATGAAACACAACTGGTGGACACCATTTTAATAGGAGTGTCACCCGAAGAAAGATCTCGACTATCATTGATGAATAGACCCAATACAATTGCTGATCTAGAACAGTGCAGTATCCATTCTTCAAATGTATGGTACTCAGATCAAAATAGAGAAGCAATGAAAACCTCTGGAACTAATAGACATCAATTGCGAGCACTACTGCCTGATGTAACAACCTCGTATGAAAGACAAGTTTCTAGTAGACCTCACCATGTGCGCAAAGCGGGTAAGTTAAGTGTAACCCCAGATAAAGCGGAAACCAAGTACCCACCTCGCAGAAAACCCACCTGTTATAATTGTGGCAAATATGGGCACATAAGAAGAGAGTGCAAAAGTAAGCCATTGGAACGGAATAACCCCAATTCAAAAAAACATGTAAGGCAGGGAGACCCGAAAACCTGTGTCTTCCGCAACTACTCAAAATTGGGTAAACTAAAAGAAACCAGTAATAATAATAAGAATGAATTATTCTGTAACCAAGTGAAAAACAAAAAAGGTGCGAAAGATATCGACCCCTATGTGCGAGAATTTCGTGAAAAGTGTAATGCGATTAATAGATGTAAATGGAAAAAAAATCTACTACCATTAATACGAGTCGACTTAGGCGTTACATCCCCCATCGCCTTAATTGATTCGGGATCTAGTAGAAGCTTAATCAGCCAAGAATTAGCGGACATGTTAGCTAAACATCATCTAGTAAAACGGAAACAACCTGTGAATATAAAGTGTGCTAAATAAATATGGTGATTAAATAGACGATAGTTCTAGGAGCGTTTCTTAAATCCCCAAAGTAGTTTAATAAATAATAAATAATAAAGTGAATAATAATAATTGATTTAAATACTAGAGCTAAATCAATCCTAAGTTATATTAAAGTTGTGTGAAGTGTAGAAGTAAGTAGGAAAACAGAAAATAATAATTAAAAGTTCAGTTGCATATTGTAAACACTCCCTGTGGTGGCCAGTAAGAGAAAATTAAAGCGTGTTCAGTAAGGTAGTAAGCAGCCGCCCACCCTCTCTATTGTGATAAACCGGTGCAGGCCTGAACAATTGAAAACCACCCCTAGTGTGTATGACAATTCGTTGTGTAAAGTGTCTCCCCTCCCGCATAGTTTGTTTAAGTATTGTAAAAAGAGATAAAAGAGAATCATATTCGTGAGATTCCGTTTCTCTCAAACCAGTGATCTAAAGTGGAGTATGGGATCCTCTTTAGATCACATTAGAAATAAGTTTATGAGATATAATCAAGTATTGATTATACATGTAACGTAACAGGTCACAACGGCGCCGACTGAAAGGGTAATGATAGGGCAGAAATGTGCCAAAGATCATTAATAAATGCTGAAAGCTAACTTCCGTAGTTAGAGTAAGCTGGTGTCAGTCGGGCCGGGATGTTGTGAGTTACGGATAAGTAGGGATCATTCCAATCTAAGGTTTGGAAATTAGTATTAAGATTAAAATGTAAGTTAGTTCTTAAGAAGTAAGAAAAAGGGAATTTCACGAAGGCGATCATTTAAATGAACAATGTCATTTAAAGAGAATTAGAAAAAAACAAACTGTGCACTAATAATAAATAACTTCACACACTGACACTAATCGTACCCCCAAGTCCCAATTGTGAGTTAGACTCAAAACAAAAAAAAAAGCTTAACCGTAGCGTGCAATTTAAGCGGTGGAGTATGTGACGATTTAAATAAAAGAAATAATCAAGAAAATAAAAATTTAAAAAAAATTAAGGTTGCGAGCTCTTAAGCCATTTAAATCTCACTGTATTAATATAAAATACCTGTATGTACTCAGTATGAGAGGAAGCAGTAATTAATTAGTTATAAGATACTCTAATAAAAAGATAAATTGTAAAGAGTTATTAATATCGTATTTAACCCTTTGCTTGTAAGCAGGCGCTGTCCTGTTGATTCCAGACTCGACATGCTTTCCGAGTCTTGTGTGAGTTAGAATAAGATAAAAAAATTAATGTTAATAATACAAAATCTGAAGACATAAATAGTCGCTAAAACAACTGATTTAAATTATGTATATTTGTTTAGGGATACTTTGTATAAATAAAGAAATGTTAACTTAAATATAGTTAGGAACTATATTCTCGCGCGGAAATTGTCCCACTAACTTTTGCCCAGTACCAGGCGAAGGGAGCGGAATTTCTCTCTCTTGCAATGGTGACTCCGTACAGTATAGACGTAGGAGCTGTGCGCTTAAAATATGTTAACTACATTTTGTCTCACCTTAAGATGGTGTACCAGATGTAGCTGTTTAAAGCATCTGGATGTGTTAATTAATATAGTCATGTAAATAGACAAGAAATTTAAAGTAAAAAAAATCGAAATGTAAAAAGGAGTGTAACACAAGATGACTTCGTGCTTCAACAAATAACAACAATTCCAAAGTCATACCTGGAGATGTGAACTATCAGAACCCGCAAACTCTACTGCACGTGACAGAATATGCAGATCAGGACATCCGAGAATCTACAAGATCATCGTAGATATCTACACGACATATTGTTCAACCCGCGAACTTTTGGAGCCCTTTACAGAGGAAGGCCAGACCGAGATGGCGACGTAGCTGTTCCTGTTTCCCAAAACTGATACCCAAGGACGAGTCTTCTGCATACCAATTAAAAGGTGACTCGATAGCCTGTCTATCGAGGGTTACTAATATTTGTTACACAACACATCTTGAAAGAGACTTTTCAGAAACTATTAACTTTGTAAAGACTTATAAATTAAATCTAAGAATTTCATGTAACTATTCTAACTTCATACGTTGTAACAGTTTATATGCTAATGTAGAGTAATATAATTCAAGCAATGATACCATTCTTCCAATGGTTGAATAAAAGAAAGTCTTGCAAGCTAATATCATGAAATAAGTATAATTAAAAGTTTTAATTACAGAAATACAGAAAGTTGACCCGGATCCGAGGTATAGCTATATAAAATCAAGTTTGATCTAAAAGTTTAAAGAAACCTTTCAAATAACTTAATAATTGAATTAGTAATGTCATGGGATCTGTCAGTATATGTTTTTTTAAATGTTAAATAAAGAGAAGTCTTCTTGTTACACACATATGAGGAGTGCTTAAATCAATTGTATACCTTGCCATTGTTTCCTAACACAGTTAGTAAGTAATTTGTTACATTAATTATTTGTGATCAATTCTGTTACAACGTAGGCAGCCCATCTAATTAACGGAGTTTAATTACGAGGGGTTCCCTGGATTTGTAACGCGTAAAAAAGACGTTACACATGTAGGCCTACATAAAATAAATCTACAGAAAAATACTGACGAAGTTTAATTTGTTTCTTGCTGTGGATATGTTCGAATTATTTCTTTGTTTGTCTAATGTGTTAACTGAATCTATTTATTTAAACAATTTAGGCAATATTAAAATAAGATTAAGCGGTTTAATTTTCATTCCTTGTATGATAATTGATTGCTTAATGATCATATGTTCATAAAATTTGCTAGAAGGCTCATCTGAGATCAGTCTTCTTTTATTTTGTTATTTGTTATCACACACACACACACACACACACACACACACACACACACACACACACACACACACACACACACACACACACACACACACACACACACACACACACACACACACACACACACACACACACACACACACACACACACACACACACACACACACACACACACACACACACACACACACACACACACACACACACACACATTAATGAGTTGTATTATCAAAACTTGTTATTTTTGGCCCTAATCTTTACAACTTTGCTTTTATGACATGACTTAATTAAAATCCGATAACTACTGCTTCTTGGGTTGTTTATTTTCTGTAGTATATAAAATATTATAAAAACAAATATAACTTATAAATGTAATCTACAATTTAGTTTAAACTCAAAATAATAGAAATAAAGTGTTTACATTTACAAGGGAACATAAATACTTTTGCTTTAATAATTTTTCATCTGATATGATACTAGCTCACCACTAGGAGCGCTAGTGTTGCCTTAGCTGCACTTTTACTATGCGCGTTCATATAGGGCTACAGTGCTTCATGACTGTATGCTTTGTGAAACCTTGTTTGGGCTAATAGCATAATAACTCAATAATAACTTTATAACTCACTGTAAAATTCCCAAGTACAAACACTTCATGCTTATCAGGTATTTTGAACTGTAAATGAATACAGATTACTTCGTAGTTCTCGATATGTGGGACCAACGAAGAGCGCCGCGCAAGTCGGATTCGCGTAAGTCGGGGTACAATTTTGCATATAAGTATCATACATATACATTTTATTTAATTAATATTAATTTTAGTTATAATATTAACTAATTAGTTTAGTATTAATTTTAGTAATTAGTTTTAATTAATTAGTATATACATTTTAGTTAATTAGTATCAAGGGCTAACAAAAACACTTATTTAAAAGAAACGTATGTAATAAAAATTGTAGTTTTTAATACATATTAATAAAAAATAGTACAGCAGTAAAATAAAAATTTTACATAAAATGAAGTTATTTAGATGTCGATGGCTTCATAAAATCTAACAAACTCGTGTGATGACACAATGTCTTCTTTTTTTCACGTAAAATTTCCCCGTAGCAAGCTAATAATTTTTATACCTTGCCTTGTAGCTGTAACGCGCTCTTCATTAAAGTCTACATCCTCTAAGATTTGTAATCTTTTTTCAATTGAGTTGAGACCTTCTGTCAAGCTTGCAACTGTCGTGTCGTTTTCTGGCAGAACTGCGCCTGAGGTGTTGGCTTCTTCAGCAGCGTTTTGCTCACGCATTTCTACGAGCTCGTCAATTGTCAGCTCCTTGCTATGCGAGTCTAACAGCTCGCTGTAATCATCATTATTGACTTCCAAGTCTAATTGGCTGGCAAGAATGACGATAGTGACAAACGAAGGTGGAATGATCCGTACGTTGGTGGGGGACGAAGTGGGAAGGGACAAGAAGAACCGCGTAAACTCAGAGTTCGTGGAAGTCGGGGTAGCGTAAGTGGGGGTATTACTGTATTATTAGAAGAACAATTAACTGACAAACACAGATATGATATTGTAGTAATAAACTTACTGGGTTGATAATAACACACTTTATTTTTATCTTCACTCATTCCTACGTTTATATTTTAGATTTTTCAAGATGGTCCAACTTTTCGTATCCCCCCAAAGCCAACTCCCCCCCAAATTGCTTGCTGGATCCGCCCCTAAAACGTATTGTAAACTAAAATGAATAGCATGTAATTTAACTAATTTTAATTAACTGAAATTAAGTTTGAGATAACGGATAATTTCACGGAGATTTACCCGTTACGGACTTTCTCCGTAACTTACATAGAAACCAAACCGGACGATAGAAATTGAACACTGACCTCTCGAGGTGCGCAGTGGACAAACACCTCGTTTCGAGGCTTTCGATCATTTCGCACATGCGCACAACAGTCGTGTACAGTGTTTCATAGTGTGAACATCGACTGGCACCAGAATACATCAATTTTAGTGTCACACCCACATAATCACGAATATTTATTGTATAAATCTTTTTTAAATTTACGATTAAATATTCTGTTACCTGATTTTATACTTTGATTAAAATTTGAAAGGTTTGTGTAGGCGCACCTACGCTCTTAACTTAAAATTTTTTGTTACTCGGATGTAAACTGATCGGCGTTTTCGTTAAGTTTTTAACAGAATTCATTGCGTCCTACCAGTTAAATATAATAAATATCATACATTATGACACCTTAATCCTTTATATGTACTATTATTTACATTTAACGATGAATCGGACTGACACTAACAACGAACTTCACAAAAAATTCGAACTAACCAACAAACAGACTGGTGGCGCCGTGACGTACAAGCGGGGTTTGCAGTCCCTAATCACACCAAGCGAAGCTTTGGCATTGTAATAGGAACACCCGAGTCTAACCAACCAGAGCACTACTCCATTGTATTTCTCTGTATACAAAGCGCGTCACAGTTGGTGCATACACCGCAGCAAGAGGGTGCACGGTTTTTAGTATTCCTCTGCACTTTTCAATCGGCAAATAATTAATTACGATGATTTAGCTTGAAAACACTATTAGGCCTATTAGTTATTGTTTTATTCATAATTTTATAATTTTAAATACAAAAAAATTATTCATAGGGGTTGTACTACCGTGCAACCTAAGCACGGGCCGCCACTGGAATCACTGTTTAAAGTTAGACATACGACTTAAACCCAGTCAAATCATTGCGATGGTTTCATGTGATAGGAAAATAAAACGCGTGTCAAAACCAAAACAACCATCATAAGCGTAAGTTGGTTTATAAGGATTACGTAGCCTACTGGTAAATAAAAACTTACCCGTGTTTTACTGTTTCTGGTTTAGATCTACATTGCGCCGAAAGGTCGCGTTTACGTGTCAACTTGTTCAGAACACTAAACATACCCGTCAGTGTTATAAATATATAGTACAGTGTTGTAGAGAAGTGATTACGTCGACACACACACACACACACACACACACACACACACACACACACACACACACACACACACACACACACACACACACACACACACACACACACACACACACACACACACACACACACACACACACACACACACACACACACACACACACACACACACACACACACACACACCCACACACACACACACACACACACACACACACACACACACACACACACACACACACAAGCTTCATCTGAACCGTTTCAAATTTAATAAAATCTAATTATTCCTTTGTGAAGCAAATATTTACATAGGTGTATGTTGTAGCAAGAGAAAAGTTGGACCGTCAGAGCGCGCGCCAGTCGTTATTGCAGGCGTGTTGACACAAGCTCACAATGAACGCGGCGGCGCCGCAGCGCTGTGACATGGTAATACACGGGGTAAAAGTAATAATTACTCTGACTAAGTGAACCTCCCCACCCCCGACCATCGCCCGGCACACACACATCTCATTTTTTGCTTCAGACTGAGCACCCGCTGCGCGTTTTAAAACGGCAAACGCTCGTGTTTGATTGATCTTCTTAACCTTGAAATTTTGTTTTAAAGCGTTTTTACTTCCATGTTCCTTAAGGAAATGGAAGTATGGTGATGGCAAAAAAAAATCGTGTTTGAGATTATTGCAGATTCTGATTGTACTACACTCAAAACATGAAAAAAAGTCATTTTTCGAAAAATGTCTGTCTGTAGATTTTTTTCTATGGCAAACGATAACAGTCGCAAATTCAAACAGATTCAAATAATTTTTTGCATACAGCTCTGACTTGTAGAGTACTCAAGACCTATTGTTTTTGGTGAAGATCGGTTAAGGGAAAGGCGTAGTTTACCTGCAACGGTTTTTTTAATCAAGGGTAATTTTTTTCTATGGCAAACGATAACAGCCGCAAATTCAAACAGAATCTACTACTCTTCTGCATACAGCCCTGAATTACACAGTTCTCAAGACCTATTGTTTTTAGTGAAGATCGGTTAAGGGAAAGGGGTAGTTTACCTGCAACGTTTTGTTTTAACAAGGGTATTTTCTATGGCAAACGATAACAGCCGCAAATTCAAACAGAATCAAATAATGTTTTGGATACAGCCCTGAATTGTAGAGTTCTCAAGACCTATTGTTTTTGGTGAAGATCGGTTTAGGGAAAGGGGTAGTTTACCAGCAACGTTTTATGTTTTAACAAGGGTATTTTCTATGGCAAACGATAACAGCCGCAAATTCAAACAGAATCAAATAATGTTTTGGATACAGGCCTGAATTGTAGAGGTCTCAAGACTTATTGTTTTTGGTGAAGATCGATTGAGGGAAAGGGGTAGTTTACCAGCAACGTTTTATGTTTTAACAAGGGTATTTTCTATGACGAATGGTAACTGCCGTAAATTCAAACAGAATCAAATAATGTTCTGCACACCTTCCTGACCTATAGAGTACTCAATGTTTGTTGATTTTGGTGAAGATTGGTTAAGGGAAAGGGGTAGTTTACCAGCAACTTTTATGTTTTAACAAGGGTAACTTTTTTATGACGAAAGATTAACTGCCGTAAATTCAAAGAGAATCAAATAATTTTTTGCATGCATCCCTGAATTGTAGAGGACTGAAGGTCTATTGATTTTTGTGAAGATCAGTTAAGAGAAAGGGTAGTTTACCTGCAACGTTTTATGTTTTAACAAGGGTATTTTCTATGACGAATGATAACTGCCGTAAATTCAATCAGAATCAAATAATGTTTTGGACACCTTCCTGACCTATAGAGAACTCAATATCTGTTGATTTTGGTGAAGATCGGTTAAGGGAAAGGGGTAGTTTACCTGCCACATTTTATGTTGTAACAAGAGAAATTTTTTGATGACGAACGATAACTGCCGTAAATTCGAACAGAATCAAATAATTTTTTATATATGTACCTGAGTTGTAGAATACTCAAGGTCTATTGATTTTGGTGAAGATCGGTTACGGGGAAAGGCCAGTTTACCAGAAACATTTTTTGTTGTAACAAGAGTAAAGTACATAATTTTGATAAATAAAGTATCTTAATAATCCACTGTAGAAACGTAGATGAAATATCTATAAATGAAGAGGCTATTTGAACGGTGTGGGGGTAATTTTCTATAAGTGAAATTATAGTTAATGGGGGAGGGGATAATTTTTATATGTGTACTACGTTATCGGCAACAAAGTAGTAGTTTGTTGTTAAAATTCCTTCCCGGGCTGTTTGGCCGTAGTCCAATGTTTTCTGCAAAACCAGACGTTTCGGCAGTGCCGTCGACTCCCATCATCAGTGAAAATCGAGAGCGATAACGTGTGGTGGTATACGTTAGTGACCACAGTGCTGTGGTTAAGGCTGAAGAAAGAAGTAGTTTCTATCGAAATATTTCATTTTGAAAATGGTTTTAAATATAAATTTTAGAACATGGAAGTCATGTATGGTTCTCCATATCGATATTTTTGAAAAGTGTCTGTGTCTATGTGTGTAGAATTTTTTTTTATGGCAAACGATAACTGCTGCAAATTCAAACAGAATCAAATAATGTTTTGCATACTTCCCTCAATTGTAGAGAACTCAAGGCGTTTTGATTTTGGTGAAGATCGGTTAAGAGAAAGGGGTAGTTTACCAGCAACGTTTAATGTTTTAACAAGGGTATTTTCTATGGCAAACGATAACAGCCGCAAATTCAAACAGAATCAAATAATGTTTTGCATACAGCCCTGAATTGTAGAGTACTCAAGGCCTATTGTTTTTGGTGAAGATCGGTTTAGGGAAAGGGGTAGTTTACCAGCAACGTTTTATGTTTTAACAAGGGTATTTTCTATGGCAAACGATAACAGCCGCAAATTCAAACAGAATCAAATAATGTTTTGGATACAGGCCTGAATTGTAGAGGTCTCAAGACTTATTGTTTTTGGTGAAGATCGATTGAGGGAAAGGGGTAGTTTACCAGCAACGTTTTATGTTTTAACAAGGGTATTTTCTATGACGAATGATAACTGCCGTAAATTCAAACAGAATCAAATAATGTTCTGCACACCTTCCTGACCTATAGAGTACTCAATGTTTGTTGATTTTGGTGAAGATTGGTTAAGGGAAAGGGGTAGTTTACCAGCAACTTTTATGTTTTAACAAGGGTAACTTTTTTATGACGAAAGATTAACTGCCGTAAATTCAAAGAGAATCAAATAATTTTTTGCATGCATCCCTGAATTGTAGAGGACTGAAGGTCTATTGATTTTTGTGAAGATCAGTTAAGAGAAAGGGTAGTTTACCTGCAACGTTTTATGTTTTAACAAGGGTATTTTCTATGACGAATGATAACTGCCGTAAATTCAATCAGAATCAAATAATGTTTTGGACACCTTCCTGACCTATAGAGAACTCAATATCTGTTGATTTTGGTGAAGATCGGTTAAGGGAAAGGGGTAGTTTACCTGCCACATTTTATGTTGTAACAAGAGAAATTTTTTGATGACGAACGATAACTGCCGTAAATTCGAACAGAATCAAATAATTTTTTATATATGTACCTGAGTTGTAGAATACTCAAGGTCTATTGATTTTGGTGAAGATCGGTTACGGGGAAAGGCCAGTTTACCAGAAACATTTTTTGTTGTAACAAGAGTAAAGTACATAATTTTGATAAATAAAGTATCTTAATAATCCACTGTAGAAACGTAGATGAAATATCTATAAATGAAGAGGCTATTTGAACGGTGTGGGGGTAATTTTCTATAAGTGAAATTATAGTTAATGGGGGAGGGGATAATTTTTATATGTGTACTACGTTATCGGCAACAAAGTAGTAGTTTGTTGTTAAAATTCCTTCCCGGGCTGTTTGGCCGTAGTCCAATGTTTTCTGCAAAACCAGACGTTTCGGCAGTGCCGTCGACTCCCATCATCAGTGAAAATCGAGAGCGATAACGTGTGGTGGTATACGTTAGTGACCACAGTGCTGTGGTTAAGGCTGAAGAAAGAAGTAGTTTCTATCGAAATATTTCATTTTGAAAATGGTTTTAAATATAAATTTTAGAACATGGAAGTCATGTATGGTTCTCCATATCGATATTTTTGAAAAGTGTCTGTGTCTATGTGTGTAGAATTTTTTTTTATGGCAAACGATAACTGCTGCAAATTCAAACAGAATCAAATAATGTTTTGCATACTTCCCTCAATTGTAGAGAACTCAAGGCGTTTTGATTTTGGTGAAGATCGGTTAAGAGAAAGGGGTAGTTTACCAGCAACGTTTAATGTTTTAACAAGGGTATTTTCTATGGCAAACGATAACAGCCGCAAATTCAAACAGAATCAAATAATGTTTTGCATACAGCCCTGAATTGTAGAGTACTCAAGGCCTATTGTTTTTGGTGAAGATCGGTTTAGGGAAAGGGGTAGTTTACCAGCAACGTTTTATGTTTTAACAAGGGTATTTTCTATGGCAAACGATAACAGCCGCAAATTCAAACAGAATCAAATAATGTTTTGGATACAGGCCTGAATTGTAGAGGTCTCAAGACTTATTGTTTTTGGTGAAGATCGATTGAGGGAAAGGGGTAGTTTACCAGCAACGTTTTATGTTTTAACAAGGGTATTTTCTATGACGAATGATAACTGCCGTAAATTCAAACAGAATCAAATAATGTTCTGCACACCTTCCTGACCTATAGAGTACTCAATGTTTGTTGATTTTGGTGAAGATTGGTTAAGGGAAAGGGGTAGTTTACCAGCAACTTTTATGTTTTAACAAGGGTAACTTTTTTATGACGAAAGATTAACTGCCGTAAATTCAAAGAGAATCAAATAATTTTTTGCATGCATCCCTGAATTGTAGAGGACTGAAGGTCTATTGATTTTTGTGAAGATCAGTTAAGAGAAAGGGTAGTTTACCTGCAACGTTTTATGTTTTAACAAGGGTATTTTCTATGACGAATGATAACTGCCGTAAATTCAATCAGAATCAAATAATGTTTTGGACACCTTCCTGACCTATAGAGAACTCAATATCTGTTGATTTTGGTGAAGATCGGTTAAGGGAAAGGGGTAGTTTACCTGCCACATTTTATGTTGTAACAAGAGAAATTTTTTGATGACGAACGATAACTGCCGTAAATTCGAACAGAATCAAATAATTTTTTATATATGTACCTGAGTTGTAGAATACTCAAGGTCTATTGATTTTGGTGAAGATCGGTTACGGGGAAAGGCCAGTTTACCAGAAACATTTTTTGTTGTAACAAGAGTAAAGTACATAATTTTGATAAATAAAGTATCTTAATAATCCACTGTAGAAACGTAGATGAAATATCTATAAATGAAGAGGCTATTTGAACGGTGTGGGGGTAATTTTCTATAAGTGAAATTATAGTTAATGGGGGAGGGGATAATTTTTATATGTGTACTACGTTATCGGCAACAAAGTAGTAGTTTGTTGTTAAAATTCCTTCCCGGGCTGTTTGGCCGTAGTCCAATGTTTTCTGCAAAACCAGACGTTTCGGCAGTGCCGTCGACTCCCATCATCAGTGAAAATCGAGAGCGATAACGTGTGGTGGTATACGTTAGTGACCACAGTGCTGTGGTTAAGGCTGAAGAAAGAAGTAGTTTCTATCGAAATATTTCATTTTGAAAATGGTTTTAAATATAAATTTTAGAACATGGAAGTCATGTATGGTTCTCCATATCGATATTTTTGAAAAGTGTCTGTCTATGTGTGTAGAATTTTTTTTATGGCAAACGATAACTGCTGCAAATTCAAACAGAATCAAATAATGTTTTGCATACTTCCCTCAATTGTAGAGAACTCAAGGCCTTTTGATTTTGGTGAAGATCGGTTAAGAGAAAGGGGTAGTTTACCAGCAACGTTTAATGTTTTAACAAGGGTATTTTCTATGGCAAACGATAACAGCCGCAAATTCAAACAGAATCAAATAATGTTTTGCATACAGCCCTGAATTGTAGAGTACTCAAGGCCTATTGTTTTTGGTGAAGATCGGATAAGGGAAAGGGGTAGTTTACCTGCAAAGTTTGATGTTTTAACAAGGGTATTTTATACGGCAAACGATAAGAGCCGCAAATTCAAACAGAATCAAATAAATGTTTGCATACAGCCCTGAATTGTAGAGTACTCAAGACCTATTGTTTTTGGTGAAGATCGGTTAAGGGAAAGGGGTAGTTTACCTGCAACATTTTATGATTTAACAAGGGTAATTTTTTATATGACGAACGATAACTGCCGTAAATTCAAACAGAATCAAATAATTTTTTGCATACTTTCCTAAATTGTACGGAACTCAAGGCCTGTTGATTTTTGTGAAGATCGGTTAAGGAAAAGGGGTAGTTTACCTGCAACATTTTATGTTGTAACAAGAGAAATGTTTTAATGACGAACGATAACTGCCGCACATTCAAACAGATTCAAATATTTTTTTGCATGCATCCCTGAATTGTAGAGGACTGAAGGTCTATTGATTTTGGTGAAGATCGGTTAAGAAAAAGGGTAGTTTACCTGCAACGTTGTATGTTTTAACAAGAGTAAAGTATTTAATTTTGATAAATAAAGTATCCTGATAAGAAGCTCATAATAATCCACTGTAGAAACGTAGATGAAATATCTATAAATGAAGAGGTTAGGTGAACGGGGTGGGGGTAATTTTGTATTAATGAAAATTATAGTTGAAGGGGGAGGGGAGAATTTTTTATATGTGTACTACGTTACCGGCAACAAAGAAGTAGTTCTTTGTTAAAATTCCTTCCCGGGCTGTTTAGCCGTAGTCCAATGTTTTCTGCAAAACCAGACTTTTCGGCAGTGCCATCGACTGCCATCATCAGTGAAAATCGAGAGCGATAACGTGTGGTGGTATACGTTAGTGACCACAGTACTGTGGTTAAGGCTGAAGAAAGAAGTAGTTTCTATCGAAATATTTCATTTTGAAAATGGTTTTAAATATAAATCTTAGAAAATGGAAGTCATGTATGGTTCTCCATACCGATATTTTTCTTCTTGTCACGTTGCGTAATATTCTTTTACATCAGCATGCACGAAGTAAAGATTGCCAAGTTGGATTCAATTCGTGGTCGTCTTTCGCCAACATTATTTCAACACGTTTTAATAATAATAAAGTATTGTGTACATCGATCGTTACGATGATTGGATTAAGTCGACATCGGAGTCAGTAAAACGATGACAAATTTTATTCATCACTTTCGGTCAAATTAATAACGTAAGCTATTGATGAGAATTCGTTGAAAAGGACAAGGGATAAGGCAACTGCGATTGGAAGCAAATACGCAAAGAAACAAAATAGAATATTATACAAAAGACAATAATATGGAATTGTGTGATGTCTTATATTAGAAGACACAGACATCATATTATAAGTGTTACGCAGGATGGACTAATGGACGAAGCAATTGAAGACAGAAACTGTTCAGGAAGAAAAGCGATTACCAAGTTAAATGATATTATTTAGGATAAGATCCACGCGTCTTCAGCCGTGTTACGGCTTACAACTCTTACTTACTTTTGGAACGGAGAATGCTCCATATGATCAATGTGGTGTTCCCCCATTATCTGCCTCAAATTTTAAATTAAATATTCAAGTCTTTCCCAAACGAATGTATTAATCCTTCTATCCGCTAACGAATATCCGACATCTTTTAAAAATCTCACTTTTCACCTGGACCAATACATTTTTGCTGTTCTTTAGTAGTTATCGCCCAGTCTTCACAGCCATAGACGAGGACTGGGGCAGCTATTAACTTGTAATTCCGTGACCGAACTAGTGTTTTAAATTGTCTTCTTCTTCTTAAAAACTTCAAGTAGGCCTATTAGGCACAAATTGCCTGTTACGTTACCTATCTCTTTCTTGGTCGTCAAAAGACTTCTTCTTCCTTTCTCAGCTGGAAGAATCTGTTCATGCTGGCTCCAATCTATTCAAGTGACCTATCCACTTTCTTCTATTTTCTGTTTCTTCTTTTATCCTGCAAACCGAATATTTGCAATTCCGTTCTTATGTCCGCGTTCACTATCCTGCCTTCTCTTCTACATCCCTTCGCAGCTCTGAGGAATCTCGTCTCTACTGCCTGTGTACGGTTTTCTTGTCTCTTAGTAAGAAACCGTGACTCACTTCTATAAAGCGATGTCGGCATTACAATCGATTTGTACATCTTAATTCTCGTGTCTCTTCGTGTTTAAAGTGTCGTTTTTTACACTAAAAATGTGACAAAACTTATTGATTTTGTTTTGAAAGATACCTCACGAACCATACGAAATGTCGTACCCAAGGTAGTTAAAATAGTGAACCTGTTCAATGACTGTACCTTCCACGACTACTTTGTGTCCTTTGTGACCTTGTTTTCCAGGAATGGCATTGTTTTTGTTTTTTGACTTGAGACTTAATGCTGTAATCCTAATAGATCTTATTTATAATCAGTACAATAAGTGGTCTCATATCTTAAATAGGCAATTTATTAAGCCGTCGCATTGTTCTGCTATTAAGTACAAGTTTTGCTTAGACAGCAGTGGCGGCTGGTGGTTCCAAATTTTGGTGGTTGCAATAGTTGGTTGAGTTGGCGGGGGGGAATGGGTGGGGAGGGGGTAAAATGACACATTAAACAGGGCGTAGACCAACATATCTGCATCATACATAGTGCTGTCGTATGGAAAAAAATAGAAAGTTACTGTTTTTCCCCCAAAGAGAGCTGCTAATGTAATGGAATGATTCTATCAGTATGTCTACCTATGCCAGATTCCATGTTCCCACGTACTCATGAATGATTGCTACAAACATCACTAATTGTGCATTAATCAAATACTAAATATGCAGAGAAAAGAAAAACTTAAACAGAATCGTGCTTTTTATGCCTACAAAATAATACACTGATTTGAAAGCTATCCTTGTGTTTACAAGAAATAAAAAATAAGAACAGTAAATTTATAATAATAGGCTAGTTATTTTTAAACGACTCATTTGAGCTATAAAAACAGATTTCCCTGTATATAAACTGTAAGGCACATAAATTCAACTACATAAAATATTTCTTGAAAACTACTCTAAAAGAGAAGTGAGTGGAATACTGCCTGCTTTGATTTATGAACGATAAGAAAAAATAAATCAGCACACAATATTAAAAATTTCACAAATCTTTCAATTAAAAAAAAATAACTTTATTCATTTTAAACTAATAAAAAACACGTTGCTTAAAAGCACACAGAATCACTAACTCCAAAAAGCACAAACACAAATGCACACTACACCACTTAACAAATAAAAAAGTACTTAACATACAGTTAATTAATAAGAGTTGATTGACACGTAATTATCATAATCACAGTTATACAAAATTATAACTATAATTTTATAACCTCAAAAACAACGAGTACACGTTTACTTTGAACCAACGTAAACACTAAACCTGACACAATCAAGAAGGCCGTGCTGACTTCATGACAAAATTAAAGATGCGCTACAGCGCTGTTAGTGGAACGTTGCGGAAACTTTGCAACCACCTTGCAACCACCCTGTCTGGCCACGACTGGATGATCGAGGCTGCTCTCCCCCACCACGCGGCCACTTGTAAGCGAGGTAGGGTGAAATATGTGTACTAGCTGTTTGGTTTACCCCCACTTAGCCTACAGTAGTACCCGGCCATGGGTACCACCTTACATAATGCTCAATCATCGAATCGCGGCCAGACAGTACATTGGGGACATAGGGCAACTGTGAAGAGTAACGCACGTCGTCCCATATGCTTGTGTAGTAAGCTGTGCCATTTACTCCTCAAGTTGCAAGCGGGCTACAACCACCAGCCTGCGCGCCACATTTGAATTGTACGTGAACATTGCCGCATAGAATCTAATACGTTTTCCGTTGAAATTGATGACACTTTTAACTGCTTAATGATTGTATATATTATTTTATAGTTTAGTTATTCTATATTAGTGGTTGTGCAACGCTGCAACCATAACACCAGCCGCTACAGTCAAGCGTCAGCCTTTAAACGCCATAACATTTGTTTATACTTATGTACTTAAGTTACACTTATGTTAATTTAGTTAACCAGTGGCGTGGCGTGGGTACATAACACATGTTGCCGGTTGTTATAGGCCTAAAACTTAACTTAAAAATTAATTCGAATTTTTTCTTGTACCAAGTGTTTCTTTTAGAGCATTTTCTACCATTTCGTTGGGAGAAGAAGACGGGCTTGGTTCAACGGGATCTGACTCTCATTATACTTACACAGAATAAATCAGAACACAAATAATCGAATAATAAAGACAAACAGAGAAACACATGACTAAAGAACAAAACACAAATAGGTACGTAGTATCTGCTGCACGTGAGTTCCGATAACGAACATAGCCACCATGGCCCCCACAAAGGGGGGCTAGGGTTGCCAGAGCAAGGGGGCCCGGGGTGGATGGGGGCCCGGAGAAGCCAAAAAGCGATAAACTATAACTATATAGGTTAAACTAAATATTAAGTACACTAAAACTAAACTAGTAATATTTTCGTAAAATTGCATTAAAAGAAAATATTGACAGTGTTCATTGACAACAAATTTGTATGAATGGAATCTTGGTAAGATTTTACACATAGGCCTACAAGAGTGGAGTTTATTGGGATTGGGAATTTTTAACTGACAAGGGTGGAACTGGGAATCGGGCAACACTGCCTAGCTCACTCTGGCGCCTACACGGAAAACCCGGAGCACTGTAAATACAAGTGAGCCTCTTGCGGTAAGAAGCAAGAAACAATGTCTACGACGTTGCTAACGCTATCACCGATTGTTTCGGTGAGTTCAACTGTCGGCTCTGAACATAAACACGAAAAATGTGTTTACGCCGGGCGCTACGAAATATTTCGTGTTTATGTTCAGTGCCGACAGTTGAATTCACCGAAAAAATCGGTGATAGCGTTAGCACGTCGCAGACATCGCTTCTTGCTTCTTACCGCGAGAGGCTCACTTGTATTTACAGTGCTCCGGGTTTTCCGTGTATCATTCGGGGACAGTTGATGCGTTGTTGCATCGTATTCTAGTTGATAGTTGTGTTGTGTTGAACGTTGAACTCGTGTTAAACAAACAGTAAGGATCTCTAATCTAAATGCAAATGCAGTTTGTGTTTTGACAATTGACAGTTGACACTTTTGAATAGTAAATCTAATCTAATTATTTTTTTCCGAGAGTAGAAAAGTTATCTTTAAAAATGTTAAACCTCTTAACCAGTTAGTTCATTTGTATATACAGCCTAGCCTACGGTGCCCTGAGTTCAGTGAGTTGAGTTAGTTTTGGTTATCTGTAAAACATTCAGCTGTCAGCTATAGTGGTATGTGTTGTTTACCTACCTGATGATTATTACTACTAATTATGTGATAGTACTGTATTATTCAATGAAAAAGCGTATTGAATTTGAATTAATTATATAACTTACGGTAGATAATAGATACATTAAAATGCTGTGGCTTTGTTTCTTTAATAAAGAAACAAAAATATTTATGTTATTAAATTAATACTAAAAGTTTGGAGAATAAAAATTATCGTTAGTGATGATGTTAATTTCAGATTTGATGGAGTCAGAAGTGTCGAGTTCAAACTACAAGCATCAATCAGGATCCCTTAAACGAAAAATTCAAGCTGAAAGATTAAGAAAGGAATCGGTTGGTCGTCAAACTATAACAAAAATTTTCAAGTCAAATTCTGAACAACAAGCAAATGAAGCACAACATTTAACAGTATCATCTCCATCTTCTGAGACAATCGAATGTAGTACTACAGAACATGACCACTTCCAAATGCCGCCAACCTGTTCATCTGCCGGACTGAATTTAGAAATTATTGAAGATACATCGTCTTTTCAACCTGAAAGTCTCCCAGATGACGACAAAAAGTCATCAAAGTCTCAACTGAGCCAGTTTTGATTTTGAATCCTAATAATGTCAAAAACTATGATGATATTGATGATACATATGCAACACTGGACTCTGATAACTCTAATCTTGAGGACCTGGGCACGTGGCCCTCAAAAATCTCCGATAATCTGAGACAGAAAATTGTTTCTTCTTATGCTGGTTTTTCAACAATCCAGTCTCTTACAAAATGTTTTCCAAAAGATGTCAATGGTAAAAACTTTCAGGATTCACTGCCAAGAAAACAGCCGATGAAAGGACAAGGAAACAGTTTCCACGTGAATGGTTGATATGGAGCAAGACAAAAGAAACATTACATTGTTTACCCTGTACGATTTTCCCGGACACAACGAATGATACTAGTGCATCAAGACTAAGCCAGTTATCTAAAGACGGGTTTTCTCCACGAGAAAAAGCTTGGAAAAGACTGTACAACATTTTACCAAAGCATGAAAACAGCTCTGAGCATAGAAAGAATTACTTGTTGTGGAAGACCCTTCAAACATCTTTACGGGGATTTGGTGTAGGCAACAATCTCCAGCATCTAATACAGTGAGAAGCAGAAAAGTGGCGAGCTATATTACAAAGAATTTTGGACACTACTTTGTTTTTAGCTTCGAGAGGTTTAGCTTTTCAAGGGGAGAATACCGAGATCGGTAATGTTCACAATGGTAATTTTTTGGGGATATTATAACTGATTGGAAAGTATGACGAAGTAACTCGTCAACACTTAGCTAAGGTAAAACAACAACAGTTGGAAAAAAAGGACATGCATGGTCAAGTTCACTATCTGTCTTGGAATTCTCAGAATGAGTTCCAATGTGGTGAGAAGCTCCTTGAAACCATCTTAAATCCAGATGTTTCTCACCAAGAACAAAATGTTCTTATACTGCGTTATGTCTTACGTAATGACGAGACTAGTTCGTTTGAAATTTACGAGATGTTCATTAAATTCATTAATTTTTCTGGTAAATGTGGAGAAGCAATAAGTCAACAAATACTTTCAACACTAGAAACGCTCAATGTACCTCTTGCTGACTGCCGATCCCAAGGCTACGACAACGGCTCAAATATGAGAGAAGACATAAATGGAGTTAAAGCAAGACTTTTGGAATTGAATGATTCTGCTATTTTCTCACCTTGTGGAGCTCATTCCCTAAACAGGGTTGGAGTTAATGCCGCCAAATTAAACCATGAAGTAATGACATTTTTTGGGAACATTGGCAGTTTTTACTGTCTCTTCTCACATAGGCCTGCTCGTTGGGAAATGTTAAAACGGCATATCCCGCTATCGTTGCAAAGCCTATCCGAGACCCGATGGAGTGAGAGAATTCAAGCCGTGCGACCTATAGTCAAACACTATCCAGGTATTCTAAAAGTCCTGGACTTTCTCCTCGAGGACACACTCACTACTTTGACACCCTCAACACGAAATATTGTCTTAGGACTGAAAAAGTATTTTGGGTCATTCAAAGGTCTTCTGATGATTTCATTTTGGCATAAAGTGCTATCTGGTATTGACAGTAAAAATACTGTCATACAAAGCAAGGGGATATCCCTCAATACTGAAGTCCAATTGATCAAAGATTTGCTTGGCGAAATGCAACAGCTAAGAGATTCTTGGGAAACAATTGTCCATGAAGCAAAAATTGTTGCTGAAGCAATCAAGATCACGCCTAGCTTTGATACTAATTTTCGCAGAAGGGAGACCACTGATCCTATGAATGAAATTGATGTTCAAAAACAAAAGGAAGATGATTTCAAAGCATCTGTAGTTTTTCCGGTTTTGGATTTTATCATGACAGACTTGACGACGAGATTCTCAGCTGCTAATTCTATCTGCGATTTATTTTCCCCAGTCCTAAATTTTATGGACGCCAAACAAGATGAATTAGAAATAAAAACGAAAAAACCTTATAGATAAGTTCCCTAAGGACTTTACGGAAGAACTACTGGAAGAGGTAATTCATCTGAAAAACATCCATCATACTGTTTTTTTTTTTCAGAAAAAAAGCCTCTTAAACTGTTAAATCTAATTTATGAAAAAAATCTTCAGGCGATATTTGCCAATGTTTGCATTGCACTTAAACTGTTTTGTACAGTTCCAGTGACAGTTTCCACAGCTGAGAGGTCGTTAAGTAGGTTTGCCAATTCTCTAAAGACCTGGCAAAGAAGTACAACAGGACAAGATAGACTGAATAGTGTTGCCATTTTAGCCATGGAAAACGAACTTGCAAAAAGAGTGGACTTTTCAGATGTTATAGATAAATTTTGCAAGACAAAAGCTAGGAGATTTCACAACGCAGGACCATAGACTAAAATTAGTAGTCTGAACTACTTCCCAGATTACTTCTTGCTTATAATCGTATTATCTTTAGTTATACTGTATCTAGTTCCAATGCTATTAATAAAATTAATAAATTAATAATTAGTAAAATTTTGTGTGTGAATCCTTTAAATAATCTAAAATGCATGAATTTCCTTGTTTTGGCTATTAGGTGGATAACTTATAAGTAATTTTCTTCGTTTAAGTGGATAGAAATGTAGATTTTAGACATTAATTTTTAATTAATAAAAAAAACTCCACTCATAATTTTAAAATTACCTTTCTGGCGATTTGGGAATATGAGAAAGTAGAAGACAGGGGAAGCATTGGAAGGAAATGCACGCAGGGCAAGGGGGCCCGTAACTTGTTGTGGGGGCCATGATAGTCACTAACTGAGCGTTTTGGCAGTTTATACAGCGGCAACACATTGGGTGGACGAATGTGTCCCCCCCCTTCACAATTTGTATAGTGACAACTACTACGAGGTCAATGACCGTACGCAGTAAAACAATGCCGATGTCTGAGTTGGCAACACAAGACGGTGCAAGTGCCCAGCAGTTCGAAAGCAATGCTTTGGTTTTCTTCTAGTTTCCCTACTAATGTTGTTCGGATCAAAAACTAAAGTATTTATTCTGTGATAGCGGTTACATGACGCGACGCTACTGTAAGTTATCAGTTGGAGACTTGGAGAGGTCAAAAAGTTCCCGTTTAAGTCGTTCTCTGATTCAGCTAACAGAATATAATCGTCTGCAAAAAGCGTCGTGTTCCGAGTTATCTGTACAAGCATATAATGTTGTAACGATACCGGGGGACCCAAGTTCGATTCCCGGTACCGAATCACAATTGTATAGTTATTATTGGTTCTGTTCTAATATTGTTTGTTAATAATAATGATATTGTTTGTTAATAATTATTATATTGTTTTGTAATAATGATAATTGATATAAAATGTTAAATATAAATAATTATATATGTATAACTAAATGTATGAAAACAGAATTTGTATGAATGATGTAATGGAAAATTGGTGGCGTTGTCAAGGAGACTGTTTTGTGAGATTAAAAATAATGAATTGTTAATTTTTGGATCTGTAGAAGAAAAGATTAAATAAAAATTGTTCTTTAATATCTAAAGTTAATTAGATGGAAATAATAATTGGTACAACAAAAACCAGTTGTTGTACACATATTATCAATATATAATATATATTGATTATAGTATAACATTAATAAAAAAAAAAGTTTAAATAAGAAAAAAATAATAAATAGACTTCCGAAGAGAAATAATGAAACGCTACAACGTATAAACTGGTGCTCAGCGGTGTAGATATTATAAATCTTAAAATTTGTGCAGAAAATATGAAAATAACACACAAATTTAAAAAATAACAACGGTTGCTAAGAAGAAAAAAAAATATTCTGAAGAGGGAGATACATATTGATGCTGATTTGAACAAGAGGCAAGAAGTCCTGAAGGAACGTGAACTGGAAGTCGTCGGAGGATTTTTTCGGAACTAAGAAGGAAGAATCCAGGCCGAGACGAGACAGTCCTTGCAGTTCGAGTTGAAGGCAACTTATGTACAAGAAGCTCCTGAAGGCGGATCATCAAGGTGTTTGGGTGAGTCCGGCAGATTTTTTTTTGTTTTGTTTCTTGCTGTTGATGTTGTCTGTGTGTTCGTGTGGTATACTGTTTTTTTAGTAAAATATCATTAAAATGGCATTTATTCAACGGTACCCAAAAGTTGTTTTGCACGAAGTTGCGATCGATCTAGATCTTGAAATTCGTGAAGGAATGAGTAAGAAGGATTATACTCGTCTAATTCAATCGTATGAAGATTACGATGAAGAATTAATCAAATATCTGTTACAGAAAACAGAAACAGAAATTGTTAGACGTGAAACAGTAGCAGCTGAAGCTGTGAAGGAAGAAAAAAGATTAGCAGCTGAAGCTGTGAAGGAAGAAAAAAGATTAGCAGCTGAAGCTGTGAAGGAAGAAAAAAGAGTAGCAGCTGAAGCTGAAAATAAAAGATTAGAAAGAGAGTTTGAGTTAGAGAAATTGAGGATTCAACTGAGACTTCTAATACTGAAGTTGAAGTTAGAAAAATGTAGAACCAAAATTGTATAATATAAAAGATGTTGTAGGTATATTTGATGAAAAAGAGGAAGATGTGTCAATTTTCCTTCGAAGATTTGAACGTGCTATGGTACATTCGAAAATACCTCTTGAAGACTGGGTTATTGTTTTAACTAGTGTTGTACCAATAGTAATCAAAGAACTCATTCATGGAGAACCAATAGAGCTAGCAGAAAATTATGATTATGTAAAAGAATTATTTATGAGAAAATATCAGTTAAACCCTGAAAAACTCAGACAAAAATTCTTTAATATTAGACGCTTACCGAACCAGACTTGGGCAGATTTTGTATATCAATTGACCATATATTTTGAAGGATGGACTGAAGGAATGAAGGCAGTTGATGTCAAAAGCTTGAAAAATTTAATGATTTTAAATCAGTTAAAATATCGGGTTCCTACCCAAATAAAAGAACAGCTGAGTCAAGATTGGTTAAATTTAAGTACACCTTTGGAGTTACAGAGACAACTAGAGAAAAATGACGATTTGAGGACTTGTCTTAACCAAAAAACAAGTTTGGATTATATTAAGATAGAGTCGAATCCGAAAAATGTTCTGAAGGTGCAACCTAAATCAAATGTTCCAGACAAGGAATTTAAAAAAAGGGAAGACTCAAAGATAAGTGAATTTAAACCTGAATTTGAAAAACGGAAAGAAATGCGATGTTATTTATGTAATTCATTGGATCATTTGAGGAATAGATGTCCTAAAAGATTATCTAGTAATGAACCCTCAAATGTAGCAGGAATAGTTGAAGAGGTCTCTAGTTTTATGAAAGAGACTAAAGAGGATTTGAAAGTTGGAGGCATTTCTCAATCTGATTTAGAAAAGCAAGTAATGCCATTCAAGTGTCAAGGGAAAGTTAACGGTTGACAAGTTCAAATACATCGGGACACAGGTGCTGATATTGATGTGGTGCATCAAAATTATGTATCCATTGAACATTACACGGGCGAACATAGATGGCTTAACACCCCATTATTTCCAGAACCCTTCTGTTGCCAAATAGTAGATGTCACTTTGGAAATTCCTGAAAAGATAATACTTGCTCAGGCTGCAGTCACAGCTAGTCCAGCTTATGAAGGAATTTATTTGATGGGGAATGAAACGGCGCAGAGTTTACAAAACACAAATGCACATTTGTTAGAATTTGTGAATGCCGTAAACATAAAGTCTATGTTAGTTAGGCGAGAAATAGAAGTAAAAGAGCAAGCAGAACAAGAAAAAATTCAAAATGATCTGCTATCAACCGTTGAGACTGAAACAAAAGAGGAAGATAGACTCCTTGAAGAAAATGACAGTCATCAACAGGGTGAAATGTTGTCCCTACTGAATACGACACATGAACAATTCATGGCTGCTCAAAATTCTGATTCCGAATTGTTAGAGATGATCCAAGAAGTACAATCTAGACCTCCGAAGAGAAATAATGAAACGCTACAATCTGAACTTGAAACGGTTCAGATAACTAAGGTTGCTATAGCTGATTTTCAGGTTGAGAATGCATCCCTTGATGAACTGGCAGATGAAGTAAAGGATGTTACATGTCGAAGTTCGGGTGAAACAAAACTTGATGTGTTAATTAAACAGGAAGAATCAAGAACAGGAAAATCTGAAGGAGACAAAATTTTGCACACTATTAATGATGCAGCAGAAACTGCATTTTGCTTCAGAAACCAACACTATTGTTGAAGAAGCAACAGATAAAATAAATCTGCCTATTCAGTTGCTTGAGAATGTGGATGATAAGCCAACCATTGAAAAATCAATTACACCTATTTTTAGAAGTTTTGAAACAGACACACTTGATACACATCAGCATTCTATCATAACACCAACTGAAAAATCTGCAGCAGATACACATGCATTAGGTGGAAGTACTGAGAAAGTAACAAAAGTAAGCACACCTGCAGACATAGTAGAAGAAAATATTTCAAAGTTGGAGCATGAAATAGAGAGACTAATTATTGATGAACCATGTGAAGAAGGAAGAGTATGTACAAGTGACATGTACTCCGAGATAAGTGAAAGTATTGTTCAACCACAGTTCGAGTCGAAGGATGAAGGTATTGATCAAAAACAGTTTGAACAGTGCTCTAACAAAACAGCTGAAGACAATTCCTTGTTGAACTCTTTCATTCCAACTGATGTTTTACCTGCAACTCAAACATGTAATGAAGATAAAACAGTTGAGGTACTGGTTAAAGAAGTAATATCATCTGTTGTGGAAAGAAAAGGTAAGAAGACATCAAAAAGAAAAAAAATAAAAGTGATAAAGAAGTGGAAATGGCATCAGCTCCAATAAATATCCTTTCTGGACCTGAAGGACATAAAATTCAAAAAATAGATCCGTTGAAAAAAGTTAATGAGGGAGAGATAATTGTAACAGAGGAAGGGGATGCCACTTCTATATCATCCAGTACTTTACTGGAAATAAAGTTTGAAGCTGAACATCCAGTTATTTTTTTAAGTAGAAAACTGAAAGGGCCAGAAATAAATTATGCGACGACCGAAAAGGAATGCGCTGGCATCGTCTGGGCCGTTCTTAAAATCCGTCAATATTTAGATGGGGGACTGACTTTTACTATTGTAACAGACCACAATCCTCTGATTTATTTAAAAACTATGGGATCTGCAAATGCCCGATTAATGAGATGGGCACTTGCCTTACAATCATTTGATTTTGTCATTACTCATAAGGCCGGGAAATATCACAAAAATGCTGATAGTTTAAGTAGGGCCATGTGCCAAAAAAGTGATGTGGACATACAGACAACAGCACGGCCTGAATTTGCCGGAGTTACCTAAGCAATATTGTCATTCAATTTTCACCCTCCTTGTTGGAAGCCGAAAATTGAATAGACTTAGGCGGGGAGGGATTGTAACGATACCGGGGGACCCGAGTTCGATTCCCGGTACCGAATCACAATTGTAGTTATTATTGGTTCTGTTCTTATATTTTTGTTAATAATAATGATATTGTTTGTTAATAATTATTATATTGTTTTGTAATAATGATAATTGATATAAAATGTTAAATATAAATAATTATATATGTATAACTGAATGTATGAAAACAGAATTTGTATGAGTGATGTAATGGAAAAATGGTGGCGTTGTCAAGGAGACTGTTTTGTGAGATTAAAAATAATGAATTGTTAATTTTTGGATCTGTAGAAGAAAAGATGAAATAAAAATTGTTGTTTAATATCTAAAGTTAATTAGATGGAAATAATAATTGGTACAACAAAAACCAGTTGTTGTACACATATTATCAATATAAAATATATATTGATTATAGTATAACATTAATAAAAAAAAATGTTTAAATAAGAAAAAAATAATAGACCTCCGAAGAGAAATAATGAAACGCTACAATGTGCTCATAGTCCTTTATGCCACGTATTAATGACTTCGTCCACACACACGCGCGCTCGACTTTTTCAAAGAGTTTTGCAATTTTTGTTTATTTGAAAAATAGTGCTTTCATTCACCCATACTTATATCGTCCAGTCCAAGCATTCTTATCCGGATATAACACGATACGCCAACGTTTTTTCCAGTCTTCGAAACATTTATCGAACGTGCTTCTTGATATAGCCTTGAACTTACTCAGCGATTTTATTTTATTCGTTCGACAGTTGTCAAACGTTATCTCTTCGTAGTATTTATGGAAATAGGAAAGTTGGCACTGGAACTATCCGGCAAATACAGCAGTCGCGGAGCTGTGTCATTACGATGTTCTTTTTGCCTAAAACGTTTTGAACAAGCAATGACGTGCATCCTGGTGCAATTTCCAAAAATTATCCTTCAGCAAAACAGGCCGTTCTCTACGAAAAGCTCCACACAAATGGAGTAAAATGCTTGAATTGAAGGCCTACTCTATATTTCCACTGTTGCACGAAAATTCATGGAACACAAAATCACAAAAACATTCATCTGACTATCTTCAACTCATCACAGCAGTTTTTGAAGCTTGGCACCGTTTCTAAACCGCAATTTCACGCATACCAGACTCGCGAAGAGCCTTCTTCAATACTAACACCACGCTAGAGCAATTTAGCTATTTTCTTTACACAAAGTGGAATCCACGTTCTTCAGTCTTGCACTGAAGAATACAAAATTGTCATAGAATGTGTCAAAAAAATCGCCGGTACTCTCCAATAACCGTACCCACACTCGTTTTCGATATTTCGATTATGCTATTATTGGGACAGATATGTAGTGAATATCGCATATAATTGTAGTTAGTTAATAGAAATGGTAAAAATTTATTTGCGTATGCATGTTATAAAATAGTTTGCTGACGGTTGCAATCGTGTTTTATTGTTATATTTTTTACGAGAATGTTTCTAGCAATAATATAACTCCGATGTGTACCTGTGATGCTAAAAGCTGGCGTTCTTAGGTTAACATGCAAACTAAAATTACACATGTAATTATGCTTTTAAAATCATACTCGCTTTTTGTGAAATCCACGTAAAAAAAACAACTTGAAGTAAGGCTGGGTGGCCCACGGGCCACTCCTTGCCTGTTACTATACTTTTCTATGACAGAATTCGTTTCCCAACAGTACTCGTTTTTTCAGTAATAGGCCTACTCGGTTTTTGTGCACACCATAGAAAAAGGAGCCAACTCGAATTAAGGCGGGATGCTATACACGTTTCCCATTTTAGTGTTTTTCGAACAAAATTCTGTGAAATTTTCGAGATTTTACTGAATAACAAGAGAATGCTGGGTAACTAACGAATAACAAAGCTTGTTTTTATTTGTTAATACTTTTTTTTTTTTTTTTTTTAATCTTACTATTCAGAAATAACTCTATGTTTCACTTTACATTTTCTGTTTTTGTGTTTGTTAAAAATACTTAACGTTCTTTGTTTTTAATGTTTCTCTCTTTCAAGCACTGTGTAAACACATTAAACGTCATATTTTTTCCTAACCGTGGCTTTTACGAGGTTATTTCTATAAAAGTAAGGAAAAAACCCAAAAACCTTTATTACCTAACTTCACAAGTAAAAACAACACGTATTTTCGCTTTACATTAAGAATAATACCTACAAAGCTTTCGCTTTAAGAAACAGAATAATTTATAATTAGTACACTTCTTCTTCACATCGTAGAATATCGATACAATCGCAAATTCAAAACATCGAAAACGTGTGGGTACGGGTATTGGGACAGTATCAATCGCCTAATACACAAAAACAACTTACTCAGTTAGCTGTCAAATCTAAACTATGCATTTAAACGGCTAACATTTTAGGCAATTGGAACTGAGATGAGTACCAAAATCACATCAAAAAAGTATTTAAATAGGACACTTGTAGCGCAGGAATTTCAAAAACTGGAGGCAATTTTTGACCAAACCTCGTATACATATGTTGAAGAGAGTAGGTGACAATAGGTGCCTCTTTAGTCTCAGACCCCTGTTCCAGAGCAGAACAATTGCCAGGAGCATCAAGCTGCTTCTGTATAAACCACTGATCCGCCCAGTTCTCACCTATGGTTCTGAGACCTGGACCATTTCTAGAAAGTCTGAGTCAACCCTGCTGGTTCATGAACGCAAAATCCTCCGCAGTATTTTTGGTCTAATATGTGTGGGAGGTGAATGGAGGAAAAGGACCAACCAAGAACTGAACACTCTCTGATTGAACCAGATATTGTGAAAGTTATAAAACTTGGTAGACTCAGGTGGGCTGGCCATGTGATCAGAATGGGGGAGAAGGAAATACCTACAAGTGGCTACAGGGTCTTGTTAACGTCTACAATTCTATCACCATACATACTTTGAACAACCTGTACAAGATGGTCAGTATATCATCGCTTCAGCGTAATTTTAATTAAGAAAAACCCTTGTCGTGGACTTCTCACACTCGACGAATGCGATAACTATAGGCATATAATAGTCTTTCTACAAGATGTGGTAGCGTAGGCCTAAATAGGCAATCTGTACGAGAACTGTCTGGTCCAGAATCGTTAGGCGATCTGTACGAGAACTGTCTGGTCCAGAATCGTTAGGCGATCTGTACGAGAACTGTCTGGTCCAGAATCGTTAGGCGATCTGTACGAGAACTGTCTGGTCCAGAATCGTTAGGCGATCTGTACGAGAACTGTCTGGTCCAGAATCGTTAGGCGATCTGTACGAGAACTGTCTGGTCCAGAATCGTTAGGCGATCTGTACGAGAACTGTCTGGTCCAGAATCGTTAGGCCATCTGTACGAGAACTGTCTGGTCCAGAATCGTTAGGCGATCTGTACGAGAACTGTCTGGTCCAGAATCGTTAGGCGATCTGTACGAGAACTGTCTGGTCCAGAATCGTTAGGCGATCTGTACGAGAACTGTCTGGTCCAGAATCGTTAGGCGATCTGTACGAGAACTGTCTGGTCCAGAATCGTTAGGCGATCTGTACGAGAACTGTCTGGTCCAGAATCGTTAGGCGATCTGTACGAGAACTGTCTGGTCCAGAATCGTTAGGCAATCTGTACGAGAACTGTCTGGTCCAGAATCGTTTTGTACTTCATTTATTGGGACACCGACGCTCGCTCGTTGTATAATCTTGGCATAGAGATTGTGCGCTGAACAAAGTACACTAATTTCAAATTTTACATCTGTCGCTTTTTTTTAATTTAGTAGGGTAGGGTATTGACATATACTGTTCATTTGGAAGATGCCCAGATGTCCGGCAGCAACTAATGGTAGTAGCGATATACACAAATAGGTGCGTAGTAACAACTGCTGCACTTAGGTTCCGAAAACAAACATAGCTGCTAACTACAGCGACAACACACCGGGTGGACGAATGCGTTGCCCCCTCCACAGTCAGTACAGTGACAACTACTACGAGGTCAATGACCATACGCAGTAAAGCATTGCCGATGTCCGAGCCGGCAACACAGGACGGTGCAAGTGCTCATCAGCTCTAAAGCAATGCTATGCTTTTCTTCAAGTTTTCCTACTAATATTGTTCGGATTTCAAATTATTCAATAACCAAAGTATTCATTCTGTGATATAATTAATATTATTTTCTCTTATTTCCAGTACTATTGCCGCCGGCAACAGCGGTTACATGGACGCCACGCTACTGCTATTTACCTTAATATAAACTGCACCTCTGCCATCCGTTTGTTTCCAGAGTTCTGTGAAGTAATGAAATCATTCTTTTTCAAACGTAGGATTGTAATTTAGATTATGTCTGTCCATTTATTTGAGTCCTTCGCAACGCGTGGCTATTTTTGTATACCATGCAGATCATGCTCAACTCAGTAATATAATTTTGCAAGCTCACTTTTTTCACTTTCCTCATCTCCATACCCATTAATAGTCTATTGTTTGCCTTTATATTCACATCTGTTATCGGCTGTTAGATGCTTTAAATAGTTTAGATAACTTTGTCTCTTTTCTATTATTATCTGAGCGTGTCATCGTTCCATGTCCTCGGCCCTTTCTTTTTGTTATATCTTTTAGCACGTTTACCGAGGGCTTCCGTTGCGGCTTTAGTAAGCAGTATTTACTTATGTTGTTGTCGAATGGTGTTTAATCAAACGTGCCATCTGATCTGTCGTCTGATACTCTGTTTTTGTAACAAATAAATTCAGTTTAAAACACTAATTTTTTCTCCTCCTCTTTTCTATTACTTCCGTCCTTCCTTCATCTTCTTGGTGATAGCAATTTTTGTAATTAAAATGTAATTATCAGTACACACGTCCTTAAAATCCGGTCCTCTGTATTAAGTTAGAAAATTTTCTATTCATTTCAGGGTAGACAATAATTCATCTAATGTCGCGTGCACTCTATGTAGGCATATTCTTATGAATTTCCTCGTGTTTAAGAAATGAAATCGTTATTTTGAGACGTTATAACTAGCTAGGAAACCTAACAAAATCTCCTCATTAGAGTTTACCGTCGTTTCACTGTCGCGTCCAATTAGTTTTGGAATATTTAGTACACCACGCATATTCTAAATAAGTATACAGTATTACCAATCCAAAATACAATATTACCAGTATTATTATTCGAATATTGTCAATCCACGCATAACCAACAATACTGGGATAAGAGCAGTACCAATGAAAATAAAAGACGAATCTATATGTTTTATAGTCGCAAAAACCATAATCGTTCATCGTTCTTAGATACTGAATGAAACGACCAAAGAAAAGGCACTGAAAGCAATGGAAATACGGAAATGGCGATGGGGAGTCGGAAGTTCTGGAAGAGATCGAATATCAAGTGGACGGAAAATATGGGCATTACGCGTACGATTACAGATGATATTAGGAATAAAGAATCAATCTAGTTTGGACTTGTATATCAATAGCCGAACAGAGAATCCGAAAGGAGATTCTAAAATGGCAACTCAAGGGTTAGAACAAGACCAAGAAGAAGGAGCTTACATACGGAATTGAGAAAAAGGTGGCTTGAGGGCATTCTATGGAATGAGCACAATACAGTAGAACCTCCATTAACCGAAAAACTTTTAACCGAAACGACCGACCAAAAGAAAATTATACATTCTCGATTTTTACTACAATGAAAATTTGTTTTCCGGATAAAACACGAAAACTAATGTAATAAACATGTAATAAATTGTGCGTCATGTCAATAAAGCGGAGAAGGGTCATGATAACGATTGGAGAAAAATTGGAGGCAATTAAAAGAATTATAAACGACGAGATCATTTATAGCTGCCAAAATAAATAACGAACTGTGGCAGCCGATTTTGGTGTTGGTGTTCCTACTGCTTCTGATTGGGTCAAGATGAAAAGTAAGTTTGAAGAGCATGCTTCGAAGATCCCAAACAAGAAATCAATGAAGACGTAACACAAAACGAGAAAGTAAATGAGGCTGTGCTTTTATGGTCCACGAAAAAAAGGGACGACGAAGACGATGACATAGCACAGAGCAGCAGCCATGACACCGCTGACGAGATCTTCAATGGCTTAGAGGTAAGAGATTTTATTTTGGGTTAGGGCATTAAATTAGACTATATGAAATACACGTTTTTCACGAAGCTTTATTCATATTTTTAGATAGCGTTACGGTTCGTCGAACGATCTGAAGTCAAAGCCCTCTGACGTTCTGCTATTGAAGCGATGGCGAAGACGATCTGCTGCAAGAAAACGATGTGAAAAGAAAAAGCAAAGGAAAATAGAAGATTTTATCAACAAAAATCACAAAGATAACTTTATGTAAATGGTTTGATTTTTATGAAAATCTTTCGATAATATTGTGTATTGCCTCTAGTTATTTTACCTCACACTTTAAAAAATGACATCTTAATTATTATCCGAAATTTTGGTTATCCGAAAACGCCTTTCCCCCTCTGTTTCGGTTAACAGAGGTTCTACCGTAGATGGAAACTGGCAATACGAAAACGTCGGTCAACGTTGTAGGTTGGTAACTCTGCATAAAATATTTTACAGTTCAACAGCATTTTACTCTTCAACATTATAGCCTACATTTTATTCTACAACTCTAACTCGAATTTAGTCGAATCTGCAAGGATTTCGGATTACAAATCTCCACATTGAAGACCGAGGTGATGGGTTTTCATGGAGCTCACCCCCATACGAGCAAAAATTGTTGTAAATGGTACTGTTCTGGAGCAGGTCAGTAATTTTGAATATCTGGGCTCCAATGTATCTTACATTACAAACAATGAAGTGGTGAAGCAGCTGCACAAATTCGACGATACGTGTGGGACCGTCAGAAGAACTCTGAAATCAACGAGTAAAGAAACTCGCCTATAAAGTTCTACAAGGTGATGCCCTCTCCACACTTTTCTATGGGTCTGAGAATTGGGCTTTAACGAAATCCCAGGCCAGGTGTATTCAAGCGGCGGAAATGAGATTTCTAAGGAAGGAGGCAGAATATATTCTTCAAGATCGCAGAAGAAATGTAGATGTACGGCATAAACTGAATAATATGAGTACAGTCGACAGGATTGCCCAATATCGGGTATGGAATTATAAGCCGAAAGGACGGAGAGGTGTTGGAGTTTCCAGCTCTGGTCTATGTGCTATCTGTTACCTAAGGTGCGGATAAAGCCGGCAAATCTCCGTATAATTAGCCGTTATCTCAAACTTAATTTCAGTTAATTCAAAATAGTTAAATTACATAATATTCGTTTTAGTTTAAAATACGCCCGCAAGGACGGAGGGGTGTGGGGTGGGGATCTGCTCGGGACCGGAACAAACCATTTTCGGTTTAGTTCTCGCTGAGATCATGATGATGAATGTTGTAGATCAATATGTATACGTGTGTAAACGGATACGCGCGCGCGCGCGCGCGCGCACACACACACACACACACACAGAGGCAAAGGCAATTTATCCAAGCTGTACTTCTGCTTTCTCGGCTTATGCTACAGGTCAAAATAAAGACAAGTCAGAAATATCATAGTGCTCATAAACAGACATCCGAGAACGCTTTGCTACATATTTCAGTTAGAAGATGTTTTTCACTTTTTGTTGGTCTGAAACGTAAACAAATTCGATGGTATGATTCCACTGGGTCGCGTAACTATATCTCTAACAGTATCGAGAAAATTGTTGAATGTTGAACCCCCCCCAAAAAAAAAAAATTCGATTCGAAATTCACATTTTTAAATTAATGGTCAGACGACAACAGTTGTCAGGTTGCTCTAATGACACCCACTACACACATCATCAATTAATACATTTCTGTAAGCTTACAAAACCGTTCAAATATAATTCTCGAACCTAATTATTGACAAGCTGTTCATACTGTATTGGCCAACTTATGAAACAAATATTTCTAAAATAATTTAAAATCGCATTTTTAAAAACATTTTATAAACGATATGCCATCATATTTATATATACTGCAACTTTACAAGTATTATACAAAATTACACAAATACAATACCATGTACTCAAAGCAACTATGAAGTGTATCACACCGGCCAGGTCGCAGGATTTTTTTATTCTCGTTGCGTCAAGTATATGTAGTTGCACAATAAAAAAAATAATTTTCAAAGAGGAGTGAGATGTTGATGACATGAAATAATTAATTAAAACCGTTTCAAAATAATAATTCTATGATTTTTAAATATTAATAGAAAATATGCAAATATTAAAAATTTCGAATTATAAAAAATAAAAAAAAGTATTCTCTTTTATAAGTTTACAAAAATACAATTTAACCTTCTATGCTGTTCATGAAATATAAAAATTAACAACCATATAATCTTACTTGCTAAACAGACATGTTAAAGAAATTATCTAAACAGTTTTTATTTCAGCCGACTTTGACTCAAATTTTAAATAATAATAGCAACTCATTTACAAACAAAAATAATATTAAATCTCAAGAATAAAAATAATTGTTGCTATAAACAAAATAATTAAAAAAATACATTTACTTCCAACCTATCATTTATTTCTACTGACACACCCAAATTTTAACATACAGTACAACAGAAGATTGGTATTTTTAAATTTTCTTGTTAAATTAAATTTTTTTCTTTAACTAACCATTTAAATTTATGTACAGTGATTATATTTAAAACTTTAAGTCTTTACTGTTCATATATACGTTTGTTTTTAAGAGTTCTTTTCACAAACAAAAAATATAATTGTTTATTCATCACCTGTGTACTGCCGACGTTACCGTTGCGCGCGCGCGCGCATGTGTGTCCCTCTGAATCCTGAGAATTTGGTGATGATGATTATGCTGATGCTGTGTTCTCTGTCTCTACGGTTTGTTGTTTGTGATGGTCCAGATTTCCTTCATAAGTCTTGGTGTGTGTGGCAAAGATGTTCGATCGGTCGGCAGACCAGCAGCGTGACGTTGTGTGAAGATAGCTTGAGTCTGAGATATATTATAAAATATCTATCTCAATAATATATTATATTATAATTAGATATTTTATAAAAGGAACATAACTGGAAATAACGAAGGCACTAATAAAAATGTTTAACAGCAACAAATGTTTTATTGCAAGGCCTGTCACGATGGGCTTAGCGCATCTTTTATCTTTTTCCATCTAGGCCACGCGTCTAGTTTTAAAGAATTAAGTAACGCCCCCCTAAAAAAAAAATTTGGGGGACGTTTCAGTTTTTCTTCCCTTACAGTTCCCGGGTTAGAGTAAAGGCCTTTGCTAATTTGAGTTTCTTTATCTTAAAGGATTCTTTGTCTGAGGCGTTTCGGAATATGTTTTCCCCAAGATATTGGGGAACATACCTCAACGTTATTATTAATAATAAATACAATTTTTCTTACAAGAATATGTTTTTTTTAATATTACATTGTTTCGATAGTAAAACTATCATCATCGGAAATACAAATTAATAAATTTTTTATAATTTTACATTACAGGGTTGAATAAACTCTAAAAATGGGGTAAACGTCCCTCAACCGACCAGTGCATTGTGTGTGTGTGTGTGTGTGTGTGTGCACGCGCGCGCGCAATGCTGTCTGTCAGCGTGTCATACCATATCACTTTTAGCCTTCTCTCTCCTTTCTCTTATACAAAAGTCATAGATTTCATAATTTTGAATCAACAACTGTGTACCAAGAAGTATATATTACTGCTTCTTCGGATACGGATTTGCTTGAATCTGAAGTATTTTGGTCAAATAAACAAGATACTCGTCACGCACAATAAAAATTCAGTGACCTTAACATAAACGTTAGAGTATCTTTGTAAAATGTTTGGAATGCTGCAGGCACTTAAGTCAACCAGCAAACGACGCATCCTTGTGCCGCATTTTGCTTCCACAGCCATATTCATGAAACACAAGGTTACTACAGTATGCAGCGTAATTCGCAAGAGTTTTATGACAAAACACATGGAATAAGAAGGTACGTAAATATGTACGGTCGCGGAATAGAAACCTGCTAAATGTTTTTTTTTTGCAGGCAGATCTTCTTCCACATCGCGACCGCTTGAAACGTATGAATGGTGTGTGTGCGCTTATGAAAGACTTGGTGGAACACACGCATTTCGAGCATTTTGTGTGCACTTTTACCAGATTGTGTTAAACGACGCGGATTAATTAACGTAAGTGTAGGTACACGTCGCGCGCTCGCATACATAGCCTACATTCTCTGTCTCTCTCTGACGAAAAGAAAGTTTTTAATTCAGGTAAGACAGAGAACAAAATAGAACCTTCTAGACACTTGTTTTAAACAAAAAGACAGTTATGAATAATTGTAAAATTCAGTTTAAATTAGACTATTCTGTGTTTATAGCATATAATCAAGTGTTACAGCTCTATAAGGCTCATGGCTTGGTTAACGATCTCCGTCCTATTCCTGTTTTTGTCAGTTGTCAGTGTTTTTTTTTTTTTTTCAATCGCACCATCATCATTATCGATGGATCTTGTATAGCGTACGCGGGTTTAACCGTTTAACCGTCCCTACTTTTCAAACTCTTCAAACTCTACCATGTAAAGATATCTTCTGAGTTCTTCGCTGCCATAGCTTCACCGACATCGTCACTCCAGCTTCTTTTAGGTCTTCCTATTTTCTTTCTATAATAGAAAAGCCAGCGATGCTACTGGAAAACCAAAAGACCAACAACATCTTTGCCAACAAAAAAGTAAATATAAATCAAACAATAACATGAAAGAGATTTCATAATAGAACAGCGCGTTGACTAACAGGGTGTGCTGAAAAGATAAAATGTCTGCTATATGTGCATTTCCATACCATTTCAAAATTTTGCCGTTCCCATTACAATACTTTACGCTGCTCCATTGAAAAATGACATTAAACTAGTGACATTAAAATAATCGATTTGAGAGTGCAGAGACGAACCTCGTGGTAATCGATTTCCGAAATATTTTCAGAGCTATTTTCTATTTCCGCCTCATAGCATTGCTTAACTTTGCTCTATAGCAGACTTACAATGACGGTTATTCTAAATCACTTTATTAGCGCAGTATATACCAAGATCCTTTCCAGGTATCATTTTTAGTACTGGCCAAGTCCGGATATGAGGAGATTGCCGCTCATGCGTAACACCGTAAAATTGCCGCTCTTATGAGGAGACGTCGATGTCGCACGGGGTCGTCCAAGATCCGCAACCAAGTCTGTTTTTCAACAAGGGTGCAAGTGAATCGATGGGGCAACTCTGGACTGCCGAGGGTCAATACAATCGTCATCGCACTGCCGAGGATGCTTTGTATCTTTCCTTTACGAAGAGCGGCTAGGTATTCCCACACCCGGGACTGTATAAATGATGGCCGGCAGAGATATGCCCCAACGACGATTTTTCCAAGTTTTCGTGTCACAGCTGGGCTGCCCAGTAGTGGAAGCAGTTGGCACAGACGAGCAGACGCTCGCTTAGTAACTTGGGTACGCCAAGTGAGCCGACGATTAAGGTGAACACCGAGTTACTTAACTTTCGAGTGCCAGCGCCATTATGTTCTGTAGGGTCTCAACGGTGCTTTCGGCGTTTAGGAATAGTACCGAAAGTCTCTTGGTCGCGTTGATGGTCGTTTCCAATTATCAGTTTGGTCTAAGAATACATCGATCAGGCGTATTGCGCTACGTTCGGAGGTATAAGTCACCATATCGTCCATCCGCAAAGAGGACTATCTGTACTCCAGGCACTCTGGGGATATCGTTGACGTAAACGGAGGACACGAGAGGGTTTCTTTTTTGTGGAGACCTAATGAAGTATATATGTCAGTTACAGTATATATAAATTATCTGGCAATAATTTTTAATTAACATTTAAATAAGTAAATTTTTAATTTTTTCCACCCTACTAATGTAACGTATAATAATAAAAATAGCTCACGAATATTGGAGAAAAAGAAAAGAACAAGGAATAAAGAATTGAAAGTGGCACGTGGTCCTCAGATGGCCGATACAAAAAGAAAAAAACTCATATTTTTCTATAGACCTACAAGAACACAGACTTGGCCTGAAGCGAAATGACAACCAGGTGTTGGCTAATCTAGAATCCAATGTCATACGTGTTTTTGATAGCATTTATGCATGAATTAAGGTTATGTTGTGACCAATCGTGAACAATTAAAAAACGTTTCAGATATTTTGAGAAAATTGTGTTTCAAATTAGTACGTAAAATTAATGACATTTGGCCGAGGGTAATCACAAGTGCCCTTCCAGGCATGTTCATATTTAATTCTTATACAGTCACTAATGTTTTCTTTTAATGACTCAGTAAGGTGAAAGTTTTACAAATATTTGTATATTTTAGGGTGTAGTTTTATTTCAATATTTTGTAAATATACTCAAAGGCATGTTTCAGAAAAATAGTGTGCAGATGTAATGTCTCTGGTGCCTTTCCACTTTTTTGCTACGCACAAGAAAGCTTTGTAATCGATCTCGCAACTTGATATAGAATTCATCCTTTTCGAATTTTCTTTTACAAAAGCGATTACAGTCAACTACTTTCCAAAAGCCTCACCACAACTTTTTAACGAGCAAATGATTATTGACAGTCCTTTTACGCAAGTGTAAAATGAAAATATGGTTGCATTATTTGAGGATGCACGTTAATACAGGCTACAGTAGGCTGTTTCATGACCTACCAAATATGTTCCGCGTCTGACGGTTTAGGAACCGCTGCATATTACAAACGACACTGAAGCTGCGTTGCGTCCCCGCGACCTGTAAATTAAACACCGCCACTTGTATCCGCCTCGCTACTTGTAATGTGTTCTTTGTGTCGCGACAAACGGTCGGACTATTCAAAAGAGACGTTAACAAGAAAGAAAAAAAAAACAAAAACAAGAAGAAACAGACAAACTATGCTTCTTATTGAGAAAAATAATATTCTTACTTTTTTTTCTTTGATAATTGTGCGTCGGTAAGAAGAAAGTGGGTGGTGGGTGCGGGTTGTGCCAGGTGAGTGCCGTGTATACTGCACGCAATTAAATTAATACGGAACGCTAAAGCCGGAGCGAATGCGTGAGTGGTTCAGAAAGAAGGAAGACATAACGACGTTTGGATTGAAGCCAAGGCTCGCGCGCACAAAATACAAATTTTTACTCGCTATAAAACTGCAGACCGTACAAACGTTTTTGGCACAGCAATTAAGTACACTTTTTATTCGTCTAACTAATAAAACATTATTATTATTGTTATTATACGCTAAGCTGACACGTTTAACAGTCGTTACGACAAGACCGAATGCTTGTTTGCTGATTATTGTTTCTTTTTACAATGTTTTTCTTCTCCATGTTAACAATTTGTTCTTGCCTGCGCATATGTAACAGAACATAAGCAAATCTTCTGACAAAATCTCTTAACGTTTAAAGAAAAATCTTTTTAAATCTAACGTCGCTTTAATGCTTACCTTCTCGATCATTTTCTTCAACGTATCATTGAACACATACAGTGGGACGCTACAAAAAATAGACAAGTTTACAAGCACTCATAATACGCGTATTTATACCCATTTTTATGCACGCATGTGCATTTCTATTATAATTATTAAAAGAATGATTTCTTCTGCTAGTATTTAATAATTTTGCCTAACGCACATTCACAGATTATACCTGCGTCATCAGAAAAATAGTGTGCGTGTAGAATACATGTATAATTTTGTTATATACATGTATATGTATATTATCATCATATAATGTATTGTTATGTAAATATTGTATACACGGTGATTGTACACGACATTGCACGACAGTATTGTTGGAGTGCGTCTAAATGATAAAATACGGAGAAATAAGTACAATTAACATCTATTCAAAAATAGTTATTACTATCGAAATATTTTTGTGGTTAAAGATTTATTACGATTCGATCGTAACTCCGTTTTGATGAATCAAGTTTCATCACGACGAGCGTCGACATTGCCTCTCAATAGTCGCTGGAATTCTATGAGGCGATTCTCGGTATACTTCTACGATGCGATTCTGAAGTTGTTCTGGAAACCAACGAAGCCCAAATGAAACAGTCTAATAGCGTAAGACTGGGGAGAGGGGGATTGTGATGGCCATATTTCAACCAATCCGACTACAAACCAGTTTAACTGCACGTGAAGTTAATATTGTACTTTAATAGTTTTGTATTAACTATTTATTTTTGATCAATTGTGAACATTCTCGTTGGAAACTGGTATTCTTTCGATTATTCAAATTTAACTAATACCCAGTTACTATTCGGCCTTTGACTGTGAAGAACGATACTGTTCAGAAATATCGCCTGGAATGGTGAACAGACAACATCTGAACAGAACGGAGGGTAAAGGGCTACCTAAAATAGCACGTAGGTACAGACCCTTTGGACCGTTTTGGATATAGGAAGACCAAGAACAAGATGGCTAGATATACTGTGAAGACGGAACAGGCAACGGGTCTACTCCGTGAAGTAAAGAAGAAGAAGAAGAAGAAGAAGAAGAAGAAGAAGAAGAAGAAGAAGAAGAAGAAGAAGAAGAAGAAGAAGAAGAAGAAGAAGAAGAAGAAGAAGAAGAAGAAGAAGACCCAATTACCACAGCCAGTATGGCGAGGTCTTTCTCGGT
Source organism: Magicicada septendecula (assembly GCA_034769895.1). Classification (NCBI taxonomy): domain Eukaryota; kingdom Metazoa; phylum Arthropoda; class Insecta; order Hemiptera; family Cicadidae; genus Magicicada; species Magicicada septendecula. Next base: position 777,361,960 of record CM068368.1, read on the forward strand.
ATGCCAAAGACTTTCTTTACCGTTGCAAACATTTTCATGGTAATCAACAGTCTTAGTTACTCCTTTTCATTTATCTCTCGTAGAGTATCTACCTACTTCATTATTCTTAATTTGATTTCTCCTGATTATTCTGACTATTCTTGTATAGTACTCGCCAGCCAACTACTGCATGTAAGATTAGAAAACTGGACAGGTCGAAGTCAGTGCAGACTTTGAATACCTCACGAACTGTAGTATATGTAGTATATGTTGTCACACAATTCTAGGTTTACAAAATAAAAGAGAAGGGCAGTCACCAGATATCTTTCTCTATTTTTCTTCCTGATCTTCTTCTGAAATTCAATTCATAAACTTGTAGCCTGTTCCGAATAAAAAAGCCATCTTCTGGTCATAAGTCTCATTTCTCTTTTGGCCTGTAAAAGACACTATCCTATGTCCTTCAGTTTGGCTCTTCACATTTTTATAGTGTAAACGTTTAGTACTCATTTCGTATTTGATCGCTGAACGTGCAAATCTTCACTTTTCTCAAAAACTTCATTTTCGCAAATTGGATTCTTGTATTGTCATATTAGTTTCGCCCGTGATTCACTTCCAAATCGGAGTACAGGTGATATGATTTACTCACTTTCAGTAGGCAAGCGTTTTCTAAACTGTAGGATTGTTCACCGTTATATTCTCTAAATTCCAGCCGATCATCTCTAGTACCCCACTTATATGCACGCGATTAAATGGCTTTTAAATATTTTAGTTAACTTCCAAGTTTCACAACCATAGGCTATGTAGACTTAATTTCAACAATTAATTTTTATAATGACGATTTTTCCTTCTTTACGAATTTCGTGATTCCATAACCTGTATTAAATTAACAAGTAACGTTTTTTTCTTATGTATGGTAGACAAAACAGTGTACTGAAACTGACGAAGTCAAATAACCCACTATAAAGAAACTAGTGAGGAAATAAATAAGGTGAAACGATTAAAAATTTATAATCAAAAGTGGGGGCTACGGAAGAGAAACTGATTAACGTGTAAAGCAAGATCGGGGGCTGATCGCTGACCTCAACCCTATTAATTGGGACAAAGGCATTGCAAAAAATACAAAAGTGAGAATTTATATAACGATGGTGCAAACTGTAAACGTACCGTTGTACGAATGTGAAGATTGGAAATCGTTACAGAACAGCAGAAACTTTTCCAAATCTAAGGGCGACGAAAATGAATTCTTAAGAAGGAAAGAGGGAATATAGTGTCGGGAGATCGCGAGAAACGTGGAAATAAGAGAAATTATGATCATGGCTCTCAGGACATAGTTGAAGAAAATGGAGAGTAGTCAGTTAGTATGGTACTCTTAGGCGTATCCTAAGAACGGAAGACAGCGACTTCAGAAAGTGTCTACGAATTGGCAACTGCTAAGAAAAAAAGAAAGAGATAGGGATCGGGATGGGACAACAGAAAATAAAACATTAGCACATTAGTCTCCTGGGGGATATAAGGTCAAGCAGGAATGCCAGAGGTTATTACGCACGGGAAGACCAAAATAATGGGGGAAGGAGAGATGATTAGCGGGGTGTCCTTGCACCCGTAGCAGGATTGCAGCATCTGTCAGATGATAAACATGGGGTTGGTACAGAGATCCCGCCAAGGAACGGGGGGTTTTAGATTGGAATCTTTTCGGTCTACATCTGTTGGTGGTTGACAGAAGTGACCATCATGCGGAAGCCGCATAGGTCAGTTCAGACCTGAGAAATAAAAGATATATCGTGACTTTCTGCTCATAGCCAGGCGGCTGCGACACGAGAGAATTAGGAATACTTTGGATCGGACGCAGCGAGAGTTCGCGATAGGCGCCGAACCTCTAAATACTTCACCGGGAGAGATGGTAATTTTGTTTCTTACACGAGAAACATTTTATGCTAAAATTTTTTGTTGAAATGTTCGTGTTTTTATATTGCCGGATATTTTACAAAAATATTTTGAGATGTACCTTTTATTTATTTCATAGCCTACACGCATCCGGTAGACACCAATATTTCATTATGACTGACATAATTCCCCAATGTAGACTTCATTATTAGAGAATAATCCCTCCTTACGGTTTCGTAATCCCTCCATGTCCATCTCTACTTCTTTTTCGGCCTCCGCCGCCCGTTTCTTTGAGGTTGCACGTCGTTGCATTTTTCCTTCTCTCTGGCTTTATAGCTGCTGCCAAACTCCAATTAGTGATTGGGCAGATTGTAGTGGCCTATTAATCGCTAATTAAAGCCCCACGTTGGGCGCCAATTTGTAAAAGAACGTGATTATGGTGTTTAAGTTTTTGGTGTAGTGTTACAAAAATATAAATATGTGTTCTTGAATGAAATTAAAATTGTTTGTTTAAAAATTTTTTCTAATTAAAAAATTTTTTTTTATTGATTAATTAATTAGAAACAATTAATTAATTGATGTTAGTGAAGTTCCAAAACGTCTCTCACTTGTTTAAAAAATTTTATAAGCTTTTCTGTATTTTTTAAGAAACTCCAACCACTTATAGGATTGTCTCCAGATACAATCGATCTTTGTTTACTTCCAGTTTTGGAGGTTATCTTCCTTCTTGTGGTGAAATTCTCGTAGTAGATGTTGTTTTTAACTATAATATGTTTAAATTGCTATGTTTAGAAAAGAAAGAACTGTTTTAAGATGAAAAGTATAAATTATTTATTGGACAATTGGTTATAAAGACTCTTGTCGATTTTAAAATCGACTCTCAGGGTATCGAATGTTACAAGTTTTTATATAAAATACAATAAGGTTCTTTTAACAGCTATTTATTGGAAAAGTCAGAGAAATCGGGCAAAGATTAAAAAAGTATAACGTTACAAGAATAATTCTTAATACTAAAGTACATATATTCAATTGAAAAGATTAAAATAAAGAAAATTCTGCGAACCGTGTCGCCGACAAACTAGATGGCCGTGTTCAGTTGAGCGGTGAGAAATCTGTAATGGCCGCCGTCGAAGTTGTCAATCGTCCCTTCGTAGATTTGGCGTTCCAATAAAGATATTTTCTTGCCGAATTCACGTCCTGGTGACTGCAAATCTTCCTTCTGATGTTGGTGTAGTGTCTCTGGTTAAGTTTCTGTGTTGTATTTTGAAAAGTGGTGTATTTATAAGTCAGTTCGCTTTTTGTCGATCAGGCACAATTGATGGTTATGTTATACACTGTTTTATGGTGTTTAAAATGTTATTTAACTGTCGTTTCGTGCTATACAATGTTAGTTAGTCTTTTGTAAGTGTTTGTGTCACTGTGTCGATGTTGTGAAATGTTTTTTTTGTCGTCACTCGCGATTTTCAAATTCGTATCATACAATGACTCGCCATTACGGTACTAGAAACTAGGTTAAATCGTTTTAATTGCTCGTGTCAAGTGTCCCGTACAACGTTCAATAATTAACTCTCTAGTTCCTTCACTTTCGACTAAAATCTTAGCCAAAGCAATATTATTCCTTACATTGTTCGAATTTTACTTTGCATCCTGTGCATGTATTAAAGTTACATTATATAACTGCTTAAACTTTGGTTATTATTCAAATTTATTAGCTATTTGTTACTTAATTTTATCCTTCAGTTCATTCGGCGTATTTTGATATCGAATAATGCCGTTTTATTATGTTTTTTATCTAAAATTGGTAATTTTATCTTCATTTTGTATCTTGTAAATTTTCAAAATCAGCTTCCTGTCATTATGCAAATTCTGCCATTTTTAAGTTATATTTATGATTATTAATCTCATATTGTAATAAAAGGTTTATATTCCCTTAATTTCTTGCAATTATATGAATTGGTTAAGTTTTAAAACATTATGTTGGAATATATGACTCCCATCTCCAAATTTTTGAGTTCTGTCATTTCCATTTTTATTTATAATCCTGGCTATAATTTTACAAAATCTTTCTAAGTTATATTTCTAATTATATGGCTTCATTTCTGGTTTATGTTATCTAAATCCCTTCAGTTTAAATGTATTTAAGTACTTAGTTTCTCAGTTTTAACGATGTTTAGTTTTCATCATTTTGCCTAGATTCTTAACAATTTTTCATACAAATTTTTATATAAACAATATATATTTAGTTATACCCTCTCTGACTTTTTAACATTGTAATATAAATTAAACATTTTTTCTATTAAACATAATAACAATTAGTATCTGTTTCAATACTATTAACAGATAAGAAATAATTTTAAATAATGGATGTCTTCAAACTAATTAGACATTTTTTATAAACAAAGCTTAATACTAATACAGAAATATTATTTACAAAGAATGTTTTTTCCATGCTAACATCCTATTCAACCATTAACACCAATACAAGTAATAAATATTTTATAATTAGGATGTTAGTGGTTCTAAACTTATTAAATGTTCTTATTACTAATACATTTTTAAAATCCTTATTTCAAATAAACGAAACCTTATTTTCTACATTCTTATTCTATTTCTTATATTAAATTTAATTACTCAGTTTTTAAACTGTTTTTAATATGGTTTAGGGTAATTGTACCCTGTCACTTTGTGTTTAATCCTGTGTCTGCTTCTGTTTTTACTCATCATTTACATAAATGTCATTTCAAACAGATTGACAGCTCTATATTATTACATGTATTATATCCACTCTGTACAAATCATAAGTCACTAAAAAGTTGTATTTTTCATTATCTACACAGTTTGTGGATGCCAAGGATGAAACATAAGGTTTATTTTTTACAATACACAAACTAGCACTGGTTCACTTTACACTTTTTGATGCTATTTCTAAATGGTTGTTTAGTCTTATTAACATCAAGAGATTTGTTTGTGGGTTACAATGAAGATTTGTTCTTTGGGTATTATATTATTGTTTCACCTTGGTCCACTGGCAACTCTTACTCTATACACTTTTATTCTTAATTTTATTGTACATATGGTTTCTTTTCATGAATACTTCGTTATAATTTTTATTATTATGGTTTTTATTTATTTTGGGATATGGGGATATGGGTGTTTTTTATAAGAGCATTCCTTCTTCTTCTGGATGCTGTCTTCTTCTTCTTTCTTCAATGATGTCTTCTTTTCTTCTGGCTTCTTTGAATTGTATGTTCTTCATTTTCTTCTGGATGTCATCGGGTTTCTTGGGGTTACTTCTTCATCTACTCTTCTGTTTAATTAAAATGTATCACCTTTTATGGTGGATCTTGCCTTGTTCAGGGTTTCTTTTTCATTTATTCCTCATCTTCGTTGTGGGTTTAGTAATACTCTGGGTTGCTTCCTTATTTACTCCTTACCTTCCTGGGTTATATTTTTAAAACCTTGGGTTATTACACTGGTTTTGATGATTCATCACTAGTAACATTGCTTTTATACGAACTTATACTTTTAATATCAATGATTGTTCTGCACGGTTGCTCTGAATTAATTATTTATTATAATGCTTTCTTCGGATTTAATGTTATTATATTATATTATTTTGATGATCAATGCCATTCATTTTTATGTGTTTATCTGTCACGCTACAACGTTGATGGTTATCGAGGATAATTTGACGCCATTTCTCGTTAACTCCTGTCCTATACGAATCCTGTCGCATCTCTTGGGCGAATATTGCTGGTTTTTGTTGATCAGGTTTTTTAAGCGTGTTTCCATTCCCCGTGCTTTCTCGTTGAATGCCAAATCTCCAAGAAGCGGTTAGTGTCGATAAATAAATAATTAAGAAAAGAAAGCTGTCAGGATTTGCCTTACACAACAACTTCCATCAGTTACAGCACTAAATTTACTGTCATTGTGGATTGCGCCAGCGTGACTTACAGCTTAATCGTTTAGTCTATTGACCTACCGCAGACACGGATCAGAATATTTTGTGTGTGGCACGCGTAGACTTCTCGTGTATATTCCTCAGGTAAATTTCACAATTCAGTTCTTAGCAAATCTTTTTAATTCTTTTTTCTTCTTTGCAGCCACTTCGCTTTCACTCCACGCTTTTCCTATGCAGCCACTTCGTAACTCTTCTTAGGTATTTCATCCACACAGCCTGGCCTTTGGTTTTCTGCCTTTGACTAAACAGTCTTCTAATCCAGATGCATCCACATGTGAAAATAGGTCTGTCAATTGGCTTAGAAAAGTTCATTACATAAATATTTTGCTGTATACAGATGATGTAGTTATACTACAAAATAATGAAGCAGACTTACAACGCTCTGTGTACAGACTACATAAACTGGAACAATACTACAACCTAAAGATATCTACCAACAAAACAAAAGTTATGGCTCACTACGGAAAATTTCCAGAACGCTCAAAGATTATTATTATTGAGGATAAAGTATTGGAACAGACCTCAGATTTTAACTATTTAAGTTGTGATATAAGTTTTGACGTTGAAAAAGATATACAAAATAAACTTAATAGATTTCAGCACATATGTGGAACTATAAATAGAACCATGAAAAATAAAACGAGACGTGAGACAAAATTAAAATTCTGCAAAACAATGGCTGTTCCGGTGCTATTATGCGGTAGTGAGTCCTGGATTACAAAACAAAGAGATAAAAACAACATATAATGAGCAGAATTGAGATTTATAAGAGGGGTTAACGGTTGCACGAGAAGGGATCACGTAAGAAATGAAGATATACGGGAAGAATGAAATATATATAATCTAAATAAGAAAATTGAAGAATACAGGGAAAAATGGAGACAGCATTTAAGTCGCATGGATGAAGATAGAATACCAGTAATTGTAAACAAGTACAAGCCTTCCGGAAGAAGGGATGTAGGAAGAGAAAGAAAGAAACGGATCTGATAATGTGATGTCGGAACACGTACAATCCCTGAAGTGCAGAAGAAGAAGAAGAAGAAGAAGAAGAAGAAGAAGAAGAAGAAGAAGAAGAAGAAGAAGAACTTCGTTACACTGTTACATAAACGTGACATTCTGCTCCATACTGTAAACCTTTCTTTACATTTTTTCTATTTTTACATGCCTTTTGCACGCCTTCAGCCCTAACTTAACGCGACGGTTTTCAATCTAATAAAGGGTCCGTTTAAGGCAGATTTTGCTTGCTGAATATTTAATAGTGAAAGTGCGATTAAGAATAGCTCATTGAAAGGCGTATGGTAGATGATCTGAAAATGCAATTTCATCTGTGAAGTGCACTACTTTTGTTTATGAAAGCATCAAAAAATTAATAAAAAAAATAATTTTGGGAAACAATAATGTTTTCACCATTTATCTCGGCAGACCCTCTTTAATTGTGCTTGGTCCTTTACAAACTACATGCACTCGTTACTACGTTCATACGTAGCAGAGAGAGAGAGAGAGAGAGAGAGAGAGAGAGAGAGAGAGAGAGAGAGAGAGAGAGAGAGAGAGAGTGTGTGTGTGTGAGAGTCGGGCGTCAGTCGGGGAGGGGGAGGATAAATGCCGACGCACACACCACTTGCCCGGCGAGCGACGGCACTTCACTTACCGATGTCGGCAAACAATGCTTCTCCTAATGTATTCCGCAGCCTACGTCATTAACTTTTATTTCGTACACTTCATGCTGTACTCCCACTCAACAACGTTGCACCCATTGATCTACGTTTAGCGAATCTGTGCGCTCGCGCACGAACGCTATAGTTCCGCTGAACGAGTTACACCGGCTTCGTTTGAGTTCCCCAGGGTTAAGACGTATTTTTTGATAAACATATTGTTACCTTTGTCATCATCGGCCGTGCTCTACAGCCCTTGGTGGGTATTGGCCTCTTCCAAGAGTCGACTCTTCCCTGTCGCGTGTCCTGGCTTTCCAGTTTCTTATGTTCAGGTTTCTGAGGTCTTCCCCTATCTGATCTTTGAATCTACTTCGGGGTCTTCCGCTTGTTATACTACCCATTGGTTTCTGGTATGTTTTGTACGCTGTCCTTCCTCCATTCTCTCTGTGTCCAACCAACCTGTATATTTTGATTATCCTGACAAGTCCGGCTCTTTGTAAAGATGGTATAGTTCATAATTATAGCGCCTGCGCACATCCCATTTTCTTGGACTCCTCTAAATATCGTTCTTAGAATCCGTCTTTCACAGCGACCTAGAAATCTCTCGCTATTTTTTGTTATCGTGCAGGTTTCTGAAGCATATATCGGCACTGGCCTAATAAGTGTTTTGTAAATTTTGCATTTCGTGCTTGCAGGCAAATTTCGCTTTTCTTGAGATGTGTTGTTGTTACCTTTGTGCTAGCAGGAATTCTTTGATTGTAATAAGTATCTGAAATCGTTACGCTTTGGATTAAAAGTCCATCTCCGAGAACGTTACGCTTTCTCTAATGTTCTCCAAGATTGCACCAATTTACCAGCTTTACTTTATCGTGCTCCAAGGCCGCATGCTAGTCTCCGACAGAACTTTGCGCTTTGCTCTAACGTATGACAATAGCACGTGTGACACGAAACACGTTCTTCCCTTTTAATGCTTCTCGAGACCCATTCTAATATCTTTTCCGTCCACTTGCTTTTTTCTCATTCGTTTTAATATCACGGTAAACTCACTTCATAAAATGTAACTTATGATCTTTGTGTTACACTAGATATCTCAAAAGCACGAAACATTTCGATGCCACATATTAGGGGCGCCGGCAATTTAAGCCTGAATCAGTTGTTCTGTCTGAATTACAAGCTATTATACCTGAAATGACAACGTCCTTAAATTACATCTTCAATATCTGGAATGCTGTGTCAGTTAAGACAATGGACCAAGACGTTAGAAATAAAATTAATAGATTTCAAGCGACCACAGGAACGATTGCGAAACTCCTGCAAAGCAAAATAAGAAAGGACATTCAGACACGATTGTATAGAGTTATGGCGATTCCAGCGTTGCATTTGATTTGGAAACATGGGCACTTTTACGACAAGACTCGAGTGCAGTAAGGACAGCTGAAATTCTATTTCGTTTGGGAAGTCGTGTAGTGCACCAGGGAGGACAGAGTAAGGAGTCAAGGCAAAAGAGACGAACTGGAAACGACTCCGGTGACAGGGCCATTTGAAAGTTAATAAGAATAAAAATAAAAGACGGAGGGAAGAATGTCCTAGGGCCTCCAGGAAAGATGGAAATGATAGAGTAAAGGAAACTTATTTGCCCGAACCAGACAGGGCTGGAAGGAAGAAAGGGAGGAAGAAGGTGGAGGTGGAGGAGGAGCAGAAGGAGAAGATGAAGAAGATTAACGGTTTGTCGTCCGTAATTTCGCAGAAGCTAACAAAGGAAATACTTTCGGGTATTCATCTCAAAGCTAATAGACCTGAAGAAAGCAACTGTCCCAATTGCTGGTTTGTAACCAGTATCTGCCGTTAGAGACGTCAGACCTGTTGCCCGTGGATCAGGATACCGCGAGCTGTGCAAGTGCTGCCTTGTGGGTGCCGTTCGTCTGGGAGCGGCAGTTACCGCTCCGGTCGACGCCATCAGCGCCTACTTGACACGTAAGTAGTGTTCTAAACTCCTGCGGGTAGTATGCTTAAGGGGGCCACGGGGCTCTGCATCAGGCGTGGAGTCAAGCCGTTGCAAACACATTTCACGTCAGCACCTACATTGCCGCATCAGCTGAGCTGAAATCCCGAGCACGGGAAACCGTGAGGTGCCCAAGTGCTTAATTGCGGGAGTCATCCACCTACGGGTAGTCCAACCATACCACCGCACCTCCTGCGGGCGATGCCTTAAGGGAGCAACGGAGTCGAAGCTCCGTCGGGGCACCTTAATTCCTTGTGCCGAACAAACGACCGCGCTGCACTCATTTGAACCTGGCGTTCGTCGGGCTTCGACTGGACAACGCAAACAAACCGTGCAACTTCTGTCTCTTTGTTTTTCTAATGTCAGAAATAAATACTAACTATTCTCAACGAGTGAGTTCAGTTTCCTTCTTCTGATTCTGACTTCCAGGAAAGGCTATAATTCTACTGCGTTGCGACAGGAATCCTCCAATCTACAACTCCATACAAAACTTCCCTTGTCCATCCACTGTTCATACTCAACACAAGGTATTTCCACTTACTCTTGGCATCCTCTGTTACCTTCATTATGAAAGACGTTCGAATAAATTTCGCATACGCTAATTTCTGAGCTGCAGTCAATCAACGCGAACCTCGTAGTGAAAACAACGTTTCGAACTACAATATAAAGCAGCCTCAGAATCGTCATAATTTTACACAGTTGTGTTTGGTTCTCCCTTCACGTTTCCCCCTAAAGATACTTCCCTGTGAAGACTCAAATCTTTTACATCATGTTAGTTGAACGAGCGAAGCGAGTTCTTAGTTTTAACTCGACCGTTTGGCATTTGTCTGGGTTGTTTCACGATACTTTTGAACGCATCAACCGATTTTCGTAAAACCTGGCATGTGTGTACATACTTTTAGCCTACAGAACTCTATTGTTTTTGAAATTGTTTCCCCAAAATTAGGGGACGGAGGGAAAAAATATGAGTGGTCAAAATTGTAAAAAATCGCAAAAGCCAATGTGGGGTATAAAATTAAAGGCAATTTTAACCAAATATGAACGTAATGTGCATTTTGAACGTTTCAAAATTTTGTGACCCCAGGTTCGAAGAAAGAGATGAAAAATTTGAAAAATTGTGAGAATCCAACAGGTTATCAGACTTAAAGGAACTGTAACCCAAATCCGTATGTTTCGAATGTTTACTGTCTATTGTATAATTATTATTGTGCACCATAATTGTTACGTTACTACAGGAAAAGTAGAGTGATCGGGATTTTTATAGTTTTTCTCATTATTATAAATTATCTAATATAGAAATGTATGTAATAATCGTTCAAAATAGTGAGCGAGTTCTGCAGGTCAATGAGCGTGCTAGTTTTATTTCTTATATCATGATCACTTTCGTGACCAATATCGTATCCTAAATAGTGAAAATGTGAGACCTGTTCAAAAGTCTTATAATTTATCAATATTTTGTTCCTGATGAGATCATTCCCCTTAAATGCGATAACCTTTGTCTTCCCTGTTGCAGTATTCAAATTATACGGCGAACACAGTGCGTTTAATTTGTGTGTAGACCGTTGTAAATGCATGAACGACCATTTCGAAAGTACAATATATTGTTCAATACACTCTGTGACTGTACAATCTGTGACGCAATCTGTGACTTGATCAGTAGACCAGGACTGACAGGACTCTTCCACTCATGATGAATCATAATCATGATTTCAGTGATCAGCTAAAATACCAAAGAGAGAAGGAAGTAGCCTAGCTTCTCGTCGAAGGTGTACTCAGTATTACTGGAGGGCGCCTTTAGGCGTTTATTCTTGTCGGGATAGTGGATGGACAAATTCACAGATAAGTTACCAAAAGGTAAATTCTCAAAATTACCTTATCAAGAGGAGAAAAACGAGATTGCTGTTTATTCTGATTTTATATTTTATGATATACTGCAGTCGTCGCGAGTACCTTGAATTAATGGACAGTTGAAAATAATCGCCGTTCCAAGGTCAACCAGTTTACTCGCGCCCCACCGAGCAGTTCGTACCGCGCCTTCGCTGCTGTGATGCACAGCTGTTTCTATTTGTTTATCTATTTATCTCGTTTATAATACCTTGACTTATAATCGTAACGTACTGATTACAAAAATAAGTTGCACTTAATTGTAGATCGTAAATTCGTAAACCTAATACTGGCACATATAAGTACTTTTAAAATTAAAAGAAATAAACTCAACTCAGTTCAAACAATTCAGTTAACAGACACGTAAGCTGCGAAATTAATTTCTGACATTTCACCGCCTATCTACAGTATACAAAGATATTGGTTATTGTAAAGTGTTTAGTATATAATGCCGTATCAAAATTAATTGTATAGTAATATCATTTTTCCATTACACCTAAGTAAATAAAAAATAATAAAAGTTTCATTTTTTTATTAAAAACAAACTATTTATCATATTGGTTGGAGCAAACTCATAAGAATATTACTTTACTTATTCACTATAGGCTAAGTGTTAAATTACGTATCTCTTCGGTTTTAAATCACGGTGCACGGAGGGGTGAGCAGTCTGAGAAAGTGGGAGAAGCTGTGCTTGACCTTGGAGTGCCCATTAAACTAAACGCGAGCATAAGCGCGCGCGCGCACACACACACACACACATACACACACACACACAAGCAGACACATGCACACTGATCAAGGCTGGATCACACTCGTGTACAATGTGCATGCAGTAAAACTGATGCTGACGATGGGCAGCGTGTACAAAAACGGTCAGCGCGTTGTGGAAGCCACGCTAAACGGCCGTAAATTTAGAAACGTGGTCATTAGTTAATTACAGCGCATTGACCAACCGCAACTCCTCTGCTCGCTTATCATCCTCTTTACGTTTTGTTTACTTTCTGTGCATGCGCTCAAATTACTACATACTGAACTACACTCATTGCCGCCGCCCGAAGTTAATTTTTTTTCGCGCTGCCGTGATTATGCTGAAGACCAGTTTCATAAGTGTCACGAAAGCGAGCGGCTTTCCACATTCTGTGTACCTTCTTGTTTGTACTGTACTCTAATTTTATGCTTGTTCGTTTAGGCTACTGTAAATAGCTTGCACAGTGTATTTAGTACATATTGTTTTAAAATATAAAAATTGGAGGAAGATTTAAAAAAAAAAGCTTTTTTTTGGAGCCTACTGTAAGCCCGACCTAAGCATTCACAAGCTGTGTCGCCTGTGCCATTCATATTACCGTCATTGAAGACATACTCTACTCACGATCGTCCTTTTCAATTTATACTTTATCAAAAAAATATATATTATTTACCTGTGGAAATACGTAAATACGTTCCCGTGTTTTTACTAGTAAGCTCCCTGAGCTACAGAACTCCCTCACAATTATGAACGAAATAGGCCTAGAAAAATTGTATTATTGGATTATATTCGTAGACTAAATTTCGATATATTGGGCTTTTTCTATTATCAGAAAAATTACGAAAATTCCGATTACACTACTAAATTTTTTAAATAAAATAACAATTAATTGTAGAGGCGACAATCATATAATAAATATTAAAAATTCCAAGCATTTGGATTTGTCTTAAAAATCCACTTAGTCTGACAACCCGACGGATATTTACAATTTTATCAAATGTTTCCCCCTATTTTGGGTCTGGGATCCAACAAATTTTGGAATTACTAAAACTATATACTATATTTAGATTTTTGTTAAAATTCTCATTCATTTGATACCTACATGGAATTTGCAATTTATTAAAATTTTGACCAATTTTTTGGAGCCTGGAATTCAAAAATTTTGAACTTCCTGAAACATAACACTAAAATTCAGATTTTAGTTCATATTCTCTTTAATTTAATACCCCCACATGAATTTTTGCAATTTTATCAACATTTTCACCTACTTTTTGAGATGAATTATTTTGGTGTCCTATTTTGAAATTTTCAAAAACGGTCACTAAATTTAGATTGTGGTTAAAATTCCCTTTAATCTGATACCCCACCCGGACTTTTACGAATTTTCACTAATTTGCCACCCCCCCCCCGGAAATTGGGAGATCAATCTAAAAAACAATAGGGTTCTGTAGAGTAAAAGTATGGACACGCATACCAGGTTTTTCGAAAATCGGTTGATTATTTCAAAAGTTACTGTGAGACATACCCCAAATAGATAGACAGTCAGAAAACCAACTGCCAAACAGTCAAATTAAAACTGAGAACTCGCTTCGCTCGTTCAGTTATTATTGTAGGGATTTGCTTTATAATTGACACCATCTGTCTCGCTCTAGCTTCCACCTCTTCTTATCCAAACAATCATTATCCGTCAGTCCTCTATCCTGCGATTCCTTCTTCTATGCTACTCTCGGACTACCTCTTTGCCTTCTGTTCGAAGGGGACCAGTCATTTTCTCTCTTAAGGAATCTTTCATTTGACGTGTCCATACTACCTTATACTCCTCTGGTCGATTGATTCCAAAATGCTCATGTTATTTTCCACATAATATGTTGTATAGAGGCCTCAGGCAAAACGTTTGTTTTCGAAGTGCTTTGATCTAGTAGCGTGTTCTTAGGTCTATAGAACTGCGTATATGCGCCAATCAGATTGTCCCCTTCACGTGGGATCGGCGTTGTAGCGAACCAATATTCAGCAATTGCAGCTTATCACATCCAAGGAAGCCGACCCGTCTTGTCCTCATCATTCTGCTGTCGGTGTAGGGTGTGATACAAGAACGTGTCAACAACACAGTACAAAGGCGGAGCTTAAATATCAATTACGCCTGAAAAGAGCTGGTTTGTGATAGCCAGCGAAACTAGGGCTACTATAAAAGTCGAATCCCTCATTACTGCTCCCACCTTTCCTCATCCGCTTATCATAAATAACCCATCACCATGGAAATATTCCGGTCTATAACCCCCCATGAAAAAATATCACGCATGGTCACTAAGCCCCTACGGAAAACTAGTAACAATACAGGATTATTTGTAAATTCCATGGCAATATTCTAGGAGACGTTTCTAAAAGACAACGTAAGAAAAACAAGTAGATTAACGTATGTCTCAAAATGGTCAATTGCCGGGAGCTTATCGGTTAAAGACACATTATTAGATACAATTCATTCAATGTAATTGTTCGTTATATTTTCTATTTTGTTGAACGCAGAATCCACGCTTGTCGAACACATCTCATGAACACATCTCACGTCCTGTCCCGCCAGTGTTCACGAGTTGAGGAAAGGTTTCATGATGGTTGTGGTTGACTCAGCTAGTGTAGATTTCCCCTAAAACTGGTTTTCGGAGAGTTCGGGTGCGTGTCTTAAGATCCTTTGGACTTTGGAAGGCCACTCCCGGTTTCTCTTCGTAGGTTCTCCAACTCTTAGTTCTCGTCTTCTTTGACGCTCGGACACTACTGTCACGACACGTCGATCGCAGGGATTGTTTTCGACAGTGGAATAAACAATTGAACGTCAGAGAATTCGTTACTTACAACTCTATAATGACAGTTTTTATAAAGAAAGAAATTCGCACAAAAACAGTTTTCCAAGTTTCCAAGTGTGCACAACACACAATATCCCAACAAATGATAAAATCCATTGATGTCAAATGTCTGCATTCAGTAATGAACAACTAAAACATTTCTCTACACCGCTGTGAAATACAAGTGATAACAGCAACTGATATAAGTCTTATCGTTTCGATTCGTAACTACATCTGCCGTCCGCTTTTAAAACATCTATTTATATTCCGCCGACGTTGCGAAATTGTTCCCGATACATTGAGAATAATCGACCAGCTTCAAGAAGGCGTAGAAATCTCAATGGAAACTGCGAAGTTAGACCCACGTTGTAAACATCGCTGCCTCGCAAGTTGTCTACCACTCACAGGAGTAAAGATACCATACGCTAATAGAGCAGACTATCTGGGCATCGTCGTATATGCATCGAAGACAAAGGTGAAGAACAAAGTAAAAAATGTAGGAAGTATGCGAGTTAACGAATGGATAAAACCAGCTATCCAAACAAATTATTAAACACAAAAGATAGTAAAGCAGGTATCAACTCATGGTTACAACTTTGCGGACGTGATAGGAAGAGGAAAATACAGAGAATCCAAAGATCCCAGAACAGTGAAGAGGCGATGTGCCTGAAACTAGTGTAAGAGCTGCGTGACCTTCTTCATGCGTTGTCGTATGTTTTTACACGAGTTTGAACGCAACAAAATGTAATTATGCAAAAAATAACAACCTTTGTTCAGCAATAAAATTTGTTTATAACTTATTTACATTCAAAGTTAAATAGCTGCCAGTATAGTGTAAGATACCTGCCTCTATCTTATTTGTAGTTTAGCTTCAATATAAAGATACCAACTAAATTCATTGTGGTAAAAATATGTTTCCGCTGCAAACAATTAGTTTCCGTGGTGCTAAATGACTGGACGGCGGGATGGCCGCTTCCACTGCTATGAATGGCACAGCGCTTTACGATGTTTCAGTTATAAACTTAAACGTTCAATAAAATATTTTTTATTACGCTATTTAATGTCCAATACTAAGAAAGCATAATTCAAAGTGCAAATAACAGTAGAGCGTACAGGCATTTACAGACCCATAACAGAATGTAATCGCGGACAACTGTTAGTTCTTGGATTTCGTTATCCATGACGTGTCCGTTACTTAACTAAATACCACTATTACATTAACGACTCGGAACACTAGGTTTTTTATAATTAAAAGCATAAAGTTTTACCTTACAGCCTGAACCGGTTTTCTCCTTTAAAAGGCTTCTTCAGAGGCTGCCGCTGGTAGCGCTGTCCGTCTTGTTGTGGGCGACGGAATCGAATTTCGAAAGATCGATGCTGTGTGTGTGGGGTGAGATATGTTCGAATAATGCGTGCGATTTGAATTGTGTCTGTACGTTTAGGATGTCGTTTTTATTTGTTTTTGTGTGTTTGTATATTTCTAATTGTTCTAGAGTGTCTAGTTTTCGGCCTGTTGTGTGTACGTGTAGAATGTTCATGTTGTTGTCGATGTTTTTATATGTGTGGTTTGCTTCAATGAGGTGGTTTGCAAAGGTGGATTCTACATAGGCCAGACAGAACGTAGCTTCAAACAGAGATACATTGAACACACAAAGGCACTCCACTCCACTACAGAATCCGTAACAAAAACAAACATAAACGACATCCTAAACGTACAGACACAATTCAAATCGCACGCATTATTCGAACATATCTCACCCCACACACACAGCATCGATCTTTCGAAATTCGATTCCGTCGCCCACAACAAGACGGACAGCGCTACCAGCGGCAGCCTCTGAAGAAGCCTTTTAAAGGAGAAAACCGGTTCAGGCTGTAAGGTAAAACTTTATGCTTTTACTTATAAAAAACCTAGTGTTCCGAGTCGTTAATGTAATAGTGGTATTTAGTTAAGTAACGGACACGTCATGGACAACGAAATTCAAGAATTTAACTCAGCAAGACGGGCTACAGTCCAAACGTACAATTCACAATATTGAAGGTTAGAAAAATTGTTGCTCACATAACATTCAACAAAACATGCCTAAACAAATCAATAACACCAAAATATGCACAAATCAAAATTAAACACAACAACCAGGCCGCTCAAATAACACAAAACATCGCACAAAGGACATACATAAAAGAATCCATAAAACAGCTATATAAGAAAAAAGACGCTCTCAACCGCAAAGCACTAACGCTACACCTACAGATCGCCAACATATACGGACACAATTACATGACTGAACTAATACATCACACAAATGAATGGACAAAAAAAACAAATACATAACATACAGACAAAACACGACAGAAAAATAAAAAACCTGACACCAATCAACACAAATATAATTCCCTCATACAAATTCTACCCACGTACGGTAAACCTCACGAACGTCACACTCACTAAAAACGAACAAACACTCCTTGATATAGGCCTAAAACATAACATACATTACAAACATAACAACCAAACCCTAACAAAACTCATAGTTGACACTGAAACAAATATACAAAACACAGCACCAGAACATCAAGACACACTAAGACATAATATAAACAATATAATAGGAGCACATAAGACACCAGGCAACAACAACAACCACAACTCAGAAATACAAACAGCCACCAAACTGAGGGAAAAGGCACACAAACACAACATCACATTTGTAAAAGCAGACAAAGGCAACACGACTGTAATCATCCCCACAGACAACCTACACAAAAAAGTACAAAACTTCATGGAACAGAACAACATCACAGAACTAAAACACGACCCCACCGACAGATACCAAAACACAGTAAAACAACTAGTCAACAAAGCCAAACACATAATGACACACAAACAAAAGCCCTACATGAACAAATCCGACCATCAGCCCCTACCCTCCAAGCGCTTCCCAAAATCCATAAAGAAGATATTCCGATCCGCCCCATTATCAACTACCGTAATGCCCCTGCACACAAACTCGCAAAATATCTAGACAAAATTATCAGACAACACACACAACTAGACAACAACATTGCAGTAAAAAACAACACAGACCTAGTAACAAAAATAAAAGACATACACATCCCCCATAATGCCACATTAGCCTCCTTTGACATTAAAAACCTGTACACAAACATCCCCATCTCTGAAACAATCACCATCCTACAAAACAAACTCAAACAGGACAACACACCAGACGAACTTATCAACGAAATAACAGAAACTCTGAACATTATCACAAAACAAAACTACTTTACTTATAACAATAAATACTACACACAGAACGATGGCTTATCCATGGCCTCCCCCATATCCACCATTCTAGCAGAAGTCTTCCTCCAACACTTAGAAAAAACAAAAATACTCACAAACAATGACAGACACTCACATAAAATACTATATTGGCACAGATACGTTCATGACATTCTAATACTATACAGGGGAAACAAAAGACAATGTGAACAGTTACTAACGCACATAAACAAAATACATAAAAACATAACCTTCACTGCCGAATATGAACACAACAATACCATAAACTTCTTAGACCTCTCCATCACAAAACTAGAACACACGCACAAATTCAGTATATACAGAAAACCAACTACAACTGACACACTAATACACAACACCTCCAATCACCCAATACAACACAAACTAGCTGCTCTTAGAACCATGATACATAGACTTAACAACATCCCCTTAGATGAAATAGACTACAAAGACGAACTAAACACGATAAAATATCTAGCAGAATCTAACGGTTATGACAGAACAATAGTCAGTAAACTCCTACACAAAACACAAAACAAACAACAGACAAAGACAGAAAACAACAAATTCATAACACTAACATACATCAACAAACAAACAGAAAAAATTGCCCACAAATTCAAAAAAGCAGGATACAGAATCGCTTACAAAACTACTAACAAAACAGAACACACACTATCAAAACGCATGCCCAAAGCACAAAACAAATTCGATCTACCCGGTGTATATAAACTAAATTGTTCAAATTGCAATAAATTCTACATAGGCCAGACAGGACGTAGCTTCAAACAGAGATACATTGAACACACAAAAGCACTCCACACCACTACAGAATCTACCTTCGCAAACCACCTCATTGAAGCAAACCACACATATAAAAACATCGACAATAACATGAACATACTACACGTACACACAAAAGGCCGAAAACTAGACACTCTAGAACAATTAGAAATATACAAACACACAAAAACAAATAAAAACGACATCCTAAACGAACAGACACAATTCAAATCGCACGCATTATTCGAACACATCTCACCACACACACACAGCTTCGATCTTTCGAAACACTATCTCGTCGCCAACAACAAGATGAACAGCGCTACTAACGACAGCCTCTGATGAAGCCTTCTATAGGTGAAAGCCGGTTTAGGCTGTAAGGTAAAACTTTACGTTTTTACTTATAAAAAACTTAGTGTTCCGAGTCGTCAATATTATAGTGATATTTAGTTAAGTAACGGACACGTCATGGACAACGAAATCCAAGAATTAAACGTTTTTTGTCGGTAATGCATTTGTGCTGCAGGAATATGTGTTTAATTTATAAAATTATCTGTTGATTGATTCTTATATGCAAACGTAAAAATTATTATTTCTGAATACATTTCCTGACACCATCATGTTGAATAAACGAAGAATAAAACAGTTTTATTTATTTATTTTATATTTTTAATTATGCTTTATTTTTGGGGTTGCACGACTTTTCGACCACCTTTATTTAAAAAGTAATCACCCTGTGGCTACTGATAAAACATATTCGGTAAGAAAAAAACTGACAAACAATTACGTTTGGAACAACGTGCGACGTAAATCTATATGAATTTAACAAAGAACATTTATCAAGATTTAAAAATACCAAGTCTTACAGGCACTTGTAAATATTATATTTATTGCTGAGCGTAGGCGGCGGTGGGGGACATGTCGCCGTGTAGTAATTACAGAGTGAACAATGTTGTCTGCCTCCCCCCCCCCCACCCGAGAGGGGATGACGGGGGTGTAGTAGACTGCCAGCTTAACGATTTTATAACACATTAAATTAAGTGCAGAATTATTTTCTGCTTTGGCAAGCTCACTCGACTGGAAAACGCTTGGTGCTTTCCCTCCGCTGTATCTTCATTTCCGCGACAGTGAATCAACAGAAATGGTTTCCTCCAATACACCTTCATTTTCTACGTTCCCTAATCACTCTGTAAATTTCTTAACCCCTTCAAAAGACCTCTTTACAGAAAGAAAAGAACACAAACCTGAAACTGAGTTTTATCGCTTACGAGAATAATGGCAGAGTGTATCGCGGGGAATAATTTTACTTGTAAGGAAGTTACGGAATTAAGAACTGGAGTTGAGCCGTAACTTTTTTTTTTAATTTTACTTTCGCGATTGTGACAACCGGGAACGATGTACTTTTCCGTTATGATTTTCTTCAATTGATTTTCGTTATTCAATTTTCTTTTCATTAAATTTATCACCACTCTTGAGTACACAACCGGTGGAATTAAAAAATAATGTTCAATAAGATTAACTCGAAAAGAAAAATTTGGTTTTATATAAAGCGTGCAAGATTGTCTCTAATACTTCCATGAATATAACAAAATACAGAAGTTAAAGGCAGAAATTGTTTAATCTTAAAAACAACGAGTATGGATTATGTATTCGAATCCTTGTTAACGAAGGAACTTCATCATGTACATCTATTTCAGCCATAATAAGTATATGAGGCACTGCTACAAGTTCAAATATCAGAGGCACTTCAGTAAGTACGTTTACACGTTCAGAAATATCTGATACAAGTACCCGTTAACTCAAAAACGTTAGGTTCTTTATTTTAAGTGTTACTGTGTTATAAGCATTGTATAACACATTAAACGTTATGTTTTCCTCAATCATGGCTTTTATTTATTTCAGCAGTAAATTAAAAACCAAAAACCGTTGTCACCTAACCTCACAAGTGAAAACAACAAGTATTTCCGCTTTGCATTAACAAATAGGACAATTTACAATTAGTACACTTATTCTTTTCCACATCGTAGTATATCGATACAATCGCATATCAAAAACATCGAAAATGTCTGCACGAACGGATAAAGGTACAGTTCCGATACCGCTAAATAGCATTTGTTTATTTACTTGTTACTATAGTAATTAATTCTGGTCGTGCACATGCACAGAATGAAGTATTCAGCACCAAACAGTGGCTTTGTATTCGTGTACTCGTAATAATCCTAATACTCGTAATACTCGTTTACTTGTTGTTACTTGTGTACTTGTTTACTCGTTAATTGTGTAGGGGGTTCCCGCGACTCGGAACCGCGAGGCCGCGAGTAATGGGAACAGGTATTTTAACTTTTCAGTCACTGTTATATCCGTTCCACAAAAATATCGTTCCAAAATACCTGTTATAAGTATACCGGGCCGCCTCTATTTGTAATATCACTTATTAAGTTACAATCACAAACAGTGGTAAAACTTTAATAGATTCGTTCAGATGGTGATTACGAAGAAGTTTCTTTTTAGGTTGTGGCGATGACGTTGACGATGATGATGACGACGACGACGACGACGGAACATAGTATTGTTTAGTAGAAGGGACGTCTTGGAAGTCACTACTGAAAATTCTAATAAAAACATTGTTTTCAGTGGAATTACACAATTTTTAATGCCTTTGTTTATGTAAAATAGTTGTGAAATACCCACTTAAAGCACTTGACAAAATTAAAATTGGAAACATTTTATATGAGGAGGCTCAAGCTTTTAAATGGATATACATAAAAAATAAAACAAAGAAAGGTGATTTTATATTTCCAGTTTAAAGATAAAATAACTTTCTTCGTTCTCATGTATCTGTATTATTGAATGTTTATTGTTTCAAGTGTTATAATTTGTCTGTTTTGAAGCCTGTTCACTCTTCGAAATTTGTATAAATTTCTTTTATTTATTTATAAGTAGTGTACAATCTGTCCAGGACCACAAGTGGAAATCAAAATTTTGGAAAATTTGTAAAAGCCTATATATGTGGGAGACCAAATTATGAACAAGTTTTATTCAAAATACAAATTCGGCGACTTTAATAATTATACAAAATTAACATTTCTCAACACACCTTACAATTATCGCTTTCTAAACGCTTGTAAGCTATGTTTTCAAGGAATTTTACAATACATATATTTATGTATATCAGTTGTAAAAAGATTTTATGTAGGCTCATGCAATTTATGGAAACATATGTAAACTTAAAAACTAGTTCTAAATTATTTGTTATTTAGACATAGGCTAAAGTTTATAAATCTAACTAAAAAAAATACATGGAGAATTCGGATATTTTAGTGTTTATTGTGTGACTGTCTGCTTCAGAATTGTTATTTCACAAGAAACAGTAGAGTAATCGGAGTTTTCGAAATTCTCCTCACAATTATCAAGTTACCTACTATCTGAATTTTTAAAATAATAAATATATTTCGTTCAAAATAGTGAGAGAGTTTTGTAGCTCTCTGAGCTTACTGGTTTTATTTATTGCTATGCCTGTATACAAAATACAGAGGGGAGGGAGAGAGAGAAAGAGAGAGAGTGCGACTATCTGGCGATATGAAATATCTCAGTATTGCGTGTGTAAGAAGAAATATCTTGGCGAGTTACACGTCCGGCCACTCAGCAGCACCTCCGTTTATTGGACGGCAATAAAGAGACAGGCCGAGTCAATTCTGTAGCAATTGTTGCGGCAAGCAACAATATCTGAAGCAGCAATATCTGTGCACAGGAACACGGTGAAGTCGTTCGTAACAAATGTCGCCCGACTCATTATTACCGCCCGTTCTCGTTCATAAACAGATTAACGAGTACCGTATACGCCCACTTTCTCTTCACGTTGTGCATCTCTGTGACGTAATGCTTTGGTTAATAATAATATAACCGTTGCTAAGTTGCACGTCTACGCTTCTGTAGAGCAACATAGCCTGCTGTATCCAATAATCCGGTCACCAAAATGAAACGGTATGTAGTCGCCTACTGAAAATTGCCTAAATTGTAGACAAACAAATTACAGGCATTGCACAAATGCAATGCGCAGAGAAGGGCATTGAAAATGCTTTAATAAATCTAAAAAATATATATATTGTAAATAAACGAAGTTATTTTACAAATAAATATAATACTTGGTTAATAAGATTTTTATTATTTATTTATTTATTTTATTTTGTATAAATAATTAATTTAAAAATTTTAATTATTTTAATTGTTTTTATTGTTTTATGGTTAGTGTTCGGTTAATAAAAATACTGATTAATAACTGGGTATGATTTGATGAAGAATTATTTGTTTCTCCGCGTTAAATAGATTGTCTTGGCCAAATCGATTGCATGTCGCGGTCCATTCAGTATCTTTATTTCTTCTTCTGCTCGTTCCTTCCCTCAGAAGTTCTCGTTTAATATTTAATAATTAATGTATTTTAAATTAGTTCTCCACTAATCAATAAAACAATGTTTTAAAACAATAATTATATTTATTATGCTCAAAGTAATTATTCGGCTTGCGTCGACTAATTCGAGTCGGAGTCGAGACTACGTTCCAGGTCGATTATTACATATACAAAATTATTCAGATTAAATTATTATATTATAAGGATTCTTTCAACTGTAGAAATAGTCAGGAAAGGCAAGAGAATTCAATACTTACAATTATAAAACTTATTCATTAACAGACAAAAATAATAAAGTATAGTGTATAGAAAAATTGAGATTCAAACCAGCTGATTGCTCTGATGTCACCACGTCCTCTTCCGTTAGACTCGTGCGACTGTGAATTACAAGATGGCCGCCTCATGAGTTGTTCTGCGATGTAAATCAAGCTCCGATATTTTCTTCAATAAACGTATCAGTTGGCTAATTCCTCTTCTGTGATGCCGCTATTGGAATATCCACAAGTTGTAGTGTGTAGTTTTATTTCTCCACTGGATTTTGTTCGGTAATAGGTGTGTTTGTGTCAAATGGTCTCTTTCATCAATTGCTGGTTGTATGAGGTTAAATTTATTCTTCAGTCGTGTCCATACGTAGTGACAGCTCGATTTAGTAGTGTTTAATTTAGTTTTATGGTTTCAATGATCGTTATTATAGTATTCATTAATTTAATTTATATTCTTTTATCTTTTTATAATTTCATAATATATCTTGGTTTGTGTTAGTTAAACATTCCATTCATTTTTCTCTGAAATGTATTCTGACACGTCCGTTCTGCTTGGCTTTTAACAATCAACTAACTATATTTGTTTCTTCATATAGAAAATTCTGTAAGATTTTGGTCTCATTTCTCATTGTTCATTATCAGCTGTTTTCATAATTACTAATTCAATTTTATAGAAAAAGATGACATTTTTTATATTTAACTGGCTACAAATTATTTGTTTTAGTACTTTTATGTAATTCTAATTATATAACAATATTCCTGCTTTTATTTTATACAAGTTAATACTGAATTTGACCTATTTTGGTTTGAATTAAGGTTCTGAATTACATTCCTTGAAATTTACCTCTAGGCCTTATTCTGATTCACATAATTACCCATTAAATGGTTTACAATATGTTTTATGTTACAATTTTCCTCAAATACGATTACTAATTAAACCATTGTAATTTACTTTTTCTACCTGGCTATAATTCTAAACATTTAACAATTTATTTGTATTTTACTAGTACTTGCTTTACTGATTATGGCATTATCTTGTACAATCACCATTTAAGTCAATTTTACACTCTGATTCTTTTAATCACTACTATAGGTTGTTGTTATAAAATGTTATGATAAAGTGTTATTTGTATTCTGAATGGGATAATTTATATCAATTTGGTCTAGTTTCTATAATTTATTTCTCTGATTTGATTTACATGGTCAAAGTTGAATTTGTCTTGGTCATCAATTTTCAATTTTCCCATCAATGTTATTATCGATTCACATTATTAATTTTATATTTTCTGATTCATTATTTATAGGTCATTTGAATATTATTTTGCCTGTCCTTACTTCACAAAATTGTGACATTAATTAACATTATTCAAATACAATAAATACTTACATACTAACATCTAGTATCTCCTACTATCAACATGGTCTGTATTGTATACACATAAAATAATTAAACATAATAACTAGATAAACAAACACATTAAAACCTTATCCTAATGATTGTCTTTTGTTGTCTTTAAAACTGGTTTGGGGTGTTCCCTCAATCACACACTATTTTATTTATAACTAAGTTTACATTATCTCTGATTATTTTATATTGGATTCTCTTACTTGGTTAGTTGTTTTCTAAGTTGGTATAGCTAATATAGTTTAAGTTCTTTCATTTATGTGGTTTGCTGCTATAGAGTGTTCTGTCTTTAAAGCAGGTTTTTGGGTATCTTGAGAATTTTTAATTTTAATTCATTTGTTCTGGGCTGTTACTCCTTACTACTCCGTATCTTACTGGGTCTACTAATTATTTTACTCATACTATTTGTTTTTAACACATTTTGCTCTAAATTGAATGTTTTTAATTTCTTTGAATCGAGATTTTTTCTAGTTCTATTAAAGCATTTTATTTATTATTGTGATTACTTCTTTCTGTTACTTTTATTTAAGTTTACTTTACTTCTTCCAGATGACTTCTTCACTTCTTTTCCTATGTGATCTTAAATTGTAGAAAAAGGCAAAAATTTCGTTGTGCTACAATATTTATGTTCATTCACCAATCAATGAATTCATTCTTCATTTACCAATGTACAGATTATAAGTTAAATGTAGTCGCATTCATAGCGAAGTTTTATATGTATACTACGTTATTGACAACAAAGAAGTAGTTTCTAAGGAAACTCACCGGTTCCGATTTTCGATGACGCACCAGCGAACGGCCGCAAATGTGCGACACGTCCATCAATGTTAGCAATTTTCTTACGCTGATATAATTCTGTACACTTTTCTGAATAAAAAATGGTGTATGTGTTTTGTACGTCTGTACACAAGACATCGTTCTTGGAAGAGGAGTAAAACACAAATAAGGTATACTGTATTTTATCTATAGGCCTATATTAAATTGTATTTGGAAATAATAAATTGTGTTTTACCATAATGTTAATTTTATAGTTGTATAAAAATCAACAAGCGATATACCTCAAATAACAGTAAGATGATTTTTTTCTTGTTGTCCATAAACAATCCTAAAACCTTATGAATTCAAGATGTTCGTGTTCATCTGTGAAAAAGTTAAAACTGCTCCCCGCCTCCACAATGGAAAACAATTGTGTTTGCAAGGCACGTCAAATATCCTAAAGTTAACATTTTTAGAGCAACAAAAAACTGCATTAGCGGAGTAATCTTAAAACAGCGGAGTAAACTGTTGAACATCAGAGAAATTGACACCTACTCACAGTTTTCATGAACATTTCTAAGACACAGCACACTCTTATTACATAGGTTCTTTTAGTAATACAATTTCCCAATATGCAGTATCACAGCAAATATTAACAGTTGCCAAATTAAAGAAAATTACAGTAGAACGGAACACGAATACTGTAATGCACAACACGAATTTAATACACAATTAAACACATGACGCCTTCACGTTTTCGGGCACGCTCAATAAAAAAGGTGACCCACTTTTAAGTTTTATTAAAATAGTAAAGTAATTGATTCTTCAAGAACAATTAACTCGAAACTGTTGGGTTGGAATTTTCTGCGAAAATTAAGAGTTCCCGTTCGGTGTTCCGCGAACATACTGCGATGACTTTCACTCAACTACACTATTCTACAAGTTTCTACTTCGAACATCAATTTCGTTTCAGTTTAAAGGAAGGCCGTACTCCTCTTTGTTTGATTTATCAACGAGGATCATGTAATTGATTAAATGTTGGAAAAGCGAAATGTGCTGTATTTTCTCCAGCAGTGAACTAATTATTAGTATACCGTATGTTCCTTAACAAAACGGAAGAGGAAAGAATTTTATCAAACATGCCAAAGAGCAGGACGTTCGCATGTTAACCGCGTATTCTTTAAATTCACAAAATAATTTTCCATTTTTGTGTTCCAAGCTGCTTATTTCTAAAACTTTTCTTAACTGGGGCTGTTCAGTTGTGAGCGAAATTCCTTGAGACAGAAAAATCGTTTATTCTTCCGGAAAACAGACGCCCTACCGTATCAGAGTTTTACGTGACATGTTGTTAGCCATTCCAAGTGCGGCTAAATTCGTCCTCTGTAACTGTACGGAAACGAACCGGTTAGCGCTGAGCTAAACTAACGCGTCACCCGCTCAAATCAGTCGCGATTTATGTACACGATGCGCTAAGATAGTTCGCGATAAGAGCAAGTCGTTATATCGCGGCATGAACTTTCTAGTTTTACACTAGTCAGAGCCTAGCGTAGCGTGTTGTTAATTGAATCTCCTTCGAGTTTCACTAGATAGCGCTTGTGTCCACTATATTATAAAACAAATTTACGACCGGTTTTATAACATCAAATAATGCCGCAATAAAAGATATAATGAATAAACACCCGTACGTATAAATAGAGAGAGTGAAAGAAAGGAGGGAAGGAGGGAGAGAGAGAGAGAGAGAGAGAGAGAGAGAGAGAGAGAGAGAGAGAGAGAGAGAGAGAGGAAAGGATAAACCTTCGTACTATGATTAATTACACAATAACATCAAATTCATACGTACAGCACCCCCCCTCTCTCTCTCTCTCTCTCTCTCTCTCTCACTCTCTCTCTCTCTCTCTCTCTCTCTCTCTCTCTCT
Organism: Magicicada septendecula; assembly: GCA_034769895.1. Taxonomy (NCBI): domain Eukaryota; kingdom Metazoa; phylum Arthropoda; class Insecta; order Hemiptera; family Cicadidae; genus Magicicada; species Magicicada septendecula. The sequence goes on from CM068368.1 coordinate 777,389,742, forward strand.
CTCTCTCTCTCTCTCTCTCTCTCTCTCTCTCTCACTCTCTCTCACTCTCTTTCAGTCACGTTCATTTATTGGTCGGAGAGCAAAAGAGCAATTTAAATGTATTACAAACAGAGCAAGCAGACCACCTGTGCTTGTTAATCGCAACAGCTGCAGTGAGACCGCCAATAGGCCTACCTCGTATTATTGCATCAATCGTATGTTGTTTAAACTTTACTGTAACACGTAAGTGAATAATGTTTTGAATAAAAAAGTCGATTGAGCCGACAGCTGAAGGTGGTCCGCATTGGCTGTAGAACCTGAGCAAGAATTAATTGATCTGATAAACTGAATCAGTAGTAGTCACCTTGCTTATTGATCCTTCTACAATTAATTCTGATTTTATTTTTTTTTTACGGAAAAACTGATTTGCTATCTCCAAGTTCTTATTATTACGTTATGTCAGCCTGTGATGTCAAATATCAATATAATAATGTAATATGGTAACGTAGGGTTGCTATCCGTGCGGATTTTGCCGGATGTATCCGTTAGAAGTGAGAACTACATATACGGCACTATGGTGCCCTGCTCAGTTTGGTACACCTCGCGCTCCTAGGGCAGTTAACTGATTCAATGCGTAATGAAATAGATAAAACGAAAAAACAGTGAGGTGCCAAGTCAATCAAACCTCTTTTCCCCACATAGCTAGCTATTACCCATAATTTCCCAGCTCCCACAAATTTGTGTGCTTTACGCAAAGCGTAATATTTTAAAGACTGTGAGCATATACTAACGCTTAAAACTATTAAAAGAATATAACGTAAATATTAACGAAGAAATTATAACGTATAAGCTATATGATATAAGAAAATTTACTCTGATGCTGAGAGATCGAGCTGAATACTTATAATACTTATTGGAGACCTATTCTTGTACTTTGTACATTATTAGCCTAAAATATTTACACAACTTTCCAATTGTTTAATTCATAAAAACAATTTACAATCAGTGACACCTAAATTTTATAGTATCGTCACTGAGAATGTTTGGGTACATGTTTGAAATGTCGAAAGAGTATAATTTTGTGTCTTTGTTTACTTTGTACGTTTTTTAGTTGATCCGTGGGTTCGATTCTGGTTTTCACATTGTATTTGGGTGAAGGTTTTTTATGTTTCAAAATTCGATTTAGTAATAATAATAATGGCTCCCATGTGTACCACCTGAAGTAGTGTAGGAGAACGATTTAGTAACTTAACTATTTTATAATTTGTAAAAATATGATTTATTATACTCCGCATATTACCTTCTATTTTTTACCTAAATATTACGTAAAATATATTGTTACACTGAAAACATTATTACATATTGTTTATAAGATATGTGGACACAAGAGCGATCAAAATGTGGATCAAAAGTTTGTAAAAACTGTACAAATCCAGGCCGGATATCAAATTAAAGGAAAGTTTAATGGGAATTGGAATATAATGTTTACTTTAAAAATATGTTTACTTTAAAAGCACGAAACAAAAGTGCAAGTAAACGTGTGACAAAATTGTATAGGCTATACGTTTTTATGTGGAGCATCAAACTAAGGAATTTTATTCAAAATACGTTCTCGGTATCTTTAATCATTTTACAAAATTAATATCTGTCAACACTCGTTGTCAATTTTCGACCGTCTTCAAAACGTTGTAAGCTCTGTTTACAGAAAAACCTGACATGACATACTGTCATCAATTTGTGAAAATTATTACAAACAGGCCTATAGCTTTCTATGGAGACGAACATAAACGACAAAGCCAGGAAGATTTCACGGCTAACGCTAAGGAGAAGAACTTTACTTACAAATCGTCATCATCACCCTCAAGGTTTAAACCAAGAATGGTTTGTTCCGGTCTCAAATAGGCAAATATTACAGCTGGTCACTCCAGCGCTTCCTCGGACGTCCCACACCTCTCCGTCCCCTCGGCTTATAGTTCCATAGTTGTTTGGGGATGCGGCAGTCATCCATTTGGCAAAGATATTCCCACCAATTCAGCCGATACTGGGTGATCCTGTCGAGTATACTCATACTCCCTGCCGTATATCTGTGTTTCTTCTATGATCATGGAGAGTATATTCTGCCACGTGCCTGAGAAATCTCAATTCAGCTGCTTGGATGCGACTGGCCTGGTTTTTCGTTAAGTCCAATTATCAGACCCATAAAGAAGTGTGGGAAGAGCCATCACCTTGTAGAATTTTAGGCGTGTTCCTTTACTTGCTGACTTAAGGGTTCGCCTAATGGCCCCGCAAATAAGGTTGAACCTATGCAACTTATGCACCAAGTTGTTGCTTGCATTATAAGACACACTGTAGCCCAGGTATTCAAAACTGCTAATTTGTTACAGGACATCTATAACAATTTTTGCCCGTACGGGATCAGTTCCACTAAAAGCCATCACCTTGGTTTTAATTGTGGATATCTGCAATACAGAGTCTTTGCAGATTCCACTTAACAAATGTATACCCATCTGCAATCTGTTTTCAGAGTCCGACTTAAAAAAAAAAATACAAATAAAAAAATTAAAATTTATGAATCCGATTTTATCTAAAAATAAGGTCACTTCGTTCACAACAGTTGGCGATTCCTGTGGATCAGGGACCTTACTAGTCATTATTATATTTTACGTGCTGTAAAACGGAGTGGATCTGTAAATACAGATTAAGTCAAAAGTGGCTGACACTAATATTTATCACGCGTCAAGCACTAGCACTTTTATCAAGTGACACAAAGCCCAATATGTACCGTAACGAACCCTGTTCACATCCTCTACACTAGATTTCTACAACTCAGTAATCAGGCCATGGACAAAGATCCCTCTGTCATGTCGTTAAACTCAAATAATTCTTCGTATTGTTTAAATTAGCAGCCATCCTTACTATTTCTTTTAGGTTGTTTAAGACCTGAAGATGTCAGCAATGACGAAAAGCTTAGTCGAACAATAAAAAATTATAGCAGTTAGCAAATTCATAAAATCAAATAATTCTACTTGACACAGAAAACAGAAAATATGAAAAGTTTAAATTTTTGGATCTCACCATTACTAGGTCACAAAATAATCTTAGTTTTCAGTATAGAAACCTACTTTTACAGATACCGTTATACATAAACAATCACTAACGTCATGGCACATAAAATTAAGCAGTTTTCATGCAATGGTTAATTGTCTCCTTATAGTTCTTTTATCCAAAGAAAATTTCAATAAAGAAGTAGATATTATAAAAGCCATAGCAGAAAATAACAGTTATGGTGAACGAATAATAGACTCTTTAATTAAAAAAAAAACTGAAGAAAATTATTTTAAAATAATTTCTATCCATAGAGCCATCAGGGTAAAAAAAATTCATTTAACAAATTACATTCCGTTTGTAACAGACAGAATTAATAATAGGTTAAAAAAGCATGGTCTTAACATGGTATCAGTAAACAAACGTAATCTTTTTTCATTACTAGTCAGCAATAAAGAAAAATCAAACACTCTGGAGAAAAATGGAGTTTATGAAATACACTGTGCAGAATGCGATGCTATTTGTATCGGACAATGTGGTCGTGCTCTGAAACATCGCATTTCTGCTAATAAGAAGGCGATTTTAGCCAATACAGCCAATACAGGTTTTGTAAATCATTGCTTTCAACAATCATTTCATAGATACAAAAAACATAGCACTACTCCACAACATATAAAAAGGTAAAAAAACTGATTTGTTAGAAATTCTATAAATTAAAAAAGCAATAAAAAGTAACAAAAATTTAACACATGGAGGAACATACTAAATTTTGTGTATCTCCTTTATTAAAAGCTGTTATTTAGTTTAGTTAATTTTATATTTTGCATTCAGATTATATTTAGTTTTTACAGACACTTGACCTTCCCTTAGCCCCTGCAACCCCCTCTCCATCTTCACACCTCACACATGTTCCGATACACGCCCTAAACGGATGTCCACCACCCTTACATCCTCTGTTTGAGTGTTCACTCGTGTCTTTGACAACGGCTTAAGAAGTCGAAACAGCTGTCAGAGTTAAATAAAAACTGTGAAACGTATCAAGTGTTTATATATTTTTAAAAACCTTTGTATTAATATGTTTCACCAAGTGCCCAACGAGTCATCAATTAATATCAAATAATTCTGAACGACCCTGCGTGTCCTCTAACATTCCCCTAGAATGAATCTAAAATATTTATTAGAATATGCATTATTATTATAATGTTGCAGAAATCAGATCATATAGGGTATCCATAAGTATTAGAGAAATGATAACAGGTAAAATAATTTAATAAATAATAATGAAAAAATATATAATGGAGTTAAGAAAGAAGAAGGAAGAATTGTAAACAAGAATAATAATTAAAAGAATAGACTAGACTGACAAACAAATGACTTTGACCCAACCCCAGAGATTGGCCAGATAAAGACATTAAGATGAGAAAAGATTTACAGAAATTAAGAAGACAAATCAATGATAAGAGACACAAATGAGTAAAGAAAATATATAAATAACCATGAATAAAACAATAATGAAGAAAGTACACTAATCATAAAAAATAAGTAAGACCATTATTATTAAATAAAGTATGTTGTTAAGAACCTTATTGTAATAAGAAAGTAAGGCACAAAATGTTAAAGAATAATTATAAATGTATATCTAAAATATCATTGAAACCAAGAGTGAGAGATAGATAGGGAGTGATAACAATAAACAGTGAAGTGATGAGAATATTAAAATAAACAACTTCTAATATTAAGGAAAAAGAATAGTAACCAAGTGTAACAAACCAAAACCATAACCAAATGATGAATAGGCAAATAAGTTAATTGTGTGAGACTGTAAGAAACAGAGTAGTTGTGGGTGTAAGAAATAGAAAAACATATTCTGTTACTAAAAGAATCACTAGAATGATTATCTTTCTAGAATAGATGGTGTCGATTCAAAACTCACCAAAATTGTTATGTTGTTAATTTAAAGAAAATTAATTTGTTTGTTTAGTGTTTAAAGGAGTATAAACCAAGAAAGACTGACTTTACAGTAATATGTTTGTATTTTTTATGTAAGTAATGAAAGTATAAAGAGATGAGTAGTAGGATCATTTTAAGTAATGACATACAATATAATAATTGTAATTAGTAAGAAGAAATATGGCTGAACAATATACAGACCATTAAGTTATTTCTATATTATGTTTTGTTAATAGATTTAAGTGTTAAATAGGTGTGTGAGAAATGGGAGTAGGAATAAAACTAGTAATGACATAAACTTAACAAGCAACAAATTAATAACTATTATATAATTAGAAAGAAAGATATCAGATAAGAAATAATTTTGTAAAAGTATAATTACACTAATAGATTGTAAAACAGTTTCAAAGTAATTCAAAAACCAATAAGTGCGAAATGAAAATAAGCAGACCATATGTACTTAATAAATAATGTTTAAATAGAGCAAAATAAGAAATTCTAAGATGTTACAGTTTAGGCCTATAAATGACATAGCTGTCTAACTTCAGAAAACCCATTGTAAGCAACTGAAAATTGTATTTGAATAATAAGACCAAGTAAATTATGTAATTACCATTAACTAACAATAATAACATGTCAAAATTGTGATAAACAGTATGAATAAGTAAAATATGTACTAACATAGTATTATCAATTTTGTCCAAAAACATTAATACATGGCCTAGACCAGCCTTGTGAGATGTCAAATTGATCTTTGAAAGAAAATAGGGACATCTATATTAATATTTCAAGCATTGGAAATATCCCCAAGGAAAAATAACCTTTATAAAATATTTATTCACTTTGAACAGAAAACCAGGATTTATAACAATAGTTTCAAATGTAATTAACCAATCAGAGTCAAGGAGGTTGCCATAACAACAGAACGTTATTATAATTTTGACCGTTATGTAACGGGAGGTCCATTATTATAGACGCTATATTGATGCGTATTATATCCAGAGGTATAGACGCTATATTGATGCGGACCTTTTAAAGGCAAATAACGAAGAAAATCAAAAAGAAATGAAAGTAAATTGAATACCAGAAGTCAACCATAGATCCAGCAACTCAAGGAGGAACAATAAACGAAATTTCAAAATTAATAATTAAATAAAAAATTGAATAAAAGAAACAGACGCCAGAAGGAGACGGCAACCCTATCTTTGAAAATAAACGAATGTACTAACCCAATAGTGAAGACACCTTGACGATCCATAACACTAACAACATGGTTTTGTTAAGTATGAATTAAATTATAAATAATTACGAACTAAAACTAATTAACTTTTTTCACAATATATAACTCTCACTCTGAACTTTGAACACAAATTTCTTTCAAAGATTAATGAATCATATTTTTAATAACACTGTATGCAAATATAAGATAATCCTATGTCCGAAACTGATAAAACTGACACACACTTTTGAACAACAGAGTTGAATTTTCATGTAAACCTTTTTAGTAGTTAAGTACCACAATTGTAAGGTGGTGTACTTTATTTGACATCTTGTTTTAAACCTTTTTCGTACTCAAAAGAACTCATTGGCAAATTAACTTGTGTAAATAAGTACACACGCCAGCCATTGCGACGTTATACGACTGAAGCGCTGCCACCTTTGCTATCCGCTGAGTGAAAACTAATTTGTGGCCGAGGTTAAACTTTATTATAGTAACATCTATTGTACGACATTATAAAAAATTAATGAATTATCGAATAAAATAAATAAGTACGAATCTTTACTAGCTGTCCTGTGTTTATTTAAATTGTATTATGTATGTTATGTTCTTTAGCGGAGAATAGAATTCTTTGCTCAAATTTTATGTTGGCAACACGTCCAAAGACAAGCGAAATTCGAGTTCCCGCCAGTCAGCGAGGTAATTCGAATTAATCATCACCGTACAGGAGACGACTAAATTTGAACCTTTTAATTGTTTTATGAAAAACAATTTGGCGCCTTTCGGGAATTAAAAATACAAAATAAGGACAGGTAAGGACTTCGGTACTGGTTATTCGTACGTTCGCGACGGACGCAGTCTGCGTGAGGTACATTTAAAAGCGACGACGACTTGGTAAGACTTTGAGAGAATATACAAAATACATTTTACACTTTTACAATTAGGCGGACGACGTCTGGTTACACTATATGAAAACTTCCATTTGAAACGTGTACCTCTCTCTTCTTTTTAAGGGAACAGCGATGTTTGACTTATAGATGTGTCGTATTTTACCTACGCCGCCCAAGAGAGATTTATTCTCCTTCATAATTCATGGATTTTGTTATCTAAACCAGGTGTCAATTCATAGCGAAGTATTTATACGGATGCTCTTGTTCAACTTCTACGCAACCCACAGAAAACTTCTGACAGGTATCAGAAATATCACGAACTCACCCTTTTCTTTTTGTCGCTTCGGCATAATGGTGTATCTACTGCGTTGTTACTAGCGACCGTATAAAGTATATACGACCCCTTCTTTCTCCAGACGGGGAACTAAGTTCGTCATGTTTTCCAACGACATTTGCTGCAGTTGGTTAAAAACTTTCACTACGGCAGAAATAAACATCGGAATGACGTTCGTTACGTTTTATCAAAAACTAAATAAATCTTTTGCGAATCACGTAATGCCGCGAGTCTTACTCCGTACCGAAGAGGTATTCAGATCAGCCGTAGAAACAAACAAACCCTCTTGAAATAACTTTTTACGGGGTAACATTTTCTCTGAAACTCGACTAAACAATGTGGAAAAAACGTCTCTCTCCTGTGCTCGTCGTCTGTAAAAACTACTACTCTCTTTAAGCCCGCATCAACGAGCTCTCAAGAATAAGACGGGCGGGCGGTGTTCCCAGTGTTTTATGATCGAATTTTCTCTATAAGCCCGTTTAGCGTTTCTACTTTGAAACACTGTTCCAACTTGTTCAAATACTGTAACTGCAGCGCTCTTGTATTTGTACTTTAATTCGTACTCTTTTTCTACTTTGTAATTAAATTTTTGAAGGTAATTTTAAAAGATAAAATAATTATAACATAACTGTATAAATGCGTATCTAATATTATCAGTATAAATCGAGTTTTACATTCATTTTACTTCCATGTTCCTTACGGAAATGGAAGTATGGTGATGGCAAAAAAATCGTGTTCGAAATTATTGCAGACTCTGATTGTACTACTCTCAAAACATGAAAAAAAGTCATTTTTCGAAAAGTGTCTGTGTGTCTATCTGTCTATAGATTTTTTTCTATGGCAAACGATAACAGCCGCAAATTCAAACAGAATCAAATAATTTTTTGCATGAAGCCCTGAATTGTAGAGTTCTCAAGACTTATTGTTTTTGGTAAAGATCGGTTAAGGGAAAGGGGTAGTTTACCTGCAAAGTTTTATGTTTTTACAAGGGTATTTTCTATGGCAAACGATAACAGCCGCAAATTCAAACATAATCAAATAATGTTCTGCACACCTTCCTGACCTATAGAGTACTCAATGTCTGTTGATTTTGGTGAAGATCGGTTAAGGAAAAGGGGTAGTTTACCTGCAACGTTTTTTTGTTTTAACAAGGGTACTTTCTATGGCAAACGATAAAATAACTCATAGAACTATTAAAGAAAATACAGCTAAAGAAGAATAAAGTGATGTATATAACCATTTTAACAAATAAGCATAGCGATGACAATTGACTTAGACGTGACAAAGACAATAACCCTACCCAAGCGATTGGCATAGTGAACAAACTTGATATGAACAATAAAAAACTATAATAATAAAATGTAAAAATATTCATTTTGTAGTAAGTGAAAGGAATGATGAGCCTTGAAAGTACAAAACCTAGAATAACAAATAATATATTATAATGGAATATTAATGTGTGACAACACTTTAGGAAAATAAGTAGTTTTCAAATGACCATATTATTGATTAAAAAATATTCACTTAAATAAACCCAGATTAGAGCCAAGTGCATTAGATAGGTACACAGTTAGTAAAAAGAAACACGGGAATAGTGGACAAAATAGTGAGCAATAACCAATGCATTTTGAGGGACTTCAAGCAAAAGTGTACACTAAAAAAGACAATAAAGTGATGAACACCAAAAATTGGGAGTTAACCGAAATGCATGGAATAAACAAAGTGTATACAACACCAATAGGTGTAATGAAATAAACATTATATCCGAGTATAAAGGATCAATGATGTTCTATCTTTTGTTAATAATGAATGAATAAACTATGTTATTAGAAAATAGTAGGAGACAGGGAGGGTGTTGACACTAAATCTTAATGTGTTTATAGGCTACTTATACTTGTGAATTACTGTTATGTGTTTACTGTTTATACTTATGAATTATAAAGATAGTTAATAAGACAATTCTTAATCCTAGATGGATATATAATAAACGGTTTAATTTATGTTATTGAGAGAATAATAGTAGGGTAACAAAAACACTAAATGTTATACACGTTATCAGAATGCTGATTATAAGTTATATTATGTTAGAATTTTAATGATGGATAATTAAGAAAACAGTAGTGTGTTTTAAAGGGATGGCAGGAGTCTAAAAATGTTAAAAGTAAATGTAGCAAACCTAGGCTTAAGAAGTAAAAATTTATTCAAAATTAACAATAGGTCTAAAACAGTATGTACTAATTCAACCTAATTATGCAATAACTAAGCAAATTTATAAAGAATATAGGAAAGAGGATGTAACTAAATTATGTAAATTATCAACCATTGTAAGCATATATAGGCCTAGATAGCAGATAGATTAATTGTAAATTGTAATAAGAAAATGACTTTAAGTAAAAGGAAAAGTAGGTAAACATAATATATTTCAATAGGGAATTATAAAGGAAACAAATATTACTCAAAAAACACAACTATAAAATAAATAAATATAAAAAGGTAGAAAGAGCCAAAACGGTAACATACTAGATCAGTAATGAAAGCTAGTCTTGTTTGGTTTCAAAATAATCTACAACCGAAAAGCCATTTAAATATGCTAATGACCAGTATATTAGATATACTATAAATAAATTATACGAATTAGAAACATTTGATCACTTTCAGTAAAAAATTATAAGCAAAATATGACAATGGGACAAAATTTCCAACCAATGAAATCGGTAGGCTAGTAGCCTAGTAACGAAAAAACGGTTAAAAACATTTAAGAGTTCAATATTGGCTTCAGTCGAAGACAGATGAGAAAATATTTATTCCATGATTTAAAACGATCAGAAGAAACAAAAATAATGACAGAATATATGCGTAAGTTATCAAATTGAACTAGTATCACTAATAACAAATCATGAATACAAATTAAACAAAATTAAAACGTAAAACTTACCAGCAAAATTATAAAAAAGATGAAGTAACTACCCAGAAGGAAGAAAAACCAAAGGAAGATAGCTACCATAATAATCCCGTGTGGACGGAAGATCAGATGATTTGGGAATAGCGTAAGTATAATTTCAGATAAATTTCCAACACCTCAGAAGAAATACGGTCGAACATTGTGACACAAACACACCAACTTTTCACTTGGTTCAAACACAGTATCAATGAATGACATTAATAACTATTCTTGGATTTCGTTGTCCATGACGTGTCCGTTACTTAACTAAATATCACTATTGTTTGACGACTCGGAACACTAAGTTTTTTATAAGTAAAATCGTAAAGATTTACCTTACAGCCTAAACCGGCTTTCACCTTTAAAAGGCTTCTTCAGAGGCTGCCGTAGGTAGCGCTGTCCGTCTTGTTGTTGGCGACGGGATAGATTTTCGAAAGATCGATGCTGTGTGTGTGTGTGGTGAGATGTGTTCGAATAATGCGTGCGATTTGAATTGTGTCTGTTCGTTTAGGATGTCGTTTTTATTTGTTTTTGTGTGTTTGTATATTTCTAATTGTTCTAGAGTGTCTAGTTTTCGGCCTTTTTTTTGTGTGTACGTGTAGAATGTTCATGTTATTGTCGATGTTTTTATATGTGTGGTTTGCTTCAATGAGGTGGTTTGCAAAGGTGGATTCTGTAGTGGTGTGGAGTGCCTTTGTGTGTTCAATGTATCTCTGTTTGAAGCTATGTCCTGTCTGGCCTATGTAGAATTTATTGCAATTTGAGCAATTTAGCTTGTATACACCGGGTAGATCGAATTTGTTTTGTGTTTTGTGCGTGCGTTTTGATAGTGTGTGTTCTGTTTTGTTAGTAGTTTTGTATGAGATTCTGTATCCTGGTTTTTTGAATTTGTGGGCAATTTTTTCAGTTTGTTTGTTGATGTATGTTAGTGTTATGAATTTGTTGTTTTCTGTCTTTGTCTGTTGTTTGTTTTGTGTTTTGTGTAGGAGTTTACTGACTATTGTTCTGTCATATCCGTTAGATTCTGCTAGATATTTTATCGTGTTTAGTTCGTCTTTGTAGTCTTTTTCATCTAAGGGGATGTTGTTAAGTCTATGTATCATGGTTCTGAAGGCAGCTAGTTTGTGTTGTATTGGGTGATTGGAGGAGTTGTGTATTAGTGTGTCAGTTGTAGTTGGTTTTCTGTATATACTGAATTTGTGCGTGTGTTCTAGTTTTGTGATGGAGAGGTCTAAGAAGTTTATGGTATTGTTGTGTTCGTATTCGGCAGTGAAGGTTATGTTATTATGTATTTTGTTTATGTGCGTAAGTAACTGTTCACATTGTCTTTTGTTCCCCCTGTATAGTATTAGAATGTCATGAACGTATCTGTGCCAATATAGTATTTTATGTGAGTGTCTGTCATTGTTTGTGAGTATTTTTGTTTTTTCTAAGTGTTGGAGGAAGACTTCTGCTAGAATGGTGGATATGGGGGAGGCCATGGATAAGCCATCGTTCTGTGTGTAGTATTTATTGTTATAAGTAAAGTAGTTTTGTTTTGTGATAATGTTCAGAGTTTCTGTTATTTCGTTGATAAGTTCGTCTGGTGTGTTGTTCTGTTTGAGTTTGTTTTGTAGGATGGTGATTGTTTTCTAGGTCCTACACACGAGCTGGTCCAATGTTTTCTACAAAACCAGACGTTTCGGCAATGCTATCGACTGCCATCATCAGTGAAAATCGAGTGCGCTAACGTGAGTGGTATACGTTAGTGACCACAGTACTGTGGTTAAGGCTAAAGAAAGAAGTAGATTCTATGGAAATATTTCATTTCGAAAATGATTTTAAATATAAATCTTAGAACATTGAAGTCATGTATGGTTCTCCATACCGATATTTTCTATGGCGAACGATAACTGCCGCAAATTAAAACAAAATCAAATAACGTTTTGCACACATCCCTGATTTGTAGAGTACTCAAGGCCTATTGATTTTAGTGAAGATCGGTTAACGGGAAGAGGTAGTTTACCTGCAACATTTTGTTTTAATAACAGTAAAGTACTTGAAAATTCATTTAAACTTTTTCAAACAATGGTAATTGTTAAAAATAAAATAATTTTGTTGCCAGGCAAAAAAATTATAATTTTTTCGTTTTAATTTAAATCTTATATGAGTTAAAACATATCGTTCCTGGCAGGCAAGGATATCTCAATTATGTAATGTTTACGTTCCCAAAGTTTTATTATTGTGATTACTGCAATAAAAAGGCAGGCAGGACACACACACACACAATTCGCGTTATTTCTGGCCTCACTCATTTTTATTTTCTTACGTTTGCACGCTTTTTAAATGGAAAGTGCCGAAACCCACATCAACACAACGTGTGCAAGGCGAAAAGGTGTCCAGCGTGGACAGCGATTTGCTTCCTGTGGATTGCTCACCAGTGTAACTGCACGTGTTTACAGAGGAACGGTTCATAGACAGATTTTTCGTCTTTAGGGAGTGAACCCTCTGCAAGATACTCAGGGTCCATGAGAGACTTCGGAGCGATCCTTCTTTTCCGCGTGTTTGTTCTGTGAAACGTACACTGTAGATTCGCAGGTTTACTCTGAGCAACGCTCCATAGGGAATGTAGAATTTTCTTTCCACGGTGTACCCTCATACACACTAAAACCTGCTCTCATGTTTTGATTACGGACATACTAATATTAAAACTTTGGAAACTTGAGCACTACTTAATGGAGATCAAACATTAACTTTTACAAGCCATTAATTTTATGCATATTTTGAAGCAATAAATGTTTTAATAAATTAATACAATCTGTGTACTTATTTCTGTTATAATATAAGAATTACAAACTAATATGTGCATGTGTGTATGAATGAAAAATATATAAATATTTTTCTCCTCTGGAAAATTGTTTGCCCCTCCTGGAAAATATTTTGACCTCCCTGATGACTAGTTATTTACTAGCCTGCGTGGAATATAGCGTATGACATGGATCAGAATAGTTGGTGTTAAACAGAAGACACAAACGTATAAGAAAGAAATGTTTTGCTGAGAAATTGATAATTTTATACGGGTAAACAGAATCGTCGTTCTGGAATTCAGAAGACGAATGGAAAGAAAGAAAGACTCGATTTTAAAAAAGAAAAGTGACTAGTTTGTATTAACAGGAAAGACTTTGATAACACTATAGACATCATTCACCCTCAGCCGATAACTCGCAGCGAGAGCCTAAGTTCATTACAGGAATCAGATCGCAGCTCCCTTTGTCCAGCTCTTCGTTCGACCTACATACATTTTATTCAAAAGTACAGTCCTTCCTCACGAAGGTTAAAGATAATCTTCACCCACCTGACACGGGGGTACCATTTTAGCTGATACGTCATTTCTTCAGAACTCAAGCATTCACTTAGTTAATACTTAAATGATTTTAAATATAAATTTTAGGACATGGAAGTCATGTATGGTTCTCCATACCGAGTTTTAATTCCTCCTGTAATATTCGATTACTGTTGGCTTCACTTCCGCTGAATTTCATCAACTTAGTTTTATCTCTATTAATTCTCTACCCATAAGAATTCTGAATTCTCCATTCAACATATTTTTACAATTCTTTCTTCTACCAACAAAATAATATCAGCAAACCTCATCAGAATACCCCCTCTCCATTAACTTTAACTCCCGTTACAAAAATTCCCTTCAGCTCCTGCACTGTTATTCCAACGTGCAATTTGAAAAGTAGCGGGGATAAGCTACATGCCTGTCTCACCCCTTTCCTTATATTCGATTCCGTTCTTCACCTTCCAACTTGATGAACAGCCTTGTAGTATTTAAATTACAACGATGTATTGAAATTATTGATTTTCATTAATTTAAAAATAGACAGACAGACACCACACGCGCGCGTGCGTAAAAATACGTTTAATATAAATTCCGTTTAATGTAAATTGGTACTTTTGAAACTGCATATTACACTACAGAACCAATGTGTAACTCATTCACTGACATAATGCATACACTGATATAATCTTCTGGAATCGACAGAAGATTTATATGTTTCTGGAGTGGCTCGATTCACGCGCATGCCTGTGATAATGTGTTGATGCAAATTTATGTGATGAAAAGTTGGCAACGCGCCGAGCGTATTTCTTTCTTTTTCTTCTCTTCGTGTAAGTGCCGTTTGCCTTTCAAGTATTACGTTGGAAAGGAAAGCGTTTAAAGCGAAAGTTCAATACACAACGCTTCATTGTACCACAACAACAACAGGCCGCATGTAGGTAAGCTACAACCATTTATGGATTTGTACGTCTACTTGATATAAACTTTACGTCTATGATTCAGCGCCGCCGTCCGCGGTTCTAATGACCCACATGTTTCCGTCTAGCGAGTGCAACTCTCGGCACTTCTGGTTTCTCCACCTCCAACTTCCGTTGACCAACGGGCTGTTTTCAGAATTATATAAATATCAGACAACCGTTATCAAGCTCGAGCGTGAAGAGAGAGAATCGGACATAAGAAAAGGTATGAGTCAGGGATGTAACTTATTTTGGAATACTGGTTGAGAGAATATTTCAAAATGTGTGAAAATTCGGGTCCGGTTTGACGTAAAAATTTAAATATATTTTAAACACGATGCCGTTTAATCATTCGCTCTTATGTTAATATTCGATAAATTTTTAAGAGTTTGTTCTAATAATATAAATAAAGACACGCCTATAAAAGAAACATAGAAACAAATAAAATAAAATAGATTCAAACTAAAGAAACACTCGTGACGAAGAAGGTAAGCGGCATGAGGTGTTTGTAAGTTAGCTCACTCCTCGTTGGGCTACAGTTGAACGCCCATATCGCATAACCACATTCAGTGGCTCCTTACGTATCTCATTTGACATGCACGAACTCGAAACTACTTCCTAAAGGAACAAGTGAGTTCCGCGAAAGGACCAAATTTTGTTCAAAACACTTCGGTTGTGAGAAGAAACAATTAGAATAATTCAAATCTTTTTGGTTTAGTGGCATTTGGTACATATGGTCGTACCAAGTAAATGGTACGGTGTACCTTGTACGGTTACCGGTCAAGGGACCAGGAAAGCAAGTGGAAATGCAAATCCATATCCTCTCAAAATCTCTGTTTTTTTTTTTACATAATCGAGTGAATTTAAAGGACGATTAAAAACTGCTATCATATATTGAAAAACACGATGCAGTTTGGCAGGATCCGGAAATTAGCAACTGACGGCTGAGAGATCCTGACAAAAGATGCATTCACATCTGCTGTGTGACAGCTTCACTAACAATTCGAACCTTTTGGCCCCTGCTACACCTCAAACAAGACTGAAAAATATTTTATAGAAAAAAACCTGCTTTCAAATTCTCCTTCCGTCCTATTCCTTAACGAGACTGCTGAGCGACGAAGTTCCTTCTCAGCCTTCCTTTATGCACAGTGGCCGAAGGCTGTTCATATTTACACTGATGGTTCTAATATAAGTAAATCTATGGCATGTGCCTCGGATGATGCCATCAGGAACACCTTACAAGTGTGTAGACTTTAGGATCATGCAACCGTATACTCAGAAGAGGTGATAGCAATCCTCCAAGACTTAATATGCGTATGTACAGTGGAGAGAGCAACATGTAAAGAAACTATCATTTAACAGCTTGTCTACGTCTTAGCAAGTAAAAGTATTAATTCCAGCTGTAACAGAAACTGCCTTGACGACGGTTACTCGGCAACGTACGGGAAACAGGAATTTGTATTCACTTCTGCTTGTTAAAAACCCATATCAGAGGCGACGAAACAGTGCCCCAACAAGTAACAATGCACGGCTAAGTTTCCAATTCAGAAGCTGTGTACCCGTTTTCGAACCCATATAGACTTCAAATGCATCATTTCTGCTATATGGGAAGAGTGGAGGACACGATGTAACAGGAAAATGGTAACCAATCATAATGTTGTTGTCATAGCAACGAGATATCAGTTGTATGCAGTGCTGTCACAGTTTATATGACTATACAGCAATAGTGATTGTAACGGAAAATTTGACCTATTTATAATTTTAATAAAGAAGCTATGTTGAAAATAGAAATAAGGGTGTGTTTAAGAAAGCAGAGAGGCAGTGAGAAAGTGAGGCGGCAATAATGTGAAAACAGAATTACTTGCTAAAAGCTTGATAATGCATGTACGGTATGTTAAGGCACGATTTGGGACACTACGGTCATAAACTGTATTATGTTTCAGAAATAAGGGTGTTTACCAAATGTTGTAAAACCTAAGTGCATATAACAATAGCTGGCGTGGGAAAGCGATCTTGTTGTGCAAGTGAGATAGAAAGAGACGCTACTTTCTGTAAACACGTTTGCGCGGAGAAACGTTGGGCGAATTAGAAAAAGCGTCATACGTTACGCGGGAAGTTTTAGTTAAGCGGATTGGTTGAATTCGTATTTAGCGGTAGTTTGGACCTATCGGAGCGTTTTGTCGTAGTTCGTAAGTAAGGGAAAATTGAGGCATGTATATATTGTGAACTTAGAGGAAATAAGGGCAGTCTTCTTAAGATCGGCAGAAATATACGGAGAGACTCGTGTACGTTGTTTTGCGTCAAATAATATAGATATTTTAATAATTAACGGAAAGAATCAGTAAATTTCTCAGAAATAACAAAGTACGGGAACACTATAATTATTAATATCGAAGTTATAATAAACAATAATAAATAATAAATACATACGAAGTTCTGTTAATTCTTTACGTGGCGGTAATTCGCGGAAGGAGGCGTTGGAGTTCGAAAGAAAGTTTACAACGGTATAAATTAGTCGGGCCAAACGCGACGTGGAGTGAGTTAAATGCACTTAAGTTAAATTTTGTCATCTTTGTGTCCAGTGTAATTATACAACATAGTTAGAGGTATAATCCATATGTTAGTGTAGTGCACTTGTGATAAAGTGAATTGTGCAAGTTTAACCAGAATCAACACGACGACGGCTGCTGACGAATCACCGATCTACAATAGCTTCAGGGCCACGCACTTTGGAAGGATTTACGCAAGTAAAGAATAATGAACATTTAAATTCTATTTTTTGATAAATAAACATATGTTGGTATGCAACATAGTGACTCAATCTGTCATAAAGGACTCACTGCTAGTTAATCATATTTAAAATTTGTTCAATAAGTAATTCAATTCATATAAGAAGATTTCAATTTTGTAATGTATAAATACAAATTGTCATTAAAGTGATTAACATACTTTAATTTGTGTTTATTATTACTGGCGCCCTGAGGTAAATCAAGAGTCGGTACACTAGAATAAGTACCATAAACTATTATAGAAATTATTATATATCATATTTGATAAAGATAGTTTGTGATCTTATTTTTTACATGCTCATAGGCCAATATAATTTTCAAATCAATAATTTTAACTCTTTTACAAAGGCCTAGCAAGAAGTGTATTACATGATGGCCCATAGTATTGTTACGCCATTACAGAATAACGGCGTAAAGTTAATTAACTAATATTATTAATATCAATTGATTAATTACATTAACATTCAGCTAGGAATATAACTATGACAGCTGTGTGTGTGTGAGCACAACACCAAACAAACATTACAATTAATTGTGTGTTTGTTGTCATAACTACTCATCTACAGTTGGCCTAATCATGAGAATAAAAACTGTCGAAAGCTCCACAGAAATGCTGTAAAAATTATGTCTACTTATTGACCAAGGCAAGAGGTGTGCTAAGTGTTTAACATTCATTGGTTGCTCTCATTGGTTATTTCAACATTTTCTGTGTAAATCAAACTAATGCGAATCATATGAATAACCACCACAGTACGAACAGCTGTTGAGTCTTCAGTGAGAACGTTATCGGGTATTCTGTACACTGCTCGTCTCTGATACGCACAAACAGCATTTAGTTTTAGTTTATTTCAGTTCTCTCCGTATTACGTATAAGGGAACGCTACTAAGCTCCCTGAGCTGCAGAACTCTCTCACTTTTGAATGAGATACATTTATTATTACTTAGGTAAATTTCAATATTACGCAGTTGAGTGCTGAGAAATATTAATTATGTCAAATTACTAAGATACCGACTTTGTACTTTGAACACAATTTCCCTTAACTTGATCTCCAGCATAGAGTTTTACAATTTTCTTAAAACTTTGAGTTCGATTTTTGGCCTGAGATTAAAAAATTTTCATGATAAATGCTACGTACTGATTTGGGTTAAAATGACCTTTATCGTTTTTTATTTCTGCATTTTTTGTAAATTTGATTTTATTCCGGCCTTATGCCTGGCTTGATTTTTGTATTTTTTCAAAATTTTGTATTCTATTGTAGGCCATGGCATCCAAAAATGTATATATTTGCAAAAATGAGCACTTTATTCACTGTGTTGACGAAATTCTCTTTAATTTGATCTAAAAATGCAATAGAGTTCTACAGGGTAAAAGTATAGATTAATTCAAAAGTTATCGTGAGACATACCCAGACAGACAAATGCCAAACGATCGAGTTAGAACTAAGAACAGCATAATAGAAATACTGTGAGAAATGTTAGAGCAAAGATCATACAGACGTAATTAGAGTTATTAGAAACTTATATAACAATACTATTATTAGAGTAAATAGTGAAAGAAAAAGAAAAACCGAACCACAAAAGTGTCAACTAATAGATGTGTAACACAGGGGGTGCAGTCTTTCACCTATCTATGCAGTTTTTCACCTGTAGACATCAAAATTATTTATGTTTAATAATTAGTAGAATTATTCATATTAATATTTAATTACATTGATATAAGTTATTTATATTAATGAATTATTAATATTGATGGGTATATGGAAGGTTGTTGACAAATTCTTTACTGAATATTGACAATATAGAGTCTCAGATTTCCAGTGATTTTGATTCTTCTTCTTAGTAGGAGTATTATGTTTTATGTGAGATCATAAACAGTCCAATATTCGGTCAGGCAATATTTGGTGAACACAACACTAAACAAACATTACAATTAGTTGTGTGTTTGGTGTCATAAATACTCATCTACAGTTGGCCTAATCATGAGAATAAAAACTGTCGATATGTCCACAGAAATGCTGTAAAAATTATGTCTACTTATTGACCAATCTTTGCAAAACATTCGATAAATAATAATACAAAATATACAATAATAATAATGATGATGATAATAATTAATTATTAAACATTAATAATTATTAATGGTAATAATGATGTCTACGTGATACATATCAGTAGATACTCAGAATTTTTTAGACCTCTCTTTATTAATTTATTGTTGATTTAAATGCTATTAAATTGTTTAATTTTTTTTTTAGAATGTTGAAACAAATGGAAAGGAACATTTCACCTCTAGAAATTGACGTCATTACATAAAAAGGTTACAAAAGTATTGGTAAATCTTGTAGGTCACTGAGACTAAACCGTATATAAATAGGCGTAATCAATGAAACCGCTCCCGTCGAGTCGAGAGGGCGCGAGCTGCCGTAAACTACGAGAAACAAATCAAAGAAGCAGGTAGGCCTATCTATTGTGAGTGATAGCAAATAAACGGGGAGAGAGGTGACGGACGCGCGGCCGCGAACCTGGGCAGACGCCAAAATGTCCCGACACAATTGTCTGACGACCAGTCTTCGCGATTCTCTGTGCTTTTAAATTAGAAACACTGTGAAGAAAAGATTCTCGCCGCGGCGTAAAATAGGTAGGGTCACGGTTAATGTGGCTAAAATAACAACCGGTTCCCCTTGGCGCAACGCGCATCGACTATGTGTAGATAGTTTAGGCCCCCGGGAGGAAATTTTACGCCTGTTACTGCTTCAAACCGCCTGTGATAATATTTATTACGTACGGTTTCTATTGAGTGATCCATTCACAGGACCGATGCCAAAGAGAAACAGATTTGTATTCCGCCACCGCGATTCCAAGTCCCACGAGGTTTACGCAAAGTTTCAAACGTAAATATACTTTTTATTTCATTTATAAAGACTTGGCTCAAAACCGTAAAAATTAAATCTATTAGGAACTTGTTAATTCACTTAATTTGAAATTTGACACGTTATGTTACAATTTTTATTATATTTTTAATTTATTTATATTGCAACTTTAAGCAAACTATTAAGCAATTTTATTCTAACAAATATGTTAGCAATGTGTAGAATGTGCTTCCATTGGCACACTCCTCACTATGATTTACAGTTCGTGTGTAGATATTTATTTAAACCTTCGCTTGCCTACATCAGTTTGAACGGTTTCTGTCTCTGCAGAAGTTGCAGCACTTGTTACATTATTTTGATGTTTGTGAAGCCTTTGTTTATATTTAGCTGCAAACAGATTGATCTCATCAGTAACCATAGGTATTTTAAGATCTCTATGGTTGCCATCTTTCCTTACATACCATGGCCTATCAAGAATACTGCGAAGCACTTTATTTTGAAAACTTTGGATTATTGTATTTGGATGTTGGGTTTCTTTGTGCAACTCCAAAGTTGCACACCATAAACCCACACCGGTTTCAAAACTTGTTTGTATTATAACAGTTTATTATGCAATGACAGACAGTTCAGAGCGCCTTCCAAGTAGCCACCACATTTTCTTGAATTTTATTCCAAAGTCTTCACGTTTTTTCTAAACATTTTCTTTCTAGTGTCATGCCCAAATACTTTACCGATTTGCATGTGGAATTATCTGATGATTTACTAAAATAGGTAAGTACCCTATTTTCCTATAGGTGAAGCTGACATGAGTAGACCTTCTCTCATTCCGTTTAATACGGCATTTTTTTTTCTCACTTTAGTGACATTACAAACTGCTGTCTGCAGATTGTTCGTGCAGTTTCTACATTGTTACCGGTAGCTAAGAGTGCAAAGTTAGCTGTTGTCACTTCATCGCATTTCGGAATATCTGCCGTCTACAAGAAGTATAGAATAGGCCCAAAAACACTCCCTTGCGGTTCCCCAGCTGAAATATTTTTAATTCAGAATAATCATCACCACACTTTAATCTTAACTGTCGTTGTGAAGTAATTATTATTATGCAATAATCATTAGATTCACCAAATGATTCTCCAATGAAAGCAAAACATTTCTAGCGTATGATCGGTGCGTCTGGATTTTTTACCCTACGCATACCTATAAATAGAGCTAAAAACGTTTTGTACTGGTTCCCAAATCATACTTGTGTAAGTCGACCTTTCCTACAATGAAAATAATGAAATCTATGTGGAGAAACAATGTTGAAGGCTATTCACGTATCTCTTTTTCAGATATGAGATTCCAGGCTTGATACTTATACAGCGCAGTTCAGATATATATTCTATAATTGTACAATATTTTACTAGATAATCAACATTCAATAATTTTGTAGTTTTATACAACCGACAATATAAGTATGAAGCAAGAGACGGGAAGATTCTCGTTTTTCCTCGCTCTCCTCTTTCATTATTCATCCTGCTCTCCCCTCGCTCTCTAGCGCGCGCGCGCACACACACACACAGAGGATACAAATTTTATACGAAATAATTCATGACTACATATTACTCTTAAACAAAAAGTTTGGACAATTACTTACTTTTTAAGTAATTCTTTTTTATGGAGGTGCATTATAACACAGTAGTTGGTAAATACGGCTGTGCCTTACGCCGTGCACGTATGGTGACATGACAGAATTTTAAAGAAAATCGTGTAGCAGTAAATTTTTATTTTTATTTTATTTGTATAACAAGAACGACAAAAAGAATAAGAACAAGAATTATTACTGTTACTCTCTCTCTTTATCCTCCAGTTCCCCTTACTGAATGCCTACATCACGCATCCACAATAATCTGCACCTACTATAGGCTCTCCAGTTTGTGCCTTCCTCTGTAGTTTTTCGCATTCACTGCACCCTCAATCACCAAATTCATTAATCCTGGGCGTCTCAGCCAATTCCTTACGAATATTCCCGTTACAGTACTCGTCAAATTTCTCCTTTCTCATATTATTTCCAGATCCTGTTCATTTATTACTTTGTTTATCTGCTTTAATTTTACATTCTCCTATAACACCACGTTTCAAATGCTTCTATTTTTCGTTTTTCAGCTTTCTATACTGTTCAGGTTTGCCTTCATATAGTGGCACGCTCTAAAGTGCAGTAATTCGTAATTCCAAACCTAAAATTTGACGGTAACACATTTTTCTTCTTTAAGAAAAAAGTGATACTGCATAAAAGCGATCTCCATCCCTTGGGATACTGTTTCTCAAGTAGGAGAGTTCATCCACTTCTTCTATGTAATCCCTGCTTTCGCTTGTAGTTATCATGAATTTTCGGTTTGCTTTTTGTTGATTTTTAAGCTAAATCTTCTCGAAATGAACTTTACCGTATTTACTGAGACGAATAGTTTAAACATTAGGATTTTGTATCAAAAATTGGCTGCCAGCTACGACTTTGCCGTAAGGAAGCGTGTGAACGACTCTAGCCTTCAGCCAACCATTAGCTTGGCATTCACTTTCACAGGCTGAATCGACTTTACGGCTGAAATTATGTGCCAAAAGTTTGATAAAATTGAAAACTCCATACGGGATATCAAATTAAAGAGAATTTGACCAGAATCGTAATATGATGTATAGATTAGAAATTTTGAAATTTTTGACCCCAGTGCCCAAAAAATAGGAAAAATTGTAATGATCCAGCCGGGTATCATACTAAAGGGAATTTTAACACAAATCTTAATGTTTAGAATATTTCGCGTTTATTGTGAGATTGAACTACATTTGTTATTTTACTAAACAAAAACATTAAGGTAGTCGGGATTTTCGTAATTTTTCTTGTAACTGAAAAATGATCTAATATCAAAATTTATTTAGTAATAAATATATTCGTTCAAAATAGTGAGCGAGTTCTGCAGCTCAGGAAGCATACTAGTTGTAATAATCATAATAATAATAATAATTCACACTACAAATCGCTGAGTCACGCGAAGACGGATATTTAGTTAAGTGTGTCGTTGGTTGTAGAGCAGGATAAATAACAATAAATATTGTGGTATTACAGGCGAGCCATGTTGCGTACAATGTCTGTGACAACAATGACTTAACTCCTTTATTATTCGAGTCCGGTCTCGGGTCTCGTATGTAACCGCTAGAAAACGCTGATCCATTGCAGACGCACAAAAACGTCGCTGCACATTGTAAGCTGCTGTAATAATATTTATTTCTTCCTCAGTTCATTTGGCTTTCATAAAATTAAATTCTAAACACATTCATACACATGTTTTAAACCAGTATTATGCCTGTGTACAGTGATGTGATACAATACTCGCAGGAGGCTTGTCTACTTAAATGTCTCTTCTACCTCATTTTCTCCAGGAATACATCTGAAAAAAACCTCTCTCAATTTCAAAACAATATACGAAAAGTGAAACGTTTATTCTTGAGGACAGGTTTATTCATCATTGCTCGCTGAATCCAGACACACGCGGGTCACTACCAGTTCGATAACGTCTAGCCTCGCCATTTTTGGACCGGGGCTGCAAATGTACGCTGAACTCACGATTAGCAGAGCACATCAGCCTGAATTCGGTCGAAGTGCGTTGTTCACCGACGAAGCACAATAAAATGGTGTGAGGGATGATGGAAAATTCTGAAGTCAATATTTGGCGGTATGAGCCTTCCGATTCACGCTTTAGGGACGGTAGTAACTATAGCTACTCATATAGGATAGAGAAAATCTCTCGCTGTCCCTCGCGATCGTATCCCATACACACTTCCCACTTCGATTATCTCACTAGCGCTGACGCAAACCATATTACCTTCCCGGGAAAACGATATGAAAATCCTCACTCTCTTGGCGCGTCTGTAAGCGGGGAAAGGACCTATTCCCGCGAACAAAAAAGAATAGTGTGAATCCCGTAAATACATACAACTCACCTCGCTGTCCTGCAAGGACCTCGTGGAGATGGCGTTGCCGGCCCCAAGCAAGGACATCGAGTTTCATCGCTCATTGCCGGAGTCCACAGCCCGAGTAGACTCAGCCAAAGCTCTCCAGCCTCACGTCACAGTGAACTCGACGCTGAAAGCACATAGTTCTGACACCCTAACTCTGATACAGCCAATATCAGCTCTGATACAGGCAACGTGTGATCTGCATCCCCACGCGATCTGAAGATCCGTCTTGTGCGTCTTCACCAAGGAGGGAAGTTTTCAGACGAATCGGAGAGCTATCAGCAATTGGTGATATCGGCCCTGTAGATCTTCCATCCTTTTTTCGAGGCCCATAAACCTGAACCTCAGAGAGAATCACAGTTGACAAAAATACGTAATTAGATTACTGTTAGCTCAGGAATTAAACTTAATCAGAACACTAGTTTGGATATTTTATTAATATAACGCTGACGATGCAGTCTTAATACAACAAATTGAGGATGAGTTGCAGTATTATTTACATCGCGTAGAGCATATTTGCAATCAGTATGATTTCAAACTATCAAAGGAGGAAACAAAGATAAGAAATTTCTGGGGAAAGTAGCCAGTAAGATCAGAAAATATTCTTGAGGGAACAGTTTTGTGAAAAGTCTCTGAGTTTAATTAT
The DNA here is from genome assembly GCA_034769895.1 of Magicicada septendecula. Classification (NCBI taxonomy): domain Eukaryota; kingdom Metazoa; phylum Arthropoda; class Insecta; order Hemiptera; family Cicadidae; genus Magicicada; species Magicicada septendecula. The sequence goes on from CM068368.1 coordinate 777,414,667, forward strand.
CTAAGTTGCGTTATCAGTATTGGGAACGAAACAGGACGAGATGTCATATGAAATAATCGATGTTTCAGGCTATGCGTGGCATCATACATAGAACGCTAAAGAATTAAATAGGGAAGAAACAAGGATTCATTTTATAAAACAATGACAATGCCTGTGTTAATGTATGGGTGCGAATCATGGATGCCTACAAGGAAGATTATAAACCAAATTCAAAGTTCAGAAATGGGTTTTCTGAGAGAATAAATGGTTGTATAAGCCGAGTCATTTGCGTAATGAGGACATTAGGAATGAGCTACAGGTATTGTGTATAAACAATGCAATTCAGAAATATCGCCTGAAATCGTCGCAACATCTGGAGGATACACGGCTACCTAAAGTAGCAATAGGTATACTGTAGCTCACTTGGATCAAGGGATGCAGGAAGATCGAGAACACCATGACGAGATATAGTGTGAAGACGGAACAAGTAATGTGCCTTCGCCGTGAAGTGAAGAAGAAGAAGATATAACAGCTGTTATACTCTTTATGCAACATATACATATATACATGTATATATACATATACACACTCACAGTCATTCTCCTAAAAAAGACCACTCGCGTGTACGGCTATAAATTATTTCTGTACTGCCCGTACAAAGGCGCTGATGATGGCAATAAATTTTTCCGAAACGTCGAAACAAACGTTTATAATTGTGGACTAATTACTACCAAACCTGACGCACAGTACCGACCTTTATTCATTCTCGGTCACTAATAAACTAAGAATGTTCTATATTCACTTTCAACACATTGTCCATGACTGGGTAATTCCGAATAGGAACTCGAATCTAGTACTTTAAACTAAATGAATTATGGGTTTCATAAGATCGACACATAAAAACAAAAAAATTAAAAAAGGTCGGAAAGCCGCTGGGTGCCGCAGATGAATGCAGTAGTTAAGTGCAGTATTGTACTGTACGGAGTACCTCCGTATCACGGTAATTTACAGCGCCCCCAAATGGTCACGTGTCAACATTACTTGATACCAGCACGCTACGCACGGACAAGAGGAAACAAATCGTTGCTACCACTGAGGCAACCGTTAAGTACACATTGCTCCATTATGGACTGTATCCGATCAATATGTATTTTAAACGAATGAAATATCAAATTATATTATATACTGGGTAAAAAGGTTTTAGGGCTTTTAGTGTCCGGGACGCAAAGTCTATTACGATGTAAGGAATGCAATTAATATTGGTTTCAAGCTCTCACGGGGACGACTAGAAAAAAATCCTTTAGGGCAAAAAACAAAGACACCCAAATCCGAATGTATAAAGTTATGGCGATTTCGGCGTTGCTTTTCGATATGGAAACGTGGGTGCTTTCACGACGACACTCAAGTTGATAAGTTGATTCATTGTAACTGAGATGTGTTTTCTTCGAGGTGTTCCAGGGAGATCTGAGTGAGGAATCAGGACACACGAAATGAACATACTCGGTGCTGGAAATAGAGGAGGCTAGGAATAAGTGGAAAGTGTATGTGTTGAGGATGGTTGCCGAAGGAAGTATTCGCATATAATCCCGAAGACAGGAGTGTTGTTCATTAGGAGGATCACCGAAACGCTGACAGTGGGGGTATAGAGGAGTTCTGTGGAAGCGGAACACGCGTAACAGCCTAGACCTGGAAGGCGGAAGGAGAAGAAGAAGATATTTTAATCACTTGCTTTATAAATAAGATCATCAGAATTCTATACCTTGTGAAAACGGGTTTAGCACAGCCGATATACGCTAGCTGGATTTTCACCTTGCTTCAACCTGTTTTAGGGGAATCCCTTTCTTTAATCTTAACCTGTCTGGTCTTTCTTGACCAACTTTTGGTCTTTTCGACCCTGATGCTATTACGTTTTAGATGCTAGGGAGCCTTTCATTGTTTTCATACTTCAGCTTTACTATGTAAGCTTGTTTTCTTGTTTTTCTTTCATTCTACCCGTAAGGGACCGGCCAGGGTTAAAGGTGACTCAGAGGGATCAACGGTCCTAGAGGCGGAAGGCGAAGGTTTCCAACGGCACCAGAAGAACCTAGGAGGTGGGTCTCCGAATGAAACCCAGAGCAGGACGAGAGGCTCAAGGTAGCACTCCTAACATTAATGTATTACTCTACAGGACGCTGGTAATGTTCTTAGAACACATTTATACTTCTCGAAAGTCACAAAGGGACAAATCGGATGGAAATAGGAAAGAAATTCCACTCAAATTGTTTAAGGTAAGGACTGTGCCAGTGTTATTGTATGGTTCTGAAACTTGGGTTCCGGTGAACAAGCATCTGAGTATGATACGTGCTCGTCTTATCGTATCTTGTGCTATCTTACAAGCATCGGAGTATGATACTTGCTCGTCTTATCGTATCTTGTGCTACCTTACAAGCATCGGAGATGAGATTCTTGCACACGAAGAGATAAACTCTACAACGAAGGCATTCGTAAAGGGTTGAACGTTTTTAATATCCAAGATCGTATTGCACAAAACTAAGAGAGTTGGATTGCTCATCTGAATGTGATGCCAGATGACAGGTTGCCTAAGGAAGGAAACACAAGCCTATTGGACAAAGAAGTACAGGAAGATCTGGGAAGCGCTCACGATGTGGATGTATTCCAGTTGGAACCGGAACAGGTGATCCGCCTAGTCCCTGACATATAATAATAATAAGAAGAAGAAGAAGAAAAAGAAGAAGAAGGCTTTATGCATAACAGGGGCCTAAATGTTCATATGTACAATCATCATCATTATGGCTGGGACTAACATTTGTCTACCCATTGCTGAGCGAATTCCTCTCCCAAGGAAATCTTGTCATTCCACCGCGGTACTTAATCATATCATCCTGCGTCGGTCGTGCAAGGGGTCGACGTGGTGTGTTCGCGAATCTTAACTATTCAGTCACGCAAAATTTGTGCCCACCCGGCATCTTGACGCCTAGCCAAATGCAGTGCCCAACTGTTTCACTTTATTTTATAATCTTTTTTACGCAGGATGTCTACAAGTGAAGCCGTAACTCGTTTTCTTTACGTCATGAATCGTTCAGTTTAGGTACTCGATTCTTACATGGAAAAGTTACAGTCCACTGTTAACGTACTGCCAGAAGGGAAGCACTTTATAGTAAAAGTTTTCCTCTTTACATCATGCTGTAGGCGAGAAGCTACCTCTCCCTTCCTGGAAGGTCCTCCAGTCATCTCTTCCTGCGTGTGCGCACAAATCCAGTACCCGACAGACTTTGTTTGAAAAGTCTTGAATCTGACATTGTTTGTAACGTTCTTTATACTGACGTTTACAGTTCTTTATTCTATCAGTCAAAGTTAAAGCAGATCTTCGCAGTTCTACTTTATATTTCTACATTTTTTACGTCGTCCAGTTCAGTGTATTTTTAACTCCTCTTAAGAATGTCAGTTTTTAGCTTTTTATTTTACTTTCTTCTTTCGTAGTTAATATTTCACTGTCGTAGGATAGTACAGAGACGGCCATTATTTTTGTGAAGCTTTAATAACATGCTTCTCTACGAACCTTGCTTCTAAAAATACTCTTAATTGCTCCACAGATCTTAGCTAACTCAGCATCTGTATCACAATGCTTATCGTTTCCTAGAACAGTTGAAATGGCTCACTTGATCGTTAATTACTGTTTTCGTTGTAACTGATTCGTCGCCATTACTTTCGCTTTTGCAGTGTTCGTATACATAATGATCACAAATCTGCTTAAGCTTAAAAACAGATTTTTCCTGAATAATAAGCAAATCGTAACATTAAAATGCAAGTATGCAATTCATGTTAATAGTGTAATACTAATCTAATGATATTTACAGCAGGATTCACTAGTTGTTTTGATAAAAGTTATCCATCAGTTTTTGTACCTACATTTCATTACATGTGTAATGAGCCGGCGCGCTGAACAGCCTGTTGCACAAGTAAAAATGTTTTAACGATAAAAAATAAAAAAATTCTTAAATACTAACTTTTATTCGTGGATAAATAAGAAACGTCCGTATTCTTACAAAAGGCGTTGGAAGTGATTGCCTATATGCAGTTTGGTGCTCCAGTCATCACACTGAGATATGTGTGACGCGAAATCACCTTCACAGCGCTTTGAATACTCGGCTAATTTTTACAAGTTGTGGGGATTTGTGTCTTACGCTTTTTTATATAAAAAAGAACAACATAAAAATCACTTGCAGATTAATCAGAGGCACGTGAAGGGTACAGATTCCGGCTGACAACTCTTTCTTCAGTGAAAGCTTCACGATCGCAGCTCAATAAATCACTAGACGTGTGATATATGTTGCTTCATCTTGAAAGAAGCAGTTCTCGCTTTCACCACCAGTCAGCTGAGAGTAGAATCATTAGAAAACTCAAGTCATACCTATCTGTTGAAATTCTATAGAGAAAACGAGTTTCGTATCAAAAAAAGTATCTCGATAATTCAAATATTAGACAAAACGCCCCGCATAAAATCTGTGTATTTATTGTGAAGTGGTTGTTTTTATCAGCTAGTGAAGGGTTATGTAGACCAATACCTTATACGATTTTCCATGTTCTCGTTTATCAAATTCGTAAAATATTGCTGCGCGAGTGGCTCATGTGAAGGAGCCGGTATCAAACCGTATACTTAATCCTTTGTACGTTTTTTCTGCCTCTGTTAGAATCTTGCGCTGGTACTTTTCATTGATTTCACAGACTTTTGCATTATGTCTTGATGTAGTCACCAGTGTCATCACCATATGGTATTTTCTATGCGGCAGGTCCCAGACAATACAGCTGTCCCCTTTGTAACAATTCAATTATCATCACCTCTTAGTACGACACGGCACCTTTCACTGCTTGCCATCCACAAATTTCTCTCTCCCTCTCTTCTATTCTTCATTTACTTTTTGTCCAAAATTGTTATTAGTAATCCGTTTGCCCCAAAGACACTAACCATTGTTAGTATATTCCAGTTCAATTTCCCTTTCTTTTCTTTACAGACATAGAACTTCGTCATATGGTCAAAATTATCAGTTTCTTTTTATTTTCCTCACGTTCTGTAACTTGATGTAATTTTTAAAACGCATTCTTGTACGATCTACGCATTCTTGTTATTTGCTTCTTCCTCTGTAGTTGCAGATTTTTATTTATAAAATCAAATTTGTATGAAGAATGTTTGTATTTTTTTAACTATGTAAGAGACTAGTGGAACGTTTCTACCTGAAAATTCCGAAAAAAGGGAATTCACTGAATGAACTATTTTTTTTGCTAACATATTCAGAGTAACAAAAAATCGATACCTGAGTAATCTACATGGTCCATGACCAAACACGTTACTTTTTCTTTTTACACAAAAATGACAGTTCCATCTGTAATATATATTTTTTTGTTAATATCTCGGCATAAAAAATTTTTAATATTGGTTGAAAATTGACAAAAAAATAATTTTTTCTTATGATTTTTTTCTCCATACCCACGTAGGCTAGTAACTTGAAATGCGTGTGTAACATTAAAAAAATAAAACAAAAAATGTAAACCACCGGTTATAGGACATTTTCTACAATCTGTAATGCTCAAATTGTACATCGTGGATTTTTAGTGAAATTATAACACTAACGAATTTGTGTGCCAAAGTTTAGGCTAAAGTGTTGAATACAATGGCAACAATTTTGATTTTTCCTTTTTGGAAAACTGATTTAGTCAATTTCTCGTGTTATATTTATCAAACAAAGGAAATATGTTTTCATAGTGTGTTTTAAGGCAGTTAAAATTACTAATACAAATTATTTGAGACTCCTTTTTCTTGCGTATGAGGCACTGTGAACTACGTTTGGTTCAACTGGTTCCTCCCTTCTTCTCCTCTCTTTTCCTCCTCTCCCACATTTCTTTCATTCTTGATCGATGTCTCTCCCTCCTTTCGTTAGTCCAGATGGGACCTGTCCTCGTCTTGGGTTTTTCCTGAAAACCTTGGGGATTTTTTAATTTCTTTTTGAGAGGCAAGCATTCTTCACTGTCTTCTTGAGTACTCTGGAGTTCTTCTATGTCTTTTTCTGCTCCTTTGAACCACGTATTGGACAATTTGAGCTCCCTTTTTTATTTTTTTATTTAAAAAAAATTTTTTTGATTGGCTATGTGGGCTTGAACCAAGAGGAACTATATAATATACCAACATTTATTTATAAAGTTAAGCAGCTGCTTGGGTGTGTGTCTGACTGGGAGTCCATCAAGTACTCAGAGTAGATATAAACTATTTATATTGTAATTGACGCACAGTCAATATAAAATTCTACCTCGTTTAGACTGAGTTCAGAATTCTAATAGGATTAATAACTTTCATTGTTGTTCTCAGCATAGCGCCAATTCTGCACGATTCTCGTCTTCAATGACCCGTGGGTCAACGCGTCACTCACATATGTGCGGACAGACGACCTCTATCGATGCAGAATGGTTAGGCGAGTTACTAAATCTAGTGTGAAACACACAACTTTCTCTTACCCACTTACCCAAGTTATTCAAGCTTACTCGCTAACACTAGTTTAATTTTAATTATAATCTTAAATGGTATTATTATTAAAAAGAAATTATAAAAACAATGTGGGTATAGATTTGGTTTATAAAGTACATTTCATATTACATTCACAACGCCAATTCACAATGTCATTTGCTTCAATTTTTTTCCTTGATATGTAAATTACTTTTTGCAATATACTAGTATATATTGAAGACAGTTTTATAATTATTTTCCTTTTATTGCTACAAATATAGTATGTAATATGTAGGTCGGAAGCCTTTGATGAAATAATGTGTTCTTAATTGCTCAGCACTTCCCGATACTGACTCTGTGCACCAATCAGATTGCATCGTTAGTAAGATGAGATTACCGTTCTGAGTCTACGTTGCCGTTACGCTGGCATAGTTAGTATTCATCGACCGCACCTTATCATCTTCGATGGAGGCGATCCATCGTGTCGTCGTCACTGTACTGTCGGTGTATCCGTTGTTTAATGATCTGCGGAAACATGTCGCCAACGTAACGACACTGATATGTGATAAAAGATTAATTATCACCGATAACAGCTGCTTTGATCAGGGAAGATGCTTTTGGACGGGGAGTATTAACAATTTATCAATTATTTTAAAACAATTGATTTCACGAAAATGGTACTTCCCAGTGGAGAAGATAAAAAACTTGGTGAAAATTGACTTTTATTTTAAGGTGTTTCTGAAAGTTTTTATTCGTAGACTTTTTACTGAGTACGAGAAAGAAAAAAAACCGGATGCGACAGCGACCGTCCCCACGTGTGAATGGAGAAGCGTCATGGCTCCGTACCAAACGCGAGAATGAATGGACGCGATCAGAAATAGATTGTTCCCAATTAGTCAATCGCATTTCTTAACACTTTCGCGCGTCTTAATTTTAGTTTAGTCTGTTGTTGTTTTGTATTTTTTTTTTCTCTTCTTCCAGCAGGGTACTACAACCTTCCTTTTTACTGAATAAAGTAAATCGACTGTTCTTTTTACGGCTCACGCAGATAAAACTGCACTTAAAACTCCATCGAAAACCGAATGTCAAACAATGCTGGCCGTTGAATTCTGAAATGGTAAACAACTTTACAATTTTATAACTACGAAGATATCGCAAACAAAACAAAGATGCCATTACTTAACGCTATTTATACAACTTTTCGAACATTTCGTTGGAAATTGTGGCTAAGCATAATCACTGAAGAACAGACAAACAAAATATTAGACATGGAGATACCTCAGAACAGTTAGAGTGGAAGAGAAAGACAGAAATACAGAAATTAGAAGATATTTACAGATGCAATCTATGCTTGTGTTTTCAGAAAGAATGTAATTTGTTTGATGGTGACAGCGAATTTAAAAGATCAACAAGTGGAATACAGCAAGTGGAAAACTAAGGAAACAAGAAAACTCGAAGAAGTAGAAAAAAATCTGGCATAAAGAACAGCAAAACCTAAGACGGTAAAGGACAGGGAAGGAGACATCGTACTTCGGAAAACAAAGATTAAGACATTTTTTTGGAGGCTACAGGGTTATACGTATGTAGTTTGCTTGGTTGTAATGGACTGTATATATGTGGGAAAGAATCTGTATTGTTTCAACACGTCCATCTCAAGGCAATGATCATGGTTTATCTTCGAGACTTTGTTGCTTCTTTACTTAAATAACAGACTAAGGGAGATATAACGTGGCCTTCTTGCACCACGGCTGGCTTTGTATTGTCACACTTATGATTATTATGATACGATGATATATATATATGTGTGTGTGTGTGTGTGTGTGTGTGTGTGTGTGTGTGTGTGTGTGTGTGTGTGTGTGTATTTTGCAACAGTACAAATGTATAGGGTACTGTGCATTGCACAAAGTAATTAAAATAATTAATTAAAGTAAATAAATAATTCATATTGTTATCAATAATAATTCAGCTTTCTATCTGAACTGTAAAAGGAACGACCAACTTTCATGTCGGGACAGGCTGATCACGCCACTCTGCTATGTCTGTGTGTACACACGTATGTTACATGTGTGTGTGAGACCTGTCGATTCCTGAAAAGCGCCACCCTTAATGAACGCTATTAATATATGAATTTATTTATTTTGTAAAGATTGTGTGCACAATATCACAAAACCAAATACACCAAAGTGAGTATAAAAATAAGACGCACATGTATATAAAAAATAGTGTGAAAAGAATAAAAAGTGCGATTGTAGTGAAAATAAAAATAAATAAAACTTATGTTAAGATAAAGAAAAATTACATAAAAAACACATAAAAATTACCGACAAGATGAATATCGGGTAATATGCAAAAGACTTCGCATTTCGCGAAGACAAGCGAATTAAGAGTGGTAATAATCGTGTGTGAGAAGGGACGCCAACGACAGACTCTGACATGCAGAATATTGTCGAAACATGATTTTAGCGCCCTAGGGTATAAATACACGAAACGCGCTAACTTAATTCTCTTCCTCGTTCAACCATAGTAGCAGCCGGAGGCTCTGCCCGGCAACTACAACTCTTTCTCGTACAACTTCCGTAGCAGCCGGAGGTTCTGCCCCAGAGACAACAACTTTTGTATATCAACCACAGCAGCAGCCGGAGGTTCTTCACGACTACTCATCACTTTCGTGAGAACACCTGCAACCTGAGGCCATGACGGGAGACGAGGGAGCAGCCAAGTACATGTAATAGAATCCAGAGAGGGACGAGGATCAAGGACTCCAGGATTACACGACTACAAAGGAGTATCCAGGATCGCGGATCTAGGACCGAAGAGGACGCGCTGCCGATTTACCACGACAATAAGATGAAAAACAACCATGTAGCCTATTTATAAAACAGAGACTCACAGAAAGACAATATAATTAACAATGTAAAAAGAGAGACAATCCAATTGAAAGATGAATTAATAAATTTTGCAAATGTAAATAACTTATTTCTTGTATAGTAGGAGTAATGTTTTAAAAAAAATGTTTTAAACTATAATTTTGAATCAATAACTTAATCATTTATACTTAAATTGATATAAAAATAATTAATAAATTTTATTAGAAAACAAAGCAATGCATATGCAATATATTCAAAAGAAATTAGATCATTAGAAATAAATTAGATAATCTAATAAGTATCACACTAATGAGCAAGCCGAGAGCAATATTAGATAATTATAAATGTGTATTATAGTATAAGATTGTATATTATGTCTATGTGTAACACGAGATTATCACTTATATGTAATAATTAGATGTGTGCTACGACTACACACACAAGCAAATAATAATGATATTTTAAATCGCAACCAAATAAGAAATTTTTGATTAATACATTTTTAAATGATTTTAAACTGATTACGTTGTGTTATTATTATCACGATTACACCCACCATATACACACACGAATTTAATGTGATGTAAATGGCTTCCAAGAACGTCGAGGAGCGCACATTAAATAAATAAAAAAAAATAGTGTTGTTGTAATATATAGCCTATATATAATATATCCATCCATATGCTTCAAAATAAACATTTATTGCTTCAGCAATAAACTAGGCAGGGTCCAAACTATATGTGGAATACTGAGAAGGACATTGAAAAGGAAAGCTAGACAAAAGACGTGTATCAAATTCTATAGGCTAAGACAATAGCAGTACAAGGACTGCTATACGGATGCGACCTGGACTATAAGGAAGAATGACTAGAGCCAATACGGGCTCCAGAAATGAGCTATTTGAGGTCGGTAAAGGGATATACGAGACTCGATCATATAAGAAACGAGTGTATTAGACGAGAACTTGGTATAGTTTCCCTAAATGAACTCATTCAGAATTATAGAAAGTGCTAGAAACAACATCCAGAAAGAATGGACAATACCCGCTTTCCGAAGTTGACTTATGAGTATGAGCCGGTTGGAAGAAGATCTGTAGGCAGGCCAGTTACCGGATGGCGGGAGTCATGAGGCCGGAACAGGAGGAATCCTACCCATGAAGTGATGATGATGATGGTGATGCTTCAAAATAAGAAAAGAAAGACGTATGTGAAGCGCAGAAAAAATTGACTAATCAACACGTTCAGAGAGGTGGAACAGCGTAATAGGAGTAGCAGTAAAAGCTAATATTGATATAAATTGAAGATGAATAAGACGGAAGAAATAGAAAAGTACGAAATAGTGCTGTAATATTTATGAAATCAAAAGTAAAAATCTTGTATTTTTGGAGTAAAACTACTATAGTTATACCGTACAAGGAAGTAAAGGTTTTGAAATCCACTACTTCAAATGGCTGCTTTGGTCTTTTATACCTGTGGTTTCCAAATTTAAAGCTCTTGACGACCACAATAAAACGAAGAAACCTACCGGCAGGCAGCTTCATAAGCGATACATTTTCGACAAGTAATGTAAAAATACAAAACCAGTTGTATATAACAAAAAAAAAGGTAATTTTTACACGTTTAGAATATCTTACTACATATCTTTACAGATACAAACTTTATTACGTCAGTATATTAATGAAGATATATAAGAAGATATTAAACATTGTATGTTTAGACAAAATCTTCGTTTTTCGAAATTGTGGGAGGGAGAGGGGGAGAGAGAGAGAGAGAGAGAGCGATTTCAAGTGCGAGTGAGACGTTGTGAGAATGAGAGGTAGAGGGAGAATGGGTGAGAGAGATGGTGTGATTGTGCACATATACATATATTTACAATATTCTATAGTACTCTGGACTATAATTTACAACAATATGAAAACAAGTATTATCCAATTTTACTTGTTAGATAGATTTACCATAAAGTTGTGTTTGTAACATTATGTAAACTATCTGATGTAAGGTCGTAAAGTTCTACAGTTATTGTGTAATTTATATTTTTCTAAATTATTGATTGTTTTTAATACCAGTAGTGAGTGAAACATGTTAAAATAACTGTTAATAATTACATACTTGAACATCCCTTAATCTGTTTTTAGTTATAATATATTTTACTATGCTATATGTTGACTGGTATACGTATAAACCTTTTCTGGATCAATCTAATATCTAATTGTTGATTATTGCTTTTATAATTAATTAAAAATATCATTACATATAGTAAAACTATCTCAACTCCTTCACATATACAATGATAATTACATACGCACGCACACGCACACGCACTCACATACACAAACACGTTCACGCAAATAATTGTTCTGTTGTGTTTGACATTTCTTTTGTATTCATACACAGGTCATTATGATGACAATAAACACTGTCGAAACGTCGACACAAATAAGTTAAAATTTGTGTTCTATTTTTGACCGATCCTCACAAACCTTTCACTGAAAAATTCATTGATTGACGGTCCACTACCAATTCAAGGATTTAATAAAAAAATATAAAAACCTAATATCACGACAATTATTGTTTAGATTTACGATAAAGAAAACAAACGCGCAAATTAAAACAATACGTCGATTCGGGCGTCGCACTGCATGGACACTGTGTCACCGTTCCTTGATGTAATGTGATTGTAGTGGTGGTAGACTGCTCACTTCTCTTACCTCAAGTGTGTGTTAATAACTCAGCGAGGGGAGGTCATATCTGTGTGTCTAGTTGTAGCTAAGAACGCGTTTAAACGTAACTTTGAATAACAGATGGAAGTGGACTGAGAGATGGGCGTCTCTAGTGTACTAGTCAGCAATGACTGACACCATTTTATCATCATAATCAACGTAACTTTGAATAACAGATGGAAGTGGACTGAGAGATGGGCGTCTCTAGTGTACTAGTCAGCAATGACTGACACCATTTTATCATCATTATCAACGTAACTTTGAATAACAGATGGAAGTGGACTGAGAGATGGTCGTCTCTAGTGTACTAGTCAGCAATGACTGACACCATTTTATCATCATTATCAACGTAACTTTGAATAACAGATGGAAGTGGACTGAGAGATGGGCGTCTCTAGTGTACTAGTCAGCAATGACTGACACCATTTTATCATCATTATCAACGTAACTTTGAATAACAGATGGAAGTGGACTGAGAGATGGGCGTCTCTAGTGTACTAGTCAGCAATGACTGACACCATTTTATCGTCATTATCAACGTAACTTTGAATAACAGATGGAAGTGGACTGAGAGATGGTCGTCTCTAGTGTACTAGTCAGCAATGACTGACACCATTTTATCATCATTATCAACGTAACTTTGAATAACAGATGGAAGTGGACTGAGAGATGAGCGTCTCTAGTGTACTAGTCAGCAATGACTGACACCATTTTATCATCAGTATCAACGTAACTTTGAATAACAGATGGAAGTGGACTGAGAGATGAGCGTCTCTAGTGTACTAGTCAGCAATGACTGACACCATTTTATCATCATTATCAACGTAACTTTGAATAACAGATGGAAGTGGACTGAGAGATGGGCGTCTCTAGTGTACTAGTCAGCAATGACTGACACCATTTTATCGTCATTATCAACGTAACTTTGAATAACAGATGGAAGTGGACTGAGAGATGGGCGTCTCTAGTGTACTAGTCAGCAATGACTGACACCATTTTATCATCATTATCAACGAAACTTTGAATAACAGATGGAAGTGGACTGAGAGATGAGCGTCTCTAGTGTACTAGTCAGCAATGACTGACACCATTTTATCATCATTATCAACGTAACTTTGAATAACAGATGGAAGTGGACTGAGAGATAAGCGTCTCTAGTGTACTAGTCAGCAATGACTGACACCATTTTTTCATCTTTATCATGTTCAGAACACGGTATAGGCAAGGTGCTGTCTGCTCTGTCTTCAAAACTCCTCCAGCCATCTCTTCCTGGATCTACCCACACACCTGTGTCCTATAGGTTTGTATTTCCAGACTATAGGTTTGGCCAGTCTGGAATCTGACATTCTTTCTAAGTGTTCTTTCCTTGTTTTAATTTTTCATTCACGTTAAAACTTGTAACTCTCCTCTTATTTCTTATACGGTAAAGTTTAGAACACCTTTTAACTCCTCTTAAGAACGCCATTTCCGAGGCCTGTATACTACTGTCTTATTTCTTGGCTGTAGTCCATAATTCACACCGTAGGACAGTACAGTGACCGCCATAACTTTGTTAAACTTTAATTTTGTATCTCGACGTTCCTTGTTTCTAAAAATACGGTTGATTGTCCCACAGACCGTCTGTAACTTGCTTAACTTAACATCAATCTCATCATTTCTACCATAGCCAGTATCATTTCCCAAATAATTAAAACGGCTCATCTTTTTCTAGAATTCGGTTGTTAATTATTATTTTTATTATTATTGGTTCCTTGCCTCGAAACACCATTACCTTTGTTTTTATAGTGGAGATTTTCATAACCATTTCATTATCCATTTAATTATTAAAGTTAATAGAGTCATTATTAAATTGGTTTTTGCAAGATTACGTCGCGGACAGCCAGTTGGAAGTCACTACCCTAAACTATACCCAATAAAATCAGGAGTACCGCAGAGTACTATTCTTAATTTCAGTTTCACAAGTTCTGTTTACGAAGACTTTCCGGCAACCAGAGAGAAAATCCTTGGAACGTTTGTAGACGATACAGTCATATTAGGAAGCAGATATAGGACAAGATACAGGGGCGTTAAATTTACAGTACCATCTCAACCTGCTCAGAACACTGTTTAAGAAATGGCGCATAAACATAAATGAAAGTAAATTTAGCTACTTTTATACGTAACTAAAAATCATACCTGTCACATATAATATATTTGCTCACATTAGTTATTTGCTCATGTATATTTGTCTTGTTTCTTAGTTGTTGTCCATAATTCACACCCATAGGACAGTACAGGGATTGTCATAACTTTGTAAAACTTTAATTTTGTATCTCGACGTTCCTTGTTTCTAAAAATACGGTTGATTGTCCCATAGATTGTCTGTAACTTACCTAACCTTAGTTATTTGCTCAAATCATATTCATATTAGCTCACATTATTCTTGTATATATTTATAATTATTATTTGTATTTAACTCACAACTTTATTCAAAAAATATATAATATATTCTTGTAAGAAAAATGTTATTTATCATTAATAATAATAAAATAAATAAATATGTGTATATGAGCATTACATTATTTCGAAAAAATGAAATAAAATCAAATACTTGTACAGCAGGACCTAGTTCTTCACATGTAATTTTCTTTGCGTCCACTTTGCTGCCTTCTCCGATCATCTACGTTCTCTACTAAAATTCGCGAACCAACTTTTGTGCTTTGAAGGCAAACAAGTAAGTAAATTTTACGTAGTAATCATAAATTTCAGCTTTCATTTTTATTTGTAAAAGACTGTTCAAAGTTTAAAAGTCTATTTACATTTCTCAAACACAACATTAGTCTAAGCGACAGACGAGAAAGGTAATAATCGACGTGGAATTTATAGACGCTGTCAGCAACAAAATAAAGCCGTACTTTTCACTTCTAACGATTTGTAATATGTTATATACAGAAATTTCATTGGTTCTTTAATAAAATGTTTTATGTACACGTCAGTACATGTTTCTTAACAAAAACACGCGCAGTGAAGCTATTTGTTAGTTAAACGATTATAATCGTTTACGTAGGAACTTAATTTACAACCAACTTTGTGACTTAAATACGTTCGTATTTCAGGCAATTAGGCTCACGTGTTGTACTGTTGCGTAAACACACGTACCGTAGCCACACTGTCACGTACTGGAGTTTAGACGGCCCTGAGAATATAGAAAGAAACTAATCCACAGTCACAAGTTTCATTAATCGCTTTTAAGAAGGATAAGGCCATGCCCAGCAAATAGATCTACTCTTTAATCATAAACTGAATTATACAAGGGCTACAACTTGGTAACTTTTATACAATTGTAAGAAATTGGGTGGGTAAAGCATACAGGAAGGATGAAAGAAGGGACATTTCTAGGAAACAAAGAAATAAGGAAATACGACGAAGACGCTGAAGTAGGCTAAAGTCCACTAAGGAATTCGCTGTCAACTGCAAGTACCCAGCTTATCTTTATGCACCACCGTCTATTATCACTACATAATACATTATTATTTTTATAATTAATTTTTTATTATTTTAATGTTTCTTATTTAATCTCACTATTATTACTCACTTTTTATTATTTAACTTATACTATATTACATTTATTTATTATTTTAATTATTAAATAATAATAATAATAATTTAAAGTTAGACACCTTTTCCTCTGTAGGTAACTCTTCATTGTTTCTTGCAGGACATCTATACAATATACAATGTTTTCAAATAATAAATACTTCTGCAAGTATATTTTGTTAAATTATTATCGTTGTATTTGTACCTGACGGACGTTTCACGGAATACATCTGTAATCTGTATCTGTGAAACTTGCGTCACGCAGAGATACAAAGATAACAATTTAACAAAATATACTTGCAGAAGTATTTGTTATTAGAACATTTATATAATATGTTCTGCAAGAAGCAATGAAGAATTACCTACAGAAGAAAGAGTGTGTCTAAATATTTGAGCAGAAGCAGAAATGTTTATGACTTTAAAACACGCGCGCGCGCGCACACGCACACACACACACACACACACACACACACACACATACAAAATTTAAATCCACATTTATGTACATATAACTTATATATTATTTAATATTTTATTATTTGGTCACATATATTCCATACATTACATTTTGTTATGTACTTTGTAAGATTATAATACTTATTACATATACTTCCTTTTCTTAACTTTTTGTTATTATCATTTTATTGTTTATAATATATTAATTATTACATTATTTTTTAACTATTATCGTCGTAAATAAACTAGTTGCTGACTTAAAAATAATTATAATCTGATTATGATTACAGAATAATTAACAGAAATGTACTTGGATACTTTTATAGAATAATTATATAATATTTATTAGTTAACAAACGACGAAAAGAATTTAAACTTGCCCTACTATAAGAATAGTTGCTGACAATTAGATGAGTATGTTAACGTTAAATAAATGTCAAGCAAGGAACGATAATACTTAATATATATTATAATACTTTTTTGAAATTCTTCCTGCATACAATATTTACGTCTGCCACCCTGGTCCAGATTCAATTTCATCTCATCAATGGGCGAACCAAGCCTCTCTTCTCTTTACGTTTATTACTGAAAGATGTTTTTGTAATGATCGTTCTGTCTTTACAGTTTTGTTTTTTCCTATATTCTTTCACTTATTGAAAACAAATGTAAACCACTTCTAATACAGTCTTTACTAATTCTCTTCAGTCTAGTGTATCCCCTAACTGTTCTAAGAAATTTAATTTCAAAGCTTTGGATATGACCAACCTCTTTCTATTTACGAGATTATGTTGATCTATTACATAATTTCTGCTTCTTACTCGTTGAACATTAATTTATAGTTACCGAAATCCCCTGTATTTTAGACTTTGTAACACTGTCTTTTTCAGGGCGAGAAAACTGGTCCACCGCCCAATCTCCTCTTCCTGGCATGACCATTTTTCCGTACTGGTCAAGCCTCATTCTGCTTCCCACCAGGACTGCTTACCCCAATCTTCCACATGGTTTCTTACGTTTTCATGGTTCGCCAACTGGGAGATGACAGCCAGAAATGCGAAGGAGTAACACTCTAAATTGAGACAGAATCATAAATTACCGAGTGTCAGATTCTCGTTGCACCACTATTCATTGCAAACATTTGCATACTTTAGCTTATATATCCACAAAAAATGAACCTTCAATTATTGTTTCCTTGATAGAGGTGGTCTTCCTCGCTTAGTTCTTCCCCGGGCTAACATCTTTTTTAGTAACCTATTTTTTATACAAATTTGGGTTTGATTTGAAAAAATACTTTGGTTCCAAAGATTCCATACGCTTACTTTTTGGAACGTATTAAAAATGACGTACTTTAGCAGACTGGAAATTCGGCAAAACATTCATAGCGCGGCACGCTCAAATTATGAATTAGACGAGCGAACACCCGATATTTAAAAATACTTTAGGAATACGCGTTTTTATAATAGTGATCAAGAATACGAATTTAATATAGATTTCTTCTATGATAATTTAGGACGTGTTTTGTTTAATCCAGATCAAGCTATACATTTTTAAAAATTTTGGTTTTTGTCAAAATCAAATTAGACCGAAGACGACGGTCTCAGCAGTCGAGAATAGTACATTCTCGAAAAATAATAGTACGTAGTCTTAGATTATAGTTGTTACTGCTATTACTAGTATTGATAGCAGTACCACACTGAACATGCTGTAGTTATAAATGAATCTAGTTTTCTAAATCGGTGTACAGTGGAAACTAACCAGTTGTAAATGAAGCAAGTTTTTATAATCAGTTTCATGAAAACGGAATAACGCGAGACAGTAAGTAATGACGGCCGGACCACACGCTGCGTCAAACTACGTTCCGTGTGTGTGTGTGTGTGTGTGTGTGTGTGTGTGTGTGTGTGTGTGTGTGTGTGTGTGTGTGTGTGTGTGTGTGTGTGTGATCTAAGTTACTGGTGAAACTTTCTCACGGGACGTGTGTACGTCGGGTCGGTATCGCAACTGACCTTTGCGAACCGCGTCTTACGTGTTTCAGTCGATGAATGTCAATTTGCTGTTTGCTGGAAACAACGACATATCTGGAGTTTACTCATAAAGACAGGGGATAGTTGGAATAGAAAACGATCAAGAATTGAGAAAGCACCATCATCGTTCGTAACAGTGTCACAAGGAGGGTTTTTGGGGGGTTATTGCAGCGGGATAAAGAAATATTGTTATGGAGAACCATACATGACTTCCATGTTCTAAGATTTATATTTAAAATCATTTTCGATGAAATATTTCCATAGAAACTACTTCTTTCTTCAGCCTTAACCACAGTACTGTGGTAATTAACGTACACCACTTCAAGTTAGCACACTCGAATTGTACTGATGATGGCAGTCGATGGCACTGCCAAAACGTCTGGTTTTGCAGAAAACATTGGACCACGGCCAAACAGCCCGAGAAGAAATTTTAACAACAAACTACTTCTTTGTTGCCGATAACGTAGTACACATATAAAAAACTATCCCCTCCCCCTTCAACTATCATTTTCATTTATAGAAAATGATCCCCTCTCCCTTCAACTACCCTTTTTATTTATAGATAAATATGACCTTTATTCTTCTTCAACCTTTCTACAGTGGATTATTATGACTTTCTTTTCAGGATACTTAATTATCAAAATTAAGTACTTTACTCTTGTTAAAACGTAAAACGTTGGAGGTAAACTACCACTTCCCCTTAACCGATCTTCACTAAAATAAATAGACCTTGAGTCTCTACAACTCAGCCACATATGCAAAAAATTATTTGTTTCTGTTTGAATTTGTGCCAGTTATCGTTCACCATAGAAAAAATTCTACACACACTTTTCGGAAAATGACTTTTCTTCATGTTTTGAGGGTAGTACAATCAGAGTCAGCCCTTATCTCGGACGCGACTTTTTTCACCATCACCATACTTCCATTTCCTTATGGAACATGGAAGTCAAAAGGGAAATATCAAAAAATTTTAAAAACGTGACCGCAAAAATTGAGACATACAAGTCTAATTAAATAATTAGGTTAATTAGTTACGTGAGAATCCACGTTTTTAATTAGGTACACTACAGCAGCCTTGCTAGTACGAAAGCGCTTCATGAATCACATTTCTAGTTATCTGGTGGCTGACGGATCGATTTAATTCCAACTGTTACAACACAACATGTACTGAAAAGGCGAAGTTTTATAAAATTCGTTCAACACAGTTGACACTATCAGAGTCTGCAGACGATGAGAGGCAATTTGCGCCAGTTTTTGATATCGTTTGTTTTATTCGTACTTTAAATAAAAATCATCTTCATTTTTAAGGATCGTTTTCATTGTTTCTTTACTTTGTTAAATTTTACATGTCTATTAACGTTACGTTCATGTTTTTACACTTGCCTTCTTAATTAGAACAAAATAAATAGTAAATAACGAATTCTTTTTAACATTTTTTTTTATTCACAAAAATCTCACCCACCCATAGAATCCTCCAAACAACACCTCCCCTCAGAAAAATCCTGGCTTCGCTATAGGTTCGCAAGGTTAAAGTAAATATTTGTTTATTTATCAAGACAGATGGAGGACAGGCTGACCAAAGCAAAAGGGAGAGATGCGTGCATAATAACACGAAAGAGCACGATTTATAAGATAACAGATAAAGACTTATTTACTACTTACATCCAAACAGTGCTTGTAGGGTTACAAAATGCCTGTACTGTGATGATACTTCCCAATATTCTTGTTTTCTTAGTTCTTCTACGTCTCTTTTTATATTTTCTAACTGTTTTGTTCGTGGGTTTCGTTGCAGCCTTTTTTCTATGGATGGTTGACAAAAATTTTCCTGATATCTCTGTCAGTTTCTGCTCGCTCTTAAATCGTGACCAATCTACTCTAATCCGGTAGCTCTAATTTTGCTTGTTGATGAGAGCTTGACTCGTTATTCTTCCAGCTTTTCCGATTTTTCTTACCCCCTTCTGTTACTTCAGTGTTTTATACAGCTCTCACGATGTTATTTAGGCTTTTATTCTCAGATCTCGTTAGGTTTTTTTTTTGTTCTGTAAGTGTCACCGTCCACGTATCATTACTCGTATAGCAGTGTTGGATTTTATTAGGCTAATCCCTACATAATATAAACATATGATTGATTGTAAGCAACAGCGGCAAGGCCTCTCGGTAGCTGGTCCTAATACCAGATAAAGGAGGAAGGTTGGAAGTTAAATCGACAACTTCTCCTCTCTGAAAAAAGAACTAGCGTCTAGATCTTCCAAAAACAGTTGCAATCGAGGCATCATTTGCCATTACGGAAACAAATGACATTTCGAGACAAGGAACCAATAAGAATAAAAATAATAATTAATTATCAAATTATAGAACGGGTGAGCAATTTTAACAATTTTGGAAATGATATTGGTTACGATAAGAATCATGGTATTGACGTTAAGTTAGGCAAGTTCCAGACGATCTGTGGGAAAACCAAGAAACAGGATACGTCGTGAGACAAAATTACAGTTTTATAAAATTATGGCGGTTCCTCTACTGTCCTATGGGTCTGAATTATGGACGACAATCAAGAAACAAAAAGTAAAATACAGCCTTGGGGATGGCGTTATTAAGAGGAGTTAAAAGGTGTTCTAAACTTGACCGTGTAAAGAATGAGGCCATAAGAGAAGAGTTACAAGTTTTTAACTTGAATGAAAAATTACACTCAGAAAGAATGTCAGATTCAAGGCTGGCCAAACAAGTGTGGGAATATAAACCTATAGTAGACAGGTATGTGGATAGACCCAGAAAGAGATGGCTGGAGAATCTTTGGAGGTGGAACAAGCAGCAGCTTGCCTATGCCGTGATGTGAATATGATGATGAATTGTAAGAGAGAGATGGAGATTGAAAATCGAAAAATCGGGATTGTTGTAGGCCGATCTGAAATGTGTAGACAAGATGTTTTCTGTCCAGCCAAACTTGAGAGTTTCTTCAAACTGACACCAGAGATTTCGGTGAAATTTCTTTTCTTTTACAGAATAGAAACCTTTTCGAGACGCAACGAATTCAAGCAAATTTACATAACGACTCTCCAAACATTGTAATTAGTTTTTTACAAGTGTTCGTTCATAAACGAGCATTTTTAATTGAAACCGTAATGGTCAGTCAGTCAGACTATTTCATTAATTGCGTGCTAATGTATTACTTTAAATGACTAATGTTAGCGTGTTAAGCTAAGCATTGTCACGAATTCATTTATCATTTAGCCCACCGAATTTTCTGCTTTCGATTTAAATACAATTTCTTCTTCTCCTTCTTGCCGAACGGATGACGGATCTTCACGGACTCACGAAGGCGTAACGTTCTGTAATTTGTTCTTTCTTTACTGAAAAACCCTGGTGGGTGTTAACACAATGGCTTGCTTATAAAGAAATGTTTATTCTCTGCCTGTGTAGTTTCGAAAGTCATTACACACATTAGACTCTAATTTCATAGAAGCGTGAGAGTTTAAAAGCAGTAGTAATGCTGTTGTGAATGAAATATGTTCGCATGTAACTTTGGAAACGCCTACCGATTTGCGTTCACTGAAATAGCTATTTTACATGTACATATGCGAGCTCTTTTGTGTCCTCTCTGAAGAGTACATATAAGCTGTTGTTTCTTAAAGGCGAACAAAAGGCCACGCCGCGTCACGTAATCGCCTGTACTCAATAAAATTATCAGCAGAAATGTGGGTTTAACAGATTTACTGGCTGCCGGTAAGGTACACTGACGTGCCGCTAGATGGCGTTAATTTCATGCCGACTTATCCTACACCGCGCCGCGGAGTAATCGCATTTCGCTTATTAAATTGTTTCCATATTAGGCGCGAGTTAATTTACCGAAACCTGACTTGTCGTTTCTTTTCTGAACAGAGCAAAACACAGCACGGCGCGTATGACAACGCGGCCTGGATTGTGAGACTGCGACTGCGTAGGATCCGGCCAACGCGTCCATAAAGACGTTTTGTTACCCCACAATATGGGGAAACAGTAAAACAACGCTTTATGTTGTAGACCTCTCAGCGGTCTGTCTGGTAGGAACGGGCAGCAGAACAAATTTGTCTTGCTCACCTTTCTCTCCTTTTTGCTTCCTCTTTTGCACTCAAGGGCTAAGCGAATTCACTTGTTTCAATTTTCAGAGAACAATTTTATGGTGATAAAAAAATGTAAGTGTAAGAACCGGCTTGGCATTTAAATGGATTTTTAGTATTAATAAATTGATATAAAATTGATTAAATACTAATATATTCCTACCTTTCGTACATTGAGAATGAGAATAAGTTAGCATAAACTAGTCATAAAATAAGCAAAGTTTGAAAGTAATTTTGCAATTCTTATTCTTATTCTTATCTAGTGTTACAGCTTTTGATGGGCTTTAGGCTCCTCAACAATACTCGTAATACTCCTCCATGCTTCCGTGTTCTCGCTCTTCCTCCCCACCCTCCGATTCCCGTGCTAGCAAGATCTTCTCTTACGCCATCCAAACATCTCATCCTTGGTCAATTTTGCAGTTACCTAACATAATTTCAACTGTTATTTTTATAATATAATTTTGTTATTTATACATGTCCTACGCCATATATTATGTGAGAGGGTAACACCTTTCTGAAACGTTTAAATACTTAAAACAATCTTTTTTCAATCTGTTGTGTTGCCCAACCTGTTGACACTGAAACTTTACATGCACCTCCTTTTTTTCTTCGCCTTTGAACTGTCTTATCCCTCCCTCAATTCTTTTGTAACTCGTATTTATTAGCTCCTTTCTCTCATCTTTTGGTTTTCCCTCCACTTTTCTTTTATTGGTTAATTGGTTTTTAGGAAGGTAAGAAGGGATAATAGATGTTTTGCATCCAAGATTTCGAAACGAGTAAAACTAAAGTTTAGCTGGTCCCTTGAAGCGATGGAGCCAATATGACAATACTTTCACAGTTACAAAAAATAATGTTTTTTATGCATTTTGGGGTGAACAACATCACTTTACCTAAAGATGGGAGAAGTGATGAACATATCAGCTTCAAAGTAAAGCAAGGGAGAATGGTAGCTGAGGGCTGGGAGGGAGCTCCGGCAGGGAGGTGAGAAGGGAAATAATCCATAAAACCAAAAGAGTGATTTACACTGCCATTGTAGAAAGTATAGTCACTTATGGCTCTGAGACTTGGCAGACAAGTCTGTAATGACCAAAAATTTTAATTTTATAAATTTTGATCAAGAAGTACGTTACACAGGTCGAGTCACCCCAACCCAAGCCAGAAGTAATAAATAAAGAGACAACTTAACAACATGTCAACTAGCCCAATTCATTATTATAAGTCAAAGAAATTCTCCAAGGCCCCAAACAGTGGAAATGGACTTCTGGAGAAAATACTGTGGTGTACCCAGGTTCCTGTGAATTAGAAATGAAAGTATCAGGAGGGACGTTCGTGTTGAAAAAACAAATGTATATATGGTATTGTATGGATGGTTGGGCCAAAAATTTGTTAAACTGGATTCGAAATAGTCACCTCAGTGCAGGAGTGGTCGACCAAACGGGAATAGGTGCGCCCCTACTAACGCGTACAGTGCGGATGTAATTGGAATTTTAATCGGTGACGATCTCGTGCGAGGGATTCTTTCAAACATCCGATGTTAAACCATCTGCTTTGAAACGCGACATCTATATATATATAAAACTCAAAGTCTGAGGATTTATGGGTACTGAATACAAATCCACACCGTTACACCAATTGCCACCAAATTTTGCGTAGGTAACCTTTGACACAAGGAGAAAGTACTGTCTAACTTGGAATTTGATATTTTGCTCCGTTCGGACGATTTAGGCCCTTTTAATTATGCCTTTTCGTTGACGCGTAGAAAGATGTCAGAACACCATGGAGACCAGAATTAATTACCATAGTAACAAGTTAATAAACAAATGATATTTAGCGGATCGGAACTGTATCTTTATCCGTTCCTGCAGTATTTAATGTTTTTAATATGCGATTGTATCGATATATTTTGTATACAGATTCGTCTATATATTTTGTAATTATCATAAACTATTATAAAATTTATGTTTATACGTATTTCTGATGATGCAATAAATAAGTAATGAAATATATTAAATACTATTACTAAAGATGTCAACAACACCATGGAGACCAGAATTAATTACCATAGGAACAAGTAAATAAACAAGAGTTATTTAGCGGCATCGGAACTGTACATGTATCCATTTCTGCAGTACATTTTCGATGTTTTATATATTATGCGATTATATCGATATATTATGATGTGGAAAAGAAGAAGTGTACTAATTGTAAATTGTCATATTACTTAATGGAAAGCGAAAATACGTGTTGTTTTCATTTGTGAGGTTAGGTGACAACGGTTTTTGGTTTTTAGTTTACTGCTGAAATAAATAAAAGCCGAGGAAAACATAACGGTTAATGCTTCTAACAGAGTAACACTTAAAATAAAGAATTTAGCGTTTTTTGATTTAACAGGTACTTTATAAATATCTCCAAAGGCTTTATAAACGAGTACTTTTAAATATCCAAAGGCTGTTGCGCCAACATAATAATTTAGTATAAGTTAAAATTGTACAAGTGTTGAAAACAGCTTTGGAGAGAATTTTACTAATGAGTATAACGTTGTTATACGAGTTGACAGAACGCCATATAGACATAGACAAGAAAAATTATATTAAAATACTTATTTAAAGTCAAATATTCGCGTACGAAGCCGCGGGTAACAGCTAGTTAACTATAATCAAGAAGTCACATGGTTGAACAGGTTAATTTATCTAAATAAATGTCTTTTATTTTATTCGAACTGCAATTAAAGTTGTAATGAACGATTCTTCGAGTGTTAAATTATTTTATACAAACGGTTTAAATACGACAATCCGTGCTACCGTCGTTACAATATTATTAAACATTGTGTTTAAGAAATTATCAAACTGTGAGACTTGGCAAGCCGGTGTAACGTAACAGATACACCGTTCTTCGAAACACGTATACACACATAAACCGTCTCAGTTACTAACTTTAAACTGTATTTAAAATATCGTTATGGAGAGCCATATAGGCCTACATGACTTCCATGTTCTAAGATTTATATTTAAAATCATTTACTTGAATTCGGTTCGATAATTTCTAACAAGTTAGGTGTGTTACTTGTAGAAAGAGCTTTATGTTTGACAAATGGAAATGAAGTAATTCTATAGAAACTACTTCTTTGTTGCCGATAACGTAGTACACATACAAAAAATCGGTATGGAGAACCATACATGACTTCCATGTTGTAAGATTTATGTTTAAAATAATTTACTTGAATTCGGTTCGGTAATTTCTAAAAAAATATCGCCCACCCTCAAACTAATTTCATGTTTATAGATATTTTTGTTATTATGGGGTAGTCGTTTAATATAATGTTATTTTCAGTCACTTTATCCATAAAAATTAGGTAGGCTTACTTTATTCTTATAAAGAAACCGAACTACGCAGATAATGATCCCTCCTCCGAAGCGCTCCGAAGTCACTCATGGACCCTAAGCATCTTGCAGAGGTTTCATTCCCTAAAGACGAAAAGTCTGTCTCTGTAAACACGTGCAGTTACACTGCCCAGCGATCCACAGGAAGCAAATCGCTATCCACGCTGGACACTTTTTCGGCTTGCACGCGTTGTGTTGGTGTGGGTTTCGGCACTTTCCATTTAAAAAGCGTGCAAATGTAAGAAAATAAACATGAGTGAGGCCAGAAATAACGCGAATTGTGTGTGTGTGTCTTGCCTGCCTTTTTCTTGCGGTAATCATAATAATAAAATAGAAACGTAAACATTACATAATTGAGATATGTTTGCCTGCCACGAACGATATATTTTCTCTCATACATGATTTAAATTAAAATGAAAAAATATAGAATTTTGTTAAAGTGAAATGAAATGTTTCCATAGAAACTACTTCTTTGTTGTCAATAACGTATTACACATATAAAATTTACTTCCTCCATCATCAACTACCATTTTAATTTATACAAAAAAATAATCCCTCCCCCTTCAACTACCCTTTCCATTTATAGATATTTCATCTACCTTTCTACAGTGGATTATTATGACCTTCTTTTCGGGATACTTTATTTATCAAAATTAAGCACTTTACCCTTGTTAAAACGTAAAACGTTGCAGGTAAACTACCCCTTTCCCTTAACCGATCTTCACCAAAGTCAACAGGCTTTGAGTACTCTACAATTCAGGACTGTGTGCAAAAAATTATTTGATTCTGTTTGAATTTGCGGCTGTTATCGTTTGCCATAAAAAAAATTCTACCCACACACACACACACACACACACATTTCGAAAAATGACTTTTTCATGTTTTGATGTTACAATCGGAATCTGTCGTTATCTCGAACACGATTTTTTCGCCATGACCATACTTCCATTTCCTTATGGAACATGGAAGTAAAAAATTATCCCCTCCCCCTTCAACTACCATTTTCATTTATAGAAAATGATCCCCTCCCCTTCAACTACCATTTTCATTTATATATGTATATATTTCATCTACATTTCCACAGTGGATTATTATGACATTTTTATCAGGTTACTTTATTTACCAAAATTAAGTACTTATTCTTGTTAAAACGTAAAACGTTGCAGATAAAATACCCCTTCCCCTTAACCGATCTTTACCAAAATCAATAGGCCTTGAGTCCTCTACAACTCGGGCACATATGGAAAACAATATTTGATTCTGTTTGAATTTGCGGCAGTTATCGTCCGCCATAGAAAAAATTCTACACACAGACACTTTTCGGAAATTGACTTTTCTTCATGTTTTGCGGGTAGTACAATCAAAATCAGCCCTTATCTCGAACACGATTTTTTCGAGATCACCATACTTCCATTTCCCTACAGTACATGGAAGTAAAAATCAGCGTTAGTTAGTGACATTACTTGTATTTATTTTCCTGAGCGAATGTGACGAAAAACGGCCTGCATGAACCTGCAATAAAAACACATTTTCCACTGCGCAGAAGCAAAGAAATCAAGTAAAATTCTAACAAAAATAAATGAAAGAGCAGAGTTACAAGTTTATAATAAATCTCCATCGTAGTAGTAGGGAATCTGACCCGTTGTAGATCGTCCGTCCACCTTCGCCGTTTCCCGTTCTATCCTCCAAGGTAATAATAAAACCGAGGGTCTGGTAATTATTCATTCTCCCTAGATGACTAATCCACTTACTTCTGTCTCCTGTGTCCCATCACAGACAGGATACACGTTTACATCCCTTCTTATTACTTCGCTTCCCCCTCCCACCCTTTGTGTAAGCGTCAAACCGTTCATCAGAACCCACCCTTGGTAGTGGCACATAAATGTGTTTTGCTAATTTATCATAATTTTGATTTGAAAACCGTACAAAACGATTGGATTTGACATGCTCTATTGCAAGTGCTTGTTGTCCTGTTGGGATTCTTGTTTATTGTAACCATTCCGTCGTAACTTTTTCCGTGCTAGTTACGAGTTCAATGTGTTTTTATTACATAAAATACTTAAAAGTGACCAAGTCATAAAGGTTTGTCTTATATTAGTTAAATGGAGTTTCGTACATTTTTTTAGAATAAGTATTTCAAGACTTAAAAAAGAACAATCAAGAATGCCTGTGAAAATTCTGTGAAGGCCAAACACGGAGAAAACTCTCTGAGCCTAACAGAATGCACATATTGGTATGAATAATTAGGGCGAATTTTGAATGGAAACGTTTTCAAATCGCATAATTTTTAATTCCCTTTGAAAACATACTAAATAATTTCGTTAAAATGTGATTCTTAATTTTAGATTGACTGTAAACAGTGTTACGAAATTAGTGTACTAAAAAAATCTACTCTCCAATCATATTTCAGTACGAAAGTTATATGCACCTAAATACGAAAAATACGCACTGATGAGAAATCCGGTTTAAAGTTTTGAATTTTTTTTTTTAATGCATCAGCACCTTTCTCATTACTCTCATGTTTCATGCTTTTTAACTGCCTTATCTTTACTCTGCCCTCCTTACTTCTTTCTAAAAACTTTTATTTGTTTCCAAATAAGAATTGAAACTTATTCTTCCAATTTTTCAATTTTTTATATTTATAAATCGAAACTTAATGAGGGGTTAATGGAATACTTTATTAAGTCCAAGTTTTAATAATGTTTCAAGATGATACAAAAAAACATTTTTAGTGCAGTTATCCTTTTCTTTTTATTTTGTTAACAGCTACGTAATAAATTAAAAATATTAATAATAAAAATTAACCTTGAATATCGTTTTATGATTTATCATTGCAGTTGAAGACCTTTAATTTCAGTTTTCCGTAAATTCACATAAGTAGACTTGGATAGATTTACCAATAACTCCACGATATATTTATAAATATATATGTATAATTATATTTAAATACTTTTTCACCATAATAAAAGAATAATTTTGTTAGTCTAATATCTAAAAATAGAGAGTTTAAACCTTTCACTATCTAATACCCTTAAAAGTATATCAGGTAACCTACCGTGAGAGCTACGGTATATATTTATTGTTAAATGGTTGTAGGCCCATAATTAAGGAAACATAATACCTTCTGTTTCTTCTTGTGCAAGAGAAGGAACGCTGGGAAGACTAAATATAACGAGGACGATAGAATCGTCGCTTAGCATTGCCGGTACGGATTGCTCGATAAACTACAGATACATAAATTCTGAAATAATAAAATGTTTCTTCCCTTTTTTCAAGCTTGATAGTACACGATCCTATATTTTAAAGTCGATTTTGCTTCCGTCTAAGTTCATAAAATATCTTTAATACACGTTACGAGAGTAACAAATTAATTTTCTGCTACAATTATTTAGTTTGTTACAGGCTAAGTTAGTATGAAATTTAAATTACTTTGTTACTGAAAATACTCATTTTTGTCTCACTTTAGTAGGCCTATGTAGTTTCGGAGTTACGGTACGCCACCGGTACAGCCATAGTCTTGTAAAACTTAAGCTTTGTGTCTTTCGTAGTTTTGTATTTTAAGGTTTTATGGATTGTCCCACATACTGTGTATGTTTAAAGTTATTAAGTTTATTTTGGACATCACAATCAACAGTTAGGCAGGGTAGACTGTCAGTCAGTTCGGTATACAAGGGCGGTAGAGTGATTAACACTACGCTTCAGCCCGCCATTATTACCCCAGGATGTTATGTCAGGTACCCATTTCCACAGGCTGAGTCAACCTGGGGGCTGAAAAGCGTATCCGGATTTTAGAATGCGCGCAGGAATCGGACTTTATTAAAATTTTATAGAGTTAATGACAGTTTCTCGCACAGTTTCAAATCTGTCCTACTCTCAATATGTTCGTAGAGCAAACTATTCGAATTATATTTCGACAGTATTCTCGTTTATATATCTGGGTGCACTCCTATCAACTTTGACCTTTCAACTTAGTATGCAAAATTAGGTCAACCTGTAGAAGAAAAAGAACTTTGTCAAAAAAACAGTGCGTCTTTCCCCGCTTTCTGTGTGATTAAAAGTGAATGAAAAGCGATTAAAGAATAGCAAAAGTCAAGTTAAATGTCGTGTACCAGAAACATTTCGACAGTTGCCCCAAGTAGATCTGACATAATAATAATAATAATTATAATAATAATAATAATAATAATAATAATAATAATAATAATCATCATCATCATCATCATCATAACCATAATCATAATAATAATAGGAGGTTAATCCTGTTAATAATTATCAGGTGAATCCTGACAGACTAACAGGAAAGCCTTTTAACTATTTCAGAAAGCTCAAAATGTCCAATACGTGGTTCAAAGAAACAGAAAAAGACTTAGAAGAACTCCAGATTACTCAAGAAGACATTGAAGAATGGTTGCCACTCAGAAAGAAATTAAAAAATGCCCAAGGGTTTCAGGAAAACCCCAAGAAGAGGACAGGTGCCATCTGGACTGACGAAAGGAGGGAGAGACATCGATCAAGAATGAAGGAGATGTGGGAGAGGAGGAAGAGAGAGGGAGAAGAAGGGAGGAACCAGTTGAACCAAACATAGTCCATAGTGGCTTATACAAGGAGGTTATTATAATACTAATGCCCTCAGAGATTATTATTGAGGATAAAGTGTTGGAACAGACCTCAAATTTTAACTATTTAGGTTGTAGGTTGTGATATAAGTTTTGACGTTGACAAAGATATGCAAAATAAAGTCAATAGATTTCAACGCATATGTGAAACTACAAATAGACACTGAAAAAAAAACGAGACGTGAGACAAAATTAAAATTCTGCAAAACAATGGCTGTTCCAGTGCTATTATGTGGCAGTGAATCATGAATTACAATATAAAGAGATAAAACCAAACATACAATCAGTAGAATTGAGATTTTTAAGAAGGATTAAAGGATGCACAAGAAGACACCATATAAGAAATGAAGATATACGGGAAAAAATAAATATACATAATCTAAAACAGAAAATTGAAGAACATAGGGAAAAATGAAGATAGAATACCAGTAATTGTAAACAACAACAAGTCTTCCGGAAGAGGGGATGTAGGAAGGCTATGAAAGAAATGGATCTGACAATGTGAACTCGGAACAGGCACATTGACTAATCCCTGAAGTGTAGAATAATAATAGTAATAATAATAGGGACTTCACGCCCGAGAGCGTAGTTGAGATTATGCTTCGAGGACAGAGCGTAGTTGAGGCAGAATGGGACAGTATTTCTGAATTCATTCAGTGGGTCCTATTAGAAAAGAAAAAAACAGGCCCAACTTGCACCCAACGGGCAGTACAAGACAATTAGAAAGAGCCCGATAAGGGCTCAATAAGATCCATCCTGAAGTATACGCTAAGGGTTTCCAGGATGGGTACGAATGCCTGAATTAAAGGTGGGTTTTTTAGTGAGTGAGAGTCCTACACAGCAGGGCCACACGGTTTCCTCTGTCGGTGCATAAATTATTTTTCCTCTTGTTAAAAAATGAAAGAAAAACTATTTCTCCCATGATCTTGCTAGGGCCACTGACAGAATAGCAGAAGTGAGATGAGATAATGTGAACCCGCTGAAGGTTTAAAACAGATGAACGTCCACATGGACGAAGAACAAATGGCACCATCCTGATGTATGCGAAAGCTGAATCCTGTGGTTGCTCTATGCCATGGAATAAAGGGTTTGTGGATTTGGTGGGTGCGAGTCCCACACACCGCAAGAGTGCGAACTCTCCTACAACGAACATTAGTTTTCCTCGTTAACAAAAAATATTTCCCCCAGGGGCTCATACCTTGTGAGTACGGGAGTAGCAAGCCCGGGGTACCTAGCAGAACTCTCACTTTGCTGCAAACTTGTTTTAGGTGAGGTTCCTTTTCTTTATTCTGTCCTGCCGGTTTTCCTTGATCGGACTCTTGTTTATTTCTGATCCTGAACCTATTAGAGTATTAGAGGACTACAGATCTCTAGTTTTACTTTCTCATTAACTTCACCTTATTAATGTTTTTTAATGGAGTTGGCAATGGATAAAACATACGGTATTTGTACCCCAGGTGGCAGAACAGTTGATCTGGAAAATCTACCCTCTTCGGTCTCCAAAGTTTCGTATCCAAGATGACGAACAATTGCTTAGTCAATGACAAAAAAAAATAATAACTACAAGGAGCTTAGTGTGTTGTAGTTTACCTCTGTTAGGAGTTGTGGAGTCACCCTGTCCGTTGTCCTCTCCAGCGTCCGCAGACATCTGATTCACAGACACTCTGGGAATCTCTGTAACATACAAATCAATAATTTAAGAGTTTTACGTGGAAAAAATTTAATCGATAGAAAGAAGAATGTGGATATAAGGAAGGAACTGGGAGTCGTTTGGAATGTTGGAACAGCTAAGGAGAACAAACGAAGGCGGTGTGAACATTTGGGAAGAATGGCAGGTGACAGGATTCCAGTGCAATAGGATTCTCTATCCAATGGAATATAGAGATGTAGGACGGCCGAGAGCGAAGTGGGTCCCGGAACAGGTTCATGGTAGAGCCTAATCCTTGAGTTTGATGACGGTGATGAAAAACAATTTATCACTATTATATTTTTTAAATATTAGAATCTCGGATATAATATTCGCTGACCATGCTCATAAGCGTATTGATTGTAGTGCTCATTGTACGTTTGTTTATAAAACATAAACATATTGCATTCCGAATTACTGATACCGCTAACAGCGGGCCCCAAAGTGCATGTAGCCAGAATATTTGGTAGATCGTATATACTGTCGCAGAATGGTGGCAGTGTCTAAAAAAACCTGTAGCGTGAAACGACAAACTTTCAAACCAGTAGGCTACGCTTGTCTAAATGAAGCTGCAGTTGAATTTCAAGTTGATGTCTAAATGAAACGACTATTACGACGTGTTTCAAAGCATATGCTTCATCGTCATATCTTAAAATATCCCTCGTAGGAGGTCGTCATCGGTTAAAAATCCAATAGTATTTGCACTGTATACGGGGCAGTAGGTGCGCACCTATTGACGTTTGGTCGACCACGAGGGGTATTTTAAGACCTGATGATGAAGCATATGCTTTGAAACGCGGCATCAATATAAAAAAGAAGTCACAAGGCGGAATGAGAAAGGTTAGTTTGTCTATTCATACAAGTGAGTACTTGGATACCATTGTAACCAAAATACATAACTCGTAAACACTGAACTGCCACAAATCATTTTGGGAAATGGGGTTTTTCATCGTTAATTCACCACTTTTCTTAGAAATAAAATTTTCTTAAAATAAAAAATGAATAATATAAATAAAAAGTGCATATCTAAAAATGCGAAAATAAGGCACTACAGTACAGTAGTGAGGCCAGAATGCCTATACGCAAGTGAATGTCTAGCGCTGAATTATAATTTAGATAACCTAGAAATAGTGGAAAACTAATTATTAGGAAAATATTTAGGCCCGCGAAAAACTTTAGAAGGTTGGAAATTAAGAAGTAATCATGAAATATATCAAAGTATAGAAAATATACCAGAAACAGTGAGAAAAAGAAGACTAGTATTTTTTGGACATTTATATAGAATGGACGACAATAGATTAACAAAACAGATCTTCAAATATCTGTGGGGAAAGAAGTCAACTTCAAGTTGGATTAAAGAAGTCAAAAAGGATATAGAAAAAATAATTAAACGCAGAAGAAGCATTGAAAGAGAAATTTTTCGGGCAAAAGTGTTAAAAATAGGAGTCCAGGGTAGGAGAGAGAAAAACGCAGGTTCAAAGTGGACTGAAGACAGGAAGAAGAGACATAGTGAAAAGATGAAAAAATATTGGGGAAAAAGAAAAGAACAAGGAATAAAGAATTGAAATTAGCATGTGGTCCTCAGATGGCCGATACAAGTAGAAAAAAAATAAAGAAGAATTTTGACGAAAACAAAACATCGAAGCATGAGTTTTTAAGCTTTTGAAACGTATAATGTGCATAAACTGCAGACTCTCCTGTTCAGCGATGTTCTATGTTGATATTTACTATATAACAAACATTATCATGTTAAAACGACAGAGACTGAAGATTTCTAGACTGTGGGGAATCGAAGGTGTGGAAAAAATATAGTGTTAACATCACTTGGAGCGTTACATTTTTCGATGACGTTACACATTTTGCATCACGCATTTTGTGGAATGACCCCCAGCCTGAAAACATTATCATGTTAAAAAGGAATAGTCTTTGGTAAGTATAAACTAAGATTAAGACTAATCTCTTTTAATACAGATGTAAACTTAAACTAATGTTAGAATATAAACAGTCTCATAGATACCACTGGTAGAAAATGTTATGCAACACTACGAATATCTCTAACACTTTCCCCCGTACGATTATTGTTTGTGGCTCATGTTTTGTGTTGCTTACAATTTCATTATTTTCATTAGCATCACTAGTAATCTGTGTGTTACATCTATTAATAAACATTTTTGGGAGTTTCAAATTTTACTATTTTGTTTTTGCAGAACAGTTACATTACAGATAAACAGTCTCTCTTCGTCTGTATACGTATAAATTTCTTAAACTTTCGAAGCGTCAGAAAAATTTCATTTTTATTTCACTGTTGGGTTTTATGTCATTGACGTTTAGGAGCCGCGTTGGTTATCGTTCCCATACCGGAACACAATTCCGTTTGACCGTGACGTTTATCAGCGGCAGGTAAAAATAAATGCAAAGTAACTAAGAAAATGACAGTTAAATTTTAGCAATGCCAATTGTTACTGTTTATAATCGGACTTCGTACTCAGTTACCTGCCTCGACTTCAGTCCTCCAAGTCGAATGTTCCTTTTACACGTCCCTTCAGCAACTGCCATCGTGCAATTCTTCATATCTGTGGTTTCTTTTCGAGTCTCTCTGTTGCGATCGATACCAAAATTTCAGTCTCATTTAGTCAACTAGTGATCAAGACCCTATCTCCAATTTAATTTTGAACTGCTTCCATCCTCCTATACTTTAGTCTACACAGTTTTCTCCTTCCTGTCGATTCGATTCCCTTGTAGGACCTGTTTCGGCAGACGTTCTGTCTCTTCCGTTCTCTGCACACGACCGCGATCTCTGAATTAAATCGTTCGCATCTCATTTGTTAATTTGTGTAGAACATTAATAATTTACCTTACTGATTAAAATGTGATAACTAGTAAACATAAAAACGGCGGCCGACAAACCGTTGGCAACACGTTGATCGAATGGTCGAAAACAGGCTCCCAATACAAAATAAGGTTCTACAAACACCGATCAAACGTGACGCTAGAAGACCTTTTACAAGACGGAAGCAAGTTTAATGTCAGTTTGTGGAAACGGAACAAGAATTTAATCCTAAGCCCAAGAAGAAGCTGACGGTGATTGTCTGTACTCCAGTCTTGAATATCCTGCAGCTCTAAGTTTGCTCACTATCTCGACGTCAAAAGCCATTTCTAAAGCGGTTAAGTAGGCCTTATCCTTGCTTTGCCACATATCGCTTTTGTATGTAACAACTATTTTTACGCTCATATTTACGTACTTATAATTTTACTTGTATATGTGTGTGCGCGTGCGTGTTAGTGCCCACGTGTATACATTGTAGAAGTGACGTCACGTACAAAGAAATGTTAAATCAGGGAGTAACTCAGACTCTTTTATCTTTATTCTTCAATTTATATTACTATTAGTGAAGTGAAAACAATAGTGTTTAAATTTAAAGCCCTTTTCTCATTTTATATAGGATGCAGATGTATTAAAGGAAAACAGTTCATATCTTCTTCCTAATTCCTAATGTATTTTGCCCAATTCTGCCCATTTGTTGTTTTTTTACCACTATACTTGTAATATGCAACAAATACAATGTATTCGCCACTGTTTATGTTACGAATCCCATCTATGAGAGATAGATCATGCTGTTTCCACGGATGGGCATATTGTTCAGATTGTATCAAGTATACTTTTAGCCCCCCGAGTATCGTATTGCTTTCCTTTTTCTTCCTGCTCTGCACTGTCCTGTACCAGTTTTCCTATCTTTTCTCGAAAGCTTTTGTTATTTCATCCTGCCATTATTTTCTAGCCCTAGCGATCTCAGTTTTGAATATTCCTGTACTGAGGGAAAAATTTACGGAAAAATGAAATCTGCTTATTACACAAAAGGAGACTTAACGAGTTTGACATGAAGATGAATAAAAATTAAACTGAAATAGTGTTATCTGCCGATGAAATTGGTAAAAATAAATTCGTACTTAACGCAGACTAAAATACAATACAAGTGAGAGACGTAAAGTTGAGCGCAGTCTGGAGGACGGACGAACCGCAGTAGATATTAAATCTAATGTAGCGTAGGTACAAACAGCTTTTTAGTAAAAAGAGAAACTGTTAGGCTATTCCAGTAAAATATTGAACTTACTACGAGAAATATCCGCAGGCAGTCTATAAAGTGCAACTCTGTGCACTCTGAACGTGGAGTGTATAGGCCTATGATGTTGCCATGTGTTCCAGGTTTACATATAGGCCTACATGTTTCTTTACATTTCTTCCTGTCCTGTCTCGTACTACTGCACCATTTTCTTATCTTTTCTCAAACGGTTTTCTTATTTCATCCTGCTGTATTTCTCCAGTCCTTCCCCTACTTCTCTTTTTTCAATCCTCTTGCCTCATACACTTTTTGACTTAACTTTTTCTCAATCACTCGTTCTCTCTATGTGGCCTAGCCATCTCAGTTAACAATGTAGTCTATGAGTTTAGTTTTTTAGACTTTCCCTAAATGTGTCATTTCTTATTTCGACCACGATTGTTTTGTTGTCAGTTTTTTTTTTGCAAGAATTTCATTTCAATTGCTTATTTCCTCCTTCTTTTCGTTTCAACCATATATGGGTTGAGATCACACAGCTTCTTTCAATTTCCGAAGTCCTTTTTCGCTTCACTAGTATTTTTCATTCTCTGGTTCAATCTTGCTCGTTCTTCTTTCGATTCCCTCTTGATTTCCCCTGATTTCTCTTCAGAGAAATCCTTTACGTCTGCAAACATTTTTTTTAAACATTTCTGTTTCCTATATCTCTTTATTTTTCTAGATCCTCACAAAATTTTCCGCTCATATTAGTTGTGTCCTTCTCGTCTTCTGGGAGGCGAGGATCTTGTCTGTTGTCCTTTCTGGCTTAATTTTCTAAGATATCCATAGAAGACTATTCTCCTTTTCTTTATCGTAATCGATATATTATCATCCTGTCATACAACTCTTGGTTGGTCAAAAATATAAAACGTAAAATCGCCGTTTGATACTTATCGGATACTTAATTGCCGTTAGCGAAAATCGTCCCTAAGATTTTCCTTGGAAATTTCCTTTCTGTTTTCGACATTATCTTACTAGCTATTCTGTCTATCGCATATAAACATTCCGGTTTGACTGTAATACTGTAATGCCCCAATTTGGTCTGATAGGATAGTGATTTGAATTTGTAAGTCTTCTGGCGTAGTCTGAGCGCAGTGACTATCTTTCCATCCTTATCGCTTTTTTTCATTCGTTGCTTTCCATAGACGTTCGGGATAGAATCGCCCTAAATAGCTGCTGCTACTGTTCTTTGTTGTTTTTCGGTGATTAACAGTGACTTTGACTAATATGAAATTAAGCGGACAACTATTTTTCTGACAACTATTATACTTCAGCGCTTATTTTTGTCGGGATTCATTCTAGACGATATCAGGTGCAATGAATTTTGACGTTGTATTGAAGACAAAGGAAAATACAAGAATCGGTGCAGACCGGCTCAACGTCGTAAGGAAGTTTATTTTCCACAGCGTTCCCAGTATCGACAGCCGTAATGTAGTCAGTCGATATATACACTCTCGATATTAACGTCAATAAACCATCGACTTCCTCGGATTATTTATCGACGGGAGAGAAATAAGTGTCGTCGCCGTAGTAAAAACAAACTACGGCGATCAAAGCGGCGGTGGACGAGCGCGCGCGGGTAAACAAACACGAGTGGAAGACGCGCGGCGGTGATTTAGTAGCGTCGCATTAATACGCGGCCATGTGGTAGCGTCCCACGTGCGTGCGTCCGCGCTTTAAATAGACACAAATATACACTGCACACTTGATTGAAATCGTTACACCGGTGTCGGACACCGACTTGTAAACACTGGCGTTGTCACATTCACTTATTTTGTGTTAATTAGGCGAGAACAACTGTACACGGACACTCGCGACAAATTACCGTTAAAAAAACATCTCCGCGACAATTTATACTCCAATTTAAATTATTATGATTGAAGTACTTACTTTTCTCTTCTTACATAAACTACACGTCTCTGATCCGTAAAGTAAAATATTCCATTACAAAACAGTTCGCCGTTCCCTTCTCCAGATTCAATTCCTTTCTGGTAAATAAAATTACTTTTTTTTTCTATTGAACGGTTTCTTTGGTAAAGCATTCTACTCCTAATTCCTTAATGAACTTGTTCATTCTCTCGCTCATAATACAACTCTTGTTTATATTACAACAGATAAAACACAAACAACATGTGGTACACGTTAAACAATATTTGTATCAAAGTACATAACCACCTCAGAAGACCGTTTCAGTCAGACAGACACTTCTCATAGAGTATACTATTACGACGGCCTCACGGATCGTTGTATGGTACAGTGGAAACAAAATACATACATCAATTAAATCACTAATTACCAGCTTTAATGAGTCACAAATAGCAATTTGCAATCAACAAGATATTCTCGTACAGTAATTTAAGTTAAATTTGTCCACACGCAAGATAATGTCAACTATTAAGAGATCCGCACTAATTATAAAACAGTGATCACTTTCCACTACAACCACTTGATCCGCGCTGAATAAATCTCCAACTGTAACTCTCTAAGCCAGCCGCTGTTGCTTATATATAGGCTGGAGGTGTTCCAGAAAAATGTTCCATTCTTTTGGCGGCGTGCTAGCATAATTTGCGTAGTTAACAAGCACTCGAACAGTCTAGAGGGCCCTTTACTGTGCAGCCTTGACTCACACACACTGCGCCTGCTCGGCTAGCCGAGAAACGTGTAGAGCGACACTCTCGACTGTTCGAGAGTGTTCCGTAATGGCCGTAACACTACATTAGTTTCACCGGTAATCGCGTTCTCGTTCTAAAGAGACATTTTCACAATGATTTATAAATCTCTCTCAATTGTAACAATATAGTTTATACACTTTGAGAATAGTCTGACTTATTGAAACAATCGGCAGAGGTTGTGTATATCAACAAATAAGTATCGTGAAACGCTTACTAAGTGTTGTTTGCTTTTAATTATTGTAATTTCTTGTTCACTGGTCACACCTTAGTCAGATGCTCTCTGATAGAATTTGTACTTGCCTATTTGTTCTATCCTCCTCTATGATATTTCCACTTTCATACCTTCCGCATCATGTATACTCATCACTTACCTTTCTCGTACAATTATTTTCATCCTATACTCTTCCGCTCTTTCGCTCCATATTCCCACTTCTGTAGCGTTCATTCTGTCTGTAGTTGCCATCTCTTCACACTTCCATGGTTGTAAACAGGAGAAAGGGCAACTTGACTGGACATATCCTGAGGACTACTATTAACGGTTATGTCCTTGATAGGGGAAAATGGTATACGAGAAGAGATAGAGGAGAAGATTAAAATCTCTTGGATGGCGTACAAGGTGGAGTATCGTTTGAAGACGTGAAGTTATCGCGGAAGGAGACGTAAGAAAGAGCAACCCGACTGGACATATCCTGAGGACTACTATTAACGGTTATGTCCTTGATAGGGGAAAATGGAATATGAGGAGAAGAGATAGAGGAGAAGATGAACTCGGCGTACAATGTGGAGTGTCGTTTGAAGACTGAAGGTCTAGCGGAAGGAGACGTAAGACCACCTTCGATGGGAAGATCACACAATATTGGATATAAAAATATGGAAATAATAGGGAGGATAAACAAACGGAAGAATAGGGAAAATGGAAAAGTGGAAGGAAACAGTAAAGAAAGTGATATCATACGAAGACCTACAGAAATGTGAGAAGAGAAAATAGGCATACAAAAGCGGAATGACCCACCACAAGAAGCGGGTAGAAGTAACTTTTGCGAATACGTTTCTGTATGACTCCGTTCTTGTAATTGTGTACCATATCACCCTACTGGGTCCGGCTGTTGCTACAAATCGTCTGATTGGTTACATCACTTTGGTAATTCCCTTCCCCTTCTCTTTTGTGTTTCTATGCTCTCCAAAGACTTATGTATTCGTTAAATTTTTCATTTCAATGATGTTACGACCTGCGAAATTCCATTTCAAATTAGCTATACGTTTTGTAAGACCTTTTACTTTTGTTACGTTTTTCAATCACTAATTTATTAAACATTTTTCTAAAATAAATAGATATAAGTAAATGAATATCACACACACACACACACACACACACACACACACACACACACACACACACACACACACACACACACACACACACACACACACACACACACACACACACACACACAGATATAGTAGGAGACAGTAGAATATATCAGTAGTAGATATAGTAGAATTTTATCCCAACAACTTGACAATTTAACTTGACAATCCCAACAATTGTATCCTTTACAATTTAACATATTCTTAAGTAATTGTATGAACTATTCATGTTCTTAAATTGTGACTCCAATTCCAATGTTTATTGCAGTTATATCACTGCTAATATAAAAATAATATTAATAAGTTTCTTTCTTCCTATTAGTATAACACAGTGGGGGCTGGTGGTGTCGCCAAGATTGCAAGTTTTCATGACCTTAGGATAACTGTAACTTTTAAATTCGTCATTATGTTAACACAATTATGAGCGTAAAACGTAGATATTGGTTTAGACAAAATATTTCTAGCGTACACAGATTTTTAAAAAATATCAAATGTATCATTTAAAAAATATATAAATATAAATAAATTTAAAAGAAATTAATAAATTAAAAAAAATTAATGTAAAATGTTGTTGTAGACCTTCTTGAATATTTTATTTTTACTTTTTCTTGTAGAGACCGTAAGCTAAACGCCTTTTCCAACAAACTATCTACTGAATTCATTTTTAAATAGTAATAAATTATCACTTATAAACAAAAACAAAACACAATACTTAAAATCATTTTTACACTATCAACACTAAAGAGTCACAGAATTTACACTCACACAAAGAACACAGTATGCTCTACTCGTTTATAAACAATAACATGAGCATAAACAAAGACACATGAAAGAATTCAGACATCATGGTGCAAATGTCACTGGAGAACGATCATACACACCGCACCTGCCGGAATGTTGCAGAACTACTGCAAACCAAGCAAAGATTTCCGTAGCATGGTAATTGCCCTATGCCGTGACTGTTGAAAGCACACGTGTTTGTCAATGTAAAAGCTCCTTAAGTGACGTCACGAACGCCGCTTTGCCTGGATCTTGCAAAGCTCGCCAGCAGTGCGTAGCTTGGGATGAACAAATGGCTAGGCTACAAAACCTACAGGCCTACAATTTGTTCTCAAAATAAA
Organism: Magicicada septendecula; assembly: GCA_034769895.1. Lineage (NCBI taxonomy): Eukaryota > Metazoa > Arthropoda > Insecta > Hemiptera > Cicadidae > Magicicada > Magicicada septendecula. Next base: position 777,455,813 of record CM068368.1, read on the forward strand.
GCAGTTTGAAAAGTTTAAAACATTATGTATTTTATAAATACGAATACGTATTATTAAGAAGCCAGTTGTTTCTGGGGGTTGTGCAGCCTTGCAACCCTATTATCACCAGCCGCCACTGGTGTAGTACTTCTGTCTAACGAACATTTCGGCAAATGACAGTTTAGTCGATGCAGACGTCGGAGAGACTACTGAGGATGCATATATAATTCTGTGCAACATGTTTTAGATAATACCATTTATATTTTTAAATATTACTTTTTTCACTATATCGTCTGGAACATTTTCGCTGCCGTTGACTTTCTGGATGTGACTACGTTCTTCCTCTTGATGTCGAGAAAGCTTTCGATCGTGTCTAATATCCTGAACGTTCTTGGATTTCGTTGTCCATGACGTGTCCGTTAATTAACTAAACATAATTATTTCACTACGACTCGGAACACAAAACGTTTTATGGGTAAAAACGTAAAAGTTTTACCTTATATCCTGAACCGGTTTTCACTTTTAAAAAGCTTCAAATATAAAAACTTTTAAAAAATCCGGTTCAGGATATAAGGTAAAACTTTCACGTTTTTACCCATAAAAAGTTTTGTGTTCCGAGTCGTAGTGAAATAATTATATTTAGTTATTCTGAACGTCTTTACAAACTCACGGAGATTCTGCTTCCGGATTGCTACATTCATTTGATTGTTAGCTTTTTTCGGAACAGAATCTTCCGCGTGAGAGTAGATAGCACCCTTTCTTCGGAAAGGACTATTACGGATGGCGTACCTCAGGGAAGCGTTTTAGCCCTCGTGCTTTTCTCTGTGTACGTCAATGACGTGCTCACGTTGCCTGGAACCAGGTTGGCCATGTTCGCAAAGATACGACGGTTTATGCCGTCGATCTTCGGGGTGAGACGGACGCTACCTAGCTCCAGGAACAGCTTGACGGCTACGTTGAGTGGGCAGAGAAATGGAGGGTCGTTATCAACGCGGCCAAGAGCACAGCTGTAGTCCTCTTCAGACGCAGAAGTCTCCCAGACAGACTATAGATAGGCGATACTCCCCTGCCCTGGTCTCCCAGTGTCAAGCACCTCGGGCTTCACCTGGATCGTCGCCTTACCTGACGGACGCATTCCGAGCAAGTAGGCCGCAAAACTGCCAGTTATCTTCATAAACTGCGACTCCTACTTTGCAGCAATTCTATGACCCGCCGCCTAGAGAAATTACGTGTGTGGCGCCAATGGTTACCTATGCTACCCATATTGGGTCCCCGTAATACCCATAAGCGTAAGCGTCAGTCTCTCCTTGATCAAGGATTGCACTGGGCATGTAAACCCCATTATTTGACTTCAAACCAGACCATCCGAGAATCACTTCGTGTCTCTCGAAGTTCGGCCGGACATAAAGTTCTACCGCCGCTGTGCCCGCTTCCAGGGCAATCCCCTAATTAGCGCTCTAGGTCGCAACCTATCTGTGCCAGGCGAATCTTGGACCCGGCCTCGGCGAACCCTCACGCTCAGTTAGAAATTGAGCTTGTCACTTGTCTAATTAAAATCCCACAGCCGGTAGCAGGCCACATTTAGTAATCCAGTGCGCTGTGGTCCCACGGCGGAGGTCTATGAGAAGCGTTGGACGCGGCACAACAGCGGCGAGGGGCATGCTCTTCGTCCCGCACAACCCCTGGTCATCATCGTTCTTCTTATAAATTTCGTCCTCTGTGTTTTTCTACATCTGCTCTTGTGTCTTGCTGAAAATTTGTTTTGTATGTCTGAGCTGTGCTGTGTCTATGTGCCAGTCAAACCATGTCAGGCATACAGACAGACAATGTACAACAAAGAACTACATATACACTCCTGTAGAAGACATCAGAGCAGAACACGGATGTTGGAAGGAATGCTAAGAAGAACCAGTCACAACTGACAGCAAACAGCAAAGGTACATACAATACACACATATATCCTGATACAAAGGGAGTGAGAGAAAGAGAAGAAGAAAGAGAGAAAGAGATAGAGGGAAAGAGAGAGAGAATCAGGGGGAGATGCAAACAAACAGAGAGGGACATTACAGGGTAAGGGAAAAACAAAATTACGTTAGTTAAATACATTATTGACTTACTGATGCATGGTGCGATATGAGAGCGGCTCTGCTGGTACCCTTTGGCGCAGCGGTTACACGTGATTCCGGTCACCCCGTCCTTACAGGGACACTGGCCGGACGTCTGGTTGCACGTCTTCCCTGACGCCCCGATCGGATGGCAGTCGCACGCTGAAACACAGCACAGTCCAATGTAAGCTATAGTGGTATTTACTGTAGGTTATACCACTAATTGAAAATTGAAAATTACTAAATACACATTTAATTACTTAATAAACTGCCGTCTATACATTTTGACAACATTAACAATATTTATACTAACAATATTCTAAACAAATATTTTTTTAGATGTTAGTAAAAAATAGTTGAGGAAATAAAATAACATATCCATTTTGTTTGGAATAATGTCTAGTGATGAAAAATTTCTAGGAACCACATCTACCATAAAACATTTCTAGAGACCACAAAAATATTTCTTCTTCTTCTTTCTCTGTCAGGGACTAAGCGAATAACCTGTTCGGGTCCCAAAGGAATACATACACTTCATCAACCCTTCCTAGGTCTTCCTGTACTCCGTTGTCCAACAGGCTTGTGTTGCCAAACTTACTTAAGCAACCTGCCATCTGACATCTTATTCAGATGAGCAATCTATATCTCTTTGTTCTCTGCAGTACAATCTTGGACATTAAAAATGCTCAACTCTTTACAAATGTCTTCATTGTAGAGTCTTTCATCAGGGGTACACAGCTGGTGGATACGTGTTTAGCACACCCGATGTACCCTAGCTGTCACCTTGCTTCAACCTGTATTGGATGGAATCCCTTTCTTTAATCTTTCCTGTGCGTTCTTTGTTAACCAACTATTGGTGTTTCGATCCTGACGCTATTAGATTTTCTAGTGCTACAGAGTCCTTTTATTGTTTTCATTCTTTAGCTTTACTATGTAATTTTTGTTTCCTCGCTTTCCTTTCGCACTACCCGGGAAGGGCCCGGCAAGGGTTAAAGTTGTCAAATGGTCAACGGAAAGGTTTCCCAACGGCACTAAGGGCGGAGGAATCTAGGAGGCGGGTCTCTCAGTGAAACCCAGAGCAACACTAGAGGCTCAAAGGTACCACTCCTACCACTGGACTGACTCTACAGGACGCTGGTAACGCCCTTAGAGGACATTTATGCTACTCAAAAGACACTAAAACATAGATTCTCTATAATTTTCTAACAGTCAGCCCTTTTTTCCAGTTTTTTTATTAAGAATTTATTCGCCTCTGTATGGCACATTCGTATCTATACAGTATCATTTTAATTTCTGCAGTGAAGAGGTCGGGGCAGAAGGCGTGTTTCCTGGTTGCATAACCTGAGAGAATGGTTCCAGTGTACCTTAATTGATTTATTTACAGCAGCTTCATCTTAAATCCGGTTTTCCACGATGGTTGACAGCCTTCTCATATGAGACAGCATTTAAAAGAGAAGAGTGAATATTTCAACAGAAACCGTTACGAGCAACCTGCAACTCGCCATAACAAAAGTTGACTCATTGAAAAAAAAGAACAATGCTACTTTGAATCATTTTCTTTCTTTCTTTATTTTTTTTTGTTCTAAGATACTGTATATTGTTTGTCGTGTTAAACAATCATGTGTTTCCAATTTTTCTTTAAGGAACTAATATGAGCGTCGATGAGTTGGTTATCCGGTTAAATGTTTAAGGAAATCAGTCAGCCGGCACGAAGAGCCAATTTTGTGTTTGATCAGAAAATAATGTATCAACTGTATTAACTACATGGTATGAAACGGGAGAGGAGTACGGTAAGTAGGACAGGAACGCGAATATGACGAGGAATACCCAAGGAAGCAAGAAGATCAATAAGATTCAGATTTGCGGAAACGAAATTAGTTCTTAGGAAGCACAAGAAACCAGAAGAAAAGACGTCATAAAATTACATATACAAAACAGGATTCAGCAATATCAAAGAGCCATCACATACATCACGTCCTTTGCTGTAGAACAGAAATGACATCGGTCTTAGCACAAAGATGACGTCAGATATGTATCGTTTTCTGTGGACAATAATGATACAATATAATATTCACCATACAATGGTATGGACCAGAATGTTGGCAACTGTCATTGAGAGACAGAAAGAAGACTGAAGAAGTAAAAATTAATTTTCTAAGAAGATCACGTAGAACGTTCGAATTAAGTATGTACGTAGACGACGTACGGGAAGAATACACACACAACAGTAGAGAGAACAGAAACAAGGTCGCTGCCATGTATTGAAAAATGGAGAATAGAGACCGCACTAAAACGTTAATTAGATATGTATGTTCCAAACAAAGGAAGGAGAAGATAGGGAAGCTCTGTTTGAGAAATAGAGATATTAAATATCGCGGCCTGCAGATGCGGCAGAGAATTTAAGACCCACGCTAAAAAATTATATAAATTGTATTAAATTCGTCGGTAACTTAAGAACAAACGATCTGTATGTATTCACAGGACGAAACTGGGCGGGGATTGATATTGGCCACCGTGACGATTGGTTTGCCGCAAAGGAAGTTTTTTAATTCCCTGTTGTCAGTTATTTATGTAATACATAAGTGCAACTTACATACTATAAATCAAATCGAACGCTCTTGTTAATATTCTGGCCGGCCGCAGTCTTCGGAAGACTATATACGTGCGCGCGCCCAACTTAAATTGAAGAGCAGGAAATTTTCTTCATTAAAATGCATAACGCATGATGACTGTGTGTGACGAGGAAAAATTACAAACAAACGTATCCTGGTTGTGCGGTCAATCAACGAACAACCGTAATCGGAAACTCGATTACTTTGTTATTTATTTATGTATTCCTACAATACGAAAACAATTATCGTTAAGGTTTTGTTTGTCTGTTTGTTTTTCTGCTTTGAATAGTGCGTTATTTGCATACACAAACGTTAACAAACGATTATTACCTGAACAGCTGCGTTATTAACGTTGGCCAACAAACACCTGGTCTCAACACACACACACACACACACACACACACACACACACGCACACACACGCACACTTTTTTTACCACAATGTAGTTGCACACACATAGTTGTATGTACACGTACTTACGTAAATAAATCGAACTGGTAATTTGCAAAAAACGATTGCGAAATATATATACATTGCTCAGTGACTGCCTACTGTTGAAATACATGTAACTCATAGTTCGAACGCCAAGAGTAGGCCTACTAGGATCACCTACCAGACGTCAAATTCAAGAGACGTATGTTCTCTAGACGTAAATTACCTAAGAGAAACTGTCCTAACACATGAAACGGACAGACAAAATCTGTTTTTACTTCCATGTTCCGTAAGGAAATGGAAGCATGGTGATCGCGAAAAAATCGTGTTCGAGATAAGGGCTGATTCTGATTGTACTACCCTCAAACATAAAGAAAAGTCATTTTCCAAAAACTCTGTGTGTGTGTGTGTGTTTTGAAATTTTTCTATGGCGAATGATAACAACCGCAAATTCAAACAGAATCAAATAATTTTTTGTATATGCGCCCGAGTTGTAGAGGACTCAAGGCCTATTGATTTTGGTGAGATCGGTTAAGGGGAAAAGGGGAAGGGATATTTTACCTGCAACTTTTTATGTTTTAATAAGAGTAAAGTACTTAATTTTGATGAATAAAGTATCCTTAAAAGAAGGTCATAATAATCCACTGTAGAAAGGTAGGTGAAAATATCTATAAATGAAAATGATAGTTGAAGGGGGAGGGGATAATTTTTTATACGTGTACTACGTTATCGGCAACAATGAAGTAGTTTCTACGGAAATATTTCATTCAATTTGTCAAACATAAAACTCTATTTACAAGGAACACACCTAACTTGTTAGACATTATCGAATTCAAGTAAAAGATTTGAAATATAAATCTTAGAACATGGAAGTCAAGTAGGCCTATGGTTCTCCATACCGATATTTTTCATTGAAAACATAAATCTTTAAACCAATATTTACAAATATAATCATGTTAAGTAGTTATATTGTACAAATAATATTTATCATAAGTACTGATTCTCGAAAAAATTCTGCGTGTGTGTATTTTGTTACGATATACACAATTAAAGCAGTCAGCTCTTGGCTGATTAAAATAATCAAACTAAATACTGTATTTCGTTTGAGTATGCATTCTTTATATATATAAATACAGTTTACGTTCTTCACCATCATCTTCACAACACGGACGGCATAGGCAAGGTGCTGTTCCGCCTTCAAAGATCCTCCAGCTATCTCTTCCTGGGTCTACCCACACACCTGTGTCATATAGGTTTGTATTTCCAGACTTGTTTGGCCAGTCTAGAATCTGACATACTTTCTAGGTGTTCTTTTCACCGTTAATTGTAATCTTCCAATTTTTCATTCAAATTAAAAACTTGTAACTCTTATGGCCTCATTCTGTATACGGTCAAATTTAGAATTCCTTTTAACTCCTCTCAAGAACGCCATTTCCGAGGCCTGTATTTTACTGTCTTGATTCTTGGTTGTCGTCCATAATTCGCACCCATAGGACATTACAGAGACTGCCATAACTTTGTAGAACTTTAATTTTGTATCTCGACCTTGTTTTTAAAAATATGGTTGATTGTCTCACAGATCGTCTGGAACTCACCTAACTTAACATTAATATCATAATTCCTGTCACAGCCAATACCATTTACCACATAATTACAATGGTTCACCTGTCCTAGAATTCGATCTTTAATCATTATTTTTGTTCTCATTGGTTCCTTGCTTCGAAATGACATTACCTTTGTTTCTATAGTGGAGATTTTCATATCGTATTGTTTGCAGATCTGATAAAGCTTAAAAACAGATTATTGATAATCAGATTCTGTATTTTGAAGTACACGCAAGTCGTCAGCAAACAACAGCACATTCAATAATTTTTGTCTTGTATTAACACCAGTGTTCACTAGATGTTTCCATTTCCTTACCAGATCGTCAATACAAATGTTGACATACTGCACACTTGTCTAAGGCCGGCCACACACGTAACGGTATACATGACAGGTAAACCTGTACAGGTCACCTGCGCAGGCAAACCGGAGCGTGTGTGCCAGTCGCTGCAGGCGAAAGTGCACAGGCGAAGCGACCTGCGCCGGTCACCTGACAGGAACGGAGATTGGTATCTTGTACCTGCGCAGTCGTCAGTTATACCCTAGACCTGAGCGTGTGTGTGAGTACGTCTGGTCGCCTGCGCAGTAGTTTTGTTTAGTTCGGGCTTCTTCCGTGAAGAGAGTGTCTTTTGTCTTTGTGTTTTGTAGTTAGCGGACTTATCTTGTGGCTACTGGTGCTAGTGATGTCGAGTCGTAAACGCAACCAAGTAATTGAAGACTTTATCGAGTTGTATAAACTCGAGCCGTGCCTGTGGCAAGTAAAAAGTAAAGAGTATCACGATCGCGATAAGAGAAATGCAGCTTATGCGAAACTTGTGCTCAAGTTGAAAGAACTGGAACCCGATGCAACAAAGAAATCTGTGGTTAGAAAGATTAATAGTTTACGAAGCAATGTGCGTAAAGAGAAAAAAAAACGGGAGATGTCAATGAAGTCTGGTGCATCAGCCGACGATGTGTACGTATCTAAATTGTGGTACTTCAATTTGTTCGATTTTCTTGGTGATCAAGACATTCCCAGTGCATCTGTGTCGAATTTAGAGGAAGAAGATGGGAGCGAGATTGAGGAAGTAAGTACCAGACAGATCAATTATCTAGTTAAACAATTTATTTGAACTACACTTTAATTTGCAAGTTAAATATTAAATTAGATGTTAATTAAATGTTGAATGTTAGAATAAAACAAAACAAGTTTTATGACAAAATTGATATGTATTAATGTATTGTTTGTGCATGGGTTGGTGAATGTCATTGACTCAACTAAGCTAAAAATATATATTCACTTCATAATGATTCACTTAGTCTTTATCTTGAATTTTTGTTTCGAAGAACACGTTTGTATTGCCATGAAAGTTTGCCTTCATTGACGAAGTAGGTAGCAAACTCCTCTCTGAGATTTTTGGCGGCCACATTTACATTCCCTAAGCTCGTTCGTTGTAATGCAATCATATTCGATTCATTGGCATCTAACCCAGCATTAATAGTAGCGTCATCGTCATTCTCTTGATACGTACTGTTTGGTGGAGCGTAAATGGTAGGATGTGTTTGCATCAAGAAATTATGCAATGCACATGTTGCCATTACTACCTTTACTATGTTCTCTGGCTCCAGATTGATTTGAGTATGGAATATGCGAAATCTGGAAGCTAGTATTCCAAACGCATTCTCGACAACGTGCCTTGCCCTTGAAACTCGGTAGTTGTAGATTTCTCTTACAGCTGAATCTAGTTGTGCTTGTCTGAAAGGTTTCATCATGTTAATTGACAGGGGAAATGCGTCATCTACCACAAACACGTAAGGCACCTCTTTGAAATGTTCAGTAACATTGCATGGTTTTGGGATCTTAAGTTCATCACTCTGTAACTTTTCATAAAACTTAGTTCTTTGAAGGACACCTCCGTCAGAAACACGCCCATTGGTCCCAAAATCCACTAAAAGGAACCGATATTTAGCATCCACTATTGCTAAAAGTACCATACTGTGTCTGCCTTTATAGTTGTAGTAATATGATCCGGAATCCGCTGGAGGAACTATGTCTATATGTTTGCCGTCCATGGCACCGAGGCAGTGGGGAAAATTCCATCTCTCTTCAAACTGTTCAGCAATCACTTCCCATTTCTCAGTGGTGTTAGGAAACTGGAACAAAATAAAATTCATAACAACTTTTCTCAACGTGAGTAAACAATGTTTAAATTAGGGGTTTAAAAATCAAGGATAAACCATTAAATCAACAATTTCCAAACCAATGTAAAAAAGAGTATTTGGTTTTGTAAAAATTGGATGGGTACACCTAGTACATAATTTTTTTTTTTTCAGGAGGACGTTGGTGAAGCAGCTACAACACCGAGCAGAGAAACATCAATCAATAGCGAGGTCCCTTCGCCTGTGGTCCCAATACCCAACTCAGATACACGTGCGGTAAGCCTACCTCCTTATTCCCGACCTAATTCGGCCAAAAAAAAGAAAGTTGAAGACTTGACAACTGGTGTCTTAGTCTCTGTCAGAGACCACTTTCAGAAACCATCACGCCAAGACGACAGATATGATATACTGGGCAAATCCATTGCAATGCGAATTAGGGCATTAGAGAAACGCCAGGCTTTGATCGTAGAAAAAAGAATCAACGACATCCTTTTTGAGGCTGAAATGAGTACGTTTGACGTACCTAATACTGGCACGTACTACTACGAATCTTTGACCAACACCCCTGGGTCAAGTAGGAGCACAACGAGTCCTGTAGCAGCTGTATCTTATGGCCAATATCCACAACAAACTTCAACAGCTGAAATTGTTAGCAATGACGTGATTCCACATCATCAATCAGTGGCAGATTACTTTGCTAATTATGAAAAAAATCAATAGTCTGTTTTGTTTCCTTATTTATATTCAATGTCACTACTAAACATTTCTGTTTTACCAAACAGTTCTTTTTTATGTTCTACCCACTATCAAATATCATGTCTCTGTACTCAGTTAAACATTCCCTTTAAAAACTGTAAACTGTAACGTTGCTATGAAATAAAGTATAAATGTTTAATAACATGTGTATATTTCAATTGTAACCTACCTTGACATTTACAACATCAATAAAACATTCTGTGCAATATTGCTTGACGTACCTGTAAGACGTTTTTCAGCACTTTATAGATGGCTTCACACGTCTCTGGAATTATTTTGCCTAGAGCTTGTGGTGATATCAACGTAGAATACTTGAGACACTCGTACGATCGGCCCGTTGCAAGGAACCTCAAAGTCGCAGTTAATCTCTCATGGGGAGAAATCGATTTCCTCATAACCGTGTCTTTCTTTTCAATTAATGGAGTCACGAGTAACAACAGCTGTTTATAGGCGTCTTCATCCATCCGCAAATAATTACGGAAGTCTGAAGGCTCACCAACCAAGTCTTTCAATAATCTTGTATGAGTGTATTCATTTCTTTTAGTAAGCCACTTTTTACTCCACATTTTACGTTTACACTTCTTCTTCTTGTTTAAAACCACACACAATCCGACTAAAGCTATCATATCATCTTCATCTTGGCTCGCCATCTCTCAACTGAGCTAAACGTACGGTATACCGTTACGTGTGTGGACTCTAGTTTGCACAGGTATACATGACAGGTAAACCTGCGCAGGTTTACCTGTCATGTATACCGTTACGTGTGTGGCCGGCCTAACTCCTTGATTCACAGATATTTGTTGAGATATCCAACATTGAAAACATAATTCTTTAAATCAATATTTACAAATCTAATCATGTTAAAGTAGTTATATTTTACAAATAGTATTTATCACAAGTACTGCTTCTCGAAAAAAGTCTGCGTGTGTGTATTTTGTTATGATACACAAAAATAAAGCAGTCAGCTCTTGGCTGATTAAAACAATCAAACTAAATATTTCGTTTCATTATGCATTCTTTATTATAAGAACAGTTTAAGTTCTTCGATATTAATTTGATACAATAACAGTAATTTTACCATGACGTATTCAGTGCTGAAATTTTTTATTTTAAATATTATGAAAAATATGATCATTCTCAGGTTAAAAAAACACCAAGGTTTATAAATATATATGTTAACGAAATACACTGATATCAAATTTCAGATATTGTGTTTAACAATTTTATTAATAATATAATATACGTATAATCTATTAATAAAACAAAAGTAATGGCTTTCAAAGGCAAACACCCCATAAGATCAAAAATTGCGATCAATGATAAAGTGCTGGAGCAAACACCCCACTTTAAATACCTATAATGTGATGTTACATATCAATGATAAAGTGCTGGAGCAAATACCCCACTTTAAATACCTAGAATGTGATGTTACATATAATATCAATTGGACGAGAAAAACAGGAAAGGAAACTCAAATGAAGGTTATAAGGTTATGGCAGTCCTATGGTTCCGAAACATGGGTATTATCTAAAAGAGATACAAGTCATATAGAAGCTGAAGAAATGAATTTCTTGACATACGTAAAGGGATGTACATGAAACGGTAGAATTAGAAACGACATGATGAGACAAAAATTTCTCTGTAATTTCAAGAACTGAGGAATGTAAGCTTAGAATGGAAACGAAAAGGCTACCTCAACAAGTTTTACAATATGCGCCTAAAGAGAATAGAGATGTGGGAAGACCATGCAAAAGATGGCTTGAAAATGGAGACCGGAACAGCTGACGTCGCCTAATCCTGGAATGAAGAAGAAGAAGAAGAAGAAGAAGAAGAAGAAGAAGAAAAAGAAAAAGAAAAAGAAGAAGAATATACGTAATTCGTTGAATTACTTGAAAACACATTGTTTAGCAAAACAACAGAACGTTATTTTCAAAAACATTATAATACGTTGCCTCATTAAAACAGACAAAATTATTGATATTTTCATAATAAAAAGTGCAAAAACAGTTCTTGAATAATAATAAATAGGTGTTAAAAATAAAACTTATTAACGCATTAGCCTACAATACACTTGTAGAAGAAATTGTAAAAGTAATACAAAACACGAAAAAGCCGGATATTTCTTCAGTTTTGATTAAGCCGGACAAATATATAAAAAGCCGAACATGTGCGACCGAATTAGGATGTCTGGTGCCCCTAATGATCTGATGACTTCGGAACCCGGCCGGTCACCAACGACTAGATTCAGGTTTGTAAGAACGTGAGTGCTTCACCGAATGAACCAAAACTAAAATTATTTTCTTTTGTTTTGAAACGGAATCGTCATATAATCTACTGTTGGTTGTATCCTGTTTATCTTATTCTCACATTTTTTTCAGCGTGGTGATACAGCGTCATAGGGAATATTTTAGACAGTTTACGTATAAGAATAAACTACCTAATATTATTTGAGTATACAGACTATGACGTTATGAAAAAAATAATAATTTTGTATCCACATACAGAGAGGATGAAGCTAAAAATAACAGAGCGTGCCTCAGTGCTTGACAACGGCCAAAGGAATTCCTTTCTTCTTCTTCTTCGGGCTGGCGTGAGCATTAACAAACAAAATATGTTTAAGTCGCAGGACCGATTGCAATGGCACGGCCGCTACACGTTTCGCCATACAAAAGTAATAAATAACAGGCTCTCGAAATGAAAGCAGGACGTGGCCGGTACCTAATCTGAGGGATTACAGTTTGGGACCAGGTAATGTACTCAATTAGGACGGAGGCGACAGTTTTTATGGCCCGCCTGTAACTCACGCCCAAGACAGGAGGACATCAACACGGTCAGAGTAAATACATTCTTTTACGTGTGATATTCAGAAAACACGGAATTCCAGGAAGCGATGATGTTGCAAACGTGGTACAGTGTTAAGCGGATTTCTTAAGAAATCGCTGAATAAATAACTAGAGAGAGAGAGAGAGAGAGAGAGAGAGAGAGAGAGAGAGAGAAAGGTTTAACTTTAACGTAAAGAGTTGTATTATGGTGGGTTTCTTATGATATAAATTAACTACTTAGTCTTAAATCGGTTGTGACTGAGAGACGTTGGGTTTACATATGCACACGCGACTCTATTTAACGACTACCGAGTTGAAGGCTTTTATGTCACAAAACGTGTTTATCAACTGTCCTGCTTACAAAACCATATTTTGAAGTACTATTATCTACATTTGATAAATGGCTTGATAGTGGTTAACTGTATCCACCAAAAAAAACGAAAAACTCGCCTCTAAAAAATAGAAAACTACTGCATTGAGACAGGATGTACGAACAGAAGTATGTGGAGACGCGTCAGTAAATCGACAGTGGTTATCATATTAAAGAAACCATTTTAGAACATTATGTATATCGATCATTGAAATTTGACAAACCAAATCCTACCTGAATGTCCTACGCGTTCTGTGCGTCTAGGACTTCACTACACGAAGCTCCGAAAAATCCTGCGAAACAATGAAAAAGCACACCGATTCTCTGGTAAACCCAGTGACGGAAGATTTGGTATAGGGCTTACTTCTGAAGATACAACCGTGGTGAAGATGTTAAACACAACGCTGGTGAAGGGTTTAGGTAGGAGTCTATTGGAACACTGACATATTATAATACCAAGTAGGTGTCACTGATTTTAAATTGTTTTGATGAATTATACGATTTGAAAGTTATGTAAATATGTTAGGCTAATAATGAACTATGTCTGAGAAAAGGATTTAAACAGTATTTAGCTCGATCTCACAGCATGTGAGTACATTTTCTCTTATCATAAATAAAATTATTTTTAATGTTTACGTTATTCTTGTAATAATATTTAAACATTTAGAATATGCTCGCACTCTTTAAAATATTACGCTTTGCTTAAAGCACACATATTAGTGGCACTCCGGGAAAATTTTGGGTAGCTATGTGGGGAAAAGAGGTTTGATTGACCTGGCACACTACTTTTTCGTTTCAGCTACTTCGTGACGTGTTGAATCAGTTTACTGTTCTAGGAGTGCGAGGTGTACGGAAGAGTAAACTATTTCATGAATAACAATACTCTGTTTGTTTAATGACGTCATTTCCTACGTTTGCTGTCAAACAACTGGAGTTTCTATCCTCTTCTCGACTTTCCCCATAGATTTCAGTCGATTTTTCCTCAGTGTATCTCTGTTTCCAATCGTTTTCTATTAAAATTGTCATCATCAGGCACTAGGCTGTTAGAGCCTCATGTGTTCTTTGTGCCCACTCTTTTCTTTTCGGTCTCCATTTTTCATTTTGAAAAATTCAGCAGTGTTCGGTTGTTTAAGAGACAGTGGGGTCAACTTCATACTATATTGTCGTTATGAAGATCTCACTTCAAAAAACAGATCATGAATGGACGGATAGGCTTACGGAAGCAACGAGATCGAAGAATACAGTTAGATCAATACACAGATCAAACAGACCTTACGCCCCTCTTGCACAGAAGAGGAGAGAGAATGCAAGTGTTTATTTTTACTTGGTGTGTTGGGTTTAATTGAATGACGAGCGAGTTGAAGTGATTGTCCAAGAACAACAGATGTTGCGCGGAACCGACTGACGCATTCACACTGGATTTGTAATGGTCGTCGTTCTCATAAATTTCAATCAATTCAGTAAGCCTTGAGAAATTGACACCGCCGTTCATGTCAATGAGCGAGACTGTTCATACGCGTTACTTATCCGGTCGTTCAATGCCTTGACATCTCAATGATCTGCAACGGTATTTATATTTGCTCAGTATTGTTGCGCATGAACTGCACAACACCGACATCTCAGCCCGTTTGTTCAAACTTACCCTGTGCAGTCCTTAACATATCCATTACTGACGACAAATTGTATTATATGTGGATTCGCTGACGGCTGTCATCGTTTCAAGCCTCATTAACATTTCAGTACTCCAAGACGAGAAACATCTATACAGCAAAATCTCATAAACTCATCGATAGCAAGCCTGTATGTATTTTGGAGGTTATATTTAAATAATTTCCAATTCAAGACTTAGGCTTGCACTCTCTTCCGTTTTTCATTTGCACATTTGGAAACAAATTTATTTCTGAAGAAGAGAAGAATATTAATATTATTTTCATATAATTCGTTTTAAAATCCTTCTTTTAATTTGTTTTTAAATCTATTAGTTAGATATACCACCAAAAGTTTCCTTTAAATAGCGATGAGGATCCCTTTCTTTTCGGTCCCCATAAATTTTCGAAAAATTTAGCACTGTGCGAACTTTTACGAGACAAAGAGGTCAATTGGACGTTTTCGCTAGAGTAACCACACGTATTTAGTTAGCTACTTGAACTGACAGAAAAGTTCAACTGGCAGCGTATGCCAACGATGTGAGTATTATGGCTGGTACCAGAGTCGCTGATGAGGAAATGTATGTGTTCCGACGAACACCGCAGGAATTGTGTAAAGGTAAATTCAAGGAAGACAAAGTTTCTCCTGAAACCTTGAATTGCCCAAACATGGAACGTGTGGATAATCTAGAGGCTGTTAAGAGCTTTCGAAGTCTGGAGTTATTCCATGTTAAGAATAACGCAGGACATTCCAAAAGCCACAGGCGAGTATTTCTCAGTTTTTGTAATGCTTCGGTACTTCTGTCACCATTCGGCGTCTACAAAAGTGTCGAAAACCAAGAATTTATGCTTTGTTATTTTGAGATGTTTATTGTGCATAATTTTTAACGCAGACTTAAGTTTTAATCAATCACATTCGTAATCGAAACATGAATCGATTACGAGCTTATTTGTTAATATTGTTGAATAGCTCTTGTCCAGAGTAAACGTGTTTGAATTTGTTCTGATGTAAAACCAAGAAATAAAAAATAATAATAATAAAAAGTGCATAAAACTGAAAGAAATAACGAAGAACAATTAAGTGTATCATCAAAATAAAGAATACACAGAATGAATTCCACGTCAGAATTACCTATCTTGCAGTAAATAAGGTGTCGACGAATTACGGTGACCGAGACCACGTATTGGTGAGATCTAACCAGATTTTCACTTTGAAACAACATTTAAATATTATAACAATGAAATGACTAACTCGTTAACAGAACCAAATTAACACCATAACCTCAACACGTAAAACACTGAATCACATAACACTTGTGAAAACTAAAAACAGTAACTATTAGTGATTAGTGTTGAACGTAATAAAGTGAACACTTGCTTGATATTATTCAAAACACATTGTTTGAAACGCTTCAGTACTTTTGTCACCATTCGGCGTCTACAAAAGTGTCGACAAACAAGAATTTATGCATTGTTCAAGAAAATGAAAGAATTCTTAAGTGTGAGCCAAGCGTCAGTAAAAGTGCCTGTGCAAGATAGCTTCACTTTGTTATGATTGAGATAAGACGGCAAAGATCTTCATTATAACTCACCATTAGCTGGTGCCGACTTACTAACTCATACGGCGTATGTCGGATATGTAGACTCATCGATGTTTTGGAAACTTCTATTTACCAGTGTTTCACTAGGATTTGGATTCGGTGGGAACTTGTGACACACTGCCTTACAGAAAGCTCTTTTTTCTGCAGGTTTCTTGTCGAATTACATTGAACTAAGTTGTGCGCACATCGGCTGCTAGATGAGATAACCATCAGTACTATACATTACACGTACTTAGGTTGCACCAAAATGTTTACCAATCGACACCTGAGAGAAGATGAGCTATTAAGAGAGGGCCTGTAATATGAACATGATGTCCATGGTTTGTGTATTTTAAGTTGCTAATTGATGTATTACATTAATACAGTATATTGTCTTTAAGAAAGCTTGATTGAAATTTTATTTTGAGATCAAATCAGTATTATTCTGATCAATTGTCACAAGAGCTCTAAAAGGCATTGACGCCTATGCTGATGGCTACTTAGTCTATTTGGTAACTGGCACTTCTAGGGAGAGAAACGTTATAAAGGTGTCCAACAGAATATCAAACTACGCGCCTTTGCAAACGTAGATGGGTCCACCATATGCCGTGGAAGCCAACTGTGGGTTATGAATCCTAAAACCGAAAACTGACATATTCGAAAGGAAAATATTATTAAAAATATCTGGCCTGTTAATGAGAATATCAGATATGGTAGCATGAGATATGATCGTGAAATACGTCATCTTTATAGCAAGAAATATAAAATATCACTTTCCGTGAACAATAAAACATAACGCTTAAGTGCTAGGACGGAAAAGTTATACACTAAGGATGCTCTTAACACTAGGATCCAAAAACAAGACCTAAGGACGCCGACACGCGAACGGAAGTATGTCATGGATGACGACGCCAGCTACACTCGATTTCTACAAAAATCTAATGTGGTGCTTCTTGTACTATTAAACCTCTTTTGTCACATTAAGACTTTAAGGATTTTCGTTTTACCATTTTCTAGACAACGTGAATACCAAACAATAAACTTGTCTCCGTCTCCCACTCTCCCGCCTTTCTTTATTCCCTTCTTCTCCTTACGTACTCTCTCTCTCTCTCTCTCTCTCTCTCTCTCTCTCTCTCTCTCTCTCTCTCTCTCTCTCTCTCTCTATCTCTCTCTGTCGCTCACACACATACATATAATTACGTTTATAAAAATGACATCGATGGAATTGAGACTCACCATTTCTGAAAAAAATAGAAAAAAAATTGTTTACCGTTAATGTGTAAACTGACGTTGCTTTAAAATTATGTAATATGTGTGTAGTTAGAACAAGAATCAACAGAAAACCATTTACAATGCCTCAGAACCTTCTATAGGGGAAATCCACTGTATTAACAAGGAATGTGATTTCAACTTTTAAATCACAAACATAAATGTGGTTTGCGGGAGAAAATGATGTCTGTGTAAATCGTATAGCGATGTGTTACTCTAGTTATCTGTCAACAACAAACATTAATATAATCTACGTCTCTTATTGAACGAGACGAAGCAAGTTCTCGGTTTTGACTCGACTGTTTGGCATTTGGGGTATGCTCACGATAACGTTTGAACGTATCAACCGATTTTCGTAAAACCTTTGCACGCGTGTCCATACTTTAACCGTACGGAATCCTATTATATTTTTATTTTTTTGAGATTGATCCCTCCAAATATGGGTAGGAGGGTGTGGGGCGAGATTGTGAAAAAATCGCAAAATTCATGTAGGGTATCAAATTAAAATTAAATTAACCCAAAATCTGAACAAAGTGTTCATTATCGAAACTTTCAAAATGTTTGGACGCCAGGTACCAAAAGGTGGGCGAAATTTTGAAAAACAAATTTAATTTGATAAGAGAATTTTAACTAATATATGAATGTAGTGTTAATCTTTGTAAATTGTAAAATTTTTTGAACCCACGGCCCCAAGAAGAGATCAAAAACTTGAAAAAAAATCGTGAACATCCAGCACGGTGTCAATCTTAAAGGAACCGTAACCCAAATCCGTTGATTGTGCGATTGTGTGCTCTACAATTGTTATATTCCTAAATAAATATTAGAGTAATCGGGATTTTTCCAATTTTTTCTGTAACTGAAAAATTATCTACTATCGAAATTTATGTAATAATAAAAGTACTTCGTTCAAAATTGTGAACGAGTTTTGCAGCTCAGGGAGCATTCTAGTTTATACTACACTAGTACTCTAGTTTATATTAGTTTATACGTTCGTATTATACGAATGTTTAGCCATAGCCTTACTAAAGGTCCCGAAACATGTTCCAAATACGGGAAAAATAACATCTTCAGGTAAATTAAATATACATTTTAAATATATCTGTTATTATTGTTATGCGCGCGCGCGCGCACACACACACACACACGTACGTATATGCATATATATTAAGGAGATTTATTTTTTAAACACAACTGTGCATACGCAATGTATGTCCGTATACAGCGCATATTTAATGTTATTCGATTTCGATGTGGGTTTAGACAAATTACACTGTATTACGTTTATATTATTAAATCTATTCAATTACACAACAGTAATAGGACACGAAATTGAATTAAATACGGTTCAAAAGAGAAATATAGGCTGTATGTACATATATGCAGTGAGAAAAAAATTATAGACAGATGGGTTCCACTTCATTTCATGTTTCATTAATCAAAACCCACACCCAAACCCGCTGTGTGCTTCGGTTTTAAATTAACTCTTCTCTTCAAGAAACAAAAAACTTAACTATTACCATAAATTTGTATATCTAAATACCATTAAGTGAACCGGGGCTGCGTATTAATCTGATAGATATTTTGTATTTTTAACGAGATCCGAGTTTTTTTTCTTCTGTCTTCGAATGAATTAAATCAAATTGTCGTGTTGTCGTGTATAATTAACCGTTTCGAACGGCCGAACGAATGAATGAATGAAGATCGAAAGAAGAACTGGCGGTCGTTTGTTGTTTGTTTAAAGTGGATCATCGCGTCGCTTTTGTTTGTGATAGAGCGGGCACGAACTCCGTCCGATCGCCTCCGTTATTATGTTATTTATACATTAAACGTCTTATAAAATTAATACGAACACAATTTATATGTTGATTTTTTTTTGTCCCAGCGTTAACAAAGTTAATACTTGACGGACTTGTTTGTATTCATGAGATCTTAGCGCCCGACACCTGCAATGCGTCTAATTAGACATTAATTGTCGCCTCCGCTACGAAAACTTATTATGTTTCTTAATCAAAGCTGATGTTTATGTGCGCTGCGTCCAGCCTCCCGACTTGTTCGTTCCTCCTCCTCCTCCTCCGCCCTATCACTCTTCACTATCTCTTTTACACGCCCCAAGTTCACAGCGAGCAGCGATGACCTAGACGAAAAGGTAAAATTAAAATATCATCATCGTCATCATCTTCACGACACTGCATAGGCAAGGTGCTGCCTGTTCCGCCTTCAAAGATCCTCCAGCCATTTCTTCCTGGGTCTACCCACACACCTGTGTCCTATAGGTTTGTATTTCTAGACCTGTTTGGACAGTCTGGAATCTGACATTCTTTCTAAGTGTTCTTTCCACCGTTGTTTGTAACCTTTCAATTTTTCATTCTAGCTAGAAACTTGTAACTCTTCTCTTACGGGCTCATTCTTTATACGGTCAAGTTTAGAACACCTTTTAACTCCTCTTAAGAACGCCATTTCCGAGGCCCGTATTTTACTCTACTGTTTCTTGGCTGTTGTCCATAATTCACACCCATAGAACAGGGACAGGGACTGCCATAATTTTGTAGAACTTTAATATTGTATCTCGACGTACCTTGTTTCTAAAAATATGGTTATTGTCCCAGAGATGGTCTGGAATTTACCTAACTTAACATAAAATATCATAATTCCTATGATAGCCAGTATCATTTCCCAAATAATTAAAATCGCTCCCCTGTTCTAGAATTCGATCATTAATCATTATTTTGTTTTTCTTGTTTCCTCGCCTCCAAAAGCCATTCATTACCTTTGTTTTTGTGGTGGAGATTCTCAAATTGTATTGCATGCAAATCTGATGAAGCTTAAAAACAGATTTTTGTAAAAGAGATTCTGTATTTTGAAGTGCAAGCAAGTCGCCAGCAAGCAACTTCTCATTCAGATAGGTGTATGTCTAGTGATCTTAATACCAGGGTTCACTAGATGTTTCCATTTCATTACCAGATCGTCAATCGTCAATAATACTACACCCCTGGCTAACACCTTGATTGACAGATATTTGTTGTGACACCCTACAATTTATTTTTAACAGCTATTCTTATTCCGTTATATAGGTCTTGTATAGTTCTTATAAGTTGTTGTTGGTATCCTCGTTCTTCTAATTTTTGCCACAGCAAATTTCTATCTAGTCTATCAAAGGCCTTCACAGAGTCAACGAAAGCTACATAGGTCTCTTTATTGGACTCACAATGCTTCTGAATGATTTGTGTAATAATAAAAGCTTTCTCTGTACAAGATCTACTCTTCATGAAGCCGTTTTGTTCTTCCAAAATAAGATGGTCGGAAATAGTCTGCAAACGGTGATTTATTATTAATTCACTATATTAAGAACTGTTATAGAAGTTAAAAGATTAGATATACATTTACGTTGAGTAAGTATTAAACAACATATTCGTAACTTTTCTGCTAACTAGAAGAAACTTATTAAAAGTTTGACAATTAAAAATATTCTTAGCATCCATTAATTATAAATATTTCTAGATACATTTCTTCTTCCCTAAGATAGAAAAAAAAAATAACACTTTGGCTATCATCTTGTTGTTAGCGTCGACCAATACCGTTCTCTGGACGTAGCATGCGGTCACACTCCTGACCCTTGTCTGGGTTACAGATAACCTAAGATGAGTCTTTAGTTTTTGAATGCCACTGAAGCTCATTTCTGCCCCATAACTAGACGGTGGACACACAAGCAGAACCAAACTTTCTTCATTTCTGAAAAGATCGCACCATATACTATGTGTACAAACATACTACTTTAAACAATGATTCGTAAATTTCTGGATAATGTTCTAAGACATCCCATCCTTTCTTTTTTCAAAAGGCCGTTTGTTGCAAGACCTGTTTCTTCACACAAGGTAATTTAGAATGTGATTCTGAGGCTCTACTACAGCGGTATCTACGACTTCAAACTACTCGTGTCTAAAATATCCTTCATATAACTGATAATACACATGTGAGCCAGATATTGCACCCAATCTCTTGTTTTGAGATATTCCACTCTCTCCACTCTCTCTTGTCTTGGAGTTTCAACTCTTCCAGAACACCAAAACAAACTAAAAAATCCTGTCAGTGCAATTTTTAAATACAGATGAAAACTTTTCGTTTTTTCTCAGTGCATTCAATCCATTAATTATGTGCTCAACCGATTTTATAAACTTCTGCCATCGATATTTTTTCGTCTGCAAGCACTCATTCAAGATTTATAGAAGTTCAATTTATGGGAACGTGTTGGCTCGTCCGTGACACCCGTGGTTAGAAGAGGCAAGAAGAGATGGGAAGAAAACCTTTTGAATAGGAACAGCCAAGGGATAAATATGTTGTGGCAAAAACCTTTAAAATACAAAAGAAGGTTATGAAGAAGAAGAAGAAGAAGAAGAAGAAGAACTATTTCAACACAGCTGGAATATAAATTTATGTTTATGTGTCGGTTCTTTTTATACTGCTGACTTGAATATGCAAATGCAAACTCGTTCTGCACTATTTGGTGAAAACGATGACAAAGAGGTGGAGACCAGCGGTCAGAAAGGGACACCGACGCATTACAAAACGAGGAACGGAAACACAGGCAGTAAATAATGGCCGGTGTCGAATGGACGCGTGTTATATCAGAGACAAAGTAGAGCGTTTAGCAATACGACGCGATGTCTGTCAACTGTCCGACAAACAACCATAAAATTGCCGTAACCCTACGAAACAATGACCGTGTAACAGTCCGACCTTTCGCACATTGTCCGCACCTTGTTTGTCCGTCCGTATAGGGTCACAACACGCGTCTTCCCACACCTCGCAACCTCATTACAGTCGCCGTATTCTCAAGGAACCGGGTCGTCTTTTTCAACGTTTAAAATTTCTGTATCATTTCGAGCCCACATTTATAGATCGATTCAAGAGACTTTTCTGAGTCTTCTTTATCGATAGTCTGTATCAATTTTGTCTTCATCAGTCTTCCATCAAGACTGGACTGTGATATGGTTCTCCATTCGTTCTAATCTTCGACCATCGTCATGTACCAGAGGTTTGTTACTTCTAGTATGTCAGCGAACCGTGTAGCCTTCTTCCTCTCTCTGGACCCTTCGACATAACCTTATATATCACTTTTCTTATAATATGTCTGAAATATTTCATTACTCGACTCTTTTTTGTAGTGGTCAGTCAGTCTTTGATTTATAATTCTGCTAGTATGGAGATATTACTTCCTTCAGGACTCCACGGTGTTCTAAGCACTTTTCTCTAGCATGCCATTCAAAAACTGTCAGTTCTGGGGAGGTCAGATTTCATTATTGTCCTGCGCTCTGAGGTATACATGAATTGAGAGAACACAAGTGTATTCATTAAGCGCTTTCTTGTTTAATTAGCCTATAGCCTATATTTCGGGAGTCCCTAGATTCAGTGTATATTATTATTCACTTCTCGCCGACTATTACTTACTCTTTCTGTAATCGTTATTCTGTCTTGCCGATACGAGGATGTATGTACATGCTTATAATTTTTTAGGCGTACTTCTTTACTATGTTATTGTCGAGTCTCGTTCATTTCAACCGTTCTCAACCTTATCACGTTCTCAACATATTTTAAAACAAGTAAGGTCCCTGAACTGCAGAACTCGCTCACTATCTTAAAGGAAGTAGATAAATCATGCTAGTTGACTATTTATATTTTTAGATAAAATTTGATGTTCAAAGTATTTCAATTCTCAGATAAACGAAAATCTCGATTACATTAGCATTGTTTAAAGGAAATTATACAATAAAAATAAAAAATTCCAAACATTTGGATCTGTGTTAAAATTCCGCTTAGTCTGACACCCGGGTGGTTTTTACAATTTTTTCAAACGTTTAATCCCTTTTTGGGCCTTGAGGTGCAAAAAATTTTAAATTATCAAAAATGAATACTACATTCCAATTTTGGTTAAAATTCTCTTCAATTTGAAATCTCACACGGGCTTTTGCAACTTTTCACTATTTTTACCCTCACATTTTTACCTCCCGTCCTCCCTACTTTTTAGGGGATAAATCTCAAAAACATTAGGTGTATGTAGAGTAAAACTATGAACTCACGTGCAAAGTTTTACGAAAATCGGTTGATGCGTTCAAAAGTTATCGTGAGACATCCCCCAAACACATAGGCAGATGGATAGGTAGACAGACAGACAAATGCCAAACGGTCGAGTTAAAAATGACGACTCGTTTTGCTTATTCAATTATGTGTCTCACATAATTGGCTCAAGTGGTACAGATCTCTGTCCATCATCTTCTGAAATATCAGACAGAGTGGTTCATCTCTGTCTGAAAGATCATCTGATCATCAGCGAAGAGTAAAGTATTTATAGGATAAGTAGCCTATTAATAATCCGATTATGTATATGATAATTCCAATTTTCGTGTTTGGAACTTTTAATAATAGCACTTTTTTGGCCAACAATCGTGTTCTATTGACACCAATATTAATAGAAAATGTTACATACATTTTATGTATCATCCTCAGCGATGGAAAGAGAAAGATAAAGAATGACTGACAACAGAATTACAGGGTGGAAGGGAATAACTCACAGAGGTGTCTGTTAATACTGCGAGCAAGCAAGTAATATGATATGGTCACGTATAGATAGCGAAAGCTAATTTTCGTTCTTAACTTTTCCACTGAGGAGAATGGACGAAATGTTTGGTATTAACAGTTATATCATGAAAATGTGGCTGTCAACCGCTAAAATAGTGTTACATTTCGTCAGTTGCGACGAAACAACGCGTTTACCTATTCATACGCTGTCAATTGCGCCCCGCACTTTCACTTACTGACCGAATCAGCCATTTAGAAACGTCGCTATTATGAATTTCGATGAGATTTCAATTCTGCAACTTTTTATTTGCGCGAGTAACCTCTTTCTTCCAGTATTTTTGTTACGTTAGGTTAGGTTAGGTTAGGTCAAGTGAGGTTATGTTAGGTCAGGTCAGGTTAGGTTAGGCTAGGCTAGCAATGAGTAGAATTATAACGGTAATTTCCGTATTATTATAATAACAACATGAAAATGCAATTGATCACAATTTACCGGGTTCAAATTTCAGCCTCGGTCGCAACTGACCGGGTTTTATACGATTGTGTCGCAACTGACCACGGTCCTTACATTTATACACATGTCTGTAGAATGTAATTTTATTTCCGGATGTATTGACATCAATTTTACACTGCCTGATCATATCGCCCAAATGTACATTAAACATTAGAGACGAAAGATAGATTGCACTCTATTAAAATAGAAGACAAGCGTTACTCATAATAATCTGTAAGTATACGAAGGAAGACGGATGGGAATTCTTCATTAAATAAGTCAGAACGTCATCGATTTCACTACGATGTATAGTTCCGTACACAGTAGCCTATGCTTAACCTACTCGGTGTAAGAATTTAAATGGAACGTATAAATTCCGTTAAACAGTTTCATAATAATGCGACAAGCGTTTCAACAGCGCCACTAAACGTGTACAACAGTTGCAGCATAGCTGACGATGGGGGCGTATTGTCGGCAATAACTTAGAGCAGCGAGACTGGCAGTCTCTCACGTACCAGCGGAGCCGCGGCCGATGCATAGTTTTAAAATTAATGAGTAGGAAGCGTTACAAACTGACTGCTCAGCTGATGTTCACACTAATGTTGACACTTTCCTAGTCTTAATTCACAAAGCATACAGAAATTACTACAAAGACTTCCCGCGGTAAGTTTGTGAATAGCACGCCAACAATACAATCATGTTAATTTGTGGTGGCCGGTTCATAGCTGCGCGAAAAGTAGGGGTAGTGGGGAACTCAGCAAGCTCAGTCCTAAACCTCTCATTTTCAAAATGTCTGTTTTTTATTTTTCCCCACCCCTCTCATTTGTTATTTCAGAACTCCTATTGATGATGCTATTCGTTTTTCAATCTGTTTACTGGAATACTTCCCCCATCTTCTTTTACCTTCCATAAACTTAGCCCACACATATTAGAAACCACTTCCCGAGCACATTCTTTTACCGGACTGTGACTTAAGAAGAGACATTCTGACTAATTATTTAATTAACTGAAATTATATTGTAAACAGCAACAATATTTTTAAGCAAATAAAATATTAGTTCAACAAGATACAATATCAGAAAACACCCCACAGAAAGTGTTAGATGAAATTTTAAACGCGATTTAATAACAATACAGACTAACATTTAAATCAAATACAGACCTATATGTTTCGCGGTAAACATTTTTGGAAACGCATAATCGCTTTCGCACTCAATGAGATGTAGGGGTGACTTTCATCAAGTTTGCCGGCCACCATTAAGTAACGAGCGTGCATACGAGGGAAATTGTGAAAAATATGTACGTTGATACACTGAGCTCCGACACTGTCTGTCAAGTTGCTAGCTGACAATACACAAGATACGAGCCATATTTTAATTGTACTATTTTTTCAGTTGTGACATTTTAATTTCCATATAAGTGTAATTAACATTGTTCCATGTAGTGACAATCCATCAGATGGAAAGATGATACAAAAGTTCCAAAGACTGGTGACAAAGACACCAGTCTTTTGAACTGGGTAGGTACTAATTTTGTTTCCAGTCTCTGGGACATTTGTCCCACTCCTACACATAAAATCGTGTATAATGAAACAATTTATAGGAGTCCTCTCAAAACATGGAGCCTATTTTCAATACTTGACTACACAGTTTCCAAAAGTATCAAGTAAAAATATAAAAGAAGGGATTATTGTTGACCGTCAAATATACAATTTGTGAAAGACAGCGATTTTGAGAAAGTCAATGACTGTGACAGACAGTCTGCTTGTGTTGTTTGGGTTTGTGACTGATTGGGTTTTTTCTTTAAAGAAGTTGTTGCAAAGTACTTGGAGCACCATAAAGACCAGACCCACACTACACGGCAATAGTGAAGAATATGCTGGGAAAATATGAAGAAATTGGGCTGCAATATGAGTATAAAGATCCATTTCCTCCATTTGCATACGGACATTTTCCCAGATAACCTGAAAGATGTGAGTGGAGACCAAAGGGACAGGTTTCACCAACACATTAAGGATATGAAGAATAGGTACCAAGGAAGTTGAAACGTAAATATGATGGCAGAGTGTTGCTTCATTTTAAAATGCGGTTGTAAAAGGACAGGAAGTGCTCAAAAACTAAGAAAGAGAGTAATTTCAAGCTACTAGAGAAAAATTGGAAAACCTTGCTGCTAGAAAAAAAAATGAATAAAAAAATTATGTGCTTTATATCTTTCCAATTCAAGGGAATTTATGTAATTTTTTCAGTACTTATTTTTGATGTCATGAGAAATTTGAAAACTATTTTATTTCAAATGCATTAATATGCATTTTTAAATATTCTATCAACTTTAGCCCTAACCATGAATAGTTTTTTACATTAAAGATCATATTTATTATGTCTTATACTATTTGATCTACATTTACAAAATAAAAAAAAACAAAATGAAGAGCTTAATAAATATAAGGCAAAAAGTATATCACAGCTAACTTAATAAATGCAATTTAACGTAATATTTTCAAAATTATATCATAAGAAAATCCTGACGTAACAGGACAATTTAAAATGCATTTTTGAAATCTGCATGAAAAATATAATAAAAATCACACAATTTCAGGAAAACGTAATTCAAAAATTTTCTTAATGCAGACTGATGTAATTATTCAGGAATAGGAAGAAGATTTACGAGCTGTACACAAAACGAACGCGCTGTGTTCGTTATAAGAAGGCTTCAGTAGGAAAGAAAAAAAGGGCATGGCATTAAAGGAAGGATCTCATCAACAGAAAAATAGTAACAAATGATAAGACGCTTGAACAGATCTCACGTTTTCAGAATCTCGGGCGCGGTGTCAATTATGAGAGGTCAGAGGGTGTCAGAAATAAAATTAATACATTTCCTGCACTCTCGGAGACAATTTGGAAGACTCTTCAGGCGAAAATACAAAGGGCCACCCATTTACGACTATACAAGGTTACAGCGTTTTTGGTGTTGCTTTGTGGTTAGTATAAGTGGGTTATTGTTGCTCAAGGAGAATCTCGTAGTCACTGCAACTGATATGCGTTTTGTTCGCGGTGCGGATCGAGTTCCCGGCAGAGTGAGCGATCAAGTATAAGGAATGTACTGAAACACGCGCGGGGTATTAGACTCAATAGAGGAAACGGCGTATGGTGAGGATGATGAGAGAAACGTCTACGAGAGAAGTTTTAGTTTATAGACTCCAAGGTAGAGCAGTCCTGGCAGGCTCCGAAAATGGTGGATGTGATTGAATCAGGGAATCCTATGGAACCGGAACTGCCTTACAACATAATCACTGATAGTTTGTAGACCTTGTAATGTTGTTGTAACTATTTTTGGAACTACTCAGTTGTGACGGATAATCGACCCTCAACTGTGCAAGAAAAGCGTATGCGTTCAATTAAATAGATTTCTTGGATTTCGTTGTCCATGACGTGTCCATTTCTTAACTAAATATAATTATTTCACTACGACTCGGAACACAAAACTTTTTATGGGTAAAAACGTAAAAGCTTTACCTTACCCTGAACCGGTTTTCACTTTTAAAAAGCTTCTTCAGAGGTTGCCGCTGGTAGTACTGTCCATCTTGTTGATGGCGACGAAATTGATTTTCGAAAGATCGATGTTGTGTGTGTGAGGTGTGATATGTTCGAATAATGTGTGTGATTTGAATTGCGTCTGTTCGTTTAGGATGTCGTTTTTATTTGTTTTTGTGTGTTTGTATATTTCCAGTTGTTCTAGAGTTTCTAGTTTTTGGCCTTTTGTGTGCACGTGTAGAATGTTCATGTTATTGTCGATGTTTTTGTATGTGTGGTTTGCTTCAATGAGGTGGTTTGCAAAGGTGGATTCTGTAGTGGAGTGGAGTGCCTTTGTGTGTTCAATGTATCTTTGTTTGAAGCTACGTCCTGTCTGGCCTATGTAGAATTCCAGGCACACATTCAGTATATAGAGAAAACCGACTACAACTGACACACTAATACACAACTCCTCCAATCACCCAATACAACACAAACTAGCTGCCTTCAGAACCATGATACATAGACTTAACAACATCCCCCTATATGAAAAAGACTACAAAGACGAGCTAAACACGATAAAATATCTAGCAGAATCCAACGGATACGGATACAGAACAATAGTCAATAAACTCCTACACAAAACACAAAACAAACAACAGACAAAGACAGAAAACAACAAATTCATAACACTAACATACATCAACAAACAAACTGAAAAAATTGCCCACAAATTCAAAAAAGGAGGATACAAAATCGCTAACAAAACTACTAACAAAACAGAACACACACTATCAAAACACACACACAAAGCACAAAACAAATTTGATCTTCCTGGTGTTTACAAATTAAATTGCTCAGATTGCAAAAAATTCTACATAGGCCAGACAGGACGTAGCTTCAAACAAAGATACATTGAACACACAAAGGCACTCTACTCCACTACACAATCAACCTTTGCAAACCACCTCATTGAAGCAAACCACACATACAAAAACATCGACAATAACATGAACATTCTACACGTACACACAAAAGGCCGAAAACTAGACACTCTAGAACAATTGGAAATATACGAACACACGAAAACAAATAAAAACGACATCCTAAACGAAAAGACGCATTTCAAATCTCACGGATTATTCGAACATATCACACCTCACACACACAACATCGATCTTTCGAAAATTGATTTCGTCGCCAACAACAAGACGGACAGTACTACCAGCGGCAACCTCTGAAGAAGTTTTTTAAAAGTGAAAACCGGTTCAGGTTGTAAGGTAAAGCTTTTACGTTTTTACCCATAACAAATTTTGTGTTCCGAGTCGTAGTGAAATAATTATATTTAAATAGTTTTACTAATTTTGTTCGTAGATTTAATTAACATTCGAGTTTGACCAGAAAAGTCTACTACCGTAGACGACTATTATGATGCTAATTTTTTGTGAGTTCCGTAGACGTATAATTATCGGAAATCGGAGGCAGGCAATTATAATGATAGCGGTTACTATATCAAAGGCGTCCCACGTGCAGTCTTGCTAAGCGATTTTAACGAAAATCATTTTCATGAAATGCTTTCTTAAACCAACTCATGTAACAGTTTACAGACATCAAACTAACATCACAAAACATTTTACCATGATATAGCAAACTACACTTATAAAGTCAATATCAAAAGGCCAAAAGAAACAAACATGTTAAAAAACCTTTACACATATAAAAAAAATCTCAAAACAACACACTAATTCCCGAATAAATAAATACATACACTAAACACAGCAATAATGTTCGACGGTCGCACGTATCGCTGTATTTAAACAGTGGAATTCAAAATACTGAACACCAGAGGAATCGTTACTTGCAACTTTAATTATAGTTCCAACAAACAAAATGGTAATAAACGCTCGTGTGCAAATAGTTATTTTCAAGTTTACATTTGTCCAGCAAACACACAATAAATGTCGCCTAATTAACATTGTCGCAATAAAAATATACGTCACTAATTACAGATGTCCGCACACAATAATTCATTCTAATCACTTTAGATAACCGCAAACAAAATCAACGTATCAAAAACTGATTAATAGCAGGTCTTTATCATTTCGCGTTCGCAGTGTGCACTGGAACGCTGGCCACATATAGTTACGGAACTGCGCATGGAGAAAGAAAACCTCCACTATGTTGTAGCATAAGCGGGAGAAATGAAGGGGCACAACATTTCATTTAGACAATACAGCCGCTTCGCTTACATAGACGCGTCCGACATCACTGCCCTATTACGCCAGCTGTGTATGTCGTTGATATAAGAATACCATACTCGAAAAACAAATTGATAATTGTATATACGCACAAACAAGGAGACGAACAGCATGCGTAGAGCAACATGATAACTTCTTCTTCTTCTTCACTTCAAGGATTAGGCTCCCAGCCTGTTCCGTCTTCATAGCCACCGATTTCTTGGTCTGCTTCTATCTCGTTCTCCAAGAGGCTTATACAACAAGAGGATAAGCATAAAAAATAAACTGGAAAACCAGCACTTCCGCTTTACGAAAGTAATGCAGTAGCACCTAAGAAGTTATAGTTAGCATAAATGGGGTTTATTTATTATGCTAATCGTGATATAAATGATTTACATTTAGTAAATGGGACTAGTGGTATTTTATGTGAGTTTATCACTTTCTCATATGTATCTCGCCCTAAAGCTGGATGCCATTTACATTTAATGCCAAGCGTTGTGCAGCCATTTACATTTAGTGGTGTAAATATAATTTACATCTGTGGTAATTAATTGTGTAAACCATTTACATCTAGTGAATATTAATCTGTGCTAATTATCTGCGCGGATTAATTACTCAACAATTATGAATCATATTAATTAAAGATTTATGTAATACGTTAAAATTGATATATCTAAAATTATTTCTATTCGTCAGATTTGACTCAACACAGTGTCTGATTAAATACGATTTTATGAGTCTATTAATCAGACGTTTCAATGGTCGAGTTTATTGTATCCATTGATGTTTAGCATAAGTTATGAGATTTTTAGTGTAATACTTAGAATGAAAATACATCAATAACAAAGGTGAAATTTCAATAATGAACGCATGAATACTGTAAATTAACTACTTATTTATTACACATCTTACTGAAGTAAGTAACTATATCCTGCAAATTACATACATATTAAAGCACATGATATAAATACAATTATTCAATTTATACGATGTTTCCTGAAACATAAACACATGGTACATTCAAATGCAGTAAATAATGCACATATATAAAACATACACGAATAATAAACAATCAACAATTATACTTATTCCTACCTAAAATGCGTTCATTATTTCTCAGATAACGAATTACGTTAGTGTTATTTTATAGATTTTATGATTCATATGACTCATATGTAATTATTCTCTTGGGGTTAGTTCTTTGAAAAGAGGCAACAGAACAGTAGTGTAGTATATACTACTAAGATTAAGTAGACATAAAGCTTATCTTTGAGAGTGTTTATCCAATTCCGTCGTCGTGAGAAGACACTTTCTAGATGATTCGTCGAAGATCATAATCACTGTTACGCAGAGCACTGATAATTTCACTTCACTCCACTAAATCTCCACTCCCGTCATGTGTATGGTATTGTGGTAACCCGCTGATGTCGAGTGTCCGGAGTTCAAATAGTGAGGTGTTAATGTTGTCATTAACTTGAATTGTTCTGAAAGTTTGCCATATTTGTGTACATGGTTAACTGTGCCGTCTATTTTGGGTGTATCGCGTACTGCGTGCTTAATTGTTTGGTATAGTTTATTCAACTAATTGTTCAACATGGTGATACGTTATGATGTGAGAATGTTTGAGGTGACACTCACTGTTCTACTTTAAATGTTAATTAGTATATTATTATGTGCGCGTCAGTTGAGATTTCAAGTCCCGTACGCACTCATAGTTTATATTTCCGCACAGAATTGTGTATAAGTGTGACTATACCGATGTCTTTGTTCACTTATGAATTTACAAATTAGTGAATCCGGTCGGTCTACATAATCAATCGTCTGTCTATCGTACGCACTAACTTCTGACTATTAATTGCGACTACCAACTGCTACTATTAACTACATACTCTTGACTACCGACTGACTGTTAACTGCGACTAACTGTTCGATTGAACGACTTGACTACTCGATTGAATACTTGACTATCCGATTGAAAATTACTGACTCTCGATTAACTACTTGACTGCCCGATTGAAAATTACTGACTCTCGATTAACTACTTGACTGCCCGATTGAAAATTACTGACTCTCGATTAACTACTTGACTGCCCGCTCCGCGTCTTCGCCAAACAGTTTTATTGGAACATCTTACCCATAAGTCTAAGTTTCGATCTCTACGCCTTCTAGGGCTCTTGATTGGTCGTACAAATTCCTACCCTTCTGTAGATCTCATCCACTGTTTCACGATTCGTCGGCCGAACCCTTCCTACTCTCTCCACGAGCTCTCTTAGAAGATGCTTGATGCTGGTTGGTCGTCGTCATCCCCGGAGTGTTTCATGTGACGAGCGTAGCACAGATTCTAAGAAATTAGGGCAATTTCATGGCCTTCTGTTATCCTTTGTTTAGACTTTCCCTAGGGTTCTGACTGAGCTTTTGTTAACAGACTCCAGGTCTTGGTTAATTGTCTAAGTTCCACGACGTTCGTTCCGCCGATTATCAACCCTTCGTTGTCTTCATTTCGGTGAAATTCTACTTTTCAGTCGTAAATTTCAGTAAACTGTCAAGAATGTGTTTTCACGCTGTGCAGGGTACACTGGCAGTATTCACTGAGTTACGTCTATTGTCTATCTCTCCGTTAAAATTGCTCTGTACTTCCTTTGTAACATAGTAAAGCCTTTCATAATTGAGCAGTTACACTTTGCTTCCACAGCAGGCGTTCCATCTCGATTCCGTGTAACTCGGCAGCTGGACGAAGTCTTTGTTTCAGATTGTTGGGTGCTGTAAATTTTGACAAACGGCTAGCTGTCAGTGACGCCTTGAAATACTCATTGTGTGCAGTGCTCAGACATTTTTTCTTTGTCTTCGCTCTGTCGTCGGGTTTGACGTGCCCTCGATTCGTCATTATTTACGACCTGGGCTTGTGTCCGTCGACTTGAGTGTGGGAACGTGTCACTTGATCGAGGAATTAAAATTTTTTTTAAATTTCGATCATTACATTGTCCCCAAATTGGATTGGATGTTGGACTTCGGGAGACATCTGATCCAATTTCTGCGCTCTGTCCCAGTCGTGGATGTCTGCTCCGGAATGGACATGGTTGACTGACATCTATCTCTCATAGGAAGCAATTAATTGTTATTCCCCATCTTAATGTTTTATATGGTCATATGAATTTATTGCCGCACATCTGAGTGAATGAACGCATTTTTACACTTTGTCTGTCCATATGCGGACTGTACAATACGATTTCGAGTAAATAATTGAATTTAAGACATGGACGTTTGTCCATTTGACAGTTTGTCTCGTTATTCTTTATACACAATGTATTAGATAAGCTGTAGATTAGCTACCCATTATATTAATCGATCTTATGTCGATGACCTATATAGCAATAAAATACTTTTAAACTTGTCATTACTGTCTCTAGAATACAGTTGATACTAACAAATATATACATATGGTCAATTCGTAACATATTATAAATGATTACATTGGTAAAAGAAACATACATATTAATTAAATAGTTAAGGAATCAGCATACTTCGTGATGCATACTCTTAAAGTTATAAAACAATCGTCCATTTTGAATTATTATTTACATAAACAAATTATTCGAGTCTCTACATTTTAACAAGTTATTATTCATAATTATTAACGTCTTTGGTGTCCTGTGTCATAGTATTACACTGTCCTTCTGACACATGGTACATTTCACAAATCACTTTCTGTATATGTTGATATTTATACGTCTAATTAACATAACGAATGACAATTATGTGCTGATCACAAACACAGTTAGCATTGAAATACAGACTAAACACAACAAGTAAAATGCATATCATTATTTGGTTAGCTGGACTGGCCGCGCGAGCAAATTACCTAAACTATGTCTTCTGCTGGTCGCCGGGAGTCGTCGCTACCACTCGTGTTATCTATACTTCCGTTCGCTGGCTCATGATACGCTTAATGCACTTTAATTTGCCGTATGTTGTACAAGCTCATACGTGGCTTTGTTTTAATTTCATTCATTAATCTTCTACTCTTCATTCATCAATATTCATCTTTAATTATTTTCTTTGGTTTATGTATTCCCATACAACCAATGTATTTAATGTATTTTATTCAGTACTATCTAATTTCATCATTACATTTTCAAACATTCTTAAAATCGTCTTCTTAATACGTTTTCATTTTTCATTCTTAATTTACATTTGTGATGACATACTTTTATGTCCCGTCACTATCGTGCTGTTACTAACGCACGCGTTTTGTTTGTAAACATTAAGGTGTTTGACCTTGGGTTTTGTGTAACATATTTTTTCCAATGGCTGGTTGGCCGTCCCCGTTATTCCGCTACAATGTGCTGCACTTGCGCGCCTAAGATTTATGACCATTCTCCGTCTCGTTCTATGTGAGTGAGTGAGAGGTGTGTCCCACTTTCCTTTTTGTCGGTCTGCCTCAGGCCAGCACGCTTTAAACTGCCTCCCTTGGCTTATACAACCCTTCGCAACCGTACTTCCATTGCTCACATATACAGTGCGTAGTTTTTGCCGCTTTTTCCAGTAGCTTTCACTAAGTAAACACGCGCCGTTCTGCTTTTGCCGCCGTTTCCAAGCCTGTATACAATTCCGTTGTTCGACAGTCAGTTTACTACTCGTATGTTTACATAATAAAATTTTGTTTCTTAGGTTCCTAAGAGATCTTACCCCGAGTGCTTGGACTCTTCCTCCAGTACTATCACGATCCTTTACAACATTTTTAAGTCGTCTAGTAGAGATTTTTCTTCTCCTCTTCCTCATGACGTTTCTTGTCCATGATGAACATGCATACGGATCTTGTAGGTCCTTCCGTTTCATGTCATCCATGGCTTGTGTAAATTTGCTTTTAGCCTTATAACATGCGGTATTTGTTTCAACTTTAAACTTTCCCTTCATGCTTCTTATTGATGCAGCTCGACTACTTCGCCGATCTATGCTTATTTCACAAGCTGGATACTTCATCATAGAATTCACTGATGCCGTATCTATTCTCGCGTTTCTTAATTTGTACCTTTTATGCGTTCTACCTGGTGGTAGTAAAATTTTACTATCTTTATCCACGTCTGGATACTCCTCTTCCCACTTCCTCATATACAAAGGAACAAAGTCGTTTTTCTTCTTAATCCATTTGTTTCTTGAACTTACGTTAGCTCGAATAGTTGATAATTTCTTAGTAGCTGATACATCCGTAAAATCAACAGTGTTATCAGTGTCTTGTACTTTCCGTACGTCTTCGTAATTCTCATTCATCACTTCTTCTTGCTTCTTCTGGACTTCGTTTCCATCCACGTTCCAGGTATCCTTGTATTCACGTATTTCTGTGCGAAACAGCGTGAACTGCTCGTTCATAATTTGCGTAATTTCTTTTGCATAGCTATCTAAATTTTTGTTGAATTTGTCACACCCTTCATCGATTACTTCCTTAATTTCTTCTTTATGTTGATCGAATTTCTGATCGAATTTCTGATTCATCATCTTGAAGCTTTCATTATTCGTGCGCATGAAGTCCATCAACAATGAACGTAGCGATGCCTCTTCATGTGATTGCTGGGACTCTTGTGGTTGCTGTGACTCCTGTCCCCGCGCTCTGACCTCTGACGTCTCCTCCGTCATATTTGGTTCGACGACTGATGAGTTTTCTTCGTTGGTGTCGGGTGCGCCTAACTGGTTGTTAACGTCAAAGTCCATGCTATCAGAACTACCGCTAGCCATTTTCGCCTTGCTTCGCGTTATCATTTACCAGTCAAGCTAACCTTACACTTATTTAATAATGTCTTACGTACTATATTATTGTAATTAGTCTAAATACTACTGTCTGCTCTCTTTTGCCATGCGATGGGCGCCATTTATAGTTAGCATAAATGGGGTTTATTTATTATGCTAATCGTGATATAAATGATTTACATTTAGTAAATGGGACTAGTGGTATTTTATGTGAGTTTATCACTTTCTCATATGTATCTCGCCCTAAAGCTGGATGCCATTTACATTTAATGCCAAGCGTTGTGCAGCCATTTACATTTAGTGGTGTAAATATAATTTACATCTGTGGTAATTAATTGTGTAAACCATTTACATCTAGTGAATATTAATCTGTGCTAATTATCTGCGCGGATTAATTACTCAACAATTATGAATCATATTAATTAAAGATTTATGTAATACGTTAAAATTGATATATCTAAAATTATTTCTATTCGTCAGATTTGACTCAACACAGTGTCTGATTAAATACGATTTTATGAGTCTATTAATCAGACGTTTCAATGGTCGAGTTTATTGTATCCATTGATGTTTAGCATAAGTTATGAGATTTTTAGTGTAATACTTAGAATGAAAATACATCAATAACAAAGGTGAAATTTCAATAATGAACGCATGAATACTGTAAATTAACTACTTATTTATTACACATCTTACTGAAGTAAGTAACTATATCCTGCAAATTACATACATATTAAAGCACATGATATAAATACAATTATTCAATTTATACGATGTTTCCTGAAACATAAACACATGGTACATTCAAATGCAGTAAATAATGCACATATATAAAACATACACGAATAATAAACAATCAACAATTATACTTATTCCTACCTAAAATGCGTTCATTATTTCTCAGATAACGAATTACGTTAGTGTTATTTTATAGATTTTATGATTCATATGACTCATATGTAATTATTCTCTTGGGGTTAGTTCTTTGAAAAGAGGCAACAGAACAGTAGTGTAGTATATACTACTAAGATTAAGTAGACATAAAGCTTATCTTTGAGAGTGTTTATCCAATTCCGTCGTCGTGAGAAGACACTTTCTAGATGATTCGTCGAAGATCATAATCACTGTTACGCAGAGCACTGATAATTTCACTTCACTCCACTAAATCTCCACTCCCGTCATGTGTATGGTATTGTGGTAACCCGCTGATGTCGAGTGTCCGGAGTTCAAATAGTGAGGTGTTAATGTTGTCATTAACTTGAATTGTTCTGAAAGTTTGCCATATTTGTGTACATGGTTAACTGTGCCGTCTATTTTGGGTGTATCGCGTACTGCGTGCTTAATTGTTTGGTATAGTTTATTCAACTAATTGTTCAACATGGTGATACGTTATGATGTGAGAATGTTTGAGGTGACACTCACTGTTCTACTTTAAATGTTAATTAGTATATTATTATGTGCGCGTCAGTTGAGATTTCAAGTCCCGTACGCACTCATAGTTTATATTTCCGCACAGAATTGTGTATAAGTGTGACTATACCGATGTCTTTGTTCACTTATGAATTTACAAATTAGTGAATCCGGTCGGTCTACATAATCAATCGTCTGTCTATCGTACGCACTAACTTCTGACTATTAATTGCGACTACCAACTGCTACTATTAACTACATACTCTTGACTACCGACTGACTGTTAACTGCGACTAACTGTTCGATTGAACGACTTGACTACTCGATTGAATACTTGACTATCCGATTGAAAATTACTGACTCTCGATTAACTACTTGACTGCCCGATTGAAAATTACTGACTCTCGATTAACTACTTGACTGCCCGATTGAAAATTACTGACTCTCGATTAACTACTTGACTGCCCGCTCCGCGTCTTCGCCAAACAGTTTTATTGGAACATCTTACCCATAAGTCTAAGTTTCGATCTCTACGCCTTCTAGGGCTCTTGATTGGTCGTACAAATTCCTACCCTTCTGTAGATCTCATCCACTGTTTCACGATTCGTCGGCCGAACCCTTCCTACTCTCTCCACGAGCTCTCTTAGAAGATGCTTGATGCTGGTTGGTCGTCGTCATCCCCGGAGTGTTTCATGTGACGAGCGTAGCACAGATTCTAAGAAATTAGGGCAATTTCATGGCCTTCTGTTATCCTTTGTTTAGACTTTCCCTAGGGTTCTGACTGAGCTTTTGTTAACAGACTCCAGGTCTTGGTTAATCGTCTAAGTTCCACGACGTTCGTTCCGCCGATTATCAACCCTTCGTTGTCTTCATTTCGGTGAAATTCTACTTTTCAGTCGTAAATTTCAGTAAACTGTCAAGAATGTGTTTTCACGCTGTGCAGGGTACACTGGCAGTATTCACTGAGTTACGTCTATTGTCTATCTCTCCGTTAAAATTGCTCTGTACTTCCTTTGTAACATAGTAAAGCCTTTCATAATTGAGCAGTTACACTTTGCTTCCACAGCAGGCGTTCCATCTCGATTCCGTGTAACTCGGCAGCTGGACGAAGTCTTTGTTTCAGATTGTTGGGTGCTGTAAATTTTGACAAACGGCTAGCTGTCAGTGACGCCTTGAAATACTCATTGTGTGCAGTGCTCAGACATTTTTTCTTTGTCTTCGCTCTGTCGTCGGGTTTGACGTGCCCTCGATTCGTCATTATTTACGACCTGGGCTTGTGTCCGTCGACTTGAGTGTGGGAACGTGTCACTTGATCGAGGAATTAAAATTTTTTTAAAATTTCGATCATTACAAAGTAGATGAGACTTGTTCTCGAAAGCGCTTTGCATAATAAAACATAGAAAGATCCTGAAAACAGGTTATTAAATTAATATTATATCAATGATTATCAGAGACAACCAACCAAGGAACAAGACGGTAAAATACAGGCCTCGGAAAAGGCGTCCTTAAGAGAAGTTAAAAGGTGTTCTAAACTTGACCGTGTAAAGAATGGAGGCATAAGAGAAGAGTTACAAGTTTTTTTAACTTGAATGAAAAATAAAAGATTACAAACGACGGTGAAAAGAACACTTTGAAAAAATGTCAGATTCCAGACTGGCGTAATAAGTCTGGAAATACAAACCTATAGGACACAGGTGTGTGCGTAGACCCAGGAAGAGATAGCTGGAGGATCTTTGAAGGTGGAACAGCCAGCACCTTGCACCTATGCTCACACACACAAAAAAACCCAGAAAAATTAATAGGCTGTCTTCAAATAAACATGGAAAAGGCATTCAAAGTTCAATACGCCTGCACCAACAGAATCGGTGAAAATGCTGAATTTTGACGATGCTGAATTTGACGACAGGTGTGTAAATTTTGTCAATATGACAGTTATGAACGAAGCGAAATATAATCTCGTCCACAGACCAACAAGACGATCGATCCGAGTACGTAAAACGAGAATCAAACGATTCATTCTCGAAAACAGGATTAAAACGATGGGATCTGAAGACCGCGTAAACAATTGTTTCAATACAACAGGCAACAGGAAGTTGAAATGTTGAACGCGGTACTTGAAGACGGAACAAGGAGACACATAATCCAAGCAGCTAAAACGAAGAATAAGAAGAACTGGAAAGAAAGAAGGGGTGTTGTGTTATTTAGAGATCGTGTGTATTGCTGCTTTTATATGAAATTAGTTTAACAAGTGCATGCAGCGCTATGCAACAGAATTATGTGCGACAGAGAGAATGAGAGAACCATTCCTGCACGTTATTACACCATCGTCAGTACACGTTTAGAGTCACTGCTGTAACGTTTGTCAACGAAGTTTATACGTTTCATACGAATTCTTACAGAGAGGGAATAAAAGGTTAGACAGGGACGGTTGCAGCTATAAACTGTACATTGTGCTACGGTATCACTCTGGACGAGACTTCAGACATTGTTTCCGCCTACTGTCTGCCCCAAAAGACTAGAAACTAGCATTTAGACTTCCACAGAGAACTGATAATATATCATTTCCACTGTAACTTACACCAAATTTTAGCTGGTTTCCTTGCTTGTTCAGAAGCGGAATTGAACGTGCGAAGCGAGTTCTCAGTTTAACTCGACCGTTTCGTATTTGTCTGTCTGTCTACCTATTCGGGGTATGTCACACGATAACTTTTGAACGCATCAACCGATTTTCGTACAACATAGTTTTACCTACAGAACCTTATTGGTTTTTAGATTTATCAGTCCAAAAATAGGGGGATGGAAGGCAAACATGTGTTGAGTCAAAACTGTAAAAAAATTAAAGGCAATGTACACCCAATCTGAATATATTGTTCATATTTTGAAAATTTCACAATTTTTGGACGTCAAGGCCCAAAAAGTGGGTGAACGTTTGATAAAGTAGTAAAAATTCATGTGGGGTATCAAATTAAAGTGAATCTCACTTTAATAACATCTCAATGTAGAGCTAAGTTTTTAAAATTTCAAAGTTTAAAGACCCAGGGCCCGAAAAGAGAGCCAACATTTAAACAATTGTGAAAATCCAGCAGAGGCCAGACTAAAAGCAATTGTAGCCCAAATCCGAACGTCTCGAATTTTTAATGGTTACTGTATGATTGTGTACTCTTATTTCTTTAGTAAGACGTTCGTACCACTTACTAAAGAAATATTGGATAAATCGAGGATTTTTATAATTTTTGACATAATTGAAAACATATCTAATATCGAAATTTGTGTAACAATAAATGTACTTAGTTCAAAATAGTGAACAAGTTTAATGCTCAGGGAGCATGCTAGTTTAATTTTAAAACAACAATTTAACAAATTAAAATATTCTGCTAGTAAACATAACATAATCCAAATATAAAGTACTTTATAGATTTTCGCGCCCTCAGCGGTAACGCGTTCTACTCTGTTTTATCCATATAACAGTTAGTTTTAAAATGGTAATGTCTAATGGTCCTGAGAAGTAAAAATACCTTGTGTCTAGTGTAGCAGGTATTAAGGAAATCATTTGGTTTATAAAAGTGCAATACAATGTTTTAATAATTTCATCATATTTAGAACAATAAGTGTCCGCCTTTTCCTTTCTGATGGAGGGATCTCAAATTAACAATTCTGTTAAATACAAACGCATTATCCGATCGTTTAATCGGGGCTTGCTTGAGTGTTGGGTGGTACTGGAAGGGATTATACCATGTGTCGTCTGTCGCATGCAAGCTTCCATCTTCATCTTCTATCTTGACAGTCAGCCTCTTGCATGTATCTGTGTGACATCCCTTGCCTGTACATCAGGAGACTCGAGGAGCGGTACCCATACCGTTTATCCTCGGTTCGGTTGTGTTCACAATACTTATCGTTACACACATTTGCTCCAAATTCATTTGTAACCCTGTCTGCCATTTATACGACACCTCCTACTCTAGAAATCCACCTCCACCGTTTTTAGTTTGTTGTTTTTGTTCCGAGAGAGCCCATACCTCTTCACCACAGAAATTAACGTTCTCTACTACATTTTATATATTTTTATTTTTCCATCATTCGTAACATATTTATTGCATAAAAGAGAGTGCAGCTAACGTACTGCAACTTTCTTTCTCTATTCGATGTTTGCTTTCTTGCTGCTCCTCTATTCGATATAGTTAAACTTACTGTATGTTTTTATGTTCATTAAGAAAATTATTGTAAAACGATTTTTCCCGACGCGGGCAACGCGTTTTTACGTTCATTAAAAAAATTATTGTAAAACGATTTTTCCCGACGTGGGCAACGCAGAAAAGTCAAACTTGGCACCACTTTAATTATTTTTACTCTTTTATTTAGTAATACGTTTCTAAACACGTACAGGAATATATAGATTTTATCGAATAGATTTTTATTTGTTAACGACATTTTGCGGCGAACTTTTATGTCGTTTTTTACGTGTTAGCGACGGCCTTGCGTCTGTTTACGTGTTTAAAAACAGTTTTGATATAAATACAGAAATTAAGGAAATTCAAACGATGACAGGATTGATTTCAACCGAACTGCCTGAACTGAGAAAGC
Organism: Magicicada septendecula; assembly: GCA_034769895.1. NCBI lineage: Eukaryota > Metazoa > Arthropoda > Insecta > Hemiptera > Cicadidae > Magicicada > Magicicada septendecula. The sequence continues at coordinate 777,497,668 of CM068368.1, forward strand.
AAAAAGACACCAATATCATCATCATCATCATCATCATCTTCACGGATTAAACCAAGTTCACCTTCACGGGTTTGTTCCGGTCTCAAATAGACAAAGATTAGAGCTGGCCACTCCAGCGCTTCCTCGGACGTCCCACACCTCTCCGTCCCCTCGGCTTATAGTTCCAGAGTTGTTTGGGGATGCGGCAGTCATTTATTCGGTAAAGATGTTCCCACCAATTCAGCCGATACTGGACGATCCTGTCGAGTATACTCATAATATTCAGTTCCTGCCGTATATCTGTGTTTCTTCTATGATCATGCCACATGCTTGAGAAATCTCATTTCAGCTGTTTGGATGCGACTGCCCTGGCCTTTTGTTAAAGTCCAATTCTCAGACCCATAAAGAAGTGTGGGAAGAGCCATCACCTTGTAGAATTTTAGGCGTATTCCTTTATTTGCTGACTTAAGCGTTCGCCTAATGGTCCCGCACATAAGGTTGAACTTATGCAACTTATTCACAACGTCGTTGCATGCATTATAAGACACACTGTTGCCCAGGTATTCAAAATTGCTAACTTGTTTCAGGACAGTACCATCTATAACAATTTTTGGCTGTACGGGATCAGTTCCACGAAAAGCCATCACCTTGGTCTTACGTGTGGATATCTGCAGTCCAGAGTCTTTGCAGATTCGATTTAACAAATATATCCCCGAAATGTATACACGAATATTAAAAACAAATTATAACAACTTTTGTTGTAATAAAGATAAACATTGTAACCTACGTTGCTTACTTAGAACACTCAAGGCAATCATTTGCTAAAATTTTATTGTAATCGAAGAATACGTTTTTATTTGACTAAAATTTAATTGTGAGGTTTCTTCAAGACGTGTAACTTTTCAAGTGAAACTGAAATTAACGTGCCTTACGGAATCCGAACTGCAATTTCGTTGGTGACGAACGTGTAACGAAACTGACGCACAATGTAATTACTGTAGTAACAAAACGGTAATTTTCTACATAATTAACAAACTACAAATATTTAAAATAAGAAATGAAAATTAACAAAATAATGAATTTAATAGCTTCCTTGAAAATGAAGCAATATTTCATGGGTTATTAAAAAAGGAAAATACTTGAAACAGAAAAGATCGTCCAACTGAAAATCAATTTTGTTTTAACAAGGTATCAAAAAGATCGACGAGGTCTCAGTCTGTGACCTACCCAGATTGAAAACATACCTCCGTGTTAACATAAGCTTGAAGAAAATGTTAGCCACCAACAATATACATAAGCAAAAGTGAGATAAATATTTTTTATAAGTTTAACCAGAAGAATGTAAAACTGTTAAATAACAAAAGGTGTCACTAACAGTTCACTAACATAAAATAAAAAAGATATAATTGTAATCAAAGTGTTGCAAAACGATGTCGTTTATGTGCCACGTCGGAATTATATAGCGCGCCGGTAAAATCAATGAGCGACAGTACCGCAGTACCAAACATTGTTGTCTATATTGCCTATGTCAGTAACTAGACAATTAATAGAAATCAACCCGGTCTGTAAATTAAATTAAATTTAATTTTTATAATTCAATTATGCCTTTTAACGATAAATCCTGTATGCACTTTTCAATTATGAGCTAATAAATTTAATACATTCAAGTCATAATGCTAGCAAATATAGAAGTTTCACTTTGGAAGTACGAATTCTGTGAACTAACATACTTTTTATTTTAATAAAGATAAGGGTTTTAACTTACACTGCATACTTAGAACTCTCAAGGCAACATTGGCTACAATTTTATTGTGATCGGACGGTGCGTTTTTACTGAATTTTAAATTTAGGGATTTTCAAGAAAGAAGAAAACGCTAATTGTTTTTGTACTAACCACGATGAAATATAAAACAATTCAACAAAATATTTAAAATGACTATTTCAAACGTTAAGAAAACAGCTTACGATTTGGTGTAACTTAAAATTGCATTTCATCTATCTGTTCATTTTCGGTAGGTAGTTGAGTATGCTTCCGAGAATGTATGTGGTAAACGCACCTGAACGATCAACGAGCTTCAAAACACAAAGAAAAGACGATTTCCGAATCATCTTTATGAAAGCGTCAGTCTACATGAACGTCTATACAATCTGTAGATTGTATATGGTCGCTTTCTTGTTTTCTTTTTCTTTTATTTTTCATTTCAATTTTGTTGTCTTTTTCCACTGCGTGACACAGCGGTCAACACACTCCCTTTCAATGCACGATCATATCCGTTTACAAGTGGGTTGTAACCTAAATTTCGCGATTGTTCCTGATAGAGTTCCGCCGCATCAGTCAGACTGCTGACGTGAACCGGCAATAAGCAGACGAAGTTGGTTTGAGTCGATCCAAACCATACCACAGCACGACGAACGAATACCGTGAAAAGCGAACGCTCTCCCACTGAGCTACCCCGTCGACCTATTCGTAAAACAAGTTGTAGAGTACGTCTGTCTTAAAATTTAGATAAAAGGTAATTCTCTGCGACGAGTTTTTTTTTGTTAACTTCTTTCCTTAGCATCGCAGATAGTCCGCAGCTGACATTCCTACCATAGCTCATGACCGTGACCTGTTTTTACGTATTGTTTCTTAAAAATGACGTATTTATTCTTCCTTTAGCATTTTTTTAATATCTCGGTTTCTACGTATATGGTCAAAACAAAAATTGTTTTTTATTATGACTTTCTTTATAAACCTGCGCAGGTTAAAATAGCTCAGAGGTGGTATATAACTTACAGAAAAATAAAAATCACACAAAAATATATTGTGAATAAACTACTTTTATACGATACGGATACGGATTTTATATCCGGGCTGTTTGGCCGAGGTCGATTGCTTTGTTCCATACTGTCTACACGTTTCGGCTACCCACCGGGGGCCTTCTTCACTAGAAAAAAAGTTTAAAGTGTTCGACAAAAGGGTGGAGAGCCGAACGTACCCCTAACCGAGGTAAAAGCAATGAACTTATTTTTAACCGAGGTAAACGTTTTTCTACTGAAGAAGGCCTCTGGTGGGTGGACGAAAGGTTTAGAAACACATCAATCGAGCACGGACAAACAGCCCGGATATAAATTCTTTTATCATTGACTGCGGCTGTGATAGCCTTTATAATAAACTTAGTACTGTTATACATTTCAAGTTTTCCTTCAAATAGAAAATTTATTACATTAAAACATTTCCATCGTCTTAAAATACAACTATTCTCCGGCCAAAGTCGTACATTATTTCAATAAATAGTAAAGACCTGCCACACACTGAGATAAAAAGAAGTCTTCCCGAGCGATTCGTTTCGATGTGTGAGATATATATTGAGGGCGGGGCGCATTGAACACGTCCAGATATAAGATAAACCGCGGTGAAGATTAGTAGTACTGGACTTATCTGACACATAAAGCGCGTTTTCTTATTGCTGTGACGTTGTACATCCCCACAACGACGTGGGGGAAAAGCTCTCCGCCTCAGATAACGAAATTATACGTCCGTTAAACTCGTGTGCTGAGACAATGCTAGGAAGATTTAAAGTTCAGTGATTCTCCATAGTTTTTCACCTGAGTAATTCCTGGCGAGACAGATCATTTGGCGAGATATATAATCGAATATCTTGTGCGATTGTTTTTAAACCTTATTTAAACTTAGAGTCTGTAAAAAGTATACTATATATAAATGTTTAAAACAAAGAACAAATTAGTAGATTTTTATATTATATAAATATAGGACAGCCTTATTATATTTGAAGGCAAAGAAAGGGGATCGATCACAAAGAAGTGAGACAGGAATGTAACTTATCACCGGTACTTTTCGATTTGTATACTAAAGGACCAAGGCCGGAGCGTAAGGTAATTTTTGCAACGGAAGTTAACGTTCATGGAGTGAGGGAAGCGACGTTGAGAAGTACAGTTTTCTTGGTGGAAAGTAAGAAGCAATTGGAAGGAATGATGATCGGTATGGACAGAATACTGGAGCATTCTTGTAGATTGAAAGTCAGTGAAGATAAAAAAAAAACTAAGATACTGAAATGTACCAGGAGTGATGATATTAATGAAATTAATGTTAAACAGGAAATTAATAAGTAATAAGAGTAACTTAACTGTGCTATGTAGGAAATAAAATCGCAAAAAGCGGAAGAGGCGAAGACTATGTAAAAAGTTAAAAGAGTTGTACAAAGCAAAGAGAGTTTTCTTTAAGGGCAAACACTTACTGGTATTAAACATCGGTTTAAGTTTTAAGAAAAAAATTATGAAGTGTGTGTATCGTAATTGCTCACAATTATTGTATTATAAATAAAATAAATAAATAATGTTTTATATACTATATATCTTTTATATTTGTTTATTTTATTTATAACAGCGTTTCGACCGTTTTCATACTGTCATCTAAGAATAGAAAAAAAAACTATACTCTTGTATATAAAATATTATTGAGTTTCTTCTTATAGTACCTTCTTATAATATTATATTTATTATAATATCTTCTTTTTTCATCCTGGGGTAGGCGTAGACGCCTATTCCGGTTTCAGAAACGTTACGTACACTGGGAATTTAAATTGTTATTATTTACAGATATTTAAGTTGAATTGAACGTTAAACCATCGTTGTCTGGGGTTTTCTACATTACAACTACCCTGAGGAGGATAAAAATTTACAGCCTTGGTGTAGAATCCGAATCCTTCCTTATGCTAAGATCATGTTTTCTCCACCTATTCTTATAATCGTGAATTTTTTCAAACAAGGGGGCACCTTACGAGCACTCCAAGTAGGCATATCCTCTAATCCTTCGACAACTCTTAAAAACCTCATTTCTGCCGCGCTGATTTTATTTACATCCGCCGTTCGTCTAGACGCTGCGCCTTACACCAGAATTTATCCGGCATAACCTTATAAAATTTAATTTTTGTTTCTGATCTGGTGTGTGTGTGTATGTACACGCACGCGCGCCAGAGTATATGGAGTGTCGGCCTTTATGGGGGGTAGGCAGAGTGAGGAATAAATAGGTTTTGAAGAGAGTTAGAGACAGAAGAAGTTTACTGAAGAATTTTAGAAGAAGGGGCAGATTGATGGGACACATCACGAGCTTACGTGTATCAAATTATTGATAATGTGGGTCGTGGGAATTATGTTGAGGTGAAGACACTTGCCCAGGACAGGGATGATGACCTCAAACCAATCAGAAGACTAACGAGAGAGAGAGAGAGAGAGAGAGAGAGAGAGAGAGAGAGAGAGAGAGAGAGAGAGAGAGAGAGAGAGACAGACAGACAGACAGACAGACAGACAGACAGACAGAGAAGAGTGTAATAAAACAGACGAGAAGAAATATTCCGCACATTTCCTGAGGGAAAGAAAACTACTAAAATAAGTTTCTGAGGAAACAGTGAGAAGACGAGAGAAAGAAAAAGTCTGAAGCTATGACAGACTATGCAGGGTGTCATATGAAGAGATGAAGGCTCAAGCCCGGAATAGATATGAATGAATGGTGGTCTCAGGGAGGGGTGCAACAAGGCAGAATATCATATTATGTAGATAATGTAAATGAAAGGGTAAGGGAACAAAAAGAAAACTCCACAACGACGAAGAAATTTTGATAGCCAAAACGAAATTAGTCGAATACTTGAGGACGGAACAGAGAAATATGTAGCAAGAATTTGTATAATTTAGAAGGCGAGTATATTGCTCGTTCTATACGAAGTTAGTTAAGTGTGTGTGTGTGTGTGTGTGTGTGTGTGTGTGTGAAGAGCGGGTGCATGCACTGGTATGCGGCACACGGTACGTGAGAGAGTACCGGCCGCGCTACTTGCCGTTATTACACCATCGTCTGCTTGCTACTCGTTTAATGTCACTGTTGTAAGGTTTGTCACAGTGCTAGGGCGCAATTTATACGTTTCATTTAAACTCTTACGCGCAAGAGTAGAGTAGAAAGCGTCACAGGGACGAGCGAACTGTCGACTTGACGCAAAGCTACCGAAGAAGAAGAAGAAGAAGAAGAAGAAGAAGAAGAAGAAGAAGAAGAAGAAGAAGAAGAAGAAGAAGAAGACATAATGTTGGCACATTAATATAAAGGAATATTAATTTATTTAACCATCTTCAGGCATTAGGCAACCCCCTTCTATTTGGTTCTCACCTTTTCTTCTTCAATATTCCAAGGTTTCTATTTCCTTCTGTTTTATATATTTTTTCTTTAATAGGAACCTAATATATTGAATCCTCTTTTGATCTTCATGTACTTCATGTTTTGATTTAATCTTCCAATTCAGATTGAATATTTGAAGCCGTTTTCCTAATTCTTCATTTTTATTACGCAATCTCTATTGTGTTATTTATCACGATAATTGTTAACTTCGTAGAATTTGTTTACAATTGTTTAAGAGTCCGTGGAACTGAGACCGTACAGCATGTAGCCAGAGTTAACTGCGCGTGCGCACAGTACGTCGTTGGCGTCGGTGCCACGGCATAATTTAAAATGAAATACAAAATCAAAACGTGATTTATTGAAGATACGAATCGAAACGATTCAGTGAACTGTGAAGCGCGAACATTTCACTCCAGTAAGCAAACCGAGCGGCAGCAGTTCCTTTCGCTTTGATCACGATGAATCAACACAACCTAAATAGATTTGTTTTTTTTTCACAAAAATTATAACAACACTGATTTCGAAATATAAATGTACCTTTAAAGTAATAAATAAATAATTTGGTTTCAAACGTGTATGAAATTCTCTTGATTTAATTTTCTCTTTACTAAATGATATCAAATGTGAATATAAGTGTAATTGAAACTAAGGTAAGTGCACCCAGCCTATGGTCTGCCTAAACTTTGCCATTTTTTTTAACCTTTTGTTGATTCCAGAATTGAAAACAGATGACCGAATTAAAAAAAGTAAATACTTCATTATCACTACTACGCGAGCTATTCGAAAATTAACCTCCGATTGGCAGACAAAGAAAAACTAAAATATAAAAAAATATTATGTTATATACAAAAGTTACACACACATGTATGTTACATTTGCAAGTAATCATCATCAACATACAGACACCTACTGTGGGTTGCACCAGCTTTTGTAGTCCCTCATCGAAGAGTTGAGGACCGCGGTCAATGGAATAACAATACTGATTCCAATGTTTATAAAATGTTGCGACCAATCAACTTTCTCTGTGCAAATTTTTGCATATTTACAATTTACATACTGAATCCATATAGGCCTACTGAACAACTGTACCGCTCATTGTAACATGCCTATTACAACTACTTTTCCATTGTATAGTGACTTCATGAGCCTCAATCTTACTTGTGTACGGAGGAACCAAACAAGGACACCAATCTAACCAACCTAAATCACGAGGTATCAACCTAAACAGACCTAACCTAAGAAAAATATTGGAAGGAGAATGTTGTTTGCACAAATGGTAGAGTGAGAGTATTGAAACCTCATGAAAGTTTGGAACAGGAACTTTGCCATGGATTCGGTCATTTGTGACCAAGTAAAAGTGCGGGGCGCAATTGACCGCGTAAGAACAGGTAAAAACCTCGTTTCGTCGCAAGTGACCGAGTCCGAGAGTGTGGGACGTCATTAATAAAATCCTTATTCGTGTCAAAGCGATGGTAGCTAGCCAGATGACACGTTGCCCCCCTCCCCAGATTAGTCGGATGTGTACCGACCTCGATTCGGCCACCGGCAGGACACACGCCCGATCGCCTGTCATTGTCGTCTGTGAAGTTCCCTGAAGTTCAAGTGGTCAGTCTCCATATGGCGGATCTCCGGCGAACCGAGTGGACCACCTTATAACGCTCGGTGTCGCATCCGACGGTTATTGATTGGGTCGTTAGGGGCACGGTCCCGCCAGACGCTTTTGCTCTCACCTTTTCCATAGACTGGGAGCCTCGACGTCCTACGTTTCCAGCAGTTTGGTGCACAGTCCGGGCTGTAGACAGCACACATTTCAACGATGTTTCAACAATATCACCCACGCACCTTATAGCTGGCGGGAGAGGTAATGGCAGGCATTGTGTTTCGTCGGTCACTGATCGAACAACAAAACAAACAAAATGGATCGTGAATTTGCATGTAATAGTGTAAGGTTATGCTAACTGATACTGCGCAGGGGCCGTGTTTCTACAACTATACCTTGTCCAACAGTCACATGAGACTATGGACGAGGTAGGAAAATACATTGTTCTTACGGAGAAACCGCTCGCTATACTATACTAGCTAACTTGAACGTTTTATAATCGAGAAATAAACTTCAAAATAACCATAAAATACTGTCATGCGTAATAAATAATATTACTTTACGTCTTTTCGGTTACTTTAAACAATTTACAATTACAAATATAACTATATAAAAAAAATAAACACGCTATACTGCGAAAACTAGAAGTTTTAGTTTGTTTAGAAACTTAACTCGGATGGAATGGCAATACTTAAAAGAAATTATTTTTTGTGTGTTTGGAGGTCTATGTATCCTTGAGACTTCGGTGGCATTAAATTGCATTAATATACCGACTAAAGCAAAGAAAAAAAATTTTGTTACATTCGGTTTTTTTCAATACTGAGGGCAGAACCTCGATTAGTGAGTAACATTAGTGAGTACTGGGGATAGCTGCATGCTGAAAGCGAGAGATTTATTCAGTTAACATCAGAATTATTATCGAAACCTATCCCAACCTATTACCTTTTTGAACAATGAAAATACAGCTAACCGAGGATACTACCCAACCGAGGTTAATTTTAGAATAGCCCTCTCATATTATTATTATTTATGTTGTAGTGGATGGTTAGTGAGGATCGGTCAATAATACAAATTTTAGCTATTTTGCGTCGACGTTATCATTACATTACTAAATATCATTATATTTAGTAATTTAAATTGTAATACTGTATAAATAAAGTTCTCTCATACTATAATTTGCTCGTTTTCTTAAAAATAATTTGAAGATGTAAACAAACTATATCATAAGTCTTCACATATAAAGTGATACATACATACACACGCACACACTCACATACACCAACACGTTCACCCAAATATTTAATTGTTTCGCTATGTTTGATATTTCTATTGTATTTCATACACAGGTCTTGAAGATGACAATAAATACTGTCGAAACGTCGACGCAAAATAGCTAAAATTTGTATTATTGACCGATCCTCACTAACCATCCACTAAAACATTCATTGATTGACGGTCACTAAAAATTAAGGATTTAATTATTATTATTGTGGGTTCGAAATATGGCCCAATTATATTTTTGCTCATTTACAGAATAAATGCTACAGAAAATGGAAACAAAGTAATTCAATATTATTTTTACAAGCTTATTGATACATGGACGTTTTAACTGAAAAATAAGAATCTACATTGTATGTAGTCTTAGACATATAACGGAAACACAAAAATTAATCGACATCCGATTTTTCATTACCAATAGACAAACCTAACATTCCATTTATCGTAAACATTTTGCCTGCAAGACAGTGACTCGGGAATCGTGGTTCGACCAGATAAAAGAATTCTTGTCTTCCTTATTCAGTCACCCTCACTCTTATCACATTATCAGACTACACTGACCACCCTGGATCTATCTTACAAAGCGTTTCCTTTCTTTGTTTGTAAACGGAACGTTGAGATGAAAATAAAAACTAAATACTGTGCTGTAAAGTGAAAATAAAGGGGTACAACTGTATGAACTGTCTAAATTAGCAACAATCGTCTGGTAGTTACTGCAAGCGGCATACACGTGTAAAATATTAGCACGCGAAGGTTATTATACATGACGTCTTGCTCTTGGTGTTACTGTCGACAACAGGGTATTCAAACTGACCAATTAAGTGATGAAAACAAGTCTCGTAGACGTCACAGTTCAGTTGCGCAGGCCACGGTGCGACACACTGTCGTTATTCGTTACGTCAGTAGTTGTAAACAACAAATAAACCATGCTGGGTAGAATTAACTTTAATTTTTTAAATTTTGGTACACTTGTTATAATAAAACATGTACCACACAAAGGCAGAATTAGGGAAATTTATTGAATATACATATACAGTATATATATATATATATTGCAACGTATTTATGTGTGTGAATTTTTATATGTACTTTAATTTGTATAGCCCCACATTCTTTGGGAGCCAAATATGCAACAATACATATACATAAACACATATACATATACACAAATTTAGCGTGACCGGTCTCACGTTCAAGATTGACAAATTATGTAACAATATAACATTTAAATTGGGTTTCAGGTGTATCTGCAATAAGAACTCTATCTAACTTGTAACGGTATTTCAAATTTATTTGATATTATTAAAAATTTGTGCACATGGCACTGACTTCGATTTAAAACATTCGTTATTATTTGTTATTATGCCGTAAGGCTTATGCTATATACATCCTTACTGACTAAATATTCTATTCTACTAATTATTGTATTAAAGAAAAATCTCATTTTCATACTACTCAGTCAATTAATGTGTTTCAAAATATCAATATTTAAATCTCTTTTTATATATTGTAATGTACTCAAAATATTAATAGTTATTGAATTTATCTTTTGCTTCTCAGTACTCTTTTATCTCAAATACTAATTGTTTTCATTTAAATGCTTTGCATTCATTTTATTTCATATTAATTTGAGCTCTTGTTACGTTAATCGTATTTCTAAAACATCTATGTTTTTAATTCTACTTTACAAGAAACATCGGCTCTTACTTTAAAATAAAATAGAAATGTCTTTAATTGTTTTTGAGTTCATTGTACGTGGACGGTGGCGCGATGATTTTATTTTACTAGGTTGGCTAATCTGATTTATATCTCATCAACGTTCGCGTAATCGTACTTGACCAGTGCACATTCAGTAATCTCGGCGTTCGGTTCGCCGGACCTTTCCGTCAAGTTAGTGTCGACATTAGATGTAGGCCTTAGGCCTTACTATTTTCTATCATGGCCAACTAGCGCCACAACTTCATTCTTAACTAAATTTATTAATTATTGATTCAATATGCAGCATTAGCCAGCCTTCTTTCAATTTATTACAGCTGTAATGTGATCATTCAAATTATTAAAACTATTCGTATACAGTCCACTTCTCTTATTTCTTAATGTAATTTAATACATCCTACACAACATCTTCAATCATAATGGAAGACCAGCAGACAAATATTTAATGCAAGATACATAATTTTCGCCCGCTCGGGCTGAACAAATTAACTCTTCCGGTCCGCACTTGCGGGACGTTACTTTTCTTAAACTGTTTCGGCCCACTTGGGCCGGGAACAGCCATATTTTTGGTCCACCGTGCCTGGATTCCAATCAGCATTTTGGTCCTCACGGTGCGCATCATCCAGTACGATTAAGATATAAATAAGTTGTTTATCACCTTATTGTCGTCAATCATACTCGATCATTTTGATACATCTGTAGTCGTCCTCGTCTCGCACTCCAGCGTCGGCTGTCTCTCTTCTCCTCTTGTCCAGCGTCGAATCACTCCTTCTTGTCCAGCGTCGTATCACTCTCTGGAACTCTCCTCTTGTCCAGCGTCGTATCACTCTCTGGAACTCTCCTCTTGTCCAGCATCGAATCACTCTCTGGAACTCTCCTCTTGCTGTTTCTGACGTCAATGGATCTTCTTATGTAATTCTTCTTATGTACTGCTGTTATTATAAAATGATTGTATTTATAACTTAGTTACATAGTTGTATGTAACTGGAAAATTTAAATTATTTACAAAAAAATAAATACGCCCTGCGGACGGGCATAAGCTCCCGCTGCACCGTGGATGATTTAAGAAAGAGAACCACTGTAGCTTGCGCGTCCTATTTATACCCATGTCTTGGTCGACACCTGCAGTGGTACGAAATCGACATGTCAGAAACTGTCTCTGGATTCAGTTCCCCCACTCTTTGTCAAATTCGCTATTTCTTATATTTCTGCGAATTGCAGAGTACTGTAAGTATACTCTTATACTTATCTTATAACTATTTTTACAACACATGTTCACTGTAATTTTGGACATTGCAACTTAACCCTTTCGATTTGTACACAGTTATTTCACTATTACACTCGTACGGTGTGTCACTTTCACGTGGTTTTCGTACACAGTATTTAGTAAATTTTATTACATTTTATTGTGTTTTTGGATTTTAATTCTTAATTATAATTTATTAATAATTACGGAAAAACAGTAATTGTGCAATTATTCATCTTGGGGTGACAAACTCGCCTGCATAGACCTGCGTTCACACACACTAGCAAAATACTGGTGTACACACTTTCAGTTACATTTGTGTGTGTGTGCACGTCGATTCAGGTCGAAACACCTGTTCATATTTTTGTCTGAGCCAAGCTTGCAATCCCTGACATGCTTATTTCTAATATATTATTAATTATTTCCAGTTTATTAGGTAAATTTAAATTTTTATATTTAATGCTCAGTACATCACTTATTTGTACTGTCGCAATATGTATATATATATATATATATATATATATATATATACATTTAATATTGTAACAGAATTTACAACGTTAAAATTATTATTATAGTGTTGATTATTAATAAAATTAGTGTGGGTGTTCACGTTTAAACGTTGTGGTTTTAAAAGAGTATTTATCACTTCACTGTGTCAACCTCCCCACTTACCATATGTGGCTGTCTTCAATGTTCCCAATGGTGACTTCTTCTACTGTAAAAATACTGGATATACATACATAGATATTCTGTTTGAATATCATAAAGAATGCACATACACAATAAAATAAATTAAAAGTTCAATTGCAATTCGAATGATATCAGTCATTCAAATACTTCCGCCACCTTATGAGAGAACTGTTCATGAAAAAATTAAACTACTTTTCTATTATATAGAAATCAAAACTCTGTTCCACTGGTAAATAAACTGGGGATTTATTAACAATTGTGAAATTCAATGAACTCTTTTAAATCCAATCAATAATATCTTTACAAACAATAATAATTTAAACAAATCCTGAGATCTCTGTACTTCAAGGCTGGTAACACTGCTGTAAGGTACAATGTTTTTGGTGGACGAGGTTATGTTCACTTTATTCAATTATGTTACCAAATTAGTGAGTTCTTTGAAGATACATGATACCAGATTACAAGATGTGACTTTAATTAACAATATTTAATTATATATTACTATAAGCAAGAACAAAATTGAAAATTATAAAACTCGGTACCATAACCGATATATCGTACTATCGTACGCTGTGCTAACGTATATAGCCTTTGTGGTCAACAGCGTGCTCTGAGCTTTGCACTGTTAAAAATATTATTATTATTTATTCATTAATTAGTAAAATCATGTATTGGCAAGAGAAAAATCTAGAATAAAAAACTCTTGTTATAGCTTTCATTTAAGTAAAATTATTTAAGAACAGAATTATTTCTTGGTGACAAAATTATAATCATCAGTTCTAGGTTAGTTCACCTAGTATACGTAAGTCATTATTTAGAATAAGTATATTACTTATTAAATTCTTAATGATATGATCATAAACATTCTATTTATAAGTCATTTGACGTATCATTATCAGTTATTTAAAATATTTGCACAATAAAACAATTATTTGTTAATTCAAAAAGTTTAGTCAAGTAAGCGACTAAATACTATTTACTAATGATCGGTATCTAAATTAATTCCGACTTTCTCAATTATTATTCAATTGTAAAATATTCATTTTTAAATTAATCATTGTGCTACAATTTATTTGTTAGGTACTGATAATTTTTCATCATAGTTTAAGCACTTGAGTATTTTTGACTAGTGCAGTCCAAAACAATATCTTTCGTTTATTAACGAAAATTATTATTTTTCATCAATTTCTTTTAAAGTAATTAAAATATAGTACTCCCTGATTTAAAACACAAAACATGACCTTTATTGTACACTGGTCGTGTTATATCACTGTACACTTAATACACTGGACACTCGATAATATATTGTGGTGTATAGGTTAGCGTATGTTTACTTATTACTGTGTGTGACGCGCACATTTTGAAATACTCTTGCTGACTTCTTGCGCGGACCTTCCGTCGTGAGAGATGCAGAACGAATGATTCCTTCACCGAAGCGTCTCCTTCTCGTCTGGTCATTTTAAGCTATTTGATTGGTTCAAAAGGTCAAACTCTCAACCCCAAAACACTTTGGTCAAATAAAACTTTTAATTTTTTACAATTCTTAGCGTGGGTTCGAGGCTATGAGTGACGTATGCATGGATACTCAAAATGATTGAAAAGTTTATAATTGTCATAACTTTCTTATCTTTTGTCGTATCGTCGATCGGGTAGTGGCATTAAATCGCGGACACTTGTGGCTTTATTTTAAGTCTAAACAAGCACTAAATCCGTTCATTATTAATTCACTTAGCCATCTCAAAAACTCATATGGTGATTCTTAATATAAATAAGTTTGTTTCACCATATTTTGTTACAATTATACTGTAATACTTACTACTAAACGTCTCGAGTCCATTTCTCTTTCATTTTAGTACATAAAATAGTCATAATTACAATTTAAACAATATCTGGTAATGGCGTCCATAGCGACCATGTTCGATTGTTTATAATTACATGTAACGCTATTATTCCTTATCTTATTACATATGTTTGATATTCTAACACTAATATGTACATTTATTTACATTTGTTCACATTTTATTTTGCAAAAATGTTATTTTTTTATATACTTGTAGTATTATCAAAAATACCTTCTGTTCTCATTTCTCTAATTTGTCACTTTTTTAATTAGTTTGTCACACAAGGTATATAATGTTATTAATTAAAATAGTGTACAATTGTTGTACCTTGTTGGTTTAATGTATTTATTAACTTTTCGTTATCTGAAAGCTCTTCAATTGATAGTATAGTGTTTATTTACATCTGGTTTTACAAGTGCAGTTAGTTAGTTTATAATATTTCAATTATTAAACTATTACTATTACATTTGAGATGTGTTCTCATAGCAGTATCAGACATTTCTCTAACTACTGATAACATTTTTCATAATCTTTTGATAAGTTTTGATATTGCTTTTTGACTAACTGTCTTGTCACATTGGGGTTCTGTCCATTTGGCTTAAACAAAATGTCATGTATAGTATTTTATTTGTTATCAAAGAGTTTATATATAGTTCAGCTTTGATAGGTTTTACTTGAACGTAGAATTCCTTTACACTCGGCGTGACGTCACTCGCTGCGTCACTGTTACGCCCCTCTCTGCAAAGAACGCCGGCCACCTCTCTCACTCTCTCTCTCCGCTGGGGTTCGCCGAACAACAGATAACACTGATGCAGATTTTACACACGAATTCTGTCCTTCCGAATCGTTTTTTACTCGTTCGCAATTGGTTATTATTAATTATTGTTACTCAGGGTGATAATGAGTGATATTATTTAAAAGCGGTGTATATTACTTACACCTTCCGGCTATTCTTGAAGTGTTCCGCGTTAATAAGGATTTATCACGGTAGATAAATCTCCCTAAACGGAAAATCTTCCACTAACACGTAATAGCACTTGAATATTTTTAAATTGGTAGTTCACCCGCTTGGTTCTAATCGACGAACTCGAAAAGAGTCCCAAGACTTAGAGTTACTCTAGATTAAACCAGTTCCAACAAGAAAAACTCTTGGCGAACACACGTTCACTATGCAACGGCTTCCGATGAACTGCCTGGAAGTACACATGACAACCGACGGATCTGACTGAATTTAGGGGCTTCTGATTAGTCAATCAACTGTCTACGTGGTAGATGGACAAAAGATAGACGCGTTGCAGGCGATTCTTTGTATAAATCTGCGAGTGCCTGCATAGATTTTATCTAGAAATTTTATTACTTATCTAAAAAAGTTGAGTTTTCAATTACTAAAAAACCACATTTAAACAATAGCTGAGAACAACAGAGTATATAGAAAATGTAGCTATTTTCATAAATAATTCACTGTCCAAGTCTCATGCCGATCGGATAACAAACGCGGAAGATATAACAACAAAGGTTCACCACACGCGAACGCGCGCACATATTCACAAACAAAGTACATGACATTATAGGGCAAAAATTTAAAATAATTCGGTATAACACAAGTCCTTATGCATCACTAAATACAAAACTTATAGCTAATTGACAAAAATTGCATAAATCAATCTAAAACTTCCTAATGTCCGTCATCCATGCTCTGATATACTTATTCTAGATCATCATCCTGTGTTTTGTTGCAATATATATTATAACTATTATTATTATATCGTCCTCTTTTAAATACTTTGTTTTGTAAATAAAGATCACTTGTCACACGTTGTTCTCTCTGTATTTAAATTAACACTGGTTCGTTAAATATTTTTGTTAAGTAATGATTAATTATTTAATTGGTTCAAATTAATTATCTTGTTTAAATAATTATTGTGAATTCCTTTTGAGTAATTATTTGGTTGTAAACCCCGTATGTTCTGAATGTAAACAGTTTTGAAGACCTCTTGACGTTCCTTCGCACTCCCGTTGAATTATGTCGTCTGTGTATGTTAGAGTATAGTTTAGACAAAGTTATGTATATAATTCAAACCTTCACGTACCTTTGATGTTGTACTAGAAGTTCAGTCGGTCTCGGTTGATTAATAAACTGTCAATTTTTTCTATAAAACAGTATAACAGTGCTGTTAGTGTTCAAGTGAGCACTTATGAATTTTACTTGGGCGCCATATGGAATTTCGTGAGAAATATTCCATAAGAAGAATTCTTTTGATTAATCGAATGATTATTTTTAATTGATTATAAGTTAATAATTGATTGAGTGGTTGAATCAATATCAGGAATTAATTTCCTATTTATCTGTTTTTAATAGATTTTAACTGTTGGCGTTTCAATTGTCTGAATTGTAGCCAACTTTACTGATTGCTTGCCTTGAAATCGCAATTCATTGCCTATTAAAAAAGATGTAATTACTTATTTAAATCATTGCTGACACTATTTGTTAATTCACAACTCAGTGGTTTATTGTTCACTCTATGTTTGGTTTAATTAAATATATTCAGTTTAATACAACACACGGATTACAAGTCATCCGGATTTCAATTTTCTTAACTCAGTCTATTGGCTATGACGACTCTAACCCTAATCGAACGATTATTTATAAATATTGGCTATCTCAAGGGTGACTTCTTTGAATTTACAGAATAAAACGCCACTGCTCCACTTTACAATGCTATTACAAAATACTAGATTATTAGGTTAGACACCTTTAGTTATTGAAAGTAATTAACGAAAAGTTCGTTTTGTCTGGACAAATTTTAAGTTATTTAGGATAACGTTATTACCTGAAATCTTATATCGGAATATTATAATTCTCTAAATAAGTTTAAAACAGTGTTTAGTACTTATTGTATTATTGTTTCTTGCGTCAGTATACAGGTGTACTATATGATACTGCTAACAGCTTAGTCGTAAACAATGTAAATGTGTGCACAGTACTCCCTGATTAATAATCTCAATGATTATTTATTAACACTCCTCACGATCTGGTACACTGATCGTGATTACACTTCACTTAATTTCGCACATGAACGATTTTATTTTCTTCTTGAATGACTATTGAAATGGTTATGTATGATACTTAACCTCGTTCTCTAACACACACTTCTAGTAAAAGTATCACTACTGTTATCGATGCACTGTTATTTAATTACACTTCTTACTTCTGGTTGATTATAAAACTTTGATGAGAATTCGGCCTGGATTAGTTGTTGTTGAGTGAGTGGAAAGAGACAAAATGCTTCTTTGTTTACAATTGCGATCGTATATATACTTTCCTTAGAAGGCCGCTAGGCAGTGTTGGCGGGTTTCTAAAGTCGTTCGCGATTGGTAGAAAATGATGTCAGATGACGTAATTCTATTTATAACCATTACATAATTGTATTAGAACCATCAATGTCGTTTTTGTTATTATTTCATTGTATTTATTCGAAATTCACCAAATTTATATGCTAACGTTAATATCTCAGTTATTACAATTACAATTCAGGTTCTATTATTAGCATTGTAAAGCTTGTTTATTTCCCTTTATTTTGACATGTCTTGGTGACAGTTTGGTCATAGCTTTCATTAACAATTCTTTATCCTAAACTAAATAATGCATGGTTTACAGGCGTCTATGCTAAATGTTGCAGATCCGACTATTAACTTTTTTTCTTATTCTTCGTTTAATTATTCTTAATTTCTAATTTGAACATGATTATTTAAAAGAAAAGAACACGTTATTATACTTAAATGCTGTATCCAGCTGAACAATATTAATTATTAGTATACATTTGTGGATTTTTTAACATAAACTTCCATATTTAGCTATTCCTACTTCAATAGGTCTTTCTTATTTCTTATTCTTATAACATCACTCAAGTAGTGGTGCTTTACATTCTTTTTGTAATTATCATTATTTTACTTCCCTATGCTTACTAGGGTCTCTACCTGATTCTTACTTTTATGACTTAATTGTGTCATTTTTGGTTTGTTATCATTCCTTTACAATGTTTTGTTCCTTGACTAATATTACTTTTCTTTACATATTTTATCTACTTCTAATGTTACCTGAATACATTCAGTGATTACATTTATTGTTATCTTTAATTCATTATAACATATATCATTGGTTTTCATATTATCTTTTATTGTTTATGACTAATCATAGTATCGTTCTTTATATTTGTCCTTTTAAATCAGTACTTTGATATGGGTCAGCTAATGTGCTGTTTCTATTTATAATACATGATACAAATATCATTCGTGACATCTTTTATCTTACTTATTTTATTTGACTTTGTTCACCAAAAGTTTTATTAAGCTCACTTAACAGTTTATGTGGGAAACTTGTCTTGTCAATTCGTCTTTGTCATTCTGTTTGTTTATGTTGTAGTGTCTTATTATGCAGATAGTGGATTTAACACTGTTCACCTGAATTTCTTCTCTCCTTTCATTCTTTAATGGTTCATACTATTTACTGTTACATCCTTCCTGGTTACTCATTTATAGTTATTTTAGTATCATTCACCCTTCCGGTGTTCATTATTATTATGGAACGTTTTGTGACGTTACAATATATATATATTGTACTGCTGTTAAAATGCAACTCAGTACATAAGAGGAAAATAATAAATTTTAAAAGAAAAAATATATAAATTTATTAGAATTGGAACATATGTTTGAAAATGTAAACAAAAACATTGTATCGACTCACCCATCAACATAGAGGTAGATGCCTATATGAGATAAAACAGTATAAAGATATATGTTATGAAAAGAATATATGAAATTTGAAATGAATATTATAATAAGAGGAAATAGTAAGAGAATGATCATATTATAAATACAAACTAGAATTCAGAATATTAGAAATAAAATAAATATATTTAATAAGAAGTAGAAAAGTTATATAAGTTTTTAAGAGGTATATGATAAAAAGATGTAACGAAGGTAGGGAATTATCAATGTGGCAAGTATGTAAATTGTTAGAGATTGTGTTGAGTGAGTGATGAAGAAAAAATGTAGTAGTCTAATTTAATCCCAAATACTATAAAGATGAAAGAGAGGAATTATGTAAAATGAGTCGAAATTCATATCTGAGGAAAGTAACATGAGTAGTCTAATTTTATATTGAATACTATAAAGATGAAACAGAGGAATTATGTAAATAGAGTCTAATTTTTAATTCAATCAGAGTCACATTAAGAATATTAAATTATAATAACTGTTGTACATCATAAAAGTAATGTAAATTGGAAAAGAAAATAAAGCAAAGGATTTTGAATAGTGATTCCAGAGTTTGATTATAATATCGAATAAATAAATAATAATACAAAAAATATAACAATATCCTGAATAGAACGACGACAGAAGAGGAAAACCTTGGACTGGAGAAGAGTTTCAGTGGCCCTAACGAATAATTAAGTGTTCAAAGGAGACATCGGTGTTGCAGTAGTCTTGGAGAGTGGTATCCAGCGGTAAGAGCAATAAGAGATTCGTGTGAGGAAACAAATTGCCAAGCTGAATATTGCTGTTGAAGAAAGGTAAACAACAACCAGAAGTGAACCCATGGCAGCTGGAAGAATTCAGAGACGGTTAAGTTACACTAATTCGTTAGTTATTTTTTACATGATTAATTACCAAAGTACTACCCATTAACTGAATCTAGGTTGGTTTAAAGAAAAGAAATTAATAGATTTAATCGTAAATACGATAAAATAACTTAATAATCATTAACCCTGAGAAAAAGAGTTTCTTTACATGTACTGGTAAATAAAAAAATATAATAACAGTAGGTACAGATCTTTATTACAATACCTGTAATAAAAAATAAACCAGTGCAAAAGGGCGCCCAACGTGGGGCAAAGATTTTCTTTAAACCAGCACCAAATAACACAATTTTGTTAAATTTAATTAGTATAAAAATCTCCTTGTAATTAAATTAAGTTCAATATTGTAAAATGGCTAACAAACTAGAGCAACGATATGAATTAAGGAGTAATAGTGTTGAAGAGGAAGAAACTGAAATGGAAATAATAGTAGAGTATGCCCAAGGGGACCAACCAAAGAAACCAAACCAACCAATGGATGCAAATTTCCAGGAGATGATGAGAATTATAATGGAAGGGAATAACAAAACCAACGAAAATTTTAAACAAATGAGACTAGATAATGAAAATTTATTAAAACAAAATAATGAGGAATTAAAGGAGACCATTCAACAACAAATAAATGGGGTGAAGAATAAATTAGACCAGCAAAAGGCTGAAATCAAGTTAATATTACAAAATTGTGAGGAAAGGAACAGTAGGCAATCCGCAAAAATGAAATTGAATATAGAAACAATGAAAGAAATAATGAGTGATGAAAACCAGTCAATAGAAACAACGATAGAAGATGACAAGCAAAGTGTGGAAACATTGAATAAGATAACGGAAGAAGTAATAAATGATAATAAAACGGAGATAGAAATAATACCGAACGATCAAAATAGGGAGCCAGTAAGTCATAAAATAGAAGATAATGGAATAAAGAAGCAAATAATTAAGAAAACAGAAGAAAGAAGAATAACACATCCTAAGGAAATTAAAAATATACGAGAAGAATTGGAGATGATGAATAATGGACTGATTAATGTACTTTAAATCCTAAGTACTAACTACAGAAGAATAAGTAATTTTAAAGATAATAAAAGGAACTCAATAGAATATTTCAAAGGGAATCACAATAAAATAGTGAGAAAAAAAGTCAGAAAGTCTATAGGTAAATTAAATATTACAGAAATAGAAATGTGTAGCAAACTGTCAGTAATGTCATCAATAATTCAAGTACCATTAAAATACCTGTTCAATAAAATAAATAGGAAAGTGACTGATGTAGGCATAGGTAGAGATGAACATGTAGTATCAAAAGAATGGGAGTACAGGGTGACAGAGAGGTATTTAATAAAAGCAGAAATCATTATGGACACTTTAATAATAATCCGTGCAACAAGGACAACTTACGTATTTGACAACGGATGAACTAAATATGAAAAATATGGAAAGAAGGGACTGATTTTCTGGGTATGGACCAAAGCAAACTAATTGAACAAAGATTAGATTAATTATTAATACAAACGACATAATATGAAAGTTATTATGAATTAAGATGAAATAACCCACCAAATTCTAAAATAAATAAGAACATCTTACCGGATAGTTAAGAGAAATTATTTTTGAATCAATTAAGAAGAGAAAGACAGTTAATAACCATAATAATTATTTGAATAACCATTTTAATCAGTATAATAACCATGATAAGAACAATTAAGACTAGGTACTATTTAAGAAGGGTAGAAATGAATTAGATGAAGAAAGAATAGACAAATACAACTTACGATAATGATGAAATTCAGTACTTAACTGCATAATTAAAGGGGAATAAATAAATAAAAAAAAATGAAGATGAAGATAGAATCTAAAATATCATAGATTGACAACACCAAGATGGGAATAATCCAACATGTATGTCGAATAATATTAACCAGTTACCTGTGAATGATAGAATATTAATTGAAGTGATAAAACACCAGAAGTGAAACAGTAATGGAATAAAAATGTGAAGAGACCTCAAAGAAATCATGTAACAATCCCTTGAATATAATTTTGTAGCAAAGGAGCTACCTTATAGGTAATAATTATATGTATTGTGTTGTGATAGTGCAACTTTTATTTTTCCTGGACAGAGATGAAGTTCCTCTGATCTCAGATGATATATTTAGGGAAAACGGCGGAGTAATGGAAGCCAAGAGTGCCCCTCCGAATCCGAACCCATGTGTAGTATTTAATGTTAGGGAATTATGGTATTTTAGGGATGATACAAATAATGAGGTAAAGAAATAAAAAATAAATATGACAATATGACTCAAGGTGTGAAAAGTAAGAAGAAATTAAGTGTTCCAACATGAAAACAGGAATATAATTAAAAGTAACCAAATAAATGATAGAATAACCCAAAGTGTATGAAGAATCGACATCAAGTTTTAGGTGCTAAGTTAATATATGATATTTGAAAAAAAGTCAAGGTAGCCAATGTCAGATATGAGGGAAGGTGGATAAATCATCAAGCACTGAGAGCGTTAGAGCAAGTTTTATTGACATTTGTGGACCATTATCAAATAGTGATAGGAGATGTAGGAAATATATACTGATTATCATGGACAGCTATTAGGTTTACAAAGCATATCACATCATTAAAGCTGATACCCATATTATAACAAAAAAAAAAAAAAAAAAAAAAAAAAAAAGAGAAAATAATTCTGAAATTAAGAACACATGAAATTTATGACCAGGATTGGGAAGGTGAGATTTAAAAGAAAAGATAATGTTTGTATTCATGTTTTTGAGTTTTTTAGCCATGAAACTAGGCACAATTGTTATTTTATACTTTATTATTTTTGATGTAAAACCAGTTGGTTTGATTAATGTTATTTTAAGCCATAAATGAGTGTGTAAGATATGGTGATTCTTGATAGTGATGAACCATACTTGTTATGTTAATAAAAGAAAAAACCAATTTATGAAATGAATTTTGTGATATACAATTAGCGAATTAATCATATGTTTTCAATATTAATGTTCGACCATGTTTGTGATAAGAAATTAATTATTTCAAAATCTCATATCAAGTTGTATCTGAGATTATGAAATAAGGGAAGGTATTATGTACTGCTGTTAAAATGCAACTCAGTACATAAGAGGAAAATAATAAATTTTAAAAGAAAAAATATATAAATTTATTAGAATTGGAACATATGTTTGAAAATGTAAACAAAAACATTGTATCGACTCACCCATCAACATAGAGGTAGATGCCTATATGAGATAAAACAGTATAAAGATATATGTTATGAAAAGAATATATGAAATTTGAAATGAATATTATAATAAGAGGAAATAGTAAGAGAATGATCATATTATAAATACAAACTAGAATTCAGAATATTAGAAATAAAATAAATATATTTAATAAGAAGTAGAAAAGTTATATAAGTTTTTAAGAGGTATATGATAAAAAGATGTAACGAAGGTAGGGAATTATCAATGTGGCAAGTATGTAAATTGTTAGAGATTGTGTTGAGTGAGTGATGAAGAAAAAATGTAGTAGTCTAATTTAATCCCAAATACTATAAAGATGAAAGAGAGGAATTATGTAAAATGAGTCGAAATTCATATCTGAGGAAAGTAACATGAGTAGTCTAATTTTATATTGAATACTATAAAGATGAAACAGAGGAATTATGTAAATAGAGTCTAATTTTTAATTCAATCAGAGTCACATTAAGAATATTAAATTATAATAACTGTTGTACATCATAAAAGTAATGTAAATTGGAAAAGAAAATAAAGCAAAGGATTTTGAATAGTGATTCCAGAGTTTGATTATAATATCGAATAAATAAATAATAATACAAAAAATATAACAATATCCTGAATAGAACGACGACAGAAGAGGAAAACCTTGGACTGGAGAAGAGTTTCAGTGGCCCTAACGAATAATTAAGTGTTCAAAGGAGACATCGGTGTTGCAGTAATCTTGGAGAGTGGTATCCAGCGGTAAGAGCAATAAGAGATTCGTGTGAGGAAACAGATTGCCAAGCTGAATATTGCTGTTGAAGAAAGGTAAACAACAACCAGAAGTGAACCCATGGCAGCTGGAAGAATTCAGAGACGGTTAAGTTACACTAATACGTTAGTTATTTTTTACATGATTAATTACCAAAGTACTACCCATTAACTGAATCTGGGTTGGTTTAAAGAAAAGAAATTAATAGATTTAATCGTAAATACGATAAAATAACTTAATAATCATTAACCCTGAGAAAAAGAGTTTCTTTACATGTACTGGTAAATAAAAAAATATAATAACAGTAGGTACAGATCTTTATTACAATACCTGTAATAAAAAAATAAACCAGTGCAATATATATATATATATATATATATATATATATATATATATATATATAAAATTTCGTTTCCAATAATGTGTATTGGTAAACCTAAAAATCCTCGAGTATTGAGAAATATTGCAAACAATGCACTTTCAGTTTAGTATGCAAATCAATCAATTCATCTACGTCATCTAATTTATTTAAAACATGATGCCTGAAGATAAAAAAAGGTGCCTCGAAAAGCAATTTTATTTACCGATACGCAAGAACACGTCCACAGAATTAGGAAGTGACGAGATCTGTGTGAAATTTTCCCCGCCCAATATCAACAGTCTAGTACTGTACCACCAATGGACCGAAGTGTTTTTTGCTGTTTATAAACAACATTATCGCAGAGTTGCTGTTGCAGTTTATTTTACATGAACATCACGAAGAAAAAGCTGATCGACAGGTTTCAAAATTGACGTACACGAAAAACGAAATATACATGGTGTGAACAGGAGAAAATACTCCAGCTGGGAACAGGATGACTGCCGAGGAGGCATTCAAGAAATTTCAACTAAACAGTATTTATTTTTTCTACAAGTCATGCTGTAAATGTTAAGTGTTTAAATTTCTGTTACAACCTATGTGGTTTCATTATAGGTGTTACGGTTTGTCAAAAACTGACGAAATATCGCCCGCTGAAGTACTGTTAATTAAATTTTGGTATGGCGTAGTCTCAAAAAAAGAAAAGGGAAAAACAAACTCAAGAGAAAATTTCATTTTTTCCAAAAGAGATTTACTAATGAGATTTTATCATTACTATTTTTTTAACAACATTATGTCACTTTAATAAACAATTTTCACGATTACAATTTTTCTAATAGTAAATTAATCTTTCGTTACATATGACAGTACACCCAGCTTACCCGAAAATTTCGGTTATCCGAAACGTGTTGCCTCCTCACTATTTCGGCTAATAAGAATTTTATTATTATCATTATTATTGCGTGAGTGCGCGCGCGCGCGTGTATGATAATTCCAAGCTTTTCACGGGTGTGGTATGGAGTGGTGTTATTTAATTTTTCGAGTTGTGTCAAACGTTGTAAGTTGTTTCCCACAAGGTTTCAGCGGATGTATCTATGCCATCCTCGGGCAGATTCCTCTTTGACGACTTAGGATGGAATGATTTTTTTCACCTGTTCCTATACTGAAGGCCCAACCCGGCTGAAAAATAACTCAGTCCTAAGCTACGAGGAGAAGGAATCTGCCTGAGGATGGTAGAGATCTATCTGCCGAAACGTAGTGGAAAAAAGCAAAATACAAGGCCGGATTCAACCCGAAAAAAGAAAGGACACACACACACACACACACACACACACACACACACACACACACACACACACACACACACACACACACACACACACACACATGGCAGCATTAAAATATGCGTGTGGACTGACAATGACTAAACGACTACTTACATCAACCAAATCGTAGATATGTTGCTTTCTTTTCAATACATAGGTCAGATTACCTTTACTTGAAATTTTGTAAAATTTATGTGCGGAATTTTTTAACTCCGCATCGCTTGAGCTCGTAATGAAGTAATTTTTACATCGTTAAATTGCTAAAAAATTCAAAAGAAATGCACAAAATAGTCAAATAGCAATTTTATGCGATAAATTCTATTATGTCGATTTAACGGAATTTCGTAATATTTAAAAGCGCATAGAAAATGCGCGCCAAAAAACCCTTAAAAGCAGTTAATGCGCACACAAAGAACTACTGTCTCAACAATTTTTGTGCTTTTTTATGATGGTAGGAAAACGTTATAGCAGTTCAAATTTGGGTGAAAATCGCAATTTTTTGAAAAACTCACTTTCTTTTAAAGCTTGTAACCTTGGTTTCTCTCAACCAAAAATCAATGTCAGTCTCCAAAGTCTCATTTTAAAATAGAAAGAAAAAAAACTAGACCTATTGGAAATATTTTGATTAAAAATTTAACATTTGGTGCAATTTTTAAAATCTTAATTTTTTGGAGATAAACTGTCTACAGTCGCTCTCAAAAAATGCCCTGACCGTTTGGGTAGCAGTATTTAATTTTTCTAAAAGTTACACTCGGGTCATTTGTTTAAAGTAGTGAGGAGATACTGATTTATGAAAATGCCTTAAAATCCACAATTTTCGGTCTTTTAAAAGACCCTAGGGATTGAAGGCACCTGTTATGTTATGTTATGTTACAGCATACCCATGTTATGTTATGCGAAAACCCATAAACGAGTCAAGGCCTCCTTTAACAGCCTCCGCCAGTTGTCCCGGTCAAGTGCAGCTGCTCTCCAGTTCCGGGTCCCAAGGATGTGGGGCGCATCATAATTCACACAATCTTCCCAAAGTAGTTTGGGTCTACCAACTCTCCTGGTGCCATGGATATTTTCTGTGGGTGCTTTTCTGGGTATTTCATTATCCTCCATTCTGATCACATAGGAAACAGATGCGTGGACTCACGGGTTTAAAGTCGATTACCCTTTGTCTGAAACGCTTGTGGATGATAAATTTTGTTCCATATTGATGCAGCCTATCATGACAGCTGTAATGCACAGTGTGGCCTCGCTTCTCAAGAATTCCCTGGCCTGTCCACCGGATTTCCTGTATCATAGTTATGTCTATTGCAAAAGCGTCAAGTTGGTCTAAGAGCACTATGAGCGCTCCGGGTCAGTATAAGCTGAGTGTATTCCACGGTCCGATGTTAAAATTAGCCTGGCGATTTCTGCGTGTTCTTTGTCTGGCAGTTACATGATGTTGTAAGGACTGCCCCCCCCCCCCCGATCCGATCGGGCCCCTACAGGGAAAAGTTTTAGCCATCACATTCATATTTGGAATGAGGGCACCTAGGTGGCTAAAATTTTGGTTGTGGCCATATATTCGGAGGTACTTCAACACTTCAACATATCTCAGTATGAACGAAATCGATGAACCGCGCGTGCATACTTTCTATGATAAATATTGGGTCACACACACACACCATCATATAAATACGATTTAAGACGTAATAAAATAAGTAATTATAAATAAGAAGTAATTACTTAATGTGGCACGTCCAGGTTTCACAGCATGGCGCAAAAGTTCGATCATTACTGATCTACAGGTAGCGAGGTAATAGCATGTAGTGATGCGATTACAAGCTCTCCTATCCTACTGTACACAAAACTGACGGACCGCATCGCTTGAGCTCGTAATGAAGTAATTTTTAGATCGTTACAGACCCCATAAAGACGCTGAGCCTTCGCCAACACACACACACACACACACACACACACACACACACACACACACACACACACACACACACACACACACACACACACACACACACACACACACACACACACACACACACACACACACACACACACACACACACACACACACACACACACACACAGCCGTGCACAGTTAGCGCACATAAAGTACGATCTTTATCGGACCGCTGCGTCCGTTTGTATACTATTTGTTATGCGATTCATGGAGAGTAGTTAACAGCATTAGCGAGCAGCAACAAGATTACCAGGCGCGAAGGTGTGAAACTAATAACTTGCGAAAATCCATCACCACCTGCTTAAATAATTTACGCCAGAATTAAAGTTGGCTGCATTACCCGAGGGAGCTAAGCTCCCCTTCCTCTCCACCTTAGACTCTCTCACACTCTCTCACTCTTACGCACAGAAGGCCGAGGACACAACATCTGCATCAATTATGAAAGATTATGAAAGACTACACCCGAATAATCTGCAACACTTCATCACCGCTTCGCTCATAATTTATTTAAATATTTTATACTTTTCGTCTCCAGTGTAGTGACTTAAACCGCGCCATCATTTATTCGCTCTGAGAACCAACCATTCAGTAACGTTTGAGATTCGTGGAGGAATAATAAATGTTTAGAAATGTGAAGTTTTGTGATGAATTAAGGGTTTCTTTCAGCATCAGTGAAAAAAGAGATACATACAGGCCCGTCCCCGGACTTGGGGGTCAGGTCGGGTGCTGCCCGTTCTAGAGTGAATTTTGCCCATCCAAACACGCTTTTTACCCAAATTTGAACTGCTGTAACGTTTTTCTAACCACCATAAAATGCACAAAAAATTGGTGTCACGGTAGTTCTTTGTATGCACAATAACCCTTTTTACAGATCTTTTGACCCGCCCTTCTATAACGGGCTACGCGCTTTTAAATATTACGAAATTCCCTTAAATTGACATAATAGAATTTATTGCATAAAATTGCTATGTAACTACTTTCCGCATTTCTTTTGAATGTTTTCATAATTTATAAAATTTCGCATATAAATTTTAAAGAATTTTAACTGAAAGGCAACTTTGCCTATCTATTGAAAATAAGGACCTGAGGCATATCCATAATTTAATTGAAGTAAGCAGTTATTGCCTGTCCACAGGCATATTTTAATGCTGCCATCAATACATATACTTACATATAGGCTATATTTAGCTTTTCCACTACATTTCGGCAGAACGATCTCTAACATCCTCAGGTAGATTCC
Source organism: Magicicada septendecula (assembly GCA_034769895.1). Lineage (NCBI taxonomy): Eukaryota > Metazoa > Arthropoda > Insecta > Hemiptera > Cicadidae > Magicicada > Magicicada septendecula. The sequence goes on from CM068368.1 coordinate 777,526,691, forward strand.
TCCTCGTGGCTTAGGATTGTGAAAGGAAAAGATGATTATGAAAAATCCCCCCCCCCGTTTTGTACAACTTTTAGAAAAATTAAATACTGCTACCCAAACGGCCAGGGCATTTTTTGAGAGCTGATTGTAGACAGTTACCTTTCTCTCAAAAATTAAGATTTTATAAATGGAACCAAATGTTACATTTTTAATCAAAATACTACCAACAGGTTTCATGTTTTTTGTTTTTCTATGAGTTTTACAATGAGACCTTGGAGACTGACATTGGCTGTTGGTTGAGATGGAACCTAGGAAGAGAGTTTTTCAAGGATCCGCGGCATATCTATTTGCCAGTGCACAGGCATATATTATGCTGCCATCAATACATTTGTTATGCGATTCGAGTTCGAGAAGAGTAATCGTAACGCGTTTTTTATTATTCGTCAAGTTTTGATTTACCATTTTTAGTTTTTAAAAACAACTTGAATTTAAAAATGTGGAAATATCATGTAAAAACGAATAAAAAATGTTGTTTAGGCCTAGCGTTACTAGCGAAATGGAAAGACTGTCAACTTCGAAAACCGTCTCTTGAGTCTCGTTACAGAAATTCCGACACCACATTAGATCACACAATGTAATGTAGGCCTACTAGTGTAGCCGACACGATTTTAAGTGGTTGTCTGTGGAATACAAAATTAGGAATAGGATTAGGATTAGAGTTAGGTTGCTAGGATACGTGTTTTTTATGGGATTAATGCCGTAATTGAACGTGGCATCGGAAAATTGCGAAGCTAAAGTGACACATACCAGTATGGACACATACGTTCGTTTTTAAACAAGGAGGCGCGTAAAAGCTTTTGAGTCCTGCGCGCCTAAAATACTTAAGTAACAGTGTCGTGGCGTAGGTACCTAACATCTGTTGTCGGTTGTGGCAGGCCTAAAACTTAACCTAATAATTAATTCGGATTTTTTCTTGTACCAAGTGTTCTTTTTACGGCATTTTCTATCATTCGCTGGGGGAAGAAGAGGGTCCAGGTTCAACGGAATCTGACTCCATTATACTTACACAGAATAAATCAGAACACAAATAATCGAATTAAAATTAATAAAGGCAAACAGAGAAACACATAACTAAACGAACAAAACACAAATAGGTAGCTAAGTAGTATCAGCTGCACGTCAGTTCCGAACACGAACGTAGCTGCTAACTGAGCGTTTTGCCGGTTTATACAGCGGCAACACATTGGGGGGGGGAAGAATGTGTCCCCCTTCAACAGTTTGTACAGTGATAACTACTACGAGGTCAACGACCGTACGTAGAAAAACACTGCCGATGTCTGAGCCGGCAACACAATACGGTGCAAGTGCCCAACAGTTCGAAAGCAACGCTTTTCTTCAAGTTTCCCTACTAATATTGTTCTGATTTCAAATTATTCAATAAGTAAAATATTTTTTTTGTGATATAAATAATATTATTTTCTCTTATTTCCAGTACTGTTGCCGCCGACAACAGCGGTTACATGGACGCCACGCTACTGTTACGTAACCAGTGTGGAGACAACATTCATTTCACCATGTGCGCCTACCACGAGCAGAAACAAACAAAAGATTTTCATTTGCCTACAAAACGTCAAGCCATAATTCAGAACGTTCCGAAACAAAACAACAACCGTTGGTTTCGAGCTGCTTGGTATACTTGTTTAGATGGTTGGAGTCGAAAAATGATGTATTTTGCTATGGTGTACGAATTTTTGAAGCAGGTCTTTTTGTGTTACAGGAATGAACATTTTAAGAATTGGAGCTCACGTCACATTTAGCTCGAGTACTTGCACGCGCTGCGTATTTAACTGTCGTTTTATAATTCATTGTGTTAATGTTGAAATAAGGTATTTGTTAAATTAGTGTCTCCTAAACTTATTCTAACAATACAGTGCCTCTATAGATTTCAACTTATCAATTTTTAAATTCAAACTGAAGCAAGCGCATTTATATTGTCTGAACGCTACGATCTGAATACATTCGCTATCAAAACGCTGTTTTTTATACTCGCTTATAATTTACTTCGATCTTAACTTATCCACTTTTAAATTCAAACTGAAACAACTCTGAATTCACGCACTATTAAGAAGTTTCTTAAGATGCATACACCACCTTCGATATCATAACCTAAGCCTATATCTTTATTTATAAGGACCGTGGACTCTGGCCCCGCCGTCTTTCGCGGGATCCGACCTAAGACTCCCCGGGTTCCGTGGACGGACTCCGGGGAAGGCCCGTCGGACGACTCCCGCACTATTCCCTACGCGGGAGGCTTCCACCTATGCTGGGACACCGCCTGCTTTTTCCGTCATTCAGGCCGGTCGAGCTCCCGCGCTAGGACTTGGTCAGAGACCTCCCCGTGGTACGGAAGGTTCTCCGAAGCCCGGGAAAGCCGTCGACATGCCAGGCGAGAAGCTGGGACACTGGCCCGGCCGTCTTTCGCGAGATCCGACCTAAGACTCCCCGGGTTCCGTGGACGGACTCCGGGGAAGGCCCGTCGGACGACTCCCGCGCTATTTCCTACGCAAAAATCATGTTTCGACAATCTTCTGCAGGTCTCAGTCTGTCGTTGGCGTCCCTTTCTAAACACGATTATTTTCACACTCATTTCGCTTGTCTTCGCAACATACGAAGTCTTTTGCAAATTACCCGATATTCATCTTGTCGGTAATTTTTATGTGTTCACTGTGTATAAACCGTTTTTCCCTATCTTAATTAATATAAGTTTTATTTATATTTATTTTCACTATATTCGCACTTTTTATTATTTTCGCACTAATTTTTGTACACACATGCGTCTTTATTTTATACACACTGTGGCGTATTTGGTTTTGTGATATTCTGCACACACTCTTTACAATTTAAATAATTCATATAATTAATAGCGTTCATTTAGGGGTGACGCTTTACAGGAAACAACTGGTCTCACACACACACACGTAAAATACATGAAATACACACACACCAACAAGCATGAAATTTGGTTGTTCCGTTTACAGTTCAGATTGAAAGCTGAATTATTATTACTAACAATATGAATTATTTATTTAATTTTATTAATTATCTTAATTAATTGTGTAATGCACAGTACCCTATACATTTGTACTGTTGCAATATATTATAAATATATAAATATATATATATATATATTCAAATAACAAATACTTCTGTAAGTATATTTTGTTAAATTATTATCGTTACGTTTTTACCTGCCGCATGTTTCACAGGATAGATCTATATCATCATAGGTTTCTATATATAAATTAGAAATAATTCAAACAATTCATACCGGCCTAGATCTGTTCTGTGAAACTGCGTCAGGTAACACTAAAAAGGTAATAATTCAACACAATATACTTGCCGAAGTATTTATTATTTGAAAACATAGCCTATATTTTATAGAAATCCTGTTAATTTTACAAACTGTCAATTGTGTAACGAAATTAAATTTTCGTTACTGCTGTTGTAATAATCATAGAGTTTTAAACTCATCCGTTCTAACGTTCCAATTTGAATTCTCTGCCAAACAGGTATTACCAACCCTTCTTGGTCATCCAAAATTTTTTAATGTTTATTATGTTAGAAATGAAACCCAAATTATAGTAAAGATTATAAAGAAAAATCAAACATACAGTGAGAAGTTCAATAATGTTTTTATTATCAATTATTATGTTCCTTAATATTTTACAAATCCTTCGAAATCTGGGCCGGCATGTTTAATTATTCGCGGTTGGCTATTCTGTTTCCAATATGGAGTTCTCTTGTTTATTTTTTTATAAATATCTCAGGTCAACACACAAATATTATACAAGCTGTGAAATAATTACAATTATAGTTATAACCTATATTTAATGAAAATGTGTTTGCAGGTTAACTGATTTTAACTAATATTTAATCTTAAAGTTTCTTCACATAAGTAATTACTATAATAGTGAGATTACTTTTCAGTTCTAAGTGTTCATTAAATAAAAAGAAGTTCAAGTGTTTGTTCAGTGAGTGATAAATATTATTAACAGTGTAGTTCACTTATTATATTTTCGTGTTATGGTGACAGTGGTATTTAAAGTATACTTAGCAATTCTCTTTATTTTCAGTCTGGATAGGATTACTTTAGGTACTGCTCGATTTCCTTTGATTAATTAGATACTCCTATCTTCCTTTGGTATTTAAAATTTTCAATGTGGTTATTATTTATTGTTCATCATTCTGGTCCAGCATTCCATCAAACATTTATATATCAAATATTTGTTCTTCTCTCCAATGGTCTGCAGTTTTTCTAATCTGTACTCCTCAGAAATTAAAAATGGATTAATGAATTTATTCTTTTGGTATTTAATCAATGTGATTATTATTTATTGTTCATCATTCTGGTCCAGTATTCCATCAATCATTTATATATTAAACATTTTTTCTTCTCCCCAATGGTCTGCAGTTTTTCAATCTGTACTCATCAAAAGTTAATAATGGACTAATTATTTTATTTACTAGAGACCTTGGTTGCTAAGGTTCAAACACTCATTCTCATTGGTTGACAATTTGGGACTATTGTTAAACATGGCTATAGTTCTTCTATAGAAAATTACTAAAATCTTTTCAATTAACATAATTTCCTTATACTAACTGTAATACTAAATATAATAACATCATTGTATTGCTTTTCCCCTACACATTAATTTGATATCCATCATGAATACTTTTCTTCAAATAATAACAAATCCATACATTTAACATTTGGTTTTCTTTTGTAAATTAACTCTAAAGTAATTATTTTATATCTATTTTTGTTTTCCATACTCTTACTGTTAAACCTAACAGGATTACATGCGTTATTTCATTAATTGTTATTGTTTTTGTATTAAATTTTACAATTTTCTTGTTCCCAAATATATGCCTAATGCCTAGAATAAATAATTCTCTTTATCTTCATTCATTTCAACTGATTTTGTTAATATTGTTAATTTTAAGTGTTTTAAACATAATTACCATAATACAATTAACTAACCTATAACATTTGATTAGCTATAATCATTATACAATATCACATAACTCTTTTTAAAAAACATTTTAGGACAATGCCAGTATCCAATATTGAACATGTCTTTTCCCTGGTCCTGTTACTCATTAGTTGTAATATTACATCTGATTAATTATAATCATAACAAAACATAATATAAATTGAACATTAGTTGAATATTAGTATTACCTATTAAATATACTTACAGTATACAGTACCCAATTCTCTTTACCTATGCTTAGTATAACAGATTATGTGTTTGCCGTTAATCTTAATAGTTTTTAAATCTAAATCCCTTAATACAAATAACTGAAATATAACACTGGATTATTTACTATCCTTATAACACAACATAATTCTTCCTTTAAACATTTAAGGAAGTATCAGTATTTTATCTTTAACAAACATTTTTTTTTTTATAAAATTATTCAATTACTCCTAACTATAATTACTTCTGGTAACATATAGTTTGTTTATTATCTCTGGGTCCTATTCATGGTTTATTACCTATCATAATACTCACATGTTTACTTTTTTTTCTACTTTCAAGTCATTAATGCTCACGTCACTTTCCTTTTCGATTATCATTAGTTTATTTCACTTTATAACATTGTATCTTTATTTTATCAACACTATTCCGTTATTATTATTATTATTATTATTATTATATATGTTCTTATCTTTGATCTTCACTTTAATTATCTAATGTTTATTTACTATTTTTATTTCACAATTCAACTTTGTACTTTTATTATTGGTAATATTTATTATAATTCTTTCTGAAATAAGGCATTTGGACTCATGATGTTAACTATATTCCTTTATCACTTTTCTAATCTATCGGGTATTGTCATAGTCATTGTCTTTGTCTGTGTCAGATTTAGTTTATTGGTCTTATTCTATCAATTCTGTTTATTAGCTTTTCAGTGTACATCTTTTCTTGCAAAAGCAAATCTTGTGCTACCTTATGTCACGTTACAATTGTGATAATTAAAGTTTTAGTGACTTCATTGGTGTCTTGTATTTTGTTTTCCACTCGTTTTGATCATTTAGACAGTCGTAACAATACTTTTAGTTCAGAAAAAAAAACTGTCAATTTCATGGGCCAAACATTAATATTACATAATTCTTGTGCGCTAAAGTAAAAACACTGTTATCAAAGTTCTTTATATTGACATTGTGAAATTATTTACTCTTCTATTTGTAAAGTATAATGAAATTATATTTAATAATATCTATGTATATCACAAATTAGAAGTGGAAGAAACAATCAAGACTAACCGACAAAAGGAAAAATATTGAATAAATAAATAACGATTTCTTCCCGTTTGAGCCACGGGTACTAGAACTTAATTGTTAGTTAGTCTAGTTCTAGTACCCGTGGTTTGAGCTGTGTACTGAAAGAGAAGGTAATGTCACATTAGGTTATCGATGTTCCTAATATAATTATATTCGCGTTGTAGAAGGAACGTGTGAGACGTTTTCTGACAAAACGAGTTTAGTAATTTGGCTTTCGGATCAGTCAGTCAGCAGCCGCCCGACGTTTCCGTTTAAAAATAATCCCGGTGGTGAGCCAGAATGGACGGCTTATCGCAGTAGCTATAGCTAGACAAATGCAGCTGGCCGCGCTAATCAGATCCAAACAAATCACAGGAAAATCCCCAACGTTACAATTACACACAAAAACATTGTTCCACTATTAATACAACGAGAGGTCAGCGTTATTCGTGTTCGACTAATAAAACACGTACTACAATGTATAATTTTTTGTTGCCGTTCGCGTGTGCGGTACAAACAAAAAGTTATCGGAAACACAGATTCCCGTTTCGCCTCAGGTACTGTGTGCAAGAATAAATCTCGCCAGTGTATCTCTCTATACGGCAATGTGTTTTCTATTTATGTTATGTTATGTTGTGTATATGTGCGCGATTTACGCGTTTGAATCTTGATTGTGCGAGTGCGCGCGTGCGAACAATGTTAACGTTTCGCTTTGTAAAAATTCTTTCCTAGCGGAATCTCCGGCCGAGATTTCATGCTCAACGACGCCGACTAACATTTCTCTCACTGTCGGTTCATCGTGTGTTCTCAATTTAATGTTTTACGAGTCGTGAGAACAGTAACAAAGGTCATGTAATCGGTTTTTTTTATAGACTTTACACTGCATACAAAATTGTTACTGCTCTTGACAGCTGTCCAGACCCCGTTTTCCTGCAGGGGGATAACCTTTTTTCCATTCTTGACTAGCTGTCGACCTCGTGAAACAACATAGGCCTATCACCTTCTTCCCTCGCTCCTCGGATCCAGTACTTCTTCGTCCTTTCACTAACCTCTTTCTTCCATTTTTCTCTCCAGACGGCCTTTGTTTTTAATATCATCTTCCTTAAAACCCTTGAATTCCTTAATCGTTTTAGGAAAGAGTCCCTGTCAAAAATATCCTATTCCAGGATGTTCATTTCTGCTAATTCCTCTAACTTTTACAAACAAACGAGTTTTTATCCTGATGTTTCTTATAGAATTATCGCATATTCTTTTTGCTTATCTTTCCGGATTCATTTGAACCAAAATATCCATAGAACGCAATCCTTTGTTTCGGAATGATATCCACAAGTTTTTCAGTTTCCACATATAATTCTGTACTGTTTCTTTTCATATACTCACCTCCATTTTTGTTTGGGCAAGAATCCTCCTTCTTATTTTTGTTTTTTCTTTCCTTTAGTTCTATATTCCTTTTATTTCCATCGTTTTCCTCTTTCGGATTCACATCTAAACATTCCGGTGCACATTCTGGTGTTTATTTTATGACTTTAGCTTTGTAAAAATCCTTTCCTAGCGGAATCTCCGGCCGAGATTTCATGCTCAACGACGCCGACTAACATTTCTCTCACTGTCGGCTCATTGTGTGTTCTCAATTTAATGTTTTACGAGCCGTGTGAACAGTAACAAAGGTCATATAATCGGTTTTTATTTTAGACTTTACACTGCATACAAAATTGTTACTGCTCTTGACAGCTGTCCAGACCCCGTTTTCCTGCAGGGGGATAAGCCTTTTCCTTTCTTGACCACATGTCGTCCTCGTTTTTTTTACGTTTACTTAACTTATGCAATCTGTTAATACATAACAATAACCATAATTGTTTACAGAATACATGGCATGAAGAGAACTAGTCAATGGACTAGTTCTCTGTATGGGTATTTAAAAGTAACTGATTATATATAATATATTTATAGTGTTAGAGTCTAGGTAAGTCCAGAGGAAATGTTAACTTTAAACGTCTTGTCTGTACTCTGTTGTCTAGTAGATGTATAGCTAAAGGATTCGTGTGCTCTTCAAGCTGTTTCACATATATTTTGCTGAACATCGCAATGGTTTCACTGACTGAGGGCAGGTCCAGGTCTCTATAGATATCTTTGTTGCTGATGAACCACGGTGCGTTGGTTATGGCACGCAACACCTTGGTCTGAAACCTTTCCATTACGGCAATATTGGATTTAGATGCAGTTCCCGAAAGCTGTAAGCCGTATGTCCACACAGGCTTGAAGACAGTGTTGTACACCAACAGCTTGTTTCGCATTGACAGTAATGATTTTCTGCCCAGGAGCCAATAATGCTTGCGAAACTTGGTGTCTAGTTGTTTTCTCTTCGTCCAAATGTGGTTGCGCCTAGTCAGTTTTTTGTCTAGGTGGATGTCCAATATCGTCCCCGTGAAACAACATGTTATATTCTTTCCTCGCTCCTCGGTTCCAGTATTTCTTCATCTTTTCACTAACTTCTTTCTTTCTTTTCTCTCCAGATTTCCTTCGTTTTTTATAATAGGCCTGTATTAATTTGTTATTATACGATGAATAGCTGTGAATCTGATTTGCTGTAAAATTCAACATCTGTTTCAAATACGCAATTTTGTGGTGCAACAAAATTGATATTTTAAAGAATATTGTAAAAGAAAAGAAATGTAATTTTTATGAAAGGGCTATAGGAAAATAAGCGAGATTTGTAATTAAATATTCCAAACACGCGCTCGCATAGTTCTAAGTTGCGCACACGTGCGTTAACATATTTTAAACTGTCCGCCAACTGTAAACTGTCAACAAAATTATGATCCCTGATTCGCAGAAGTCACACATCACGACCCTCACCAGAGGCCTGCCGTGCGTGATTGCTAATTTGCCAAGTACTGTAATTGCAATGACAACAATTAAATAATTAAGGCTATCACAATTAACAATTAATAGATACTGTTTCAGCAGCAGTGTGAACGAACGCTTAATGTGAAGGAAGCAACAACAACTCTTCAGGCAGTGACTCGTGAAAATACCTTTTTCCGTCCTTAATTTTCATCTTCTTCTGCACCTCCTTCAGACCTGTTACCTTCAGTATTGGTTCAGGCCTTCAAAGGCCTATCCATCTTAAGCGTTCTTTTTATTGCTAGATGACCAGCGAATCTCATTATAAAGTCCATCAATGGATTTGAGCTCTGTCCTGCCTCGTTCCCATTTCAATCCACACAATTCTTTTTTCTCACCTCCCAGTGACATGCGTAACACAGATACTCCCACAGCTCACTGAATGGTTTGCAAGGCAATTGTTGTCATTCCATGTAAAGGTCGAAGTTAGGCCTCTGTATGTTGTAACAAGAAGCACACGACGGTCTTATTGAGCGTTTACTTATTATTTTTGAAACAATTTAAGAAAATATAATAGATCCTGTTCTTTCCGAATAGTGTAGGGTGCAAAAGTCGCAACACCCACCATAAATACAGGGCGCGAACTCACAAACGTTAATAACATGACACAAATGAAACACGAACCACCAGACAAAGGCATTAATATGAATATTTGGAAAATCTAAACATTTACAAAGTCGATATGTCACGATGCGTTGAGGTATGATCAATATAAAATGTATTGCATCGTTCTAGTGTTTGCATGTTGAAGATAGTAAATAATACAACAATATCTGCCAGAGTAATTAAAGCACTAACATATAATACTCAACCCTAGTATTACCAACTAACGGTAAATTCCAACCAGCAACCAATCAATTAACCAACAAACGCAAACAAAAATATAAAATTTGGAACATTACATTACATCGATTACAGTTATGCAAGACAACGGAGAGGCCATACGAAAAGTATATACCTACAATATAATAATAATAATTATTATTATTTTTTGTTTATATAGAGGGGAAAATGGTTATGCACCGTCAGAGGAGACCGTGTTTTCCCTGGTGTGTGGGACTCTTACTCACTAAAACACCCACCTCTAATTCAGAAATTCATATCCATCCTGGAACCACTTAGCGTATTACTTCAGGATGGAGCCTGTTGCGCCCTTATCGAGGTTCTTCTAGTTGTCCCTTATCTCTGCTTCCCGTTGGGTGCAAGTTGAGTCTGTCTTATTTTTTTAGTAGGACCCGCTGAATAAATGCATTGTTGCGGTCCCATTCCGCCTTACCACGAAGCATAAGCGCAATTACGCTCTCGGGCGTGAACTCCCCGAGCTCCATTTCCAATATGTCCTCTCTCTTGTGAATCTGCAGCACTTGAAAAAGGTGTGCAAGGCATCTTCATGGGGAGAGTCACCGTATTGGCATGATGGGCTTTGCACCTTTCCCATTCTGTGGAGGTAGGCATTAAACAAAATAATAATAATAATTTATTAAAAAATTTTAATTAATAATAATAATGATAATAATAATAATAATGATAATAATAATAATAATAATAATAATAATAATAATAATAATAATAATAATAATAAAATCTGTTTTCTATTCTCCAGATGATTAGGAGGCACAAGCTAGGCTATCTAACGTCAGGTGAGTTACACTATTAACTCCCCCCCCTCTCTCTCTCTCTCCTTCGATCTATCTCTCCCTCTCAATGTGTCTCCTCCCACCGTTTTGTGACCACTGTTTTGGCCTTCCGGTACCCAATAACCTCTTCCATTCTTGCTTGTCCTTACCAGTGACGTGACTAGAGACTCAGGGGTCCCTGGCAAAGTTTTGAAGGTGGGCCCCCTTCGAGTTCTATAGATCGTTGTCCGATTTATAATGTTGGAATAATAATTCTATTTGCTTGTTACTAGCCGAACCAGAGTCAGGAATGGGGCACCAAGTTATTCTTACTAAATAACTGAATAAATAAATATGAAATTTTCCGTGAAAAATTGTCTAATAAAATTAACAAGTCGTTTTGCAATAGAGAGACAAGAAGTCGAACTTGAGGGTAATTAAAAGGCCTTCGTATAAATTCTGCTAGGATAACCTAGTAACAATTTTAAAACTTTTTGGAAATGGCACCAAATTTCACTAGGTGGATACGTAATTGTTGCTTAGTTAGCCGAGTACAATTCACACAAAAGCCTTTTAATTACCTCTAAGTTCGACTTTTTGTCTCTATATTGCAAAATAACTTTATAATTTTTGCTAGAATATTTTTCTCGCTGTAAAAAAGAAAGAAGGCGTGGGTGTCCCCTTTACCTTGTGGAATCCTGGACAGTTGGCAGTCTAGCCACCCGGCAGTTACACCCCTCGTCCTTACATCCGAGGCGCGACCTTGTTCTTTTCCTTTTTTTTTCTTGCGATTGCCATTTCATACACATTGAAAGTCATCTGATCTGTCTTCCACTCTCACAACGTGCCCGTTTCACACAATTGTATTTTCTCTATTTTTCTTAACTATATCCGTTAAGAAATCATCAATTCGGGTTCAGACAAAAAAATTCCACAATAGACCAAGTACATAGAATAACAGACACAATAGAAAAAGCACTAGAAAAAAAACTAATCTGCTCGACAATCTTCCTCGATGTGGCTCAGGCCTTTGATAAAGTTTGGCATAAAGGTTTAATACATAAACTTAATAAAATGCTACCAAAACAATATGCTGACGTGTTAAAATCATATATATCGGAAAGATTATTTAGAGTCAAACAGGAAGATGACTATTCTGAGCTAAGAGAAGTGAGGGCAGGTGTGCCCCAAGGGAGTGTTTTGGGGCCCATCCTCTACTTGTTGTTTACATGTGATCTGCCACAGCCAGAGAATGTGACTGTTGCTACTTTCGCTGATGACACAGCTATAATGGCGATTGGTTCGACCTTAGGTGAAGCTACCAACATGCTTCAAGATGCTAGTGATCAGATAGAGCAGTGGACTGGGAAATGGAAAATTAAGCTTAATGAACTGAAATCTGTCCATATCAATTTTACAAACAAAAGGATAGAGAACAGTCTTCCAGTTACCTTAAATGGTGTTGTAGTACCATGCGCAAACACTGCCAAATATTTGGGGATGACCCTAGATACAAGGCTACGATGGAAGGAGCACATCAGAAAAAAAAGGGCGGAGCTTGGTCTCAAATATAGACAACTGTATTGGCTCTTGGAACGAAATTCTCAGTTGTCAATAAACAACAAAATTTTGATATATAACCAAATTCTGAAACAAATTTGGCTTTATGGAATTCAACTGTGGGGTTGTGCGAAAGAAACGAACATTAAATGTATTCAAACCTTCCAGAATAGAGTGCTACGGAACATGGTAAGTGCTCCATGGTACACCAGAAATAGTGATATACATCGAGACCTTAGGATCCCTGATGTCGCCAGTGAAATTAAAAGGTTTCCTGCAAAGCACGAATCTAGACTACACCAGCATATCAATGTAGAAGCTATTCAACTGCTTGACAACACCAATACAGTGAGAAGGATGAAGAGAACTAAAACTTTTGAATTAGTGTATTGCAGTGTGTGCAGAAATCTAGAAAGTAATATATAGTACACCAGTGGGTGACTGTATAAGTAACTTAAATTATAACATTAGATGTAAATTGATGGTTGGTCTTTTAGACCAGTTTAAAAAAAAAAAAAACAAAAAAAAATCCGTTAAGGAAATTTTTGCATAATTTATCTAATCCAGTGGTTCCCAAACTTTTCAGTCTGCGGACCCCCCAAAAAATTAAAAATTTCACGGACCCCGCCTGAGTTATGAAATAAAACAAACAGTAAATATGATACAAACTCTTATGTTTTAATTAAAATTTATTAAAATCAAAATTCTCTTAACTTGCAAAATTATAATATTAATGATATCAAACATAGTTCAATGTGAACAATGAAGCTGCTTTTGAACAATTAGCTCTGCAGTATTAGGTTTATAATTTAAATATTATGTCACTCTCGACATTAAATTTATTTCTTAACTTTGCCAACCTCGGGTCTATCTTTATAGCCACTCGTGTCGAAATCCAGCTACTTAGGCATAAAACCAGCTACACGGAAAAACGTTTTCCTTAGATACAGTGCTTATAAATGAACTAAAACAGCGCGATCAGGTCTGCGTTGATGCGGCGCTCTAGTCAGTTCGGCTGATAAACAGATCTGCTACACGACATGATTTAAAGACACTATTGAAGCCATTAGTTTGAAACTACTTTACAATTACAATTAATTTGCACCAAAAAAAAAAAAAAAATACTGGAATCTTTTACTAATTGTTTTAAGATTCTAAAATTCAGATTGTAGACCACAAAAAATCTGAGAAAATTACAGTATATTCTTTTTTCCTTAAAAGTGTCGGGGGACTCCCTGAAACATTGTCGCGGACCCCACTTTCGGAACCACTGCTCTAATCCATTCGTTTGCACTTTGTTTCATTTAGATATTTCCGCTGCCTTTCTGGAGAAAGTAATTCCCATTAAGCACAACATATATTTCTGCTGAGGACAGAACTACATATGATTTTCCTCGACATAACAAATGCATATGATAATTTTCCAATGAGTAAATTACGTTAAAAGCCGGAAATGACTAGGGTGAGAGATGTATTACTAAAAAGAATAAATTTGAAGATTAAGTAGGAAAGTAGGAAATAAATTGGCGAGAGTAAATTTTCCAATAACAAAACGTTTATTTATTATATTTACATATAATAAATACATGTAATTCCGGCTACCATTAAGATAGATATAAATGAAGTGCCAAAAACCTGGGAAAGAAATTGCAGACTTGGAATAACATAAAATGAATGCAAGAACGCTTTTTATCATTTTACACTGTACTTCGTTTAGGAGTTAGTTTTAATAGCACTGACAGACGATGTTCTAAATTTATAAAGAGGAAAGTTAAAACATAACATCCAATTTGGGTAATAATTTCAAATAAGACAACGAAGTGGAACTCAGGAATCAAAATGACGCATTGATCATGAAAGGTGCAAGAGTAACAAAAGAAGGAAGAAAAAACGTATTTAGGGGCCAAAATGGTGGCTCAAGAGTTCTGTGGAGCTAAAGCAATGCCAGAGGCTAATCCTTGCCCTCAAACCACCACTTGGTTTACGTTAATATTAATAATATTTAGAAACTAAATATTAAGTATAAAAAATTAAAATAATTTGCAAGAAAGACAGCCATATAAACAGTTTTATAGTGCAGGGGACTTGATCATCTCTGCTTTACTTTCTATCAACTGAACTTTACTGAACTCGTGAGAAAACGTTTTGCACCAAAACAGTATCATTTGTAAAAGACATTACACGCGCGCGCGAACAAACACAAACATAAACATTAATAATACTAAGTTATTTGTTTTTATTATTAACGTTACGTAAATAAATTAACTGAGAATGTGAGAAACACACGCACACACACACATGTTAATAATACTATATTATATGATTTTTGTTATTAATAATAATAAAAACAGACCATATGACTCATATCAATATGGCATATTTGTAGAACCAAACTTAGACGGTCGTGTTTCTGGAACAGTCTACTATTAAGAAAGAATGATAAAATTTTTCTGTGATTCCCTATTGTGTAATTAGATGAGAAATTATTATGTGTAACTATTATACATAATGCATTCTGTATACATTATTATACATAATTATTATAAAAATATTATGAAATATTTCTTATGAAATATTATTATTAAATATGAAATATTATTATGAAATAATGATTATGTATAATTATGGTGAGAAATAATTATGTAAGTCAAACCTTTTATGATTCACTCTGAGGCTGCAGTACGAACCACTACTGGCAGTTAAGATCTTTTTGGTTTCAAAAATAATGTTTTGTTATTTTGAATCAGTTCACGCTAAAACTGCTTTGTTGTAAATCACAGCTGAATATGAGTACAATATTTTCAGTGCTGTAGACAAATTTGAAGTTTTAGAACGATCTATTTTTATCTGACAGGACGCGCGCCCCCGGTACCCCGCCCGGATCGGCCAGTGCTTTGCTCTTGAACTTTCCACCAGCTTGGAACAAAATCGTATAACGTTGAAGGAACACATAGACACGCACGTTAATAATCTTATATGTTTTTGTTGCTAATTTTATGTTTTGTTTGCAATACGATACATGAAACAGATTTAAGTAGCCTTTTACTCGGGTTTTAATAGTTTGCAGCGACAAGTACAAGAGGAGACAAAAACGTAATTTATGTTGTGGCTGTAGAACGTAGTAATTTCTTTGACATCAAAGGAACCAGTAACGGCGGTGGTAAAAACTTTATGATAACGTACACTGTACAAGAAGCGGCCGGTGTGTGCGCTTTGGAAAACACGAAAACAGAAATATATTTCTCAAGATGGAGGCCGTTCCCAGCCGTAAAATCTATGGCCCACAGAGATGATTTTTTTCTTTACATAGGAAATTGTATGTTCTACAAAAAAGGTCTTGTGCAGTTTTATTCTACCTAGAATGGTTTTTGCACAAAAAACAAAAATATGCTGAAAAACACATACCGGAAATGGATTTTTCAAGATGGCGGCCGTTCTCACCAATTGTTTTTAAATTGAGTTGTTTCTAGGCCTAACCCAGACATGCGTACCAAATTTAAGCTTGTTCCGAATTATTTCCACTGGTAAATCTAATTTGCCTGTACTAATATACCAAACCACCACTGGCAGTCAAGATTTTCTTGGTTTCAAACATAACATTTTATTTTGAATCAAGTCACGCCAAAACTGCTTTGTTGTAAATTACAGATGAATAAATTATGAGTACAATATTTTCGGTGCTGTAGACAAATTCTGAGTTTTATAACGATCTATTTTTATCTGGTGGGAAGCGCGCCGTGATACGCGCGCCTGGATCGGCCAGTGCTTTGCTCTTGAGCTTTCTATCAGCTGAAGTTTAACTTGGAACAAAATCGTATAATGCTGAAGGAAAACACAGACACACGCGTTTATAATTTTACACGTTTTTGTTGTTAATAATATGTGTTGTTTGACATATAATACATGAAACAAATTTAAGTAGCCTTTTACTCGGGTTTTAATAGTTTGCAGCGACAAGTGCAAGAGGAGACAAAAACGTAATTTGTGTTGTGGCTGTAGAACGTAGTTATTTCTTTGACATCAAAGGAACCAGTAACGGCGGTGGTAAAACTTTATGATAACGTATACTGTACAAGAAGCGCCGGTGTGTGCGCTTCCTTAATCTGAGCTCATTTGTTTCGCGCGCGCTGCAGTTTAGATAAGAGAGAAGAGTTGGCCGTGAAATATCACCGTCTGCTGCTTCTAGACAGCTTTACCCTCGGCTCGGCCCCAACCTTTTTGCGCGTTTTTCCCTTTTGCCAACGCAATTAATCGCTTCCTTGTGGTTTTATTGCTTTATCGCCTGTGTAACTGCCTTTACAACGTACTTCATTCAAAACCGATTTAAACTGTAACCGCTCTCCTCTGTCATATTGCTTTCTCGTGGCGTACTGCTGCAACTGTGCGTATTCTGCACCACTTGTTTCTAATTCACTTTTCATTATCACTAAAACAATTTAATGCTTTTACAATATCATCGTCATTTTGATCACAACGTCGCTGTGCGCACTACTGAAGGAATGCATTCCCGGTATTTTTACAATGATTTCGCTTTAGAGCATGTGATGTCCAGTTCAAATGTCCTCTGTACAGTTGCTTGTAATCCGTCTTTTAGTTACTTAATTGTAAGGCGTCCTGGAGCCGTACGTATCATTAGGATGATTTAGTATTTCTCCTTCCTTATGAGAAAATAGACCGCGTATGCGGGTTGCAACGTTTGGGTTTTATCAACCAATAACGTAAAGGTTTACCTTTATGATACAATTAAGGTAAGATAAACCGTTTCAGTAAAAGTATTCTGCACAAAATAGTTTGGTATTCCCAATTGTCAATAACAAACAGATTATGTGAGTAATCTGGCGAATTACGAGTCCAAAATTTGTACGTAGTAGGAGAGGCGCTGCGCGTAGCAAAGGGCAAGCCCGTCGCCCACTCGTGTGCTGCGTCTCGAGCTTTAATAGAGCTCCTGCCGCAGGGTAGACGTACAGGATTAAAGGGTGTGGCCTGCTACCGGCCGTGGGACAATTTGGACGCTGAAACAGATAAAAACCAAATAATCGACGCCTTCATAATTAGATATCTACAATTACACTAGCATAGGCGCCAAGAGTATTTGATAGCCAATCTGCCGACCTTCGTGAACTCATTCAGCTTCTGTTCACAGGGTGTCGGAACGCCCCCCTTCTTTAATACATGCCATTAATTATGGAATGGAAACGTATAGAAATCAGACAAGGAGGAATACCTCGAAAATATCATTTAATAGCACAGAAGAAGATCCGAGAGTTCTAAGAATGGAGGGTTGGAACTGGATTACCGAAAGTAGAGAGGAGTCCCCTACTTTTGGACGAAGCAACAATAACCATAAAAAATATAAAAACATTAATTTTAACAGTATATGCTATGCTGATAATGCACGAGGGCGACGAGAAAGAAGAAGAAAAAGAAAAAGAAGAAGAAGACGACGACGACGATCACGGTATACAGTATAATATTAGACACCTGCACATACGCGTATATTTTGATATAAAATATGGTTACGTAATGTGAATTCTCGTGTATACTGATTACATCAGGTGACGAGCGAGCGCGGATATGCGTGCACTGTACTCCTCACGATCGTCGTTGGGGTCGTTTGTTTACCACTTAACTAGGTTTCTCGGTAAACGTGTTTCTGGTCACACGTAGGCGGGAACGGCCGCGGTCGTCTTGTTAACACCAGTGATTAATAACAGATCGCCGCGCTCCTGGACCCGCTGCTTGTTATGAGTTACTGGTAGTCGTTGCTTTAATTTACATTTCATGTACACGTCTGCTGCTCACAACTGGACGTGTCGGATCCGTCTTACTGCTTGCTCTCTATACATTATTCTCCGCCATACGTTCGCTACCGAATGCGTCAGTACTCCAGCGTTTCCTCTTCCTTCTAGGGCGTTTCATTCTCGTTATAGCTTGGTGGTACTGTCATTAATTTTAGTGCCCTGTCATCTACCAGTATAGACAACCTTTGAATTTATGGGGATGCACGTATAACTCAGGACCAGTTCGATGGGTGCACTCCTCCCCACCCGCTCAATGGAAAATTGAAATGTGCGGAGCTGGACGTTGGACATCAGTGGTCAATAGTTGGACGTTACAAACATTAACTGTCGCTTTTTAATACCTTTCCGCTTATATTTAGCGATGTGGAACACCGAATCAAAAAAAGCTTTGCAATATTTTTCATATAAATTTGTGAAAACTTTTCACATTAGGAGTAGGTCATCAACAATTTGTCATCATGCACACGCACGTTAAAACTAACAAAACTGTAAACGAAAAAATATGGTTAAACAGGGAAATATTTTAATTTAAAAAAATTTATAGAACTTACCATAATAACACTATTTACTTTTATAAGGTCCACAGAAATGTAAAACTTGACAAAGTCACAATTAAAACATAAACAAAGGTTCCATATCCTTTTCTTGAAAAAACTAACTAACAGTAATTATCGTATTAGAAAGAAGTCAAATTTGAAATGGCTTATACTATTTTATAATACAGTACTTCGAAGCAGGCACAATGCGGTGCATTCAAAAGAAAAGAAAATTACAAATTGGTTCGCGAGCGCGTGAAACCTTATCGACGGGCGCAGGTTTGCCGACTGCTGTTCTCATCGATCTAAACTAAACTAGTTTAGATCGATGGCTGTTCTAGACCTATCTGACCTACAGCACTTTGTATAGTTTTCTTATAACATAGGGTGGCCCGTTGTTTTCTTAAGTTTGCCCCCCCTCGTTATCCGTCATTGGATAAATATTAACTCCCGAATTAGCTACGTACAATACAAAATGCTTTAGGTACGGCTTAGAAAACTGTTTCAAAAATTACATTTATCTGTAGTTGTTGGAATACTGAAACATTTATTGTAAATTGTACCAAGAAAATCTGAGAATAATTAATCTCAGATGTAAATAAGAATGTAAGAAAAACAAAAATACAGAAAGTTATTATCACTAACTGATTTAACCCTGAAATACGATTCTCCCCTTCCTAACTCGTAATCCACATGTTTCCCAATAAACACATGCGTCTCAAGTTTTTACATGTCTGTTCTAGAATCCCTGGAATGCAAAAGTAGAAGGTCTATGATTATAACTTATACTATTCATGATTTATTTTTATTTTTATTGTTGTAATATGTGAATAAATTATATAGACAACACTTTGCTTATGTTAGAGTATTTATTTATACATTCCTGTGACTACTCGGTTGTTTTTTCTCCGGTGTAAGTGATAAATTAGTCATTTGCATATTCTCTCACTGTAGACGCGACTTCTCTAGCAGCTGGCTGCAGTGGGTGAGACTGCATTCGAAGCGACTTTACTTCTGCAGGAAGTAAGTGAGGAATACAAAAAGTGGACTTGAGATGAGCTTAGATAAAATGGAGTATCTGACAGAGCGACAGACAAATTTAAATAGTTAGGTTTCACAATTTCGCAAAATTGATATTCAGTTCGCTGTGGAAACAGCGTCGTTTCTTGTTCCCTACTTGCCACTAGAGCTGTATCATTGACACAGCAATCGTTGGCTATTTTCCTGTCCCCTATTGATACTCCTCATTCCAGTCATCTGTCTTCCCGATAATTCGTTCGCCTCATATGTTGAAAATACAGGAAACGAGCATGCTGTATACACTTCTGTATAAAAGAGCTTAGTCGATTGTCTACGCGTGCATTAGTTACGTTAATATAAAGTTAGATTCAAAGAAGTGGGCAATCTGACGAGGAAACAATAGAGCTATCAATACACACAAGCAGAATGACCAACTTCGAACTGGAATATAAATGTCCTCTTGTAAACTTAATTATATAACCACAAGAAAAGGATTGATACACTACAAATGTACGAGAAGATAGGACCTAAACCGAAGTCCAGTTAAGACAACTGACTGGAGTCTTACGGCTCAGAATAACTTGGAAGATTTAGGTTGTTGATGCGATAGTGAAAAGAGACAACTAGAGAATGGACGCTGTGAAAAATAGAGACAAACGGTTCAGAGAAGGAGGCGGCGATAGCCATATGAGTTCTCATTTGATCGGACTGCTAAATTTGTTTTTTTTTCTCCCATGACTGCAGTGATTCAACAATTGTTCTAATACGACAATCACCTACCACTTTCAGCATTGAAAAAATAAATGATGACGACGACGACGACGACGATGATGGTAACTTATACCAAAACACTAAATTGTTATCACAGCAGTAATGCGTTCAGGAGGTCAGATAATTCAGTCACTTACAGAAGAAAGAAGTGGATGGAGTACTTGCGAAGTTAGAGCAGAGGCCGAGAGATTCGAAGATTACACCATGTCTCCTCCCGGCAAGATCGCCGGGTGAACTCGTTAAATACTGTACTACAGAGAGCTGCACAAGATTTGCTCTGGAGCTAAATCACTGAAGAATGACCGGAGAGTTTTCGTTTCAGAGATGAGTAGACAAATGCTACTCATGAGACGATGAGTTGCGAACAGGGAGTGAAGAGGCCATGTGCCAAAAGGGAGGGCCAAAATGACAAAATACTACTTGTATACTGAAACTTTCCTGGCACTCACAATAATTGTTAACACAGACTTGAAGGAGAAAATCCAAACTTAACCACAGCATTAAGGACATTTCCAATTCTTCTTGTAACCACTACTTCCGGCGAAAAAATATGTTAAATTGAAAATGATTACAAATTGCATAAGAATCAACATGTGTGGCAAGATCGACTTTCAAACTGCATATTAGTTCAACTGAACACTAGAAAAAAAATTGCTGCAAAAAATTCTCGAGTTGAACCTTTAAAAAACTGTATTATTCATTCATTATACTCATTTTCATAATAAGCAAACACTATTGAAGACGACAATCAAAAGAATGTTCCTTAATGTGTTATGTGATTACTAACAAATAATGTTGTTCCACGATACTGAGTTTTATTTTGACGATCATTTCCAAACCCCCAGAATCTGACATACGTAAAATTAAATTACATTAAGTTTAACTAAGATTAAAAACTATATACTGAAAATTTTTAAGCCAATCGTGGCTGTAAAACACACACACACACACACACACACACACACGCTAATATTTTTCATGTATGTATGTATATATATATATTTGATATTATTTTTAATAATAACAAAAGTTTTTACAAGAATATATTTTTTATTATTTAATTATTTATTATAATTATTATTATCATTTCTTATTAAATTATAAAAAATATATTCTTGTAAAAACTTTTGTTATTATTAATAATAATATTATATATTGCAACAGAACAAATAGAAGGAATAGTATTAATAACAAAATAATATCAGTCTTTTATCTGGAGTTAGGTACTTATTTTAAATAAATTTAATATGGCCTGTGATTGAACATAAATTATTTATTTTAATTTAAATAGTATCTGTAAATGATTTGAATGTTTCTCTTTCTTAAAAGTCTATTTTACTTGATCGTTAAATTCCCTTGACGAAACCGTTGAACCGCTTAACTGCCACCTTTCGCTGTCTGCTGAATCTGCTGAACTGATGACACGTGGAACTCACCGCAACACACGCAAGCACGCCGATTCACCGATAGAGTTTATCTCGTTTCTCAGGGCTCGATAATGGGTGTAATTTTAATTAATGCAGTTTCGGTGTATTGTACGTACACCTTCCTGTATCTTGATGTGTCCTCGCGTTCACCCAGATGTATTTCGGTAAATACACCTGATGACCCTACGAGGAAAATCTTGACTAGCGCGAGATAGCACTGTTTAATTTATAATTTAATTTATTTGAGTTCTAATACCCAATAGATTTTAGCAAACGGGCAACTCGTTGCTAAGACCCAGTACTCGTAACCCTTATGTAGAACGTATACTGATACGACAAACTCGCACAGAGACAACGTCTGTTAAGGCCGAGCTGTTAGGTAGAACTGCCCGAAGCTTCCTTCGCGATGAACCAATCTGAATGAAAATTGGAGCCTCTGATTGGTCGAATCCCCTAACACGTGATTGATGGGTTAAATAGATAGACATATGTCCTGATAAATTTTCCTGAAGACTGCAAAAGCATGTATAGATTTTATCTAAAAGTTTTATGACTTTCAGAAGATAAGGATTCTTTAGAAAAGTGAATTCTGTTAAAAAATACATATTAAGATAATATGTGTTGAGTCTTTGACATAAGAAAAATGTAGCGCTAATTAAGAAGTATGAGCTGTCCAAGTCTCAATTCAATACGTTAATTTACATCAGAGTTATTCATGTAAATACGAATAACACGCGCACTCGCGCACTAAATTCGCACTTGACATAACAGAAAATAAATTTATGGGCATTTTGACATACAACAGTTAATTACCCATTTCTTATTTCAAAACTTATAGCTATTTTACACAATTTTAACAAAATCAATTTTCAACATGTCTATAACGTCATAAATTGGAATAAAAGCGTGTAGTAATAGCTACAAAGACCCTTTTCTGCGATGTTCCATTGCAATATATTGCAACGATACAGCCATACGCTGTATTAGGCATTAATTTAAATAAATATAAAATGTGTAGAATTTGTATAAGTTACGGGTAAATGGACAGGTCTGAGATTGTAAAAATATTTCATTGTTAGATTAGGGGAGAAATTAACCTGTTCCGACACGTAGTGAACACCTGCTCAATTGTATGTGTGTTACACGTGTATCTTGTGTGTGTTAGTGATGCATGTCAAGACAGGAATCTCAGCAACCCGCCCCAAGTAATTAATAAAATAATTATTTTAATTCACTGTGCGAAAACTAATTGGTGTATGAACAAACCAAAGGGACCAAAGTGTGTGTAAAATTTATAGTTATCCCCAGTGAAAAGATGACGTTAATAGAACACGCTATGCGAAGACAGTGCAAAATAAACGTTCCAAAAAATACGCAAATTACCCTAAGACGCTCAAATTAATATAGTGAGTGCTTAATCGAATTAGCTATGATTTGTGCTATCTCGATTCCGTGCAAAACATTGCTATTTGCTAATAATTGCAAATAGATGAAAAGGTTCGGGAGTGGGGGCTGTCACGAGATATGCAGGTATCGACAGGACGATTTTGGAGCCAACTGGCGCGGAATCTCGAGAGGGTATAAATTAAGGGTTCGACCAAAAACCCTTCTCTTCATTTCAAGACACAGTTGCAGCCGGACATGCTGTCCGTCGGCAAAACAGTTTATTTTTAATTACAAGTCGCAGTAACGAAAGAAATAACGTTCGTTAAATTCACGACAATATTCCGGAAAAAGTAAATACTGAAATCATAAGTCTACCAAGAGTATACACACTGCTGGAGAGCGACGCTGGACTCTAGACGTATCCAGGAACACACTGCTGGAGAGCGACGCTGGACTCTAGACGCATCCAGGAACACACTGCTGGAGAGCGAAGCTGGACTCTACACGTATCCAGGACCACGCCAGGACAGGAGGAATGGAAAACTATCTCTGGACAACGCTGGACCCCGGACAACAAGTCGTAAGATCATCAGAACTCGAGGTGACATGCGTAATTCATTTTAAATGATTTTTAAAAAAGAAAAAGAGCTCATAAAGACTATATCAAAAGACAGTAAATTAAAACAAAGAAAAATTTATACTTAGTAATAATATTTTAAAATGTAGATACAGGTTTAGTCGTAAGAATGAGCGATCGCATATAAAAAGAATTAATACTGTTTCTTTTATGAATTTGCTAACTGCTATAATTTTTATTGTTCGACTAAGCTTTTCGTCATCACTGACATCTTCAGGTCTTAAACAACGTCTATCAACTGTACGTTGTAGGCTTTTATACTTTAGGCCTTATGTCATCGCCCCTCCTATTGGTTCTAGCTGCTACCGCTCTTCACGGGAACTTTGCCTACATTTTTCCGTTAGGCATTTTTCTAACGTCCGTCAAATTGTTTTAAGAATCTCCCGTTAATTTCTTCATTCTTGACTTATAATTTTTTGTAACCTTTTACATTTCGTCATTTTTAGTGTGTTATTCTTATTATATTAATTTATTTTTGTTTATTGTTTAATATATAATAAAATATTTCGTCATTTGTAAAATCCACTTTTATATTCAATAATTTATTTTTATCTTCTCTTTTAACTTTAAGTATTTCTAGTTCTTCTATTAATTTTCATTTTTGCGGATTGTTTTCTATTTTGATTATTTCCATACTTTCATTTGGATTTATGAAAATAATCATGGAAATATGGAAATGAAAGTATGGAAATAATCAAAATAGAAAACAATCCGCAAAAAAGAAAATTAATAGAAGAACTAGAAATACTTAAAGTTAAAAAAGAAGATAAAAATAAATTAATGAATATAAAAGTGGATTTTACAAATGAAGAAATATTTTATTATATATTAAACAATAAACAAAAATAAATTAATATAATAAGAATAACACACTAAAAATGACGAAATGTAAAAGGTTACAAAAAATTATAAGTCAAGAATGAAGAAATTAACGGGAGATTCTTAAAACAATTTGACGGACGTTAGAAAAATGCCTAACGGAAAAATGTAGGCAAAGTTCCCGTGAAGAGCGGTAGCAGCTAGAACCAATAGGAGGGGCGATGACATAAGGCCTAAAGTATAAAAGCCTACAACGTACAGTTGATAGACGTTGTTTAAGACCTGAAGATGTCAGTGATGACGAAAAGCTTAGTCGAACAATAAAAATTATAGCAGTTAGCAAATTCATATAAGAAATAGTAAGGATGGCTGCTAATTTAAACAATACGAAGAATAAAAAGAATTAATAAATGAAAGAGAATTTAAAGTAGAGAGAGTAGAGTTTATTATCAAAATAAATAGTAAATTGATTTGATATTTGAATTATAGAAAAGATTAATTTAAAGTTGAATATTAAAACAAATGCCAGTCTACAAGCAATTAATATAAATTTAAATTGAATTTTAAACATTGGTATAGACTGAGCGAGTAGAGGTCAGATCTGAGTTAAGAAAATTTATTTCAATAAAAGATATTTTCATTTTTATATTTAATTAATAAACCAATTTATTAACATGTCTAGATATAAGATTGTTAACATGTTTAGATATAAGAGATTTTTAAATATGTGTAATGTTGCATATCATAAGATATAAACATTTAATAATGAGCAATATCGTGACCGACAATTATTAATGATGTTTATGAATATTTATAATATGGAATAAATAATAAATATGAGTTTTAAATACTGATAAATAAAAAAATACTCTTATTATAGTTACACCTGGTACAATTATACAACCTGTTTAAATTACAGTATATCGAAATTACATAAAAATTCGTTGTATAATTTTGTCGCCCTTGAACTTGAGGCTCGACATGCCTACATTTATGTATATGTATCGTTGTAATATACATATATGTGTGTGTGTGTGTGTGTGTGTGTGTGTGTGTGTGTGTTAGATTAATTTGTTAAACTTACCTCAATTAAAACATGATTAAAAATTAGTTTTTTAAATGTATAACAGAATAATAAAACTTGCACCAGTTCGTGAGTGACACGGAACCCTTTTCTGCCCTGGGTGACAGACTCTAGTTGCGGTCTGGATGTTAAATTTATTTTAGTGATAATGAAAAGTGAATTAAATAATTAAACCACTTACGGCACTTACGGAAGAAACAAGTGGTGCAGAATACGCACAGTTGCAGCAGTACGCCACGAGAAAGCGATATGACAGAGGAGAGCGGTTACAGTTGAAATCGGTTTTGAATGAAGTGTGTTGTAAAGGCAGTGACACAGGGGATAAAGCAATAAAACCACAAGAAAGCGATAAATTGCGTTGCCAAAAGGGAAAAACGCGCAAAAAGGTTGGAGACCGAGCCGAGGGTAAAGCTGTCTAGAAGCAGCAGACGGTGATATTTCACGGCCAACTCTTCTCTCTTATCTAAACTGCAGCGCGCGCGAAACAAATGAGCTCAGATTAAGGAAGCGCACACACCGGCCGCTTCTTGTACAGTATACGTTATCATAAAGTTTTTACCACCGCCGTTACTGGTTCCTTTGATGTCAAAGAAATTACTACGTTCTACAGCCACAACACAAATTACGTTTTTGTCTCCTCTTGCACTTGTCGCTGCAAACTATTAAAACCCGAGTAAAAGGCTACTTAAATTTGTTTCATGTATTATATGTCAAACAAAACATATTATTAACAACAAAAACGTGTAAAATTATAAACGCGTGTGTCTGTGTTTTCCTTCAACATTATACGATTTTGTTCCAAGTTAAACTTCAGCTGATAGAAAGTTCAAGAGCAAAGCACTGGCGGGGATATCACGGCGCGCTTCCCACCAGATAAAAATAGATCGTTATAAAACTCAGAATTTGTCTACAGCACCGAAAATATTGTACTCATAATTTATTCATCTGTAATTTACAACAAAGCAGTTTTGGCGTGACTTGATTCAAAATAAAATGTTATGTTTGAAACCAAGAAAATCTTGACTGCCAGTGGTGCCAGTGGTGGTTTGGTATATTAGTACAGGCAAATTAGATTTACCAGTGGAAATAATTCGGAACAAGCTGAAATTTGGTACGCATGTCTGGGTTAGGCATGAAACAACACAATTAAAAACAATTGGTGGAAACGGCCGCCATCTTGAAAAATCCATATTTTCGGTATGTGTTTTTCAGCATATTTTTGTTTTTTGTGCAAAAACCATTCTAGGTAGAATAAGACGGCACAAGACCTTTTTTGTAGAACATACAATTTCCTATGTAAAGAAAAAAATCATCTCTGTGGGCCATAGATTTTACGGCTGGGAACGGCCTCCATCTTGAGAAATATATTTCTG
Source organism: Magicicada septendecula (assembly GCA_034769895.1). Taxonomy (NCBI): domain Eukaryota; kingdom Metazoa; phylum Arthropoda; class Insecta; order Hemiptera; family Cicadidae; genus Magicicada; species Magicicada septendecula. The sequence continues at coordinate 777,553,935 of CM068368.1, forward strand.
TTTTCGTGTTTTCCAGTATATTTTTGTGTGTTTTTTTAAAATATCACTCAAGATACGATAACATTGTACAAGATCTTTTTTGTAGAACATGAAATTTTCTATCAAACTGTAAATTTTTGTGTCTGTGGGCCAAAGACTATTATCATTAAACTAGAGAACCTGTGCGGTTCAATGTGCCGCAATAAATCACCACTGGGTCTGCTAGACTTTTAATAAGTTTTAAAAATGAACTGGACACCTTAAATTACTGTTTCACATAATCAAAGAAGACATTTTTTGAGCTATATGGTGAGGAAAAAATTGAATGGTTAAACAAAATAATAATAAAGAAATTAAACATACAAATTATTGTAATATAGCCTATTAGGGGTTTAAGATTTGATTACTGTTTTTTACAAGGGGAAAAAAGGGGTTTTAAAATATCAGATTTCATATTTTGTTAATATTGAACGCTTTCTTACTTAATTCATTTCTCTTATTTGTATATTTAGTTGATGTCAGAGATTTAAAAAAAAAAGTAAATAGAAAAAATTAAGCTGTTCTAGCACAAATAAATCTCTACAACGCTTAAGTGATCAAATTTAAATTTTACATGCACGATGTGCTGTAATATTATGTTATTTACATATATTGGTGCCATGTCTGTGTCTGGTTTATTTTTAGTTATCGTACTATTTACTAGCATTATTTGAGCATTCTGGCAAAGAATAAATGAACAAAAATGTAGATATTCGATACATTTATTGATGTTAAGTACAAACATTTAGTAGTTTAAATGAAATAATATGTGACAATGTTTAAAATAAGTCAAAATTTATATAATAAGACATTGGCTAAAAAAAATATCCGGCAAGTAGGGTGTTAAGAGAGGTGGGAAGAATACTGAGGACGTACTGTCACCACCAACAGAAAAAATGGCAAGAATATCTGGCAGCCACGGAGGAATTCCTCAATTTAGCTCATCATCCAGCTATAGGGATTACCCCATACTCCGCCATGTACGAGAAACCACCCCCACGAGAGATTAAGGAAATCATAGCGTTCCCTATTAATAATGGATATAAATTTGATAAAATAAAATTTTATAATAAGGTGGCCGAAAACCAGGAAAAGCGACAAACCAAGTATCAGAAAGCAATTGGAAGAATAATAACATATAAAATAGGAGAAAAAGTACTGCTGAAAAATCGCGAATTGCCAAGCACCCTAGAAAGGATCACTAAGAAGTAATTACTACTATATACCGGACCATTTATAGTCACAAACACAAATAACAATAACACCTATGAATTAAAGAGATTGTGTCAGGGAAAATCAAAGGCGTGTATAACCAGGTATCAATGAAAAAATATTGCGAGGATTAGTAAACAAACAAATTCAAAAATAACGTAAGGTCAACTTACAACAATTAATTACAGAATTTAATTTTGAATGAAATAAAAAGATGTCAACAAAATTCTAAAAGAAAGATAAGAACAACTTATATATATAATATGAATAAACTAGTTTTGGAAAGGAAATATTAAAAGATTTACGAAATCCAAGGGGAAGTAAGGACAACTTAAATAATATAATGGCAATGAAATAATTTGGATGAAAACAAGAGCGAAATAATAATTTTTTGAAAAAATAATATAACTATAATTACTACTTTAATTTGAATTATAATAAGAACAATTGGTAGAATGACTGTCATAGCATAAAACCATTAGAACAATTAATTGGAACCAAGAAGAAAAAAATATATATATATATATATGCTATTAATATTGATAACCAGAAGAAGATGTACGAACAATAGAAGAATTAAAGAGAATTCAGATGAAAAAATTTACACCCAATAACTAGTGATAAATATATCAACAGAGCTTCCAACCATAATAAGAATAAATATATTAGCAGAGCTAAAAGGATAGAAGAATAAATAATAAGAAGAATAACTGAGATAGAAAATATTAGTAAATCTGAGAAACTACGAAGTGAGGTATCCAAGGATGTTTTTTATTAGTCAAAAAATAGACTATTCTTATATAATTTTTATTTAATGACTGTAGATAATTCCAGCAGTATTATATTTTGAGCAGAGATGATGTTCCTCTGATCTCAATTAGAAGTGTAGTATGGCCAGCAGAGTATATGTAGCCACAAGTGCCTCTCTGGACTGCCCCAGCTCACGTGTTAGGGAATGTTAGGGAATGAATATCCCATGGGTAAAGAACTAAGTTAAGGAAAAAATAAATATAATAATAACAAAAAACCTCAGATAACAATATCTATCAAAGAAGAATCAATTTAAGAAAAAAAAACTAAGCTCAAGTATGAAGAAGCAGATGTAGAAATGGGGAGGAAGACAAAGAATATAATAACTAGAAAATATCATAAGCAATTATTTCATACATACTCAAAGTATGATCTGAACTAATCACTTCTGGAGGAGAGCAATCTGTAGCATGACAGATTATCCACATTGTTCTAATTTAAAAAATAATCATATATAAAATAAAAATAAAATGACATCAATGAAAACTACTATAAAAATTAGTCAAGGACCACAGCGTAGTGAAAGAATAGTTCAAAGAGATAAAATAAATTAAAACCAACCATGCAATATATAAGAAATTATAGAAAAATAATGATAGGCCAATGTATAAAGTAATTATACCCAGGTAATATAGGAGCAGGTCAAGAAATACCCGGAATAAACCGACCTCCATAATAACAGGACAACTTTTGGAAGAAAAATGTAATAAAAATAGAAAACCCCAAAAGAGATTAAATGTCCCTAATAAAAGTATAACACCATAAAATAAGAATTAATGTAAAGTATGTATAAGTAAAAGTGTCTAGAGGTATAATTAAAAGTGTACCAGTGCAAGTTATTTTTATAATGAAAAAACAAATCTTAATGATCCCTGTAAATGAGATTCTTGATCTTATAAGACTAGTTAAAATGAATAGAGATAAGATAAAAGAATAACAGTGGACCAGTGCTAGTTATTTTATTATGAATATATACTAAAGATAATCCCAAGTAAGTGCTATTTTTTATCTCACAATGTTAGATAATATAACAAAAAATAAGATGAGATAATGCACTAAATAGTGAAGTGATAAAGGGTACATCCATGAAATAAAACAAAAACAGCAAGGACTGCATGAAAGTTAATTTTAAGGAATAATTTAAGTGATGAAAAAACAGATGTGTTTTGTTTATATTAACAGTTTATTGAACTCAAGGCTGGAATGTCTGAGATTGAGCATAATTTTTTGTTATAAAATATTTGTTATGTTTTAATGTTATTAATCAATAATAAACGTTAACGTAATTAAGTAAGGGAATTGTAATTAAGATGTTATAAGAGTAAAATGTCAGAAAGGGTACTAGCAAGTTGTAATAATAATAAACATTGTAGGTGAACACATGTAAAATCTAGGCCAAATGGTAAATCTCAACAACCTTATAACTAGTAAAGAAGTTCAGGAAATTAATTAAATTGATGAAATTTATACAATGTAAATCAATCACTGTGTATTATAACGGTAACAATACTTTGTAAAAGTATTAAAGAAATGTATAAAATATTATTAGAAAAAATGCAAGTGTAATAACACTGGAATCTAAGGGGAAAGCCTAAATTAAAGATAATATGTAAATTAGTTAACCAAATCATAAAATTACAAAGAATTAAAGAAAAATAACCATTTTAATTCAATCAGTGATCTTGCTCAATGATAACTAGAACATAATAGAAATAGTAAACCATAGAATGACAGGAAGTACAGTTAAGGCTTACATTCAAATATATTGTAAATGTGACTTTTTTATTTAAGAAAATACTCTAAGGTATATCATATTTGGTATTAAATAACGCAGAATTAACTAAGGAAAGTGATTATGTAATTAGTATTTAATAAAATTAAATCATAGTAAAAATTTAATTAGTCATATAATGTAAAAGTCAATTATTTAGGCGGAAATGCCATCTGGTTAAAACGATGTAGATTTAATATTAAATCGGCCAGGACCTATTGTATGGAGAAGAAAGAGAGTTAGTTGATTGTTACACGTTGAGACGTACACTTCGTAATGGTATCAGACAAATGAATTCATTAATAAAGAGAGAAGATAATTTTCGGATATAACTAAACCCATAAAAAATAACCCCCAGAAATTGAAAAATACGATTAATCAACACTGAGTTAACCTGGAATCAACCAAATTAATCTATTTATGAAGATTTGAAGTCGTTATCCAGATAACAGAACTATATAAACGTGAATTCAAAATTTTATCGACACAAAATTGGACATTGTAAAATCTCACAACCACTGGAACAAGAACACATTGAACACTGATTGCCGTGCCGAACAACTGACCACTACTCCCGAATAATTACACTGTGATAAAGAGGAATTAACCACTACTGCTTGGAAGAGGAATACACCAATAACCAACATTTATTTGAAAGAATTCTGCAGTGAAGACGCCTCGTATACATTCAGCACGGGGGCGGCCATTTTGGACTATTCCCAGAATCCTCTGCAGTGACGGCAGAACAGCATCATGAGTCTGGTTCGAGAAATGTAATTTATTAACATTTATATTGTAGCATAACAGAATTATCTAAGAGAAGTTCTTAGAAGCAGTAATGCTTAACCATCCAGATTTTAACCGACCTTTCTTCCTAAACTGTGACACTAGTAATATTAGCTTGGGATCAACGTTGTACCAACAAGACGAAAGTGGAAACCTTCTAGTAGTGAGCTTTGCTAGCAGAACCCTTAACCCGTGTGAAAAGAACTACAACGGGACGGAAAAGGAGCTGCTAAGTGTAGTCTTTGCCTGTGGGAAGTTTCGAACGTATATTCTAGGATATCCAGTGACAGTTCGCACAGATCACAAATCTATATCACTTCTAAGAAGATGCAAGTTAAGCCACGGTAGATTGACCAGATGGGTACTTGCCCTGCAGGAATATGATCTACAGTGGGAGTATGTTCCTGGAAGTAAGAATGTAGTAGCAGACGTATTGTCACGGGTAAATTTGGAAGAACAGACGTTCGAAGGCGAGAAGGAGAGCATCCTGAAGATCTATAATATTATTAAGGACAGATCCGATTTAGAAAAAATAGTACGGGACATCAGCAAACACCAGCAGTCCGACCCGAAGATAAACAATATTAAACTTCGTCTCTCCAACCAAGATGAGACCATAACCAAGTTTTATTGCATACATAATGATATAATATTCATCAAAATATCCCTTGATGAAGAGATATGGAAGATCATAATCCCTGCTACAGTCGAGAAGGATATCATCCTGGATTATCATCTCCGATACGGTCACATGGGGGCCATGAAGGTGATCAAGGCGATAGAAGAGAATTGCCATGTAAAAAATATAAATCGAAAGACGAGAAACTATCTCAAGACCTGTCTGATATGTCAATTGGTAAAAACCAACAATGAAAGAAAAGAGGGTATGATGATACCAATTACATCACAAGCAAAACTGGAAAAGGTCTTTCTGGACATCTGTGGTCCATTTCCCCGCAGTGGCGGACGCCATCGTTACAAATACATTATTATAATGATGGATCACTTCACCAAATTTATAAAACTATACCCGGTGAACAGAGCCACCACTTTGAAGATTTTAGGAGTGATAACAAATTATTACATTCCAGAGATAGGAAGCCCAGCATCCATAATCACAGACCATGGAAAGCAATTTAAGGGTAGGAGGTGGAAAAACACTCTAATTACATTGGGCATCAAGACGTACAAGACATCTGTTTACCACCCCAGTAGTAATCCAGCGGAGAGGGTGCTACGAGAAGTCGGAAGGATATTACGGACTTATTGTCATAATCAACAAAGGAAGTGGCAAGAATACTTATCAGCTACCGAGGAATTCCTTAATTTAGCATATCACCCCGCTATAGGAACCACACCATATACGGCAATGTATGAAAACCGCCTCCTAGAGAAATACAAGACATCATAGAATTTCCCATGAGTCAAGAATACAAATTTAATCGACTGAGGTTCTACAATAAATTGGCAGAAGACCAGGAAAGGCGCCAGAACAAGTATCAAAAAGCGATTAAGAAGGTAATAAACTACGAAGTCGGAGAAAAGGTACTATTGAAAAACAGGGAACTACCCAGTACTTTGGAAGGCATTACCAAAAAGTTATTACTACTGTATACCGGCCCATATCAGATTATTAAAAATAATAACAACAATACTTATGTATTAAAAGATATTAATTCAAATAAAGTAAAAGGAACCTATAATCAGTTATCAATCGAAAAATATATAGAGGAGAGATAATAAAATGTCCAAATTCAAAAAATTAGTAAGGACAACTTACAAGAACTATTCGAATAATTATAAAATAACAACAAGAATTTTGAAGAATAAAATGTCCAAATTCAAAAAATAGTAAGACCAACTTACATGATTTATTTGAAGAAACTATTATGAACAAAACGAATTTTGATGGATAAAAATGTCCAAATTCAAAAAATAGTAAGACAAACTTACATGATTTATTTGAAGAAACTATTATGAAACAAAACGAATTTTGATGAATAAAAAGTCAAAATTCAAAAAATAGTAAGACCAACTTATACGAATTATTTGAAATAATTATTATATGTATAAAAGGAATATTGAAAAAATATAACTAAAGTCAAAAAATAGTAAGTACAACTTACACGAATAATGAGATATAACTATTAAATATAAAAAGAATTTTTGTAAGAAAAAACGGCAAAATTCTAAGAACGTAAGAACAAATTACACTCATAATTCGAGTGAACTCTTACATAAAAGAATTTGAGAGTAAATGGAGTACAAATGGGTAAACTTTCTCAAACTCTCCAGAGACAAAGCAAAAAAGCACATATTCCAGTAAATAATGAGAACAACCTATATTAAACACTTGAATAAGTTAATATTATAAGAAAAATATATTAATGAATGTTAAAAGTGTCATAAGAAGGAAACGTAGCAAGTCTTCATAAGAACCAGTGTTGATAAAGAGAAAAAACCCTTAATAAACTATCACAGCTATAAAAACTATACTATAATTTGTATTGTAATAATGACTATGATAACTATAACAACTATTATAAATTATGTAAATGAGACAATTTAAGACAAAAATGATACAGAATTTTAAATGAAAAAGAAAGAAGAAACCAGAATATTATATAATTTAAACAAAATAATTTAACCAAACTCACAAAGAAAAATAATTTGATAAAGATGAAACAATGAAGAAGGACCAACTAAATAAAAACCAAATATTAAGACCAGAAACCAAAAACCCTGGCATCATAATGATAATATTGTTGTAATAACCACTATTATAGTGATAATTGATAAAGAAGGAATTAATGTTATGCCATGAGTAATAAAACGACTCATTGAATACCAATTGAAGAAAAAAATCTATATTACTATGTAAACAAGATAAAAAGATGAAATGATGAAACGATGAAATGTATATTATACCACATACCTAAACCACATAATATGGAATGAGCTTTGATAGAGAAGAAGAGTCAAGTGTATGAAAGTATTAATTAATATAAAATATTATGAAGTGAAGAATCCAAGGATGTTTATTATAAGTCGAAAGAGACTACTTTTAATGATTATTTATTTTTATGACTGGATGTAGAAAAATTCCATCAGTCTTATATTTTGAGCAGAGATGATAATTCCTCTGAGCTCAGTTAAGTGAAGTATTGGCCAGCAGAGATTGAAGCCGAAATGTGCCACTATGAACTGTTCCAACTCACATGTTAGGGAATGTTAGGGAGTAAACATACCGGTGAGGAAGCACCAAATAAGAAAAGATATAAAATGATAATGTTATACACAAGATTAAAGATTACTTATTAATGAAAAAAAAAGAAAAAAAAAGAAGCTGATGAAGGAGATACATATCATCTAAGAGAAAGCAATGGTGGAAAAAGAAGGTATATAAAATAAAATCACGAATAAACATATGGTAAATAAAAAGAATTAGTAGTAATTATTTCATCCATACTAAGAGTATGATCTGAACTAATCACTTTTACAGGAGAGCATATGTAGCATAACAGAATTATCACCTTAAAATTTAACTTAATACAACATTAATAAAGAAGAACTATCAATAGTGAGTGAGAAAAAATAAATGGTTAAAAAATAAATTAAAGAAGCTGATCAGTATAGTCGATAAAATGTTAATAAAATGAAACTGAATAACAAAGAAAACTCTTGGTCCATATATAAATAACCAACTATATAAAACCCCAGTACAATAGCATATACCCAGTAGGTTGAGGAGCAGTAAATGAAAAGACAAAAGTAAAAAGTAAACAAAAAATTAATAAGGGGAAATTTATTAAATTAAGAAGCAGAAAACCCCAAGATACAAAACCAATAACAAATTATAAGGAACTGTAAATGAGAAAATAAATGAAACCGAATAATCAAGTAAGATTCATTGAATTAATAATATAAGGACATGAAACCACAAGATAAGAAAATACTTATATAATAAGAAAGAAGAGACAAAATATGTCAAGGTTCCTAAAAGGAATATAGAAACAAGAAAGGCTATTCACTAAAACATCATGAAGAATGAATATACCAATTGAAACTAAATTAAAACCAATTATAAATGTCAGACCCAATAACTCAAGTTACAGGATACAATGCAATTAAAATAAATTGTAAACTAAATGTAAGCCTAATATAAGAACAGAGTAAAAACAAACCAAAGGACTACCAATAGTGTAGAAGCAAACCAAAAACTACCATAGTGTAAAAACAAAAGACTACCATTAGTGTAGGAAATACAAGGTGAAATAGCATTAAAATACAATAAAAATTAGAGACTACAGTGAGTGTAGAGAATAACAAGTGACACACTATAATAAAAAATAGTGTAGGACATAAAAATTATTTAAAAAGACTACCATTAGTGTAGAGAGATACAATATAAAAAACATAAGAATAAAAGACAGTCTAATGACTGAGAATAGTATTAGTAATCAAAGTGTTTTAAAGATTAGGTATAATAAAAAATTAATAGATATAAGATGTTTTTATCACAGTTAAGTTGTTACCAGAAAAACAAATACAAAAGACAGTTAATGACTGAAGGTATTATTAGTAATAAGATGTTTTAGTATAATTAATTTTGTTACAAAAGGAAACAAAAAAAAACAAAGGACAGTTAATGACTGAAGGTACTGTTAGTAATAAGATGTTTCTATTATAGTTAAATGATATATAAAAAATAATAGGCATAAGATATTTTTGTTATGATTATGAAAATTAGTAGATATAAGATATTATGTTGTATTTAAATAATGTTCAATAATTTCAAAGTTTGTTAAGGCAGAGAAGGCAAGTAAATAATATGAATATTGTATTATTAAACTGTAAACCGTATAAAGAATAATAGGGCAAAATAACTAACAAACCCCAATAGAAAAACAAAACAGCATTTTTGACCAAAATCAACTACTACTATAGAGTCAAACCCAAATGAATAAATTCAATAGAACTGTATATAATTAATAGAAACTAGTCCATGTAAAACAAAGATATGAAAATGTCATCAGCACAGAAACAAATATTAGCAAAAGTAATAACAAAAGAATAAAATTAACTTTATTTGGAAATATGTAATACTAGGCCTAGAAAGGTACACTATTCAGATAAAATGTAAAATAATCAATATTGGAGTATTATAACAACAAATTATTAACAACAAGCAATACTCATGAAGTGAGTAAAATTATTTAAAGGAAATATTAACATAAAATCACTTATAAACCATTTAATTACTAATATTGTAAAAAATACAAGGCCTATAAGAAATATCAAAAATTGTAAATTTTAGGCTTATCTGAACTTAAAACAGACCCAGTTATATATCGAATTATGTAAAATTAGCATAAGAATATTGCTAGATAGCTAAATTTTTACAAAATTAATAAATAATTAAGTTACAGCAATAAATAGGAAAACTTGTAAGAGGAATAAGATATTTTATAAATTACCACCAAAACCGACGATTTTAAGTCATCAGTCTATTGTTACTCGTGAATGTGTACAGATCAAAATTTACGGACGGAAGATCTGAAAAATATAAATAGTGAAAAAACGTTGAAGTACAACCTAAAAGAAAAAAATATTACAGAGGTTACCAAATGGAAAATAACACCACTACGTCATAACTAACACCAAAACTGAACCAAAACAACAGGAATGATAATATCCAGTACGAGCACGAGAAATCAACCGCCATTTTGAGAAAAATTCAACACCAATATTATCTGGACACGAACTCAACAGATTTGAACACAGAACACTGCACCAATAAACTATCACAGAACAACATCGCCGAGGAGAGAGAAACACTTCACGTAATTATCCAGAGGAACTACAACATCGCAGAGGACGGAATCCACATTTATATTTGAGGGAGAAGAACATAGCGTCAGCGTTGAATAGCAGAAAACCGAGGTGAACGGCGGCCATTTTATTTACTGAGCGACCAACATGGACACAGCCTTCACGAGCCAGTGACGTCATTCTACGAATTGGTTCGAATTTTTACTTATTAATTGACAATATTTTCAGAATCCTGTTATTTTTAGCGAATAATAATTTAGATTAAAGTATTTGTAAGTATTGTATCTTGTTCTTTGCCCTCTCTGACCATTTCGACAGTTAAAAGAACTCGAAATAATTAATTTTGTAACGTTATATGTTGTCATTTATCACAATCGACCTGAGTGAGTCTCAGCCAATACCATTGTCGATGCGCGTAAGATTGGCGCACAAATTCAAATTTAAAATAATAAATAGCAGAATTACTCAAATACTTGTGTGTATCATTATTTGTATTATAAATAGTAGCTTTTTCTTTCTTCTAAACATAAATTAGAAATATTAGAAAAATATATTAAGAAGAAGAAGAAGAAGAAGAGGAGCTAAGTCAGAAGAGAGAATACTTGATCCGACTGACATAACAAGATTATATCTAGTGAACAAACATTTTGACACACAATAACTAATTTACACTCTTGAAAGTAATTAAAAATTTATAATTAATTAATTATTAAAAAAATAAAAAAAAAATTAAAAAAAATTATATAAACCATTAATAAAATTTTTTTAATTAAACTTATAACCAACAAAATTTTTTTCTTATCAACATAAATTTATTATTTATTTGTAATTGGTTTAATTACAATATTTAAAATAATATTTCTATTTTTTATAATTAAGAAGTTTTTTCTGTAAGTGTTGTACTTTTCAGCTTTGCCCTTTCTCTGACTATTATAATAACAGCTCAAAGAACCTGTAATTTAACATTAATAATTTATATAATGAAATCAATCCCCCTGAGATATGAGTTTGTGATTTGTCGATTAACTAATCGATTCAAAATCGATTAGTCACTATAACGTTAATAAATTCCTTGAATATTATAATTTTGAGTTTCATTTATTGGTAAAAATATAGATAGAAGAATTTTAGATAATATTTAACACCTGGACTCCAAGAAAAGAAGGAAATAACATCACTGAAGGAGTACCCTCATAGAATAACGAAAGACTGCTAATCGATTATTACCGGAGATAATCTAGTTAACGCGGAAAAACAATTCTGGTTATTCTAAGCTATTAATTTAATTGAATTAATAAATAAAAGAATTAAAAATAAATAAATACATAAGAAATAATTAATAAATTAATAAATAAATAAATAAAATAAAATTTTTTCAAACAAAAATTTTCTTTTGTTATAATTTTTTGTAACTCCGAATACCACACAATTTTTATTTTGTTACAAAATATGTTGATGGACAGCTTCAGTTGTCGGTGGAAGACTTGCCAAGTTCACTTCATGTTTTACTTTTGACACCAGCTGACGTATTTTGAATTTATTGTATCTGTACTTGTTTAAAGAAGTTTCTTTATCCTTTGCTCCATAAATGCGCAGCAGACATTTTTCTCCGGCAGCTTGCAAGACTTCAGGCTGTGCTGACGTATCATTGAAAACTGACAACATACCTCTAAGTCCAGGGTCAGATTGGACTAATTTGAAAACATTTTTTTCCCTTGTTTAAAGAATGACGAAGTTGTGTCACAGCCATTGAATGCATGCAGGAACAGTAGTTGGTCTTTGATGTCTTTGAAGTCTTGCTGGTTGTCTTTTGAGTGGAATAATACATCGAGAATTTTGTCCCTTCCAGGTTTCAAAAAGTAGACAGAATTGTGTTGGGGTGTAAGTGTAGTCATCAGAATCAACAAGTCCACATCTTCTCCCACTACGAAGACAGGCTTAGTGGTGTTGTTTTGACATTCTACTATGGCTGTTTGGACGATGAGTGTCTGCATCGTCATTGGCCTGGATAACAATAACGCCTTCATCTTCAAGTTTCTTGGCCAGCTGGTTAATGAATCGGCTTTTATTAGTCAAATTCGACAAAAACTTGCTTTGTTCGATAGTTGAGCTTATAGGTTCTTCAAAGAGAATGTCAGGGTAGGAGATTTTTAAAGAACGTCTTTCCATGTTTTTAGTTAGAACCGAACGATGCAAATAAACCCCTAATGCCAAGTTAATTGTTGGACAAACGCAAGATATAACACAATGAGCCAAACTAAATACTTAGGTTTTAACTTGTCTGTGTTACTTTTCTTCCCACCAGTAACAATGTCGAACAGAAGTGTTTGTAGTGTTTTGGGAATTTGTGAATCAACGGACTCAAAAACGTTGTCCATAGGAGGATACGTTTCTGTTTCAAAAACTGAAGCTCGAATGTCTTGCAAAATTATAGCTGCAGCAGTTTTCACAATCCTCAACTGTTCGTCTTCTACAGATTTTTCTTTATCACTATACCACTTATCTGTGAGTATTTGTTTGCACTTACCTTTGAAACACAATACTGTAGGTTTATTTTTACTTTTTGAAGAAGCCACTACACTATTGTCACCGTATATTTATTCCACCATTCATGTAAAATTTTATGCTCCACAAAAAAGGTCCAGTGCAATTGTATCCTATCTCGAACGGTTTTTGCACAAAAAACAAAAATATGCTGAAAACACGTGCTGGAGATATGTATATTTCTCAAGACGGAGGCCGTTCCCAGCCATGGAGTCTAAGCCCCACAGAAAAGATTTGTTTTCCAAATAAGAGGAAATTTTATGCTCTACAAGAAAGTTGCAATACAATTATATCCTCGCTTGAATAGTTTTTGCATAAAAACTTAAAAAATACTAAAAAACACATACCGGAAATAGCTTTTCAAGATGGCGGCCGTTCCCGGCCATTGATTTTAATTGAGTTTTGCTGGCTTATTTCTACGCCTAACCCAAACACGAGTATCAAATTTCAGCTTGTTCCGAATTAGTTCCACTGATCGCCCATTTCTCGTCTAATTTGCCTGTACTATATATACGTACTGCAGCCTCAGAGTGAATCATATACTAACGTTTGACTTACTTAATTATTTCATAATTATTTCTTGTAATAATTATACATAATTATTATTTCATAATAATAACGTATACATAATAATAATATATACATAATGTATTATGTATAATAATTACACATAATAATTTCTCATCTAATTACACAATAGGGAATCTCAGAAAAATATCCTCATTCTTTCTTAAGAGTAGACTGTTCCAGAAACACGACTGTCAAAGTTTGGTTCTACAAATTTACCATATTGATATTAGTCATGTGGTCTGTTTATTAGAGAAATTATTATTAATAACAAAAATCATATAATATAGTATTATTAACGTGTGCATGCGTGCGTGCGTGCGTGTGTGTGTGTGTTTCTCACATTCTCAGTTAATTTGTTTTTTATGATGTTTTCGTTGCTTATCATATTTTCCAGACATTGACTTACTAATACTAATGTGTATTTCGTAAGGTTTTATGTTTCCTTAAATGCTCAGAGGAAAACTGAAATTGATGCAACATTCTTAATAATTCAAAAAGCTATCAGAAAACAGGTGGAACGCTCTTGGGATTCGGAACAGGCTGGATGCCTGACCGGGCAAGTGAAGAAGAAGGAGGAGGAGGAGGAGGAGGAGGAAGGGGAGGAAGAGGAGGAGGAAGGGAAGGAAGAGGAGGTGGAGGGGCAGGAGGAGGAGAAGTAAGAAAAGAAGAAGAAGAAGAAGAAGAAGAAGAAGAAGAAGAAGAAGAAGAAGAAGAAGAAGAAGAAATACAACAAAAACAACAACAACAACAACAACGACGACGACGACGACGATGACGACTACGACATCAACAAAACAAGATACTACAATAACAATGCAAAACAAACAAAATTAAATGAGTAATCACTTATATCAAACAGATTACATCATTTCAGATCTGAAAATTAAATGGAAGTGCCGCAATAATACCGTATGTACGCAGACGATGTTGTTCTAATAACTGAAATGAAGAGTACTTGCAAAGAGTAGTGCTCTGAATTCAACAATGTGCGTAAAACTGGCAACATAAAATTTTAACAGTGTAAACCAAAACAATCGCAACTGCGGCAGAACGTGTGCTGTGCGTAATAGTAGTGGACAGTGCACTATTTGAACAAATTATGGAACTCAAGTGTTTAGGTTCACTGCCAAAACTAGATCTGAGAACACTTACAGGGAGAAAACTAACAGAGTGACCGATTGCGTGGAAAAATAAGTAGATCTGCCTTAGAAAAGATAAAAAAAAAAAACATTGCAGATCAAAGAGGACAATAAGACATGCCCGTAATTTATCATAAGGTGCAGAGAATGGACAAGAAACGTTTAAAACAGGAGACCAAAGGCGCAAGTTCTACGAAGACTTGTAGAAAATCAAAATGGAAGAGAATTCGCACTGAGAACATATTAAGAAAGATTTGAGAAATAACAGACACAATAGAACGAACAATGCAAAGTAGACGGATGTCAACGTATAACCATTGTGGATCAGAAAACACTAGTGATGATTACGAGATATAACAAGCCGTCTAAAATTTGGGTGAGTTGGTAAGTCTAAGAGAGATGGCGTAAAAGGTAATAAGTGTTGAGAAGAAGAAAACAAGGAGAAAAAAAAGAAGCCGACGACGAAGAACAACAAATGGATATATGGAGCTCTACGTGAAAAGATTAGAAATGGTCATGAAGACTGCTATGTTGAAGGCCAAGAGAAAGAACACGACAACGATTTTTCATCATTCTGAGAGTTGATATGATTAATGCCCAGTAAAGAAATCACTGTATAATTATTATTAGATGTTATGCGTATTATAAGGTACTAATGATGATTATAATGAAGATAATATAAACAATACTTGCAATCTCAGATAGAATGACTTTATTCTAAAAAAAAAGACTCAATAAAAAGTAATATCCTATGTGCAATATATGTTTTCCTTCGTTCGCTCGTTAAAAACACTCGGGTAATTGAGGATGCATGTTATTGCAGAATGTAAACAAACTCGATTAGACAAGCCTGTTACTGCAGCAGGTCGCAGGCGTTGTGTGTGTGTGTGTACGTGCAATCGGTTGGCAGGTTCAGGGGCTTTGGACGCCCACATAACTCGCACAATTACTGCACAAATACTCACCATTTACTCCCGAGACAGCACACCTGTTCGTAGAAACCGGCCACCGCGGCCTGCCTACTCCCTCGGTTCGGTCCGGCTTTCGCTCGTAAACCCATTAACACATGTAAATATTCCGTTTCCGTGGGCTGTCTATGTAAATCGTATTTTTACTTTTCTTTCGTATTTGTTTATAACGAACTGTTGTTGTTGTTGTTGTTGTAGGTTGGAATTAGTCGACACAGGCATGGATTTCTTCTCGTTAAGTAAGTTGTGTTTCAGTAGTAATCCAAAACGCGCGGTGACTATAATAAAGCCGGTTAATTAGCTGTCACATTGAGATAACGACAAACACGCTATGCACTACCTTGTTGTTGCAAACTTACTTCGTAAACTGGTAAGTGCCACCGTCTTCTGATCACCTCTCTTTACAATATCGATCCGTTTACTTTATTGTACCACGCCGTTGCGTCGTTGGTCTATATTCCCTTGTTTCCTCTTTGAGACTGTGCTTTTAATTCTGTCTTTTCTTTTTCCTACTCAGGGCCGCCGTAAGCGGGAGTACAAGGTGTGCATTGCACATGGGCGGAACAACCAGGAGGCGGCAAGTTACATCATCATCGACGTGTTAATGATGTTTTACCCTCTCAATCTTGACTTTCTAATGTATCTTAAAGTTTTCCAAGTGCATCAATATTACGTATTTCTCGTATCATACACAAGCTCGTAAGATCTTAAAAGAAAAGACTCCGAAGCCCCGGAAAATTCAATGAATCGGTAAAGTAATTATTTTTCTTTTTACGTAGTCCAGTATCAGATCTTAGTTCGAATACCTAAAATTATTAGATAGCCTAATTCGATTTTTCAGTAGTAAGTTATTTAATTAGCCGAAAAACGAAGTAATTATATGTTGTAGAGACATAAACTTATAACGTTTCGAACAGACTTTATTATAAAGTGATAAGGAGGTCTATGTTGGTGATATCTTGATGATTAAAAACATTAATTTAATTAAGAAAGTTGTGTTAGTGGTTATAATCACAAACAGAATTAACACTGTTGCACACCACTATAGAAAAAAATATTCCGATTAGCGCTTTCAAGCTTCACAGCTCATCATCAGTCGGAAATGATGAGCTGTGAAGCTTGGAAGCGACAATCAGAATAATTTTTCTATTGTGATATGCAACAGTGTTAATTCTGTTTGTGATTATAACTAATAACACAACTTTCTTAAACAAAACGTTCCGCGAGATGAGGCAGATATCGACGGGTCTGACTTGTTTAATAAACTGAATGCTTTAAAACTGAATTTTTTCCAGAATCTGAAGGATAAGCTGAAAAGTATTTTTCAGTTTACCTTTTTCAAACTAATTTGTTCTCATCATTCCGAAACACAGCAATAGCGTTAATAATATTACTAATATATCGGTATCAGCTGGAGGGACGGCGAAAGATCGCTCTCTGAATTAAAAATCATAAAATGTTATTTATGCTCGACCGAGACAAATTCAAGATTGAAGGAAGGTAGCCACACGAACGTCCAGCGGATGTCTTGCTTGTATCTTTCTTGATATTATTCGATCCTTTCTTACTCCTGCCTAGATTTTTCTTTTACTCTTTTGTCGTCTTGTTCAATCTAAAGCAATTCATTGGGCAAATATTTCTTCAACCATTCTACGCATGTGGTTGTGTTATATTAATCATTGCGTTTCTATGACTACTGCGCTAGGTGGTGCATTTATATGAGGGGTATTATACGAGTATATTCTTTCTTTTTTGCTTTTCATTATTCGTACTCCCCTATACAATTTTAGCCACTAATATTTTATTTTTTTTACATGTGTTTCCCACCTCCATGTATAAGAGGTGTTGTTAAGATAAGCACACAATGAAACCTTCCTAACTGCCAGACATCGCCTGTTCTTCCCGGGCTATACCCTCTTCAGGCAGGACAACACTTATCACTCGGGGGGAGTTGCGATACTAGTTCGTAACTCACTCCGAGCACAAGTAGTACCTACACTTAACAGCCCGACCGACTCGCTTCTGGTCAAACTAAGTTTCGCAAACTCACCTCCCCTCTTCATCGCAACCTACTACTGCTCCCAAAGTGCCGACTTCGACGTCAACTACCTCCATCATTTGGCCACGACCTACACCCGTTTACTTCTCTTCGGAGATCTAAACGCCCACCACCAACGTTTCGGAGACCGTTATAACGTTGTTCGGGGCACGCAAGTGCTTCAAGCAGTCAATAACTTTGGTCTAAGGCACCATCGTACCCCATTTACCCGTCAGCCGGTAACTCCACCCCAACAACCCACCTGTCCCGATAAGCTGATTACCACAGCTGACATCTCCCGTAAAATAAGCGGGATCTCCCAAAGCCCTGATGTTGGCTCAGACCACATCCCTATCCTTCTCACAATCGCCTACGGCCCTGTAAAATACCCCACCCTGTAACCCCGCACGAGGGCCGTAACAGACTATAGCGCTGCGATTGGCCTCTTTTCTCACAAGCTTTACTTGTGAGACTCCCAACTCAGGCTCCCTCCCTCGGTCCTTACGCTGATACGTCGGAAAAGCTGGATCCGTCGCCTCTTAAACAGAGACCGGCGGAACGAGCATCTCCGCTCGGAGTACATAAGACTCTCAAATGCAGTCAAGTGCGCCATTAAAGACTAATCGTTCTTCCCGCCTTGAGAGCCTATAATGTACTTCAGTACAGGATTCCTTCCACACAGACACACCCCGCTTCTGGAAGCATGTCAAACGACTACACAGCCCGCTCAAAACTGATACCCCTCTCCTGCTAGACGACCGCCTTCTCGTCAGCGATGAGGAGAAGGCTGCTGTCTTTCGGGACACTCTCCAGTCTATCCATATCCACCCCGACAGCCCGGACTTTGACGCCATCGCCGAACACTCCATAGACACTTTCTTAGCTAACCACGCTGATCTCTTCACCCCTTACGACGTCCTGAACACAGACCACGACCATCCGCTGGAGCAGCCTATCGACCCAGACGACATCAAATACAGACTTTCTAAGTGTCAAAATACTGCCCCCCGCCCCGACAGATTACCAAATCGAATATTAAAAGCACTCCCCGACACATCCTTAGAAGCCCTTGCACATCTCTATACCGCAAGTCTCCTCCTCGGATACGTCCCACGGGCCTGGAAACACGCCCATGTCCTCATGTCTCCCAAACCGCACAAATCCGCCAGACTTCCGTCGAATTCTCTAACCACTGCAATCTCCAGGCTTTTCGAGAAACTCCTCGTCGCCAAGATACATCCCCATCTACAATCTCATAGCGTCCTCCCCAGTAGCCAGAACGGCTTTCAAGAATATGGTGGAAAACAAGTGATCGAGTTGAAAACGTTTAGGGTTTGAAGAAAAGCAAGATAGAAAGGCTTATAATAGAATGAGAAAACGCACATCGAAACGGCAACTGGTTTAGAGACGATAAAGACGACTGCAAGCTGCCTATTAAGGAACTCGAAAGTCAAAAAGTCATCATGAATTTAAATTACCAACATTAGCAAAAGTGGTTTACGCTAGCAACACTAACAAACATAGCCAAATTATGGTATACGCACTGCAATAGTAACAGGTATGGCAGTTGTAATAATAGGTTGAAGCAAAAGTGCAGAGTGGGAAGTCTTTAAGGAATCAGAAAGGGAGAAACTAGACGGGCAGGACTAAATGTTAACTCTGACAACTACAGTCTGGCAACTTTATCTGAGTCCCCGGACGAAATTCGAAGCTGACGAGCCTCCCTTCGCCCTTCCAGTCCACATTTTACTCGAGCCACTCTATTTGTTGCCGCGCGAGCCAATAGGAGCTCGTTTCGTGTGCTGTTCATGCAGCGCTGTCAGATACTACAATATGTTCATTTCCAAGTCGTCCCACGGTAAAGGTCCGTAAGGCGAGCATTGTGGCATTCTTGTGGCTACATCACACTCTGGTGTTGATTTACGGCAGTCTGACAACACTGCAGGCCAGGCGCTGGGTGTGACGTGCTGATGCGTTTCTCTCTCACTCCAAAGTAGGGTTACTCCCTCCCCACAGACGCGGAGCTAGCGGTGCCAGCCAGGGCTTCAGAAAGAGTTGCCAAGCTGTAGGCGTTCAGTAAGCGACTCTGACGTTTCGCTGCGACGTTGCCAAATGTACAAGGGAAGCTTTATACTTACCTAGCACTGCACCTGGGTAAGAACGTGGCAACACGTTACCGTTACAGGTCGTTACTATGGTGGCGTGAACGAATTCCTGTAAAGTGACTGGTGGAGATGTTTATACAAGCTTTTACTCCCACCACATATACCAAAATAAGACGCTCACTCAATGGCACGAGTGTAGCAGTGAATCAGTGTAAGGAAGGTCTGAAATCGGGGTATCCACAGCTCAGTAGAGACAGGGAGTATAACACTGACATATTAACTGAATATGTGGGACCAACAATTAATGCGGACGTCTTTAAAGGTACGAGTAAGAATACCAAGAGTAAGCAGAAACTACCGTGCTAACAAAAGAAAAATACTGTGCTGCAAAATGTTAAACCGACTTTTAAATTAAGAATCTGTAATAGTTTCATAAGGTCTGTAGTAGCATACGATAGTTAGAATTGAACACTCCAACAAAAGGGCGAAAAAGAGTTGAGAGAAACATATTGGGAGAGTTGACGGCAAGTGAAAGGTATCGAGAAAAATAGCTTATTTGGAACAGTGAGCACGATGTTCCAACAAACACGGAAGCTGATACAGTATAATTAACAATGAGGGCATTGTGGCATCTGTAAAGTACACGAGAATATGTCTACAGTGAGTAGAGCGAGTAGATCATAAATATATGCGAAGAAGATAAGTGAACTGAAGCCTACTGACACTAGACGTAGAGGAAGGCAAACGGATAGTCAGAGGATATACTGGACGGCTTGTAATATAAAGACTGGAGGAAACTGGAGGTGTAGGGAAGATGGTGCACATTAGTAGAGACGCAAAAGTCTACACAAAACTGTAGTTCCAAAGGAGGAAGAAGAAGAAGAAGAAGAAGAAGAAGAAGAAGAAGAAGAAGAAGAAGAAGAAGAAGAAGAAGAAGAAGAAGAAGAAGAAGAAGAAGAAGAACTCTTACAAACGGAAACACCTGAAAAAGGAAAGGAGTAGAATTATTTATTCAGCTCACACTCAAGACGTGAATAGGACCACGAATACATAGGCATAATTTGTGTGTGTAAAAACGAAACAAACATTTTGCGCGCTGCTCCATAAAACTCTTCAAGAAGAATTTAACTACGAGACACCGTGTTTACACGACAGTACTCCCACACACAGGCGCACGGTCGTGTGAATAATGAAATCAGGAAGTTGTAAAGAAAGAAAAAGAAAAAAGTCCGACAACAAACAGACGCGTGAAAGAGAGCAATATAAATGGTAATGTAATAATAAGAAAAAAGAAAGGTGTGACCGCGAGCAGTCGTTATAGTTATTGGTAAGCGAAATGAATCGGTTACGTCTCGGGCTATAACTCAAACATGCAAATGGGCGAGCGAGCAGCCCGGTAATCACCTGTTGTTTCTTGTCACTAACAATTTGTCCAGGCTTGACGTACAAGACCTGTAATTAATAACTCTGTGTGTGTGTGTGTGTGTGTGTGTGTGTGTGTGTGTGTGTGTGTGTGTGTGTGTGTGTGTGTGTGTGTGTGTGTGTGTGTGTGTGTGTGTGTGTGTGTGTGTGTGTGTGTATTGCGTTCTTAATTTTGTGATTTTTGTCTTAAACCGAATATACTAATGGATTCGTTGTTCTTCACGCTGTGCGGTATTGTAAATAGCAATATTACTATCAAGCTCCCTGAGCTGCAGAACTTGCTCACTGTTTTGAACAAACTGCATTAGTCTATATAATTATATAAAACTCAAAGTCTGAGGATTTATGGATACTGAATACAAATCCATACCGTTACACCGATTGGCACCAAATTTTGCACAGGTAACCTTTGACACAAGGCGCAAAGGTTCGCACAAGACCCGTTCGCACGATTTAGGTCCTTTTAATTATGCCTTTTCGTTGACGCGTATAAAGATGTCAACAGCATGGAGACCAGAATTAATTACCATAGTAACAAGTAAATAAACAAATGATATTTAGCAGGTATCGGAACTGTACCTTTATCCGTTCCTGCAGTTTTTAATGTTTTTAATATGCGATTGTATAGATATATTTTGTAGTTTTGTGTACAGATACGTTTGTATATTTTGTAATTGTCTTAAACGATTATAAAATATATGTTTATACTGTTACGACATCACAGAACAATCTACGTGTTTACCGAACGTTCCAGAGAGATCCAGAATGTAATGCGGTGGTGTACGTGCTTGTCGACGCATTTGCTAGACTGTGGCCGGGCGCACGGTCTGTGTCAAGGCCGAAATTAATTACGTCGTAACTATACTCGCGCTATCGCGCATTATGGAATAATCTAGTAATTTGGGGAGATATAAATACCAGTACTCAACGACGTTCAGTTGAGTATAGTTGCGAATATTTACAGTGGGGTTTGAGAGTTATTATCGGGCGATATTACTGTGCGCGTTCAAGTGGTTATTAGTTAAATGTTGTGTTTTATAATCGGACGCTATAATTGTAATAACAATTGTGTTTAATATTAGTTGACATAAAATTTGCGTGTGAACAATTTTTATTTGATTTGATAAGAGACTGTGTTGTTAATTACGAACTGTTAACTGTGAAAATTAAAGCTGGTGATTAGTGACTTAATTAGGGTCTTGTACTTATTTTGTTTTCCACTGTATACCTACGACAATCGAGTAGACCGTCGTAGCAATACGTATTTCTGATGATGCAATGAATATGTAATGAAATATATTAAATACTACAATTAAAGATGTCAACAGCACCATGGACACCAGAATTATTTACCATAGTAACAAGTAAATAAACAAAAGCTATTTAGCGGTATCGGAACTGTACATTTATCTATTCCTGCAATACATTTTCGATGTTTTGTATAATGTGGGATTGTATCGATTACCATGTGGAAAAAAAGAAGTGTACTAATTGTAAATTGTCCTATTACTTAATGCAAAGCGAAAATACGTGTTGTTTTCATTTGTGAGGTTAGGTGACAACGGTTTTTGGTTTTTAGTTTACTGCTGAAATAAATAAAAGCCATGGTTGAGGAAACATAACGTTTAATGTATTATACAATGCTTCTAACACAGTAACACTTAAAAAATTTAGCGTTTTTGATTTAACAGGTACTTTATAAATATCTCCAAAAGCTTTATAAACGGGTACTTTTAAATCTCCAAAGGCTGTTACACAACATAAGAATTTAGTACAAGTTAAAATAGTACAAGTGTTGAAAACATCTTTGGAGAGAATTTGACTAATGAGTACAAAAATGTTATACGAGCTGACAGAACGCCATATAGACATAGACAATTAAAATTATATTAAAATACTTATTAAAAGTCAAATATTCGCGTGCGAAACCGCGGGTAACAGCTAGTTATTATATAAATCAAATGAATAAATTTTAATTTTTTAAAGCTGTTAGTAAATTCAGAAAGAATGGAGGCGGCAAAAGTAAATTCGATATATATAAAAAGGAGACAGATCGGACGAACATAATTACAAAGGAATAAGCTTGCTGGACTCAACGTACAAAATATATACAAGAATTCTCAATCAGAGGTTAAGAGGCATTACAGAAGCATTACGTCTTGAAGAGCAAATGAGTTTTAGAAAGGGTAGGTCGACTGTGGATGCATTGTTTGTATTACGACAGATAATAAGAGAAAAGGCTTATCGCTTTTGTTGATCTGGAAAAAGCATTTGATAGTGCAGACCGTCAAAAGTTATGGAATATTATGGTTAGAAAAGGATGTCCACATTTAATAAATTCAGTTAAGATCTTTTACAAAAGTGCATCTGTAGTCCTGGTTCTGAATGGTAAGCTCTCAGATGACATTCCAATAAATAAGAGAGTTAGCCAGGGATGCTGTGTTTCCCCAACCTTGTTTAATGTATACATTGACGACATGTTGAGAGCATGGAAATCCAGAGTGACTTCGAGAATACATCTTAACAAATCAATTAGTATGGGTTCCCTGCTATATGCGGATGACATAGTTATTATTCAAGAAAATGAGATGATTTACAGAGAGATATGTTTCAATTACAAGAAGCGGCAAAAGAGTACTCACTGACAATTTCAGTAAGAAAGACCAAAACCATGGCCTTTAAAGGTAAATATTCAGTAGGGACTAAGACAGTTATAAACAACAGCTCTTTAGAACAAGTGAACCGTTTCAAATATCTCGGCTGTGCAGTACGCTATGAGTCTGAATATTATATAAGAGAGAAGATAAATAAATATGTAGGAATATTTGTGGTACGATTCATAGAAATCTTAGAAATAAAACAAAACACAGCACAAGGATTAAATTTTATAAGACAATTGCAATACCCTCATTGATTTAGGCGAGTGAGGCGTGGGTCATGACAAAAAATGAATGCGGCAAGATTCAGAGTGCTGAAATGCAGTTTCTTCGAAATACTTTAAATTATGCATTGTAAGATAGAATAAGGAATGAGGATATCAGAGCAGAACTCAAAGTAAAGGACATAAATGAAATTATTTCAATTTACAGAAGACAATGGTGGGATCATCTGAAAAGGATGACAGAAGATCGATTGTCGAAAGCGGCATTGAACTATAAAGCCACTGGTAGAAGAAACGTGGGTCGTCCGAGGATGAAATGGGTGCCGGAATAGGTTCATATAACCTAATCCTTGAAGAGGAGAAGAAGAAGAAAGCTGTTAGTAAACTTGTTCGTATGTATGATCCTTTAGCGTTATCCGGAAAACACCGCGAGAAGATAATCATACGTCGTTTCTCACACTTTTTATTTTATTTTATTTTTCTGTTACTTGTCATTGTTTTTGTCTACATAAACACATGAAGAGGTTACAATGTTAAGTATCAAAATTGATTACTCTATAGAAAACAATAATCTTATAGTGTTGTAATGGCTGTAGTACATCGTATAATCTGAAATTTTTCAAAATTTTGACTTCAATTTTTAAACCGTATGATTCCTTAAAGATTAAAATGTTTTGATAGAGAAACACCAAAATCGGTGGGAAATTTTAATTATTTTTTTTAGGTCCTGCCTCATTTTCTTTTTCTACTGGCGTTACTGCCCAGTATGGATTTTAGCCTCTTTAACGATTTATCTCCGTCAGCCCCCTCATTAAGTAGTCTTCTCCATCTTCTTATCCCCACTTTCCTCAGATCCTCCTTAACATCCTCGAATCATTTCTTCCTTGGCTTTTCTATTGATCTCCTGCCTAATTGTGTCTCCATTCTAGAAAATTTCTGGGACCTCTGTGTTGTTCATTCTCATTGTGTCCCATCCAGGCTATCCTTCTACTCTTTACAAACCTTACTTATATCAGTTCCGTATATTAGATTATTTATTTCTTGATTCCGTCGTACCACACCACAGATGCGTCGATGTGGAACGCTGTAACGATTCGTAGGTACCTGAAAAATAAAACACGGAAGGATACCCGAATGAAATTTTAGAAAACTGTGGCTGTCCCTACATTTCTGTATGCTAGTGAGACATGGACTCTTGGTAAAAGGGACGTACAGAGGATCCAGGCAGTTGAAATGAAATTTCTAAGAGGGACGCAAGGTTGTTCTCTCCTGGATCGGAAAAGGAACGAGGATATTAGACGCGAATTAAACATTGTATCGTGTTGCACCAGAAGATTGAAGACCTCAGAAGGAGATGGTGTGAACACTTGAACCGCATGCCTAATATCCGTATACCCGTGGCTGCCTTGGGTTATCACCCTACTGGGAAGGGAGATGTCGGTAGACCGAGGAGGATATGAGTTCCGGAACATGTGTAGGGCCTAATCCTCGGAGTGGTAATGATGATGATGATGATTCCGTCTTATTGGAGACAAAAAAATGTTTTTAATTCCCAAAACTGAACAATATATTCAGATTTCAACGAAAATATCTATACGATACGCCTAATGAATTTTTACATTGTTTTTCAAAATTTGGACCCCTATTTTGTGGCCTGGTCTCTTTAATTTGACACCACACACGCATTTTTGCGATTAAAAAAAAATGTTGTCTCTGACATTTTGGGGGCGTCAATTTCAAAAACAATATGAGTCTGTGGGGAAGACACGCAGTACGTCTTACGAAATTGGGGACGCAGACCCCAGAGGACAGATGGACAGACAAACAACGGTCAATTTGAAACTTAAAACTCGCTTCGTTCAGAAGAAATAAAGCATATAAAGAGGATACTGAGTAATTAAATACAAATTGTTTCACAAAATAATATAAGTGTTTTCAGGACGTTTCCTACATCTGAAAAAAATCTTTTATGAGCGAGTTTTCTGTACGACTGTCTCTCGCATTTTAGCTTCCAGTGGTTGTAGCCCTCGATTCTCTGTGTTCCTGTCCTCCATCTTCCGTGACGGCGTTTAATTCTGTGTTTCAAAGTTTCCTCGATCTGCCTCGTTTTCTCTTGCGTGTAAAAATTATTTTGATTTTTATAAATTAATTTTATTTATCACTTTATTTGATAAAATGTGTGATTGTGGTATATGTATTTGTATTTTGTGTATTTTCGATGTTCAACGCAATATTCAAAGCACTCAACATCGAAAATACACAAAATACAAATACATATACCACAATCACACACAATAATACAACTTTAAAATACCAGAGACCAACAAACAACCTTAATAGCATCCAGCTAACACACAAATACTTCACCAGACGCAAGATCGCGAAGGCTGAAGATGAGAGCACGGGAGCTCACGAAACATGTTTCTAATAAGGAAAAAAGTATATCTTGAAGTAAATTTATTTATAAATATTAAATGTAATATATATATATATATAAATATAATTTTTTTTTATAAAGCATACACAATTGGCATATTCACACGTAATAACAACATTCGAGTATAGGTACAGTCGTTGAAAACATACAAAGGGTGTGTTCATGTAAATTATTGTTCCTGCGAATGAGTTACGATAAAAAGGTGTAGCAGTGAAAAAAAAATTAATTGGTTTCGTATACACATACGCGTACAGTGCATGGCACGGCACGACTATAGCGCTAACGATCTGTTTACACGTTATGAAATGACCTGCCTACATTACATTTGATAAATGAAATATTTGTTTGAATTCAGGGCAATGGGTGTAGCCTGAATGGAAAGAAACGAATGCCCTACGACGAATTTAGTTAGTTAGGCCTACCTCTTTATCGCAAGTAAACCCACGAACTGCAAGCCGAGACAGATACGTTAGCTAGACGAGCAGCTAATTATTGAAATATCGGTATACATGACTTCCATGTTCTAAGATTTATATTTAAAATCATTTTCGAAATGAAATATTTCGATAGAAACTACTTCTTTCTAATTTCTTTCTTCAGCCTTAACCACAGTACTGTGGTCACTAACGTATACCACCTCACGTTAGTGCACTCGATTTTCACTGATGATAGCAGTCGATGACACTGCCGAAACGTCTGGTTTTGCAGAAAACATTGGACCACGGCCAATCAGCTCGGGAAGGAATTTTAACAACAAACTACTTCTTTGTTGCCGATAACGTAGTACACATATAAAAAATTATCCCCTCCGCCTTCAACTATCATTTTCATTTATAGAAAATTACCCCCTCCCTTTCAACTACCCTTTTTATTTATAGATATTTAATCTAGCCTTCTAGAATGGATTATTATGACTTTCTTTTCAGGATACTTTATTTATCAAATTTAAGTACTTTACTCTTGTTAAAACATAAAACTTTGCTGGTAAACTACCCCTTCCCGTTAACCGATCTTCACCAAAATCAACAGGCCTCGAGTCCTCTACAACTCAGGGACGTATGCAAAAAATTATTTGATTCTGTTTGAATTTGCGGCAGTTATCGTTCGCCATAGAAACAATTCTACACAAAAAGACACAGACACTTTTCGGAAAATTACTTCTCTTCATGTTTTGAGAGTAGTACAATCAGAATCAGCCCTAATCTCGAACACGATTTTTTTTCTCCATGACCGTACTTCCATTTGCTTATGGAACATGGAAGTAAAAAAGCTCAATCTATAAACCGAACAAAATACGTGAACAATATAATTTAAAAACATCCAACAAATAAAACGCGAATTATGAGCCTCATAGGATGGGAACTAGTTTGCTACAAAATTATTGTAACAACCAAACAGTAGAGAAAGTAAATCACTTAAACTGCTTGAGTAACATTATAACCTATTTAGGTAATAGGCGTAGTGTATTATGAATTCTGATGTAGGGCTGTAGATAGTGAAATACGTAAATGTTAAATTTAATATTTGTAACTTTTTACCTCAAGCTATATTATTTCCTTATTTGGAACACGTTTCGGAAATTCTATTTTTCCCATCCTCAGCCATCTTAATTTTGGATCTTGTTGAGTACTTGTGTTCCGGTTGGTTGATGGTATGGTTTCCTGTTGGCTTTTGATATTTTAAATTGGTATTGTTGTGTGTGACTGTGGTGTATATATTTGTTTTTTGGGTGTTTTCAATGTTCAGTATTTTGAATTTTATCGTGTTTTGTGTATCCATTTTCATCAGCAATTTGGTAAATAATTTTTTTTTTAGGGTTTTTGTACATTCTGTTGAATATACAGTAGAAAGATGCCATTTTATGTTGCGGTGGCTGATTGAAATGGTTACGTATCGTGACGTTAGTGGAAGATGGTTTTCTGTATATTGCTAGTTATTGTTTCTTATGATGGTTGTGTCTAAATAATTGATTTTGTTATGTTTTTCTTCTCTGAATTGTATTTTTGGATGTATGTTATTGATTTGTTTTAATATTTTGTCTGCATTTGTGTTTTTGTTATTAGATACATATATAAACACTATAGACAAAATAGAAAATAACATCAAATATAAAATAAAAACTAAACATTTAAGAAATGACCAAAATGAACAACACAGAAATAATAATAACAACAACAATAATAATAAATGGGCCACATTTACAGACATAAATAATAGGATGGCAAGGCTAACAGAACTATTTAAAAACACAGACATTAAAATAGAATACAAAACTAACAATTAATTATAACTTACAAAAACTAAATAACCCACACAACAAAGATAATACAATGACCAATGAAGTATACAAAATTGAGTGCCTAGATTGCAATAGATGTTACACAGAACAAAAAAAAAATAGCTGAAAAAACGTTAGTTTGAACATTTAAACGCATACAAAAGCCCAGAAATATATATCCAATTTGGCCACACATTTAATAAATACAGGACATGAATTCCCAGACACAACTAACATGACACTAATAAAATACATATCACACAAAGGCACAATAATGAACATATGGGAACAAATTTATAAATATACAAACACAAAACAAACAAATATCTCAACAAATACAAATTTACACAAAACACGACACAATTTTCAGAATACTGAACATTGAAAACACCCCAAAAACAAATATATACACCACAGGAAAACACAACAGCAACCAACCGTAACATAAGTAGACTAAAAACTCGTTTATCCGAATCGCGTTTATATGAAAATTCCTTTTATCCGAAACAATTTTTAGTAACTTTTAAAAACACAGAAAAGCATTTTCCTGTCGCAATAATCTATATTTAATAGCGTAGACAAGCGATTCCACGTGATATAAAGTAGAAAGTTAATAATCAGAACTAATTGGGATAAGGGGTACTCCGAATTATCGATTTGCTCGAATTTCCGAACATAAAGTATTATGTTCACATAATAGTATACATAAAAGTATATTGTAAACATAAAGTACTGTATATTCTTAAAGTCCCTTGCAGAACTTAAATACAATGAAACGACTTCAAGATCGGGCAGCCAGCAAACGAGCTTCAAAACGTAGGCAAAAAACTATGATTGATTACTGTACGGACAAGCTGTTCCAGTACTATAGAAACTATAATTTACAGTGCGGTGCCGTTTTATAGTTTATTGTGATATATTCACTGCAAGTAACTTTTAAATTATTATTATTAAATAAAGTTACTGTACTTACATATGTATTATTATTTAAATAGAAATTTCGGTTTATCCGAAACGGGCTCGGTCCCATCAATTTCGGATAAACGAGTTTTCAGTGTAGTCAACAAGATCCAAAATTAAGATGGCTGAGGATGGGAAAATAAGATCCCCGAACATGTTCAAAATAAGGAAATAATATATCTCGAGGTAAAAAGTTACATATATTAAATAAATAATATTTACGTCAAGAGTAGACTGTCAAAAAGTGTTTGAAATAAATGTTAAACGATGCATGGAATCAGGGGCGCAGACAAGATTTCGTTTTAGTGGCGGAGTCTGATGGGTTCTGGAGCTTGGATTTTTGTAAGCGAAACTACAAAATTGAAAACAAATAAATCTCGATGTTTGCTACTTACATAAGGGTGGAAACATAAGGGTTAAATTACCGGATATCTAAAATTAACAAAGTCATGAAACAATAAAGATGGCGTGTTACATTACGAGATAAGTAAAATAAGTGATACCAGGAAACTAGCATAAATTTTCTCCCGTTTTCTGCAGATCCTGACACTGTTAAATGTTTTGCAGAATTTTTTAAAGCTTCTTAGCAAATACCTGTCTATAAATATTTTCAGGAAATGTAATCATATCTGTCTACTCGTTTTTCCATGAGCGAATTAAAGATATTCAAAAAGTAGGTACTACACATCCTCAGAAACAATCATTTCAATTGCGCTAAGGACGGCGAACAAATACGTGGTCGGTGAAATATTTTTAGCGTTACCACACAACGTGATTTCACCTTAAAAAGCGGTGATGCACTTGTAAACGAGGCGTTCCGAACTCTGTTTGCACGTTCCATTCCTTAGGTTTCCAAGTGTACGGAACCTAAGATTCCCTGTATACGATGTACTTTTTCATTATTATCATCATCATCTTTAAGGATTAAATCAAGGATGGTTTGTTCCGGTGTCAAATAGGCAAAGATTAGAGCTGGTTATTCCAGCGCTTCCTCGGACGTCCCACGCCTCTCCGTCCCCTCGGCTTATAGTTCCATAGTTATTTGGGGATGCGGCAGTCATCCATTCGGCAAAGATGTTCCCACCAATTCAGCCGATACTGGGCGATCGTGTCGAGTATGCTCATAATATTCAATTCCTGCCGCATATCTGTGTTTCTTCTACGATCATGGAGAGTTTACCCTGCTACGTGCCTGAGAAATCTCATTTCAGCCACTTGGATGGGACTGGCCTGGCCTCTCGTTAAAGTCCAATTCTCAGACCCGTAAAGAACTGTGGGAAGAGCCATCTCCTTGTAGAACTTTAGGCGTGTTCCTTTACTTGCTGACTTAAGGGTTCGGCTGATGGTCCTGCACATAAGGTTGAACTTCTGCAACTTATTCACCACGTCGTTGCTTGCATTATAAGACACACTGTAGCCAAGGTATTCAAAATTGCTAACTTGTTCCAGGACAGTACCTGGTAATAAGAAGAATGATCCGTCACGTGAGGACCAAAAAAATGTTAATGTTAGGAAGAATGATGCTTGTGGTGCTATTGCCAGGATGCAGAATAATGACGATAGTGGACTGTATAATACATTTATTAAGTTTCTGTACACTTAAATCTGAGCGCTGAGGTTGGCTATGTCTGGTTGAGATTTAATTTTAAATAAACGTGTCGCTAAGAAAGCTAAATGGTAGATGAGGCGCAAATGTGCGGCACTCAAACTACATCAAGAAATGTTAAGGCCTAAGGCCTAGACGAATGTCGTATGAATTGTCGTAAGACTTGAGGCGCGAGTACGCGGCACTCAAGCTACATGAAAAAGAATTAGCAAGGTATTGCTAATGTATTGCAAGTGCAATATATGTTGTGGCCTAAGGCCTACAGTGATTGTCTGACGACAAGAAAAATGATGATGACAGAACAAGCGAGCAAACGTTATGACGTCTGCCGCCTGCCGCAACTCGGTTAACTGTGACGTTATAAAAACGAGATAAGAACATGATAGCGCAATATCAGAAAGCACAGATTAGCCAACCTATTAATGCGAAAATTACCACATTACTGTCCAGTACCATCTATAACAATTTTGGCCCGTACGGGATCAGTTCCACGAAAAGTCATCACCTTGGTCTTAAGTGTGAATATTTGCAATCCAGAGTCTTTGCAGATTCGATTTAACAAATGTATACCCATCTGCAATCTGTTTTCAGAGTCCGACAGAATAGCCTGATCGTCCGCAAACAACAAAGTGTTAATTGTAGAGTGACCACGATGTACTTTTTAAGATTTTAATTTACGTGAGAAATTCATACACTGTACTATGGTTCATAGTTACAATTGTAGTTACAATTAATGCTCACTCCCGTACACCTCGCGGTCCTAGTAAACTGATTCAACGCGTCACGAAACAGCAGTGTTGCCAAGTCAATCAAACCTCTTTCCTCACATAGCTATCCAAAATTTCACGTCTACCACAAATGTGTGTGCTTTAAGCAAAGCGTAATGTTTTAACGAATGTGAGCATATTCTAAATGTTTAAATACTATTTCAAGAATAACGTAAATATTAAAAATAATTTTGTTCTTTAATTAATCTGTTTGGCGTTTGATCACATCTGATAACAAAATGTTTGGCGTTTACTTCAGGGCTGCCACCAGAGAGCAGCACCAAACGATATTTGGTGATTACACAATCTATTTATTTGTAAAAAATTGAATTATTATAGGGCTACGGTCCATATCACATTCTACTTTTCAACTAAATGTCGCGTAAATCATATTGTTATATTAAAAAAATATTTGTTACATACTGTTTGTATATGCATGTATACTGAAAATAATACGACTTGATACGATATGATTCTATTTATGTTCATTGTAAATCTAAAATTTCTTGTAACAAAATTCGTATAAACACTGCCATGCCCTCGTCTCATTTAATTATCCGTCCACCCTTATTTGAAATTCAATTATTTGTATAAAAATCTCTCCCATTCCAAATACATACGAGGAACCTTTTACACGCTGAATCAGTTCACTCGCCACTCGACACTGAAGTGTGTTGGCGTGTGTCCCACGACACACCGATTTTTAAATTTTGGTAACCTATTGTTTCATTCCGTTTCTAAAAACTTGTGATGTTAGTAGGTACAATTAATGATTTGTTTTCAAAATGGTAATAAAGCAATAAATTAAACGAAAAAATACGGATACCGATCGAAACACGATGTGTAAGTCTGAATAAAATTCTAATAGCAAGTAAAAAACAATTTAGTACAGACATTTATTAAATTACTTTGGTATAAATTCTAAAACTGTAAAGACGTAAACCGAATTGGATAACCTGCGAGCTGATTCGAAGGCTCCCAGTTTCCTACTTGCTAAGAGGAGGTAACCTCGAAAACTAGTATAAAACTTTGAACATCCCTCAACCACCAGGGAACTGCCAATGTTTACACAAAACGGCTGTAGCGTACCGTAATTCAAAATTTTGCAGTCACATAACCAATTAGGCTAATTATTAATTTGCCGTACATGACTACATTTTTACCGGCACAACTATTTAACTATTTAATTTTTGACATTCGCTTTTTTTACTTTATCCCTCTGTGGGATAGGGGTTCAACCCCTCCCCAAACCCCATCGTTACACCACTGTGTCAACAAAACAAAGTATCACCGGAACGGAAAATTAAATTTTACAGTAGCTGCTTCTGTTTTATTTATCTCATTGAAACATGGGTTCTGACCAGAAGTATAGAAAACAAGTGCAGTGTTCCGAGATGAAATTCGCAGACGAAGGGGACTGAATCAGAACATTAGTGACTCTTATCAGACGAATTAACAAACAAAATACTACGTAGAAAGGCAAGAAACATATTGAAGTTGGGTAACGAAAGACTGACTGAATTAGTTTACAGATATAAACAAAAAGGAAGAAAATTTAAGGGTTAGAAAATTTAAGTGTCTAGGAGAAATAAATCACGAGAATGGTTTAGAAAAATCTGCTATAGAAGAAAGGATTCATAAAATGGAAAGAGCATATGGTAAAACTAAAGATATTTACAATAAAAAAAGCATATCTAAAAATGCGAAAATAAGGCATTACAGTACAGTAGTGAGGCCAGAATGCCTTTATGCAAGTGAATGTCTAGCACTGAATTATACTTTAGACAAACTAGAAATATTGGAAAGATGAATTATTAGGAAAATATTAGGCCAACGAAAAACTTCAGAAGGTTGGAAATTAAGAAGTAATGATGAAGTATATTTTAACAATATTTTATTATGCCCCAAGTTGTGGGTGCCATACTTTAAACTCTTATAGTTAATATTACCTTGTGTATCCGGGTACACTGGTGCTCCTCCTTGCAACTTCAATGTTTTTTAAAAACTACGCGTTTCGGGACTCATGGTCCCATCATCAGGTTGGTAAAAAACAAGAATCACTCACATGGAGTACGTCAACTTAATAAAATAGAAATAAAAAGTTTCACTCGCACATCATTCCAGAACACAAAGTCATAGTACCGCGTGTATACAATTACACCACTACACGATGCGCATCGTATCGGAACTCGCAAGCGACTAACCGTTACGCGTCGCACTATATCTACCTTTATCTATGTGTTGTTCCAACACGCGTATGGCCGTGTCATACAGTCCGTTGGACTTAAAAGAAAGCTTGTCGTTCAAGAGCTGATTACCTTGGGTTTTTGAGGCCTTATAAATTTCAAATTCTTCCAGCGCGTCCATAAGCCTGCCCTTTTTACAGAAATGCAACGGCTTGAAGCTACTTTGAAAACTCGAGTAATTATGGTTCTGGTTGACTATATGCAAGGCAAAGTTTGATTTTATCTTCTGGATATCACCTCTAGGGAGATGTTCTCTGTACCTATCCAGAAATTTTCTGCCCGTTTGTCCAACATAAAAATTGTTGCAGTCCCGCATTCTATTTTATAAATACGAGAACAGTTTTCTACTAGTCTGTTGGTCACTGGTCTCAAGGCGTTCAAAATACAATTACTCGTTTTGAAAGAAACTGCGATACCGTGTTTTTTAAAAACGTTCTTAATAGTATTAGGCAAAAGATTTGTAAATTCCGTTGGTATATATTTAGTGTCACTGTCGTGTGTTTTGTTTATGCTTCTATTTTTATATATGTTCCTCCTCTGCCTCGCTACTATTTTGTCTATAACTGTACTACTGTAACCGTTGGCCACCGCGATATACTTTATCGTATTAAGCTCATCGATGTAGTCTTCAGCCTCTAACGGAATTTTAGTAATCTGTTAACCAACGAGTTGAATGATGCCATTTTTTGTGCAAATGGATGAAATGAAGAAGCGTGAATAGTAATATCTGTGGCGGTTGGCTTCCTATAGATGTTGAACCTAAACAAATTATTTATTTTCCGCACAGTTATGTCCAGAAAATTTAGGCTACTGTTATTTTCCATCTCCAACGTGAACTTTATAGCTTGGCCGTGAATGTGCATTATGTTATACACTTGTGTTTATGAATATTGAGTTCTCTTATCGTTCACGAGTCTGCACAACTAGAATAATTAAGTCTGAATCAAGTTAAGTTTATGATACGAATCACAATGTCCGAAGTTGATACACAAAAGTTCTATTATTGAGATGTAATTTCACTTGTTAAAAGTTTCTAAGTTCCATAATGTCGAATAATGAATAATCCTTTAAAGTTTATAGTACTGAATTCGAAATTATAACGATACTGAGATAATATTTTATGAGACTGAGGTAAAATTGTGTAGAACTGAGTTAATAAAACTGAGCACAGAATTTTATGAGACTGAGAGACTCGTGTACTCTGCAAACGGTTTTCATCAAAACGTTTTCTACCAAAATGCAATCTTCTGCCTTCTACGCCTTCGGTTGATCCCGATAGGTTCCAGACTTACCCTCTCCTGGGTCACATGTTCCTTCCACTTTGATGATCTTTGGTTTTCGACTCTCTGATTTGCTGCCCTGGTTGTCACCATGACAACAGTCCTCTCCACTTACTTCTTCGGAAGATATTAACCTCTGGTTGGCTGTTGAACATCTCCTGAATTACACAGCTAAGGACATCGCACTCTTTCTAAGAATATAAAGTAATTGTTCGCCTGTCTGTCAAACCTTTGTTTCGTGAGTTTCCCAAGGTTTGTTGTTACACCCTCGCTAAGAATCCGTTGCGTCCTGTTCATTTTTCAACTTCCACCCCGTTTTTCTACCAATTAATAGCTTCTCGCTCGCTATCACTCTGAGTTGCCTCCACGATTTCTCGTCGTAAATATAAGTTGTCACTCTGGCGTTGTTGTCATGCTGTGCGACATGGTCGTATGTATTCACTGGGTATTCGCTGTATTGTCTCTGTACTATCGAGACTTTCTAAATCCTTTGTCAGTGAGTATCCAGTATCCCTTTTCTTACGTTCACACGTGTTGGCTTAACCCTACAGCGTCCCCTCGTTACAATTTCTGCGTACTTGTGTCACTGGACTCTGCTCTTTGTTCGGTTTGTTATGATGTCGTAAATTTGAGTTGAGTTTGGTCTGTTAAAGTCGATCCCAATTTCCTTTGTTGCGTTAAGTCAAACGTTGTCTTATTGTCTCGTAGCTGGCGTCGGGTTGACGTGTTCTTAATTGCCTTTATTTATTGCTCTGGTTTGGGTTGGTGACCTGACTGTGTGAGAATGCACTGCTCGATCAGAAAATTTATAAATTTGAAAATTTTTGATCGCTATATTTGCAACTACCACAACACAATATGTATTTAAACTCTTATTGGTAGTTGTGAAATTAATAATTATAAGACTCAAGTATTAATCGTTTAATCAGAAGTGATGAATACTAATTCTTTAATTTATTTATTGGTGTTAATGAATACTATTTCAGCAATAGTGTTGTATAATCCATGAGGTTGAACTTTAATAAATGAAAACAGGACACATTTATCAGTCTTTACATATATATTGTACTGTAATTATTTTGCAGATATTGTATTTAAGATATGTTCCACGTTGGAACAGCCATTAATGTACTGTTCTTTTATTTATAAGTATTGTAATTATTATATTTAATTACAGATATTACTTTTTTCTATCTGCACAGGAAAAGAAACTCTATCTCAGGGTTAACAATTATTAAGTTGATTTATATTATTTAATATTGTGTATGCTTTATTCTTTTCTTTAATCCGTACCAAATAACATTAGTGTATACATTTTTTTGATAAATAACAAGGTAAGAATATCTACCATTAAAATGTAAATAGCTTGAATCTGAATTCTTCACAACTTCAACGGGTTCAATTCTAGTTCATGTTTATCATCTTAAAAGTAATACTAGGCTTCGTAATCCGTTCCTTCTCGGGGACTTCTTATTAGATTTAATGTTGAATTTTGTTTTCTTCTATGTTTACGAAATTGATATCTCTTCGGAATATTGGATTTTATTGTATTGACACTCAAACTATCTTCCCGTACAGGCTTCTTCTTTTAGTTCGGCGTTCTCTCAATGATATACTCAAACTTCTTGAAATATTGTTGTTTATTAAGTTGTATACAAATTATGATTCTTGCAATGTTATGGATTTATATTCTCGTATGTTTATTAAATTCAATATCGATGTTAATTCCCTTCCTTTGAATGTTTCCTTTATTAAATAAACAATTAAACTCTTTTATAGAAAATTAAACTCTTTTAATGTGTATCTTATTACATATAAAATTAGACTTTGTGATGTGTATCTTCTGAATTATAAATTGTGACTAACAAATTTTCTTCTATTTTTATACAATTAAAATCTAACAATTTACATTTTGCCATATTGATACCTCACTACATTCGTTACATCTTTCCATCATGACTCTTAAAAACATATATAACTTTTCTAATTATTATTAAATACAGTTATTTGATTTCTAACATACTTAATTCTATTTTGTATTTATTAGATTATAATTTTATTACTCTTTCATTTTATTTTAATCTTTATTTCCAACTTAATATAATACTTGGCAAAACATATACCTTAATGCTGTTCTATCTAATATTGGAGTCTACCTCTATGTTGGTTGGCACTATCAACTCAGTGTTTTTGTTTACAATTCAAACATCTGTTCCAAATACTATTAACTTTATATTTTTGATCCTTCTGAATTTACTATTTTACTCTTATGTACTATGGTGTATTTTAACAGCAGTACATAATACCTTCATTATTTCATAATCTCAGATATAATTTAATATGAGATTTTGAAATAATTAATTTCTTATCACAAACATGGTCTAACATTAATATTGAAAACATCTGATTAATTCGCTAATTGTATATCACAAAGTTCTTTTCATAATTTTTTTTTTTACAAATATTGTTCATCATTATCACGAATCACTGTATCTTACACAATCATTTATGAATTAAAATAACATTAATCAAACCAACTGGTTTTACATCAAAAATAATACGTATAAAATAACAATTGTGCCTACTTTCATGGCTAAAAAACTCAAAAACATGAATACAATATTATCTTTTCTTTTAAATCTCACCTTCCCAATCCTGGTCATACATTTCATGTGTTCTTTATTTCAGAATTCACACTCTTTTAGTTATTATCTGACTTATAAGGGCAAAGTTGATTAATACTGTATATCCCTTTAATTTTTCCATCCTGGTACTGTATTACTACAGTATTGTTAGCGTTCACCGTGTCAATTATGAATGGGCCTACATAACATAGAAATAATTTTTTCATCAACTTCTCCTTACTGCTGGGAAGTTGTCTGTTACGAACAAGTACTAACTCTCCTATGTGATAATTAATTTGTTTATACTGCTTCTTGTATTGTCGTCTGGCTCTTTCCTCTGCCTTCAATTTCATCCGACTTTCCATAATAACTTGTTTGTCCTTCTGTGGTTGAGTGAACCATGTAAAGTCGACTAAACTTTCGATAATTCTGGGTGGGCGTTTTTTATGCATTGCCTCATATTGTGTTACACCGGTACTGTCGTGATTTGCTAAATTTATAACCTCTTCTGCTTGACTAACATATTCACTCCATTTATTATGTTGACCATGGCAGTATATGCGAAATAAACGACCCACTTCTTAGAGCATTCTTTCGGCCGGGTACTATTTGGATGGTATACAGATGTTTTATATGTCCTAATTTTTATTGCTGTCATCGCATTCTGCCACTTGACACCTTTAAATTGTGTTCCATGATCAGATATGATACTATTAGGCAACCCTATCTCCTTTATATACTTTTCTTTAATTATTTTTACTATAGTATGGGTATTAGCCTTAGTGATGGGATATAACTTTGTAAACATAGTAAAACTGTCCATGATAATCAGTAGGTACTTACTACGTCTTCTACCACTAGTTGGGAATGGTCCACAAATGTCAATAAAAACTTGCTCTAGCGCTCTCAATGCTTGATTATTTATCCACCTTCCCTCCTATCTGACATTGGCTAACTTGACTTTTTGACATATATCACATGTTTCTATAGATCGAATTACCTTCTTTTCTAATTTATTTATGTAAAAGTGTTCTTTGAGTGCTGACACTACTTTCTTCTGGCCTTGGTGTCCATATCTCTCATGATAATCAACAATTAATTTATGACATACCTCTTCCGGCACTAAAATTTTCCAATCAGTATTTCTTTTGTCGGTGTTCCTAAACATTACTCCTTCATGAATCATATAATGTGATGTAATGTTGGAAGTACTTTCCATCCTTTTCCTCAATTTCTGTATTCTATATCTGTTGGCTGTAATTTCTTTATTTCTTCTACAATGAGTTTTAATTCTTTTTTGTTCCTAAAGCATGCCAAAATTTTACGTGCTTCTTTGGCCATTATTTCTTCGAGATCCCCTACTCGTGATAATATATCCGCTACTATATTTTTACTGCCCGGTAAGTACTCCCATTTTATACGATATTCTTGTAACTGGAGCATCCATCTTGTGAGCCTTCCATGGGACATCTTACAGTTTTTAAAAAAGGTTATTGCTTGATGATCGGTTCGTACTACTACCTCACTGTTTAATAAGTATGTTCGGAACTTAGTTATTGCGAAAACCACACTCAATGTCTCTTTTTCAGTTACGGTATAATTAAATTCTCCTTTAGTTAGTGTACGGCTTGTAAAAGCTATTACCTTCGGTTCTCCCTTGTCATTTTCTTGATATAATACCGATCCCAAACTTACTCCACTGGCATCACAATTTAAATAAAAAACTTTACTAAAATCTGGGTGACTTAACATGACGCACTGTAAAAACCTCTGTTTTACTTCATTGAAGACTTCCTCATCTTTTCCAGTCCACTTCCATTTATTCTTCTTACAAATTAAATGTTGATAATGATGTGTTAGGTCGGAGTAATTACTTTGGAAGTTTCTATAATAATTACAAAGACCTAAGAAACTTTGTAATTGTTTTACATTTTTTGGATATGGGAAATTCTATATTGATTGTATTTTATCAGGATCCGCAGATATGCCTGTATTCGAGACTATAAACCCTAAAAACTTAATCTTGCTGGCTATGAATGTTGACTTCTGTAATTTTAATGTAATTCCATGTTTCCCAAATCTGGTAAGTACCTTATCAATTCGATGACAGTGCTCTTCCCAACTGCTTGATGCAATTACTAAATCATCGACGTACACTGTAGTAAATTCCAAAATCTCCTTACCCAATACTGCATCAAGACATTTGATAAATATAGCCACACTATTAACCAGACCAAAAGGTAATCTTTTGAATTGATATTTCCTACCATTTACTATGAAACTCACATATTTTCTGCTTTCTGGATGCAATTCTACTTGCCAATATCCAGATACAACATCCCAACTACTAAAAAATTGTACGTTATTAAAACGTTTTAAAATTTCTCCTATGTTCTCGGGCGACGTCTTATCAGCAATTATCATCTGATTAATTTGACGTGCATCCAAACACAATCTTAATGACTTATCTTTCTTGCGAATTACTACTAATGTGTGTTCTGACTGACTTAGTTCAATTATATCTTCACGAAGCATTTTGTCGATTTCTTCTTGTACTTGCTCTCTTAGTTTATAGGGTATTGGATATGACCTTTTGTTGAATGTCACATTTTCTCTTAGGGGTAACTTACACTGCACTCCTACTATCTTGCCAGGTTTATTTGAAAATACTTTATAATGTTTCAAATAAAGTTTCATTAATTGATTTATATGTTCTTTGGTTAGTTGACTGTTATGATTACAGAATTGTTTGATCCCTTGCATTTTCTCCTCCCACATTGGGTTGTTTACCGTTAATGGCTGTGTTGACTTTCTATTGATTGGACTGTCCTCACATGAGTATTCAAATCTATCACTTAATTTGGTTGAATTGACCATTTTCATTACACCTTCATTTCTATTAATAATTTTGATAGGTACCTTTTGTTTATCGTATGTAAATACCACCTGATTGGTTTCTAAATCTATAATAGTTTCATACTTCCGCAAGTTATCGCATCCGACTAATATTTCTGTTTCTATATTTTGGTATACTACAAATATTAATGGTATCACCCTTCCATTGAACTGGACATTCATCATTATTTGTTTGCGAGCAGTTCGGTTGGCTCGTCCTGTTACACCCACTATAGTGATTTTGCTCACGGGTAATTCATATATTCTATTTGCCCTTCCTCCGGATGAAGTGATTCGCTTTTCCATTTCCTTTAACTCGTGGTATTTAGTCATACTCATCAATGATATTTCTGCACCAGTGTCAATAATAAAATTTTGATTGGTTTCCCCATATTGACCGGTAATAGATACTACATCACTTTCAGTTACATTTTTATTGCTTCTCTCATTGTCCATGAAATCTTGGCCTAAACTGGTTATCCAATACTGTGATCGGCTATTTGACTGTGGTTGACCACTGCACTCACTCACAGTCTTCTTTAGTTTCCCTGACTTTCATTTGCAGTTGCTCTCTCCTCTCTCCTTCCTTCACGTTGACTATTTTCTGATTGGGAATGGGAACCATGTTGATCTCTATGCCTTATCTGTTCATAGTTGTTGTTTCCCTCACTTTGTCTCTCTTCACTGCGAGAACGTTCATTTCGATCAGTCTCCGTCCGGTAACGATTATTATAAATTCGGGAATCATAGTTTCGGCGTATAAAATTTGCTCGATAAGTATTTGAAGCCTGGTTACCCCTATAATTATTATTGTTACTATTATTATTATTATTATTACCATATCTTCGGTAATTCCGGTTATCATCTCTGCCGTAGTTTCTTCCACCTTCCCTATCTTGGTATCTTGGAACATTTCTTTGGTCATTCCTTTCTACTATTTGGTTTCTATCACGGTTTTGTTCTCCCGGACGTCGGTTAGTATAGCTGTCTCTTCTTATATTCCCTTGTCTATCACTGCTGTCATAAGTCATTTTTCTCTTATAATCAGTGAGTAATAATGTAATTGCTTCTATAGTGTGAGCTTGACTGGCAAATTGTGCTAAACTCACCGTTTCAGGAAAATGGTGACTCAAAGCTTCTACAACATATCTGTCATCCATGGGTGGATCTAAATATCTTGCCCTGCAAACATGTGCTAAAAAAAACGAGGTCGGTGTTTGTCCTCTGCTCGGGTCGTACCTACCATATACTATGGTCTCCCGTACCCTCGTCTGGATGGATCGTGTCCAATATTTATTCTTATAACTTTCCATAAATTCCTGGTAGCTATTCAGGGTGTTTCTCACGGCATCCCACCAATAATCCTTCATTTCATGAAACCCTTGGTCTAACATGAGCTTAATTCTCTCCCATCTATTTTCCTTGGTACTATGCAAATATTCCTGCATTCTATTTAAATATTCCATAGGATTTCTGATATATCCTTTCATATGTGGCACCTCATGATTGATATTCCTGTCTTCTCGGATAACATATGTTTGATTACCATTCTGTTCTATCTCATTTACTCTTAATACTAATTGTACCATTGTATCCTCTATTTGGGTATTTTTGTTGTCCAACTGGTGTTCCATGGATTGAATATTGCTGGTTACCTCCTGTTTGTGTTTTACCAATTATCTCGTCATCTATTCCATAACTTCCTGTTTAGCTTCTCCTAATTTCTCTTCCACTGCTTCATTCCGTGATTGTTGTTCTATTTCCATTCCGTATAACCTGTTTTCCATTTTTTTCTATACTCACTTTCACTTCTGCGAATTGCCTAACGTTCCCTTCCTCATAATTTTGTAATATTAACTTAACTTCAGCCTTCTGCTGGTCTAATTTATCATTCACCCCATTTATTTGTTGTTGAATGGTCTCTTTTAATTCAGTATTCTGTTGATCCAATTTATCCGTAACCTCAGTCCTGAAAGTATTTTGTTGCTCAGAAAAAGCCTAGAACTATCGGTAATTTCATTCCTAAGTTGGTCAAATTTAGCATTTAACTGGTTAGAATTATCAGTCTTTTGTTGGTCTAATTTAGCATTTAATTGGTTGGACTTATCATTTTGTTGGTCTAATTTAGCCATTATCGCCTCCATCATTGTCCTCATATTTGTTTGTTCACTTTCCTTAGTGGGCAGTTCCATTTCATCTTCCTCCTCTTCAGCACTAATACTTCTTAATTCATATCTTTTATCCTGTTTGTTAGCCATGTTACAATATTTAAATTAATTTAACTACAAGTCAATTTTTTATTCTAATTAAATTTAACAAAATTATTTTATTGTAATTTAATTAATTCAGTTCAGCACTATTGCCTACTACTTAATTTATGTTATTTGGTGCTGGCTTAAAGAAAATCTTTGCTTCCCCGTATGGGCGCCATTAATGTACTGTAATTATTTTGCAGATATTGTATTAAAGATATGTTCCACGTTGGAACAGCCATTAATGTACTGTTCTTTTATTTATAAGTATTGTAATTATTATATTTAATTACAGATATTACTTTTTTCTATCTGCACAGGAAAAGAAACTCTA
Organism: Magicicada septendecula; assembly: GCA_034769895.1. Taxonomy (NCBI): domain Eukaryota; kingdom Metazoa; phylum Arthropoda; class Insecta; order Hemiptera; family Cicadidae; genus Magicicada; species Magicicada septendecula. The sequence continues at coordinate 777,597,710 of CM068368.1, forward strand.
TCTCAGGGTTAACAATTATTAAGTTGATTTATATTATTTAATATTGTGTATGCTTTATTCTTTTCTTTAATCCGTACCAAATAACATTAGTGTATACATTTTTTTGATAAATAACAAGGTAAGAATATCTACCATTAAAATGTAGCTTGAATCTGAATTCTTCACAACTGCAACGGGTTCAATTCTAGTTCATGTTTATCATCTTAAAAGTAATAATAGGCTTCGTAATCTGTTCCTTCTCGGGGCTTCTTATTAGATTTAATGTTGAATTTTATTTTCTTCTATGTTTACGAAATTGATACCTCTTCGGAATATTGGATTTTATTGTATTGTCACTCAAACTATCTTCCCGTACAGGCTTCTTCTTTTAGTTCGGCGTTCTCTCAATGATATACTCAAACTTCTTGAAATATTATTGTTTATTAAGTTGTATACAAATTATGATTCTTGCAATGTTATGGATTTATATTCTCGTATGTTTATTAAATCAATATCGATGTTAATTCCCTTCCTTTGAATGTTTTCTTTATTAAATAAACAATTAAACTCTTTTATAGAAAATTAAACTCTTTTAATGTGTATCTTATTACATATAAAATTAGACTTTGTGATGTGTATCTTCTGAATTATAAATTTTGACTAACAAATTTTCTTCTATTTTTATACAATTCAAATCTAACAATTTACATTTTACCATATTGATACCTCACTACATTCGTTACATCTTTCCATCATGACTCTTAAAAACATATATAACTTTTCTAATTATTATTAAATACATTTATTTGATTTCTAACATACTTAATTCTATTTGGTATTTATTAGATTATAATTTTATTACTCTTTCATTTTATTTTAATCTTTATTTCCAACTTAATATAATACTTGGCAAAACATATACCTTAATGCTGTTCTATCTAATATTGGAGTCTACCTCTATATTGGTTGGGACTATCAACTCAGTGTTTTTGTTTACAATTCAAACATCTGTTCCAAATACTATTAACTTTATATTTTTGATCCTTCTGAATTTACTATTTTACTCTTATGTACTATGGTGTATTTTAACAGCAGTACAATATATATATTGTATTACCCCTTGTACGTACCTCTCTTTCCTTCCTCCCTTTAATTATTTAATATACCAATTCCTTCTATATCTTAATTTATTAGGTGTCGTGGGATAGTTAATTATGACTACCTCATCTCTCTATTTAATCTAAAAGTGTCGGTGTGAATGAAACTTATATACGTTGGGTATTATTCAAAAACTCCGCCCAAGCCTATTCTGCTTTGCAGAGAATAAGAGAAATTTAGTATGTAATTCTCCTCTCTTTAATACCGGAGAAGTCCGCAACTAGCGCTGCAGTACCAAGACAAATAAATTTAGAGGTTAACCCACCGCGTACGGTGATTAGCGGTTAAACTCTCTATCGGTTTGTTTCCTGTTCACACTTTATTAAAAAATACATAAATGATAAGATCTTGAAATTATGTAATGATTCTTTATTAGTTCAATTATATAACATCCAATAATATTGTTCTTACTTGAGATACGAAAAGGCTATAAGTCTGAGTTAATCGATTATCGATCGGTACAATGTTTTATATTAAATTCAGTTATGATTGTTTTATAATTATTTTTAGATACAGGGCGTGAAGGTTCTTTCAACTGCTGGGAAGATTAAAAATACATAATAAGAATGCAAGATATTACAAGATTAAAGTTTATTTAATTTAATATTATTTAAATAATTGAAGTTTACCATTCTCTGGACATGCGACTCGGGATGGCTGTTCGCATCTAACCTTGTTCGTTGTAGTTCAGTATCAAACGCAGATGAGATGATTTTCTTCAGTCTTGTCTTCAAAGGTGTAATAAAGTGGAATCCTTGGTCCTGGGTTGATGCAATAATACCGCTCCTTTTGTTCACCAACGGCCAAACTTGTGATTACGTGCTTCGACAAACTCTGGATCCAAATACGTTTTTCTATTGTATGATGTAAACTGCGATGTCCAATGTGATTTGATGGTTATTCTATTTTCGTTTGGTTTAGAGGAGTAAATCGTTACTCAGGTAGTTCTTTATCTGGTTTTATTACTTCATTAATTTAACATTCGTTTCATGATCTGATATTGGGCAATCCAAGTCATTCCTTTGAATTCAATTACTTATTATCGTTTTGTACTATACAATTAGACAATTTGGTTAATGTTTAGTTGGCCCAAATTATGGTAATTAGTCCTTCATTTATTGTTAATGTTGATATTTTTAATAATTTATATTAATTTAGTATTTTATTGACCATCTCTCGTTGTTAATCTCTTCTCGTTCATGTCATAAATTTCAATAATCAAAATCAACAAATTATATTCATTTTGTCGTCCCTACCAACAACTTTTTTTATTCTTATTCAATATTTAGTTATATAGTGATAATTTCATATAACATTCTTCCAATCATCAAAATAATTCCTTACTAAACTTCCATTATATCAGAATATAATCTTATTTATTGCTTGTTTACTAATTTCTATATATTCGGCTGGTTTTTCTCTCTTAGCCTGTTTCTTTTAATAAACATTGTTTTTCCGATATCAAACATTATCTATCGATATCATTGCTCCATGGCATTATCATAATTTGTTTAGTTTGGGTTTGTTTATTATTTATTATTAATTATTATTGGTTTCTACTAACTTATTGAATTATATTTAGTATTTGTTATTAAATTCTTTACCTAACCTTTCTGATCTGAGTTATTATACAGTGTTATTGGCTGTTAGGCCTTTTATTATACTTTGATCTATTTTTGAATTTAACTTGTTAACCACTATAGCCTTTTTATACAAGTTTACAACCTTTTTATACAAGTTTACAAACATAATCAATTTTTAACTACGTACATGTACACAAATAATTATCTTTATGATATCTAACAATAACTTTATCTTGACCTATAGATCACACATAAGAAAAATGAAATTAATTAATACTCAATAACTGAGTTCAATCACAGTTCTATAACAGTAAACAAATAATACATATTACTTCATTAATTGATATTCTATCAATAAGTAAACTTTCATATGATAACACAAATTATAACAACATATTTATGACAACAACATAACATTATACAATTCATAGTAAGTACTTTAGATTAACTTATAACGTACATTTTTGACTCATTCTTATCTATTTTCATATCATCAATTACTTTAAAATAGTCAATATTAGTTTTCTTTTTACAACTTTTTATCAATGTTTTTTATTCCTTTACCTCTCACTGAACATTGAGACTTATCACTATAATCTTTATTACATTCTTAATTTTTATTATCATTACTACCTTGCATTCCTATTACTTTTATACCATGATAAATTTATTTATCTGACCCTTTTATTAGTGTGGGGTATAAATATTTACTTCCCTATTCTATTTTTAATAGTTTTCTCTATGTAATGTCGCGGACCGCATTTCTGTTGCGTTACAATATACAAAATATATATGTATAATATATATATATATATATATATATATATTCCAAATGGATTCATTTTAAGATATGAATAAATATTCTTAATTGAAGTGATATGTTTATTCTTTAAAATGTATGTAGTTTGCTTTTATATTCTAATCATGTTACTTCAAGTTTTAACGTGTAATTCATACGTAAGTTCTTTTAGAAGGACAGACAGGTGTATTGTAAAATAGTAATTAGTACATAAAATTTGTACTGTTGGTACGAATATTCCTGTCTACGGTGGGCTGATGTACTGTGATTTCATCTCCGGCTCCTTAGGTCCGCTTAGTAGATGTAGATTCCCTTCCGACTTCTTTGCATACAGGATCATTTGGATGAATCATAGTGTGGTTCGCTCTCGTAGTGATTGATTGATTAACACTTTTAAACACTTCACTGTAACTAAGTATATCCGGCTTCTTCCGATATTTACTTTAGTGTAAGTTCCATTCACTAGTTTACAACGGTTACTCTCGTTACGTTAGTTTACAGTTCGCAAACGACTTATTCCGTTTCAATAGTTTATATCGTTAGTAACACGCGATACGATCCGATTTTTTGTTTTTACGAGTTACAAACTAATAAATCTCTAGTTCTCACTCTCTCGATATTTAACTACGTTACACAAACTGTTCGTTCATTTTGACTCTACGAAAATTTAGAATAAATTTCTAAATTTTCACAAACTATTTACTTATGTTGACTTTACGGAAATTTTAAGTAAACTCTCTGAACTTCCATCGTAGACTCCACGAAACTTTACCACAGACTCTCCGATTTTAAGTAGAGACTCCACGAAAATTTACAACAGACTCCATGATCGCGCCTCAGTTAATTGTATATATTCAATACCCATAATTCCCCACTAGTTTCCTACACTTCACTTTGCTCAGTTTTAATTGGTCCTTCTTTCTTTTCTTCTAGGAAATTTCACTCCTGGAGACCCGCCTACCTTTAGAGCTGTTTTCTGATAGGTCATGTCCGTTCCCACTTTATTTATTTCTCTTGGTTCAACCACCTCTGCCGCGGTATGTCCGATTTCAGAATCGTAAATCTTCCTGGCGTTTTTATATGCCATTTAGACAGACCAACCCCTTAGTTTCCCCTAACGTCCAGCTGCCCTGTTAATTAGTTCACTACCTCTGTTGTGGCCTTCTTGGTATTTCCTAATTGTACTTCTCTCTGGCGTTTTTCTATGCCTTTCAGCCAGAACAATCCCTTAATTTCTCTTAGCGTCCAGTTGCCCTGTTGATTAGGTCAATCACCTCTGTTGTGGCCTTCCCGGTATCATAATCGTGACTCTCTGTGTGGCGTTTTTCTATGCCTTTTAGCCAGAACAAACCCTTAGTTTCTTCAAGCGTCCAGCTGCTCTGTTGGATTTACGATACGTCCATATACATGCAAGTCGACGTTGAAGAATTTCACACTCTTTTGTACTAACTTCCTCTCCTAGTTTCTCTCCATACATCAATGTCATTTCAAGCGCGGACAGATGGTTTCCCTTTTTTTTAGCGTTATAATATCAAAGTATAGAAAATATAACAGAAACAATGAGAAAAAGAAGACTATTATTTTTTGGACATTTAAATAGAATGGACGACAATAGGTTAACAAATCTGATCTTCAGATATCTGTGAGGAAAGAAGTCAACATCAAGTTGGATTAAAGAAGTCCAAAAGGATTTAGAAAAAATAATATAAACGCAGAAGAAGCAATTGAAAGAGAAGTTTTTCGAGCAAAAGTGTTGAAAATGGAAGGAGTCCAGGGTAGGAGAGAGAAAAACGCAGGTTCAAAGTGAACTGATGACAGGAAGAATAAACATAGTGAAAAGATGAAAGAATATTGGAGAAAAAGAAAAGAACAAGGAATAAAGATTTGAAATTAGCATGTGGTCCGCAGATGGCCGATACAAATAGAAAAAAAAGGAAGAAAAAGCAACAGAATATAGCATGACCAGATGAAACATAGTGAGGTACTCTCTTGAATCTTGAACAAACCTAAATGTCCACTGGTATATTGATTTCTATTGTGCCGCTAGGGAATCGAAACATTATAGTAACAATTCTTTTTTTACATATATATACAATGACGTATTAGTGGGTTCACTATTAAAACTGTATAGTTTCTGATATACAAACTACAAAATTGGTTTCGAACTAACGATGGTGTAAGTGCTGGAAGTGCTACTCGTTAATACAACGCTTTTATAATGACTTGAATGTCAGAAACTATAAAGTTTGCATACCAATAACGGATTGCCAGCCAGGCGGAATACCCAATTTCTACTAAGCCATCATATTTCGTATGTCTTTCAGTATTCATTCTTGTGCTGTCCTCCGATAAATTGATATTCGATTTTCTCTACACAGTAACTACGTTTTCACTGGTAGAAAAGTCTTCGATGCAATCTTATACATCAGACGGAATAAGTGAATGGAAGCATGGGATCCGATTGTCTTTCTTTAAACGCTGTACGGTACGTGCCAAAATATTTAAACACGTCGGTCTATTTGTCACTGGGACTATGCTCGCTGCATCCCGTGGGGTTGTTGCAGCCTCTAATGGACCGGGTTACCGTGACATTGATGGATTGCCCGGCGCCGACGATCGTGCTCCCAGTTAAGCTCAACACCCGGATTACATGAGCCTCTTTGTTCCGGATGGTTGCTCCTACCTCCGCAACACCTTACTTCACATTTCTCTCCGTCGTTTTTCTTTTTTATTTTTTGTTCTGATTGTTCTGATAAATCACCTACGGTACAGACTTCCTTTATTGGATTACAACCGTGCTTGAAAGCAATGGATCACTTTAGCTGGACTCTGGTAATTGGATTATATTACAATATAAATATTATTTAATTTTTTCTTTAATCACATAACAACATTAGACACAGATACGGACCATTAATTCGTTTCTAAGGCAGTAATGATTTCTTGACTCTAAAGATCATCCAATAACTTTCTAAAGTCACATCCAATATGCTGAGACCCCTATACTGGGCTCAATGTGTTCCGCGTTCTCACAGTGAAAAATAGAGCTTCAAGTCTCCTCAACCTTCTGATTAGACACCGGTTATTGAAGAGCCATGGATAGACTGCATGTGCTTTAGTTTTCCCGCACTGAGAAGTGTGACTGTGGGCAAAATGTAGGATGAGCAACTTATTAAATAAAACCTTATTAATAAAACCGGCCCACTCAGTAACCAGTCACTTATGCGGCAATTTGTTACAACTTAGATAAGGCAAAACAACAGAAAGGGACTGAAATACAAATTTTGTTCATTCTAGTTTTTATTCTTCGTACAACAGATGTTAGAAGTGGACGCCCACTTGAAACGATACGTTTTTGTGTTCAAGTGATCACACTGGCGTCAGCAGCGCTTCAAAGTCTTAATTTTGTCCAAAGTGTGGAAATTTGTTCATGAAGACCAACAGACAAAAATCACACGCAGATTAACGCGGAGTGCAACAAGGTCGCAAAAATTTGCTGACAACTCTTTCTTCGTGAAAACTTTACGATCGGGGGGGGGGGTCAATAAATCACGAGTCCTGTAGCAAGTTGCTTCGTCTTGTTCAAAGAAGCAGTTCTCGCTTGCACCGTCAGTCAGCTGGACGTAGTATTATTCGAAGATATAATCTATGTGTTTTTTATGTTTACCAGGACACAACATATGTTTAGCAGATAGGACACAACATATTGGTATTTTCAAACAAGCGAAACCATGCTTCGCTACTCATGAAATTCTGACCATTTTAGAAGCCCGTTTCCCGGAGCCGTGGAGACAACGACGTCTTGTGTTATTTCTTCTCCAGACCGTGGTCATAAAATACTGTATTATGACTAGTTAACCATATGCCTTAAACGGCTTGTTTTCTTTTTCGCTTTTTGGAGACGTTAGACGATATTGTCTCATATATTGTATTTGAAAAATTATGTATTTAACATAATGGTATGTTAAGGTGGCTCAGTAGACCAGTGGGTATGGCACCTAGCTACTAACCTAGAAGTCCCGGTTTCGATATGCGGGCCCGCACCATAAAATCAAGGCGCGTTTTTCAGCCCCCAGGTCGACTTAGCCTGTTGAAAATGAGTACCTGGGATAACATCCTGGGGATAATAATGGGCGGCTGAAGCGTAGTGCTGGCCACACTGCCTTCCTTGTATGCCGTACGACGGCTCGCATATGGCAGCCTATCCTGTCTGACTCCTAAGCTGCTTCGGTGGTACACATGGAAGCCATTATTATTATATGTATTTAACGATTTTTCTTTCATTCTCATGTTTTCATTGATCCCGTTAATACAAAATTTCTCGAGCGAGTGGTTGGTTGTGCAACGGAGCCGATTTAAGCTGTTCACTGTGTGTAATATGAATTACTGAAGCACTGTATGGAATAAAGCAAGGGAGTGGTGTTCTTTATGTACGAACCAATACAGTCAGTCCATAACAGACGATTCTGGGAAACAACAATTGGTGCCCACTAAAACCTAAGAGTGCACCAAACACTAGCGCATGTAAAAGGAGACCAGAAGAGTGATTTTTATTCCTAAACGTCTACTAAAATGTTCTCAATACGGAATACAGAGCGGTGAGAGATATAACAGTGATGAGAATGAACTGTAGAGTAGAGGTGTGCTAACCTAGTACTTGAAAATAACAAGTACGAACGAAACCGTTCCAAAAAAATAAGACGTACAAGTACCTGTTATTATATACCTATTATACATATACCTGTATTATATAATTTCTTATAAGAAATAAATTGAAACTAAAAGTATTTTAACAGTGGTACTTTACACTGTCACTTTATTAAGGTGTTACTGTTTAAAAGAAAATAAGAAACAAGAGAATTTATAGGCCTTTCTCACTTTGGGAATACCAATTTAAGTTTTCACTAGGAGTAAACAAACTGATGTAGGTCTAACATTAAATTATTGATTCCATTTTGGTTAGACAAATCAGTTGCAAAACTCAGGCAATGAAATTTTGAAATTTTGAGTGCACGTAATAGCACGACAAATAATGTCAAAAAAACATCTGAAATATATAATAAAAACACAACCGTAAGCCACAAGAGTTAACAATCTCATCATTTACGTGAGATGTGCAGTGAAGTTAAAATCATCTCTTAATCACATTATCAAAAAGTACTATATGGCCTATCAACTATCAGCCACTCTGTACGTTACAACACAATATAGGCCTAATTCGCTTTTTTTTTCAAAATTTACCAAGCTGGTGCTAGTATAATATATAATTTGTTATTATAATCTGTATTACATAATCAGTCTGACATTTTTTTCATTTATTATAAACAGCTTTGTCTGTTTGGCTTAGAGATATTCTGAACATCGCTGTTTTGCTTCGTTTCGTACTTGTATGGCAATCAGCACATGCGCAGAATGGAATGAAGTATTCAGCACCAAAATGTGACTTTGTACTCGTGTACTCGTAGTACTCGTTTACTCGTTAGTTGCGTAGGGGGCTCCCGCAACTCGAAACCGCGAGTGAACGGGTATTTCGACTTTCCAGTTATCGTTGAACCGGAACAGGTATTTACTTCGGAACTTTTCAGTCACTATTATACCGTTCCACAAAAATAATTGTTCCACAATACCTGTTATAGGTATAACGGCCGACATCTACTGTAGAGTTTCTCGATTCCATATCGTTATGAAGCGTCCGAATATGACTGGACAAGAGATATTCTGAACCTCGCTGTTCTGCTTCGTTTCGTACTTGTATGGCAATCAGCACATGCGCAGAATGAAGTATTCAGCACCAAAATGTGACTTTGTACTCGTGTACTCGTTAGTTGTGTAGGGGGCTCCCGCGACTCGAAACCGCGAGTGAACGGGTATTTCGACTTTCCAGTTATCGTTGAATCGGAACAGGTATTTAGTTCGGAACTTTTCAGTCACTATTATATCCGTTCCACAAAAATAATCGTTCCAAAATACCTGTTATAGGTATATCGGCCCACCTCTACTGTAGAGTTTCTCGATTCCATATCGTTATGAAGCGTCCGAATATGACTGGACAAGACCGACTCTGTATGTAGGCCTATACGTCCGACGTCCGGCCGGCTAATAACATAAAAACATAAGAAACCTCAGCTTTTATATGAAGTACATACATAGAGACAGGGCTTGATTTCAGGGGGAACGCGCCGGAACGTCGTTCCGGAACCTCTTGGATCCAAAAATAAATTACCGGAAAAATATATGAAAAGAGAAACTTAATTATTACAAAAATTTACTACTATTTTTTAAATTTTGCCCCTCGTCAGCCCCACTACAAAACTAAACATTTGTCAAAATCAAACACCAGCACCAATCTTTATCTTAACTACTATCGTTAAAAAAATGTTCCAATAACCTATGGAGAAAATTAAATAAAATAACTTCCTTCAAAATTAAAACTACATGAAAGGCAACTGATTGGGAGCTTCCAAAAATAGTGCATTCCAGAATTTTTCCGGATAGTCTTTCTATCTTGAAATATGCTACTGAATCAATTGCTGCAATACTTTCAAGCGAATGTGGGAGGGCCGATTTCTCGCCACCATACAGCATTGGACACAAAGGGTAAGGAAAGGTCAAGAAACAAACAATATGACGACACAATGATGAAACTATGGAACCAGCGATAATGTCCGAACCAGCGAAACCATCACTTAGAATTTGATTGAGGCTTCGGGATGTCGCCGTCATGAGTGACATGTTTTCGATTGTCGTGTGGCTAACCTGACGATGAAGCTCTTTAGAAATATCAGTAAGGTTTATTACTTTTTAGATATAAGTTTATACGCAGGCTTTAAAAAAGTTGACCTCCTTCAATCTGATAATCTGATGTAAACTTATACGTTAATATAAAATATAAGTATATTTGTGTCTGTACAACTTTTAAATTGATGCGTTCCGGCACCTATAATTTTAGAAATCAACCACTGAATAGGGGTCTATATATAGGCCTATACCCGTAGTAATTTTGCGGATAGCAGTTCATACGAGTAATAATATTTATACGATTCAATTACCCGTCATGCTCCACTTTACAAATGCTGGTTTAAAAGAAAAAAAAAAACATTTTTTCGTGTTTCCGGTTTTTGCCATAAGTCGGCAACCGTACTCGGTAACCGTACGATTATCGGCACAACGGGACATTGAGTCAGAAGCAGCGCGGAGCAACGCGTCCAGTTTCCTGCACAACTCCGTAATTACGCCGTTTATACCAACTACATCGCACCGAACGGGCGAAATTGTTTAAAAATTAACACATGTACGTGTTAATGCCCGCACGCGCACGCGCGTACTACGGAAATTGAAGCAATCTTAATGGCGGTAATAAATTATATTTGTTTGCGAGGTACACTGTGTGCGCTTTGCGACCCAACAGCAACAACTACCAGCCAACTTTAATTAAAATACTTGCAGCTTTGATCGTGATTTTGTATCTTATTTTTTCTCCGCATTTTATTATGACAGTCTGATTTAGAAGCGAATAAATTCCACCTTAGTACTCTCAGTTTATTAGGCACTAACTCTATTCGCTTTGAACACTGCTCTTTAATAATCAGCAATAAATAATTGTTATCAGAATAATATTAATCATTTGTATTAGTTCTGTTGCACATTTTCCCATTATCTACGCAACGAAACCTGATACAAGCGGTGCCGTTAAAAATGCATTTTGTAGGGTCATGAAAAATACTAATTGTATTGCACAGAAACCATGCATTGCACAATTGTACTTGGGAGACGGATATTAATCATTGGCTCAGAGATACTGTGGAACCGTTCAGTATGTTTTACCAATTTTTCTAAGCGGACGATGTTTCAGTAGTCCAACAAACTGAAGATTAGTTGCACGGGCGAATTTTTAACTCAAAAATATTTGTGAAAGTTATAATTAAACGATTTTGGCAAGAAATAAAAAGCTTATGAGTTTCAAAGCCAAATACCCCTTGAGACTGAAAATAGAATTAGGCAAGAAAATTGTCGCTTGAAATATCTGAGGTGTGCCCCCTTCTGTTAATGTGAATGATGATGCGACTGTTAATGAATCAGGCTTGTACACACGTGTGGACGATTATTAGAACACTTGTAGACTATGAGAGACACACCATTAAAATTTTACAAGACGACAGCAGTATCTGTCTTAACGTACGGATTGGGAGCTGTAGAAGGAACAACAAACTAATACTACATCCGGCAGTGATGGAATTTTTACGAGCCGTGGATTGCCGCACTTTACGTGATCAAGTCGGCAACGACGATATCAGCAAGGATTTAAATATTTTCTGTTAAGAGAATAAATCTAAAGTTATAAATTCAATTGGTGCAGGCGTACGGGTAGGACGATTGATGAAAGATTGTCTTGTGCTCCACTGAATATATACCCCTTGGACATAAGGATGCTAGTCGCCCAACGTATGAGATGATTTATGGCGTAACTCAAGAAGTTCAGAAGAAGAGGAAGAAGAAGAAGCAGAAGCAGAAGGATAAGGAGTAGAAGAAGCAGAAGAAGAAGAAGAAGAAGACCAAGGCGTAGAAGAAAAAGGAGAAGAGCCTTTTATTTAGTAAATAACTCTGAAAAGTGAATAATTATTTTCCTCTTATTTAGCCTATAAGTAAAGTAAATAAATAATTTAACACTTTTAACCGATGATATTCTACGCCGAGTCGACAGATAACTTGTTTGGCTACGCGACGTTTTGCATGCGCTATGTGAGCCGTAGGATTACGCAATGCTCTCGAATTTCCAGATACGCCTTCCAGACATTTATCCATTGATTTTCCGGCATTCTGTACAATGTTTTTACTTATTACTCTACACACGCGAAGTATAAAAGCGCGGCTTCCGAAGCAAAGAGTTTAGGTGAGATTCATTTATAACCCGATTCGTTGTGTGTTTAGTGTACAATGATTGTGACTTATTGTGTGCGGATGTTTGTAATTGGTGGCTTGTGTTATTTAACGTCATACATTGATTAGCACAATCCTGTTGTGTTGAAGATTTGTTGAATAGGAGTGTTTACTATCATCTTTATTTACACTCCCACTAAAGTTCTATTAGCGTTTCATCTGGTGTAAATTATTCCGTTTCCACTGTTCACACACGACGATCCGTGCAACCGTTGTAACAAAACACTTTTCATTGATAACTGTTTCAGGAATTGACATTACCATCGTCAGATACCATCAATTTTGAAAATATTGAATCCTTTCTACATTTGAAACCATCAAGAAAACAAGTTATTATATTCACAGATTAAATTGTTATAACATCTGACTTGTCGAAAAGAATATATACATTTTTCTTCATATGTAGGAACTTAGTTAATTTTATTTTTATTATTTAATGAAGTTCCAAATTTCTATAATTAGTACTTGGAAATTCATTTTTTATATTGTTACTATTAACCTAGAGCATAGAAGTTTATTATTTGAAAAACTTTTCATTTGAAATACTATTAAATAGAATTTGTTCCTTAATTAAAATTATACCTTTATTTTGTGTTGCTATGTTTTTACACTTCTTAAAAGCTCATTGTTTGCCTGTGGAGTTCGTCTTAATAAAATTTACTAAACTTGGAAAACGATGACTTTTATTCAGCTAACGGGTAATTACATTTCATTTATAGATTTGTGTGTTTCGTTCAAATAAGAGGTTTTGTGTTGAATCTAAAAAGCGTAACGTTAACTGCAGAATGTCCGTGGTCGCTGTCGCTTCCTGCTGAACGGGGGACACGCCAAACGTCGGTAGTCCGACGCCCGACACTATTTAACGTGACTCTACGAAATATAAGTTGCCGCTTTTCCGGAGGCGATACTGGTAAACAAGAAGTAGCCGGTTCATGGGCTGTATTGTGGCAAAAATACGCGCACAGAACATGTGGCGATTGGCGTCACAAATAACCGTGACTAACGGTAGACGCCGGCCGAAGACGCTGCTGAGCTGAGAAATAATTAAAGTCAACCGAATTAAACATATTTCTCCATTATTTACACTTAACTAAATGTACAGTGGTATAAAATATTGCGCCAACAAATAGCCTACGCTTGAAGTAATCTCATGGGAGTTCTTCTGAGACGAGTCCAAAAGATTTCGCCGCTGCGCACTCGAATTCGAGAACAAACTCGTCGTACACACATACTTAGTATATACTCAGCACATTTATTTCGTTCCGCAGCCGCTATTTATTGTGAAGACGCGTTTCAGTTCTTGTAAAAAAGAAAAAACAGATTTAACTTATATTGCGCGTGTCATTCAACTCGTTAGCGGCCCGGCGTCTGTTCAGCTCGTCTGCTTTCTCTCACACGTCCCATTAACAAATTACACATTAGTAATTAATTATTGTACAGACCCATCATCACTTCGTGGTTTTATTATAGTGCAGGATTTACGTTACGAGTATACAGACTGTCCATGCGAATGTAGAAAGGAAGCAACACGGAATAGATAATTATCCGTATTATATAATTATTCGTTGTGATAATTATTATTTAAATATTACCCCCTGTTTTTGTATACTTCGCATTCTGTGCTATGACGTTCTAAAAAATTACTTTAATGAAGGATCAAGTCTAAACTAAACGAGGAACATGATAATTCAATTTTAGAAAATATTTTCGCGATTAAAAATTTAATTTCATTAAATTAAAATTAAGTATAATATAAAATAAAAAAATTATTTATTCATTATTCGCTCGAATGTATACTTTTTTCCATGTTTTATATATTTTGTACTGCTGTAATTTCAACAGCACACAAACTATGAGAAAATAAGTAAATTTGTAAAGATTATACATTTTTTTAAGAAAGCACTAAGGCTGTCAACCATATTGGATTTTGAAATGTATCAAACTGAAATGTAGCTAAAAATTTAGTAAAGTTATTTAAAATAATAGTCTTGGTAATGTTTAAGAGTAACGAATGGATATAAAAACTACACATTAGTAGTTTCAATTCAAATTATATGTACAAATTGTAAAATTCAAAATTCTGTAAATTATGATTTATTAAATGTGAAAGTAATTGGTAAAACATAGAATTATCAAGTTGTCACAGGCTTTATGTAAAATTGGGCATTATAGTAGATTGTATAAGCCACTAATAATTGTAAAACCACAAACATTGTAAATTACTGAGAAAGAAGTGTATTTAAAATAGTTGTCAATGTAAAGTAACTGTATAATGTAGGAAATTAAAAAATTTTAAAAATATTATACGGTAAAACCAAACCAGGGAGAAAAAGGAGTCTGGCTTCAACAATAATTTCTCATTCCTTCCTGAACAGTCAAACTGAAAGCGTATGTTAGAGAGAAATAATAATTTTACAACAAAATATCAGTATAATAGACGAAATATTGACAAAACATTAGTGAACGAAGACGTTTATTAGCAAGAATAACTCACTATACCAAGGAAAATATAAAAAGTAAATGAATTATTAGGAAAACATTACCAAGCAGTTTAAGAAGAAAGTTGTAAGCCAGAATGTCCAAATATAGCACTGATGACAAACATCAGGTAACAAAAACTTGTTAAAACACCAAACACACGCTGAACTATTCTATTACAAAATCAATAATCTCAAAACTGCACTTCACACATTTGGGGAAGAACTTAAGTGAAACAATAAACTATTCAGTTATAATATACTGTTGTGTTATATAAAAGTGTTGTATTAAAATAGTATACAATTAGACTGTTTAGTGTAAAGAAATTCTAATATTTAAAACAAACTGTATTTAAGAAGTTTACGCTAACGAGACACTAACACACAGGCCAGATCAGGGAGTGTGTTGAGTAAGGAGAACAGTAACGAGAAGCATGGTGGCTGGATCAGAAAATGTTAACTAAGTTGACAATTATTGATATTTTTTTAAAAACTGTTATAACGTTTTTTTCAGACACCAAAGTTTGTTACATTATTTTGTATTAATAAAATTATTTTTCATTTTGTTTGTGTGTTTTGGCCTGAGACTAAGGGTATGTTAAGTTCAAGCTATAAAAAATAAAACCTATTTGCATTGAGCATATTTTGTTGTTGTTTATTTCTAAAAGAAAATAATAAGTAGCAGCACAATACATATATTATTTTTTAATATACAGGGCCATTCATGAAGAAATGCAGAAACGTTTACGATGTGTTCTACATAAAGAACGTATCGTTTTCCGTCTGGCTACCATTTTGCGTTTTTTAAGGAAAACTTTATATCTCAAGAAGAGGTTGAGATTTTTGTTTTACGTAATTTGGTATACATGTAAACACTGATGTTCGTCAATAAACAAAAATTTACGGTTATCTTGCGATTTCAAATTTCAAAATTAAGGTTACTTTAATTGTTTAATCACTAATACCTCTCTGTTAATTCTTATTTTATCAAATTGTAGTTTATTACATAACATTTTAAGTCTTTTATTGTGAACACATCATGTTTGTTCAAATTATTAACAGATAACCTAATTACGGCGGATACCAGGCTATCCATAAATTCTGACAGCTTAATTTTTTTACCAGACTTCGATTCCTCCAGTACAGGGAAAATTTATTTAATTACTATTTTTTAAATTAACTTAGTAACCATAATTTACAACAAAATTTTAACAAATGGTTGATTTTCTGACTAGCAACTCTTCAAATTCGTATTTTCTTGCTGTGAGAATTTAAATTATTAACAATTAAATAAGATTGCATAAGATTTCTTTTGCGTGTAGGTTTATTATTATTTTCTGTAAGCAGCGACATATTATAATAAGTAGTTTTACTTATGTACATTTCGCGAATACAAACTTTATCATCAGAAGTTACTCTATACGCAACGAATAACGATATGAATTTTGATTTAAATATTCTGATTGTTATAATGTTTGCCAGTCATTCAGATTTTTGAACTGATTAAAAACTGCAATGTAGATGTAGTTTATTTAATTTTTTAATGACAATATATACAAAAATATTTTACAATAACAAATACACTAAAAGGGAAGAAGAAACAATACACAACACGTTAAGAAGAAGGTGAAGGAGACTGAAACAATCACGGATTGGAAACCAGAGGAAATGCGAAGAATAGGCAGACCATGTTGTGGAGTTGGGAACATGCCATGAGAGAAATGGAGACAAATAATGGAGAGAAAAATCCAGGCCAGGATAAATCGAAAGATATTTATTGTACACAGCGCAAACGCAAATAACAATTTTGCAACCCACAAAGAAGAGAGAAGAAAGAGAGCTGATCCTCTGGAAAAATAAAAATGGATCTGAAGATCTCTTAGAGAGCGGCTACATATCTTCCAATAAGTATAAAATCTATTGTATACAAATAAAAATCGGTTAATAAACTTTTAGAAAAATAAAGCAATTTGTATCAAAAATGGTCACTGAATTTCACTTTTATAATTCTGATTTCGATAGTTTCTAACCCCCGCTATACGAACACCTTCTTTACGAGAATAAAATTACCCTTTGTGTCTATTAAGCATTATACTTTGTATTAACAAGTATTTTAAATGTGTAGTATTACAGTGATGCGTGCATTGGAATGGAATGGTGCCTTGTTCGGTAGCAAAGCCGCTGTGACGGTAATATAGTTAACTAGCTGTTACCCGCGGCTACGCACGCGAATGTTTGACTTTTAATAAGTATTTTAATATAATTTGTATTGTCTATGTCTATATGGCGTTCTGTCAGCTCGTATAACAATTTTGTACTCGTTAGTCAAATTCTCTCCAAAGCTGTTTTCAACACTTGTACTATTTTAACTTGTACTAAATTATTATGTTGGTGCAACAGCCTTTGGAGATTTAAAAGTACCCGTTTATAAAGCCTTTGGAGATATTTATAAAGTACCTTATAATCAAAAAAGTTAAATTCTTTATTTTAAGTGTTACTGTGTTAGAAGGATTGTATAACACATTAAACGTTATGTTTCCCTCAACCATGGCTTTTATTTATTTCAGCAGTAAACTACAAACCAAAAAGCGTTGTCACCTAACCTCACAAATGAAAACAACACGTATTCTCGCTTTGCATTAAGTAATACGACAATTTAGTAATCATCTTCTTTTCCACATCGTAATATATCGATTCCAAGTTAGACAGTATTTTTCGCCTTGTGTCAAAGGTTACCCTGTGCAAAATTTGGTGGCAATCGGTGTAACGGTGTGGATTTGTATTCAGTACCCATAAATCCTCAGACTTTGAGTTTTATATAAATACAGATAAATATTTGTTCATACAAATAACGAGAAGTTTAAAACGAACATCAAGTTTCAATCTTTTCGTAATTTTTAACAGGTAATCCAATATCGAAATACGTTTTTTGCTTTAGATTTTTTTTTTTTTTGGTTTCTCGAGAAAAATAATTGTCGATCAGATCAAGAGTTAAAAAGTACGGTAGTACGACTATTTTTGGCTGAGTGTGATATCGCAAGCAAATATCGTAAAAGTCAAAACTCGTGAAGCGGTGTTACGAATATTTTTTCAACCGAGTATAAAATCGACTAGAAATGAAAAACAACCATAAAGGAAAGCAATACAAAGGATACATAAGTTAGCCTATAACAAAAACGAACAACATTACTTGAATCGCCTCCACAGCACCGTATAAATTTTTTTATCTGGCCTCGTCGGTCACGGCATGATGCATACCTATAAAAGGGGGAACGTTAGTGGAGTTTGCGCGGCAATCTTGTGGGTATCTCCTGTGGGACTCGTACAGAGGAATCGAGGAATGACCTGTCAGCACTCGAGGGATATTTTCCCTCCCCCAGTATTGTTATTCTCGGCCAGTCCCAGTCTAGTGGTGTAGGCTACTATAAAACGGACTCTCTCTCTGTTGTAATACCTTTGTTTCCTTTTCTCGCATATGGATCGCTATTGTTCTCTCTGAAAATCATAAACACAAACTTCATCCACTCTCGATGATAATAATAATAATATTCCGCGCGCTGATAACGGCCCGAGTCTCCCCCCCCCCCGGCAACCCCCTTTTGTTACAGGTAAACGGAATAATAAATGTAGATAATAATTAGAAACGGATTTCAAAACGCTTTCTGTTCTCTCAGTATCTCTCTCTCTGTTTCTCTTTTGACAAGTTTATTTTTCTACAGGGATTTTCTAGACAACAAAACTCGTACGCTGTTCAAAATGCTGATTAAATTGTTGATTATGCAACGTGGAAACGTGCGCGGCTATTGTGTCGTTTGATACATAATTTATCGTCCGCAGATGTACGTGCCTAGATAACACTGTAATATATTAATATGTAACGAATGGTAAGCGCCAGCTAGCGATGACGACTTAGGTCATCATCTCTGCGATCGTTATTTTTTTTTTTGATAGCTCACAGTAATTTAGTTGTCATCGCGTGATGTCTCCGTCTTTTCATCACCTGTTTTCGTGCTTTCGGTAAGTCTTTATATCTGTGTCTCGTATCACCAGTACCCGTTCGTCCTTTCTGCTTTTCTCTGTTTCGTCAGGTTCTTTTATCACTTCTTTCGTATTTCTCTGACGGTCTTCTGCTTAAGCCAAAGACTAAGGGGATAGAGGCTAGTGTGATGCGATTCCTAAGGACTGTAGCCGGACATGCTCTTGTGTGTCCCCCCAAAAATAGAATAGAATAGGACTGCTTTAGTAACCTTTCCCTTCTTTTTCTTCTTGTCTTTCTATCACGACCGAATTACCTGTTCCGTTCCCAAAGGTATACTTCAACTTCGCTACCGCTTCCTTGGTCTTCCTACACTTCTTTGTCCAATAGGCATGTATTGCCAAACTTCCTTAGGCAAGCTGCCACCTGGTATCCTACTCAGATGAGCCCTTTGTTTTCTGCAATACGATCTTGGATATTACAAATGTTCAACTCTTTGCGAATGTATTAATTGTAGATTCTATCTCTTCGTCCGCAGCCTTTAACAGATCGCAAGAATCTCATCTCCGATGCCTGGATCCTATGCAGCTGTTTTAATTTCGCCCGAACCCAAGTTTCAGAACCATGCAATAACACAGGCACAGTCATTGCCTTACACAACCTTATACAATTTTAGTCGAGTCTCTGTAATCTTTCTTTTTACAAAAAGAAACTACTCTCGTCAAGTTTACATTCTGTGTTAAAATTACTTAATTTTAAAATAATACCAAGAAATTGATTTACATAACTCATTTACTCACGTTTTTCCTCATTTCAGAATAATTTATAGACTAGTGTTTCATAACCCTTATGTCGACCGGCAAAACTCCTTGTATACTATTGTACTCATAATACGTAATCCCTTCTTCAAATGTTAATGTATAATTTTGGGGAAATTTTAAGATATTTTTTGTGCTTACTGTTCGGTATTATAGGCATTATATAATACACGCATACACAGACACAGAACATATGTGTAATTTGAAGTAGCGTGTAATCAAATGTAAAGGTAAAATTTTAAAGTAAAAGTAATGTATTTAAAGTAAATGTAATGTAATGAGTACATTTTATTATTGAGTGTAATATAAAATAAACGACGTATAAACACATGCGCGAGCGCACATACACATGAAAACAATTTTTACGTATATTATCGTTTGCAAGTAAGAATACCGGATGAGTTGTGATTCTGTGTACCTTTACAGTGTATTTCTTTGGAAGGCTGATGACTTGTACACAGGATCTGTATTGAACGTTTGGAAAAGTTCCCTTTTTAACGAGATGCCATCATGACTTCAGTGTAGGCACATAATGTGTGTTTAACTCATTAATAAGCTGCAAACAGACGCCAACTCTGAGCGCACTGCCACGGTCGTTACAATAACGATAGGCAAGGGAATAGGCCTAAATTCTTTTTGATTTCTTTTTCATGTCGACCGCCTTCATCAGTACTATCTCCCATGTATTTACACCTGTCACAAATTTTAATTTACTCGTAATGCCCTTTACCTAGATCTGAGTATTAATTTGTCACATATAAATATTTGGTCTTACTTAAACGCCTTCTTAAGCTGGCCTTCCGTATCCAGCATTTACATGTGAAACGTTGGAGTTACAAAACAAAACGCGTTTAAAGGAAACTAAGATCATCTTAGATATAAGATTATCATCGATGATAATCGGCTAGAATTTGAGAACAGAAAGGATAATTAGAGTACTTATCACGTCAGTGTATTAGAGTCCTTAAAATTATTAGAGTTCACCTGCTACTTAAAGACACATACTTTGCTCTCCCTTGTAATGTATCGTGGATTTAATTTCTACTAGTAATTTTATACAAACCACTATTTTGCCTTTGGTATTGACGAGCGCTTTCGGCAGTCAAGCCATCTTCAGGTCATTTACCAACAACCAACAACCAATTTACCAACAAGGTCATTTTTGGTTGTTGGTAAATGACCTGAAGATGGCTTGACTGCCGAAAGCGCTCGTCAGTACCAAAGGCAAAATAGTGGTTTGCATAAAATTACTAGTAGAAATATCTGAGACCACTAACACTCCAATACAACAATACAATAATACAATAAAGTGGATTTAATTGTCAACCACACCGTATAATTCAAATTATTACACAATCCATGTTTATTAAACAATAAGAATAGCAATGAGAAAATTAATTTTTACATTAACCTCGAGCCATTAAAAACAGTTAAGAGTATACATTTTGTTATCCCTAGTTTAACCTTGATAATTTCCTTTGATAACTTTAACATTTGCATTCTTCCGAATATTATTTTAATGTAGTTTGCTTTAAAGGATCATTACGGTTTCAACGTCAATTATTATTGCACCGAGTTGTATTTTATCAGCAACGTTTTTCATTCGTATTTCTCATTATAACGCACAAACTAAACACAGTACATTCTCAATTTGGTTGAGATCCAAGATCTCGAAACCGATTGCAATTTAAGTATTATGTCATATACAACAAGTTCAAAGTGTTGCCAAGATTCATGGTGCGCATGAAAATTTTATTTTCCTTAAAAAGTCAATGTTAAATTAACACTATTTAATACCGTGAAATATAAACTAAGTGGATAAACAATTATAGCCTAACATTGACAATTTCTGTTCACCATAATCGGTGGCATAATAATTTGTTCAGGACTGTAGATTTAACATGATTTTTTTTCGGATGAATTACAGTATTCGTCATTACAGCTCTGGACGCATCGGTTTTCTCTGTCCTGGATACCTTCATTTGTCAACTGTCTATGTTCATCACGGTCTCTTTAATTTCTATGGCCTCTGTCCCGTGGTTTCCATGGTAGTCCTCTTGTTCCTTTTTTCAGCGCTGCTCCGTGTTTAATATTTTTAATCGACACCTTGCAGTGTCCGTTTTTTTAATGTTCCCGTATTAAATCAGCCTCTTTTTTTGTCTTCTGTCTATTACGACGGAGTCCACCTTCACTATTTCTGTTCTAGCTTATACCAGCGTTCTGAATATTTTACGCTTCCGACATTCTATCATGTCTTCTGAGTACATCCATTCCTATAGATGGCAACCTGTGTGTGTCTTTTTTATAATTTACCACACCTCACAGTTATACAACGATATCCGTTTTACTATCGTATCGGAAATTCTCTTTTTGATGCCCTTTCTCAATCTTTTATTTTATCAGATTCTATTTGGTTATTGTATTGCTCTTCGTCTTTGACTTACACGCTTTGCTCTCTTACAAGTTTGCATTTCACTAACTTCATAATCTAGATTTTTAAATTCCTTGCAGTGTTTAATGTATCTGTACAATGTATTATTGTTAGCTCCAATCCTTTTGCTTGCCCATTGTACGCTTCAGCGTCAGTCGAGCTACTAATCGAGCTAACTACTGTACAAGTTAGCCAAGTTAACGTTGTGAGCAGACATTTTTAATTCCAATCGTAGATAGTTGACGAACTACTAACTAATTCGTACTGAATGAGATTTTTCACTGGACTTGATAAGGTGCAGTCATCGAAAGTTTTACTATATTTTCTGCTTCAGTGTTTATTCTGTCCTTCACTACGAATCCTTCACTACTATTCGTATCCTATTATTTCTTTGGCCCCAGGATACTTTTTGTAACCTTTCGTTCGAGCATTCGCATCCTCTCTTCGGCTTTCCTTGTAACGCACATCGTATCACGTACATACGTAATCACGGATTGTTTTGTACGTTTTTGTACAACCACGTATGATTATCGTTACTTTCTGTAACTTCATTTTGTACGTTTTTGTACAACCACGTATGGTTATCGTTACTATCTGTAACTTCATTTTGTACGTTTTTGTACAACCACGTATGATTATCGTTATTTTCTGTAACTTCATTTTGTAGGTTTTTGTACAACCACGTATGGTTATCGTTACTTTCTGTAACTTCATTTTGTACGTTTTTGTACAACCACGTATGGTTATCGTTACTTTCTGTAACTTCGTTTTATACGTTCTTGTACAACCACGTACGGTTATCGTTACTTTCTGTAACTTCATTTTGTACGTTCTTGTACAACCACGTATGATTATTGTTACTTTCTGTAACTTCATTTTGTACGTTTTTGTACAACCACGTATGGTTATCGTTACTTTCTGTAACTTCATTTTGTACGTTCTTGTACAACCACGTGCGATTATCGTTACTTTCTGTAACTTCATTTTGTACGTTTTTGTACAACCACGTATGGTTATCGTTACTTTCTGTAACTTCATTTTGGAGATCTTAATTCTTTTCGTTTTCACGAACATTTCACCTCTAAAAAATGTGTTAATGCCTATCGTATTATACGTTTATCTTCGCTATCCTTTCATGTGTACCATATGGTACTGCTCTAAAAATTTAAAATTTAACACCCTGTCAAGTTTATAATTTTCTATCTGAATTTTTGCGTGTACTGACTTCTGTATTAGCGTTCTTTTGACGTCACACGCTCTTATTAGCTTATTCATCCAATCACAATATTAAATAAAGTTCCCGATAAGCAATCCTCCAGTTTTATATCCTTATTTATGTTAATATAACTTCCTTTATACTAAAACTCTGTGCGAAAACTGCTGCCTTTTTGTCCTTCGTTTCGATATTGCGTAGGCTACATACCGTTTCTGCAGCACTTGGAGCAGGATGTGTAACGCATATATCGCTCACTTATCCTTGATTTTGCCCCACTTGACCGACCGTCTGTATGCGGTTTCGACCTTCGAACGACTTAACGATTCACCATAATTCTGTACGCGGTGCTGAGCAGAGTAATTCTTGCAACTCTTCGTCAAAACACAACTTTGGAAAACGTTCAGTGTAAACGTGCATTTCACCCACATTGTTTTCCTAAATAAATTCATAACTGTTTCCGTATATTCATTGTAAACGCTGTAGTTCAACGGATTGCGCCGACTCAAAGTAGACACAGGTACAGTAACGACCGCCAATGCTGCAATAAACATTCGTTATGGCCCTCTAACTGTTTTATTGTACGCAACGTACGTATTTATTGTGTGCTTCTCAGAAACCATATACACCGCGTTGGGGTCATTGCCATCTACGTTACGTTACGGTGCGGAGAAAGCGGCCTCTGTGGACACTTGGGATTAATTACAGTATGCGTGTAGTAGTACTACGTTAATTAGTCAACTTGTCGCTGCGTCCCCATGCCTCGCGGCCGGATTGTCCATCGTATCACGATCCTCTAATTTCCTCATCCCGCGACATTCGAAGGCGTCCACTTGTGTTTCTTATTGGCGGTTTCCATCGTAGCATTATGAAAATGCAGTGGTACAGTATGATATCCAACGACGAACTACGACAGGTGACCGACTAGTGTGCTACGGAACAGCACATAAAGACGAAGAAATGGCGCTGTATCGCTCACGCTCTCAGACAGTTTCATGATAATACAGCAAAAGGAGCAGAGAAAGAGGAAGGCTAAGAATTACATTGCGAAGAACAGTGCAAAAGGAATTGGAAGCTCCCAACAGCATGTGGACACAAGTAAACGTTAAACAGGTTTAGTGTATCTTAGGAAAACGTGAATGATCAACATTCGTGACGGTTCTGTGCTTCACTTAGGAGTTAAAGAACGAAGAAGATGAAGAAGTATGAGAAGGATGAAGAAGAAAATGAAGAAAACGCTAATTTCTTTCGTCGCTATTAGTCCATTCGTGTAACATGTGTCTGCGTCAACGTTTTCTCTAGGCTTTCAATTACTTTGTCCATTGCTAACATTCTGTTTAATATTTATTTCTTAATTTCGGACTCTCTGCTTTCTGCATACTTTCGCACTTTTACATAAGCAGTTGCCTTCTACGGTGTCCAAAATTCACACCGGATGTGAGGACCGTCTCCATATTTGGTTATAAAACTCGTGTTTTGTTTGTGTTACTTCTGTTATGGTTTTCTAGGACAGTCTCCACTTCTATTTTTAAGTCTTTTGGATTTTCAGACTAAACAGATATGCAGTGAAACGTGGTAAATTCGAAATTGGATATTTCAAATTTTGAGGTAATTCAAACTTAAGTTAATGAATTCCACTGTATCGATTATGTATAAGAATCCCTTTTAATTGTAACTCTACAATTCTTGGGTCAATCAAAAAATAAAAATTGTATTGCTACAACAAAAATTTTACATACTTTTTTTTTGCTTGATATATAAAAGTCTACTCTCTAACTATACTAGTTCGTGTATACATTTCATGTAGCTGATGAACGTTCTTTTCTTCGGAAAAAAGCTTTAAAAGTCGCTACAGCCGTGGAGTTTTTCTTTTAAAATGGGAATTCTTCAACTGATACTATTTGAATCAGTAGAAAGTTTCTTACAAAGGAATCCTTTAATATAATCTAGAATTTAGGTGATTAATTTTTATCACCTAAATTTTAGTACAGTAGTCTCGTGGTAAATGAGGTAAGCCTATTCATATTAATAAACTTGTAATAGTAAATTAAAAATACTGTAATACCTGTTTTTAATAAATACAGTACAGTCATAGTTTGAAATGTTATGTGAATAAAATTGAAAACTACTCTAGTTTATAGGAATTTACAGTTAAATTAGAACCTAATTACTATCCCGATTCACTACTGTTTTATATCTATCGATTTATTATTGGTTTAAAGCTTTCGTAAACACTCTTCAGAACGAATTCTTCACATAAGTCAAGGAGTACTGTATGTCAATAAAAATTACCTCTCCAACTTGCAACTTGGAGTATTTCATACCCCTCTCCCTAACAAGCCTCTCCCAAGCCAGAACCTTACAGTTGTATAAGATAGGATACAATTGATTAAGATTAGTATTTGTTTTAAATATTAGTCTTGGTTGAGATTCCTGATTGAAAAACAGAAAAATGAATTACGAGCTGTTGTAAGTGAGAAGATATATAAAGACATTTTTGTAGCTTTATTTTATTTTGCGATCTGTTACAAATAATTTTGGTAATATGAAACAAAACTAATATTAATGAAAGGAAAACACCCTTGGCATAACTAGTCAATGTTAATAAAGCACTCTAGTTAAAAGAAAGAGAGAAAAGATAAGAAAAAAGGAAATTTCATAGGACATTCCTGGGACCTAGAAAAGGATCAGCAAAAGAGTTTACATTTTACTGGAGCCTAAACCAAGAGTTATAGAAACGTTTGAGAAAATGTCGACCACAATAAAGAAAATACGAACATACGTACGAAAATACGAACCTTAGAGGAATGGAATTAGAAAGGATAGTAAACACGAACCTCGCCTTCTACAGAACAGAAATACACTAAGATCATGTGTGAAAGAAGTCTATCAGAATCTGGAAAAGTGTGGAACCAGGGAAGTAGATGTAGGAAACAGGGAAGAGTTCAGAAGGAAAATTGCGGAGGTGAAGGATTTGCCCGAACAGAACCAACAAGAACTAAAGATGTTATCAGAAGAGGAACTAGTAAAAACGAATCAGAGATTGAAGGAATACTGATGACGGTGAAAAGAACTTCAGAAACTGAAGGAAGCTGTGAAATTGTAGCACATAAATGGTTGAAACGAGACGGAAAGGAAGAAAGGACATAAAAGAAATATTGGGTATGGAGAATGGTCCATCGAGCACTCCTACCTTACTCTAACTCTAAAGGAAAGTCAGAAGGGTCATTTTGTGCCCGTTTGTCTGAGGCGTTTTGATCGACTTTCGCATACAGCACTTTAACAAAGAAATGTAGAAAATGAATATTTGTATAAAGTAAAAACAATATTGTAAACAAAGGAAGTAACATATTGTTACGACATTACAGAACAATCCAGTGTTTCTCGAATGTTCCAGAAAAATCTGGCTGTAATGTTGTATGCGTACGTGATTTCAACATGCGTTCGCGAGACTTTTATAGATGTCGCCAGCCGCGCGCACTGTGTCAAGGCCGCAATCAATTACGTCCTAGTGTCTATGTGGAATGTTCTGGTGTGTGAGCGGGGTATAAATACAAGGCTTCAGCGGCGCTTAGTCAGTCTGCGTTGCGAGTTATTGTCGGGTGATTACTCTGTGCGTTCAAGTGTTTATTAGTGAAAAGTAATTATTGTTTAATGAAGAAATTTGTGTTAGTGGTTGAACTCACAAGCAGAATGATCACTGTTGCACACCACTATATAAAAATTATCCCGATTAGCGCTTTCAAGCTTCACAGCTCATCGTCAGATCGGAATTGACAGAAATTATGTGAAAACAAACCCTTCACCCCTCTCACCCCACCCTGCTCACACACAACAAGCTATAATATAAATGTCCCTACCCCACCCCTAAACCCTCTCCCACCATCTGTACAGTTACATATTTTTCTAGCAAATTCCTTGTGTTTCAGTGTTGTGTGTGTGTGTGTGTGTGTGTGTTTGCATCCTTTTAAACTTACCCTCTTCCTCTCCACACACGTGGGTCAGTCACACACCCTTATTTTAAATCATTCAATTAGTACTATGCAATATAATTCTTAATCTTATCTATCTGTCCTCTATCATTTACTTCTTAATTATTTTATAAAATATTTCTTCATTATCAAATTTAATTTTAATATTAATTAAATTGTCTAACCCTTTTTCTCTTTCTTTCAATATTTCTAACTCCTCTCTAAGCTTCCTTTCAACTGTGTTATTTACTACTTTTACAATTTCGTATTCTTCCAAAGGATTAACAAACTTATGGTTGTCTTCTATGAAATGTCTTGCATATAACGAATTGGTTGTTCTATTACCTTCTCCACGTTTGTGGTCAGACAACCTGCATACGAATTTTCGTCCTGTCTCACCTAGGTACACTTTGTTGCAGTCTTTACATTTTAATTTATAAATTCCGCTTTTCTGTAATACTGGAATTTTTTCTATATTCTTATTCCTTATCTTATCAAATACCGTTTCACATTTTTTAATAGCTATATCTACTCCGTATTTATTAAAACATTTTATAATTTTTTTCTAGTATGTGAACCTATGTATGTCAATGACCCTGCATAATTCTTTTGTTCTGGTTCTATTTTAGCTTGTTGTATGTTAACCCTTTTCATAACTTTATCCACTATGTTGGTGTTATAATTATTATTCCTTACAATTCCCTTTATCGTTTTTAACTCCCTATCTTTTGATTCGGTCTCTTTTAAACACTTCTAAGCTCTGTAACAAAATGAATTGATTGCCGCCATTTTATATATATATATATAAGGGTGGTAAGATTCTCTTGGTATAATTATATCAGAATACGACTCTTTCCTAAATATCCCAAACTGTAGTTTCTCATTATCTTTAATTTCTATGTTTAAATCTAAGTAATTTATTCTCTTACCTCCTATCTCTTCTTTAAATTGTAAGTTTTTATCCTTATTATTTACCTCATTTATAAACTCATGCACTTCTTCTATGCTTCCTTCCCAAATTACTAAAACATCATCAACGTATCTAGATCATAATTTTATATTGTCTTTATACTTAGTGGAACTTATTAATTGCTTTTCAAAATCATTCATGTATATTTCAGCAAGAATAGGGGATAATGAAGACCCATAGGTAAACCTTTTTTCTGTATATAAAACTTGTTATTAAACCTAAAATAGTTCTGATTTACACATTCTTTAATTACTTTAATTAACTGCTGTTAAGATGTGCAATCGACGACAGGTAATGGACAACAACAATGAGGTAATAAACGACAACAATAAGGTAAGTAAAGTTTTTAAATATCTTAAGTTAAAAGTTAAATTGAAGAGGGTTTTAAGTAAAATATGGTTTAATAAACAATGTCTGAATAATGTCATCCCAAAGTACGCTCAAGTTAAAATTAAAAATAAGAACAGTGTAGCCAAAAAAGTAAAAGAACAAAGCGAGAAGTTGTGGATAAAACTGGAAATAAGGTCACTCTACGGCTTAATCAATAGATATAATAGGGAATTATATGACAGACACATAGAATTGTTAAGAATATACTAGTATGTAGAGTTAGAAGAAATATTATATAATTTTGGTTTGGGGTACGTAGAAAAGAATTTGGAAAATAAAAATAAAAAAATGGTAGATAAGTTAAATAAATTAATAAGAAAGAACGAAGTAAAAAAGGAACACCTCTCTAAGAATAACTATGAAAAAAGAGTAATAAACCTTACAGAGGTAAATTTCAGTACAGAAGAAAAAGAAATGTTAGCAAAAGGCTTAAAATACGCTCCGCCACCAGAATTAAATCAAGAAAGAACGATTATTAAATGCGAAAGCATAATACAAAAACTAGGAAATCAAAATGATAAAAAAAGAATAAGGTGGGAAGTAGGGAATGTAGTAGATAAAATATTTAAGAAAAGTTTATATAATTCAAAAAATGAACAAAAAATCAAATCAACTGTAACTAAAATAAAGAATAAAATAAAAAAGAATGATATTATAGTTACGAAGGCGGACAAAGGAAATACAATGGTACTACTGAGAAAGGACGAATACATAAAGAAAACGGAAGAATTTATAACGGAAGGACCATATGAGGAAATAAAGTATGATTATACAAGTAAGTACCAGTCAAGGATAAAACAAATGATGAAACAGATAACATTTATAGAAGAAAATAAGAAAAAGTATTATAACGATTCATATAAGCGTCCTATCTGAGCGTTATATGAAAGTGTAAGACTGTACGAGTATAGCAGCGTAAGCAAGAGAGAGAGCGTACAATCGCAGCCATCTCACTCTAACCTCGTCACAGCGACGTCCGCTACTGGTACTGTGACGATTTAAATTGTGACAATTAAAAAAAAAAAAATAAAGAAATAAAAAAATTTTAAGTTGCGAACAATTAACCATTTAAATCTCACAATGATAATAAAAAACATGTAGGTACTAAGTGTAAATGGAAGTAGTAATTAATAAGGGCAAAGAAACGGTAAAGAGAAGACATATTGTAAATAATTATTATTGTCGCATTTAACCCTTTGCTTGTTATCAGGCGCCTACCTGTTGATACCGGACTCGACATGTTTACCGAGTCTTCTGTAATTAAAATAATATAGAAAAATAATGTTAATAATTAAAGAATCTGAAGACACAGATAGTCACGAAAACAACTAATTTAAATGATGTATTTTTATCTAGCGATAATTTGTATAAATAAAAAAGTTTTATTAAGAGAGAGACCGGGACTATATTCTCGCGGAATAAACACCCCACTATCTATTGTCCTGTACCAGTGGTAGCGTACGAAAAATCTCTCTCTCGCTATGACGACTCCAAGCAGTGCACACGCACGAGCGAAATGCTCTGTTGAAATGTTATGTAATTGGTTATTAGTTTGGATTAATTCTTATATATTTTACTAACCGCTACAAAAGAGTGTAATATGTAACGTTAAGAGAAAGAAAAATTAAAAAACGTTGTAACAAGAAGAAATATGTGACAACCAATAGTACGAGTGTTAATAACTATAACAGCTATCTTCTCCGATTGACGACTCTTCACAACATCTTGCCTAGAGACATGAATCATCAGAATTACAACTCTAGTAGATCCGACCGATAATGCAGTTCGAGACATCTGAGAATCAACGAGTACCTGTGTAGAAGGCCCACTCTATCCTGCAGACGTTTAAGCCGTGAACAACTGAGACCAGACCTAGACGAGGACGACGCTCTTAGGATTCCCAAGATGTAACCATATGGAGGAGACTTCTACATCCCAAATTAAAGGTGACTCGATAGCACGTCTATCGAGGAATAATAATAATAGTAATTGTAACACAATACTCTCTTAAAGAGACTTTCAGAGACGATTGACTTTATAAGAATATAAAAATTTAAATCTAAGAATTTAATTGTAACTATTCAGGCTTCTTGCAATTGTAACAGTTTAGATTTTAACGTATCGTAGTATAATTAATACCATTCTTCAAATGGAATAATAATGAAACTTAAAAGTAAAAGTAAAAGTAAAAGTAAAAGTAACAGTCTTGCAAGCTAATATCTTGAATTGAATATAATTAATTTTTAAAGTTTAAAGACTAAATACCAAATGGTTACCCGGATCCGGGGAAAAGCTAAATATAATTTGTTGTGATCCCACAGTCTATATAAAGCAATTTAAACAAGTTAATAATTTAATTAATAATGTAATGGGATCTGTTTTTTGAGTAAATGTCATTTGTTTTATTTTAAATGTTTAATAAAGGGAAATCTTCTTGTTGCACACATATACTGAGTACATAAATCAACAGTTTTCCCTTCCATGATTACTTTTATATTTACTGTGTGTTGTTCTGTTTAAATTTCAGCTCGTCCCGAATAAGGCAGCCTGAAGTAATTGGCCGAACCAATTACTTTGGGTTCCCTCTGTTATAACTCAAGAGAAGAGGTTATAGTACGAACATGAAATTTTACTCAATTCAAATTATCAGTTCAACCTGCAATAACTTCCAAACTAATAAATATAGGGCAATTCTGAAAACAGCATTGTATTCAGCAAGTGAAGCTTTATAAGTAGCCGCAATCTCAGTTAATATAATTAACAATTGAAGAAGTTATACGGAAGACGAATGCCATAAGGAATAACGAGAGAATTATGCTACGTAGGAATAAGGTGTTTTCACACACACACAGATAAAGACCTAAGCAACAATATTCTGTGGTCAGATCTTTGAAAACACATTTGCAAATACCTGAAATCAATCAATTTGCAAACACAGGAAGTACGATTTTGACTAGAAATTCTCTGCCGTTTCAAACCTGTCATGGGGTGTTTGCTCGACCTGTTAGAGATTGTCGAGACTGGAAAAACGTATGATTTATTTGAACAACCAATCAGAATCCCGTATTTAAAACAGACGCCAAGTCAAACCGAGGGGTAGCGTTACTCTTCGATCGAATCTTCAATGCGCTAGTCGTGTATAAATTACGTGCAGAAATTTTACAATCACGCAAAGCGGTATTTAAGTGCGAAATTCGAGAAGTAGTCCGCAGTGAAGATGAACTGGTACCGTTCAACAATTCTCGCTGTGTAAAACAACATTTATTAATTACATTAATTAATTAATTAATATTCAGCCGTGAAGTGACCTGAGCAACAGAAAGCGACAGCATCTGTAATTGCCAGAGCATCTTTCTACCGGATTGATCAACATCATTTCTTCTGGGCGAAACCATCGAAAGGACGACCTCTACGGATTCCTATCTTCGGTCGACGCATCAAACAGTAAGAAATAGATTCATTGATCAATGAAATAAGCACTAAACAAATAATAAAAAGCAATAAACAATTTTTAAAAGACACTAAGAATCGCACACTTTGTATTTAATGTGTAAGATTAGTCGTAACATAGAATAGGAGTGTAGAATGGAAAGTGAGGTGTAATATTGGACGTGCAAATTATTGTAGACCTGTTCTTTATCACTGGTTTGGGAGATATCAATCTCTTAATTAAACCAGATAAGAGCAACAGGTCGTTTGAACGTCTTAACCTTTACTTTTCACACACACTCGTTAATTAAAAGTGTTAGGGTAGCAATAAGCCCTACAATTAACATTTTAAAGAGTTTAAAAATAATTAAAACGTTAATTAAACATAATCAAGCCAATTTTAAAGTGTTATTTGTAACGACTCCCCTTGAAAACCACAATCACTGAAAGAATCCTGAGAAATTTGTGTCTCTCTGCTCTGAGCTAAGCTGGAACCGTGTCATTAGTATCTGGGATTTGTTCTGGCGCCCAGGTAAAGTAATCTCACGGGTAAGTAACGTTTTATCTATCATTCAAAATATTAGATAAGACTGTTAGATAAAAGGTAGCATTGTAGTATTTATTGGAAAGTAATCCAACAGCACCAAATTTTAAAAGTCAGGTTAAGATACATAAAGAAGGAAAACCAATTAGACCGATTGTTTCTTTTATTAATGCACCTATTTATAAATTATCAAAGGAAGTTAGCAGAGTACTGAAAGAGAAATATGAATTTGGGACAAAATACAACATAGAGAATAATGTAAAATTGATAGAAAAATTAGAAAATATTAGAATTAATGTAAATACAAAATTGATATCAATGGATGTTAAGGACATGTTTACCAATATCACAGTAAATAAAGTTATTAAGTTAGTAAACGATAATAATAGGGGAGAATACAGGTATAAAAAGCAGTTGATTAAAGTAATTAAAGAATGTGTAAATCAGAACTATTTTAGGTTTAATAACAAGTTTTATATACATAGTCTTCATTATCCCATATTCTTGCTGAAATATACATGAATGATTTTGAAAAGCAATTAATAAGTTCCACTAAGTATAAAGACAATATAAAATTATGATCTAGATACGTTGATGATGTTTTAGTAATTTGGGAAGGAAGCATAGAAGAAGTGCATGAGTTTATAAATGAGGTAAATAATAAGGATAAAAACTTACAATTTAAAGAAGAGACAGGAGGTAAGAAAATAAATTACTTAGATTTAACATAGAAATTAAAGATAATGAGAAACTACAGTTTGGGATATTTAGGAAAGAGTCGTATTCTGATATAATTATACCAAGAGAGTCTTACCACCCTTATAGATATAAAATGGCGGCAATCAATTCATTTTGTTACAGAGCTCAGAAGTGTTTAAAAGAGACCGAATCAAAAGATAGGGAGTTAAAAACGATAAAGGGAATTGTAAGGAATAATAATTATAACACCAACATAGTGGATAAAGTTATGAAAAGGGTTAACATACAAAAAGCTAAAATAGAACAGAACAAAAGAATTATGCAGGGTCATTGATATACATAGGTTCACATACTAGAAAAATTATAAAATGTTTTAATAAATACGGAGTAGATATAGCTATTAAAAAATGTGAAACGGTATTTGATAAGATAAGGAATAAGAATATAGAAAAAATTCCAGTATTACAGAAAAGCGGAAATTATAAATTAAAATGTAAAGACTGCAACAAAGTGTACCTAGGTGAGACAGGACGAAAATTCGTATGCAGGTTGTCTGACCACAAACGTGGAGAAGGTAATAGAACAACCAATTCGTTATCTGCAAGACATTTCATAGAAGACAAACATAAGTTTGTTAATCCTTTGGAAGAATACGAAATTGTAAAAGTAGTAAATAACACAGTTGAAAGGAAGCTTAGAGAGGAGTTAGAAATATTGAAAGAAAGAGAAAAAGGGTTAGACAATTTAATTAATATTAAAATTAAATTTGATAATGAAGAAATATTTTATAAAATAATGAAGAAGTAAATGATATAGGACAGATAGATAAGATTAAGAATTATATTGCATAGTACTAATTGAATGTTTTAAAATAAGGGTGTGTGACTGACCCACGTGTGTGGAGAGGAAGAGGGTAAGTTTAAAAGGATGCACACACACACACACACACGCACACACACGCACACACACACACACGCACACACACACACACACACACAACACTGAAACACAAGGAATTTGCTAGAAAAATATGTAACTGTACAGATGGTGGGACAGGGTTTAGGGGGTGGGGTAGGGACATTTATATTATAGCTTGTTGTGTGTGAGCAGGGTGGGGTGAGAGGGGTGAAGGGTTTGTTTTCACATAATTTCTGTCAATTCCGATCTGACGATGAGCTGTGAAGCTTGAAAGCTCTAATCGGGATAATTTGTATATAGTGGTGTGCAACAGTGATCATTCTGTTAGTAATTATTGTGACGAAGTCACGCGCGGATCCAAGGAGGGGGAAATGGAGGAAATTTCCCTCCCTAAAGGTCACTTCACAGGAAAGTTTTTGTCGTTTTATGATTGTGAATATGATTTAAGAATCATATTACATTATGTAAGTTCATGGTTTTACCCTAAAATTACATTAAATTGAAACTGCACTTTACTAGCGTGTTTTATTTTTGTTTAATACATAACTTAAATGAGTAGTGTTTATTTTAAACTGTACGTTAATATTAATTAAAATAACACTGTACTAACAAATACAAATGTGAATCAATACTTATACAGTAATAAATTTATTGCTTTGGTAATAAAAAAACTGAATTTTAGCTTCTCTCTTTACTATCATTTATACTTTAGATCTTTAAAGAATGGTCTAACTTTTCAAAATACTCCCTTTCCTCTACACTTTTTTCCTCCATAAAATATTCCTTTTCAAAGTCAACACTTTCCTGCCCCAAAACTGTTTGCTGGATCCGCCCCTGGGCGAAGTGTTATGTGTTTTATAATCGTGCGGGACAATTGTAATACAATTGTGTTTTATATTAGTTGACATTTTATTGTGTGTGAACAATTTTTATTTGATTTGGTGTAAGAGACTATCTTGTTGATTGCAAACTGTTTAATTGTGATAATTAAAGCTGGTGATTAGTGACTTAATTGGTGTCTTGTATTTTGTTTTCCACTGTATCACACGACGATCAGTTAGACCGTCGTAACAATATCGAGGATAATGTAATGTTCCAAACACACTCCGAAATCTTAATTAATTCAAAGGGTTCTTGTAATTATATTATAATCACAAAAATAATTTACTTCTTAAGGAGTATAATTTTGCTCTTGCACAAAAAATTAATTATTTTTGGCATAATTATAAAACACACTCACACATTCACTTACAATCAATTGGAAATAACGAAATTTGGTTATTATGTAATTCAAACTGTTGATACATTCTACACGTTTGTGAAACGTGCGTCAGGGAAAGCAGTTTACACTTGAAGAAATTATTATTATTCTTTTTTTAATATTACATGTAGGTCTGTTTATAAAACAACAACGACTTTCATTCGGAGTACGTTTGAATATAAAGGAATAACGTTAATTTTGTCGACAACGGTCGAATCATTCACGCATGTATAATATGACTGACAGTCCCGCGACCCCACGTCATCATCATCTTGTAAAGTAAGTTACATACTATAGCTATTTATAATTGTGTGTATAGACTATCAAGAGATCAAGTCGAAGTCAACTGACATTTCGACTGTAGTTAATAACAATGCCATCATGATTGTGTGGTGGCGGCAGGTTTGTCACCGCAACAATAAGTCAAAAGAATAACGAGCGTGGAAGGTATAAAGGGTTGCGCTATCGTATCTACCCCTTGCGGCGCGCGCGCGCGCGCTCGGCGACTCCAGACACCGTTTTTCATTAGCCCTACTCACCTTTGTTCGGCTCTCATCGCCGCAACTCTGACCCTCACCCTCTGACGTATGCAAAACGTGAACTGGCTAGTTTACGGGGACAAAGAGAGGTTGGTCACAATATAAATAGCTTGGACAAAATTTAACAAATAACGCTGTGCTCGACAAAACTGTTAGAGACAGAAGCAATCAGAGGAGGACAACCGTTTGCAAGACAAGCGGCATTCATGACACAAGTATAATGTTAGAAGGAAACAAAGTATGATTGTATGTATGTATACACTCTTCGTTCTTAGTTCAATCCTGATCTAAACAAACAAAAGTGGCAAATCTGAAACGCTATTGGTCAGGGGCGTTGTCACTGTTTACACAGTAATGTGTTACGTGCATGTGTAGAATGTCTGTACAGTCATGTGAGAGTTACCTTGCCACTTAAATCGGAGCACGTCGTTTTAAGATTTCCTTCTTATCACTGTGTTCTGAATCGTATTGATTTAATTTGGAGCCAGTTGAAAGGATGTGTTGCCCGTCACAACACAACATTAGCTGCTTGGTATAAAATAATTTATTGAGAAGGCGGTAAATGAAACAACGGCGGACAAGTGGAGTCATTGTTTGCAGCATATAATCAAGGAACATGATACTCTATGGGAATTGGCCCACATTACAGACGTCGTTGTGGACAATGCACAATCTTATCAATAATAACGCTGACTCAAGTGATGATACAAGTTCAGACACATATATGGAAGGCATTGAATTACTCTCTGACAGCAACTGATAGTATTCAGTACACTGGCAATTATCACAACTTCTATTTTCGTTTTAAAAAAACTTTACTTTTTTGTTTGTTGCGACATTTAAACGGTTAATAAATAAAAGCCATTAACTGGTGTTATAAAATATTTCACTGTCGGTATGACACTGTCATACAAATTTTACTTTGGTCAGGCCAAATTATTACAATTTACGTGTGTTTATATAGTATCAACATGATATGTACTCTGTCTGTATTCCTTCTGTCAGAGCCTTTAATTCAATCAGTAAATAGCGTTTCAGATGTGCCACACCTGTTTGTTTACATCAGGTTTAAGCTAAGTACGGAAACAGTATACAGCACTCTTGCATCAACGTTTGGTAATGCTAGACGAATAAATACGGAACATCACGAATAGAAGACCTGTACCAAAAGACCTGACAGATGTTATAAAATACGTATACGAAAGTCCATAAATCTCTGTTACAGACCGGATAAAGTGAAGACTTTAAATGAAGTGATTGATAGAGGAGCAGACAAGGGTGATATACGACCCGGACTTATATTTGAACGATACTGTTAAGAAAGTAGAAGCAAAGACTACAAATGATGAACTCCAAAATAGTCTCAATGAATCTTACTGCTAACGACCAGGTCATAATAGCACACGGGGAAGACAGAGTACAAGGGATCCTGTATGAAATACAATAGGAAATCAGAGTGTATGGTCTTACTTCTGTTGTCAAGTCTATGTCACTGTTTTAAAGACTGCTTTCAAGTAAGGCGCAAACTAGTAGTGAAAGATCAAACTAATGGAACAAGTGCATTATTTAAATCCCTTGGATGTGACTTGTCTTACGTTGGAGAGATAGATGTAAAAAACAAAAGTTTAACGTTTAACCACATGTATGGGTCGATAAGAACGTTGTCAGGAAAGAGAAAAGTCGATAGAGGCCCTCTTTTGGAATTTTATAAAGTGCTGGCAGTGCTTTTATATGACGCATGACCTTATGGCAGTAAAATGCAAAGACCCACAGCCTAATACAGGCTAACGAAATAAGATTTGTAAGGTTCGTGCTATACAAGACCTATAAGAACTGTACAGGGCCTATATAACGGAACAAGAATATCTATTAAAAATAACTGGAGAATATCTCAACAAATATCTTTCAGTCAAGATGTTGAACAAAGGTGTTTAACAAGCATTTAACCTACGCCTTTCAACATTTATATCGAAATTTCCTTATACTAAGGAAACAGAAACTACTAGTGACCCCTGTTATTAAGATATCACGACACAGATATTTGAACATGTTACTATTTGCAAACAATTTCCATATAATCAAAATACAGAACTTGCTTTACAAAGATCTGTTTATAAGCTTCATCAGATTTTCAAAACAATACAATATGAAAATCTCCACTACAAAAACAATGGTAATGGCATTTAGAGGCAAGGAAACAACTAGGACAAAAATAATAATTAATGATCAAATTGTAGAACAGGTGAGCCATTTTAACTATTTGGAAAATGATATTGGCTATGATGAGAATGACGACATTTCCACAGGTAAGTTCCACACGATCTGTGGAGAGTCAATCATATTTTGAGAAACAAGGTGCGCCGACAGACAAAACTTAAGTGTTACATAGTTATGGCGGTGTCTGTACTGTTCTATGGCAGTGAATTGTGGACTACCAAGAAACAAGGCAGTAAAATTTAGACCTCGGAAGTGGTGTTCTTAAGAGTTAAAAGATGTTCTAAAGTTGGTCGTACAAAAAATGAGGCCATAAGAGAAGAATTACAAGTTTTTAAATTGAATGAAAGATTAGAAGATCATAAACAACGGTGGAAAGAACACTTAGAAAGAATGTCAGATTCAAGACTGGCCAAGCAAGTCTGTAAATATAAACCTATAGGACACAAATGTATGGGTATACCCAATAAGATATGGCTGGAGAATCTTTGAAGGTGATATAGGCAGCACCTTGCTTATGCCGTGTTGTGAACATGATGAAGATCGGTGCTAGGAGTATCACGGTTAAGAAACATTCTTGGAATATAAATGGCAGCAACACAGACAACATTCGAGAGGCCATATAGAAAGCATGGATAAGAACAAGATACTAAAACAAATTTTGGTTTATAATGCGAAAGAAAGATTGAATACTGGAAGTCCGAAGAGCAGGTGTGTACCAAGCAGTGCGCAACAGAGTGGGGACCAAACCCTAAATAATAATAAGAAGAAAACGGAGAAGAAAAAGAAAATGTTGAAGAAGAAGAGAAAGAAAGGAGATGGAGAGCAGGAGAGGAAGAAGAACTATTTATGTAAGAACAAGTTACACGGAGTAGTATAAAAAAACGTGGATCTTTAGTAATAACACGAAAGATAATAAAACTGTTCAGTATTGAGTTTGTAAGGCGCGCGTGGAAACAAGCAGGCGCTGAATATAGCTACTTGTTCCTATTCATGAAGACGACGACGCAAGCTTCTGACGATAACGTGTAATGGTGAAGTCGTGTTTCGTAATCAGTGTATTTCCTTCTGTGTTTAATTAAACTGTAAACTGGTAGGATGCTGGATGCTGTTGTTGTTGTTTAATTAGTTGAACAACAACATCAAGTTGCGTGAGGCCTAACGTGTAGCGAAGCGAAGTGATGTTTATGACACGAGCAAGTGATGAGACGAGCGGCAGATAACTTGTGACAGCCACGTATACACCGCCTCGAGACTCGGGCTGAAAAATGCTGGGCGCTTAAGTAACCGACTAATTTATACTAAGCGGTCCCAATTTGTCTGCTCATCGTACCCTACCGGCTGTTTTGTAACAGTACGTGGATTTTATTGGCATCGTTAAATTAATACGTTTTGTTTTATAATTGTTGTTTTTTTAGAGAAGTTTTTTTTGCTTCTGTTTTGTATCGCGTGCCGTGTACGACTGGCTGGAAGTGTGGGGTTGGATCCTATTGAATACGCCAAGTAAAGAAGTAAACTTATTATGTTAGTATGCTGTCTCTATACCAGTGGTTCCCAAAGTGTCCGCGACAATGTTTCAGGGGGTCCGCGGATACTGTTAAGAAAAAATAAAATATACCGTAATTTTCTCCGATGTTTATAGTCTAAAATCTAAATTTTAGAATGTTAAATCAATTAGTAGAAGTTTCCAGTATTTTTTTTGCAAACTAATTGTAATATTGTAAAAGTAATTTCAAACTAATGATTTTAATAATGTCTTTAAATCATGTCGCGTAGCAGATCTGTTTGTCAGCCGAACTGCCTAGAGCGCTACATCAACGCAGAACTGATCGCGCTGTTCTAGTCCACGTATATAAGCACTGCATCTCGCGTACAAACACTGTATCTAAGCATAACGTTTTTCCATGTAGCTGGTTTTACGCCTAAGTAGCTGGATTTCGACACGTGTGGCTAGAAAGATAGAGCCGAGGTTGGCAAAGTTAAGAAATAAACTTGATGTCGAGAGAGACTTAATATTGAAATTATCAGACATTAAACCTAATATTGCAGAGCTAATTGCTCAAAAGCAGCTTCATTGTTCACATTAAGCTGATATTAAACTGTTTGATATCATTAATACTATAATTTTGCAAAGAATTTTGACTTTAATACATTTTAATTAAAATATAAGGGTTTGTATCATATTTACTGTTTGATTTATTTCATAACTCAGACTGGGTCCGTGACATTTTTAATTTTTTTTAGGGGGTCCGCTGACTGAAAAGTTTGGGAACCATTGCTCTATACTGTTATATGTGTAGCGACAATTGATCCCCCAAGAATTGTGAGATTTCGGGTCTTCAGTGTACTGACTTCGCTCCGACACGATCCTTTTCTTTAAACAATTTTCTGTTTAAAAAAAAAACCATTCTGCTGTTGCAGGGTTCTCCTACTTAATCCAGTGTTTGTTTTAGACATTATTTTTTTGTAACCGTTTGTCGATTAAAGAAAAAATTATTTTTATTTTCTTCTGATCACGCCCGACTTAAGTTCTGTATCATCGGTCTTAACCTTTTAATTTTTTGTATTAATTTTATATTTTTTTTTAGTATTTATTTTTTGAATTAGCCTACTTGTTCTTCATATTATTATCAGTCTTCATAGGCCTACAGCTGATTTACTCAGTAGCTTTACAGTTGAAAATATGAGCGATTG
Source organism: Magicicada septendecula (assembly GCA_034769895.1). Taxonomy (NCBI): domain Eukaryota; kingdom Metazoa; phylum Arthropoda; class Insecta; order Hemiptera; family Cicadidae; genus Magicicada; species Magicicada septendecula. The sequence continues at coordinate 777,638,710 of CM068368.1, forward strand.
CGATTAAGAACTCTTATGATTTTCCTTTGCTCACACTGCCCGGCTAGTATCTTGATCCTCCTTCTTATATCAGATACTTATATATTTTTACAGGTTTAGTTCCAACAACCATAACTTCACATATATCTTCTCCATTCCCACTGTTCTGTTTTAATGGTCTTAAATTTCCATATGTCTGAATTATAGAAGGCGAAGACAACACGACGAATCCGCGATGCTATCCTTCAACCGTATTACCGTGTTTGACAATCGCCTTTACATTATAACGATACCAAAGACGAACTAGAAGCAATGATTGTGTTCTGTCAGGTCTTAAACTTAACCTGCGTATCCAAAAGTATCCTCAAAGTAGTCGAGAAGAGGACGAAGAATCCGCTCAATGTCGATGTTTGAAAAATCGCTCTTTTCAAGGACCTCGAAACTGTTGACAGTCGGTAAGCAGCCAACTGAAAGATCGAAGTCCGGGTTTATTCAATTACAACATCTTTCAGACATTTCTGGAGTCTCTTGAATTTTTCAAATGATGTACTGACATAAGTGAAGGAAGCATACCACAGGCCTCGCTATCAGGAAAAGCCAAAAAAAAAAAAGTTAAGAATACAAACAAACAAGTTAAAAAACTAAGACACAAGACGTAAGTCTTAAAAAAAGGTAACATATTAGTGCCGGTTGGCTTGATAAGAAGAAAATGTAAGATATTATTTTCTTTAATGATTGAACACTCATATAAAAGAAGAAACAAAAGCACAAAAATTGATTAAGCCAAGAAAGTCAAAACCCTGCTAACGTGGGGAGATATTTTTTGTCTAAAAAGAAAATTATATGAAAAACATGAACCGAGACAAAACGATGTCAGTATTCGGAAGACAGCCTGACAACCGGACAAATGTGCGGGGAGCAACTGTCCGGGGAGCAATATTCTCAGGGGAGGTATTCTCCCGGTAGGAACTGTCGCGGGGACAATTGTCCAGGAGCAATTTTCCGAGAAGGAATTTTCGTGGAATCCTTGAAAGCGATAAAACAGTGTTTTAAAACGATACACTGTTTGAAGTCTTGTTACAGCGCATGATTTGAGCGTGCTGAGCATGATTGATACGGGGCGCGGTTCAAAATCGTGAACTGAGGCATGAAATGATTATTGGCCATACTATTCATGCACGCGTAATAAAAAAGAAGAATTTTCATGGTGAACAGTGATGAAGAATTTATTAAAGTACTTATCAGGACACTGAGGAGCAACTCATAATTATTTATACAAAAATTAATTCCTCGACTACGAAAAGTACTGAAGCATCAATATAAAACGAAATTCCTATGTTACTATAAAAGGAAAATCTCCACTAAAAACTGCAACATTATAATTGTTTAACAATAAAGACGATATGAATAACCTATAACTCTTACATTAATTTTCCTACAAGAAAATTTTCTTCGTTTACTTCTTAAAGGAGAAAAATGAATAAGAAAAACAACCCAAACATTTTGTTGTCGTTTATATAACTATACAGTCATTTATAATCAAACGAACGAACATACTACCTAAGCGCAATGCCGACTTCTTTGCACACACGATTAGTAATTTTATTTTAAGGCTTTTTTGTTTAATAATTTTTTGTGGGTCCATTATAAAAAATAACGATACCAATCTCGACAGATCTGTCCATATTTTACACAATACGGTGTGCAATGTCCGCTAGTTTAGTTTTAAATTTTCTAATTTCTGTGACTCACCACCGTCCCAGATTCAGTACGAGTAGTCCATCCGTTTTAGAGTTACTAGGTAACAAACAAGGGAACGAAAACATTACCTAAACAATACTGTCTTGCTGTTGCGTAAAAATAGCAACGTATAATCTTATTTTAGTTCTAACTCATGTCAAAAATAATTTTTAATATTATTGAAAATAATTTCTACACAGGCTTTGTTTTTTTTTTTTTAGTTTGTTTGCTAGTTTCGGTAAACCATGTCCTGTAGAATTTATATTGGTTGACTTTTATGGTTTTGTATACTGTACAGGAAATAATCAGGTCTAAACATTAATACGATACGTTACACGAAGTGAATATCAAAAGGAAAGAGACTTAAAAAAATGTAAAACTGTCAGCTATCAGGAAAAAGGAAAAGAGAAAATCCACATCGTTTTCTCTGAGAGAGACAATGAAACAAAATCTTCCAAAGTACCAATCGTACGAAGAAAACTAGAGAGATATTCAGAAACGGAAACTGGGTTACAAGAATAGAAGTCGGACAACTGGTATATACAACCCTTATATACAACCGTGTTACCTGGCCAGGTAATAATTAAGATTAAGGTAAGTAGAAAAGCACGGGAGATGTAGATACTTCATACCGTGTTACTGCTGAAGTCAACTATTAATAACTGTGCGCTTTCTCCGCTCGTGTCAGTCTTGCGGTTCTCGTTCGCGGAATTAAACGGGGAAATTAAATTACCAGCGAATGTTTAGGAAGCAGTGGCTGAGCGTGGTGCGGGTGTAGGGGCAGCGGAAGAGAGATCCTTTCTACAGTAATTCTCTAGCTGAACACATCAAACAGTATATACTGGTGCAATGTAATAAACCTGTACAAACCGTTGTCTCGCATCATTTGTTTTAAGTGAACATGGAAAATAACTGTTGGAACACGTTATAGTACGAGTTTGGCTAGATTACTTACAGAATAATCGTTACAGGTTACTGTTCCTAGATTTTGAATGTCCTCACTCACGTCTCTCCACTCAGCTCGTTACAGAGTTAGCCTGTCTCTGGGCCTCACTCACGTCCACTCTCCACTCAGCTCATTACAGAGTTAGCCTGTCTCTGGGCCTCACTCACGTCCACTCTCCACTCAGCTCATTACAGAGTTAGCCTGTCTCTGGGCCTTCTTTCTTCTACGAGACTTACGCCGGCTTGTCTCGCTGTGAAGTGACATAGGCGTGCCTTATAAACTTATTTTAGTAAACACATTTTTTATCTACAATTCCTTTTTTTTATGGAAAACATTCATTCTGCGTTTTATATATGACACTTTGATAACACAAATGCAGTCTCACAATCCGAGAGGTTCGACTATCTTCCGATCTGCCCAAGTTTTAGACGAATTGGTAGCTTTTATGAACATCATCAAAGTACTATCAAAATTTTACTTTGCTTGAAACGGTCTGATCTTTCCATCAAAATCTGTTTTTGAAGTGTATGTATAATATAATAAAATACATATAAACACTAGGCCTACTATTCCCTCGTCTGATTTCATTATCCGTTCACTCTTACTTGAGTCTTAATTCTTTATAGCAAATCTCTCTTATTTCAAACACATAGGAGCAGCATTTACATGTTGAATCAGTTCACTCGCCACTAGACACCGAAGGTCTCACTTCTGGCCTGTGTCCCACGACACACCCGCTTTTTTAAATATAATTGTTGGTTTTATTCATTAACAATATTCTCAGCACATTTCGTTGGATATCAGTAAAACCAATGTATAGATTTGTTTATCGTGTTACACAGTACTAGCTGATTAGTACTGGTGGAATTATTGCTACTGTTGTGTTGTACCGTAGTTACTTCCTCAGTTGACTTTTGACTATCAGGACAGCTGTCATGTTCGTTAGACACGATCTTGATGGACACAAAGTACAATAATCTCGTCTTGTATTGTAGACGAAACTGGTAGAATTGTTTGAAAAACAAGCGAAGTACAATCAAACGAAGAACACCGGCGTATTACAGACTTGGGCATCAGTCGTGTTACATAAATTGATACCTTATACCTACAAGTACATAAATTATACTATAAGAGTGTTGTGATAAAATATAAAAAAAAAGGAAACATGCGGCATATTCGGACGCGAGGAATTACGGTCTCGGATAGAACCAGGCCCCGGCCACGTGGATGTTAACGCTCGAGGCAGCAGCAACAGCAACAGCAACAGCAACAACTCAACAGGAAAGTCGTGTTGCATTGAGTACGATTCGACGGAATGAGTTATACGTGCAGCTCCAAGTGGATTTATTGTAGAGCTCCCTGCCGAGCGTTTGCATACGGCAGCCAGCGCTCTGCGTTGCGTAAACAGCCCGTCACTGCTGCCCTTTTACAGTGTTACTAAACAAAACGAACAAAATTTCTCCAGTTTTAATAGAGCAGTCGCGACTAACATAGAAATGTTGCTCCCACGGGTACGACGTAATAAATACGAGGAGTGACAGCGGTCTGAAAAAGTCGCGTACAATTAGTCACAGGACGACGCGATACGATAGTCATCTGCGGTCGGTTGTTTGGTTGGGCGACTTCCAACGCGGCCGGTTCTCGCGTATTAATCATATCGTAAGTCAATGTGTGTGTGTGTGTGTGTGTGTGTGTGTGTGTGAAGAAGCGCAGCGCTGTCTCGAGTGCATCACGCACTTCACAGATCACGATTATTTCGTAACGCGTGCGCACTCGACAGAACTTTAACCCCGTGCGCGATGCAAACACGTCTCTCGCATTCCACCACTGACTCTGTCTTTATACGTACTGAACGTGAGAATGCCGTTTGCACGTCACGCGATCTCACTGGTTAAAAAATTATATTTACAGGGACGGAGTCCAGAATAACAGTTACAGAAAAAAACCCCTGATTGCGTTCGTGGACAACATCAACGTTGTAGGAAAGCGAACGCATTGTCAGGAAACTAGCAAAAGTTAAAAGAAAAAACACTGTCAAGTTGGACACGAAATAAAGGTTTCTAAAAACCAAATATTAGCGGGCGAAATGATGAGAAGACATGAACAAACTGGACAGTCAATGAAAACCATATAGATATAGTAAGTGAATTCACATACCCAGGAAACAAAATGAATAACGGTACAGAACAGAAGATTCGATACAGCGTAACAAAAAGAAATGTAGCTTTGTATAAAGCCTTTTAAATACAAATTTACAAGTAAAACCACAAAAAATAAGAATAGGCGGATGACTGATAAGGCAAACTGTCATCTATCGTTGGGAAGCGTGGACACTGATAAAGGAAACGGAAGACAATCTGCCCACTTGTGAAGAAATTTCCAAAGAAACATGTATGGCGCTTGAGGCATAACTAGAAGCTAAGCCTTCTATATAGTATCATATCACAATAAAACGACTTAAACGGGCAGAACATCACACGACAGTTTTTCGCCCGTAGTACTGTGGAACAACCGAATTCCGAAACGCTTTTTGAATTTTTTCAATCAATCTATACTTCCCTGAAAATCATCTTTTTCCATAATTTCTCTGTAGAAGAATTTTGCTTTTTCCTTAAGAATTTTTTCCCGAAATAGGCGTATGTCGATTACGCTCTTGTAGGAACCAAGTGTATAGGCTATATTCAACTTGAGGGAACTAGACCGTTTTTAATGTGTTTCTTACACATTTTTTATTTTCATTGTTTTTTACCCGTGTATCGTAGCACGGCCAACACCACATTCATTAGCAGGTTAAATAATGTATCACGGTTTTCAAGTCTTTTTAAAATCTCGTTTTTCTGAAGGCTTGTTAATGTTTTATGTTTGTCTTTTGCACTGTGACGACATTTTGCACTCACGATCTTAAATTACGTAAACACGGCAAATAACTACACCAAGAAAAAAATAATTGCAAATAGACGGTACTGTATACAGCGAGGGACTAATGATGCAAGTGACGTCTATATGGACAGCGACTTGTTTCCCCCTCCACGCTCCCCTGCACTAGCCTAAAACGCCGGACTACCGTAGTGCCGGATTACAGAGAATGTACTGTATTTGGATTACAATAAATGTTTTAATGTTAAATTTTGAGAATGGATTTCGGACACTTGGCTTCAAATTTTTAAATGGTCGCCATATTTACAATTAATTTACATCTGTATATATATTAATTAATTGTTATTTTTATATTTAAAATTTTAACGTTCCAAAGTGTTCGTTTATTTACCTTTGGGGGCATGTTTAAAAAAAAATCTACATTATTTGAATATAGACATTTATGTGACTTATTAATTTCTTCTTGGGTAAATTTAGTTTACATGTTTAAGTTTTTGTATAGATATTTTTGTTGTGTAGATATTAATTTTTAATAGTTTTTTATTTAACAATATTTAGAACCAGTCAGGATTGTTCAAAGGAAGTACGCAGCATATTTGGCAGGAAACTCACATAAGTAGCAGCATTCCAAAACTTAATAAACGTAGGCCTAATAAAAAATGTATGTATATAATTATCAGAAAATGTTTCTCATGCAAATGTTAAAAATGATTTCTTACAAAATCATGTTCGTCATCATCTGGTGTAGACTAATAAATAAATTAACGGAACTGAAGCTTTATCTGTTCCTGTAGTACATTTTTGATGTTTTTAATATGCGATTGTATCTATATATAGTATGATGTGGAAAAGAAGAAATTTGCTAATTGTAAATTGTCCCATTTCTTAATGCAAAGCGAAAATACGTGTTGTTTTCATTTGTGACGTTAGGTGATACTGGTTTTGAGTTTTTAGTTTACTGCTGGATTAAATAAAAGCCACGGTTGAGGAAAACAACGTTTAATGTGTAGACTATATACAATGCTTATAACACGGTAATACTTAAAATAAAGAACCTAGCGACTTTGAGTTGACAAATTAACAAGACTACAACAGCAAAAATACACTGAAAAATACAAATATTTATGGTTAATGGAAAACACAAAAAAAAACAGTGTATTAAGGAATGACAACATACGCTCTACATATTGTAGGCCTATATAATGAACGTTTCTTTTTGGTTAGTCACAAAAGGAGTACTTGTTGAAAAAGAATATTACCGAAAAAAAAACGAGTTCTGCCACCAAAAAAAGGAACGTGTATAGTAATAGGCGAGGGAGGGCCCTTGGGTCACCCCGTCTTACTTTCGAGTTCGGTGGTTTTCCAGTGATCTATTCACAGAAAAAACGATCACTACTGGGAAAACGAGTTATACTGAAAACCGAGTTCTGCCACAAAAAAGGAGACATGTATAGTAACAGGTCTCGCTCTTGAGTTGGGTTTATCGTAGCTTCAGTCAAAAAAACGAGTTTTACATTACACACGTATCGCTTTCCACGAGTAATTTAGGTCTCATGTTAGCCTAACAACATCAACTGTTGACGCCACAAGTACGAAACTGTGATATACTACTGCTACAGTCATTTTTCATTAAAAAAAGGACTAAGAACACCTACTGCAACCGCCAGCCAACTACTTTACAACATACGAAATTAAAATTTGTATAATTCTATCAACTACATAAAATTATGTGCGATATTCACTAAAGATGGAAGCCAAACAATCGCATAATCGAAATATCGAAAATGACTGCAGGAGCTGATAAAGGTACAGTACCAAATTAACTTTAGGTAATCGTTTCATACTTAAAGTAACATCAGTGTAGGCCTAATTGTTGAAACGTGAAGTTTCTGCACTGTGTAGAAAATGAGCTAAGAAATGAAACATACGCCAACATTTATAACATTTCCGGCGTATGAAAATAATTATTTCTCTGATAATTTTGTATTATGACCGTAGAAAACGTAGGGAGTTACAATTTAACAAAACGCACGCACCCGCACACATTTCTTCGCCCGTCAGTTCATACTCTTTTAGCTTATGATTTTTTTGTTAATCCGTCAGTTCGCAAGAAAAACACATTAATAACGGCAACTCAAGGAGTTTTCTATTTTATATCGTGTATAACAGCAATCAAATAAAGCAAATCACAAAAAAAACTCTCTGAATGTAACTAATATTTTCTAAGAAATAAAACATGTAAACACAACTAAATTTAAAGGACGGTGTTAACAGAAGATAGTGCCGTGCTCTCCCAACAACATGGCTCTATTGAAGTAGTACAGTATATAAGGCTGTATACTGATTACTGTCAAACTATCAACTAAGAGTTTATCCAGTTATTCATTTGCATAAATATAGGTACGGTCTATTAAATTTATAAGAACATTAAAATTTATGTAATTTTTAACCGTTTAAGTTAATGGATTACTGTGTAGTCAAGATTATTATTACAGTTTTATTTATTATATATACTATTTGTTATTACATTTATTGTTATATATTATTTGTCGTTACATATATTATTACGTATTGCATTTATTATTGCATATACGCTTAATATGTTATTAAATAACAATAATGTATCTCCATGCTATGTATTTATAATATTTGTGTAGTATAGGGCAATATTTATCATTCTATTTTGCATTATTGCTAATATTTAAACAAATATCTAATGTAGTTTTTAAATCGTACAAGTTCCTGTGTATTTTGCTGCAATGTTTGTCTTCACTAAGCATCTTCTAGTGTAATATATTTTACTGCATCTGTATGAGATTTCTGTATGATATATAAATTCGTTTTTATAATTTTTGTGGTCGCTAATGACCGATTCTGTTGCAGCGACCTAATAAATAAATAAAACATGCTTCTCTTCCTTCTTCTTCTTCTTCACCTCTCAAGATTTCGATTTTCAAAACTTAACTATTTTTAAGTGATCTTACAAAATCTGTCTTTCCTGTCGATGTCTACGAAAAGACGTTCTTCTTTTTATGCCTTCCGAGAAGAACATGTTTTGTCCAGTTGTGGGCAGTACGGTCATTATTGTCAGCACAACATTTTCCTGTCCATCTCCGATGTATCGATAACGCAATATAAAACGAGGAAGATGTTTTACACAAGTTCAATTGTTTGGGATCTATAATAAAGTACAGAACTGATTGTGAAAAACACAGGTAAAAACTAAATTAGTATATCCTGCTATTTGGGACACATTAATATCCAAGACAGTTAGAAAACGTGATAAGGTATGAAGCTATAATGGAAATGCTCTTACTACTACTTACTACCTAGGATGTCTTAATAATTAATTATTGCATTGGATTTTAATAATTAATAATAGCAATAATCATAATCAAGCAACGACAATGTGAATAATTTGCATAAGTTCAACCTTATGTGCGGGACCTTATAGGCGAACCCTTAAGTCAGCAAGTAAAGGACCATGCCTAAAATTCTACAAGATGATGGCTCTTCCCACACGTCTTTGTGGGTCTGAGAATTGGACTTTAACGAAAGGCCAGGCCAGTCGCATCCAAGCGGCTGAAATGAGATTTCCCAGGCACGTAGTAGGGTATACTCTCCACGATCATAGAAGAAATACAGATATACGGCAGGAACTTAATATTATGAGCATACTCGACAGGATCGCCCAGTGTCGGATGAATTGGTGGGAACATATTTGCCGAATGGACGACTGTCGCATCCCCAAGCAACTGTGGAACTATAAGTCGAGTGGACGGAGAGGTATGGGACGTCCGAGTGACCACCTCTAGTCTTTGCCTATTTGAGACCGGAATAGACCATCCTTGGTTTAATCCTTGAATATGATAATAATGATGAATAATCATAATCATTATCCGTTAATTCATTCAGAAACCTCTGATGATACAGATATTTTCAGTAAAACGTGTGTCAAGTTAAAATGAAACGATAAAACATAAGAACATTCTACTTGCAAAAGTAATTATAATTTGTGTGTTTTCAAGAACATATCATCCATGTTCATATTAAATTTGAAAATATTGTAACACGTAATATTTGACCGAACGTTAATTTCTGTCAATCTCGAGCAACACGAACACGTGCAACGCATATTTCACAGGATTCATATCGGTTGTTTAAACAAACGCGACTTGAAATATGCGCTACAATTAACAACAAATTACGGGGGTGTTGAAGTAAAAAAGTTTACACACACAGCGGCGGCGGTTTTTAACACCCGTGTCCTTGGCGGCTGCCCAAACCGCACCCGCACCACGCTCCAGCTGGGCAGCATAGATTTTGACAGACGCTGTCAACGGACCGCTGTTTAACGTTCCTACGTCCAGAACCGCTGTAATTTTTTTCATCTTTTAATAGCGATTTTATTATATCTCATCGTATACAGTATTTGAACAACGAACACGATAGTTAAGTCTAGGCTATGACTGGTCGTATTGCGCGACTAAAGATGATTGTCAACGTAAAACAAAACAAAAAAAATATGGAGAACCATACATGACTTCCATTTTGTAAGATTTATATTTAAAATTAGTACTTGAATTCGGCTCAATAATTTTATTGATTTAATATAAAATATCGGTATGGAGAATCATACATGACTTCCATATTCTAAGATTTATATTTAAAATCATTTTCGAAATGAAATATTACCACAGAAACTACTTCTTTCTACTTACTGCTTCAGCCTTAACCACAGTACTGTGGTCACTAACGTATACCACCTCACGTTATCGCACTCGATTTTCACTGATGATGGAAGTCGATGGCATTGCCGAAACGTCTGGTTTTGTAGAAAACATTGGACTACGGCCAAATATCCCGGGAAGGAATTTTAACAAAAACTACTTCTTTGTTGCCGATAACGTTGTACACATATATATAGAAAATATGCATAAAATGATATAAGTTAATGATTGTATAAGTTAATGATTGATCTCCATTAAGTAGTGCTCAAGATTCCAAAGTTTTAATATTATGATGTCCGTAATTAAAACATCAGAGCAGGTTTAGTGTGTATGAGGGTACACCGTGGACAAAAATTTTCAACATTTCCTATTGAGCGTTGCTTAGAGTAAAGCTGCGAATCTACAGTGTACGTTTCACAGAACAAACACGCGGAAAAGAAGGAGCGCTCCGAAGTCACTCATGGACCCTCAGCATCTTGCAGGGGGTTCATTCCCTAAAGACGAAAAGTCTGTCTATGAGTCGTTCCTCTGTAAACACGTGCAGTTACACTGCCCAGCGATCCACAGGAAGCAAATCGCTATCCACGCTGGACACTTTTTCGGCTTGCACGCGTTATGTTGGTATGAGTTTCGGCACTTTCCATTTAAAAAGCGTGCAAATGTAAGAAAATAAACATGAATGAGGCCAGAAATAACGCGAATTGTGTGTGTGTGTGTGTGTGTGCGTGTGTGTCTTCCCTGCCTTTTTATTGCGGTAGTCATAATAATAAAATGGAAACGTAAACATTACGTAACTGAGATATGCTTGCCTGCCACGAACGATATATTTTCTCTCATACATGATTACCATTAAAATGAAAAAATTATAATTTTATTGCCTGGCAACAAAATTATTTTATTTTTAACAATTACCATTGTTTGAAAAAGTTTAAATGAATTTTCAAGTACTTTACTGTTGTTAAAACGTAAAAGGTTGCAGGTAAACTACCCCTTCCCCTTAACCGATCTTCACCAAAATCAAAAAGCCTTGCGTTCCCTATAATTCAGGGATGTATGTAAAAAATTATTTGATTCTGTTTGAATATGCGGCAGTTATCGTTCGTCATAGAAAAAATTACCCTTGTTAAAACATAAAACGTTGCAGGTAAACTACCCCTTTCCCTTAACCGACCTTCACCAAAAACAACAGGTCTTGAGAACTCTACAAATCAGGGCTGTATGCAAAAAATTATTTGATTCTGTTTGAATTTGCGGCTGTTATCGTTTGCCATAAAAAATACCCTTGTGAAAACATAAAACGTTGCAGGTAAACTACCCCTTTCCCTTAACCGATCTTCACTAAAAACAATAGGTCTTGAGAACTCTACAATTTAGGGCTGTATGCAAATAATCTTTTGATTCTGTTTGAATTTGCGGCAGTTATCGTTTGCCATAGAAAAAAACTACAGATAGACACACAGACAGACAGACAGAGACACACACACACACACACACACACACACACACACACACACACACTTTTCGAAAAACGACTTTTTTCATGTTTTGAGTGTAGTACAATCAGAATTTGCAATAATCTCGAACACGATTTTTTTTGCCATCACCATACTTCCATTTCCTTAAGGAATATGGAAGTAAAAAGACTTTTGAAATTAATACTTACGAAAAATTAATCTCAAATATTTTTAAACACTTATTAAAATTTGGTTACACAATTTTTGTCACCGAAAAATATTTCACAGCACAATGTATATAAAGTTATTTAAAAAAAAAAGTTAATTACTATAGTGCGTTAGAGTTGTAAGTTAGTCGCCCGGTGGTTTCTGCAGAAAGTTTCTGAATAGACTTCTAATGAACACAGAAATTGATGTAATTAAAAATTCAGTTTTGCTGACCACGTGATGTGTGTGTGTGTGTGTGTGTGTGTGTAACGTTTCATAATTATTATTATTTACGAATACAAGCCTGTGTTTATATTTAACGCAACTGTATTGCATAAACCACCAGCTAGGTAATAGAATTATTGTATGATTCTTGCCCTATGTATAATTGTTGCGCAGCAATTTTATTTTTCTTTAATATATAAATGAGCAAGACGTTGATGGCATGAAATAACTAAATAAAATTGAAGAAATAAATCATCGGGTTATTAATTGTTACTTTTAAATTATATATCCATTCACGATCAGCACCAGCAGGTCCATCGGGGCCGCGACCGAAATATTTTGGTTTTTTGGCCTCAGGCTAACTTCATCCTGTTAACTTTCCGTTTCCGTTGCATGGTGCGCGCGCATTTCGTTACATACAAAAAATTTCACTCTCAACGCTCCTAAAGAAGTATAACTTCAAAAATCGGTATGGAGAACCATACATGACTTCCATGTCCTAAAATTTATATTTAAAATAATTTAAATATTAATTAAATAAGTGGATGCTTGAGTTCTGAAGAAATTACGTATCAGCTAAAATGGTACCACCATGTCAGGTGGATTAAGTCTATCCTCAACCTTCGTTAGGAATGACTGTACTTTTGAATAAAATGTCTGTAGGTCGAACGAAGAGCTAGCTAAAGGTAGCTGCGATCTGATTCCTGTAATGAAATTGGACTCTCGCTGCGAGGGACCGAGGGATGACTATAGTGTTATCAAAGTCTTTCCTGTCAATACTATACTAGTTATTTTTCTTTTTTAAAATCGAGTCTTGATTTTTTTCTTTCCATTTGTCTTCTGATTTCCTGAACGACTATTCTGTTCACCCGTATAATTATAAATTTCTCAGCAAAACATTTCTTCCTTAATACGTTTGTGTCGCCTGTTTAACACCCACCATTCTGATCCATGTCGTAACGTTATTTTCCACACAGGCTAGTAAATAACTAGCCATCAGGGAGGTCAAAATATTTTCAAGGAGGGGAAAACAATTTTCCAAAGGAGAAAAATATTTATAGGCCTATATTTTTCATACATACACACGTGCACATTTATAATTCTCATATCATAGCCTAATAGAAATAAGTACACAGATTGTATTAATTGCTTTAATATAACAACACTCCCCAGCGATCCACAAGAAGGAAATCGATGTCCATCTTTTCGGCTTGCACGCGTTATGTTGGTGTGGGTTTCGGCACTTTCCATTTAAAAAGCGTACAAACATAAGAAAATAAACATGAGTGAGGCCAGAAATAACGCGGATTTTGTGTGTGTGTCCTGCCGACTTTTTTATTGCGGTAATCACAATAATAAAACTTTGGAAAAGTAAACATTACATAATTGAGATATGCTTGCCTGCCAGGAACGATATATTTTCACTCACACGTGATTTAAATTAAAATGAAAAATATAGAATTTTGTTAAAATGAAATGAAATGTTTCCATAGAAACTACTTCTTTGTTGTCAATAACGTAGTACACATATAAAACTTATAAAAATTTACCTCGTCCATCAACTACCATTTTAATTTATAAGAAAAATTACACCCTCCCCCCTTCAACTACCCTTTTCATTTATAGATATTTCATCTACCTTTCTACAGCGGATTATTATGACCTTCTTTTCAGGATACTTTATCAAAATTAAGCACTTTACTCTTGTTAAAACGTAAAACGTTTTAGGTAAACTACCCCTTTCCCTTAACCGATCCTCACCAAAAACAATAGGCCTTGAATCCTCTACAACTCGGGCACATATTTATACAAAAATTATTTGATTCTGTTTGAATTTGCGGCTGTTATCGTTTGCCACAGAAAAAATTCCACACACACACACACACACACACACACACACACACACACACACTTCGAAAAATGACTTTTTTTCATGTTTTGATGGTACCTAGTACAATCAGAATCTGCCGTTATCTCGAACACGATTTTTTTCGCCATGACCATACTTCCATTTCCTTATGGAACATGGAAGTGAAAAATTATCTCCTTCCCCTTCAACTATCATTTTCGTTAATAGAAAATTACCTCCTCCTCCTTAAACTACGCTTTTATTATGAATATTTCGTCTACTTTTCTACAGTGGATTGTTATGACCTTCTTTTCAGGATAGTCTATTTATCAAAATTAAGTACTTTACTCTTGTTAAAACGTAAAACGTTGCAGGTAAACTACCCTTTCCCCTTATCCGATCTTCACCAAAATCAATAAGCCTTGAGTCCTCTATAAAACAGGCACATAAGCAAAAACTTATTTGATTCTGTTTGAATTTGCGACAGTTATCGTTCGCCATAGAAAAAATTCCACACACACACACACATTTCGGGAAATGACTTTTCTTCATGTTTTGAGGGTAGTACAATCGGAATCAGCCGTTATCTCGAACACGATTTTTTCGCGATCACCATAGTTCCTTTTACTTACGGAACATGGAAGTAAAACACACTTCATCTCACAATAAACCATACAGTGAGATGAAGCCGTTTATACAGCCGACTTAGGCTATCAAAGCAACTCTTATGAGTCGTAATTAAGTTTTTAGCTCTAGCCATACAGTCGTGCTGTTGACATTTTCCTGTATAACTATAACAAAAGCCTACATTGACAGGTAAATGACAACACGATGGGTCAACTTCACTGAAGACGATAAGCTGCAGTTGCTGAATGCTATATATGATAACGCCGAGTCCACGCGGACAAGATACCTTCCTATCATTTTACTAACGGGACAATCTGATCGGCATACGCGGGGAGTATCACTGACCCAGTGGTGTATCGTTGCCACGAATCGATTGACAGGAATCCTTTGCGCTCCCCCCTCCCCCTACTACCCTTACTTAATTCATATAATTGTTCCTGCTTTAATTTATAATCCCTCCTTATATTTCTGGTAACTACTAAAACTATATAACGTAAACAGAATAACTTTTTTTCTTGTATGATGTATACTCAATTAATAAAACAACTTTTGTTTCAAGTAATAGTGTTATTTATTATTTAGTATCTTTTATATCTTTGATCAGCGTAAAAAAATACTGATTATCAGACATGTCGCTGGTAACCAATTATATTTTTGTCATTTATTAAACTTACACGCGTCTTGAAGAAAGTACAAATTTTATTAAATTTCAATTCACGCATACACCGAATGTTTATATTAAATTTTATATCGTATATTTTATTAACTAATCTCATATTTTAAAACAAACCAAAAATCTATTTCACCTTTAAAACTTTCTGTCATCTGCTTATAGATTTGCAACTTGCAATAATTTTAGTATAGAATTAATATTGGCACTGGAATTAACAAAAAATATTCTGGGATAAAGACATTTTATTTTAGAAAAATAGGATTTTTGTATTTCATAACATTATTTGAAACGCGTTTCTTAACTGGCCTTGGTGCATTCTTAACTGGAATTACCGGTCTATTGTACAGTTAACCAAATAGTGTATAATCTCAAAGTACATCATTAGGTGCTGGTATAATAACAGTAAAAGTATGAGTGTATTTGTCTTTGATGTTAAATACATACACAAAAATCTGGTTTTACATAAGCTCAATAGTTTATACCCGTTTGTAAAAAATTATTTGCGCGGGCCCCCCTAGTCCGCAGGCCCCCCGCATCTGTTACACCACTGCACTGTTCTGAGAATAGAAAAAGACAATTAAGAAAATAAAATGCAGTGAAAAATAGATATTTTCTCTTTGTGATATCCTCAAAACTTCTAGTCGCATCCACTTTTACAGCTCAAATTATCCTTCAAATTTTTGCCTCAGTGGACTAAATTAAAATTTTGCATCATTGATTGTAGGCTTGTACGTAGATTTTTCCTATTTTGGAATATCTCTTTGCTCCAAACTACCCTCATCGTATAACATTGCTTTTGTTGCTTGAAAAATATAGAGACTATTTCTGTAATCATTTCATTTTTTACATATATATTATGCGATTTTAAAGTCAACACCAATATATGCCTGTGATTTATTGGGTATATCACGTAGTCATCCTCTGGGCTAATAATGACGGCGTCGATGGTGATCATCACCACATCCATACAGGGAGCGTAGATTTTGACTATCAATGTCCCTCTTTAACGTACTTCGCTTCTGAATCGAGAGGGAATGTTAATTTTTTCAACTGCGTTTTGAATGTGTGTAGGCTACTGGCTCCAGTTGTTGAACGACGAACGCTATTACGAAGTCTATAAACTTATACCAGAGATGCCGTGGTACCTTCATAAAGAGAATCTAGATCAATTGTCATTAAAGACTCTCATGTGGTAAGATAATTTCAACATACTAGCATTCGAAATACAGATCGATTATGTTAACAAATTTATAGTCTCTGGTATGCAGAATCAATCTGCGAAACCTGCGTAAGGAAAACGAAATAATACAATAAAATAATAATAGCTGTTTTGTCTGCTTAGGGTAAATGATTCTGGAGGCCGTACACCATATGTACAGGAGCCGTTGGCAAACCCATTGCCCCGTAAGCTCAGGACGACAAAGAAACACTTCTTTACTTAGGTACCCGAGGGCAGTGAGAAGACAACGACTGAAGAATGGGCGAGCAAGATGGAAATAGCGTACAAATAACGCCAGAAGACAAATCTCTCACCCAACGTCAGTCACTACAGTACGGTAGTGAAACCGAAATGATTATATGCCACAGAAATAATAGTTAGTAAAGAACTCTCTGAAATAGAAAAGAAAGAAAGGAATGTTAAGGCGATTCGTGGAAAATAATCACCAATGTGTTTATAATTTATTTGAGTCCAAACCAAGAGTTGTGTGAAACGTTTGAGAAAATCTTTATCACGATACAGAAAAGACGTTACGTCTATGAGCATCTCAGAAGTACGGAACCAGAAACGGTACGGAACAAGATCGTCATGTTCCAGGAGAAAAGAATGAGACAAGTAATATGGGTGCAAGAGGTTTATGAGGATCTATAAAAATGTGAAATCAGGGAAGAAGATTTATGAAACACAAAAGTATTCAGAAGGAAAAGTGCCGAGGTGAAGAGAAACAAAGGAATCTAAAAGATCACAGTCTAAAAATGGCTGTACCAAAACACGGATGCAGGAAAGTGGCGGTGACGATGATGATAATATAAATTATAATAACATTTTACAATTGTAGGTTAAAGGTCTAGCTTCAAAATAAGACAAAATATAATCGGCAAAAATATTGGAGGAAATTTTTGACGAGTTAACACGAACAAACGAGTGGTTTACAATTAGTACAAATGGTTCGAAATGAACGCTGAAATGAATCAATTGAAGATAATGATAGTAAGTTTAAAACTGTGGTATTGTGTCTCATGAATTCACCACTCGCGATACGGCCACTAAAGAGTGTAGGCTCCTTATGTTTGGGCAGTTTACCCAGTGTCCATGAAAGTGTTCGTAGAAAACGTCCGGACGAGTAGAACGATAATTTATTTATGGAACACCGCGATAATTGACTGTTCAAGAAATTTAGCTTTACCCATCGTCGTATTGATAACGTAGGAAGGATAGCTACAAAACAAACATCTGTTTTGGGAGAGCGCAAAACCAAACCCCGGTAAGATTATTTCAGAAATGTTTTGAAATTTGGAAAAAAAATTTAGTAAAATTGGATTATATCTGACGGAGATCGTTGTTTTGTAAGGAAGAGTATAAAAACAGTTAATAGAGACGCCATTATTCAAACGGACGGTGTTATGCATCACTAGACCAAAGTGTTATTTCATAAAAAATGATACAGTGGCGCGTTCTGCGAGACAAACACTAGAATTAACTATTTTAAAACGATTGTATGCCGGGATATTACGCCGCGGTCTTATGGTTTATAACCGGACGTTTCGGCCACACCAACGGAGATCAATATTCAGTGGTAAAAGAACGTGGCGGCTAATGTTTGCCAAAAAAACTCCAGTACTTGGACAAAAAATTGGACAGTTTAAATACCATAAGACAGCGGGCTAATAGCCCGACATACAGTCGTTTTAATAATGTTGGCGCCGGCCGAGAAATCCTAAGAATTTAACTACTATAAACGTGTGAAAACCGTAAAATGTATTCTATGTACTCATATAACATCCAATATTTAATAACCAGAATTAAAAGCAGAATTAACCAGGCTAAAATCGCTTTCAAGAAACAGAAAAACTCTTCACTTCAAACACTATCAGCCTAAAAATAAGGGAGAATTTAGTAAAGTCATACGTGTGGAGTGTTGCCCTATACGGGAGTGAATCTTGGACAATTGGAGAGAGTGACAAGAAAAGACTCCAAGCATTTGAGACCTGGTGCTACAGAAGAATATTCAAGATAAGCTGGAGGGAGAAGATAACGAATGAGGAAGTCTTTAGAAGAGCTCAGGAGAAGAAGCGCTTTCTATGAAATTTAAAAGGCAGAAGAGCTAAGTATATAGGGCATATACTACGACACAATGGGTTGGTTAAGAGAATACTAGAAGGAACAATTGAAGGGAAGAGTCAAAGAGGACGACCCCATTTAGACTACATGAAACTTTAGCATATGGTCGGTATGAACTGCACATCATATTGTGAGTTGAAAAGAAAAGCAGAGGGGCTGCTGACCTAGAAAAGGCGAGAGAGAGAGAGAGAGAGATTTAATAACCAATGAACTTCGAAATAAAATATTGAAAAACTGTATTTTGGTGCTTGGTACAGTAATGCATAACAGTCTCAAAATGAGCTTCAGAAGTGAAAATATCAAGAGGCAACACGCGTTGCTAAAACAATTTTAAACACCTTAAATCCAAAGCGTGTGTCTTATGCTATAGCCACGTGTAGCCTAACGGATGCCTGATGATCGTCGGTCCAAAGACTTATTAAACAGGTTCCAACTGGTCTCCGTCACGTGGAAACGGGATAGATCCCAGTGATCGTCGAACGAGAACGTATACGATGAAATGGAGAAAAGAGCCTTTGAACGTAGTGTTTGGAACAACAAACAGAACCTCAGGTATGTGGGAGGTAGTAGCTGTACAAGCACTCGCACAAAGGACGAATGAAATAAAATAAAATAAATAAATTTAAAATAAATAAAAATTGCATGAACGTTTTAATCAAACCTCGCGTATTTCTGTCTTTTAACGTTTACATTATTGTAGAAGGTGCATCGAATTACAGATGTAATTGAGAAAACCTTAGAAGAAAAACAAATTTGTTCTGCACTATTCCTTGATGTGGCACAAGCCTTTGACAAGGTGTGGCAAGAAGGATTAATTTATAAGTTAAATAAAGTGTTACCTAGACCATATATAGAAATCCTTACCTCGTACATATCTAATAGATTGTTTAGAGTCTAAACAAGAAAAAGCATATTCAGACCTAAAAGACATGCAGACGGGAGTACCACAGGGCAGTGTTCTTGGGCCTGTCTTGTATGTATTATTTACCAGTGACATACCAAACTTAGAACAAGCAAAATTGGCTACTTTTGCTGATGATTACAACAGGGCAAGATGAGGTTATTTCAACCCGATTATTGCAGAAAGCTAGCAATACCATATATGAATGGACCAAAAAATGGAAAATTAAACTTAACGAAGCCAAATCGGCACACATTAATTTCACTAATAAAAGATTGAATAATCTTCCATCATTGGTCA
Organism: Magicicada septendecula; assembly: GCA_034769895.1. Lineage (NCBI taxonomy): Eukaryota > Metazoa > Arthropoda > Insecta > Hemiptera > Cicadidae > Magicicada > Magicicada septendecula. The sequence continues at coordinate 777,658,558 of CM068368.1, forward strand.
TAATTGGAACGGTAGCTCCTTATGAAAACAAAGCCAAATACCTGGGTATGACACTTGGATACCAAACTGAGATGGAAAGAGCATATAAAAAGGAAAAAAGAGGAACTTAACATAAAATTCCGACAATATAAATGGCTCATAGGAAAACATTCCAACCTATCTTATACTCTGATCTATAATCAGATAATTAAACCCACCTGGCTGTATGGAATTCAATTCTGGGGGTGCACGAAAGATACTAACATCAGGATAATACAAACATTGCAAAACAAAGTTTTGCGGACCATGGAGAAAGCACCATGGTATGTTAGAAACGCCGATGTTCACAGAGGTATTCCAACAATTAAAGAAGAGATTAAAAGGTTTGCGAAGAAGCATGAAGAAAAGCTTTACCTCCACGAAAATGCAGAAGTTCTTCAGATGCTGGACAATCAACACGTGTTCCAAAGACTGAAGAGAACAAAGCCATTTGAACTTGTGTAGTATTTTGTGTTATAAAAGCAGAGCATTTTGCGCGGGTGAGAGTGTTTAATTAAGAACACCAGAACTAACTAACGGATGTCTTTTGACTTAATTTGGCTGATATGTATTTAGTATTAAGAGGTATTAGAGATAAGTTGATGGTTGGTCTTACAGACCAGTTTTAACATGTTAAATTCAATAATAAAAAAAAATTATTGTAGAAAATCGTGTATAGGTAATGTGTGTTCTGTTTGCGAAGTGTAATCTCCGTCAGACTGGCGCAGGTACAGATGGGTGGGCAGACTCTCATTAACAGATGAGTAGTGCCTACGTGAGCATAAGTGTAAGCCTACTACTACTACAAACTGACACTAATAATAATCGACGGCCCGCATGTTGCAGCAAATCGGTCGAGTCGAGCTTCCCGGGCCTTGTTATTAAATAAACAAGTGAGATAATGCGACCATCATCATCGTACCAGATGTTACGACGACGGCGCCGGTATCGTGACGGCACTGGGTGCGCACCTATGCATTAAGCTACTAGTATAATATTTATCGCGCTCCCCAACGTATTATTTAGTTTTTCTTATTTTCACGTCGACCGCAGTGGCACCGGCAACGGAACTCATCGCACGGACTGCGTTCACCGGATAGTTACAGGGAAGCGCTTCACTTAACGTCAAGGTTTAGGTTTTTAAAATTCGCGACGTTAAAGCGACAGATTTTTTTCTTAAAAATTACCATTGGGAGAGGTTAGATTATAAAACACGTACACTTTAAATGACGTACAAGATTTTCGCATGTAAGATAACTAATTTGTTGTGATTAAAATATCATACACTACAGTAACTAATATACTCGCTGAGCTACAGAATTCGCTCACTATTTGAGGGAACTGCGCTGATTATTACATAAATTTCGATATTTGATAATTTTTCAATAATGGGAAAAATTATAAAAATCCCAATTTATTTTCTATTTCTTTAGTAATATAAGAATTATAGACATCAAAATCATACAATAAATACTAAAAATTCTAAACTACCGGATTTGTGTTAAAATTTCCTTTAGTCTGACACCCAGCTGGATGTTTACAATTTTTTCAAATTTTTAATCCCATTTTTGGGCCCAGCGGTCAAAAATATTTGAAATTTACAGAACTGTATTTTATATTTGGATTTCAGGTAGAATTCGCTTAAACCTGATATCTCACATGATGGTTTTCGATTTTATCAAAATTTTCACCAACGTTTTGGATCCTGACGTCCACAGATTTTGAAACTTTCAAAAATCAACACTGTATTCAGATTATGGTTGAAATTCCCTTTTATTTGATACCCCACATGGCATTTTTGCGATTTTTTTACAATTTTGACCCTGTCACATTTTTGCCTTCCGTCCCCTTGTTTTTGGAGGGACCAAACTCAAATACAATAGGGTTCTATATGGTAAACGTTTGGACATGCTTGCCAAATTTTATAAAACTAGGTTAAAGCGTTCAAAAGTTATCGTGAGACATATCCCAAATTGGACGGGTAGACAGACACATAGACAGACCAATAGATAGGCGTGGAACACCATACTCTTCGAGAAACGCTACAGCATTGTTTAACGTCTTTAACACGTACCACTAAACGAATAAAATTTGTCTTTCGACTAGTAATTTTATACAAACCACTATGTTGTCTTTGGTATTGACCAGCGCTTTCGGCAGTCAAGCCATATTCAGGTCATTTACCAACCTTGGTTGTACATGACCTGAAGATGGCTTGACTGCCGAAAGCGCTCGTCAGTACCAAAGACAACATAGTGGTTGGTAAATGACCTGAAGATGGCTTGACTGCCGAAAGCGCTCGTCAATACCAAAGACAACATAGTGGTTTGTATAAAATTACTAGTAGAAATATTTGAGACCACTAACACTCCAATACAACAATAGAATAAAATTTGTTCCCAAACAGTTTATACATCACCAGGAAGCATAGCCCTGATTAAGATCTAGACCTGCAAGGATAGGTATCCCGTACTTAACTGTCGGCTTTGTAGTAAACGCTTATTGCTGTCACCGCTGAATAACTGATGTTGTTATGATTCGTCAGAAGATCAGACGACAGACGGTTTGACTGTTATGACAGTCAAAATTTATTACTGTAAATAAGTATTTCGTAGCAGTATTTTATAAAATGGATTGAAAAATACAGAAATAACAGAAACAAGTGAAATTGAATTTCGCAACGTATAAGAATCCGGCGGAACTCGGTCAGTAACAATCGCGTCATCTACACTTGAATATACACAAAACAGCAACCCTTCCCACTGTGCAACTAGCCACTGCATCTGGTCCAAACACAACTCACGCAAACCACGGGCCTAATGCTAGAGAGAAGATTGTTAGTTAAGACGTTTTACTAACAGGCCACATTTTTGTCATAGGCTACATGTCACCAATGGAATATTCTTTTCCTCCTCTTAAATAATTACTTATCCAGTTCATATTTACCACTCTGTGAAAAAATATGACTCTATAAACCACTATTACGGCATTTAAACCTTTAGCCAACCTGCAATGATTAGCAATATAAAGCGTGCACTGAAAGTAACGGTGGAACTTGTAACACAACGTGTTTCAATAAAAAATTATTTTCCATCTTGGCTTGCAGCAAACAGTTAATACAGATTTATTGCAGTGCGAGAAGGTGTAGAGTGTTTGAAGTGTTCGGTTCGAGAGAATAATTATACAAGTATCCCCCTACACCAGCACCACGCTCAACCACTGCTTCCTAAACATTCGTTGGTAATTTAATTGCCCCGTTAATTCCGCGAACGCAAACCGCGGGACCGACACGCGCGGAAAAAGCGCGCAGTTATTAGTTAACTTCAACAGTAACACGGCATGAAGTGTCCACATCTCTCCGTGCTATTCTACTGATATTACTCGTAGTTATTGACTGGCCAGATACATGTAGTATACGAACAGCTGTATATGCTAGTTGTCTGACTTCGATTCTCGGGTCCCAGTTTCTATTTCTACATATGTCATCTTTGTTCCACTGTTCTTCTTTCGTTGTTTTCTTCACTCCATCCCCCAAGGAAATAGTGGACGCTCTTTTCCCATTTTTTTTTGCTACCAGCTAACAATATCATATTTTTCAAAGCCACTTTTGTCCGCTATTTACTTTTTGACCCCGTACCGATTGGATTGTTAGCTCCTGTTGCTTCCGTTTATGTACATACCGAGCTACACTGTTGTTCTATTTTCTTTATTTATTAATTGGTTCTAAAATGTAAGCCCGCAGCTTCTTCTCCGTTAATCTATTCTACACGAGGTTCTCAACTTCCGAACATAACGCGTTCCCGAAAACGTGTTCGAAAGTCGAGGACTGTACAGTAGGCTGTATTTACTGTAGGCGAACTGTGCGACGTAAGTTAGTAGAATCGGTTCTATGAAGTGTAATGCACTGAACTTCAATGAAATCGAACATTTTTCTTGCTTACATTTATATCATATCACCATCATGACTACTGCTCTTACTACAAAAAGTACATAATACAGTAACATGCTAAATTAATCATTTTTGTAGATTAGTAAAGTTTATAAGTAGTGTTTGTAAAACAGCCTACAGCACATAATACTAAAAAAAAATCGCGTTTTTAAAATTTATTAAAATGTTTATTAATAATTATTGTGACGCAGAATATAATAATAACGAATATGTGCTCTTGTCTTAACGCTTATTCACTTCCTTACACCTCGTTCAGTGTTCGGAAGGCTGAAGCTGTAGTAAGAAACTTTAATAACGGGTATCAATTCTGAATGACCGAAAGAGCGAAAGTCTAGTATAGGACCTTCTGTACATTGTTTTCAGCCCACCCGAGTCTTATTTGAAATTTTCCCACTTCTCATCCTTCCATCACTTTCATTCTTGTCCACTTTCCATTACTCTACGTATTGTGAAGGCGACTTTTAACTTCTGTAGTCTTATAGTGCATATAAATGTATGTTTTATAGTGTAGGTACGTGACTCTGGTCTTTAACTTTCTTATATGTTTTATAACTCTGTACAGTTACATTTTACAACTTTCTTCGATCTTCATACTCCCGGTGGTTTGTAACTGCCAACCTCTTCACCTCCGCACATCTTCCACAACCCAGATTACTTCATGTATTCCAGTGTTTGTCTCTGTACTCTGTATTTTTCCTTTCCACAGAACACTGTACGCTCCAAACCTTTATACCTTAATTTATGTACTAAAGTCTGTCTTGTCTTTAAGTGATGCTTTTTCACAAATATATTTTGTTCAAATTCTCAGTTTAAGCTGTTCACATCTCGTACCGTTTGTCGTTTCATCCAGCAATTTTCAGTACCACAATATTTCAGTCGCCTCCAATCTCCTTTTCTCTAGTACCTGCTGTTCAACCCTCGCTCCCCTAAAGTTCCGTAGTTAAAAAAAACTCAAAAATCCTCAAAATATCTTCAAAAACGTCTTCCTTATTTCCGAGTTTGTCATAAACAATTCTCCCTTTCGGAAGACAGTTGTTTTTGCCACCACTGTGTGTAGTAAACTTTGTTTACGAATTTACCGGACGGTTGTACACAAAATTAACGAAATCTTAAAGAAATCCAGGGTTAACCAAGGATAAGATATAAAAATTTCCGGTACATAAAATAAGAGAATCAGTCGTTATACATACGTCGTCTGAAAAATGCGAGGACGAAGCTCATCACATTGCGGAGAACTTGGATATGCTTCGCGGGGTACAGTTTGAGAAACGTTGCTGTAGAACGATAACTGAATTAACCGGTATAGAGGTAAAACTGTTTAGTAAAACTGATCATCGTTTTGCTCTTCCTGGTGTCTATTTATTGGTACCGTTTTTGTAAAGATGAAGTAATATTTTAGAACATGTTATGTCTCTGGGATTGAATAGTTCCGCTTTTCATGTCTGGTAACACGAGCTGCTATATAGTTGTTTATAATATAATAAATAGGAGCTATGTTTTTATATTCATTATATGACATAAATTTACATCATAAGGTTGATATATTAATTATCACTGTATGCTGGGTTATTACGGCAAAAATAAATTTATAATGTAACAGGTTTCTGTGCAAGAGTCATAATGAATTTCTTATGAAGGAGCATATTTACTAAGAAGGCAGTCGCTGTATCTGTCTCTTGTCCTCCTGTCCTTTCTCACGCACTCGGTTGCGCTCTCTCCTTCCCTCCCCCCATCTCTATTTCATTAAAACCTTGTACCTAATAATAGCAGTATTTGTTATGTAAATTGCTTGTGTTAAGAAGATTACATCTATATTTTACGGAAGTAGTAGAGGTTGTTGGACTTTATTCACAGTTATTATAAAACCCGATGGCATCTCCTTGCACAAACACACGCTGGACGTTGGAAAACTTTATCTAGCCTACATTCGATAGTAGTATTAGATAACTAACGGACGAACGGTCGACCAACACTGACTGCTTGGTTATATTGTGCCGTGTTATGGTTAATAAATTGTAGCTGAATTAAGAGTTTTTACGATGGGTGATTAAATTTCACTCCCCCTCCCCAAAGGAACACACACACACACACACACACACACACACACACACACACACACACACACACACACACACACACACACACACACACACACACACACATGTGCCAATATTCCTACAATAAAACTCCAGGAATATGCAGAGAAAACCATAATTACTCGTCTTCTTCCTCTGGTCCTACATCCCTCTATGAGATTTGGGCTACTCAACAATCCTACACCACTCCCTTCTGTTCTCACCAACAGTCTTCCATCTTCTGATCCTCATGGTTCGCAGGTCCTCCTCAACACACTCCATCCTCCTCTTTCTCGGCCTTCCTCTGCAAGGCCTTCCTTTCTCGGCTTCGACTACAAGGGTTTTCATTCTGTGATAGCTCTCGTATTTCTGGTCTTCTCCATTCTATAAATATGTCCTAGCCATCTAATTCTCTGTGCCTTAATAAACTTTACTAAGTTTTCTCTGTTTATTAATGTATCAAGTTCAAGAATCATGCGAATCCACCAAGTGCCATCTTGTTGCACTACTGCCCCAAACATTCTCCGCAGTATTTTCCTCTAAAATTGTTTAAGATCTTCTTCATCTTTCTTCCGCATGATCCATGTCTCACAGTCGTAAGAGACCATAATTACTATCGAAGTAATAAAAGCTATCAAGACCATCTATAATCAAAAACCACAAAAAAGATCAAGGAAAGAGAGAGAGAGAGAGAGAGAGAGGGAAGCAGAGAGAGGGAGAGAGACAGTGAGAGAGAGGGGGGATACGGACAGACAGAGACAGAGACAGAGAGAGCAAATGACGTCAGGATTTGTAGTCAAAAATGGCTCGAATCAAGTGTGTTGTATACCAGCTTCTTTAAAACATATCAAGGAGGTCCTGAAAACTGCACGCAGAAAAGTAATGGAGTGGAAGCACATCCCTACTGGATATTACGACGTGTGTTCGAAAAAAGACCGAACTATTTGTACAGCATGTCAACTTGCCCATAGAGCGAGACGCACAATTAAGTGCAGCTAGCGACGATTTTTGACAACAAAACAGCCATTTATTCTGTTTCTCTATAAGCATTAGTCTTTGAGCTACACACGCTGTAGTGGTCTTGGTCACATAGTTTACCGTCCATAGGATTTACAACGAAGTCAGAATGAAGTCAGAATTTTAACACAACGTGTGTGTATAAAATTTTGTTGCTAACTTTGTAAAATCTTTACATAGAAATTTCCATTGCATTTCAAAGTGGTGATTACCATTTGCAATGGCACTCAGTTGCTGGCCGACTTCAAAACGGGACTCTTTCTGATCGTCAGTCAACAAACGCAGCACGAATATTTCAGTGATATGATGTATTCAAGTTTTTCTATCAAAATTAAGCTTTACGGTCTTATATTGATGTCCACTCTCTCAGGAACTGTTGGCAGTTAAACGATTATTTACAATTACCATATCACTTTAACTCAGTACTTTCAAACAGCACAATCATTATAAGACTTTGCATTCTTTGCATTAATAGACTAACACTGATTATGAAAAACCATTACTGTAATACTAAAAAAATAGCTTTTTTAAAATTTATTCAAATGTTTATGAATAATTATTGTGACGCAGAATGTAATAATAAAATACTAAAAAAAACAGCACTCAATAATGTCTCCGTTTCTACAGAGTTCCTCTTTTGGTCAAAGCATAGCGGACGTCAGATGGTTTTAAACTTTTCTGTAACAATCCGCGCACAGCTGTTCCTCATAAAATTGTTGCCTTAAAAAGATTAGCCTTCTGACGAGGAATTTCGGTTTTAGCGAGAAGACGCATTATGGTGCACAGTTCACACTTTGATTGTATTCCGCACGATTGCACGCTTGCTATTCAGCAGTGACCCACTGGGTGAAGTTTACCTAGTGATAGAAAGTCCAATGCACTCCATTCCATATCGCACGCGAGTTTCAAGTGGCGGCTTCTCGGAGTTCAAAAAAAAAAAGTATTCCTCGTTGACGATATTACGCGCAATTTTGTTTATTGAATTTAACATGTTAAAACTGGTCTGTAAGACCAACCATCAACGTATCTCTAACACCTCTTAATACTAAATACATATCAGCCCAATTAAGTCCAATGACATCCTTTAGTTAGTTCTGATGTTCTTAACTAAACACTCTCACCTGCGCACAATGTTCTGCTTTTTTCATGTGCACAAAGTTCACATGGCTTTGTTCTCTTCAGTCTTCGGAACACGTGTTGATTGTCCAGCAGCTGAAGAACTTCTGCATTTTCGTGGAGGTGAAGCCTTTCTTCATGCTCCTTCGCAAACTTTTTAATCTCTTCTTTAATTGTTGGAATACCTAGAGCTCTGTGGATATCGGGGTTTCTAACATACCATGGTGCATTCACCATGGTCCGCAAAACTTTGTTTTGAAAAGTTTGTATTATCCTGATGTTACTATCTTTCGCGCGCCCCCAGAGTTGAAACACACACAATGCCAACGAATAATGAAAACGTGACTTTTGAAATTAAATGTCTAAAATAAAATTTATAAATACATGACAAATTATATTTTTAGATTTTGGATGTTAGGCAAATTGTAGTCTGCCGATGGAAGAAATTTATAGACAAGAGCCCTTACCAATTTAACAAGAAAATGAATTACCCTACAAAGAAAAACACCCAATTAACCAATAAAATAGTCTATTAGTTTTAGTCTAAAGGCTACTAAATGTGGAAAATTTGTAAACCCCGTGAAATACTGCCATGATGTTTTCCACATCATCATCATTAATTTCCACAGTACCTCTTTCCTTTCTATTTTATACTATTAATAAACTATTTTATTTTTTTAACATAAGTCGTGTACATTGCCAGATACGTATAATTAAAGGCTAAAAACCTTGACTCAAAGGTAATGTTTCAAAATAAACTTCTAATGCGTTGTTTATTCCAATATTGTGTCTGGTAAAAGATCTGTCTTCCAGATTGGTTCACTTTGGAGGCAGCCGTAACTTTTCTTTTTGAGATTTAAATTCTGAATTAATATTTGTTCCTTCTTTTTTCGTCCGTATAAGCCCTTTTTCATTTGATCCGTGTGTCTTACGACTGTCAGATCATCTGCGTGTAAAATCGTATTTAAAATTGCATTTGTTCTAAAATGATATTATTAACTCCTTAAATTCGTAGTGACCATCAATCAATGAATTTTTCAGTGAAGGGTTTGTGAGGATCGGTCAAAAATATAACACAAATTTTAACTTATTTGTATCGACGTTTCGACAATTTTTATTGTCATCATCAGGACCTGTGTATAAATACAAAAGAAATGTCAAACACAACAGAACAACAGCCCACATACACAAACACGGTCATTCAAATAATTGTTCTGTTGTGTTTAACATTTCTTTTGTATTCATACACAGGTCCTGATGATGACAATAAACACTGTCGAAACGTCGACACAAATAAGTTAAAATTTGTGTTAATTTTTGACCGATCCTCACAAACCCTTCATTGAAAAAAGATATTATTAACAAAAAATCTTAACTATTTTGAAGGATTTTTAGATCAGTATACGCTATAAGAAACAGTCAGATGAATGTTTCACAGCGAGTCTGCTGCGTTAGTGCACTGGTTTGTTCTGGTATTTTTATGCACAAAGCAGACGCACTCTGGGACTAATGAATCTGCCACTCACACGTCCATTATGCCGCACCGGCTTATCGCCGAGCAACGTTTACTGGTTGTACACGGAACTTAGATTCCTTCACGCTGTGTGCGGTTTTAAACTAAAACGATTTTACTGAGACGTAACAGACTTATCACACGCTATTCATTTAATTCCTCCAGATTATTATTAAGAAATTAATTTTATGCAGTGTAAAATTATTTCTTTTTGTATCGTGAGAAAGACAAGTGTAGATTTGGCAATTCGTTTAGATCTCGAAGTAAAGTAAATTCTAAATCTAAATACTGAAACCAAATTTAATTGACAATGACACCCGAAACTGCATAGAAAAGGATGGAAAGCACCATTTCCACGTCGCAAATCCTTCTGGTTTTTCTTTTTTATTCTTTTAATCTTCTTCAACCCGGTACAGGTCTCATTTATTTGTTTGTTTGTTTTTTTCAGGGAGGTATCTATGTTCATCTACTACCTTATTTCGTCTCCCTTAATCCGGTTCTCACTCGTCGTCAATCCCGTCTGGACACTGTGTCGCTCACAGTTCGTCAGTATTATCAGGTTTTATTGTATTTGATGACGATTCGGGTTATTTGAGCCGAAGCATTTTGGACGCCTTGTAGTTTCGGAGAGGAGACAGTAAGGCTTGTAAAACCTCAAAAGCCGCAATGGATGGGTTATGTAGAGAGAGGATATGACACATTTATTGCAAAACGGATTTCAGAGCTAAACTTTCTCATCTAAGAAGAGAGGAAGACGGGGTTTGTGATGTTTGGAATTAGGAAACGGAAGGAGGAGGAGGATGCTGTGATGACGGAATGCATGGAAGGATGGATTAAATATCTTTTAATTTAAATGAGAAGATCTCTTAATATAGTTGGCGCCGATATGTTGGCAATATATTGTATAACATAATAAATGTGTTGGGCATGTACCAACATTTGTACCGAATGGAATGCATGACAAAAGATTTTTATGCACAAGGTTTTCTTCTCGCGTGGGAAAAAAAAATTGAATGTCGTAGAAATGTCAGTTTTCTTTAGTCCATGACGGGCTTCACGCTTAATCCTTGAAGGTAACGTTGAGATGATGTACTATAAAGCGAATAGATTACCACACACAAGACCAGGGGCGTATTAACTAACGGTGGGGAAGAATGGGACCCCCCCTCAGAGGTAGAAAAAGTTGACTTATTTTGTTAATTTCTTAAATTTTAGACTGTTTTATTATGTTTTCAGCTGTGTACGCTACTATAGTAGTAACTCTTTTTTAAATATACAAACAGGTTTATTACACATCTTGCGCGTAAACATTTGAAATTTGAAATATAGGAAAAGTAATTCAGTCAATAAGTGTCTTCCAAACAATGTTTCCATAACGTGTTATTTATTGTGTTATTACCGTTTACTTTAATGTGACTGATTTCACGATCTTATCACACGTTTTTTCAACCGCTTTAATAATGTTGATTAGCGAAAACTTTTTTTTTACTTCCATGTTCCATAAGGAAATGGAAGTATGGTGATGGCGAAAAAAATCGTGTTGGAGGTAACGACTGATTCTGATTGTACTACCCTCAAAACATGAAGGAAAGTAATTTTCCGAAAAGTGTTTGTGTGTCTGTGTGTAGAATTTTTTTCTACGGCGAACGATAACTGCCGCAGATTCAAACAGAATCAAAAAATTTTTTCATATCTTCCCAAGTTGCAGAGTACTCGAGGCTTATTGATTTTGGTGAAGATCGGTTAAGGGGAAGGGGTAGTTTACCTGCAACGTTTTATGTTTTCACAAGAGTAATTTTTTCTATGGCGACGATAACTGCCGCAAATTCAATATTGAATGAAATAATTTTTTGCATACGTGCCTGAGTTGTAGAGTACTCAAGGTCTATTGATTTTTGTAATGATCGGTTAAGGGGAAGGGGAAGTTTACCTGCAACTTTATGTTTTAACAAGAGTAAAGCAGTTAATTGTGATAAATAAAGTATCCTGAAAAGAAGGTCATAACAATCCACTGTAGAAAGGTAGATGAAATATCTGTAAATGAAAATGATAGTTGAAGGGGGATAGAATAATTTTTTATATGTGTACTACGTTATCAGCAAGAAATAAGTAGTTTGTTGTCACAATTCCTTCCCGGCTGTTTGGCCGTGGTCCAATGTTTTCTGCAAACCAGACGTTTCGGCAGTGCCATCGACTGCCATCATCGGTGAAAATCGAGTGCGCTAGCGTGAGGCGGTATACGTTAGTGACCACAGTACTGTGGTTAAGGTTGAAGAAAGAAGTAGTTTCTATGGATATATTTCATTTCGAAAATGATTTTAAATATAAATCTTTGAACATGTATGGAAGTCGTGTATGGTTGTGCATACCGATTTTTCTTTTGTATGAAACCGACTTAATCAGATCCCCCCCCCCCCGAGACCAAATTCTAGATACGCTACTTCACAAGGCGATATTCGTGTCATATGTAGATTTTGAATTAACGTTAATTTCCAATGTATATATTTCAATGCTGATAATATGCCATAATCATATTTGATCAACGTTACAGAGCAAAATGTCTTTTGACCTCTCTACGTTCGAGAGGATTTCGGTCAGTAACCTAAAAAGATTAATTAAAAAATAACGTAACCTATAACAAGTTTCGCCTTACCTTTGCACGCCTTGCGATGAGTGATGGGTTTGGTCGGGTCTCTGTAATAGCCTTCCTTGCAGTAATGGCAATGCCTGCCCGCGGTGAAGTGCCTGCACTTTAGGCACACACCTCCGCTGACACGGCCCGACAATTTGTACAGCTCCATGTTGAAACGACACCTCCTGGCGTGAAGATTGCAGTTACACGCTGCAACAAACAAACAGCCCATTACAATTAGCCACACACGCACGTAAATGTTTTACTGACTGACAGGACTGGGCACACATTTAGGACGTTGTTAATAATTTTATTACTCCGCTTCCCTTAAAATACGTTAATGCAACTTGTTTCTTCCAGTAATAACATTATACGAACATTCGTTGTTCTTTATAAGCATTTAGTTCTATTAGTAGTATGTCAGATCGGTTAAAACGAATTATTTCTTCACAAAAGAATCTGTAGGATTCCTTCGTTATCGCTGTAGGATCTGACGTTGTGAAATTTAACTACTGTCGTTAGATTACTAGATTAAATATGTTAAAGACAATCAGTTTATCAGAAGAAAGATGAAATGGAATATACGGTGAAGTAGGTAAAAGAGGAATGTGAATTACCATTGACTCATAACACATTTCGGGCTGCGGATTTTGATACAGAAGGAAATATATGAGCCTAAATCCTTAGATAGGCATTTAAATTCCTGGGATCGGTTATACACCAGGGCGACAAGCTTTTAAGGAAACGAATACTTGGGGGATGTGGAATAGAATTAAGAACAAATAAATAAGTAAATAAATAAAAGCCGAAGGGAATTTTTCACAGTGTAGTGGAAAATGATGTTTTACATGCCAGAACAAGTAAGGGCACTGAGTAAAAGAATAGATTAAGACCTGCTGAACTGGACTATATGTTGTATTAAATTATCAAGGTTGAGGTGGGAGATGAGAACCATGGAGGATGAAATACCAAGGAAAGTCTTGAGGATGCAACTGGATGGAAAAAGAAAGAAAGCCAGGCGAAAGTACTGGACCGAGGTATTTGTGAGCGATCGCGTCAGATCTGGACCGCTGGAAAAGACTTCTGAAAGAAGGTTAAGACCCAGCAAAGATAGTAGCACCAATGATGACGATGGTGATGAAATAGACAAATTATAAAATGTCCATTAACTTTAGTACTATAATTTAAATAAACTTATGTGTGAAGCTTTTTCCAATTTAAGAGTACAATCAAAAACGAAAAACCTGGAGAAAATGGAAGTACACTGTGCCATTATAAAAGCCCTGCAAAATGTGCGCTGCAAAATTGACAGGCAAAGATTAAATGAATTGGCACACACATACTTGGAGAAGGCTGTCTGGAATGGTAGATGGTTTTGTGGCGAGAGAGAGAGAGAGAGAGAGAGAGAGAGAGAGAGAGAGAGAGAGAGAGAGAGAGAGAGAGAGAGAGAGAGAGAGAGAGAGAGAGAGAGAGAGAGACAGACAGACAGACAGACAGGGACAGACAAACAGACAGAGACAGACACAGACAGACAGAGAGATAGGGAACGGCAAAGTTTAGGTCGAGATGAAGTCGAAGAAGATTTTGAAAGAGTATTCCTATATAAACATGCTCTTCTGCTTGAAGAAAATCTTGTAGTAAAGCCGAAGCTTATCCACCTTGATAAAGCGAGGGTACCAGCGAATACGAGAAAGCGTATGAAAGCGTCTCGTATGTAAGCGTATGCAACATTTGTAAGAAACATACAAAAATAAAAGGATATCTGAGCATGTGACGCGGAAGCCTCGACAAAGTATTTTCTGAGCGGGCTCGTTGGATTCGAATCAACTCAGAATGGTTCGCTTATCATGTCCAACCGGACTCTGGGTCAGACGAGCCTGATAGGTTATCTCTGGCCTCATCAGATCGCTGTGTTAAAAACGGTCTAGTCATACACATTACTCTAATTTTGACAATAACGGTAAAATAGTTTAGCCTAACGTTTGTTACAGAAGGGATAACTAACTTTTTCTGAAATTGGAAAATGAAGTCAGAAATCAGGAGTACAAAACTCTACCTATACCGTTTTGTGAACAATATTGTCTGGTTTCTAATAACCTCGTCCTTCCTGCTTGTACTTACGGCTCTCAGGAGGCAATCTGCTGTTTTCTTTGTCCAACCATCTAGTGAACACCGAGTCTAGAACTTTCTCTTTTTCTTTTTCCTTGTGTTGCTAATTTCTGAAAGCTTCCTATCTTTCAGTGTTGTTATGTCATGTTCGTACCATATCAATCGTTTTTTTTTGCTGAATTATGTCATAAGCAAACCATAATTGGTGTAATCCATTCATTTCTCATCCCCTCCCATAGTATCGCTGCCTTTATTAAGAACAACACTTCTACTATCCTCAGCATAGTTTAACAGTTCCGAGACTTCGATTTACAAGCCGAATCTCAAACTTGATTTAAGATTTACGTTAAATCTTAAAGCAAAGCACGGGCTGTGTAAATGAAGTATCTCGAAAGAGACGGGTTACATACAAGGATAGAATGAGGAATATGGATATCAGAAAAAACTCGAAATCCAACCAACTCTGAAATTTTTACTAGACTACTTAGAGGCTCTGGACTTTGTAGAAGGAAGACAACTGAGTTGATTGGGACGTTTACAGCATTTAGTCGAGACAAGGCCAGTGGGAAGAGTCTTCTTCTTCTTCTTCTTCTTCTTCTTCTTCTTCTTCTTCTTCTTCTTCTTCTTCTTCTTCTTCTTCTACAGACCATTGTGAGCCCTGGCTTCCAACACTGATCTTCTCCAAAGTCTCCTGTCCATTGCCAACTCATTGTAACTCCTCTCATCCATTCTTTTGAGGGCTTCTAGCAGCACATCATCCAACCGTCTTATCCTAGGTCGGCCCCTCTTTCAGCTTTTATAGACTTGCGCCACCCAGATTTTCTTTGACATACGCTGATCATCCATCCGCTCTAGGTGACCTAGCCACTGTATTCGTTGAACCTTTATGAATCTTACAATGATACGGAGCTCATGATTCAATAGCTCATCTATCTTTCGGTTATTTCTTATTCTCCATTCGTCGTCTTCTTTAACCGGCCCATAAGCACGTCTTATGATATTTCTTTCAAACCTTCTTATTCTTACTTGTTCCTTTTTGTCAATGTCCATGCCTCACGTTCATAAGTAACAACCGTTCTGATAAGTTTCTTACATAATTTTAAATTTGTGTTGCGACTAATGAGTTTTCTTCTCAATAGCCCGCTATTGGCATAATATGCCCTAATTCCTATTTGTATCCTGTCATGTATTGTCGTGTGTATGTACCCTTCATTATCTGTCGTGTTACCCAATTATCTGAACTTATTAACTGCATCAAATGAGTTATCCTCTACGCATAAATTGTATAGATTTCTTCTCCTTTCTGATCCAGAAATCAGAATGCATTTAGTTTATCTGATATTCACATTGAGTCCAATTCTAGCGGATCTTTGATTCAACTCCTTGTATACCTCAACTAGTCGTTGTCTTGAGTGAGAAGACTGGCAAGTAAAAATTGATAATAACAAAATAGGAGATAAATCTAGTATTTATTTCAAAACTTTTTAAACAAAAAGTATAACATCGGTTGAAGCGAAGGCATTGGCAATGAGGAAAAAGAGGTAAAGAATTATGTACGAGACTGAAGTGTAAAAAGCAATTTACACACACACCGTATTATAACCTAAATTGGCGGCCTCTTGCTAAGATAAACGGATAATGTGGAAAATAATAGTAACAGCTGTGACGGGTGAACAGTGGAGACACAGACTGCTAAAGAACCTTACCGTAATAATAGAGATAAACTGTCCCGAAGAAGCTAAACAGTTTATTTTAGTATGTCATAAAGACACCTCGAACGAGTGTCACCGGTTCACCTTCGTCTGGGAGTTATTACTCAAGCGACTGCTATCGTGACAGACTACTGTCACTTTTGCTTTGTTGTTTAAATATTAGACACAGATGCCGATAATTTCTCTAGCCTCAGCCGTCATTTGAATACGAAGAAGAGAGGTCGACGCATACTACCAAACGATCTACTGCCATGGAAAATTAATAAGTATTAATATAATCACATATACGCGTACAGGTATTTTTTATTATCTTTCTTAATAAAGACAGAATTCTTAGAAAACACTCATTAGTGAAAACAATTTTATGCTTGTAGAATGAGCCAATTATTCTTATGAAAAGTTTGAGTGTACGAATGTGTGTGTGTGTGTGTGTGTGTGTTTATTTGTGTAAGTTTATGTGTGTGTAAATTCAGAGGCACAATTGTACATCACCTGTTATCGAACTGAATTTAATACTCTTATTACATGAATATGACTGTAGACATTGTGAAATTCTTTAAAACGCAGAGACTACAGTATAATGGGTTTGAAATCTGGAAAGAGTGAATGAGAACTGGAGAGTAAAAGAACTGTAGACTCAACAAAATCAGTGAAAAGAAGAAAGGCAAGAAAACAAACCACGAATGGGTCGACTATGTTCATGACGCGTCTGCTCACGAAAATGAGGACGAGTGTGTAACAAGTTTATGTAACAAGATGGCGCTCGTCTTCCAACCAATCTAAACGTCACGGGTTCGAATTCAGGGCGCGCACGGTAAATCAAGGTGTGTTTTACAGCCCTCGGATCGACACAGCCTGGAAAAATGAGTACCTGGATAACATACGAGGGTTATCTCAAAAGTTGGTTTCCCTATTTTTTCTTTCAAAGGGCAATGGCGCAAGCAGGCTGAGGAAGGTTGGAGAACTTTTATTTGTGTGTAGTGGCAGTAGTGCCAAAACCTCACTCGTTCCGTAGCAACGTAACAACAACAGGAAATTTAAAATCATGGACTTTCCATTTACCAGCGTGTCCGACTGCAAACTGCGTAGTGTGATTCGTTTTTTGCTACAAAAAATAAATCAGCGGCTAAAATTCATTCGTCACTTAGTTTCTGTGTACGGACCTGAGTGCACGAGCATCCAAATGATCCGCTGGTGGCATATACCGTTCTTAATAGGGAAAGGTTTGTTGAGCAACAAAATTCTTCTGCTCCACGACAACGCACGTGACCTCGCGAGTCACGCAGAAATTGTTGGAGTCTTTTCGAAGGGAGATTTTCGACCATTCCTCATATTCACCGATTTAGCTCCGCGTGATTTCCACATTTTGCCCCATCTCAAAGAACACCTGGGAGGACAACGTTTCGAAACGGATACGGAAGTGAAACAGGCGGTTGCGCTTGGCTCCGAAATCTGGGCACGCAGTGATTCAAAGAAGGAATTGGAAAATTTGTTTTTACCCTATAGAAAGTGTACTGACAAGGCTGGAGATTATACTGAACAAACTACATGTTTTTGAGTAAAAGTATAATTTTCTTTTTAAATATTAGTCTACATGTGTTTTTATTTTTCCTAATTCAGGGAAACTTACTTTTGAGATGACCCTCGTACTTGCCATAAGAATGCTTCGGCGCCTGCAGCTTACTATTGGCTACACTACATCCGTTGTATGCGGAACATGGCTACCTAAGGATAAGGCTGTCCGTTCTGGACCCATCTAGTTCCTAATTAATTAGGCTGTAAAAAGGACCCATTATTATTATTAGCGATAGTAGTAGTAGTAGTAGTAATACGAAAATGGTTGCGGGGTGGGTTTTCATGTCATGATGAGGTGGGTTTTTTAGTGGGCAAGAGTCCCACATGCGAGAGTAGAAAAACTGGAAACTAGGAACACATTCCTGAAGCATAAAGCATACAGCATTTTCCCCTTTAGTAAACCATGAAGGTCTGCGCATGGTTAAGTCGTTCGGTCTTAGGACGTTTGTTTCAATCTCTACGTCTTCGGATCTATTTGGTCACCTTTCATAAAACAAAATCAAAAAGGTTTGTATTATTTAAAACAAATGGGAATGTGTACATAATATTTTAAGAATACCAAAATGGCGAACGCAGGATGCCAACTTTATAGATTTTATTATATGACAACTAACTATAGTTTTATAGTTGGTCCGTCATTTAAATTTCTCCAAGTTTATTATCCCACTGCAATATTTATTAAAAAGACATCCGCTTTGCTTCGTCTAAGTCGGTTTAACCATTTTGATTATACAAAAATTAACAACAATCTTATTAAATAATAATTAGTATTCGTTAAAATTGGAGACTTTAAATCCAGTTCTAAAAAACTCATTTCACATATGGGTCAGTATTTTACCATGTTCAAAAGAGGATTAAAATCTAAAAGCTTTAATAGACCTGTACTCAATGAAGTTCACTGCCCAAACGTTAAAATTATTATTATTATTATTATTCAAACAGATTATTCGCGCCGAGAAGACACGAACACTTATTGCGCATTAAAACTGATTGCACGGTTTTTATCAGACTCCTCTTAAGTTGCAGTAAGTATTCCGGTATCTTATCGTACGAGCAAGACGTTTACAGTACACGGGTGGAAATATTCTGATTAAGGCATTAACCTGTAAACGTCTCGCGTTATCTGTTTATGTAAAGCCTTGTTGCAGATAACGCACTACTCAACCGCAGTGCAGTCTCGTTGTACAAGTTTTATTCTTCTTCTTCTTTCTTGAATATTTTCCACGGTCATACTTTCGATTTATAAATATCGCTCCATTATTAAATCCTGTCGTTCAGTATTTGGCCAATGTATGATCTCCATTATAGAGAGCAACATTTTAGAGAGGGAGGTACCCTTGGTACCCCTTTTATATTCCCTTAATTCTTTATTATTGACACACACTGAGGAAGTCACTTGGTCGCTAAGACAGCTGATTGAATGCCAAAGAACCCCAGTTAAAGTGTATCGCTTTACATCGTCCCGATTTGCAATGTTTTAACATTACGTCGTGTATCTACGTATATGCAACAGTAACCGATACAGAGTTGCAGTGTTTTGTTATAACGTCAGCCATCACTTCGACAAATATTCAATAGCAGGTTTCCAGAAACTGGAGGCAGGAGACAATTGAAGAAAGGAGCGTATTTACGGGGGGGGGGGCAAACGGGACCGGACCCCCAGAGGCTCGGAAAAGTTGACGAATTTTGTTAATCTCACAATTTTTAGGCTGTTTTATTTTTTTCCCAGTTGTATACGCTAATATAGTAGTAACTATTTTTTTTTTTTAAATAAAAACAGGTTTATTATACAGCATCAGCTTAATTAGTCTTAACTTGTTTTTTCTTTTGTATGAAGCGACCCGATTCCGCCCCCCCATAGGCCAAATTCTAGATACGCCACTGATTGAAGAAGAATTATTTGAAGACGTTTGTGGGGAAGTGCTTGAGTTTCACGCGGAAGAACATACTGTTTCGACGGTCTAACTGATCGTCGTATGGTACAGTGAAAAACAAAATACAAGACACCAATTAAGTCACACTAATCACCAGCTTTAATTATCACAATTAAACAGTTTGTAATCAACAAGATAGTCTGTTACAACAAATAAAAATAAAAATTGTTCACACCAATAAAATGACAACTAATATAAAACACAATTGTATTAAAATTGTCACGCACGATTATAAAACACGTAACACTTCGCTGCAATACATCCAACCGCAGTGTATAAATCGCCACTCAAACGCATTGTGTAATCGTCCGACAATAACTGAAAACTGAGCAGCAGGTATGGGCTATTTATAGTCTGCAGGGTTCCATAATATGCGTCCTTAACAAGCCATCGAAAATTCTAGAGGAAACTTCAGCGCGACCTTCGCAGAAAACACGCACCGTTGGGCTAATTGAGAAACTTCTCGAACAATGCTATCGAATGTACGAGATTGTTCCGTATTACGTAACACTGCGTCGCGTGTTAAGCGTCACGTACGCATTACAGCTGAGGGAATATTATAGCTGCGTAACACTTTTTCTTCATTACGTAACATAATACTAATGACGAGTTACTAAAACTTTCGCAAAATCTGTGATGATGATGATGACCCCCCCCCCCCTCCGGTAAGCAAAACTATAAACCGAAGCTGTTCAGACTTAATAGAATTGGGTTGGGGCTTCAGATTTAGTGTTGAAAACACACCGACCGTGTACGTTTTTCGAAAGTTCAAGATAACCCCTGTTGGCCAAGCTGAAGTGCTAGGCCTACCAGCATCTCTGCAAAGAAAAGAAGAATAACGAAGCAGAAGCAGTCAACCCTCCATTCCTTTTCTAAAAGCAGAGGGTGAGACAGCTGAACAGTGGAGTGAGACGGTAGAAAACGTTTCTGCTTCTGTTTCCAAGTGTTTAAAGAACGGTAAAAATTATATAGGCTGCACTACTATACTGCCGTGCAGAGAGTTCTCACGCCGGAACGAAGCTTACATACTTTCTGCGCATGCGCCAGTAGTTATCCCGAAAGCAAAACCATTCAGTGCATGTCCTCGCTGCGTGAAAACATTTTATTTTGTTATTTCATATTTTTCATGTTATTTTATGTCATGAAAACAATAATTAATGTTTCTTGATAATATAGAATAGCACGTGTAATTGTAACGTCCTATTATGGAAAAATGTATGCGAATGTGCGAACTAATGTTTGCAGGTTGTATAGTAGTTTGATAACGTGACACCAGTTTTACTCCATACTATGCGGATTCTCTTCGCGGCATTAAAGTATTTATGAAAAATGTGTATAAATACTATAGACCTACGATAAAATTCACTTATGATACCTAAAGTACAATGCATTAAACGTTTTACATGTAAATACTCGTGTATTTCGTTAATGTGTCTTTTGGAACGTACCTTTGCTATTGTTTCTTATGAGGAAACTCGTTTCTGCTTGTTTCAATTAACGTCTTAAATTTTATGAATCTAAACCTCAACGTTTAGTGAGGATTTAGTGTACTTGATATAGTTCATTTGAAGTCACATGCAGATCAAACACGCTTCTCTTGACAGTGGAATTTTGAGAAAGGCGGCCTTCTGCGGTGAGGGCGCACTGTTCTGCGTAGAAAAAAGAAAGAATACCATAATCCGAGTAACAGTTATAGAATTTGAAAAAAAAAACTTATCGAAGTTAAATCACATGCAGCATGGGTAAAAGAAGTCCATCGGGATATAGAAAAATGTGGAATGAGAGTTAAGATACAGAAAACAGAGACGTGTTTGGAATTATAATGCGGTTATGAAGATCTGTCCGAAGGGAAACCAAGGAAAACCAGGAGAGCAGTTTTGGAAGAAGGACGAGGAAGAGCGGGCCAGAGAATGAAGGAATATTGGTGAAAGAGAAAATAACTTCAGAAGGTAAAAGAAGTTGTGTAATAACTGACAGCACAAATAGCAAGACTCATGGCTATTGTGTTGCGACGACGGAGACGGAAAAAGAGTAAGGAAGACTGAAGTTATCTGACATCATCTTCTTCCTTTTTCTTTTCTCTTTAGGCCCATCACTTAGACACTTTTCTCTGTTCAACGTTTAGACATTGAATCTTCAACCAATTTTATGCCCCTGTTCCTATTTTCTGTCAGTAGCGTTTCCCGATTTCTTAACAACTTCTTTGATACCGCCTTCTCTATAGGATTTTCGTACTGTCGAGATATACTTCTACTTTTCTCCTGTTCTCAGTATTTTGAAGATTATTTTTAGAGTTGGATTCATTCTTACCAGTTGGTCGTACCGCTTTAATTGTATACTGTTTTTTTTTTTCTGAATGCGCTTTTATTATTTTCAGTTCCTACATTACGTTTCTGTCATCTCTTCTGGTACTTTCCCACCTTTTTTTCAAATTCTATTAGCAACAGCTGGGAACGAAAAACCTTAAGGAAAACGTTTCTAAAATTCTATAAAGTAGTATCTGTACCAACTTTCAATACTCACTGTTACGACGATCGCACGGGAAGTAGTCTTTGAACAGTGAAAATAAAATAATCTAACACCAGATGAATCGTTAGTTAACAATTATAACGATAAAGCCAACAAATCAAATAACAATAAGCATTTGTCCAAGTAATCTTTTACGATTTCGACTGTCCAACATACGCTAACGTGACAAACCATAAGTAGCCTATCATCCAATTAGTACTGTCGCAATAAATAATGCGAGTCGCTAATCACACGTGTCCGCTGCATGTAAAAGGTTAAAATCATCGCTTTACAACAAATACCACCGTCGGATGACGCACTCTGTATCAACAATTTCTGCTATCAATAACACGTTTTGACGCTTCGCTTTCCAATAAAAGATCTTGAATATTTTTACAGCTAATGATTGTATTGCTCCCAGTTGGAACAAGTAGACATAGCACTTGCGCCGAACGCATGGAATCAGAATGTCGAAGGAAGTCATTTCATACTCACACAAAAGACATGGACGTGTAAGAAGACTGCATAAAAACGCATAAAAACCAACTTGACAACTACGGCAATCGCTGTCTCGAGAAAACGTTTGTACACAGCAGTAGGCTATACTGTTCTGACAATATTGCGACAGCCGCATGCACTTTCGTGGTTGGACAGTGAAAATCAAATAACTCGACGCCAGAGAAATCGCTAACTACAACCTTAATTGCATTTCTAATGAACGAAACGAACAATAGCGCGTGGAAAACGTCACATATCCATACATGTTATCTATCTTAGGGCTACTTGGCGTAGCGACATCAACACCAAACAAACGTTGCTTAGGAAGTACGTTACCTGTTGGTACAAGGAAATGTCAGCTGATGCGAGAAGTTGCCTTAGGA
Organism: Magicicada septendecula; assembly: GCA_034769895.1. NCBI lineage: Eukaryota > Metazoa > Arthropoda > Insecta > Hemiptera > Cicadidae > Magicicada > Magicicada septendecula. The sequence goes on from CM068368.1 coordinate 777,681,597, forward strand.
ACAGCTGACAGACACGTCTCAATACGTAACAAAGAGAGTACGTGTTTGGGTAAACATCGACTGTGTGGCTTACAACACGGTTATATTTGCTTTGTTCTGTAGAATAACAGAAACGAGAAGCCGTCAACTCCAGGCTATCCTCTTCGTGGCGCTGATCAAACTGAGCTCTTGTTGCATTGCATTGTCGGCATTAACGCGTACATAGTTAATTCCTTGTGAAGACAAATCTCTCTCTCTCTCTCTCTCTCTCTCTCTCTCTCTCTCTCTCTCTCTCTCTCTCTCTCTCTCTCTCTCTCTCTCTCTCTCTCTCTCTCTCTCTATTTTAATTGTGATCTCAATAGTAAGATTTCAGTTGGAAATGTAACTACTAAACAGTAAAGCGATTAAAACGTCGATGTTAATGCACGTAAGCACAATGATTGTTGAACATAGAAACGGACTGTTACAGCATTTCGGTTAAAAAACTATTCTGAACTCCACAGTTTAATCTGTAATCATAAATATATAAGTATTAATGTTATATTAATATAATTATAATATTAAGATATCTCAAGAAATATCCGTCAATCAAGGTGTTGGAGAAGAATGCAGTATATCGCCTACACTTTTTAACATTTATGTTGACGATCTGGTAAGGAAATGGAAACATCTACTGGACGCTGGTATTATCACGAGACATATATCTGAATGTGCTATTGTCTGCTGACGACTTGCTTTTACTTGAAAATACAGAATCTGATTTGGAAAAATCTGTTTTCAAGCTTCATCGGATTTCCAAACAATACAGTATGAAAATCTCTACTATAAAAACAAAGGTAAAGGCATTTCGAGGCAAGGAGCCAATAAGAAAAAAAACAATGATTAGTGATGGAATTCTAGAACAGGTGAGGTATTTAATTATTTAGATATTGGTTATGAGAAGGATTATGATATTGATGTTAAGTTAGGTAAGTTCCAGCCGATCTGTGGGACAACCGACCATATTTTTAGAAATAAGGTGCGTCGAGATACAAAATTAAAATTCTAAAAAATTATGGCAGTCCCTGTACTGTCCTGTGGGAGTGAATTATGGTCAACAACCAAGAAACAAGACAGTAAAATACAGGCCTCGGAAATGGCATTCTTATGAGGAGTTAAAAGGTTTTATAAACTTAACTGTATAAAAAATGAGGCTATAAGAGAAGAGTTACAAGTTTTCAACTTGAATGAAAATTACAGACAACGGTGGTAAGAACACTTAGAAAGAATGTCAAATTCTAGACTGGCCAAACCTATAGGACACAGGTGGGTAGACCCAGAACGAGATGGCTGAAGGATCTTTGAAGGCGGAACAGTCAGCACCTTGCCTATGCCGTATTGTGAAGTCGACGGTGAAAAACGTAAACTGTACTTATATATATATATATATATATATATATATATATATATATATATATATAAAGAATGCATAATCAAACGAAATATTTAGTCTGACTGTTGTAATCAGACAGGAGCTTAGGGCTTTATTTTTGTATATCATAACAAACCGCTTCATGAGGAGCGGTCGTGGCGTAGTGGCTAGCGTGTGGTGCTGCTACGCTGTCGGCGCGGGTTCAACTCCCGCCGGGGGCCATCTGATTTAGATACGACCGTTCCCCCTCGCAAGGCAATTGGAAACCAGCGAGAGGCATCCTGCTTAGTATAAACCTTCCCCAACTATGCCGTTCGGATCCGGCGTTAAACTGTAGGTCCCATATACCTGTGAGAGAATCAGTACCACACGCACCAAGGGTATATGCGGGGAGGGTACAAACCAGTCGAAGACTGAAGGACTACGATCATAACAAAATACATACACGCAGAATTTTTTCGAGAAGCAGTACTTATGATAAATATTATTTGTCATAAATATATTTAACATGATTAAATACTTAACATGATTACAATTGTAAATATTGGTTAAAATATTTGTTTTCAATGAAAAAAAAAAAAAATAGATTTTGTCTGTCCGTTTCATGTGTTAGGACAGTTTATCTTAGGTAATTTGCAAACTTGAATGAAAAATGAAAAGATTACAAACAACGGTGGAAAGAACACTTAGAAATGTCAGATTTCAGACTGGCCAAACGAGTCGGAAATACAAACCTATAGGATACAGGTGTGTAAGTAGGTACAGAAAGAGATGGGTGGAGAATGTTTGAAGGCGGAACAGGTAGCACCTCGTCTGTGACGTGTTGTGAAGATGAAGATGATGATGATGATGATGATAATAATAATAATAATATTAATAATAATAATAATTATTATGTTATGGTATTCATAATTTGTAAAGTAAATATCAAGACTCTCATTTAGTCTTTTGACGTGTCTTGCGAAACGTTCTGTAGGTTACATACGAGGGTAAGGTGTCTCTTTGCACTTCCTACAGCTTATTTTATACAATGAACTTTATAGATACCTGCGACTCTCTCTCTCTCTCTCTCTCTCTCTCTCTCTCTCTCTCTCTCTCTCTCTCTCTCTCTCTCTGATATTTTATAAGTTTCCAAAGATGAACATCAGGAGTTTCACCGCCGCGAACGTACGCAACGAACACCTCATGTGTACTACGCGTGATTGATGACACTGAGCGTTGCGTGTGCGCTCGACAGCAGCGACATGGAAAATCAATTTTAATGCACCAAACGTGTTCCTCCTACATGCGTCTTATCGAAGTGGAATAAACGATCATCAGAGGAGACAAAACTGTGTCTTTCAGTGTATCAGCGGGACCAGATGATGACATTTTTAATCTATTTAGATTTTCCAAACACGTTTGATTTCTAATTGACTGGTTTACATTCATTCATAACCGACAACTAATTCGTAACCTTCGTTTCTTTTTTCTACTTCTCCTTCAACGTGAGAATACGTCATTCAAAGTGTGTTTGTAATTTCTGTCTTTGTGTTATAGTGTATGTGTTTTTTTATAAAATATATTGATACTACCAATGTGTTAGGGATGCTCGAGTTATAATTACTTAGAACTAGACGGAATTGTACAAGACGAAAATTTAGAAAGACACTCGAGGACGGTTGATAAGCGGGCCAAATGGTATGCTATGAGACAAGTAAAACATCAAAAGACAAAATAAGATGCATACAAAGCGCATTAATAAGAAGCGACATAACTTACAACTCTCATGTGTGGGCAATAAAAAAAAAAAATAGAATGGAACAACTTTTGATTGGGATAGAAATTATTTATTTTATTTTATTTTATTTTGGAGGAGAGCAGCGAGATTTTCAAGAAGACGGACGATCATGAACGAGAGAAAGTCCGGGAGTTAATGAAAGCAAGCTTGAGAGGACAACGTTTTGGCGACTGTCAAAGACATAAAACAAAAAACCGGTCAGGAAGCTCACGTGTGTTAAAAAAAAGTAAATTCCAGATATGTTTTGCAGACAGAAGAAAAAACAGTGGCATTGGCCTATTCTGTTATCATTGTGTTATGTTATGATGATGATTACTTTAAAGGGAGCGATATAAACACAGAATGTTCCGGGAGGCAAAGACACTACTTCATGAGGTGATTCTGTAGCTAAAAAAGGCAAAAAGTGGCATGTACTATCAGCAGTTCACCTTTGCTACCGAACAAGGAATGTGGTGACGTATGCCATTCCATGCACGCAAAACTGTAATACTACACATTTAAAATACGTTTAACACAGTTTCGGTGTGACTTGACTGTCCACAAGGTATTTCTTGTAGCGAATAAAAAAACACACTTTACTCAAATACTCAATAAATTACATTTACATATAATGTACGAACGTTCAAATCTAATACGCACACAAAATTACAACTACTATCATGTGTTAAGCTTTGCAACCCAACAAGGAATGCGGTGACGTTTGCCATTCCACTGCACGTATCATGGTACTACTACACATTTAAAATACGTTTAACACTGTCTCTCGCACGGTATTTCTAATTGCATATAGCTTACTGAACAATGTTTACAGAACCAGTAATATCGCACCAACACAAGCACGCGTTATCATTCAGTAGACCCCCGCTCTTCAGGCGTCTCGGTAGCACAGCCTGTAATACCACAGTAATTACGTCTACTGACGTCTGAATAATGTTTTCAGAACCAGTAATACCCCACCAAGCAAGCACGCAGTATCATTCAGTAGACCCCCTCTCCTCAGGCGTCTCGGCAGCAAAACTGGTGTGCGTATAGTACACACATGTTCGGAAATGGTTTGTGAAATAGTTAGGCCAGGTTAAAAAATTTCCCATGTTTCCGTTCTGAAGGCAAAATGATGAAATACAAAAATGTCTGAAACACAAATGACGAGGAAAATTAGAGTTTCCATACGTTATTTGACCTAATCAACAACAAAACAAGAGTCCAGAGCTGTGTCAGTAGTTTTTTAGAAATCTTATAAAAAGTGCAAAAAATTGGATTACAAAAACATTTTTTTAGGCTTTGTTTTCCAGGTTTCGGTTTTCCCACAACTTGCCAAATTTCTAATAGAACACAAAAATTTTCCAATAAAGTCTGTAGAGAATTTACTCTGAAAAAACTGGTTTGATGAAGGTCAGCTGAAAACAAACACGTGTTTGAGAAAATCGAATTTTTTTTTGTATCAGCTATCTAAGGACCACATGCCAATTTCACTTCTTTACCCTTTGTTCTTTTCTTTTTCTCCAATATTCTTTCATCTTTTAAGTTTGTCTCTTCTTCCTGTCTTCAGTCCACTTTGAAACTGCGTTTTTCTCTCACCTACCCTGGATTCCTTCCTTTTTAACTCTTTTGCCCGAAAAACTTCTCTTTCAATTGCTTCTTCTGCGTGTATATTATTTTTTATCTAAATCCTTTTGGACTTCTTTAATCCAACTTGATGTTGACTTCTTCCCCCACGGATATTTGAAGATTTGCTTTGTCAACCTATTGTCGTCCATTCTATATAAACGTCCAAAAAATAATAATCTTCTTTTTCTCATTTTTTCTGTTATATTTTCTACATTTTGAAATAATTATTTCATCATTACTTCTTAATTTTCAACCTTCTGAAGTTTTTCGTGGGCGTAATATTTTCTTAATAATTCGACTTTCCAATATTTCTAGTTTGTCTAAATTATAACTCAATGCAAGACATTCACTCGCATATAGGCAATCTGGCTTCACTACTGTACTGTAATGCCTTATTTTTGCATTTTTAGATATGCACTTTTTATTGTAAATATCTTCAGTTATACTCTTTCCATCTTATGAATCCTTTCTTCAATAGCTGATTTTTCTAAGCCATTCTCTTCAGTTATTTCTCCTAGATACTTAAATTTTCGAACCCTCTCTATTCGACCAATATCTGTTACCAGGAATTTTGTACTTCATTTTTTTTTAATTTACAGAAAACAAAGTACTGTCATTTGCTCCTGGAACACAGTCTATAGATGAATAAAGATATAATTTAAAAAGGGAAAAATTACATGAACTTCATGATCAACCTTGTATGCATTAACAAGGAACAAATCTTGTTCCTCAGCTTCCTGGGTATTTAAAAGACCAGTTAAATATCTTAACGTAACGGGGTAACTAAAAACGGATATATTTTGTCTCCTGCAGTACAAAATTTACTCTAACAAATTGACAAAAGCCGACAATATACCTGCGCCGAGTAAACAAACGATATTACATGCAAATTGCGTTTAGCGTATCAGATAGGCATCGCACAACAAACACCGGCAGCAGCGCAGCACGGTTTCCACGCGAACGGATATACAAACAGTGAAACGAACGCAACAGCAGTTTTCCGGTAAAATTATTTTATTATTTTACCATATATAAATGTTTAGCTAGTAGCCTATTTCGTTTTGCCTGCCCGTTAAATCTGTTGACTCCCAGACAATATCGGACAGCCTTTGGCTCCCTGTATTCACGTATTCCATAACAAATCGGATAGGCCTACACGACTTACTTTCATCACGTCATTTAAATACATTTTTCTATTTGTTAGAATTATTATTAGCCGGAGTGTTTGGCGGTGGTCTACAGCTTTTCAAGACAGACGTTTTGGCCCCACCATCGAAAGTCAACAGGAGACCTTTAAACACGGTTCCGTCGCTATGAATAGAAAGGGTGAAAACTTCCTACGAGGATTGTTCAATAGAAACACGTTTAGAGGCTGTAAAACATTTTTTATTCAACGATTTAAAAAAAGTCTCCATTAACATTAAGGCATGAGTCCCATCGTTGCACTAATCTGTAGATTCCCTGCTGGTAAAATTCTTGCGGCTGTTTGCGGAACCATTCGGTAACAGCAAACTCTACCTCAGCGTCCGATTTGAACCACCGTTCTTTTAGTAAGTTCTTTAATGGGCCAAAAACATTATAATCGCACGGGGACAAGTCGGGACTGTAAGGTGGATGTTGTAAGACTTCCTACTTCATACGACCAAGCAGATCTTAAATCGTCTGGGCTACATGGGGTCGAGCATCATCATGCAGAAGAATGACACCATTTGTGAGCATCCGGGACGTTTATTCCTGATGCTGAACCGTAAGTGTTTTAAGCTGTCTGCATATCGGTCAGTGTCGATGTTGACACCATGATAATAAAAAAATACGGTCACCATTACTTTTCCTACCGAAGGTTGGGACAGACATTTTTTCGCCTTCGGAGACTGTGCATGCTTCCACTGCATACTCTGATGTTTGGATTCTAGTTCGTAGTGATAACACCAAGACCCATCACCGGCAACAATTTGGTGTAGAAAGGCATTACCTTGTTGTTGATAGCGTATCAAATGATGTAATGATAATGCCACACCCAAATTTTTCTGCTCATCAGTAAGGAGTCGTGGAATCCACTTCGCGGCAACTTTGTGATAGCCAAGAGTATGAATGATTGAATGAACAGTTCCCACGGTGATGCTCAACATTTGATAAAGTTCTCTAACTTTTATGCGAATATTTGCGCGTAAAGCAGTTTCCAGTTGTCTCACATTTTCATCTGATGCTGCAACACGTGCAGGTCCCGGACGGGCCAATTCTTTAGTGGATTCTCTTCCTTGTCGAACATTATTGCACCATTCAACCACTGCCGTACGAGAATAACTATAGTCACCATATACAACTTTCATTGTCGCATAAATTTCCATTGCCTGACGCCTCTCAGCGGCCAAAAACTGAATAGCGGCACGCAGATTATCTTTGGACGGATTTTCTATCATAGATTCCATTTTCCCACCTAGTCTCACCGCTTAGAAAAGAGCAATCTGCAAATATTTTTGACAGGCGTGTCATTAGTACTTAAACAGACAATATAAAAAAATGAATTCCGTTCCCATGGCGACGAAGTCACGGCTGCGCAGATCAAACGTGTTTCTATTGAGCAAACTGCAAATATTTTTGACAGGCGCGTCACTAGTACTTAAACAGACAATATAAACAAATGAATTCCGTTGCCGTGGCGACGAAGTCACGGCGTGTTTCTATTAAACAATCCTCGTATTAAATAGGATTTGGCGTGCTGTGCTCCTAAGCCAATCAATTAGCACTTGATGCTGCTTTCCAGCTTAGATCGTGCTGAAAAGTTTTATTTAAGTGGGCCAACACATAGTCTCTTCCTCAGAATTAGCGGACACCTTGCCAATTGTTTTGTGCCATGTCGAAGATGGCCTCCGATGGTGGGGGCGAAACGTCTGCCTTGAACAACAGTAGACCGTGGCCTAACAGCCTGAGGAATTCCAAATTCTGGTAATATCTCGTGAATTATCTTGGAAAGGATATTAGACGACAACAAGATGATCAAACTTTAAACGGTATTTGGAACTATGCACAGAACATTAAAGCATAAAGTTAGAAAGGATACGTAACTGATATTTTTAAAGGCCGTGGCCAAACCTGTCCTGCTGTATTGATGTGGACGTTGGCCACTGACAGCGAAGCAAAGAAGATCAAACTGAGGAGTCGGAGATGCCCTTTTCCAGAAAGTTAAGGATTAAAGTCTATCGGATAGACTGAGCAACGTGGTTATACGAGAATATCTGGGAGTCGAGAATCATTTACAAACAATTTACAATTTTCAATTTTTTAAGTACGTAACTCTTGAGTATTTCTTGTAGGTTTTCTGTATAATAGCTTAACGTTTACAATACAGTAGAGAATATCGGATGCATCACGACAGATTTAAATAGCGGTTACAAGCTGAGGATAAAATATTGCTGTCCAGAAGAGACCAATTTAGGTATAATGAAACATAGAGAAAAGTATCGTCAGATTTTCAGTACTACTGGGAGTAAGGAAGTCACGGAGGAAACAAGATAATTAGCCTACATGTCTACAAGACGATTTTCCTGTCTAGATTACACCGTGGGACAGAAAACATCGCGTCCGTTACAACAGCAAAAAATCTGATTCTCGTCAAATGAAATGAGATTTTTGAAGTGGATATCTGGTATAACTAGAAGGGGCCGAATTAGGAATATGATCTTCGGAAATCAGGTTCAGCAGGAATCAGTATGGAAGCGGTGAAGAGGACAGTGATACAGTGTCTGGACGAGCGAAACGAAGTCAATGAAAGATGAAGAGAAAGACCAAGATATTGAGAAGCTGACCACTGAAGGGGAAGACCTGTTTGGAAGTAATACGATCGTGCAAGATAGAACAAATTTTAGGAAGTGGCTTGAGGCAAAATGATATGAAAAGGAAGAGGGAGAAAAATAAGTATAGAGGAACTAGTAGACAATATTGAAGGAGAACAACTTAGATGTTCTCTTGTAACAATGGATGGAAGCATAGGTCAGTGGGAAACAAAGCCCAATGCAGGAAATAACACGGAAGAAATACTGCTGGAAATATAAATAATGGCTCCCATGTGTACCACCGAAGTAGCTTAGGAGAAGGCAGGGTAGGCTGCCTTATGTTAGCCGTACGGCATACAAGGAAGGCAGTGTGGTGGCCAGCACTACGCGTCAGCCGTCCATTATTATCCCCAGGATGTTATCCCAGGTACTCATTTTCAACAGCCTGAGTCGACCTGGGGGCTGAAAAACGCACCTTGATTTTATGGTGCGGGCCCGGGACCTCTAGATTAGTAGCCAGGTGCCATACCCACTGGTCTACTGGAAATATTAAGAGAAGAATATTCTCAGTTTTTGTTTAGCTCGCATTACTTCCTCGTTCTCGTGCCACTGAAGATGGCCGCGGTTGGTGCGACCGAAACGTCTGGCGTTTCTGAAAAGTTGAACATCGGACAACTCCGGCCATGGGGGGTTTACGTTCACTTAGAGAAGAAGCTTGGAGTGGATAGATGCGCCCTGATTTGATGAAAACAGTGTTCTTGATAAAGAAGCACACTGTAACAATACAACAGTGTTATGGTGTCTTACGTTTTGCAAACGACTAGTGATACGTTAACGTTCTAACGTACATAAACGTTATTTCGTTGTTTTATGTATCTGTTACATTATCAATACTTATGTATTCTTGAAATTAAGTTCAAGTTAGTATGTACGTATATTCAAAACAGAAAGTCCCATTTTTGATACAGCTCTTGGTAGTTGCAAAAAAAATTCATTAATCGTAAAATATTCGCTGAACAATTGTCAGCGGTACTGGCGTCGTCTACGATTCAACTAACTAGTTTCATTCTTACCTGATATTGATTACAAAAATATAAGAAACAACACTCATTTCATTTTTCAATAAAAGAATCGAGTTGAGTGTTTTATTTTTATTTTTTATATATTTTTCTCCACAGAAAACGACGTAGGGAAAAACAATGAAAGGCGCGGTGTTGTGTATCTGTGGGGAAATTGGAAAGCTAAGTCCGTGTTGTCCTTATTCCCTTACGTAGTTTGTTTTTATTTTCTGACCAATGAGACGAAGGGAATTGTTTATGTACCGTAGGGATTCATTTCCATACAGCGTAGTATTCTCCGTTTCGCTTTAACGGCAAAGTATATTTATCCCTCTCTTTCTCTCTCACTCCCCCCTCATTCCTTTCTTTTCCAGTGACGAACGGACACGGTGTAACCAAATAAGGTTTCCGATACACACAAAAGGAGAATTTACTTTTTCCAACCGAAGGAATAAGAAAACGAATTAACGTGATTAACATAAATATCGTGTAGAATGATAACGAGTTCGATTTGCTTTCAAAGGCGTTCTGTAAATTGTCCGGTTGAACGTGAATCACGATGCTTGTGAAGAAACCGTAGTTCGCGGACACGAAATTCAATTCAGTTTTTCTAACTTCTAGGAAAACTTGTAGCGCGTATTGTTTGTTAGTGGAATTGTGAGGAAAGGCGGACAGGGAACTGACAATCGATCAGGATCTGGGTATAAAACGCAAGAGAAAATTTAACGGTGATAGCTGGACTATTTCCTGGTTTGATAAGCTTGAGAAAAACGCAACTTGGATAATTTCAGTAGAAACGATAATTGCTTTCATCGATAATGCTTTAATCATTAGTAGCTATTTCTAGCCGTATACGACCGTCTACTGATCGTCGTATGGTATATAGCCTACAGTGGAAAACAAAATACAAGACGCCAATCAAATCACAAATTACCAGCTTTAATTATCGCAATTTATAATTTGTAATCAACAAGTTATTCAGAAGATTAGTCTCGTACAATAATTCAAGTTAAATTTGTACACACGCAATAATAATGTCAACTATTAGAATTCCACACTAACTATTACACAATAACACTTCACCGCAATTGTGTAAATCGCCACTCGATCCTCGCTAAGGAAAATCGGTCAACACAACTGAACTGACAAGCCGGCTGCTATGGCTCTATATACATAGCGCACGTGGTCTAGAATCTTTCCATATTTACTTAATTGCTGACGCTAATGAGATTTTGAAGTGTGTTCTTTAAGAATTTGGCACATAATTGAATTGAGGCAATACCTGTGCTACTTCGGGGGGGGGGGAGTAACGTTCTCAGCTGTTCTAGGCGGTCCGATACGGTTCTCGTTACAGTATATCGATGATAGCGGTGTTTGTAGTTTTTCTTACAGGTAATAAAGAGCGTACAGTTTAAAGCCGCGGCCTGTCCGAAAGGAGGTAAAATAAAAAATAGCTCTTCAGCACAAATTAAAAAGAATGTGGACCGTTCTTTCGAGTCCGGAGACGATTTCCATGGTACGCTCATTGCCAACACTTATGTGTTACCTAGGTGTGTCCTGTTTGACGATATCTGGTCTTCTGCCATATAAAATGGCTCCAAAGCGTACTCGAATGACGACTGAAGCTAGAGTCCCCGCTGATTCTCTTCACGAGCTCTTTGAATAGTACTCGCTGTTCTTTCAGTGTATGAACCTTGAATTCTATACGCAGGCAGCCCGGAATACAACGAATCCGCTGATCGCCGAACTCGACAACTATCGTCTAAAGTCAGGCGACTGTGCGAAGAGAAGCTGATGGAGTTATTCATCAGACCCCTCCCCCAACCAAATTTCAAAATAAACAAATAGAAATCAAACCGACCCAGTGGGAGGACTGACTGCGCAATTCAGTTCAAGGTTCGAGGCAGTTCAGGTCAGAACTCAGCCTGTCAATGCATGACCTGTCAGCTGACCGACCAGACCGCAATGGGGTGAGAGTGTAAGCCTACCTATCACGTACTCGCAGAAACTGAATACAAAATCCAACAAAAACATTTGCTATATTAAAAAAAGATAAGAAATTAAAGTATACTGGAAATTAGAGCATGACGGTTACAGACACGTGAAATACTATCACTTTAACAGTAGCCTATATTGTAATTTAAAAAACAATTATTAAAAATATTTCTTATCATCCAAATTAACCCGATTTCTAAAGCAGGAATATTAATGAAACATATTAGCTGAAAATCAGAAAAATATTTTTTGTTATTTCTCTGTGCATCAAATTTAATCAGATTTAGTCAGTAGTCAACGCAGCAAATATTTGGTTTGGCAACTGTCGACCGACTTCCCACCCACACCTTGAACTGGGTTGTTTCTGTTTTTTATAAATTGCGAGAAAACTGAAACAAAAAAAACAAGCCTAAGTGCCTTAGAAAATCACTCAAGATAATTTGAATACAGTTTGTTTTACAATACTGTAATTATATGTGAAGCAATCAACAGCATGTAGGCTGTGCGAGCGTAGTCTGGGGATTCCATGTCAATGAGTGTCTGCAGCTAATTTATGTAGAGTATAATTACACGCTATCGTTGTCTGTGGCTGCCACCTGTTTCGCCCTCGCACACCCACCTTCCACGTGCTGCCTACATCTCGTAGTCTGCAGAAGTAGAAATCTGTTTCGGAGCCACCCACTGCTTGTTCTTTACACTCAAAAAGTGACTGAAATAAACTATAGAGTTGAACTTCCGAATAACGAAACTAATTGTTATTTTTCTCTTTTTTGTTTTCCATCCTCTTCTGTCGTCAAGCGTCGAGGTCCATCAGCCTCTTACCATAATCCCTTCTATCACGGACGAGGCGTTTCACTTCTAACAAGGTCTTTACCGTCTATTCCAGTCGACTCATTCCAATCTTGGTCTTTCTTGTGATCCCTTCGACCGGGATCTCCGGTTCCATGATGAGCTCCGGTTTTCTTTCATCCATCTTCACTACATGTCCAACCAGTGAAGTACTCTTCTCTCTAAAAATGATTCCTACTGACAGTCACACCCGTAATTCGTTCTCTCCTAGTTCTTCCAGCTGCCCACCTCAAAAATCTCAATTAACTGGTTGTAATCTGCTTCCATGCTTCTGTAGCTTTCTTATGTAACCCATAATCTAACCAAAAAATTCGTTACTTAAAACTATTCGTTTGAAAAGGTAAATGTCCCTTACAATTGATTATGTGGATTCGATGAGTTGTAGACATAGTATAAGATCATAAGCTATTGTGCTATGCTTATTATCCTCTCAAACAGAAATAAACAAAAGGCTAAACGAGTTTACCTATTTTGTACTGAAGCACACAATTATTTTATTTCAAATAGTTTAACTGAGCTCGTAATATATTCAAGGACCTTGAATGACAGGTGTTCCTCAAGGGAGTATTCTTGGTTCCCTACTGTATGTCTTGTATACTTCCGATATACCAACCACCAGAGCAACAACAATCGGCATATTTGCTGACGACAGCCATCTTTTCAACTAATGAAGATCCTACAGTAGTCTCATTCAATCTTCAAGAGCGTCTTAGTCTCATTGGAGAATCCCTACGGAAATGGAAAATCGAGGCCAATGAATCCGAGTCGTCACACATTACCTTCGCCTTGCGGAGAAACAACTGCCTCACAGTTCACCTCAATCATTTCGAAATACCGCAACAAACAGTAGTCAAATCCCTAGGCCTTCATTTAGACTGACCTGGAAACACCACATAAAACAGAAATGAAAACAACTAGATTTAAGACTTAAGGAAATTACCTGGCTAATAGGCAGAAAATCTAACATAACAAAATCTAAAAACAACAAACTTCTTCTCTATAAAACTGTCTTTAAACCCAAATGGACTTACGGAATCGATCTTTGGGGCTGCGACACCAAATCTAACATAGCAATAGTACAGCGATTCCAATCAAGAATTCTACGAGCTATCGCGGATGCTCCGTGCTATGTGTCCAACCACACTCTGCACACAGAGTTCCATATTTCATACGTTCGTGAAGTCATCCACGAACGTGGTACTAGGCACCATACAAGACTTTACGACCATCGTAATCCGCTGATAATGTCACTTCTACAGCCTGAAATCAACAGAAGATTGTAATGATTGTAACAGAATGTAATTACGATTTGCCATATATATTTATCTGGCAGAGCAATTAAGTTCTGCTGTCCTTGAGAAAAGGCCCATTTGTAAGGGTCCTAAATGATTGTGATAGTTCGCTTTGGAAGTTACAAGATGGACGTTTCGGACACGCCTCCTACTTAACGTTTCACTACAAAAAGTAATTAGATGATCAAGTATGCAAACACAAAATTCTATAAACCAGCACGCATATTTGGTTAAGCCGATGATCGGGACGTTGTTGGAAGGAGTAAGCGAGGCACGGAGGAATCCGTTCTGGTAACAGACGAAGCCTCTAAGAAGCTTTACATAAACCACTAACACGACGGCTGAAAAAAACTTGCGGACCGAATATGTCATCGGCAACCATTGCTTTGAAACTGTACAAAATGTTACTTATTTGGGATCCTTAGTCATCTAGGATACCTAAACGGCTTATATCAAGAAACATACCAGCAAATAGGGCTTACCGTAGGCTTTTAAAGGACTTATAAACTTTTAAATAGGATACAAAACCAGGTGTCTACAAAACTTGTGAGACACGGGCAATGCCAAAAAACGACGACAACCAAATAAACACGTTTGAAAGGGGTATATCATGAGATTTTGGGAACTATATGTAAGTATTACGTAAGAACCACGCTAAAGTGTACAGATGGGGTTGAAGATGATCTGAGTGTCGATATTCGCGGAACCACGACCAATGGCGACGTGACGTAACGGAGGCCAAAGCTGACGTAGCACCAGAGGAGGAGGACTGCGAAGTTTTCTGTAGCGGAAGTCTAGACAAAATACAATGAAAAAGTAGGAAGCCTGCATTTCTGGAATGAACTCCCAAGGCACATCATGAGTTCTCTCTCTCTCTCTCTCTCTCTCTCTTGTAATAACAGTTAGAAACTAGCGTCATTTTAACTGGAAGCAGGCGACGAAGACATAATCTCATAATGCGATTGCCAAGTAAGTGCTACTGATTATTATCATCTCGTCTTGAAACCCTGATTGCGACGATCGCAGACACGTCATTATTTCGTATCGGCCTGCCAATTAAATGTAACCATACCGGTACTAGCGATCAACAACTAGTAACGTCGTAGAGGAAATAATATAATTAATAGCTAACTACACGTCCAGGCAAGCAACAACATATTTATAGAAAGTCACATTTGTGTCAACTATTTCTGTCATGTAATGACTTAATTAGTGGCATAACGCAACGTGCGACTGACTCTGAAGGCGAACGGGTTTCACAGAAGTAATTTACGGCTCGATATCGGTCAGCTCAGCTCCAGCGCGCGGTTTATCGTACTCTTCTCTCCCTGAGCGTAACAGATCTCCCTTCTTCAATCTGTAGAGATTGGCGAGTCGCCGTGTTCTGAAGTCTTCAGAGCTTCTGAAATAAACAGTCCTTTTCTGTTTACAATATAGTGAAACTCATGAGTTGCAGGTCAGAACGTGACTGTCGCAGTGGCTGTATCGTGACGTCATTCTGAGACTAGCATTGTTCCGCCATTACATGTCGTTCTGACCAATGGGAGTCGGCTATCCCAGCAGAACCAGCTGTAATGTTGTGTGCGTACGTGATTCTTAAGCTGCCCATACGCTATCAATATTATTGCACAGTATATTGCACATTAATATTGGCTTGTGCCCCTACACAGTGCAATATTATTGTGCAACCTTAGTTGACTCCTGAACTTCTTCGAGTGAACATGTTGAGTGATATCGAGGCAAGTTGTGTGGTAATTGCACTGATCCTCTGTTTAAAAAAGAAAAAGAGAAAGGACCGCATATGGATGAAAGTACGGGACAAGAAAAGGAATGAATATACTCATGAAAGGCTGTTGAGACCAATAAACTTCAATCACCTCTAAAATGAACTTTCTTTCCTCCGACAGCGACTTACCGAGAGTGAGAATGAGAATCTTGCCCTTACACTACGCAATATTCTCCAGTTTGTGCAACATATTTCAAACATTTTTGAATTCACACAATATATTGTGCAACCCATTTTAGACCTTCAACCTAACCCATACACTGTCAATACTATTGCACAATATTTATATCGTGCAATATATTGTGCAATAATATTGACAGTGTATGGGCAGCTTTAACATGTGTTAACGAGGCTGTTCCAGACTCACCGGTCCGCGCGCACTGTGTTCAAGGTCGCAAGCAATTACGCTCTAGTGTTTTCTATTAGTCCTGACGCGTATTATGGATTATTCTGGAATCTCAGCGGGGTGTAAATATAAGCATTCAGCGACGCTTAGTTTCAGTTTAAGTGGCGATTATTCAAGTGAGGGTTGAGTTATTGTCGGGCGATTTACACAGTGCGTCTAAAGTGATGTATTAGTGAAAAGTGATTATAGTGCGGAATTCTTTATAGTTGACATTATTATTTGTGTGACAGATTAACTTGAATTATTGTACGAGTATAATCTTGTTGAATAACTTGCTGATTTAAAACTGTTAATTGAGATTAATTATAGCTGGTGATTATTGACTTAATTGGTGTCTTGTATTTTGTTTTCCACTGTACCATACGGCGATCAGGAGACCGTCGTAACAGTGTATTTTCAGAGACGATTGTCATTTGAGCCTAAGAACTTGGTCACACTCTCTTTCTTCTTTGGCGATCACTTCGAAGATTGACGGCAACAGTTCTCCAGTCATTACTTCTCTTCACCTCTTCGTAACTCCTGCATCCTACATCTTTTAGAATCCGTTCCGTCTATTGAAACCGTGGCCTTCCACCGCCTTTTTTCCCATTCATACGTCCCTCTGTTATTGTTTTAGGAGTTCCCCATGTCTAAAATATCGGTATGGAGAACGATACATGACTTCCATGTTGTAAGATTTATATTTAAAGTCATTTTCGAAATGAAATATTTCCATAGAAACTACTTCTTTCTTCAGTCTTAACAACAGTACTGTGGTCACTAACGTATACTACCTCACGTTAGTGCACTCGATTTTCACTGATGATGGCAGTCGATGGCACTGCCGAAACGTCTGGGTTTGCAGAAAACATTGAACCACGACCAAATAGACCGGGAAGGAATTTTAACAACAAACTACTTCTTTGTTGCCGATAACGTAGTACACATATAAAAAATTATCCCCTCCCCCTTCAACTACCATTTTCATTTATAGAAAAGTACCCCATCCCCTTTCAACCACCCTTTTCATTTATAGATATTTCATCAACCTTCTACAGAGGATAATTATAGCCTTTTCAGGATACTTTATCAAAATTAAGTTCTTTACTCTTGTTAAAACATAAAACGTTGCAGGCAAACTACCCTTTCCCCGTAACCGATCTCCACTAAAATCAATAGGCCTGGAGTCCTCTACAACTCAGGCACATATGCAAAAAATTATTTTTGATTCTGTTTCAATTTGCGGCAATTATCGTTCGCCATAGATAAAATTCTACACACACACGCGCGCGCGCGCGCGCGCGCACGCACATTTCGGAAAATGACTTTTCTTCATGTTTTGATGGTAGTACAATCAGAATCAGCCCCTATCTCGAACACAATTTTTTTCACCATTACCATACTTCCGTTTCCTTATGGAACACGGAAGTATAAAAGGCTACATTCTTCTCTTTCCAAACTTCTCTTCTACTCCTCTCTCAAGAATTTCCCTGTTTGTTATCTTGTCAGTCTAACACATTATTGGAGATTAACACAGCTTTTAAGGGTATTGAAATTATCAGAGATACTATCCCACATGTTCTCTTTCGGATTTGTATGTTCGTATGCTATTCCTCGTACCTTTTACCGAAGTAGATAATCTCCTGCTTCATGCGTGCCATGTCAAGTTGAAAGGCGAATGAACGTGTCACAGTGATACTGAGTGGGAAACTAGCAACTGATTGCGATACGTGTTCGAGGATGCTTATTTTTTAAATACGTTCAGTGCCCCTTAGTTGTATTCCAAGTTGACTTCAAAAACAGTCGATTTGCTCTTCACTGATAATTTTGATTGGCACCAAGAAGCCGGTACAAACTGCTAGCCTAGTATTAGTTAGCAGCAACAAAGACTGTTTGATGCTGCGAAGATAAAAAAAAGAAAACTCTCTGTATGTATGCCAAAAGTATGTGGGTAAGATATCGCAAGTGTATATTAATACAGAGTAACTGATAAGATCTGTAGTTTTAAGACTAGCGAATAACTTCTTTGGTGTAACTGCTGCGGCGACTGAAACAACGTGCAGCTGTTAGCAGACCGTACATTCTTTATCTTTGTTACTTATTTCTCAAGTGTGTCTGTGTGTGTGTGTGTCTGTAACTACTACCAACTCGACAACACTTTCTGTACCTCCATTCTCCTACGGTAGTTGTAGACTTTTCATTTCCATTCTGTCGTTTATGTCGGTGAACTTATGTTCTCTCTTCCTTCACTTATGTCTTTTTACCTTCACGATGTTTGTTGAGTGTTTTAGTTTCAGTATTTATTTGATTTTTCTCTATCCTGTTCACTATATGGTTTCATATACCGACTGCCCCGCTGCTGCCCTAAGTTTAGGCTACTCAATAAAGAAGAACGTGTCCACCAAAAACGTACAAAGACGAAGATTTAAAAGTCAGTTAAATATACACTGTTATGGGATGGTAACGCCCATAAAGAAACTAAAACCATCATGTGTAAAACTACAATATGAAGCAAAGTATTTAAGTGAAAGAAACAACACCCATTTGAAAGGGATTGGAGGTGGGTGCAGAAAAAGGTCGGCTGAAATTTCTACAATGGAAAGTAGAAAATCCCCTTACGTTAGGGAATTCACGCATGTCAAGAGGAATATCTCAGGTACCACGGCTATAATGACTTTAAGAAAACAGAAGACAAAGAAAGTTAAAAACAGTCGAGAAATAGCACTGAAGGAACTGAAACTGAAGGAAAAAGCAAGAGAGAACGTAACTAATGTTCTGGAAAATCGTTGTTACAGATTCACTATGAAGCAAAGGAGTACAAGAATATTTTTGGCAAGACCGACCAACATAAAACGTGGGAAATGGGATACGGTTTGGGCTGTAGGAACCTACAAAAAAACAGTAGGAAGAGGCAAACGAAAAGTCTACTGGATGCAATAGGGAAGACAAAGAAGAAGAAGAAGAAGAAGAAGAAGAAGAAGAAGAAGAAGAAGAAGAAGAAGAAGAAGAAGAAGAAGATGATGATGATGATGATGATGATGATGATGAAGACTATGATTGCTATAGAAAAATTAGATAAAAATAGTTTCCTCTATTACAACAGCCATGACGCTAGTGATAAGTATGTTTTTAAGAAATAACATGAGCTTGTACATTGAACTTAGGTGTACGCTGTCCACACAGATAGCTGCAGTAATCGAAGTCCGAATCTGTAATTATCTTTTATTACACCACAGATTAAGACAGAACACGCGCAGTTAAAACAATTGTCAGTTGTAACGCGGGACCACCCATCGGGAGGTCTGATAAAGCAGAGATAACCGCCGACCCGGGCGGTATCAGGGACAACGGCCAGGAATGAGTTGTCAAATTTTGCCACACCTTTTGATTCTTATCATACGAAACAAAACTCCTGCTCATTTGTATTCAGAACGCTGGGATTAATTTTTTTACATACGACTGTGGTCCGAATTTTGCAGCGATCGAGATACATCGGCCGATAAAACACGCAGGCAATTAAGAGAATACAGGTTGCAGCCGGTGAAGTTTAACGGATACACGAGACCAACAAACCCCAATCTTTGTGCACATTTCAATGCACAGAAATCGCTTTTATATGTTTCAAATGATATAGCTGTAGTGGCTTGTGGTTCGTGGGGCAACATGGGTCATTCCTTAAATGCGAAACCTGGATGGATGACTACAAGGCTGTTTGGTTGGTGGACGGAGATTTACACTCGTTAGGGGTTAATACAGCGGTAAAGATTTCGTCTGCTATATATATATATATATATATATATATATATATATATATATATATATATAAGAGATCTGTTTCCTCATTTCCATTAAACATATCGTGCGGTTAGTGGTAAATCTACACAAGTCCACTCACGTGAATTTACGGAAAACTGATATTAAAGGATTTCAAATGCAACGATAAATCAAAAAACTGATTTTCAAGGTTAATTTTTTTTTAATTTGTTTCGCCTATCTGAGGACCACATGCCAATTTCAATTCTTTATTCCTTGTTCTTTTCTTTTCCTCCAATATTCTTTCATCTTTTCGCTATGTCTCTTCTTCCTGTCTTCAGTCCACTTTGAACCTGCGTTTTTCTCTCTACTACCCTAGACTCCTTACATTTTTAACATTTTTGCCCGAAAATCTTCTCTTTCAATTGCTTCTTCTGCGTTTATATTATTTTTTTCTAAATCTTTTTTGACTTCTTTAATCCAACTTGATATTGACTTCTTTCCCCACAGGTATTTGAAGATCTGTTTTGTTAACCTATTGTCGTCCATTCTATACAAATGTCCAAAAAATACTAGTCTTCTCACTGTTTCTGTTATATTTTCTATACTTTGTTATATTTCATCATTACTTCTTAATTTCCAAAAGGTTAATTT
This sequence comes from Magicicada septendecula, assembly GCA_034769895.1. Lineage (NCBI taxonomy): Eukaryota > Metazoa > Arthropoda > Insecta > Hemiptera > Cicadidae > Magicicada > Magicicada septendecula. The sequence continues at coordinate 777,701,920 of CM068368.1, forward strand.
TTATTATTAATAAAGTTTTTATATGGGCTACACAGCTGTTAAAAAAATAATAATCAAACGAGAAATGCATAAAAATTGTCGTTTTCGAAACATCATTAAAACTTGGACTCGGGTAGTTTTACCACTAACCCGTCGATATATTCGTCCCGAATTTCTTACGAGTCCTAACCCCAAACTACTTCTATTTGGCCCGCTGTTTTCCAGCCGGGGTGACGAGACCAAACGCTAGGAATGTCGCGAAGTATAAGGAATTTATGTAAAAACGAAACAAAATAGTTTCTGCAATAATTAAACACCTCAACAAAGAACAAGTTCGATAAAATTTCAGCCATAAAGTAGTTATTAACAACTGCCTTGGAACTGAATTTCATTACTTATAGTCCACACCACGGTATTCACATCACAAATATAAATATGTAGTCTACGTATTATAAAGTTTAAGGTCGCTTAGTTAGTAAAATAAAGGCATTAAACAAATAATCGCGTGATGCCGCCCTAGATTTATCTCTCCTATAAGTGAGCGGGAATTCAAAAACGCTGGGAACCATTGATGTCAAATCTACTCAAGAGATCCGTCAAGCTTACATGTGGTTTGTTGCTAGAGGTAGGACGATGTAAATTGAACACTCGGGTCTCGATGCGCAAATGACATACACCTCGTTGCGAGGCTAACAAAATGTTCAGTCATTTCGCACATGCGCACAACAGTCTTGTACAGTGTTTCATAGTGTGAACATCGGCTGCAAAAAGACTGGTGGGAACAATGGAAGCATGTGTGTGACAGAGACAGAGGTAGTACATGAGTGAACGGTGTACACCCCTCTCACCTCTCTAGACACCTTAACTAACAAGTCTTGTTAGTGGGGGTAATTCATGCACTGGGTCGGCGTAGATGACTGTTCATGAAACACTGTCGGGCCTATAACAGTGATGGAAATCACCAGTCTGTTCATAAAATTTTCGTCCAAGGATTGTTGACTCCTGAATGCTTCATCGTGATAACGCTTAATGTGTCATGTTTTTGATACCCCAGCCACTCTACTCCGCAGATTTTAGTCTATACTAATAAGCCTATTTTCTGAAGAAAAAAATAATAATGGAAAGCCGAATGAGAAGCCGCTATCTTAAATGTTAAGAGAACATTAACAACACTGTGACGGACCAATTAAAAACACTAAAAGTTTAAGCCTTCCAATTTTGTTTCAATCAGTGGGATCAACGTCTATCTGAGAGTATGGAACCACTGAAAAGGAACCACTTTGAAGGGGATAAAATTGTTTTGTACTTCAATTCTCAACAACTAATTTTATATACCATCAGTCTCATTACTTTATAGACACAACATATAGGGCTGATTCTTCATTTCAGTACACATACGAAGCGTGTGATCGAAAAGTTTGAGCAGTTTTAGTATATTCGAAAAATTACGCCTTAATATCTACGTTGATTTTGCCGCCTTTAAAGTAGTCTCAGTCGGATATAACACGATTATGCAAACGTTTTCTTCACTTTTCAAAATATTTCTCGAATTATTTTCAGTGTAGAATTAACCTGGCTTAGCGGTTTTTGTTTTATGTCTTTAAGAGTTACGAACATTGTCCTTTCTTGGATTCTGTTGTCCATGACGTGTCAGGTGATATCAACTAACTATATAAAATAATACTGACGAGGAAATTATTTTTGATAAAAAATGATTAAATGTTTACCTTACTGCCTTAACTAGCTTCCCTCGTTAAGAGCTTCATCAAAGGCTGCCGCAAGTTGTCCTTTCGTGGTACTTTTCATTATTGGGAAGATGAAAGATGGCTTTGGGACATATCTGGGAATAACGGTTGCGGTGTTATTATGATATTCTTTCTTTGCCTATAATTCTGGAACATGCAATGACGTGTGTCCTGATGCACTGTCGGAGAACAATTTCCATGAATTGTCCTTCCGTAAATCGGGACATTTCCTACGAATAGCTTCACTCAAGCCCAAGTAAAATGGCCAAGTAGTATCCCTTTATTTACCGTTGGATATAGTGACAAAAACACAATCTTCATCCGATTATCACGATCTTCAGCTCATTCACGACAGCCTTTGAAGCTTTTGTACCATTTCTTAACCGTTATTTCATGCACAACAACAAAGTCGCCAGAAGCCTCCTGGAACGCATCCACTACGATAGAGCAGTTATCTAAGTTTTTACACAAAACTGAATAGTCCTACATCTTTTTCAGTCTTCGTAAAATGTCAAAAAATCGCCTGACACACCAAAACACAGTTTTCTCAATTAGCTGTCAAGTCTAAACTACATGTCCAATATGGCTGTATGGCTAACATTTTATACGATTGTCACTAAAATGTGTACCAACATCACATGAAAACGGTTTTTAACCGGATACTTGCAACGCGTGTAAATAAAATATCGGTATGGAGAACCATACATAACTTCCATGTTCTAAGATGTATTTTAAAATCATTTTCGAAATGAAATATTTCCATAGAAACTACTTCTTTCTTCAGCCTTAACCACAGTACTGTGGTCACTAATATATACCACCTCACGTTAGCGCACTCGATTTTCACTGATGATGGCAGTCGATGGCACTGCCGAAATGTCTGGTTTTGCAGAAAACATTGAACCACGGCCAAACAGCCCGGGAAGGAATTCTAACAACAAACTACTTCTTTGTTGCCGATAACGTAGTACATATATAAAAAAATTATCCCCTCCCCCTTCAACTAGCATTTTCATTTATAGAAAATTACCTCCTCCTCTTCAACTACCCTTTTCATTTATAGATATTTCATTTACCTTCCTACAGTGGGTTATTATGACCTTCTTTTCAGGATACTTTATTTATCAAAATTAAGTATTTTACTCTTGTTAAAACATAAAACGTTGCAGGTAAACTATCCCTTAACCGATCTGTCACCAAAATCAACAGGCCTTGAGTCCTCTACAACTCAGACACACATGGAAAAAATTATTCGATTCTGTTTGAATTTGCGGCAGTTATCGTTCCCCATAGAAAAAATTCTACACACTGACATTTTTCGAAAAATGACTTTTCTTCACGTTTTGAGAGTAGTACAATCAGAATCAGCCCTTATCTCGAACACGATTTTTTTCGCCATTACAATATTTCCTTACGGAACATGGAAGTAAAAATAGCACGAACATTTTGATCAAAACTTGTGCATTCATCCCCGGTTCTAAACAATCTTCACACAACGTCTCACCTAAAGGTCACAATTAACGTCACGTGACGGTATAATTGCCGACGGACCAAAGGTGTCGCTCGTTATTATCGCCAATCACTGGTCTGTATAATGAATTACAAACTGTGGCACATTGACAAATATTTACTCTCTCACAGCGCAGAGCGAGCGGACGAAACTAAAGAGAGACGTCTCTCTCTAGTTTGTTAATTACGATCAGGTGTTTGAACGGGGCCAACGATCGCCCAACAGACGGCGACGCGACTGCCAAACGGGCATCTGAGTAAACAGAGCTACTCGGGCGCATCTGTGACAATACGACTGATGGCCCACACCGATCCGGACCACACGCACGCACATACTCGGAGAGATTGATACGTCAGTGCCACGAATTGCAGTAATATGATGTCCATTCGATAAGCAAAGAGAAAAATGCCTTTAAAATATGTTTACATCTGCAAACAGACGTAAAAATATACTATAAAAATATTTAACTAAGAATTAAGGTGGAAAACATACTGAGACGAACGAACCGTTCAGAAGGAACACGAGCAAAATGGTCGGTTCTGTTCGGTGCAGCCATAGGTCGAACCGGCCTTTTTGTTTGGGCCTACTTATTATTCCACTGCCAAAAAGTGCTTCGAGTGTTTTCGATTAATTCTCCTATTTAAAAAAAATAATTAAATTAGGATTTTTTCTAATTACCTACGTTTTTAAAACGTTTTCCGATGAGAAAGAAACAGACGAATGTATACCGATATTGTGGCAGTGGTTGTTGTTAAAAGTCACGTAAATTTTGCATTCACCCTTACAGTAGACTACTAGAAGAAACAATACTATTGTAGATTTTTTACAAGAACTCCGAAAGTACGAAGACAATTCAAATAAATTATCAATGATAATAATTATAATATAACTTCAGCATATTAAATTATTGTACCCTAAAAAGTAAAGTACTCCTAAGCTAGATATATAGATATAATTGAATTTAATTTAAAATAGATTAAGTAAATTGTAATAATTGTTGTAAAGATCAAAGAAAATTGTAGGCCTATTACGATTACAGTACTAAAAAGAAAAAACAAAAGCGTATTTTAATGAATCAATTTGTAAACAATATAAATGTAAGCAAACATAAATTATACGTTTCAAAACAGAAGAAATAATAAAACTGAAAATAATGGCTAACAATTACAATTGCTAAAAATACAAAAAATAAAACTTAACTTTGATGTTGTAAAATGTTCGGATCGAACAAAGGGCAAGCGAACAGTACCGGTACCAGACGTGTTGCGTTGTGTTCTGAACCAACAAAACGTTCTGTTTTGTTAGTGTGTGTTGCTTCTTACCTCACCAAAAATTTCTCGGCCCTTCGGCTGGTTGTGAACGTCTCCAAACGTTTCGCAACTGTTTTGTTCGCCGCAGTGTATTTTTACCCTAAGAGGGTAGGTAGTTGGAAAAGTTCTTGGCCTGAACAAATGTAGCGCTAGGAACCTTTCTGATAGACGGAAAGGAGCAAATCTGGAGAGTACTTTCTTGTGGTAGTAGATCTAATTCGTAGTGTTTTAACATGACAAAGCACTAATGAGAAACGTTCATTCAAATGCGTTTCTGATCAATCTTAAGCAAACGCGGCACGCACTGCGTTAAATCTTTTGCATATGTAAATATTCGTGCCTGGGGATGAAAGTATGGACACATATGCTAAGTTGTACAAGAATCGTTTGATGCATTCTGACACTATTGTGAGAATCCTCTAAACAGGCAGACAAATCGACTGTCGGACAAATGCTATACGGTCGAGTTAAACTGTGGACTCGCTTCGCACGTTCAATAATAATAATTATAATAATAATTTTAATTTCTAAACCGTTTAAGTTAATGGATTGATATGTAGTTAAAATTCTTATTACTGTCTTATTTGTTATATATACTATTCGTTGTTACATTTATTGTTATATAGGCTATCATTTGTTGTTACATATATTATTACGTATTATATTTATTATTACATATACGCTTAATATGTTATTAATTAATAATTATATATCTGCATGCTATGTATTTATAATATTTGTGTTATATAGGGCAATATTTATCATTTTATTTTGCATTATTGCTAATATTTAAACTAACATCTAATGTAATTTTTAAATCGTATAAGCCCCTGACTATATTGTTGCAATGTTTATCTTTCCTTATCATCTTCTAGTTTAATATGTAATTTTGCTGCATCTGTATGAGCATTTCTGTATGATTTATAAATTCATTTTTGTAATTTTTGTGGTCGAAAATGATCGATGCTGTTGCTGCGACCTGATAAATAAATAAAAAAAACATTTCGGAATTTGTAGTTTTTTTTATACATACGTTTGTTGTACCCATAAACTCCAACTACGGCACGTTTAGTATGGTATAAATGAAGAAATAAGTAAAAGAATTCAGAAAACTATTAGATGCTACTACGGCCTGATGAAATACTTTAAATCACAACTTCTACACCGTGAAACCAAAGCTAGACTATATAGAACATTAGTAAACCGGTCCTGATGTACGGAAGTGAAACATGGGTACTGACAAAGGGCAACCTGTTTTGACTTGCATCTTTTGAAAGGATAATACTTGGAGAAAAATTTATAAAAATAATAATAATAATAATAATTATTATTATTATTATATCGAGTTGTTTTATAGTTGTCACCATCTATCGCATCCTGGTTTCCACTTTTGCTTATCCAAACAGTCCTGATCAGTGAGTCCTCTATCCCGCATTGCTTCCTCCACGTTCTTCATCCATGCTATTTTCGGCTTACTCCTTTTCCTTTTGTTTGAAGGTGACCAGTTATTTACTCTCTTATCTATATCCTCCTGTCAGGTCCATACCGTTTTAACCTGTTCATGTCGAATGTTTTCAATACGCTTATACTAAATTCCATTCTACTCCGTATCTTTGTATTCCTTACCGTACCTTACCTTGTAAGTGTACAGTACCTTCTACAGTTATCTATGTTTACAGCATGGATTTTGGACCTATTCTTTGTATTAACCTCCATGCCTCCACATAATATGTGTCAGTACTTTTCGCAATGGCTTTGTGTGTTACTTTATTCGTACACTACAAAAGCCCATTTAGTTGTCTGAGACTAATAGCGCAATCTACTAGAGACTTCTTCGTAATTAATCCCATTTTTTGGTTACCGTCTCTCCAAGGATCGTTTTCATATAATTTCTCGACTACTGTGCGAATCTTTGCCTTCACTTCCAGTCACAACATATTCTGTATTTTTCCAAGTTGTGTGTCAGTGCCTCCTTGATCTGTTCTTGTATATTTCTCAGAATATATTGTTGCGACGGTCTCTCGAATCGTCGTATTGTACAATGGAAAAAATACACTAATGACCAACTTTAATTGGTCACAAATAACTATGTGAAATCAAGAAGGTACTCTCGTACAGTCATTCAATTAAGTTTGTTCACAGGCACTATTAATGTCAACTATTAACAGTTCCGCACTAATTATAACATAGCAATCACTTGATCCCAACTCAAGAAATCGCCCACTGTAACTAACTTCTAAGCCGATCGCTGTCGCTTATATAGGTCCCGCCGCAGGTGTTCCAGAACAATTTTCCATTCTTTTGGCAGCGTGCCAGCATAATGTGCGTAGTTACAAGTGCTCTCGTACAGTCGTGAGAGCTACGTGAGTGGGCGGCCTTGACACAGACGCCACCACACTGGGATAGTCGAGAAGCGCGTACAACGACATTTTCATCTTTTCGACAAGGATCCGTAATTGTCGAAGTACTATTAATATATTATATCTCTAAGTAATCTTCAACTAGGATGGCTTGATCTCCGAAAAATGTAGTATAAACCAATCTATAGTAAGTATATGTATTATTTTGCCAATTGTTTATCAAGAAAATGATTGTTATACTTTGTAAATGTAATAATTTCTTTACAATTGTCAGAGTTTTCCATGTGATTTTTTTTACACCGACGAGTTACTATCCCAGACGGATTCCAATATATTTTGCCAACAAAATTGAAATATTGGGAAGGCGTGTGTGGAATACTAGCAGAGACACTTACAAATACACCTAGATTAATGTCCGTTTACATAATACTTTGCCTAAATATGTGTACTATGACGGAGTGAAACGTGGACATCTCCAAAGGCAAACGCAAAAAGACTCTGAACAGTGGAGATTACATTCCTTAGAAGAATTAAAGGATATACGAAGGAGGACAAGGAACACAACTATATGGAGTTGAATGTGGAGCAATTAGAAGAGAAACTGGAGAGAGATAAGGTGAATTGGGAAAAACGCATGACCAGAATGGATATGGACTGCATACTGTAACGGTATTTAATGGGGTATAGTTTTGTGATATAGCCTCACCTCGGGTTAGTCTATTTGTAACCAGAGAATATTTCGTTACGTACAATGTTATTGTGGATCAGTTACTTGTATTTATGTAGCGTGCACTTGAATACACCGTCCGTTAGAAATGTCGACTTGTAATATGGATAAATGATGTAGCGACAAACTCGCACTGGAGTCGTCGATGTAAATTATAAATGTATTATGTTGAACGGCGAATGATTTCGTAAATTGCCGCTTACTCCCACTACGCTGCTTCTTTTACGTGACGTCACTCACCGATGCCAACTATCGGGTCAGCTACAACCTGTGAATTCTATTTACTAAATGTAACGGCAATAATAATGACTCACAATTATCATCAAACATATATCCTTGTGGAATCCTTTATTCGGAAGAAACACTGGTTAACTTGTTTTAATAATTTTTAAACAGAATAATCGCAATTGTAGTACAAAATATAAGTCTTCTTTACCAGTTGGCAGCAGTAGCTGTTCAGTATTCCTTCCTTAGATCAAAACAATGCTTTTTGTTAACGTTTTAAATTAAAATATATCAATTATCTCAGGGCGTATATGGTTCGGGGATTTATAATTATACAAAATATTACACTATTAATCAAAATACAAGTTCACAATCATGGGATATTACAACGTTAGAGTGATAGGTGCACACAGAAATCGTATAGTGGTTGCCAGTTTTAAAAAGGTTATGTCTATATCAGGCTTTGATATTTATTAAGTGAATTAAAGGTTCTTGTTGTGATTAAAAAGGTGTTAATCTTATATGGTGTTATTAGTGGTTGTTTCTAGTGTTCGTGTTATATGGTGTCTGTAATTCAGTTGATTATTGCTTAAAATACGTGTATACAAGTTGGGCGCCAATTCTGTAACGATAATAAAGGGGGTTTCGTTCGTAATCGGGTTACTTACGATCGAGATGTAGTCTCACCTCGGGTTCGTCTATTTGTAACCAGAGAATATTTCGTTACATACAATGTTATTGTGGATCAGTTTACTTGTATTTATGTAGCGTGCACTTGAATACACCGTCCGTTAGAAATGTCGACTTGTAATATGGATAAATGATGTAGCGACAAACTCGCACTGGAGTCGTCGATGTAAATTATAAATGTATTATGTTGAACGGCGAATGATTTCGTAAATTGCCGCTTACTCCCACTACGCTGCTTCTTTTACGTGACGTCACTCACCGATGCCAACTATCGGGTCAGCTACAACCTGTGAATTCTATTTACTAAATGTAACGGCAATAATAATGACTCACAATTATCATCAAACATATATCCTTGTGGAATCCTTTATTCGGAAAAAACACTGGTTAACTTGTTTTAATAATTTTTAAACAGAATAATCGCAATTGTAGTACAAAATATAAGTCTTCTTTACCAGTTGGCAGCAGTAGCTGTTCAGTATTCCTTCCTTAGATCAAAACAATGCTTTTTGTTAACGTTTTTAAATTAAAATATATCAATTATCTCAGGGCGTATATGGTTCGGGGATTTATAATTATACAAAATATTACACTATTAATCAAAATACAAGTTCACAATCATGGGATATTACAACGTTAGAGTGATAGGTGCACACAGAAATCGTATAGTGGTTGCCAGTTTTAAAAAGGTTATGTCTATATCAGGCTTTGATATTTATTAAGTGAATTAAAGGTTCTTGTTGTGATTAAAAAGGTGTTAGTCTTGTATGGTGTTATTAGTGGTTGTTTCTAGTGTTCGTGTTATATGGTGTCTGTAATTCAGTTGATTATTGCTTAAAATACGTGTATACAAGTGTATGTGTTGAAGTACGATATAATGAGATGTCAGATCACCAAATCCTCTTCTTGTACTCTTCTTGGTTGTAAATAGGTCCCACGTACACGTCAGGTCTTCTTCTCGTCCCTCGTCCACGTCAAATCTTCTTTCTGGTTATTATTCCTTCTCATCCGTCTAATGGGTAGTCTTCTGTTGTTGCAAAACGTTTGTATAGTGTACTTCTAACAGTATTTATCTATTGGTATTGTTTTTTCACACTTTATAACATATAATGTAAGACGATTTAAGAACGCGTCTATCTGCTAAGATCGTTGTCAAAGAAGTCTCTTTTTATTTATCCGAAATTTCTGGTTGCTATGGGTAAACTTGGAACCTGGTTGGTCAATCCAGCTAGACATTGTCATATACTTTTATTATTTCAGAATCTAAATTTCGTTCAAAAACTTTAATCTAACGTAACTTTTCTATACTGAATGGGAGTTTAAAACCATTATCAGCATTATTTTGATCTTCACATTTGTTATATTTAGACACCAAACATGCCTATTTTTGCTTAAAAACTATGGATGTTACAATTTTATTATTTGGAATTTTCTTAAATAACTTGATATGTGTTATTTGTTTCTACATTCCTTGTACACGTTATTACCTATAAATACATCTAACTTTCCACATTTGCTTTACAAAATTTCTAAATAATTGTTCAAAATTTACTAAATTTGGTTTCACCTGGCCTATGTAATAGTATTATTTTCATCATCATGTTTTAACATCTTTAACAATTAAATTAATTTTTAACACTCATCAAAATGGTTTAACATATAACGTTATTTTAACAACACAAAGTATATATTATTCTAATAGTTATATTCATGCCTACATGGCTATGATTATACCAATTCCTTGCACAAATAGTTGTTTTCTACTCAAACTGTATAGGTGTTTGACACTTAACAAAACATCTTTGTATAGTCCATTCTGCTTGGTTAATTAATTTATTTACCATGGTTTAATATCAGCTCTATTGGTGTATTTGTTAACACAACATAAACAAAAAATGGAATTAATATCATAAAATTGGCATTCCTTTAAACTAACTGTATCCCCTGGTACATACAAAAAACACAACACAAATACTATTATATAAAACACTGTGCTATAACATAAAACATGCACATTTAACAAAACAAATCCTATACTAATTATTTAGTCCTTTGTCAGCTAATTTATGACTTATTCTGACACTGTCCATGTCATACTTACTATTCATATGGGTTTAAACATCCGTATACTTACTGATGTTTTGTGTTACAAAAATTACAATAAAGTGAACACTGTTGCTCTACCTCACACACAGTTCTAATAATCTGGTTACATTCATTGTTTATCCGGGTTTTACTCTTGTTATGAATGTAATTGTGACCATGTTATAATTTGTTGTTTACAGGACAACTCTATGAACTCTATATGTGACACTTTTTGTATGGTTCTTGTATCTATAATCATGTGTATCTATATTTTTGTTACATTGATTAACTTAATTATTTAACAATATTTCTCTTACATAATATTATATGTTTGGGTCTATTATCCCTCACTTTGTATTTTGATTATTTGGATTTAATGATACATCAACTGAAACCATTTGTTTCTTTATAGTCCTGGTTCATAAACTGTTTGTCTTTACAATTCTTTGTTTGGTCAATACTAAAATTCATGTCATAGTTGGGGTTTGAAGATGTCTGCATCACTTAGCCTAAATCATTAATTTGGGTATGGTCAGTTGTCTTACTAGTCAGTCTGAAATTGTTAGTCGTTCTTCTTCACTATCATCTTGGAAGATATTGTTCTCCTTGTCAGCTTCTTAATCAAAGTCTTCATTAAATCAGGTACGGTATTATGTTGTTCCAAATGTCATGTTACATATTACCCTGCCACCAAATTTGATCATTTTAATAAAATATTGTTTTTGTTGAAATTATCAATTATCTTAACTTTCACATTATCATTTGTTATTCTTATTATGATCTGGTATACTTGTCTTTAATTATAAGTGTTCTATCCCTGGAACATGTTACTTCCCTAACAAATTAATCACCATATATTCTGGAATCAGTCGGGTGGCTCTCTTGACCTAATACCCCGCTGTCCTTACAATACATAATACATAAATAATATCGATTGCTGGAGCTATCTCGTCAGTCAATCACATTTAATAATGACTAGTCTATTCACGACTAAAATAAATAAAATAATATAATATATTCTTGGGATTGTTCACTCAGTCTAACTTCTCAGATCTAAATATTTCTTTCCATTGATTCTTTCAGATGTTTATTTTCTTGTGGCGATATTAATAACATTTTTTATTTTCTATTGGTACTATCTTCCTTCCTTCTTTATCAGTACTGCTTAATCTTCATTTTTCATTCACTATCTTCATTTAAATTAAAACATAACAAGTATTTGCATCTTCATTTGTTGTTGATTCTCTCACAATCATGATAGGTTATTTGTAGTAAATTTGTTTCTAGTCTTGTCTTATTTTCATCGTCGACTGTCTACACTTGTCCTTTTTTATTCATTTTATATCACTATAGTTTCTTCTAATTTATGGATGTTGCATCTTTCTTTTATATTCCAATAATAAGTTCATAACTGTGTTTAATAAGAGGTGCTTGTTTTGTTTAGAATTTGGAAACTTATTCCCAGTTGTTTATCTGCTTGATTCATTATAACATTATCAAACTGTACTGTAAGTTGGTCCTTACTATTTATCTAAATTCTGAAATATTCAACCTTGTTTATTGGGCTTCATTTAAAGTTATATTTTGGATTATCAAAGTTGGTTAGATGAGCTTGCTATGTTCTTTGTGTTTTGAGGTTTTATAATAATAAATTCTTCAATTCCAAATTAATTCTCATAAATAATTAGTTGTAAGTTGTTCTTACTGTATTTTTAGAATTTTGTGGTTTTATAATAATAAATTCTTCAATTCCAAATTAATTCTCATAAATCATTAGTTGTAAGTTGTTCTTACTATATTTTTAGAATTTTGATGGTTTTATAATAATAAATTCTTCAATTCCAAATTAATTCTCATAAATAATTAGTTGTAAGTTGTTCTTACTATATTTTTAGAATTTTGTGGTTTTATAATAATAAATTCTTCAATTCCAAATTAATTCTCATAAATCATTAGTTGTAAGTTGTTCTTACTATTTCTTTAGAATTTTGGGGTTTTATAATAATAAATTCTTCAATTCCAAATTAATTCTCATAAATAATTAGTTGTAAGTTGTTCTTACTTGATTTTTAGAAGTTTGTGGTTTTATAATAATAAATTCTTCAATTCCAAATTAATTCTCATAAATAATTAGTTGTAAGTTGTTCTTACTATTTCTTTAGAATTTTGTTGATTTTATAAACTATGTTTATTAGGTTCATAATACATTTTTAAGGAAACTTGGTTGTATGTTCCCTTAATCTTTTTTGTTTCCACATCACTAATGACATAAGTATTATTGTTATTGTTTTTTATAACCACATATGGTCCATTATACAGTAATAATAGCTTTTTTGCTATTCCTTCCTTAGAACTTGGCAATTCGCGGTTTTTCAACAATACCTTGTCTCCAATCTTGTACTGGATCACCTTCTGCTGAATTGTTTTGTATTTTTTCCTTCTTTTCTCCACTTGTTCGTTCAGTTTGCTGTGAAATCTCACGTTGTCGAACTGGTAAGCTGGGTTGCTTGGGAAATTGATTACTTCACTAATTTCTAATATTTCACTAATTCACTAATATTATCACTGGTTCACTTTCACTTATATATTATGTTAATGCTAAATGGTCGTATAGTCTTATCAACATAATAAATTGGTTAGCGTTTTTCAATGGAGATTTGTTCCATGGGTACTATATTATTGTTTCATCTTAGTTCACAGGAAACTTTTACTTTGTCCACTTCTCTCTCTTAAATTTATATACATGTGGTTTTTATTTCGTTATACTTTTGTTTTTAGATATTTATTTTGGGGATATAGGGATTTGGGTGTCTTTTATAAGAGCATGACATCTTCTTCAGGATGCTGCCCTTTTCTTCTATCTTCTTTTCTCCTGCCTTCTGGGACTGGTATCTTCTCCATCTTCTTCTTGATGCCATCAGGTTTCTTGGGATCTTCTCCATCTTCTTCTTTAATTCAGAAATACACAACCGGTATTGGTTGATCTTGGCTTATTTTAGGGTTTCTATTCTATTTATTCTCCCTCGTTGTGGGTTTGGTCATATTCAGTACTGCTTTGTTATTTACTATTTTACCTTCCTGGGTTATACCTTGAAAACCTTTGGTTATGAGACTGGTCTTGGATGACTCATCACTAGTAACTCCTTTTATTTTAACTTGTATTTTCTTTATAATAATGATTTCTTTCCACAGTTGCTATGAATTAATCTTTTTATATTAAACTTAGTGCTTTCTTCCAAATTTAAATATTATAACTTCATTATTCTAATGATCAATTGCCATTCAATATTATGCATACATCTGTCACGCTACAGATTGCTCTCCTCCAGAAGTAATTATTTCAGACATGTTTATGGATGAAATAATTTCTTATGATAATTTCATCATTTCTTATAATTCATTTTCTTCTCCATTTTTATATCGACTTTTTTATATTAGAGTTTTATTAATTTTATATATATGGTTACTTGTCTTACTACTGATCCTTTTCGGATAGTTAGTGTCTTCTGAGATATATTATAATTGTAATACATTTTCTTTCTATATCAACTTCGTGTTGTATCCTTGGGATATTAATTCCCTAACATTCCCTATCACGTGGGCTGGGGCAGATCAGAGGGGCACTGTACGCTACTTCTCTGCTGGCCATACACCACTTCTATAAATTGAGTACAGAGGCATATCCATCCCTGCTCAAAAAACATAATGCTGCTGGAATTATCTTCAGTCAGTCATCGAATAAATAAATAAAAAGTAGTCTCATTTTCGACTAATAATAAATATCTTTGGATTCTCCACTTCGTAGTCTCTCAGATTATCTCACATTTTCTATCTTAATAAATCTTCATAATCATTATTATACTCATTATATATATATTTTTTCAAAACTCTTAACTTGTCTGATATATTCATTTTAATTATGGTTGAAAACCTTTCTTTTAATAATTCTGGTTACTGTTTACAGTGTAACTCTCTTTCTTCTCCATCTGAATTCTCTTTATACTTTCTTCTGGTTATTCATAGTATTAGCATGGTCTTTATAAATAGTCTTTCGTATTCATTATTTGAATGGTCTTAATATATTATATTTAATTTTTTGACATTGTATCTTTACATTAGATATACAGGTTGTTATATTGATCATTTTATTTAAACATTTTGGTTCTTTCCTTTCTCTTAGAAAGTTATTAATCCGCCTTCGCATTCATTAGCATTAATTCATTTATATTATATTTCATGTGGTATTTCTTCTCTTTGCATTTCATATAGGTCTTATTATTATCATTGGTTAAAAATCATCTTCTCCATATGTTTGGTATGAGTTGTTCTTCTTTGCTCTTAATTAACTGTTTTCATTATCGTTTCATAGGTAATTAGTCTCTTTGCTTCCAAATTTTTCTTCTCATGCATATTACACTCTTTTTTGTTATTCTTCTCTACTCCTTCAAATGCTATTGTGAATGTCTAGCATTTATTCTGGATTAACGTTAATTCTCTTTTCTGAATTAATCACTTTATTTTCTTCTCAATTCAATCATAATTGACACATAATTATTTTTTGGAACTTGGTTAGTTTTAATGTAAAATTCAAACTATTCTTTTTATTTAATAGAAAAATATTTCTCATAAATCCTTGTAATATGTTGATCTTATCTTGTTTCAAAGTACTGACGTTCTATCAACATTCAAATTCTGTTTAATTCATTTATTCCCAGAATTGTTTCATTCAGAATTGTTTATAGTACTGTAATTTTACTATTATTTCTGAATGTTTTGGTATTTCTCCAAATTCAAATTCTTCTTAATTATTTACCATAAAGTTTTCTCATAAACTTAGTTATAGTAAGTTGGTTTTACTTTATTTTTTTTAAATTTTTTGTATAATTAAGTTCAAAATTCTCTCTCTTTCTCTTTCTTCCATAAAGTTTTGTTCTAAATTATCAGGTTGTAGTAAGAAGTACTTACATATTTTAGAATAAGTTATATTCAAAAGTCTTTCTTTTTCTTTCTTCCATAAAGTTTTGTTCTAAATTATCAGGTTGTAGTAAGATGTACTTACTCAATTTAAAATTTTTATAAATATATTTCAATTCAAAAGTCTTTCTTTTTCTCTTTCTTCCATAAAGTTTTGTTCCAAAATTATTAGGTTGTAAGTTGTACTTACATTACTTTAGGATTTTTTCAAATTATTAAATTAAAAAATTCTTCTTCTTTTAATTCTCCAGAATGTTCTTCTCAAAATATTAGGTTGTAAGATGTACTTACATTATTTAAAAATTTTTAAAATATATAAAAAATTCTTTTTCTTTCTCTTTCTTCCAAAATGTTCTTCTCAAAATATTAGGTTGTAAGATGTACTTACATTATTTTCGAATTTTTATAAATATTAAATCAAAAAATTCTTCTCCTTATAATTCTCCAGAATGTTCTCAAAATATTAGGTTGTAAGATGTACTTACATTATTTCCGAATTTTTAAAATATAAATTCTAAATTCCTTCTTCTTATAATTCTCCAAAAAGTTCTTTTCAAAATATTAGGTTGTAAGATGTACTTACATTATTTTAAAATTTTTTAAAATAAAAATTCTAAATTCCTTCTTCTTTTAATTCTCCAGAATGTTCTTCTCAAAATATTAGGTTGTAAGATGTACTTACATTATTTAAAAATTTTTAAAATATATAAAAAATTCTTTTTCTTTCTCTTTCTTCCAAAATGTTCTTCTCAAAATATTAGGTTGTAAGATGTACTTACATTATTTTCGAATTTTTATAAATATTAAATCAAAAAATTCTTCTCCTTATAATTCTCCAGAATGTTCTCAAAATATTAGGTTGTAAGATGTACTTACATTATTTCCGAATTTTTAAAATATAAATTCTAAATTCTTCTCCTTATAATTCTCCAGAATGTTCTCAAAATATTAGGTTGTAAGATGTACTTACATTATTTCCGAATTTTTAAAATATAAATTCTAAATTCCTTCTTCTTATAATTCTCCAAAAAGTTCTTTTCAAAATATTAGGTTGTAAGATGTACTTACATTATTTTAAAATTTTTTAAAATAAAAATTCTAAATTCCTTCTTCTTATAATTCTCCAAAAAGTTCTTTTCAAAATATTAGGTTGTAAGATGTACTTACATTATTTCCGAATTTTTAAAAATTAAATTCTAAATTCCTAAAACTCACAACTCATTCTTCATAATATTTCTTCATAGAAGCTTGATTGTACACTCCTTTGATTTTTCCTGAAACGATTTCCCTCAACTCATGTATTGTTATGCTTATCATTTACCACAACATATGGGCATATATTGTACTCTACACTGGCCCATATTATTTATACTTTAATAAGTTGATCTCCACTTTTTCTTTTCTTTTATATATTTTCTTTTCTTTTATATACCCAGGAAGATGTACGATTTTCTTTATGTCGTTCCATTGCTCATATTTTTATTTATAATGTGCATTTTCTTAAATAGTCTTCATTCATAAAACCCAGTTTTGTTTCTATGTTTATTCTTCGTATCATTTCCTTTCAATGATATTTATTCCGTCTCCTTCACCATTGTTTTTCGCCGTAGTCGGTTATCATGATCTCTGTCCCTTTTCTTGATGGTGTGTGGTATCTGTGTCAACCAGGGTCCATCATCTCGGTTGCTCTTATAAAATTTACCCTAGGGCGCGACACTCGGTTATTATTACTGTTATTATTGTTATTACTAAAGTTATTATTATAGTAATTTCGGTTAGGTGGGTAAGGTCTGTCAACATTATTGTTGGGATATGGATTTCTCTGACTGTATGGGACATTATTATGTTGGTATAAATTGTTTCTATTGTATGGATAGGGGTTGTTATTCCTAACGCCGTTAAAATTACTGCTAAACTGGTCATTACGCAGCGGGTTGTTAGGGCCGTCGTAATTACTGGGCTGGCTCCCTCCATCATCATATTGTATACACCAATACTTTTGTGGTCCATGTTTTGTATTACCTGACAAATATATGTGAGGATCTTCATCTGGGTTATCACTTATTATTTGTTTATCTGAAACACCATAAGCTGGTTTACCATCACATATCCACTCTGAAGGAATATATTTTAGTCTAACCGTACCCTGGAATTGTCCTAGATGGCACGTTAATGGAATACATTCTGGTGATTCATCTGTGTCATCATTACAGTCTGGTACGATATCACATTTCCATCTTTCTGTAATACACTGTCCAGTCCTGCGCTGAAATTGATCTTGTCCACATGTCGTATTCTGTTTACCTCTGGTCCTTTCCCATTGGTACACTACTGTCTTGTGGTAAATTATTTTGGAAATTACTTCGATTCTCCTCCTATAATTCATAGAATTCATGATGTCTTTGTCATAGGTAATTGGGATATTATTGCCATCAATTAACCCATGTTTCATCATCTCCAACTCTTCCTTAGTTTTTATCAAATTTCTTGGATACATTTTCCTTTTCCTTGGTTTAATATCTTCCTGGTTTCGGTTAGTTTCAATTTCAGGTACTACCATTACTAGTTCCTGCGTCTTATCATTTGGTATTTCTTCTAACTCTCTTTTGTTATCTCTTATTAATTCTTCCTCCCACAGTTTATTATTCTTGATGATAATTTCCACCCTTTTATTGTTATTCTCTATCATCTGTTTTAGAGTACTTGTTCTTACTTCTCTCCACTTTCTCGTGAACTCCTTTAGTGCTTCTGTCTTTCATTTTATTTTTTCCTGTAGCTCTTCCCTTCTTTGTTGTCTTCTTGGTTTTGACTCCCCTTTCTTAATCTGTTTACGCTCCCTTCTTATTTCTTTTTTCCATCGTTTCATGTATCCATTCATTGATACCGCGATTAGTTGTATCCTTTTCTCGTTTGGTCTTTCTTCTGTTTCTGGTTTGCTTTCATTTTTTATTTCTTTGGTCTTCTCTTTTCTCAATTCTTCGCTTTTTAATCCGTCCTCTCTCTTTTCCTTGATGTCCTCTTCCGGCTTCTTATTGATATTGTCCAGTTGGTCACCCAATTCTTTTTTCAAGGATTGGTTGCTCTCCTCTTCCCTTTTTAATCTGTTCTCTCTCATTTCCTTGATCCTTTTATCCTGATCATCCATCATTCGTTGTAACACTTCTATTAATTTGTCCAACTTCTCCTCTCGTGTAAGTCCTTCCATTATGCTTGTCATCGTTCCCTTTTCTATTATCTTTCTCTGGCTTTGTAGCTGTTGCCTAGCTCCAACTAGTGATTGGGCAGAATTTATTGGCCTTCCAATCGCTAATTAAAGCCCCTAAAGTTGTGCGCCAATTTGTAATAATATTAATAATTAGAAGATTGTTAAGTGTGTTGATGATATAGAGATTGCGAAGTTCGTGACTCCGATGTAATCAAGCCCCGCTCTTTGTGCTAGCCAATTTGTAATAAAATAAGTAAATTGCAATGTAATATGTTTAATTGGTGTTTAATTGGTGTGGCTCTCGACGTCTTACTGGCCTGAAACACTTCCTTAAGTTTCCCAACTGGTCGAGTCCCAATGGTAGCAAGATCGGTCGAGTAGCGTAAAGTTGATGAAGGAATATATCTGTTCAGCTTCGCCGAAAGTTTCAAAACAAAATTTATTGTTTTGAAGGAAATTAAAAAAAAAATTATGTTTATAAAAAAAAATAATTAAAAAATTTTTTTTTAATTTTATTAATTAATTAATTAGGATCAATTAATTAATATAGGGCTGTGAAGTTTTAAACAGTGTAATGCTCTTCTGAAAATTTTTATTAAAGTTTTAGTATATTTTAAATAATCTATCACCACTCATAAGACTGTCTGTAAACCAATCGATACTTGTTTACCTTTTTATTTTTTAGGTTATCTTCACTGACGGGTGGTAAAGTCCTTGTAGATTATCAATTAGAATTATATTATTGGTAATTAGTATTATTGAAGAAATAAAGAACTATTAAGTATTGAAAAGTATTAATGTTTTTTATTAATTAATAGCAATATTGACTCTTATCGATTAGTATCGATTCTCAGGATATCGAAAAAAGTTACAAGTATATGATATAAAAATTATATAGGGTTCTTTAAACAGCCAGTTATTACCAAAGTCAGAGAAATCGGGCTAATATTTAAAAAGTATAACGTTACAATCAAATTAATAGTTATTAATAAACACAGACATTGAATAATAATTTGTAAATATAATAATTGTTTTCACCAAACAGCTGAGTTGTACTAAGAAGAAGGCACTGGAATCGTCAAAGCAAATGGCCGCCGTCAAGTTGATCAAAATGTTGCTCGTTCCTGCAGTGTTCCAAATAATGTATTTTCTGGCAAAATTCCTGTTCTTGTCTCTGCAAATCTCTTGTTAAATGTTGTGTAGTGACTGGTGTAGTGATTCTGAGTTGTATTTAGTATGTCTGTGTAATTATAAGTCAAAACACTTTTCCCAATTCCGACACTAATTTGGTTAATGTGTTATACAGTTTTCTGGTGTTTTGTGGTGTTTTTCAGAGTAGAAATGTATTGTTTAGTGTTAATTAGTGTTTCTTGATCGTTTTTGTCACAATGTATATGTTCTGGAAAGATTTTATAATTCACTCTCGACTTTACAGTAACGTACTGTTCACCACTGATCTTTAACGTTGTAAAAATAGGTTAGATCGTCACAAAACTCTCGTTTATGTTATCCGTTCAAATACCAATAATCAACTAACTCTTTCCTTCAGTTTCAATTAAACTCTTAGCCCATATAATATTATCCTTAACATTGTTCAAATATTTTTCACATCCTGTGTGCACTTTTACATTTTCACTATATGAATGCCTAAACTTTGGTTATTTGTCAATTTTATTCACTAGATTTGATTTAAATTAATCTTTCAGTTCATTCTGGTTATTTTCAGATTAAATAATGCCATTTTATAGTGTTTTCTGTCCAAAAATAGTAATTTTACTTTCAGTTTGATATACTCTGATAAGTCAAAACATTTCCAAAATTTACTTCCTGTTATAATGTAAATTCAGCCATTTTATCAGTTATATTTAATATTAATAATCCTATATTGTATTAAAAGGTTCATATTCCCTTATTTTCTGGTAGTTAATTGAATTAGTTGTATTCTGAAACATTATTCTGGAATATATGACTCCCATGTCTAAATTTCTGAGTTTAGTCATTTTCATTATTATTTATAATTCTGAATATAATTTATTAAAATCTTTCTGAATGGTATGTGCATTTATATGGCTTGATCTCAAGCTTATTTTGTCTAAACCCCTTTTGTTTATTCGCATTTAAATGATTAATTTCTCTGTTTTGATGAAGTTTGGTTTCCATTCTTTTGGCCTATGATTTTTTAACAGTTTTTCTTACAAAATATTTTACAAACAATATATGATGTGTGATACCCTCTCTGACTTTTACATATAGTATTATAAATTAAACATGTTTTCAAATTACACAAAAACAATTAGTATTGGTTACAATACAAATAATAGTTAAACAGAATAAAGAATATTTTTTTTTTAAATAAATGGTTGTCTTCAAATCGGACATTTTGCAACAAAATTCCCATTTCCAACATGGAAATATGGTTTACAACAAAGGTTTTGTACTAACTAACATCTTAATTACTCTCTACTATTTACAAGTGGTAACTATTTTTATAGTTCTGATGTTAGTTGTTTCAGACCCAAACAAATGGCCTTATATCTAAAACATTTTTAAACATTCTTCTACTATATACATAAAAACCTTATATTTATATTCTTATTTCTAACTATTATTATAAGTAGGATTCTACAGTTTTTATACCGTCTTTTACACATTGTCTTTGGGGAATTGTACCCTGCCATTAACAAAGAAATAGTATGAACCGTTCAAAAAGCACTATGAAATCTGTTTTCTTTTTTCATGTAAAACAAAAATGTTATTTTAAACAGATTCATGTCTTATGAACAACATATTGTCACAGTACACATTTTAAGTCATTGAAAAATGCATATTTCATTGCATCCAATGTTTGTGATTGCCAAGAATGAAACACAAGGTTCATTTTTTATAATACCCAAAACTATCACTGGTTCACTTTCACTTATATATTATGTTAATGCTAAATGGTCGTATAGTCTTATCAACATAATAAATTGGTTAGCGTTTTTCAATGGAGATTTGTTCCATGGGTACTATATTATTGTTTCATCTTAGTTCACAGGAAACTTTTACTTTGTCCACTTCTCTCTCTTAAATTTATATACATGTGGTTTTTATTTCGTTATACTTTTGTTTTTAGATATTTATTTTGGGGATATAGGGATTTGGGTGTCTTTTATAAGAGCATGACATCTTCTTCAGGATGCTGCCCTTTTCTTCTATCTTCTTTTCTCCTGCCTTCTGGGACTGGTATCTTCTCCATCTTCTTCTTGATGCCATCAGGTTTCTTGGGATCTTCTCCATCTTCTTCTTTAATTCAGAAATACACAACCGGTATTGGTTGATCTTGGCTTATTTTAGGGTTTCTATTCTATTTATTCTCCCTCGTTGTGGGCTTGGTCATATTCAGTACTGCTTTGTTATTTACTATTTTACCTTCCTGGGTTATACCTTGAAAACCTTTGGTTATGAGACTGGTCTTGGATGACTCATCACTAGTAACTCCTTTTATTTTAACTTGTATTTTCTTTATAATAATGATTTCTTTCCACAGTTGCTATGAATTAATCTTTTTATATTAAACTTAGTGCTTTCTTCCAAATTTAAATATTATAACTTCATTATTCTAATGATCAATTGCCATTCAATATTATGCATACATCTGTCACGCTACACAGGGGATACAGTTAGTTTAAAGGAATGCCAATTTTATGATATTAATTCCATTTTTTGTTTATGTTGTGTTAACAAATATACCAATAGAGCTGATATTAAGCCATGGTAAATAAATTAATTAAACAAGCAGAATGGACTATATAGAGATGTTTTGTTAAATGTCAAACACCTATACAGTTTGAGTAGAAAACAACTATTTGTGCAAGGAGTTGGTATAATCATAGCCATGTGGACATGAATTTAAATATTAGAATAATATATATTTTGTGTTGTGAAAATGACGTTATATGTTAAACCATTTTGATGAATGTTAGAAGTTAATTTAATTGTTAGAGATGTTATATCATGATGATGAAAATAATACTATTACATAGGCCAGGTGAAACCAAATTTAGTAAATTTTGAACAATTATGTTAGAAATTTTGTAAAGCAAATGTGAAAGGGCTGATGTATTTATAGGTAATAATGTATACACGGAATATAGAACCAAAATAACACATATCAAGTTATTTAAGAAAATTCCAAATAATAAAATTGTAACATCCATAGTTTTTAAGCAAAAATAGGCATGTTTGGTGTCTAAATATAACACATGTGAAGATCAAAATAATGCTGATAATGGTTTTAAACTCCCATTCAGTATAGAAAAGTTATGTTAAATTAAAGATTTTGAACAAATTTAGATTCTGAAATAATAAAAGTATATGACAATGTCTACCCGAATTGACCAACCAGGTTCCAAGTTTACCCTTAGCAACCAGAAATTTCGGATAAATAAAATGAGACTTCTTTGACAACGATCTTAGCAGATAGACGCGTTCTTAAATCGTCTTACATTATATGTTATAAAGTGTGAAAAAACAATACCAATAGATAAATACTGTTAGAAGTACACTATACAAACGTTTTGCAACAACAGAAGACTACCCATTAGATGGATGAGAAGGAATAATAACCAACAAGAAGATTTGAAGTGGACGAGAGACGAGGAGAAGATCTGACGTGTACGTGGGACCTATTTACAACTAAGAAGAGTACAAGAAGAGGATTTGGTGATCTGACATCTCATTATATCGTACTTCAACACATACACTTGTACGATATAATGAGATGTCAGATCACCAAATCCTCTTCTTGTACTCTTCTTAGTTGTAAATAGGCCCCACGTTGGGCGCCAATTTGTAACGGTAATAAAAGCGGGAGGAGTTTCGGGTTACTTACGATCGTGATGTAACCTCACCTCGGTTTCGTCCGCTCGTTTTCGCGATACTTCTCGCTTCCTCATCTTGTTTATTTTGGTTTATTTGTCTATTAATAATAATTTAATTTATATTAAATTACACGCCCCACGTTGGGTGCCAATTTGTAACGGTATTTAATGGGGTATAGTTTTGTGATATAGCCTCACCTCGGGTTAGTCTATTTGTAACCAGAGAATATTTCGTTACGTACAATGTTATTGTGGATCAGTTACTTGTATTTATGTAGCGTGCACTTGAATACACCGTCCGTTAGAAATGTCGACTTTTAATATGGATAAATGATGTAGCGACAAACTCGCACTGGAGTCGTCGATGTAAATTATAAATGTATTATGTTGAACGGCGAATGATTTCGTAAATTGCCGCTTACTCCCACTACGCTGCTTCTTTTACGTGACGTCACTCACCGATGCCAACTATCGGGTCAGCTACAACCTGTGAATTCTATTTACTAAATGTAACGGCAATAATAATGACTCACAATTATCATCAAACATATATCCTTGTGGAATCCTTTATTCGGAAGAAACACTGGTTAACTTGTTTTAATAATTTTTAAACAGAATAATCGCAATTGTAGTACAAAATATAAGTCTTCTTTACCAGTTGGCAGCAGTAGCTGTTCAGTATTCCTTCCTTAGATCAAAACAATGCTTTTTGTTAACGTTTTAAATTAAAATATATCAATTATCTCAGGGCGTATATGGTTCGGGGATTTATAATTATACAAAATATTACACTATTAATCAAAATACAAGTTCACAATCATGGGATATTACAACGTTAGAGTGATAGGTACACACAGAAATCGTATAGTGGTTGCCAGTTTTAAAAAGGTTATGTCTATATCAGGCTTTGATATTTATTAAGTGAATTAAAGGTTCTTGTTGTGATTAAAAAGGTGTTAATCTTATATGGTGTTATTAGTGGTTGTTTCTAGTGTTCGTGTTATATGGTGTCTGTAATTCAGTTGATTATTGCTTAAAATACGTGTATACAAGTGTATGTGTTGAAGTACGATATAATGAGATGTCAGATCACCAAATCCTCTTCTTGTACTCTTCTTAGTTGTAAATAGGTCCCACGTACACGTCAGATCTTCTCCTCGTCTCTCGTCCACTTCAAATCTTCTTTCTGGTTATTATTCCTTCTCATCCATCTAATGGGTAGTCTTCTGTTGTTGCAAAACGTTTGTATAGTGTACTTCTAACAGTATTTATCTATTGGTATTGTCTTTTCACACTTTATAACATATAATGTAAGACGATTTAAGAACGCGTCTATCTGCTAAGATCGTTGTCAAAGAAGTCTCATTTTATTTATCCGAAATTTCTGGTTGCTAAGGGTAAACTTGGAACCTGGTTGGTCAATTCGGGTAGACATTGTCATATACTTTTATTATTTCAGAATCTAAATTTGTTCAAAATCTTTAATTTAACATAACTTTTCTATACTGAATGGGAGTTTAAAACCATTATCAGCATTATTTTGATCTTCACATGTGTTATATTTAGACACCAAACATGCCTATTTTTGCTTAAAAACTATGGATGTTACAATTTTATTATTTGGAATTTTCTTAACTAACTTGATATGTGTTATTTTGGTTCTATATTCCGTGTATACATTATTACCTATAAATACATCAACCCTTTCACATTTGCTTTACAAAATTTCTAACATAATTGTTCAAAATTTACTAAATTTGGTTTCACCTGGCCTATGTAATAGTATTATTTTCATCATCATGATATAACATCTCTAACAATTAAATTAACTTCTAACATTCATCAAAATGGTTTAACATATAACGTCATTTTCACAACACAAAATATATATTATTCTAATATTTAAATTCATGTCCACATGGCTATGATTATACCAACTCCTTGCACAAATAGTTGTTTTCTACTCAAACTGTATAGGTGTTTGACATTTAACAAAACATCTCTATATAGTCCATTCTGCTTGTTTAATTAATTTATTTACCATGGCTTAATATCAGCTCTATTGGTATATTTGTTAACACAACATAAACAAAAAATGGAATTAATATCATAAAATTGGCATTCCTTTAAACTAACTGTATCCCCTGGTACATACAAAAAACACAACACAAATACTATTATATAAAACACTGTGCTATAACATAAAACATGCACATTTAACAAAACAAATCCTATACTAATTATTTAGTCCTTTGTCAGCTAATTTATGACTTATTCTGACACTGTCTATGTCATATTTACTCTTTATATGGGTTTAAACATCCGTATACTTGCTGATGTTTGACTTACAAAAATTACAATAAAGTGAACACTGTTGCTCTACCTCATACACAGTTCTAATAACCTTGTTACATTTACTGTTTATCTGTGTTTTATTCTTGTTATAAATGTTATTGTGACCATGTTATAATTTGTTGTTTACAGGACAACTCTATGAACTCTATATGTGATAATTTTTGGTATGGTTCTTGTATCTATAATCATGTGTATCTATATTTTTGTTACATTGATTAACTTAATTATTTAACAATATTTCTCTTACATAATATTATATGTTTGGGTCTATTATCCCTCACTTTGTATTTTGATTGTCTGGATTTAATGATACATCAATTGAAACCATTTGTTTCTTTATAGTCCTGGTTCATAAACTGTTTGTCCTTATAAATCTTTGTTCGGTCAATACTGAAAATTCATGTCATAGTTGGGGTTTGAAGATATCTGCATCACTTAGCCTAAATCATTAATTTGGGTAAGGTCAGTTGTCTTACTAGCCAGTCTGAAATTGTCAGTCGTTCTTCTTCACTATCATCCTTGAAGATATTGTTCTTCTTGTCAGCTTCTTAATCAAAGTCTTCATTAAATCAGGTAAGATATTATGTTGTTCTAAATGTCATGTTACAATACCAAGGCTGAAGAAGCCGCAGTATGTGACGTCCATGGTACAGGTTCAGTGAGATAAACTGGATAAGGATGACGATTATAACTATAATAAAGGCACAAGACACACATATAGTCTGTTACTTCCTCGTCGTCTGTTTTGAGGATAGTCCTCTACCAACAGCTGACACGCGTTACAACAGTCACCTGATGACGCGTTGTGGCTCGGCTACGGGTAGCAAGCAACACTTGACAAGTCTCTTAAACAATGGGCACAATTAAAGAACGTGATAATCAAGTGAACAATGAACTTGCAAATCACCGGGCGTCGATATTGCAGCGTAATCGTCTTCACCCGCAATTAGCGGTCTCGGTTTTAATTAAGACGCAACACACCACTGCGGGTTGTTAATCTGCAGGCATCTGTGCCAACTCGACGCGTACAGCTTCGGCTATACTGTTCCCTGCTGATGTTAGACTTCAGTCAGCGAACATTCCTCACCCATAAGGTTAATAATTGTTCTCTCAAATTTAAGGTTTCTCCTTTAACCCATTAACAGGATTGATATCAGATAAACTGGAGAAACGTCACGAATAAGGTTGTGGAATCAAGCACCTGTGGAAATGAGACTGAAGTGATCCAGTTGTTTAAAAAAAACGATGATCAATATGTCAAAGTGATAATTTCAGGGTACGGCCAACAAAAATTCGCCCCAACCAGAAAAAAAATTAGAGCTACTGTAGTCACTCCATCGCTTCTTCGGACGTCCCACACCTTTCGGCTTATAATCCAACAGTCATCCGTTAGGTCAAGGTGTTTCAACCGTTTTAATCGATATTGAGCAATCGTATCAAGTACGAGGTCTGTAAATTAAGTAATGAGCTAATTCAGTAGGCCTAAGTCAGGTGAATAAGGACCAACAGGAATATTTTTCTTTGCCAAAAACTCATAAACCGAGAGTGCTGTGTGACAAGGTGCATTATCATGATGCAGCATTCAGGTGTTCAAGTGGCTGGTCGTCTCACGCGGGCAACTTTTTTGTGCAGCCTTTCAAGAATTTCTCGGTACACATGTTGGTTGACAATCTGTCCTGTAGGCAAAACCTTCTTATGGATAATGCTATTACTATCAAAGAAACAAATGAACATCGTTTTGATTTTGGATTTGCTCATTTTGGCCTTTTTGGGACGTGGTGAAATTGGTGTGTGCCACTCCTTGCTCTGGCGTTTTGTTTCTGGGTCGTACTCAAAGATCCATTACTCATCACCAGTAATAACATATTTTAGAAAATCAGGATCATTTTCAATTCGTCCTAGAATATCACGGCACACTTCCATCCTGTTGCGTTTCCAATTTTATAAACTGTGGTGAGGTTCAAATTTAATTGTTCTGCGATTATTCTGAGTGTTAATCGACGGTCAGACCGCACCAAGTCCTTGATTCGATCAACATTGTTGTCAGTTCTTGACGTTGACGGTCTTCCAGAGCGTGGATCATCCTTAATTGATTCCCGGCCATCTGAAAACGCTTTAAACCATCTTAAAACCTGTGCTCTTGACAAAGCTTCATCTCCATACTCTTTTGTCAATTTTGTAAAAGTCTAAGTACCGTAGCATTGTGTCCGAGTTTAACACAAAACGTGATTGTACAACGTTGCTCGTAATTGATGTCACTCATTTTTATAACGCACAACAGAAACTCACTTCACGAAAAGCTTGTTTACGTTTCACGTGGCAACAATAGTCAATATCTACATATATTAATACTCAATATATCAATCAACTGTTTATCTCTAACCATCTATGTTAATGGAAACCTTACAGTTTTGGCATATTGACTGCTGCATCATTACTTAATTTAACAGACCTCCTATACTCATAATATTCAGTTACTGCCGTAGATCGACATTTCTTTGTGATTATGAAGAGTATATCCTGCCACGTGCCTGAGAAATCTCATTTCGGCCGCTCGAATATCACCGGCCTGGTATTTCGATTAAGAGTTTCAAATGATAACAGAAAAGGATGCACACTAAATATTAACGTGTAAAAATACTAATAAGCTTAAGATCTTTTAGTAATTACGTACAATTTAGTTACTTCTGTTCGTTCTTTACTCTAATAATTTGCACACGTCTTTACAACATATTGACTGGAACTTATAGCCTATTATATAGATTATATAATTGTTGTCATAGATCGTATCACAACCAAGTCTACAAATTGAACAACCTGCTGAACTGACTCATTGTTAATAACTACCTTCTACCTCTCAAGACACTTACCTTGAAAGGTTTTAACTTTCATTCTGTGTAGGCAATTACAAGATAATTTTTTGATTTGAAGGATAACTTTTGTGTTACCGTACCTATACAACGCCTGTTGGAGATTGTTTTCATTCTCTTGTGTTAATATCGTTTCACCACAAACAGATACGACTATAAGTAAACATGGGCTTAAGTCTATACGTTCGCTGAGTTAATACACGGAATCGCGGAGATACGCGGTATGAAGTCCACGTACTGATCACACACGCCAGTGTAACGATAAATCTATTCCCGGTCAATTAGCGACAGAGTTCTTAATTTGAACAAGAAGCAGCGGCAGCGGTTATGGACGCGATACGTGCAGGTATAAGAAGGGGGGCAGTGAGAGAGAGAGAGAGAGAGAGAGAGAGAGAGAGAGAGAGAGAGAGAGAGGGGGGGGGGAGAACCGCTTATTATTCCGACGTCCGTAGTATGCCGGCGGAATCGTTAATTGTACCAATAATTCTTAAACTGACTGACTGACTACCAGTCCGAACACGGCCACTTCGCGCCGTTCCATGTATAAAATTAATATATTAAAACAGTAAGCGAGAGCGCGATCGCTCCTTTAATTGAGTTACAAGCGATAATGAGCGGTATTTATAATCGCCGTCCACTCGCGCTGCGCACGGTTTCATTAAAATATTCTGTAAAACATGAAATTAATTCCCCGACGATGGCGATGCAGCGGCGGGCGGTAATTGGATGGAAGTGCAACAGGACTGACTGCCCTTAACGCGGCTGCATCGTTTAGTCATGCTGCTGAAGGCTGCAATCACTGTACACAAGATGCAGTCGAAACGCCCTACATTTTTTTTTTAACTTTGCGCTACGAGATTCGATCGAGCACTTCGTGAGCTTTTTATATGTTTGGAAAATTGTGTTTTTATACGAGGTTTGATCAGAAAGTTCATGCTGCGCTTGTTTATTTTAAAAATATGCCTTCATGTCAGCTTCATAGTCAAATCTTCCTTGTTGTTACATCTTGCTTAAAACAGAGAAATCTTTTTTCTTCTACTTACCGTTACAATACAACCACAAGACATTATAACTATTAATAGAAACTATTCTGTCTTGAACTATGTCTGTTTCATTGTGATACTGTATGTGATTAGATGGAGAAATCTTCTCTGTTGAACTCATTGCTACACTACAGTTTGTTGCCCGTAGTTATTCACAGTTTTTCACAGTTGTTTAAATCTTTAGCCATATTGCATGCATAGTTTAGATATGACAACCGATTGAGTAAGTTGGTGACATGGCTACTCATACATCATTTAACGTTAAAGACGTTTTAGTAAAAGTAGCACCGTAACAAATCTGCAAAAACCATGTTTCCCATGTTTTGGTTCTGTCTAACTTTTTCATCTTTCCAAGGTTGAGAAAGCATTACAGGTCATTGCCTTGTGGCTGTTGAAGAGTGAAAACAACAATTGTTGAACTAGTGCAAGGTTGCACCAGAAAGTGCATCCAGAAATGTTTTGAAGATTGAAAAAACATAATATACTATCCCCTTCAAAGTAGTCACAGTCGAATGTATCACGATTAAGCCAGCCGTTTTGCAATATTCAAAATATTTCAAGAACGCACTTTTTGGTACAGCCTTGATCTCGCTTAGCGATTTTCGTTTTACGTCTTCAATGTTCCCGAAACGTTGTCCTTCGTCGAAATTATCAGTATTGAGTGGAGGAAAGATCGCGTTGGGACACATCTGGTGAATACGGCAGTTGCCTTGTCATCACAATGACGTTTTCTTTTGCCTCGCCCGGCAAAATTCTTAACCGGGCGCCCCGGCGCATTATCAGGGTGCAATTTTCATAAATTATTCTTCCGTAAATCTGGCCGTTTTCTACGAATAGCTTCATACAAATGGCGTAAAATGCCCGAATAGTACTCTTTATTTACCACTGCGCCTAGCGATGAAATTTCGTGGAACGCAAAAACATAATCTTCATCTGACAACCACGATATTCAACTCATTACGACAGCCTTTGCAGCTTGTAAACAAGCAATCTCTCCACAAGTCTTCTGAACACGTTTACTAAGACAGCAGTTTATCTCACAGTTTACAAAACATTTAATCTATGTTCTTCAATCTTGCATTGTAGGATGACAAAAAAATCGCCTCATACACTTAAGGATGGCTTACTCAATTAGCTGTGAAATCTAAACTATGCATTGTATAGGGCTAAAATTTTAGACGACTGTCACTACCATGTGCACCAAGTTCATGCAGTTGTAGCGGTGGAAAGTGCAAAATTGCACGAACTTTTTGATCAGACCTCTTACATCTATATTTGTATTGACTCCTGCAAAATAACGGCGACTGCGGGATAATTACGACTTTTAAAAACATAGGCCTACATGTGTGCTGATGCGTTCTCGGGGTTCCATAAATTATTTCTTTTCTATTATTTCATTTCTATAAATTATCTTTCCATAAATCTGACCGTTTTCTGTAATAGGGAATAGCTTAACACAAGTAGCGTAAATACCCGAACCAGTGGCGTATCTAGAATTTGGCCTGGGGGATCGACGTCGGGTCGGCTTCATACAAAAGAAAAACAAGTTGAAACCAATCGACATTACTGTCTTTAAAACGGCTGAAATTACTCCCATTAAAATAAACGGTAATAACACAAAAATACGCGTTATTGAAACACTGTTTACAGGATACTTATTGATTGAAGCGATTTTCGTATTTTCATATTTCAAAGGCATACGCAAATGCTGTGTAAGAAAGCTGTTTGTGTATATATATATATATATATTTTTTTTTTTTTTTAATAGCTTACTGCTATATTAGCGTACATAACTGAAAAAATAATAAAACAGCCTAAAAATCAAGAGATTAACCAAATTCGTCAACTTTTTCAACCCTCTGGGGAGGGGTCCGATCCCGTTCGTCCCCTCCGTAAATACGTCCCTGATAGTAGGTTAACTGTTTATTGAGCACAGCACCTGTTGATTAAAGTTTATGGAACACAATACCATAGTATTCATTTTACTATCACGATTTTCAACTTCTGCACGGTGCCTCTCAAACTTTTCTACCATTTTAAACAGTTCGTTCGTGCACATTAAGACTCGATAAAAGCCTTTTCCGACACTGTCGCCACTTTCGACCAGTTTATCAGATTTCTTAAACAAAACTTAATGCAATTTCTTCAGTTTCCATTGTAGAATGTTAAGAAAAATATACCACCTAAGACGCCGAAACACAACCAATCAGCTGTCAAATCTAAACAATGTATCTAATAAGGGTACAAACGTAGACACTTGTTACAGACAAGTGCGACAGTATCACAGAAAAAAGTTTTTAATCAAATTCAAAGTAATATTAAGAATATATTAAATAATATTGTGATTGGTATTATTAAAACTATTTAGAATGTACATAGGTTATGTTACTCACGTAAGCTAATATGTACTCACGTGCATTTACGTGTAGTTTGTGTACATTGATAGACACTAGAATGTTCTGTATCAATCTACTTTGCATTGATAGGTAAACATAGTTTGCACCAACTTTGTCACCACTTATTGCAAAACTGCTAATCGCTTCGCTCTCAGTGTACGTCTTTCGGTGTTTCCACCATCTTCAGGTCTTAAACAACCTTCAGGTTGCAAAGTTGGTGTTAAGATGACTGCTAATAAAACTAACTTGACTGGAAACATAGTTTGTTCTATGAAATTCCAGAATAAGCACCTAGAATTTACTCGGCTTATCCAGTAAGTGACAAAGGCTGGTGAATGACGTCATTACCAATGTATATAAGACGATAGTATACGGACAACTCAGTCGGTATTATTATGAGTTTGGTTAAGTGAAAGAGACAGTCAGTCTGTATATTTGATACCACATTTGTGGATCAATATTATATTTATGTTGCTTGCATAAATTACGATTGTGTCAGTAATCGATATCACAGTTGTGATCGAAATTTCTATTTTCTGTTTTATGTATTTCCTTGTGAAAAATTATTTGTGACGACGATAAATAAACAGGTGTCTAACAGTGATACAGTGTTTTCATTTCGATGCTGCCTAGAAGACGACAAAATTTTAAACTACATGATCTTTTCGACCAAACCTCCTACTTGTATGTAGGAAAAGCTCTATGGTAGTAAAGGAACCTCGATGTACCTATAAAACATTATTTACTTTGTTTGTTTGGTTCATACTTCTGATAATTCGGCCAGTATCGTGCTGCCAGTAAAGTACGAAATCGTAAACAAATTTCATTTAAAAACAGGAAGTGATGTTTAGAAATAAACATAAAGAAAACTGGGTATATGTTCCAGTATGAACAAAAATAAGACTTAATACTGGAAGACAAAAGAAAGACCCGTGAAAAGGGTTACGAAAAACGTGTGTAAAATTGTTTCTCTAAATAAGCCTACATATTAAAAAATGTCATATGGATGATCAAACTAAAATATATTTTTTAATGTATTTATATCTATAAATACTAAACAAACTGTAAGGAATAGGCCCTATTCATTATAGCTAAGATGATGTCGGTTGTGAAAGAAAAATCGCCAAAAATCTTGTACCATTAGTAGCCGGAGTTTGTAGGAAGTGCTTGGTTTGTGGGCAAAAAAATTACAACCTTCTGTTCGTAATGGTTTCCTGAACAAACCGTAAAATTTATCGCACACAGCAGCGGCGGTAGACCTCCTACCTCGCGTTAGGCAGGCACTGTGCAACATTATTTTTAATGAGTCTGTCATTATTAAAAATTACAAGATAATTTGAGCTTAATGTGGTGCATAAAAACGGCAAGTGTTATGTTTACCGCCTACTTGCTTTACCCGAACATGTATTTTTAGCAGTTAGACCTCCTGCTGGTTGACAAGTTAAACGACCATCACGGACTCTATCGGGCTCCATCGGTGGCCGACATTTTAAAAACACGGGAAAACTCTGAATTCTTGTCGTATCGTAAGACAAAGGTCTCCAAAGTTTTTGAGTTTTAGAATGTCAAGTCTTTTTTGTCGACTTTTATCTTGTTTATCCTAATGTTTCCAGTATTTGTAATGACCGGTGTTTTGTACTGAGACGTTCTGTTAGCGATGAATCCGGTTCCCTCGGATACTGTACTGTCAGCAATGAAATAGAAATACACACACATTTGTTAATCAGAAGACGTATCCTACGAGGTTATGTACTAGCTTAAGAGCTGTAACGCTCTATTCTGTCCTGAGTGTCACTCTTCCAAAATGGTGGGGCTTCTTAATCTACTGTCAGATCTGATAGGCAGTATCTCTTCAGTTTTCTTGAATTGGACTGTCCAAACGGCAAGTGTAGTAGGGTACTAGGCAAGTGATGTTTTGTGTTTCTTAATGGTACCCATTACACGCTGGATAATCTTACGGATCACATTAGAAATTATTGTGCTTCCTGAGTATCCTGATTGAACTTTGCAGAATAATCGGCTCCCTACTTACTACATGCTTACAGAAAGATTGCACAGACATGGAGGCTGACAAACAGTGGCGTGGTCATCGTCCTAACACTGAACTCTGTACCTACTCGTAACATTGTGCGTCCACGTCTAACCAGCAGTCTTTTGCAGGTGTACGGTGGCTTGTAGAGTTGAGTACTTTATAGTATTTATTAATATATTTCTTTCTGTTTCCTCGTGTCCTGGACTGTTTCGAATATGTATTCCAGTTTTCCTCTTCTATTTTCGAACGTTTTTCTTATTTCGTCCTGCCATATTTTAGCAGGCCTGCTTCTGCGTCTTTTTAGTGGCACTGGCTCGTACGCTTTTTGGGTTATATTGCTCTTATTGCTTCTCTTAATGTGGCCAAACCGTCTCAGTTGGTTTCCTTGTATTAATATACTCTACGAGAGTTTGTTTAATCATTCTATAAAATGTGTAATAATAATAATAATAATAATAGCAATAATAATGAGAAGAAGAAGAAGAAGAAGAAGAAGAAGAAGAAGAAGAAGAAGAAGAAGAAGAAGAAGAAGAAGAAGAAGAAGAAGAACAACAACAACAACAACAACAACAACAACAACAACAACAACAACAACAACAACAACAACAACAACAACAACAACAACAACAACAACAGTAATAATAATAACAATAATGGCTCATTTTTACCGTCTAAGCAGTGTAGGAATTAGGCAGGGTAGGCTGCTTTATGTAATCCGTTCGGCATACATAGCATTTAGTGTGGCCAGCACTACGCTTCAGCCACCAATTGTTACCCCAGGACGTTATCCCAGAGACTCATTCCCACAGGCTGAATGGACCTGTGATCTCAAAAATACACACTGATTTTATGATCCACCCACCGGAAATCGAATCCGGAACCTCTTGATCCTTTGTCAGGCGCCATACCCACTGGTCTGCTAAACCCCGCCTCTGTATGTGCCATTTCTTCTTTTGTTAACGAGCGCTTTTGGCCTACTTTATATTTTTTGTCGTAATCTCTTTTCAGTTGAATTCTACGATTCTCCATGATTCTGACCCATATGTAGTTACGCAAGTACATTGGGATGCACCTGGACAGGAAACTAACGTGGAAGAAACACATAACCTCTAAGAAGACTGAAATTAACCTCGAGGTCAAAAATATCTACTGGCTGATAGGCAGAAAATCGCGGTTAAGTCTTGTCAACAAACGTTTAATATATAAAGCAGTTCTTAAACCGGTGTGAACTTTGGGGTACCGCTAGTATGAGTAACATCGAGATTATACAGCGCTTTCAGTCCAAAACTTTAAGATCAATAGTCGACGCTCCATGGTTTGTCTCCAACAATTCTTTACACCGAGACCTCAAAGTTCCAACTGTGAGAGAAGAAATCGTGCGCCTCTGCAGGCAACTTATCTCTAAATTAGAAAAGCTTCCTAACCCCTTAGCAATCAATTTGTTATATAATACTGAAGACATTTACAGACTAAAAAGCCATAAATTGTTAGACTTACCTTTCAGGTTCAACGTATAATATGTACTCTGCATTATCTGTATTGTAATTTTAATATCTGTATCTTTTGTGTTCATGTCAACATGACGTGTTAATGTCAACCAGTATATCTGCTGTATATAGGCTCAGTATTTAACATTTTGCATTATGTCAGTAGCAAGTGGAAGTGACGTTTGTTCATTTGTTTACATGTTTTTGCTATTTAGTCTTGTAATTTGTGTATCTGTTTAATATGTTAAAAAAAAAACAAGAAGAGCTGTCACTGGTCAGCTCTTCATAATCATGCATGTGTTTTCTCAGTCAATTTGTTCGATGTTCGCTTAGTCGAACAGATTACAAATCTGCAATAAATTAGAAAAAAAATATGTAGTTACGCAGACAACTAATTTTTTTTTTAACATTTCAGGTCTGCTTACCTCTTCTTTAGCAAGAGGACGAGACAAAAGATCTCAAGGTATACGAATACGAAAGTGAGGACTTGGTTCGCATCGAGTTTCTGTAGACAGTTTAGATCTGTTGCAAATAAACTGTAAATAACTATGATGTTGTCCAACCTTGGAAGGAGACGGGGGGCTAGGAATAATAAGAAGTGGATGACGTTTAACTACCGTAATACCTGTAACGAATTGTAATATGTTTGCGCGCGAGTGTCAGACGGGTCAGCAGCGTCGAGGGGTCAGGGGGCGCGCTAGGAATGTTGTGAGCTCTATCTACTCACAGCGCAGTATCGGCTATAAAAACAGAAGGCGGCGTTAGTACGTACATCATTTAACGTTTGGCTGATGATGAGCGAGTTCCTTTGTCTACTGCGTAGCGCTTTACGCATTATTGCGCACACGAACCACCTAGTGGAGAACAATTCTGCAGACGACAAGCATTCGTCACGATTGACGCTTTGCTCCGCGTTGACATCACAATCTAGTCTCAATCCCATTCTCGTTAGGAACTGAAGTTATCTAACTGTAAAAAGAAGTAGAACAACAAAAAATTAAGTAGGCAATCCAAGTACTGTGAAGAGGACAAACTATTCGTTTCCAAAGCTTCAGAATTAAGTAAGTAAGATTTAAATAAATAAGTAAGATTTTTCGAAGACAGTTAAGATTTAAAATGTTCTCCTAAAATGAATACCGTAGCTAAATATAATTATTTCACTACCGACTAGGAACACAAAGTTTTTTATGGGTAAAAACGTAAAAGTTTTACCTTATAGCCTAAACAGGTTTTCGCTAATAAAACCCTTCTTCAGAGGCTGCCGCTGGGAGCACTGTCCGTCTTGTTGTTGGCGACGGTATCGACTTTCGAAAGATCGATATTGTGTGTGTGGAATGTGATATGTTCGCGTAATGCGTGTGATTTGAATTGTGTCTGTTCGTTTAGGATGTCGTTTTTATGTGTTTGTATATTTCCAATTGTTCTACAGTGTCTAGTTTGCGGCCTTTTGTGTGTACGTGTAGAATGTCCATGTTATTGTCGATGTTCAACAACATCACTACAAGGTAAAACTTTTACGTTTTTACCCATAAATTGAGAGTAGATAACAGTCTTTCTTCGGCAAGGGCTATTACGGTTGGTGTACCTCAGGGAAGCGTCTTGGGCCCCCTGCTTTTCTCTGTGTACGTCAATGACGTGCCCAAGTTGCCTGGCACCAGATTGGCCATGTTCGCTGACGACACGGCGGTGTATGCCGTCGATCGTCGAGCTGAAACGGCAGTTATCTGGCTCCAGGAACAATTGGACGAGTACGTTGAGTGGGCAGAGAGATGGAGGGTTGCCATCAACGCGGGCAAGAGCACAGCAGTAGTCTTCTCCAGACGCTTAAGGCTCCCTGACAGACTTCACGTAGGCGATACTCTGTTGCCCTGGTCTCGAGAGGTCAAGTACCTCGGGGTTCACCTTGACCGTCGTCTCACCTGGCGGACACACTCTGCACAAGTAGCCCGCAAGACCGCCAATCGTCTCTATCAACTCCGTCCCGTGTTATGCAGCAACGCCATAACCCGCCGCCTAGGGAAGCTTATCGTCTCCACCTATGTGGTGCCGATGGTTACCTACGCGATACCCGTTTGGGGCTACTTGGCCAAGACCCATAAGCGAAAGCTTCAGTCTCTCCTTGACCGAGGATTGCGCTGGGCATGTAAAGCCATCTAACACCTGACATCTAACAAAACCATCCGTGACTCCCTGGTGTCCGTTCCCTGGACGCCATTATACGGACACTGTCCCGAAAATTCTATCCCCGCTCCGCCCGATTCCAAGGCAATCACCTGATTAGCGCCCTCGGTCGCTACCAATCTGTGCCAGGAGAATCTTGGACCCGGCCTCGGCGTACTCTTACCCTCAATTAACTAACACTTAATTGACTCCCACGGCCGGTAGCAGACCACACCCTTAATCCAGACCCCACCCATGGTCCCTGCGGCAGGAGCTCTATTCGGCATGGACGCAGCATCCGAGCGGGCGACTGGCATGCCCTTCGTCCCGCACAGCCATTGAACTTGTGTTGTTGTACCCAAAAAAAACTTTGTGTTCCGAGTTGGTAGTGAAATAATTATATTTAGTTAAGTAACGGACACGTCATGGACAACGAAATCCAAGAAAATTAATATCATTACAGACTTGAATAGAATTTTCAACAGAAAGCATACGGAGGAAAATAAACAGACCTAAGGGCACGCAGTCAGTGACAACTTAACCGAGGTGATGAATTTATTGTCAGATGTGATGTCTAAAATGCACTAACAAAACGTCAATGAGATATTTTGGTTTTGAAGGAGCTTGTGTCTACGCAACAACTTTTTACTTGTCACGTTCAGTCGTTCTGACAGAAAAAAATGTCTGTTTTTAAAGACAAAATCACACGCTATAGCTGAAGGTTAAGTCGACCTACAATCCTCAACGACAGTTGGCGTTCTAAACGAAAATGTGTTTATAATGTTGCAGCATCAGAATCTTCTACCAACATTACGTTGTAGTTGCATAATATTGGCAATGTTGGTGTTTAGGAAAATTCTAAATTTGGGTTTCCATTTAATCTTTTTACGAAATTTATTTTTACGTATTTGTTATTAATCGTATTTTCTTTATTATTTTGTTTCTCCAAATTTATATTTTTATTACTTGGGACCTCGAAAAATAGGTCTGTTCATGTATTTTTTTATTTTTATTGTTATTTTATGTATTTTCTTATTTTTTAAAACTATACCTATTTATTTCCATTCTATATTTGGTATAGAGGATATGGAGACCGTATATTCGGGTTTAAAACTGTCGCTGCTAACATTTCGGCTTATGACTTGAAGGACTTTATCTACATTTTGAGTACCGAATTCTCCCAATTCTAACAGAAGTTAACAGTAGCGCGAGATCTGAGTATGAAGATTTGGACAGTTGCTACCCAATCATACAAAAAAACCTGGCCAGTTGCGACCGAGGTGCAAATTTGGACCTGGTCAATTGCGACCCAGCCAAAGGCGATAGAAAGTCTCGTCCTATAAGCTACAGACACAGACTGCATCTATCAAAGGCGTGTGAAGGCTCACGCTTGGAACAGTGATGAGTATAGCTGTTTCCAGTGTTTGGACCTATATACTGCTGCGACCGATCAACTTCTCTGTGCTATAGTAGTGTAAAATTTATGGTATCGTAAGGTATCGCGACAAATATCGTGCCTTTCATGCCATTTTATAATACAGAATTTTAATTACAATCCCATTTATTTCTAGCCTAACCTAACCTAACTTGAACAAACCTAACTAAACCTAACCTAACCTACCTATCCTAAACTAACTAAAACATTAGAAGAAAGAGGTTACTCGCACTAATTAAAAAAGTTACAGAATTGAAACCTCATAAAAATTTGAAACAGGAAACAGGAAAGTTTCTACTAGTTGCCACGGATTCGGTCAGGTGCGACAAAGTGAAATTGACCCGGGTAAGAACAGGCGTTTCGTCGCAACTGACCGAGATCGGAAGAGACATCCACTATTATTATGAGTACGAAGGTTGCTATTATACAAAGCTGGTAGTAGTTTGTGCATTTGTCAACCCGCATTTGATTAATCTGAGAGTTTGAAACTTTTAATTTTATTTTCAACTGTCCGAATTGATAAACTATTACGAAACGATGGTATATGCTACATTAAGAGACTCATGATAACTTCAGAACACGGAAACCATCAGTCCCTGGTTTGAAATGGCGCTAATACCACCGTCATGGACATATGTACCTTAGCTACCAAATAAAAACGTAATTAGAAAGAACACATATAAAGAACGGTTGGAGAAAAATAACGTAAACAAGGACTACGGTACAAGGCAAGACGTCGATATGAAACTGCAGTTGGAAAGGCAGTGGAAAATGGTCGGTTATTTGAAGAATGTTTCGACCACAAGATGTCTATCAAAGTTTCAGTGTGACGCACTAGACAGTCTCCATTATGGAGGCAGGTTCGCATTCAACCAGATATTACACTCCAACCCTGTTCAGTTTACTCGGTATGTCTGTCCACTGGTGCGCGAGCGAGTAACGAATTCAGTACATGTTGCGGCTAGTTATTGAAGTTCTAAATGAATTTTTCTATATCGTATGTTATTTTCGTAAAATTATTTCAATATGAACCGTGCTCGGGACGAATCACAACATTACCTGTACAAATATTTCACTGAAATACGCTATCAACTGTTATTATTACATAGAGGGCAGTAGTTTGTGCGTTTGCTAACCCGAGAGTTAGAAAGTTTTAGTACGTTTTCAACTGTCCGAATTAATGGTGTATTTCGAAATGACGGTAATGATATTAAGAAACTCGTGGTAACTAATGTCAAATAATAAAGAAATATTATCCTAATTAATTAATAGCATTTTAAGGGTTTTAGTTACAAGATAACTTGGTAAATTTACATTCACTTTGACGGGGATACTTTTTCTGTAGAACTTTAATAATGTGAGGAGTGGGTTAAGAAGGTCTTGTTTGGTTTTAGGAGGTTAAGGGAGAGATCATGGTGGTGCCACAGCTCTGTATATTATAAACAATTGTATGTTGTTATATAGACACCACGCTATGGGAGAGTATGCAGAATTTCATTTCGGGTCGTTTAACGAAAATTGAAGGAGATAAATATTATGGTCACCCACATCCTAACAACATTTCTACATGTTCACAGACTTAATTACCATGTCTTTATGTAAATAATATTTAGACGTAATATGTAATAATAATATTTAGAGTATATTATGTAACTCCAGGACGTTATCTCAAATATTCATTTCTACAGGCTGAGTCGAACCCTGTGATCTGAAAAGCACACCTTGACTTTATCGTGCGCCAGGGACTCGAACCCAGGACTTTTAGATTAGTAGCCAGGCGTCATACCCACTGGTTTACTGAGCCCTCAATTTACGAACTTCAATGTTAATAAAATGTAATCCAACCTAAGCTAATCTAAGGCACTGTTTTACTCTGGTGGTAATTACATCCCATGGTTGTCCCAGATCTGTTCAAACACACAATATTGTCTTTATTTCTGTGTCGCAACAAGAACTCAAGCAGATATAGGTCTGTCAGTCAAACAACTCTTTAGAAGGATCGCACTCGTTACGGTTTCTAACGCTCGTAAAGGCTTTATCTGGTGGATAGAGGCCCCGATTTCAAAGTAGACGAAACAAAGTTTTGTGCATTGTTCATCGTTAAATGTTGATTGTTCGTTTCAGGCAAATTAGGAATAAGATTGTAGAAATCCATAAATCAGGAAACAGTAAATTCTTTAACGATTTACAAAAGAATGGCAGCACAGAATATATGAAACACTGCTTCATTTCCCGACAAGAATCACCAGATACCAT
Source organism: Magicicada septendecula (assembly GCA_034769895.1). NCBI lineage: Eukaryota > Metazoa > Arthropoda > Insecta > Hemiptera > Cicadidae > Magicicada > Magicicada septendecula. Next base: position 777,743,626 of record CM068368.1, read on the forward strand.
TGTTGCAGACATACTCTTCCTAGCCCTTCCCTACATTAAGAGTGAGAGCACACATCACGAATATAATTTTTCCATAATGAAGACATTATGAGCTCAATACATGGGCGTAACGTCTCGAATTGCACATGGTGTAACCAGAGACAAAAAAACGATTTGTTTGATGCATAATCATAGTTTTCTTAAAATCCAGTATACTATTTATTAAATTCTAATAAAGGTTCACTAATTCTAGAAAATTTCAGATTTGTTAACAGCAAATCTTCCGTTACCCGCGCTGTTGCGCTGTAACCTTTTGTTTCGTCATTTCTTGCTGTTGCAGTAGACTTTACGGAGATATTTTAGTACATTGTATCGCTGACACGTTACAGGACGATGTAACATTTCAAAAAACGAAGCAACTCCAAATGAATCCCTGAAGTACGTAGATTGTATTTTTGTCAAGCAATAGGCTTACCTTTCTGCCCAGCTGTAAATGAAGGAACGTAGAGACTCTTGGCCTGATCCTCCCAGCGACAACGTAGGCCTATAGCAGGTAATGTTCATTATGTCGCGTCAAGAGTTGCGGTCGATCTAAGTAAGACGAGAGGGTAAGTGGTAAGTGCTAAGCGTTCATAAGAAAGTACAGAAGAGCAGAAAATCCAAGCACAATATGACAGACGAATTTGAGCGATTCAAGTTTTTGTTTCAACGTTAATTTTTCTGTAATGACTTTGGAAAAATAATTGAAATTACAATTAAAACTATAATTTTTATTATTAAAAACTAATTATTTTGAATAAATTATATTCTATATTACACTTCTTTTCCTCTTGTGGGTTTTATTTTTCCCTATTTATTTCAGTTGCCACGTCTCCTTCTTCCCCTTCTTCTTATTTTTCTTCTTCTTCTCTCTACAAGGGGTAGGCGATACCACCGATTCCGATCACCAAAGTTAAGTCATCTGTTCCTCGGTCTTCCGGAAGGTCGCTTCCATTTGGGCTTATGAAAGAATACTTAGCCCGGCAAACTACCTGCTGTCAGTTCGACACACACATCATCGATTCCGATATTCCCCGATCTTCAAACCTAACTTTCGATGGTACGTGAACAAGAACAGAAGAGTTAGGTAGGACAATCGCCATCGTTATAATTTATCACACCCTGGTATGTTTAAGTCTCTATTTAATTTACTACGTTATCTTACACCTGAAGACGACCACAGATTGGTTAATGGGCGAAACGTTGTGTGATAAATCATACCGACGGTAATTGTACGACCTAACGCTTCCGTTAATTCCCCGATCTTTTCGCTCAGTGAAGGAGTAGGCTATTTAAGTTCCTCATTACGTATTCTATCAGCTCGTGTGCATCCATTCGGAGACGGCAGAAAGCTCGTTTCGGAAGCTTCAATTCTGCTCATGTCATTATCCAGTTCTCATAGTATAGTATTCTGGCTCAGTACATATAACAATTCCATTTCACCCATAACTGGACATAGATAACACAACATTTCTGTTATACAGTACATAATCATCAACAACATCATCACCATCATCATCACCACCTTCACAACACGGGACACAGGCAAGGTGCTGCCTGCTTCGGCTCCAAAGATCCTCCAGCCATCCTCTATTCACACACCTGCGTCCTATATAGGTTTGTATTTCCAGACTTGTTTGGCCAGTCTGAAATCTAACTACTCTTTCTAAGCGTTCTTTCCACCATAGTTTGTAATCTTTTAATTTTTCATTCAAGTTAAAAACTTGTAACTCTTCTCTTATGGTATATCGAATTCTCATTCTTTATACGATCCAGTTTAGAACACCTTTTAACTCCTTTTAAAAAAGCCATTTCCGAGGCCTGTATTTTACTGTCTTGTTTTGTGGGTGTTGTCCATAGCTCACACCCATAGGACATAGGACAGTACAGGAACAGACATAACTTCGTAAAACTTTAATCTTTATCTTGATGTACCTTGATTCTAAAAATACGTTTGATTGTTTCACAGATCGTCTGGAACTTACCTAACTTAACATCAATGTCAAAATTTCTATTACAGCCAATATCATTTCCCAAATAATTAAAGTGGCTCACTAGTTCTAGAATCATTTTTCACTTTATTTATCACTAATAATTATTTTTGTTCTTATTGGCTCCTTACCTCGAAATGACATTACCTTTGTTTTTACGTATAGTGGAGATTTTCATATTGTACTGTTTGCAAATCTAATGAAGCTTAAAAACAGATTTTTGCAAATCAGTTACTGTATTTGAAGTACAAACAAGTCGTCAGCAAACAACAGCACGTTCAAATATCTGCCTCGTGACAACTTAATACGAGATGTTTCCATTTCTTTACCAAATCGCCAGTATAAATGTTAAAAAGGGTAGGCGACATACTGCACTCTTGTCTGACATCTTGATTGACAGATATTTGTTGAGACACCCTACAGTTATTTTTGACAGTTATTCTTGTTCCATTATATAGGCCTTGTATAGTTCTTTTAAGTTGTCGAGGATATCCTCACTCTTCTAATATTTGCCACAACAAATTTCTATCTACTCTATCAAATGCCTTCTCAAAACCAACGAAAGCTATATGCGTTTCTTTATTGAACTCACGATGCTTCTCAATGGTTTGTGTAATAAACACAACGTTTCTGTTGTACGTAATACGATATGAAATGTTTTTAGAAAATTCGTCCACAGAAAGTTTATGTGTACGCATTTTTGCATAACTTACACCTGTAAGAATGCAGCCTATACCAGGAGTCTCCAGACTACAGCCCGCGAAGGGTCGGCAACCCGACCGATTCTGCGTGCAGTTTTTAAATAGATCGTCAAAATACTTAAAATATTATAACATTTTACTAAATAACTAACCAAGAAATAAGTTCAGTAAAATGTTATAATATTTTGTACAAGTTTAAAACATTTACGTGGTTAATGTGCTTCTTCGTCTGGCTGCCTTGAATGAATCATGCTTTTCACTGGCATCTTATTGGGTTATGATTTCAAGGAAATAAAAAAAGCAATACTTTCATTGTTTGGATCGACCTATATCGGCGAACAAACGTTTTCAAAAATGAACTTTGTAAAATCAAAGTACAGGGTTAACTTGTCAGACGAACATTTGAAATCCATCCTAGTGATAGGACCATCAAAATTTGACCCAAAATGGACAGACATTATATGTCAGCAGCAACACCACACATCCCATACGTTCATAAGAAAGCCAAAAAATAATATATAAGAAATATCTTTGAATATTATTTTTTCCTTACTTTTATTTACATTATTTTGAATAAATTAATTTGTTTCTTTGGATAAGGCTGTTATTATTTCGTAAACTTAAAAAAAAGTTTATTACGCACTCACACATACATATATGTTGTTGGCCCGCCTGACTTCCAAGATTTTTCAATTCGGCACTCAAGTGAAAAAGTTTGGAGGCCCCTGGCCTATACTTTACGTGTGCACTACTTAGTGTTTGTATCGTCGAGTAGGTTTTTCCAAGTAGGTACAAGGTAAACAAACAGTTTTTTCCAATTTCAACCCGACACTGTAACTAAACTATTAATTGCTTAGCAAACACGTGAGTGTCAACAACGAGACAAGAGTGCGTGACAGGTGAAGACCTTGGCACGAAATCAATCGCAAGGTGTTAGCGTGTTTGCTTCCGATGTTTGCGAAATACCGCGACGACGATAGATGGCCTAGCCAGGCGTAGGCAGTACTGTGTTGTGTTGTTGCCTCATCCACATTTACATATGTTACACCGCGATAACCGCTCTACTCTCAACGAATTACACTTTTGAACTTCCTACACGCGTATTAAAATCCATCTCCGCCCTAACATAAAGTGGCCGCGTTCGTTCTTTGACGTCCCGTTAAGTAGCACAGATAAAGTAAACGGGAGGAATATTATTAAACACGTTACGAAAAGACGTATTATTAAACCAAAACATAACGGGTATAAATAAAAAAAACTATCAATATTGTAGCGTGACAGATGTTTGCATAATATTGAATGGCAATTGATCATTAGAATAATGAAGTTATAATATTTAAATTTGGAAGAAAGCATTAAGTTTAATATAAATAGATTAATTCATAGCAACTGTGGAAAGAAATCATTATTATAAAGAAAATACAAGTTAAAATAAAAGGAGTTACTAGTGATGAGTCATCCAAAACCAATCTCATAACCAAAGGTTTTCAAGGTATAACCCAGGAAGGTAAAATAGTAAATAACAAAGCAGTACACAATATGACCAAACCCACAACGAGGGAGAATAAATAAAAGAGAAACCCTAAAATAAGCCAAGATCAACCAATACAGGTTGTGTATTTCTGAATTAAAGAAGAAGATGGAGAAGATCCCAAGAAACCTGATGGCATCAAGAACAGATGGAGAAGATACCAGTCCCAGAAGGCAGGAGAAAAGAAGACTGAAGAAAGAAGAAGAGGGCAGCATCCTGAAGAAGACGTCATGCTCTTATAAAAGACACCCAAATCCCTATATCCCCAAAATATATATCTAAAAACAAAAGTATAACGAAATAAAAACCACATGTATATAAATTTAAGAGAGAGAAGTGAACAAAGTAAAAGTTTCCTGTGAACTAAGATGAAACAATAATATAGTACCCATGGAACAAATCTCCATTGAAAAAACGCTAACCAATTTATTATGTTAATAAGACTATACGACCATTTAGCATTAACATAATATATAAGTGCAAAGTGAACCAGTGATAGTTTTGGGTATTATAAAAAATGAACCTTGTGTTTCATTCTTGGCAATCACAAACATTGGATGCAATGAAATATGCATTTTTCAATTACTTAAAATATGTACGGTGACAATATGTTGTTCATAAGACATGAATCTGTTTAAAATAACATTTTTGTTTTACATGAAAAAAGAAAAACAGATTTCATAGTGCTTTGTGAACGGTTCATACTATTTATTTGTTAATGACAGGGTACAATTCCCCAAAGACAAGGTATAAAAGACTGTATAAAAACTGTAGAATCCTACTTATAATAATAGTTAGAAATAAGAATATAAATATAAGGTTTTAATGTATATAGTACAAGAATGTTTAAAAATGTTTTAGATATAAGGCCATTTGTTTGGGTCTGAAACAACTAACATCAGAACTATAAAAATAATTACCACTTGTAAATAGTAGAGAGTAATTAAGATGTTAGTTAGTACAAAACCTTTGTTGTAAACCATATTTACATGTTGGAAATGGGAATTTTGTTGCAAAATGTCTGATTTGAAGACAACCATTTATTTAAAAAAAATGTTCTTTATTCTGTTTTAACTATTGTTTGTATTGTAACCAATACTAATTGTTTTTGTGTAATTTAAAAACATGTTTAATTTATAATACTATTTGTAAAAGTCAGAGAGGGTATCACACATCATATATTGTTTGTAAATTATTTTGTAAGAAAAATTGTTTAAAAAAATCATAGGCCAAAAGAATGGAAACCAAACTTCATCAAAACAGAGAAATTACTCATTTAAAAGCAAATAAACAAAAGGGGTTTAGACAAAATAAACTTGAGATCATGCCATATAATTACACATACCATTTAGAGAGATTTTAATAAATTATATTCAGAATTATAAATAAAAATAAAATGACTAAACTCAGAAATTTAGACATGGGAGTCATATATTTCAGAATAATGTTTCAGAATACAACTAATTCAATTAATTACCAGAAAATAAGGGAATAGGAACCTTTTAATACAATATAGGATTATTAATATTAAATATAACTGATAAAATGGCTGAATTTATATAATGACAGGAAGTAAATTTTGATGTTTTGGACTCTTCAGAGTATACCCAACCTGAAAGTAAAATTACTATTTTTTGGACAGAAAACACTATAAAATGGCATTATTTAATCTGAAAATAACCAGAATGAACTGAAAGATTAATTTAAATCAAATCTAGTGAATAAAATTGACAAATAACCAAAGTTTAGGCATTCATATAGTGAAATAGTAAAATGTACACAGGATGTGAAAATATTTTTGAACAATGTTAAGGATAATATTATATGGGCTAAGAGTTTAATTGAAACTGAAGGAAACAGTTAGTTAATTATTGGTTTTTGAACGGTCAACATGACATACATTTGGTAAAGTGCATAACCTAACCTATAATAGACATACCAAGCGAATGTATAGTACGTTATTGTGAAATCGCGAGTGACTTGTGGAATACTTCTAAAAACTATCATATTATAACAGAAACAATCAAGTAACACTCCATAACACAGAACAATATAAATCTACTCCGAAAAACACCATAAAACACTAGAAAACTGTATAATACATTAAACCAAATTAGTGACGGAATCGGGGAAAGTGTTTGAACTAATAATTATACGAATACACTAAATACAACTCAGAAACAGTACACTAGACACTACACAACATTTTACAAGAGATTCGCAGACATCAGAACAGGAATACTACAGGAAAATCTTTTATTTGGAACGTCCAATATACGAATGACATCTCACTAACTTCACGGCAGCCATCTTTCTTTGACAAACCCAGTGCCTCTTCTTGGTTCATCACAGCTGTTTGGTGAAAACAATTATTATATTTACAATTTATTATTCAATGTCTGTGTTTATTAATAACTATTAATTTGATTGTAACGTTATACTTTTTAAATATAAGCCCGATTTCTCTGACTTTGGTAATAACTGGCTGTTTAAAGAACCCTATATAATTTTTATAATATATACTTGTAACTTTTTTCGATATCCTGAGAATCGATACTAATCGATAAGAGTCAATATTGCTGTTACTTAATAAAACATTAATACTTTTCAATACTTAATAGTTCTTTATTTCTTCAATAATACTAATTACCAATAATATAATTCTAATTGATAATCTACAAGGACTTTACCACCCGTAAGTGAAGATAACCTAAAAAATAGAAAGGTAAACAAATATCGATTGGTTTACAGACAGTCTTATGAGTGGTGATAGATTATTTAAATTATACTAAAACTTAAATAAAAATTTTCAGAAGAGCATTACACTGTTTAAAACTTCACAGCCCTATATTAATTAATTGATCCTAATTAATTAATTAATAAAATTAAAATTTTTTTTTTATTATTTTTTTTTTATAAACATAATTTTTTTTTTAATTTTCTTCAAAACAATAATTTTTGTTTTGAAACTTTCGGTGAAGCTGAGCATATATATTTCTTCATCAACTTTACGCTACTCGACCGGTCTTGCTACCATTGGGACTCGACCAGCTGGGAAACTTAAGGAAGTGTTTCAGGCCAGTAAGACGTCGAGAGCCACACCAATTAAACATATTACATTGGACTTGATTACATCGGAGTCGAACTTCACAATCACAATCTCTTATATCATCAACACACATCTATATACTTATACTTATTCAAATTTATTTATTTTATTACAAATTGGCGCCCAACGTGGGGCTTTAATTAGCGATTGGCCTTCCAACCAATACATTCTGCCCAATCACTAGTTGGAGCTAGGCAACAGCTAAAAAGCCAGAGAATTTCAAGGGAAAATGCAACGACGTGCAACATCCAAGAAACGGGCGGCGGAGGCGGAGAAAGAAATAGAAGTTGACATGGACAACAAGGAGGCGACGCCAGTAGAGGCGGAAGAGGTATTACCACCGGTGTTGTCCAAACAAACGGAACAACCGGAGTTATCCTCACAGACAAGGGAGGTTAATCTCCAGGAGAAGCAGGTGGAGAAATCCAAGACAACGGAGGATAATCAAATGGACAGATACATGGAAGTGTTCTTGCAAAGGATGGAAGAGAAAATAAACAAAAATAGTAAGGAATTAAAGGAAGACTTGAGTAAGAAAATGGGGAGAGACAACCAGTCTTTGAAAGAAGATATCAAATCCGGCAAGGAAGAAACAAATAAGAAGTTAGAAGAATTGAAGGAAGACAATCAGTCCCTGACGAAGAAGATGGAAGAAAACAGCAAGAAGATGGAAGAGAAGATGGAAGAAAAATTAGAAGAATTGAAGAAGGATAATCAATCCACAAAAGAAGAGTTGACTGGGATGAACAAGAACATGGAAGAATTGAAGGAAGACAACCAATCGTTCAAGGAAGAATTCAAGGCGACTAAAGAAGAGTTAATTAATAAAATTGAAAATACCAATCAGAAAATAGATGAAACCAGGAAGAAGATAGAGAAAAACAACCGACAATTGAAGGAAGAGTTGAAAGAAGATAACAGGAAGTTGGAAGAGAAGATGGGGGAGAAATTGGAAGAATTGAGAGAAGACAATCAAATTCTAAGAGAAGAGTTAAGGGAGGTAAATCAGGAGAATTTGGACAAACTGGACGAAAGGATGGAATTGTTGCGAGAAGAAATGAATAAGGAAATCAAGGTTAACAAAAAAGCGATGGATAAGAAGATGGAAGAAGAAAATATAATGGTCAATCGACAGATTCGAGAGATTGATGGAAAGTGCAACCAGACCGAAAAGGAGGTGAATGAGTTTAAAGAAGTGGTGAACACCAAGTTCACAAATATTGAAGAACATAGTCGTAGGAAGGTAGAAGAACAGAGGAAGGAGAATCAAGAAGAATTCGGAAAAGTACGCAACCAGGTCACAGAACGATGTAATGATATACAAGAGACCATGGCCAATATCACCGGTCAGGTGCGACAAAGCCGAGAGGAGATGGAAGCGATTAGAAACAGACCGACTCATTTCACCGGATTGCCCGTCAACGAAAGCCGAGAGTGGCTCAACTTCCGGCAGTACAAACGTAAGCCGATGGAGTTCCTGGCTAGGGTAGAAGAATATTTAACGAAGCATAAAATTACCCAATGGAGCCATAGCAGGGAGATATTCGACGAGTCTTTCCGAGACATAACAGATAATTGGTGGATGGCCAACCGGAGTGAAATTTCCGACTACCAACAGTTCCGGAAAATGTTTAAAACAAAATACTGGTCTGAGACTACCCAGAACTTGATACGTGACAATATTTGTAACGGAAGATACAGGTCACAATTAGGTAGCAGTATGACGGCATATTTCTTGGGGAAGGTGTGTATGGCAAAGCACCTTGAGCCAGCAATCCCAGAAGAATGTTTAGTGAATAAGATATCTTATCACTATGATGAGGACATTATCAGGGCCCGGAGAGGTAGTCAGATCAAGACGATCCAGGGAATGACTGAGTTATTGGAGGGATACGAGAATGAAGAGTATTATCGGCAGAGCAGGAAGAGAAATGAGAGACCAGAAGCAAGGCCGACTACTTACCCCAATAACGGCAATAACCATACAAATAACCGGAACCAGCCCAGTAATTACGACGGCCCTAACAACCAGCCGCGTAATAACCAGTTTAACGGAAATTTTAACGGCGTGAGAAATAACAACCCCTACCCAAATAATCGAAACCACTTTTATCAACAAAATAATAATGTTCCATACAGTCAGAGAAATCCATATCCCAACAATAATGGTAACAGGCCTTACCCACCTAACCGAAATTACTATAATGATAATATTAATAATAATAATAATAGCAATAGTAATAACCGAGTGTCGCGCCCTAGGGTAAATTTTATAAGAGCAGAAGATCGCGGACCCAGGAGATATTATCAACCGAGGAGGAGCAGCTTCCACGGCGCTGACCGAAGATGGCGGAGTGCGGAACGAGACGGCCCAAGATACGAACAGGAAAGACGAAGTACCAGCCTGGAAGATCTTGGCAGACAACCGAACAGGGCGTTAAACATCAACCAGGGTACAGAACGTCAGGAAACAAACCAGAGTTTCCCGAACGATGCCTCGGTCAACAATAACTTAAACAATGACCAAAATGCTTTAAACGAGAGGAGGCAGTAATCAACAACGATGACCCGTTACTGCTTATACTTCCTGGGTTAGAAAAGGATGATTTGCAACAAGCAAACAATGATAAAAACATCACTATTATCAGTAACCATTATTTGAAAGACATACGAACTGAACTTTTGGAAGAGAACGAGAAGAGTCTCAGCAACAGTAATAATGAGATAATTTATATAACAGCGGAGGTGGAAGGAGTTCCCGCTAGAATAATGATAGACACAGGAGCTAATATTTCAATAATAAACTCCAATGAGTTGGAGAGAATACAGAGTACATGTGGTAAAACTTTGCCAATGTTACCAGTCAACAACATTGTATTGGTAGGTGCAACTGGTCGCCAGAATAAAACCATTAGGAAGCAAGTTTCCTTAAGTGTCGTTAGCCGTGATATAGCTTTAGACATGGAATTTTTAATCGCCACCGGATTACCATTTGACATCTTAGTCGGTTGCGATATTCTTCGTAGATATTCGGCAGTAATCGATCTTAATTTAAATAAAGTATCACTTTTCCCAGACGGAGTAACATGGACCGCAGACCTGGTAGGAGGCACAACAATACTTCCCAGCCCTATACATCAACAACTTCGTAAAATAAATGTTATTAGAAACAGCCCTCTTTCTAAACCCATAATATACAATCAAGGAGGAGAGGATTTATGGTCAGTTAAGATCCAAGAAATACGGAATTTCCAGTGCGGAAGCGATAACAAGAAAATACCAACGCACCTGGCTGATCGTCTAATTGCAATATATGAGAGATACAAGGCGGTGTTTTCTGATGAACCAGGGAAGGTAAAAAACTACCAGTGCCAACTTCGTTTTAAAGAAAACGTAGAGTTTAACCGGAGGTCATATCCAATAGCGCAGTCGCTCAAAGAAGCCGTGAGAACAGAGATAAACAAGATGATTGAAAACGACATAATTGAGATTAGTCAATCACCTTACACTAGTCCAATTATTGCTGTTCCGAAGAAAGACGGACAAGTCCGGCTCTGTTTAGATGCGCGTGAGTTGAACAAGACAATTGTGAATGACAGAACATCTCCCGGTGAAATAGAAGAAATCTTAAAGCGTTTTCATGGTACTAACTTTATTAGCACCTGGGATACGGTCTGTGGTTATTGGCAGGTAGAGCTGCATCCACAAAGCCGCCAGTATGTAGCGTTCATTTTCGAAGGGCGCAATTACCAGTTCAAGAGACTGCCCTTCGGACTTGTCAATTCTGTCGCCATATTTGTGGCATGCATGGACCAGATTTTGGGACCAGAAGCGCTCCAATTTACCACCGTCTATGTTGACGATTTACTAATCACATCCGGAACCTGGGAGGAGCATTGTTACAGAGTGGAATTTGTACTAAACAAACTAGCGCAGAACAACATAACACTGAAGTTGGAGAAATCCAAATTCATAGCGCGCGAGGTACAATTCTTAGGCTTCAACCTAGACGACAGAGGTATTACCCCATCAGCAGAGAAAGTGGAGGCAATTCAGAGGTTCCCGCAACCAAGAAACAGGAAACAATTGCAATCTTTCCTCGGACTCTGTAACTATTACAGGAAGTTTCAGAGCCGATATTCCGAGTTGACCGCCAAGTTTCAACCACAGTTATCTGCCAAAAACAAATGGATTTGGGGTGAAGATCAAGATATTACTTTCCGATTGATAAAAGAGAAGTTTCTGGAGAGTGTGATACTTCGTCACCCAGATTTTAAGAAACCGTTCTTTCTAAACTGTGACGCTAGCGATCTAAGCTTAGGAACGACCTTATACCAGGAAGATGAGGAGGGACAACATCTGGTAATAAGCTTCGCTAGTCGCACACTGAACCAGTGCGAAAAGAACTACAGTGTGACAGAAAAGGAATTGTTGAGCGTGGTGTTCGCATGCAGCAAGTTCCGGACGTACATTCTCGGATATCAAGTCACGGTACGAACTGATCATAAATCCATCTCGTTCCTTCGTAGGTGCAAATTGAGTCACGGCCGATTGGCTAGGTGGGTACTCGCCCTACAAGAATATGACCTGAAATGGGAATACATTCCAGGAAAGAAGAACGTGGTAGCGGATGTGTTGTCACGTATAAATCTGGAAGATCAGACTTTCGAGGGAGAGAAGGAGAGCTTAGTAAAAATTTATAATATATTCACGACCAGAGCCGATTTACAAGCTTTGTTAATAAATATCCGAATCCATCAGCAGTCTGATCCTAAGCTGAAAAACATTGTGAGTCGTTTAGAAGCCAATGATGAAACCATTTCTAAATATTACCACCTTAACAAGGGAATTTTATTCATAAAAACCGCATTGGACGATGAGACATGGAAGGTGATAATCCCGCACCAAATAGAAAAGGAGGTCATCATCGATTACCATGTCAGGTATGGTCACATGGGAGCGTTAAAAGTGATACAAGCTCTAGAGGAAAATTGTAAGATCAAGAATATCAACCGCAAGGTGAGAAAACACATCAAGTCCTGTAAGATCTGCCAATGTGCAAAAATAAACAATGAAAAGACAGAGGGTATCATGATACCGATAACTTCCAACGCAAAACTGGAAAAAGTGTTTTTGGATATATGCGGGCCATTTCCCCGTAGCGGTGGTCGACACAGATATAAATACTTGGTAATCATAATGGATCACTACACCAAGTATATAAAGCTATATCCGGTTAATCGGGCAACGACAGCAAAGGTTTTGGCGGTGATTATTGATTTGTATATCCCAGAGATCGGTAGACCATTTTCTATTATTACCGACCATGGTACACAGTTTAAGGGGAGGAGATGGCGAGACACTTTATTAGCACTTGGGGTCAAAACATATAAGACATCAGTCTACCACCCAAGTAGCAATCCGGCTGAGAGAGTACTAAGAGAAGTGGGTAGGATATTGCGCACGTACTGTCACAACCAACAGAAAAAGTGGCAAGAGTACCTAGCAGCGACAGAAACATTCCTAAATTACGCCCACCATCCAGCTATAGGAATTCCACCGTACTCAGCCATGTATGAGAAGCCGACTCCCCGAGACATTGAACAAATCATTGAATTTCCAACGAACAACAATAGGAAATTCAACCAGTTGAAGTTTTACAATAAGGTAGCAGAAGATCAGGAAAAACGGCAAGCCAAATACCAGAAGGCAATAGGGCGAATTGTAACATATAAAGAGGGTGAGAAAGTCCTCCTAAAAAATAGAGAGCTGCCTAGCACCTTAGAAGGCATAACCAAAAAATTATTATTACTTTACACCGGACCATATGTTGTGGTAAATGATAAGCATAACAATACATATGAGTTGAGGGAAATCGTTTCAGGAAGAATCAAAGGAGTGTACAATCAAGCTTCTATGAAGAAATATTATGAAGAATGAGTTGTGAGTTTTAGAATTTTGAATTTATTTTTAAAAATCCGAAAATAATGTAAGTACATCTTACAACCTAATATTTTGAGAAGAACATTCTGGAGAATTAAAAGAATTTTTTAATTAATTTTAAAAAATTCGGAAATAATGTAAGTACATCTTACAACCTAATATTTTGAAAAGAACATTTTGGAGAATTATAAGAAGAAAGGAATTTTGAATTTATTTTTTAAAAATTCAAAAATAATGTAAGTACATCTTACAACCTAGTATTTTGAGAAGAACTTTTGGAGAATTATAAGAAGACGGAATTTAGAATTTTTATTGAAAAAATTCTAAAATATGTAAGTACATCTTACTACAACCTAATAATTTTGGAACAAACTTTATGGAGGAAAGAAAAAGAAAGAATTTTGAATATAACTTATTCTAAATATGTAAGAACAACTTACTACAACCTAATAATTTTGGAACAAACTTTATGGAGGAAAGAAAAAGAAAGAATTTTGAATATAACTTATTCTAAATATGTAAGAACAACTTATTACAACCTAATAATTTTGGAACAAACTTTATGGAAGAAAGGAAAAGAAAGACTTTTGAATTGAAATATAATTTTATAAAAATTTAAAATTGAGTAAGTACATCTTACTACAACCTGATAATTTAGAACAAAACTTTATGGAAGAAAGAGAAAGAGAGAGAATTTTGAACTTAATTATACGAAAAATTTAAAAATGAAGTAAGACCAACTTACTATAACTAAGTTTGTGAGAAAACTTTATGGTAAATAATTAAGAAGAATTTGATTTTGGAAAAATGCCAAAACATTCAGAAATAATAGTAAGATAACAGTACTATAAACAATTCTGGGAATAAATGAATTAAACAGAATTTGAATGTTGATAGAACTTCAGAACTTTGAAACAAGATAAGATCAACATATTACAAGGATTTATGAGAAATATTTTTCAATTAAATAAAAAGAATAGTTTGAATTTTACATTAAAACTAACCAAGTTCCAAAAAATAATTATGTGTCAATTATGATTGAATTGAGAAGAAAATAAAGTGATTAATTCAGAAAAGAGAGTTAACGTTAATCCAGAATAAATGCTAGACATTCACAATAGCATTTGAAGGAGTAGAGAAGACTAACAAAAAAGAGTGTAATATGCCAGAGAAGGAAAAAATTTGGAAGCAAAGAGACTAATTACCTATGAAACGATAATGAAAACAGTTAATTAAGAGCAAAGAAGAACAACTCATACCAAACAGATGGAGAAGGTGATTTTGAACAAATGATAATAATAAGACCTATATGAAATGCAAAGAGAAGAAATACCACATGAAATATAATATAAATGAATTAATGCTAATGAATGCGAAGGCGGATTAATAACTTTCTAAGAGAAAGGAAAGAACCAAAATGTTTAAATAAAATGATCAATATAACAACCTGTATATCTAATGTAAAGATACAATGTTAAAAAATTAAATATAATATAATAAGACCATTCAAATAATGAATAAGAAAGACTATATATAGAGACCATGCTAATACTATGAATAACCAGAAGAAAGTATAAAGAGAATTCAGATGAAGAAGAAAGAGAGTTACACTGTAAACAGTAACCAGAATTATTAAAAGAAAGGTTTTCAACCATAATTAAATTAAATATATCAGACAAGTTAAGAGTTTTGGAAAAATATATATATGTAATGAGTATAATAATGATTATGAAGATTTATTAAGATAGAAAATGTGAGATAATCTGAGAGACTACGAAGTGGAGAATCCAAAGATATTTTTATTAGTCGAAAATGAGACTACTTTTTATTTATTTATTCGATGACTGACTGAAGATAATTCCAGCAGCATTATGTTTTTTGAGCAGGGATGGATATGCCCCTGTACTCAATTTATAGAAGTGGTGTATGGCCAGCAGAGAAGTAGCGTACAGTGCCCCTCTGATCTGCCCCAGCCCACGTGATAGGGAATGTTAGGGAATTAATATCCCAAGGATACAACACGAAGTTGAGATAGAAAAAAAATGTATTACAATTATAATATATCTCAGAAGACACTAACTATCCGAAAAGGATCAGTAGTAAAACAAATAATTATATATATAAAATTAATAAAACTCTAATATAAAAAAGTCGATATAAAAATGGAGAAGAAAATGAATTATAAGAAATGATGAAATTATCATAAGAAATTATTTCATCCATAAACATGTCTGAAATAATTACTTCTGGAGGAGAGCAATCTGTAGCGTGACAGATGTTTGCATAATATTGAATGGCAATTGATCATTAGAATAATGAAGTTATAATATTTAAATTTGGAAGAAAGCATTAAGTTTAATATAAATAGATTAATTCATAGCAACTGTGGAAAGAAATCATTATTATAAAGAAAATACAAGTTAAAATAAAAGGAGTTACTAGTGATGAGTCATCCAAAACCAGTCTCATAACCAAAGGTTTTCAAGGTATAACCCAGGAAGGTAAAATAGTAAATAACAAAGCAGTACACAATATGACCAAACCCACAACGAGGGAGAATAAATAAAAGAGAAACCCTAAAATAAGCCAAGATCAACCAATACAGGTTGTGTATTTCTGAATTAAAGAAGAAGATGGAGAAGATCCCAAGAAACCTGATGGCATCAAGAACAGATGGAGAAGATACCAGTCCCAGAAGGCAGGAGAAAAGAAGACTGAAGAAAGAAGAAGAGGGCAGCATCCTGAAGAAGACGTCATGCTCTTATAAAAGACACCCAAATCCCTATATCCCCAAAATATATATCTAAAAACAAAAGTATAACGAAATAAAAACCACATGTATATAAATTTAAGAGAGAGAAGTGAACAAAGTAAAAGTTTCCTGTGAACTAAGATGAAACAATAATATAGTACCCATGGAACAAATCTCCATTGAAAAAACGCTAACCAATTTATTATGTTAATAAGACTATACGACCATTTAGCATTAACATAATATATAAGTGCAAAGTGAACCAGTGATAGTTTTGGGTATTATAAAAAATGAACCTTGTGTTTCATTCTTGGCAATCACAAACATTGGATGCAATGAAATATGCATTTTTCAATGACTTAAAATATGTACGGTGACAATATGTTGTTCATAAGACATGAATCTGTTTAAAATAACATTTTTGTTTTACATGAAAAAAGAAAAACAGATTTCATAGTGCTTTGTGAACGGTTCATACTATTTATTTGTTAATGACAGGGTACAATTCCCCAAAGACAAGGTATAAAAGACTGTATAAAAACTGTAGAATCCTACTTATAATAATAGTTAGAAATAAGAATATAAATATAAGGTTTTAATGTATATAGTACAAGAATGTTTAAAAATGTTTTAGATATAAGGCCATTTGTTTGGGTCTAAAACAACTAACATCAGAACTATAAAAATAATTACCACTTGTAAATAGTAGAGAGTAATTAAGATGTTAGTTAGTACAAAACCTTTGTTGTAAACCATATTTACATGTTGGAAATGGGAATTTTGTTGCAAAATGTCTGATTTGAAGACAACCATTTATTTAAAAAAAATGTTCTTTATTCTGTTTTAACTATTGTTTGTATTGTAACCAATACTAATTGTTTTTGTGTAATTTAAAAACATGTTTAATTTATAATACTATTTGTAAAAGTCAGAGAGGGTATCACACATCATATATTGTTTGTAAATTATTTTGTAAGAAAAATTGTTTAAAAAAATCATAGGCCAAAAGAATGGAAACCAAACTTCATCAAAACAGAGAAATTACTCATTTAAAAGCAAATAAACAAAAGGGGTTTAGACAAAATAAACTTGAGATCATGCCATATAATTGCACATACCATTTAGAGAGATTTTAATAAATTATATTCAGAATTATAAATAAAAATAAAATGACTAAACTCAGAAATTTAGACATGGGAGTCATATATTTCAGAATAATGTTTCAGAATACAACTAATTCAATTAACTACCAGAAAATAAGGGAATATGAACCTTTTAATACAATATAGGATTATTAATATTAAATATAACTGATAAAATGGCTGAATTTACATTATAACAGGAAGTAAATTTTGGAAATGTTTTGACTTATCAGAGTATATCAAACTGAAAGTAAAATTACTATTTTTGGACAGAAAACACTATAAAATGGCATTATTTAATCTGAAAATAACCAGAATGAACTGAAAGATTAATTTAAATCAAATCTAGTGAATAAAATTGACAAATAACCAAAGTTTAGGCATTCATATAGTGAAATAGTAAAATGTACACAGGATGTGAAAATATTTTTGAACAATGTTAAGGATAATATTATATGGGCTAAGAGTTTAATTGAAACTGAAGGAAACAGTTAGTTAATTATTGGTTTTTGAACGGTCAACATGACATACATTTGGTAAAGTGCATAACCTAACCTATAATAGACATACCAAGCGAATGTATAGTACGTTATTGTGAAATCGCGAGTGACTTGTGGAATACTTCTAAAAACTATCATATTATAACAGAAACAATCAAGTAACACTCCATAACACAGAACAATATAAATCTACTCCGAAAAACACCATAAAACACTAGAAAACTGTATAATACATTAAACCAAATTAGTGACGGAATCGGGGAAAGTGTTTGAACTAATAATTATACGAATACACTAAATACAACTCAGAAACAGTACACTAGACACTACACAACATTTTACAAGAGATTCGCAGACATCAGAACAGGAATACTACAGGAAAATCTTTTATTTGGAACGTCCAATATACGAATGACATCTCACTAACTTCACGGCAGCCATCTTTCTTTGACAAACCCAGTGCCTCTTCTTGGTTCATCACAGCTGTTTGGTGAAAACAATTATTATATTTACAATTTATTATTCAATGTCTGTGTTTATTAATAACTATTAATTTGATTGTAACGTTATACTTTTTAAATATAAGCCCGATTTCTCTGACTTTGGTAATAACTGGCTGTTTAAAGAACCCTATATAATTTTTATAATATATACTTGTAACTTTTTTCGATATCCTGAGAATCGATACTAATCGATAAGAGTCAATATTGCTGTTACTTAATAAAACATTAATACTTTTCAATACTTAATAGTTCTTTATTTCTTCAATAATACTAATTACCAATAATATAATTCTAATTGATAATCTACAAGGACTTTACCACCCGTAAGTGAAGATAACCTAAAAAATAGAAAGGTAAACAAATATCGATTGGTTTACAGACAGTCTTATGAGTGGTGATAGATTATTTAAATTATACTAAAACTTTAATAAAAATTTTCAGAAGAGCATTACACTGTTTAAAACTTCACAGCCCTATATTAATTAATTGATCCTAATTAATTAATTAATAAAATTAAAATTTTTTTTTTATTATTTTTTTTTATAAACATAATTTTTTTTTTAATTTTCTTCAAAACAATAATTTTTGTTTTGAAACTTTCGGTGAAGCTGAGCATATATATTTCTTCATCAACTTTACGCTACTCGACCGGTCTTGCTACCATTGGGACTCGACCAGCTGGGAAACTTAAGGAAGTGTTTCAGGCCAGTAAGACGTCGAGAGCCACACCAATTAAACATATTACATTGGACTTGATTACATCGGAGTCGAACTTCACAATCACAATCTCTTATATCATCAACACACATCTATATACTTATACTTATTCAAATTTATTTATTTTATTACAATATAATAAAATAAAACATAAAATGGAAAGAGCATATGATATAACTAAATAAAAATTTATGTTATGTTATGATAACATAAAATAAAAAGTGCATACCTAAAAATGCAAAAATAAGGCATTACAGTACAGTACTGAGGCCAGAATGCCTATATGCAAGTGAATGTCTACCACTAAATAAAAATTTACCAGACAAACTAGAAATGTTGGAAAGACGAATTATTAGGGAAATATTAGGCCCACGAAAAACTTTAGAAGGTTGGACATTAAGAAGTAATGATGAAATATATTAAAATAACAGAAAATGTAACAGAAACTGTAAGAACTAGAAGACTAGTATTTTTTGGACAGTTATATAGAATGGACGACAAAAGGTTAACAAAGCAGATCTTCAAATACCTGTGGGGGAAGAAGTCAACATCAAGTTGGATTAAAGAAGTCCAAAAGGATTTAGAAAAAAATAACATACACGAAGAAGAAGCAATTGAAAGAGAAGTTTTTCGGGCAAAAGTGTTAAAAATGGAAGGAGTCCAGGGTAGGAGAGAGAAAAGCGCAGGTTCAAAGTGGACTGAAGACAGGAAGAAGAGACACAGTGAAAAGATGAAAGAATATTGGAGAAAAAGAAAAG
The DNA here is from genome assembly GCA_034769895.1 of Magicicada septendecula. Taxonomy (NCBI): domain Eukaryota; kingdom Metazoa; phylum Arthropoda; class Insecta; order Hemiptera; family Cicadidae; genus Magicicada; species Magicicada septendecula. Next base: position 777,763,291 of record CM068368.1, read on the forward strand.
AACAAAGAATAAAGAATTGAAATTGGCATGTGCTCCTTAGATGGGCGATACAAAAAAAACAATAAATAAAAAAAAATAAAGCACAGATTCAAAATGAACCTACATCCAAAAGTAAAGATCATGATAACAGCATATAGGCCTACAACTACATACAGAGACACAGAAAGGATTTCCTTTTACGGGGTCTGAAGTTTAGATTTTGTGTGAATAAGCATGCACGATTAAAAGAAAAAGAACTTGTTGTTTGCTATTTATTTAGTTGTTATCAAGAAGGTAAGTGTGGAAACCTAAGTGCTACTTAAGTGCTAGATTTCTAAAATTTAAGACACACGTCAAACAATAAAGACGACATTGCAATATAGGCCTACATAAAGTAAACCATACCAGAAAACTGGCGCTTATCTCCCATCCAGGGGTGGGTCCACGAGGGGGGAATGGGGAAATCCCCCCCAAAGGTCACTTCAGACGAAATCTTTTCGTCGTTTTGTGATTGTAAGTATGATATAAAATTCTTATGACGATCTGTATGTTCACGGTTTTACTCCAAAATTACTTTTAATTGTGTCTGTACCTTGCCGCCATATTAATTTTTAATTGATACATAACTTAAATGAGTAGTATGTATTTTGGACTGTAAGTGAATATTATTAAAAGAACAATGAACTGACAAACACAGATATGACGTTGTATTTGTTCGTTAATAAACTTATTGTGTTGATAATAACATACTGTATTTTTATCTTCACACTCATTCCTATCGTTTATACTTTTAGTCTATTAAAGAATGGTCCACCTTTTCATATCCCCCCCAAAAGCCAAGTCTTCCCCCCCCCCAAAAAAAAAATATTTGCTGGCTCAGCCATTGCTCTCGTCTTCTAGCGATGACGATAGTGTTAAATGTTTTGAGCGAATTTTTTAAAACTTCGCCTTGGTGAACATGTGTCTCTAGATATTTGCAGCAAATGGAAACCTGTCTACTTGTTTTGCTATGAATGACTCAAAGACTGAAGACAGAAATGCAATAAGCCTACGTGATTGCCGTTGCCGTACAAATCAGTTTACTGGTACAGGCTATGCAGCGCTTGTAAACGATGTTCCGAACTCGGCGTATTCCCTAGTTGTAATATGTATGGAATAACTAACACGTTCTAAGATTGTACTTGTCGATTTGTTTCTGAAATTATAAAAAACGTAGTAAGTAATGTCTTTCTTACTCGCTAAGGATACATAATCTCAAAAACTAGGATGAAAATCTGACCCATCCCTTAACCACCGGACAATTAGCAATGTTTACATGAAGCTATTTCGTGCTGGCAAAGTGGGTATAGCAAACCGCAATTTCAAATCTTCGCACTCAAACAACTAATTAGCCTAATTATTTAGTTTCACTTTTATTATTCGATTTTTAACACTACTTTTTTAGTTTTTATATTTCCTTTTTTATCCCTCTGGAGGGTTCTTAACTCACCTCAAAAGTCCCCACACTTCGCCAGAAAACAGAACTATTACAAAGACACAAACCAGACAATATAACGCGGATAATATACTTTATATATGGTATTGGATAGAATCAGATTGACCGAACCGAATTAGAGGAAACAGACACCACATGGTTCTTCTTTTCTTCAAGATTGTCGTACGAGAAATAAGTTCGGAAAAATTTTAAACGGTGGCCTAAGACTTAAACATTTCAAGTAAGACGTCATTTAATAAAAACTACAAAAAATTACACTGCTTTCGCTATTTCGGTATTTTAAAAAAATATTTTGTAGAATTTACCATTTTGATTCATTTTTTACCATTTTGTAAAAAATGTTACAAAACGCTTGTAAATACACAAAACATTTGTAACATTTTGACGTTTGTTTAATGGCGTCTGTGAATTTCGAAAGTGACACTATTGAACGTTTTACAATAAAACTAAGTTTGGTAGAAAAAAATTTAAAAAATTTTCCTCAGTGAGATTGCAGAAATTGTTTTTTAAATATTTTTCCACTGATATTTGTCTGATTATATTAAGGAACGAAGATTAGGCTGTGTGTGATACACGATTGACGAGATGGTTTTGATAAACCAGCCAGGGAAGGTGGATGAAAAAAGAAAATTAAGTAGGTCCCCCTGTAATCCTTTGGCCCTGTGTCTTGAACTTTCCAAACGTCTCAATACCGCCCGAAATTATGAATTATGAGGCTGTAGTACTGAAGACGGAATCGACTGGAGGACTTCCTTCTTCACGTCATGACAAGGAAGAATAGCGTCTTACGCCTTCCTGCTGCAGCCATCTCTTTGTGGGTCTGCCTACAGAGTATACCCTAAAGGCTTATACTTCCATATTTGTTCGACCAGTCTTAAATCTGACATTGGATCTAAATGTTCCTTCCATTGTGTTTTACAATCCTTTAATCTACCAGTCAAGTTAATATCTCCTAGGTTTTCTCTTATATTAGTGCATGCTTTAAATCCTCTTAGGACATGAAAAATTCATGAAGCCTGCAATTTACGTTTTTGTTTTTTAGTTATTGTCCACAACTCACCGCCATAGAGACCGCTATAACCTTGTTAAACTTTAGTTTCAGTCGGCGGATTCTGTTTCTAAGAATAGCATTAATTGCTCCGGAGATCGTCTAGAACTTGTCCAACTCGACATATAAATCCTAAGCCTGACCATATCCAATATCAAGCTCTCTAGGTATATATGCTCACTTTGTCTAAAGTTCGATCATTAATTACTACTTCATTCTCACTACTTAACTTGTTTATTGCGTATATAAACCAACTTTTCTAAAGCAGACTCTTTATTCTGAGTAGTATGCAAGTCATTAGTGAACAGAAGTAGATTAAAAAATCCGTCCTCGTGATATTTTAAAACCAGGCTTCACTAATTGTTTCCACTTTCCTGCTAAATGGTGAACGTGAATGTCAAAAAGGATAGGTTATATGTTGCAACCTCGATTCTTTTAGAGATCATACAATTATTTTTCAATTAATCTTAATACTTTTTCGTCTAAATATTCGGGTATTGCACGGACAATGCTGTTACATATCAATGAGACACATTGCGGAGTTCAATAAAAATCGCATGTGGCTGTTATTGGCTTCAAAAAGCTTTTGATCGAGTAGGTGCAAATATATTGTTACGACGTGTGGTACAGTAGAAAACAAAATACAAGACACCAACGAAATCACTAATAACCAGTTTTTAATTACCACAATTAACAGTTTGTAGTCTACAAGATTATACTCGTACAATAACTCAGGTTAATCTGACCACACAAATAATAATGTCAACTATAAGCATTCCAAACTATAATAACTTTTCGCTACCACACCACTTGAAACGCACTGTGTAAATCGCCCGACTATAACTGAAAACTAAGCGGTGGGTTGGGGTATCTGTTCTCTGCAGGGTTCCATCATAGGCGTCCTTAAGAAACACTCGAAAATTCTACAGGATAATTCAGTCCGACCTTGGCAGAAACACGCACCGTTGGGCTAGTTGAGAAGCTTGTCGAACAACACTATCGAATATACAAGATTGTTCCGTATTACGTAACACTATATCGCATTACGCATAGAAACATAACAGCTGGGATAGCCGAGAACCGTGTATAACGTTCTGTAATGGCGTAACAATATTATGACGTGTGTTGGAAGGAAGACGGTACCCACAACAACTTATTGGGATCATACCACTGGAGTACAGCACAATGGAGACAAGACGCTCGCAATGTAGTCCGACGGACGACGACAACAACAAGAAAACACAAGTAAATAATAATTCATTACCGAAATACGGTGACTAACGTTTTGCTAATTATATCAGTGAAACAGTTGTGTTACGTCTGCTAATGGATGACATCTGACGCAAAACCGACAACCGCACTTTTGTTCTCAAATCGAGGTGAAATGATTCGACCGAAACGGCGCATTGTATTACCGTTGTCGATCTTATTACGATAACATTGTTGTGTTATACAATAACTAACGCTTCGAACATTATCTGAGGACAAAAAGTATGCTACAATATTTAGGCGTAAACAGAATATGTTGCGTGACGATTAAACAGGATAACAGACATTGTGGGGAGACAATAACGAACAGATTGGACCACACGAGTTTACAGCATTGTGATGACTACGCGGTACGTAGGTGACAGACTCGATGGCCGGATTAGTTATTAGATACCGGAATAGATACGCTACACACCATTTAAACTTATGGAACTGAAACTTTTAAAGGGAAAATGAAAGGAGAAGACAATGTTATCTTTTTTGACTTTTTCTGTCAACGACAGCAGAAGCTCAATAGTGTGGATCTTTCAAGAACAATGTCGGACCAGCGGTCCATTTATTGTCATTATTAATTAACACTATATATTGTCATTATATAGGGAAAACCACCAAGTCAGAGAACCATGATATCCTACGAAGTACATAAGTATAAATATACTATATAAGTATAAAATTATTTAACCTCTCCGGAGGGGATGAAAAACGTATTAATGAAGGAAATATCCGATCGCATGTCCTCGTGGTGGGGGATAGACACCATATGGTGGTTAACGCGGACCAGGAGGTCGAGTAACAGCAGGTATGAGTACCTATTTACCTACCAGTCGGTTCCTTTACAATCCTCCACCCATTCTTATCCTGAATCTTCTCTCCACTCCCCACACTTTCACCGTCTTCAAATCCTTCAATACAATTCCGTCCGTTGCAAACGCGGTCTTCACTCTTTGTTAGATGAAAAACTTTATCCTTTAAAATACTTTTAAACATGGATGTATCATTTCCTCTCTCTATATGACCCAATCACAAACTCGTGACTGGGGTTGTCTTAAACAGTGTGGGAGACGATCCCAAAGGCTGGGAGAAGGAAAATCGCATAAAAACTGGCATGAGCGAATCAGTATCTATAAGATGTGGTAAAATTAGCTGATCTAGAGGACTGAAACCACAAAATCAAATGACTTGCTCTTTCAAGTTGGGGACTCGGGCGCGAAGCCAACAACCTCACACCGGAAAAATCTCACTTGTTCGAAAACTGAAAAGTCGGCAGTTATAAGTTGTCCGAATGTACGTAGCGCCAAAAACGGTCTCTTTGGTGAGCAAAGACGCAGGACAGTCGAACAAAGGGACGAATAATAGAAACATTTTGAAATATCGTAATACAGAAAATGTTAAAAATATAACAGGTCGACAACATGATAAATAAGTGGATTCTGAAAATAAAGAGAAAATGGGAAAGTTGTGGACAACTAGAACAGAAAGGTAAGGTAAGTTGTTGGGGCACTGTTTAGACGTCCAGGGTGAAATAGATGACGGAGAGTGTAATAAATGAGCAAAACTGCAGGGAGAGGCAGAGTGTATATGAGACTTTGTAGGCATTAGCCTAACTCAGGTAGATGACTGACGATACAGAGAGAGAGAGAGAGAGAGAGAGAGAGAAAGAGAGAGAGAGAGAGAGAGAGAGAGAGAGAGAGAGAGAGAGACAGACAGACAGACATACAGAGATATTACAAATAAAATTGGTACCCACAAACAAGAACAAATCAGTAAGAAAATTTAAGGTTATTTAAGAAAATTAATAATTAAAATAAGAAGCCAGCCCGAGGGATTATGCGGGACGAAGGACAAGCCCGTCCCGAGCTTCTTATAGAGCCTCTGCCGCAGGGACCATAATTCTCTGGACATTTAAGGGCGTGGCCTGCTACCGGTAGTGGTTGTCACCTACTTGAGAATGAGTGTACGCCGAGGCCGGGTCCAAGATTTACTTGGCAGAGATGGGTTGCGACCGAGGGTGCCAATGATGCGATTTCCCTCAAAGCGGGCACAGCGGCGATTAAACTTTCGGGAAAGTGTCCGTATGGTGGCGTTCAGCGAACGGACATGCAGGGAGTCTCTGAAGATCTTGTTTGAAGTCAGGTAGTGGGCTTTAGACTCCCAGCGCAATCCTCGGTCCAGGAGTGACTGAAGCTTTTGCTTATCTCATACAGGCATCTTCATACAAAACTGGTGACGATGAGTTTCCCCAGGCTGCAAAATAAGAAGTAGTGTAAATTATGAAAATAAAAATCGATTGTAACGTAACCAGATATGTGAAACCTGAATAATTTGCTAATATTTGTTTTTTCTTTTAATTTTAAGATGTTACAAATACTGTAATACACGTTAAATGACTTTGATCTACGTTAATAAATGTTGGTTATCTACAGATATTGCTTCTGGATTATTGCAGTTTGGAATTTCGTTACTTTAAAAGCTAATTTAGTATATGACCAGGCTGCAATATTTATTTTTTATTATTTAGTTACGGTAATCCTGTACATTTATAATAAAATCCGAAACACCCCGGTCCCGATTAATTCAGATTATTATTAGTATTAATACAAGGTCGTGGCACTCCGCAAGCTCCCACCAAGCAATAACATCATTTCACCACAATATATTACAATGGGATTTATACGAACTTAGCGTCATTTGACCGCGCGCAAATCAATCGCCTTACGTAGAAATCGAAACGGTGGCCTTCTGCCGTCTACCGATTCGCGGACCACTCATGTGTCACAGCACTGAAGCCCTAATCGAAACGCTTGTCCCTTTAACGAGCCGTTTCTGGCCCTATTAACGTCGTTGAATCGCACTGACCGAGACCGGTAACGTGACGAAAGTGCTTTAAGTACGTGGAAATCAGCCCATGGATCCACCTCCTTATCTCTGCTCTAAAACGCTTATTTCAAAAAAATTTTACAAATTAGATTTTTACACAGATGTACCAAGGAAAGTTTTAATTTCGATAGTTTGACAATGTGATAAATTTACAAATGATTATTTTATATTATTTATATAAAACGCGTTCAAAAGTTAAGATTTTAATGAATTATTAAGAAGAGTTTTGTAAGAAAAACGAGTGAGTCTGACTTTATTTTTAATAATTACTGAATAATTATATGTAAATAATTATAATAAATGAATGGATGAAAATCAGTTTATTAAACATTTCACAACTTACGGACGTGTGTTTAAAAAAAATGTCACTTTTCAGAACTCATGATTAACAGATAGTCATTTCAAAATTAAAACAATAATTTAAAAGTCTGTATTTGGACGACGATATTTAAGGGAAAATATATGACAACTCTAAAATAACAATAAACTGGCATGACATTACAATATAGTTGAAAAAAATACATTTTTTGTACGAATAATTAAAAAAATTATTAGAATATAAATAGAAATATTGTGAAAAAATCCAGAGTTTATTCTTGAAGCTACAGGTTTTCCCTGAAATATAAATATAAATTTGGCATAACAAGCTACACCAAATTAACCTAACATATCGCTTTAATTGAACACATATGTTTATTTTCAAACTGCACTTATTTTCCTTAAAATCAGACAAAAATCTGAATGGCAGCCATATCTACCTTTTTATTCTTTTCCTGTATACAGTCCGACAACGTGTAGAAAGGAATCCCCCTGTTTCCTCATCTCTACGGCGCTCCAGTGCAATCATGGCCGCTGATTTACCGGAAGTGTCTCATTTTAGCACACGAATTTCAAGCACTGGCTTACTATTTATTTTGTTTATTTATATTTAGTTGCCTTAGAGACGCTTGATGAGTCGATAGTGTGTGATACCACATGAAGCGTGGTATTTTTATAATAATTACATATATTTGTTATAATTATTTACATACAATTATTCAGAAATCATTAAAAATAAAGTCTGAGACTCATTTTTTTAAAGAAAATTCTTCTGAATAATTCATTAAAATTTTAACTTTAGAATGCGTTTTATACAAACAACATCAAATAATCATCAAGGTTTGTGAAGTTGTCACATTGTCAACTGCTGTAGATGTTTGTTGGCCGGTTAGTAGCGGTCGCCCCGATTGCTTTCTACACGTTATCGCACTGTACATTCCTTTTATTTAAAATGGCCTGGCGAAAAGAATTATTAACATGGAAATTATTGGTTATATCCGAATTAATACGTCCATACTGGACAGTCTAATATATCCTGTAAAACAGTTTTAGTCTAATTTAGTCCTGTATGGCTGTGTGTATGTGTGTGTGTGTGTTTGCGATTTCGAACAACATTTATAGTCGTTTTTGCATCCAAACTTCAAAATTTTACGATCTTTCCAATCGTCATTCTTCAGATTTCTCTGTGCCATTTCATTTCTTATGCCTTCTACCCACGTTTTTCGCGGCCTATCTCTTTCCATCTTTCAGGAAGGGTCCATTCTAGTACGTTATTTGGCCATCTACGTATATTCATGCTTTCCCTTATTTCTTCATTATTAAGTCTCTCTTTCAATGTAAGACTACAGCACCCTGTACAGTTCCCATGGCTCGTAATGTTTTCCTCATACGTTCTGTAGTTTCCCACTCTTCAGCCACATATGTTACAATACTTTCCACTATTGCCTTATATACTTCGAGTTTTGTTTCGGGCGTTAGTCGATGGCTACACAAAGTGGAATATAACTGTCTTGTCACTTGTTTCCCTTGTCTTATACGATTTTTCATTTCTGATACACCTGTTCATCTTGTATAACAATGACACCAAGGTATTTGTATGAATCTACTCTCTCCACAACTCCACGTTCCAACCGTATATGTCTGCATGTATTTCCGAACACTTAATTATGCAATTTTCGTAACATGCAAAATACGACTGGTATTGCGGGACCGAATTTCGTTCAGGCATCGTTCAGACCGAAAAATAAAAAACGAAAGATTTGTGTAAATTTCGTGACTGCCAGAGACCAAGCAGAAATGTGAAACTGTTACCTAAACAAAGATTTGTTTATATTATTGATATATATTCCTCCTCCTCCTACGGCGCTACAGCCCGAAGTCGAGCCTTGGCCTCCTCTATCCTGATCCTCTACCTCTCTCCAGCAGTAGCAAAGGACTTCCGTCCTCGCACTACCAACATTTCTCTTGCATCCGCAGCGATAGCATCTTCCTATCTTTTCCTTGGACGGCCTTTTGTGTTTTGCCATCCACACTCTCCATAAGGACTCTTTTAGATGTTCGTTTGTCATCCATTCTTACGACATGGCCAGCCCATTGCATCCTCCTCACTTTTACCGTACACTTCTACCGTTGGACCGTTGAAGTGACAGTATATCTCATTATTATGCCGTATCCTCTATTCCCATTTCTATATATGGGGCCCAGAATCCGTTTCAGCAGATTCCTTTCAAATATCTTCAGGCGTTCAATTGCTCTTTGTGTTAATATCCAGGTTTCATTGCCATAGCACAGGATGTGTCGTATTATAGTTTTGTATATGCGCATTTTTGTCTGCCTGTGAATAACTCTTGACTTAAAGGTGGTGATAAGCGTGAAGTAATCCTTGTTGGCTAGAGTATCCTTCCCCTTATCTCTGCCTGTTCATTCCCATCTTCAGATATCGTTGCTCCTAGGTATGCGAAACCTCTGACTACTTCTATACAGTCTTCTACAATCAAATTTTGCCTGGGTCAGGTAGACTTATAATTTTGGTTTTATCTATATTTATTGATAGTCCCTCCTCTTCTGTACTTACTTTCAGGTTTAAGTATGTCTCCCTTGCAGTCGCACTTGATCGGATTATGATGGCTATATCGTCAGCATATGCTGCTATTTTAATTGACTTATAATAAGGTACTCCTAAGCGATCTACACTCATTTTTTATTGACATATTACTGTTCAAATTATTGATGGTCGGATTTCTGAAGTTCTGCAGTATAAACAAGTTGCACTTATTTATGGTCTTGTGATAAATCGATTGTTTAATAAAAGTAATCGTTAAAAAAGAAAACAAACGATTATCGTTATGACGGCAACACTAACAACAGATTTGACAACAATAAAAACTATAATCTCAACAATGTTTTTATTTTGTTTTGATAATAGTATTATAAATTAATTTCGTTTGAATGGTGTGTAATTTATAGCGTTAGATACGCATCGGATAACGCGTACTATGGAATTAATTGACCGTTTAAATGATATCAAATGTCAGTCAGATACTGTGAAGAGCGTTGTGTTGTCGGTTCTCCGTATAAACTTAAAGAGTCATTCATCAAGTTAGGTTTGATTACTTTGACAGGTGGTTGGTGATGTGTTGAATAATTAAAAGTGAACTTGAGATCTTCTCTTCTCGCGTCGCGCGCGCACAGCTAGCAAGCAAGCAAGGCTCTCATTAGAGAAGAGAAGATTTCTCTTTCCAAACAACTGAGAGGATTTCGGTGTCGCCCCCCGGCCTCGGGTAAAACTATACTACTACAAGCCTGCTCCGCTGCTTTCTGCTGCCTCTTCCCTGTTTCGCCCTGTTTATTAAACTTGTAACCCTCCTCCAGCCCCCGCCAACCCTTACGCACATCTTTACTAACATTCTATTGTATTTCGAACCCCTCGAGACAATTTCTTACTTACTTACTTAGATTTCTCCGGCGCAACACTATTGAAAATTTTCTCGGAATTTATAAAGGAAAACTGATTCACTTCAGACAAAATATGTAAAGTAGAAAGTTTCGCTGAGTAAGGCGCGTAAAAACGCCGTCTTTTTTTCCTCCCTTTCTTCCTTTGCCTGAGCCGATACACGGTGAATAATAATAAAGCAGATTATCCGTAACTAGCAGCGCATAATAAATTAACTAAAACTCTAATGGGGGGAAACATGACGATTTGTTTGTGTTATGTGTCTGTTTATTGTCAAATAAGTCAGCGGAAAACGCACTGTATCCGATTATAGGCCATTCAATTGTTACAGCTGTCATGCGTTAGGCAAATGCGCTCCCGTTCAGACGGCCATCGCTTTCTTGGACTACCCTTGTAGATCTTCGGCGTATTGGAAATTATAACATAACAGGAGCTCTCTTAACCAAGCTAATTGAGGGTGTAACACTGTTTTTGCGGATTAACACACATCGGTTTAGTTTACTCACGTCTTATTCATGTTCTGTGTTTCGTCGACATGTTATCTGCAGAAACATGTTTCATCAATTTACTGAATTTTCAATGCCGAAATATTTGTATAAAATTAAAAAAAAAAAAATTTTTTTGCAGATACGGTTGGCAGATCAGTATTCCAGCTTCATTGAAAGGCCAAACAGAGACTTGCTTTAAACATTTTTTCATTGTTAAGACGTTTACATGACTACTACATTTTATAGATGATCAAGTCGTTCTAGCTGGACATCGAGTGTACGCGGAGGAAAGTACAAGGAATGGAGCTCGACAATCAAGTCCGAGACAGAACGTAACGTCTTGACTTACAAAAGTTACGAATAAAGTAAAATACGGCTTTACAAAACTATTTTCTTCTTCTTCTTGACGGCTTAGACTGTTTAGTCTGTTCCGGCTACAATCTGGTCGGACCATTACTTCTTGGGTCTTCCCAGGCTTCTCTTCCCTTTCGGTTGATACAATTAGGCTACCTTGGGGAATCTGTCACTGCCCATTCTGCTAATGTGTTGTTTCCAGCTTTCTCTATACTTACTGATGATTCGGTTTACTTCTTCAACTTTCAGTTCCTCTCTTATCTGATTGTTTCTTTTCATATCTAATTTTGTGTACCCAGCTATGAACGCAAAACTTTTATTTCCGTGGACTGAATTCTTGATTTTGTCTATCAGACGTTGTCCATGTTTATGAGCCATAAGTAAGGGTAGGAACTGCCATGGATTTGTACTTTTATTGTGGACTCTTTACTTGCCTTGTGTTTTAGAGCACGTCGGAGAGTTTCTGTTATCTGGTTAAATTTATTAATTTTCTAAGTAATATCTTCTTCACAAAACTGTTTTAAAATATAAATTATTGTCGCATTTGGTGTAGAGGCATGGGAGATTACGTCCGTGCAAAAAGTAAGTCAAGATGCAAGCTGTAGAAATGTATTATCAGAAAAGGTGCTGTAGACTTAAGGTAAGGTATAGATAAGATACGGTTAGGAATTCAAAGATACAGAACAGAATGCGAACTAACACGGGCATATTGAAATCAGTCCAACGAGAAGAGTTTAACATAGTTTCTACATGTCTAGAGGATGTCAAACGAAATATAGCGTAAGAAGGTAAATCAGGCGCGGACCCACGTGGGGAATGGGAAAAATCCTCCCCTCCCAGTGGTCATTTCAGACGAAAGTTTTTTCGTCGTCTTGTGATTGTAGAACAGTTTTGTGATTGTGAATATGATAAAAAAAATCATATCACATTATGTAGCTTCATGGTTTTACTCTAAAATTACTTTAAATTCTAACTATACCAACCACGAAGTTAATGTTTGTTTGATATGTAACTATGTATGTGAATGAGTAGGGTGTATTTTAAACTTTAAGCGAATATTACTAAAATAGCAATGAACTGACAAACGCATCAATGATTTTGTACTTTTATGTTAATATACTTATTGTGTTGATAATAACATACTGTATTTTTATCTTCAATCATTCCAGTCATTTACACTTTAGATCAGTGGTTATCAACATTTTTAAGTCCGGGACACACCTTGACAGATTTTATACTTCATGGGACCCATAAGCAACGAAACGACAGTCATCGGATTCCTTGAGCTATACCTCAGAGATATGTCGGTAAAAAAGCAACGGTAAGAGCGCAAATACAGAAATCTAAAGTTTAGATTACGTACAGTACTGGTTGAATTTACAGTTGTTAAAATAATGTATCTTAGTAATTTAAATCAAATATGTTTCTGAGATTGATAAACAAGAATTGATAAGATTGAGCCAAGAAACATATGTTTTTATGTTCCTTTATTACCAGTAAATAAAGTCAATCACGACTTCGCGACCCCCCCCCCCCGGACCCAGTATGGGTCGCGCCCCATAGGTTGAGAAACGCTGCTTTAGACCATTAAAGAATCATATTTTCCATCTCAAAGTCGACTCTTCTCCCCCCCCCCCCCCCCAACTGGTTGCTGGATCCGCCCCTGCGTAAATGATTGGTCATCTCTAAGTAGAAGGAAAAGAGATATTTGGAAGAAAGTTAGCATGAAAGTAGAAGACGGAGGTGCGGGATAGAGGATTGTTTCGACAAACAAAGGCGTTAGGTAGGATGCCAGAGACGCTGTCAACAGTAAAACAACTCGCTATACATAAACAACAATGGCAGTAGAAGTGATTAGAAAATAAAACTAGGCCCCGTGGCGGCATGCACATTATACATTCGCTACAGCTCCTCGTGTTAGCATAAATCAACATTTGTAGAGACAGGTTCCAACCGTACTTACCGATTATCAAATCACTATTCTTGAACTTAGTTAGAAAGAGTGCTTTCTGTTACCGCAACACAAAATATCGGTCGTCCATACCTGCAACACAGACAAGAGAACAAATTCAGTGATGCTGTGAGAAAATCCGGGCACTCTACAACACACACAAAGTATTAATAATCCACATATTACACGTAAAACTATTTTTACGTTCAACGTGCGTTTTTATAATGCCAAACGTTTTGTTCATTCTACGATGTGGCCGTCTCAGTGGCTACACTAAGATTGAGTGGCATGTTTGACTCAGTCTACAATTATTTATAACTGCAATGCTCACACCTTAATAAAAAATATAGCATTGTGTATGTTCAGATGTCTGGTGGACATGTATGCAGAACGGGCCGTAAGTCGCTTGTCCAAAATGCGTTGTTTTGATAACTTCTGAGACGAGATGTTTTGTGGGGGTTCGGTCATTGACTATACACAATTGTAACATTTATGTTGAGCTTTCGACATATTGTATTGTAATTTTCAGGTTCTTTTTACGGGCAATATGTAAATAAATAATATATATATAATGTAACATATAAAATAAGTATGAAATATGTAATAAATATGAGAGACTGCGCTAGTCTTTCCAACCAAACCGCACTCTCACCTACTCGAGGTGGGGCTTGTTAGGTCGAGCATCTTTTTTAAGTCGGTGGTTACCAGTTCACGAGGCGGAGCGGTCAGTGAGCAGACGGGAGTCCTGTTAGGGCAGCCTGGGGGTAACCTAGGGCCTGACCTGGCAAGATGGTGTACATCGGCAGCAGGCTGTACACCTAATGTGGGCGCGGAGGAACCCCTAGTTGAATTAGTGGCTGCACACATGGGCTGAGTTATATAGCCTAGCGTTCGTGAGCCAAGGTGACACGCGACTCCGTAGGGGAAGAATAGGTCGGATAAACATCCTGGCCCTCCGGACTGGGGGTGGGGGGGTGGGGCGTGGGGCTAACAACCCTTCACCATAAAACATTTCAGTGTTGAGAGCGCTGAAGAGGAATAGCCAGATGGAATCAAGGAAACGGAGTAAGAAACGTAGAAAGGACTATGATGTAGAGTACGGCACTGAAGACGCTAATAGATGACAGACAGGGCGGCCTAGATGGACAGGCATGTTGTCAGGATGGATCCCCCCAGGAACCTGTAAAGCGCCTCTTCCTGTCGACCCAGATGGCAAAAGGAAAATGGGAACACGAAAGCTGAGGTGGAGAGATGGCGTGCAGCAGGATGCAGAAAGGGCAGGAATGTTGCATCGGACTGAGACCGTTGGCGAGATCTCCTTCAGCAGGCCAGAACCCGCCAAAGGTTATAGAGCCCCTGACGATGATGTAATGAATGCGTACGCATTAATGTGTTCAATAATTGTTAAGATGGTAGTTAATACTGTCGAAACAGTGTAAATATAAAAAATATATTCTTGTAAAAAAGAAGTATTATTTATTGATAATAATAATTATTATTACACAAGAATAATTATGACAAAATATAAATATACTGTATAAATGTATTAATACATAAGGAATAGTATAACTACATCTTATTAATGTAAAAATAATAATATGCATCTGTAGTAGTTAATATCGGTCTTTATGTAACATGCATGCGGGCGTGTTCACACACACACACACACACACACACACACACACACACACACACATTAATTACCTTGCGCGTTAGATTAAAGATTATCGTCGAGTGTGGTAACGAATAGGGATCGCAGAAGCGGCATGTGATGTGAAGTAATGCGATTGTTGTGACGTGTGAGCAATTTTATTAGTGAGTGCTGTGACAGACAGTCCCGCCAACGGTCAAGATCACGCTGGGATACGCGGCGTTTTTAGCAAGAAACAACAGTGCCGCTGATATTCTTAGGCCACTCATATTTACGTGGTCTGTGGACCAAACAATATGAGTGCCGACAATAAGATTAGGCAGCAGTGTCTTTATAGTTTCGTGAAGAACGATCCGAAAGTTCGTCATGCAAAGCGTACCGGTCGCGCAACAGTGACAACAGTCAGTTTAGTGGAAGAATTAATTGAAAATTCGTGGACATTGACGATTGCTTATAATGTTTTCAGGATTGCTTATACAGTTTTTAAATTTTCACGATCAGAACGTGCAACTCTGTCACAGAGAAACAATGGGACCGTTTTTTTGTACGAAAACGGTCCATCTCAGCAGGAGCTCAAACTTTTTAGTTGCTGGAAAAATTTGGCTGTAAAGTCTTGCATAAAGCGATAAGCACTTATTCTTGAATTTAAAGAAATGGTTCGGAGTGCAGTGGTTAGAAAATGACGACGGGCTGAAGAATGGTGGTACTAATGGGTTTAAGCCACTGGCGGCGGAGTTTACAATGGAAACGATGTCAACTATACGTTAAAGTCAGTGGTGATTATATGGAAAATAAATAAAATTTGAAGTTTTTTTTTAGCTATAATGAACCATTTTTATTTTTCTTCTTATTTCAAAAACAGATCTTAGGTAAAAACGCGCCTCATATTTCTGTACTACTCATACAAACCTACAGATAATGTTGATAACTTTTCCTGAAACATCAACACACGTTTTGAATTATTGAACAAGCGAAACGAGTTCTCATTTTTGACTCGACTGTTTGGCATTTGTCTGTCTGTCTGTCTGTCTGTCTGTCTAACTATCTATTTGGGGTATGTCTCATGGTAACTTTTGAACGCATCGACCGATTTTCGTAAACTTGGTGGCAGGCGTGTCCATACTTTAACTCTACAGAACCATATTATTCTTGAGACCGAGGCCTCGAGCCCTTCCAAAAATGGGGGAGTCGGAGGCAAAAATGTGGGATATCAAAATTGTGAAAAAAATCGCAAAAACCAATGTGGGGTGTCCAGATTAAATTGAATGTAAATTGCAATTAGCATATAATGTTCATTTTGAAAATTTCAAAATTTCTGAACGCCAGGGTTCAAAAAGTGGGTGAAAATTTTGATAAAAACTTAAAAATTCATGTAAGGTGTCAAACTAACGAGAATGTTTACCTAATATCTTAATGTAGTGTTACGTTTTAGAAACTGCAAATTTGTTGGATCCCACAGCCCAAAAAAACGTAATATTTGAAAAATTGCGAAAATCCAGTAGGGGTCATAATAAAAGGAATTGCAACCCAAGTCCGAATGTTTCGAATTTTTTGTGTTTATTCTATGATTATATAGTCTACGATTGTTATATTACTAAAGAAATAGGGAGAAAGTCTAAAATATACTGCTAAAATTCTTTTCCCAACTCCTTCCGTGATAAGATTTGGGTCTCTCGACCTACGTCGAAGTCCTCCATCGTTTCACAGGTTGCTCCTTCTGAAGCACAGGCAATGCTGGCAATGGAGTTCTAGCGCCTTGCATTTTGTTAAAACGACTCTGTTTGTTCCTACGATCGTTAGGATATTCCTGAGTCTGACATCTATATTCCAAAGTCTGTCGAATCTTGTACATTTTTTCAACTGGTTCAAAACATCATTTCCGCATCCTGAATTCACGGACATCAGAACGGACGGACGGTTTTTTTTTCTTCTTCACGGCTTTACAGAATCAGTGGTACTTGCAATGACGTGACGTCCATATAACCGCTGTTGCCGGCGGAAACAGTACAAGCAATGAAATAAAATAAAATTAATTACACGAGAGAGTAAATACTTTAATTATTGATTAATTTGAAATGTGAACAACATTAGTCGAGAAACTTGAAGAAAAGCACAGTATTGCTTTCGAACTGCTGGGCGCTTGTACCGTCATTTTAATGTTCTGATTCCGGCTCAGATACCGGTGACGTTCTACTGTGCTTGGTCACTGACCTCGTAGTAGTTGTCACTACATACTAGGAAAGGAGATGCGTTTGTCCGCCCGATGTGTTGCCGCTGTATAAACCGGCAAAACACTCAGTTAGCGGCTACCTTTGTTTTCGGAACCGACGCGTACCAGTTACTACGTGCACCTGTATCTGTTTTGTTCGTTTTGTTTCGTGTTTCTTTATTAATTTTTAATTCGATTATTTGCGTTAGGATTTATTCTGTGTAAATACAATGGAGTCAGATTACGTTGAACCGGGACCATCTTCTTCTGCCAGCGAATGATACGTAGGAAATGCACTAAAAACGTATTTTGTCTCGAAGAAGAATATCTCGTATTAGAAAAAAGTCTAATTAACTTTTAGCATAAGTTTTAGCTTAACACAACGGCCACAGCTGTTATCTACCCACGCCACGCCACTGCGCCGTACTTGCACGATTTTTTGTTTTAACTTCAAATCGGTTTTCATTCCGAGTTTTTCTATTGGACGTTCGTCGAATAGTTTGAGTTAGCTTGAAATCCATTCAGTTTATTTGCGATTGAATAGATTAACATAAATATAATCGTTTGACACAACCTGAAGTTAGAATCAATTTTCAGATTCTTGCACTTGAAAATAAAAAATATCGACTGCAGAGAAATGCATCGTTCTTGGTTCATCAGTTACACAGGAACGCGAATGCTCGCTACGATCGTTCAAGGTTAATGGTATAATCTTTATAATCACTGAGTCTTCAGTTGCATTTGTAGACCACCCAGCGATTCATTAATGAGACTTCACTCTACAGACATATGCAATATTCTATGTTCCAGTACTAATTTCGCTATGCATTACAACAGATATTGCCAGTGTTGTAAATCACTCAGGCGCTCATATGTAGACAAATAATTCTCCGTTAGGCGGTGTGGGTATCAGAATTATCATGGAAATGAAAGGAAGTAGACATTATAGTTAGTATACTAGTAAAAGGCTCAAGTTACACAATAGTTTCATTATTATATTAAGCACGATGGAGGCCTTAAAGTGGACGCATGTTTATGTTACAAAAAGGGTTGTATTGCTTACCAACTGTTTTTACTTCCGTGTTCCATAAGGAAATGGAAGTATGGTGATCGCGAAAAAAAGTGTTCGAGATAAGGGCTGATTGTGATTGTACTACCCTCAAAGCATGAAGAAAAGTCATTTTTCGAAAAGTGTGTGTGCGGTGCGTGCGTGCGTGCGTGTGTGTGTGTGTGTGTGCGCGCGCGCGCGTGCGTGTGCGTGCGTGTGTCTGTGTGTAGAATTGTTTATATGGCGAACGATAACCGCCGCAAATTCAAACAGAATTAAATAATTTTTTTTACCTTTCTGAATTGTAGAGGTCTCAAGGCCTATTAATTTTGATGAAGATCAGTTAAGGGGAAGGGGTAGTTTACCTGCAACGTTTATGTTTTAACGAGAGTAAAATACTTAATTTTGATAAATAAAAGTATCCTGAAGGCAAAAGTTATGGCTTACTACGGAAAATTTCCAATACGCTCAGAGATTATTATTGAGGATAAAGTACTGGAACAGACCTCAAATTTTAACTATTTAGGTTGTGATATAAGTTTTGACGCTGACAAAGATATGCAAAATAAAGTCAATAGATTTCAGCGCATATGTGGAACTATAAATAGATCCATGAAAAATAAAACGAGACGTGAGACAAAAGAAAAATTCTACAAAACAGTGGTTGTTCCAGTGTTATTATATGGCAGTGAATCCTGGATTACAAAACAAAGAGATAAAAGCAACATATAATGAGCAGAATTGAGCTTTTTAAGAGGGGTTAACGGTTGCACAAGAAGGGATCACATAAGAAATGAAGATATACGGGAAGAATGAAATATATATAATCTAAATGAGAAAATTGAAGAATACAGGGGAAAATGGAGACAGCATTTAAGTCGCATGGATGAAGACAGAATACCAGTAATTGTAAAAAAGAACAAGCCTTCTGGAAGAAGGGATGTAGGAAGGCCAAGAAGGAAATGGACCTGATAATGTGAAGTCGGAACAGGCACATTGCCTAATCGCTGAAGTGTAGAAGAAGAAGATCTTAAAAATTTGTTACATAACCTAATTTTAATATAGTAGCCTAATATCCACGAGTAATTAGTCTCCATTCTGTTTTTGTTGACTTACGTTTTCAAAGTGTACACGTAAAGTATGTAGGTTACGAATTTACTTGCTAATTGTCTGCAGCATTGTGTACATGCTCTTGTGTATCGAAAATGTTTATAAAATTTACTACGTACAGTCTCTCGTCGCTACGTAACAGAAGACAAAGTAGCCGACAACACAAGAAATGTAGAGAAGATATTCGGCTCACTAGGCAACCCACTGTGTCCCATTACTACCTACGCAGCTGAACTTGCTAAGCTGAGACCCATGCTTATCTCCAGCGTTGAAACGTGCAAGCTATATGGCATTGCTAAAGCATTAAAAGCGATCAAATGTGGAATGCCTGAGAATAACAAATGGTGTAACAAGGGAAGATTGAATTAGCAGTGGTCTATGTAAGCAAAAAAGCCAGTATACAGGCTTGGCCACTTCGTAAGGACGGATAATAAGTGTCAGTTAATCTGGAATATACAGAATAATGGACAAGAGAAACAGTGACAGGTCAAGAGAAAGTTAGAACAATGGTGTAGCCGGACACTTGAAATGAAGAGGTGCGGTCTACATCGCTGAAAACATAATGCTGTGGAGAACGAGGTACACAGAAACACTTCAGTAGCCATAACGTAGGAAGTTTTTAAATGTCTAAATTAAACGTTGATGTTTTGTTTTTCTCCCGTATATTAATGTTATATAAATGTTTCTGAATTATTATAACTACTTTCCGGTCTATAAGGCCGTGGTTCTGTGTTGGTAAAAGCAGACGTTTCATTGGTGGCCATTTTCAGCACCTGAAGGACTAAAAAGTACTGTGTAAATAAACGTTAAAGGTAGAAATTACGTTCCTGACAAATAAAATATATGATAGAATCTGACATAATCTCCTTGGAATTAGATTATATTGGAAAACGTTTAACTTAAAAAAAAGATAAACAAAATAAAGAAACCAGGAAAGGACCAAAACAGAAGAAATATGAAAAAAAAAATAACATACAGTTTTACCTACCTGGTTAGAGGACTGATGTTTAAAGCTGCTTGGTTATGTTAACTAATACGTAAAGGAAAATAGACAGAAAAGCATTATCAAAGCACAGGGGATGAGGTTTATAGTATAAGAGTTAAAGGATACAACCAAAAGGTAAGAAATGGAACCAATAACATGTGTTGAAGCAATGAAGAGTGTCAACATGTTCAGACCGAGTGGAAAGATTACGTCTACCAGTACAAAGTAGCATGAACGCAAAAGGAGAGAATGCATGAAATAATAAGAGTGTACGGATTGTGGGGACCTTCTCCGTCAGCCCCTGTGTAACGCTGGACTCCTTTCTACAGCGCTATACAATCACTAAATGTAACGTTGACAAACGGTACTGTAAGCTGTGCATTAGTCCGAATGTCAACCAACTAACTGCTCCTGACATGGTGTTACCTGTTCCCTCGTGGACAGAAGGAGAGAAGTTGTAGCGTGGGAAAGACATACTGAAATTCTGGTGGCGAAAGTTCTGTGGCTGTCGCGTAAGAAGGGCGAGTCAGCGACAAAAGTAAAAGTGACTCCATTATAAGCTTCGTTAAAAGCTAAAAAACATGAACCAAAAGGAAGAAAAGGCCTACGCTGACCAGGAGAACCATAGTCAGTAGTGTAAATATGGGGGGGGGGGGAGCTATCCGCCCCCGGAACTATCACCATACAATCAATTAACGTAGCACTATTTCTAATCGAGTTGCGTTTGTTAAAGTTATGCTGTAAATAATCCTAGAATAAAAGGAATTATAATATTTTTAAATTAATAAAATAAATTTACAGTTTTCTTAATGACAGTTGGTGAATAATGCACGTAGGCTATGCGCAGCATGCTTCACGTCGGTTTACTCAAAACCTTAACACGCACAGAATTTATAAAATGTATGTTTTATGGGAACAATCCTGAATTTCTCATTTGTCCTGAGGGAAACGGGGAATCCAAACTTCAACCCAGTCTCGTCCCTTCCAGGAGCAGTTCTTACTTTCGCCACTGACCATAACTACGAACACATGTTCATTGGGTATGCGTTGAATGTCATTTCGGGGATAGGGTGCAACAAAAAGTGGAGGGGATAAACATTATGGTCACGGTCATCTCCAAACAACATTTCTGCAGACAGCAAAATTAATTATTATTGTTTATTACAAATAATATTAAGACCTGTGTTTAAAAGGACACAATAACACGGTATTTTAGACGAATGGGAAATTTCAAGGAAGGGAGTCAAACCATGAAACCCCCCCTCCTTACGCCCATGACCATGTACCATGTACATGAAGCGGTGACGATGATGACCAATGGCGTAACAGCAGGTCCCCCACAATGCGGGAGGCCTACGGACTAGGGGCGGCAGCGTAAATATTTCCGTTAATATTTTAAGAATGAGTATAACCATTAAACGTAAGTAAAACTAAATTTCCCATGTGTATTTAATATAATAATACAAACACATTTGTTTTCTTACTGTTAGTTTACCAGTATTTAATGATGTACTTTGACAGTATACATTATTTGGTTAACTGCACAATAGGGCGGTTATTCCAGTTGAGAATAACTGGAATGCCAGGCCAGGCCAGGCCTTCAACGTTATTCCTTATAATCTACGAAAGGAAACTAATAAATGGGCCAAAGCACTGAATTGCGTTGTAAATGTTACTGTGACATTGGCGGCTTCAAATATAGCTTTTTCTTCGTATTGTTTAAATTAGCAGCCATCCTTACTATTTCTTTTATGAATTTGCTAACTGCTATAATTTTTATTGTTCGACTAAGCTTTTCGTCATCACTGACATCTTCAGGTCTTAAACAACGTCTATCAACTGTACGTTGTAGGCTTTTATACTTTAGGCCCCTCCCCTTATGTCATCGCCCCTCCTATTGGTTCTAGCTGCTACCGCTCTTCACGGGAACTTTGTCTACATATTTTCCGTTAGGCATTTTTCTAACGTCCGTCAAATTGTTTTAAGAATCTCCCGTTAATTTCTTCATTCTTGACTTATAATTTTTTTGTAACCTTTTACATTTCGTCTTTTTGTGTGTGTTATTATTATTATTCTTATTATTTTAATTTATTTTTGTTTATTGTTTAATATATAATAAAATATTTCTTCATTTGTAAAATCCACTTTTATATTCATTAATTTATTTTTATCTTCTTTTTTAACTTTAAGTATTTCTAGTTCTTCTATTAATTTTCTTTTTTGCGGATTGTTTTCTATTTTGATTATTTCCATATTTTCATTTGGATTTATGAATTTATGGCCTGATTCATTGAAATGTCTTGCATATAGTGAGTTCGTTACTCTAACCCCTTCTCCTTTTGCGTGTTCATTCATTCTAATTTTAAATTTTCTTCCAGTTTCGCCCAGATATATCTTATTACATTCCCCACATTTTAATTTGTATACGCCGCTTTTTTCTGTTAATGGAATTTCTTCTGTTTTATCATTTTTTATATATTCGAATACATTTTTCGTTTTCTTTATTCCTATCTGTATTTCATATTTTTCGAAACATTTTTGTAACTTTTTGTTTGATGTCCTATGTATGTTATTGCTCCTTTATATTTCTTTTCTTCATTTGTTTTTTCTTTTTTGTTCTTTTCTATTTCTTTATTTTCCTCTATTTTCTTAACTATTCTATTAATTATTTTAGGGTTGTAATTATTATTTTTTGCTATTTGTTGTATTTTCTTTAATTCTTTTTGTTTGAGTTCTTCATTTTCTAGATAATTTATAGCTCTACAGCAAAATGAATTTAATGGTGCCATTTTATAATTGACTGGATGATATGATTCTTGTGGAATTATTAAATCTGAGTATGTTTCTTTCCTATATATATCGAATTTGAGTTTGTTATCTTCAATTTTTATATTGATATCCAGGAAATTAATTTCTAATCCTCCAATTTCTTCTTGAAATTTTATTGTTTTTCTATGTTATTTAGTTCTTCCGTAAATTTTTTAAATTCACTTACTTCACCTTCCCAAACTATTAGTATGTCATCTACATACCTGATCCATTTTTTAATTCTTCTTTCTTTATCTATATCTTTTAAAATTTTGATTTCAAAGCTATTCATGAATATCTCTGCCATTAATGGTGAAAGCGGTGATCCCATTGGTAATTCATTTTCTTACATGTAAAATTTGTTATTAAATCTGAAGTAGTTCTGGCTTAGGCATAATTCTAATCTTTCTATTATTTCGTTTTTCCTTCTAATGGATTTTCCATTCGTTAATCCATTTCGTTAAAAATTATAGCAGTTAGCAAATTCATAAAAGAAATATAGCTTTTTTGTTTATTTTCCCATGAGCCACTGTAGACTACGTTTAGTTCAATTGGTTCCTCCCTTCTTCTCCTCTCTCTTCCTCCTCTCCCATATCTCCTTCATTCTTGCTCGATTTCTCTCCCTCCTTTCGTCAGTCCAGATACCACCTATCCTCTTCTTGGGGGTTTCCTGAAATCCTTGGGCATTTTTTAATACGTTTTAGAGCGGTAAGCGTCCTTCAGTGTCTTCTTGAGTAACCTGAAGTTCTTCTATGTCTTTTTCTGTTTCTTTGAACTACGTATTGGGCATTTTGAGCTTTCTGAAATAGTTAAAATGTTTCTCTGTTAGTCTGTCAAGATTCATTGCTGACGTACTATTTAATTCTTTTTTTTTCGTATGAGCCACTGTGGACTACGTTTGGTTGAACTGATTCTTCCCTACTTCAAATGTAGCCTTTATTGTTTTTTTTTTTTTTAGTAAATACAGTCCATTGTTGCAAGAGAAAATTAGTGGTCCGAAGAACAGGAAAAAGTATTTGGGTCCCAAAGTTCAAAATGAACTCACTCTGCTTTTATCTAAAAATTGAAAAATATTATTAATTTAATCTGCTCGGTTTTTCTCTGCAATAACGCATACTATACAAGACATTGACAGAAACGATCAACTGATTTAAGTAACCAAACCTGTTGCAATTTCTGATGATGAAGCAGGAAGGCCCACCAACTTAAAAATTAATGAAGCTTTTTAGGATTTGTAGGAGTAACCGATGCAACTGGCCTAGACTTAGAAGAAGAGACTTTAAACAGACTTGCGGATAACGTTTCCTGATTACATTACATAATTTTAGTAGCTGCCTATAAGCAGTGGTTAGTATACAAGAAGGAACAATGGCATGAATTAAGTAAGGGTAGTAGGGAGACCCAGAAAAAAAGAGTTACGCCGTTGAAGATGACAACGACGACGACGACGACGACGATGATGAGGAGGAATTCAACAATCTTTACTGGAATAACTTGTAATCATAAGAATGCGATGTAATCATAAATCGCGATAAGTACAACAACAACATTGTTATTACAATTGGCTCAGTCGTTTCTCCTTTACTGTTAACATTGAAAGTCGTGAATAAGTCAGTTGGCAGGCGCATAGTGTAGTAAACACACTCAGACGCAAGAAAGGAATTTTTATGGCCGTACAACGCGTCACAGATTAAAAAAGAAACACGCGCGCGGTATTCGTTATTAAGAATAATTGTAAACAATGAGTAATACCGATAATAATAAATAAAGATAAATAGCAAAGCGCGATACTGTACATACAGTGTGACGCACGTGCTGGGAGAATTAATTGTCTGTCATTTGTTTGTGCGCGCTGTATACTGCAAATATTGTGTCAAACCGATGTATATACGCTCACGTTTATCTTCATTAAGGTAATGCGAGTGTGGAATCTCTCTGTCTGTCGTGTACTGGCGGAAACTTGGAGCACCTGAAAGTCGTTTTCTATTCGACTCGGTAAATACTCTCGCGCTTTATTATCGACTTCACACCCGCCATACGTTCAGTAATACAACAAAGTTTTGTTCAAAGCAACAGCCAGGCGGATTGTTGAGCTGAAGAAAGCTTTTGTGTGTCACCTTAAACTACCACCTGCCTCCTTCCGTAATATGTTCACTTGCGTCCACAATAACCAGGGGCGGATCCAGCAAGCAATTTTGGGGGACTTTTGGGGGAGGAAATATGAATGTTGGACCATTCTTTAATTGTTTAAAGCAGCAGTCGGCAACCCTGCGCCCGCGAGCGCAAGTGTCCCGTCGATAAGGTTTGACGCAAACCATTTTGTAATTTTATTTTATTTTGAACGAAGGAACGCACCCGCATTGTACCTGCTTCGAAGTACTGAATTATAAAATAGTACAAACCGTTTCAAATTATACTTTTTTCTAATACAATAAATACTGTAAGTTAATTTTTTCAAAAAAGGAACTGAAACCTTCATTTATGCTTTAAATGTGATTTTTTCAAGTTTTACATTTCTGTGAACTTTATAAAAATAGTGTTATTGTGGTAAGTTTTTAAAATTATTTTTATTAAACTGTGTTCCTGTTGAACCACTTTTTCGTTTAAAGTTCTGTTAATTTTAACGTGCTTGTGCATGATGACAGATTGCTGATGACCTACTCATAATGTGAACAATTTTCACAAATTTATATGAAAAATACTGCAAAGCTCTTTTTGATTCGGTGTTTCACGCCGCTAAATATAAGCGCAAAGGTATTATGAAGCGACAGTTAATGTTGTAACGTCCAGTTATTGGCCATTGATGTCCAACATCCACTTTCGCGCTTTTCTATTTTCCATTTATGGGGTGGAAAGGGGTGCGCCCACCGAACTGGTATTCAATTATACATGCGCTCCCATAAATTCAAAGGTTGCCTATGACTGGTCTAAAGTATAAATGATAGGAATGAGTAAAGATAAAAATACACTGTGTTATTTATCAACATAGTAAGTTTATTGACGTACAAGTATAAAACCATATCTGTGTTTGTCAGTTTATTGTTCTTTTACTAACATTCACTTACAGTTTAAAACACCCATTACTCATTTAAGTTATGTATCTAACAAAACTTAATTATGGTGGTAAGGTACAGTTTAAAGTAATTTTAGAGAAAAAACATGAACCTACATAACGTGATATGAATTCTGTATCGTACTCACAATCACAAAACCATTCTATAATCAGAGCACAAGAAAAAAATTTCGTCAAATGTGACAATTGGGGGGGGTTTCCCCCATTCCCCCTCATGGGTCCACGCCTGACAACAACTGAACTGACCGGTCGATGCATCGTTTGATCGGATTTTGTACAACGGACGATACGAAACGAAATTTTAACGATAATAAATGGGGTCATTTTTTTGAATAAGCTATAATTTGAACGATAAACCAGAGCAGTATAATCACATGAAAGTTAAAGGGAAAGGTGAGAACAGGAAATCTTTTGAACGAGCGAGTCCTCAATGTTAACTCGACCGTTTGGCATTTGTCTGTCTCTCTATTTGAGATATTACATATAACGATATAGTTTTATCATATTATGTAATTGCTAAGGTATCTTATCCTTCAAAATTAAATACTCTTACTTTACTCGATATCAGCAAAGTAATTTTCAAAAAATCACCCCCTCCCCCTACAACTACACTTTCCATTTATAGATATCTCATTTACCATTTTACAGTGGATTAATATAACTTTATTTTCGGGCCACTTATTTATCAAAATTAGTACTTTACTCTTGTTAAAACACAAAAAAATGCAGGTAATCTACCCCTCCCCTTTAACCGAATAAGCTTATTTTTATATTTACAGTTTTATTGACTAACAGCTTCATTATATGTAATTCTTAAGGTATCTTATCCTTCGAAAATAAGTACTTTATTCGGCATCAAAAGGCAGTTTTCAAAAAATTACCCCCTTCTCCTTCAACTACCCTTTTTATTTATAGATATTTCATCTACATTTCTACAGTGGATTATTATGGCCTTCTTTTCAGGATACTTTATTTATCAAAATTAAGGTACTTTACTTTTGTCAAAACGTAAAACGTTGCAGGTAAACTATCCCTTCCCCTTAACCGATTTCACCAAAATCAATAGGCCTTGAGTACTCTGCAATTCGGGCATATATGGAAAAAAATATTTGATTTTGTTTGAATTTGCAGCACTTATCGTTCGCCATAGGAAAAATTCTACACACAGACACTTTCGGAAAATGACTTTTCTTCATGTTTTGAGGGCAGTATAAGCAGAATCTTTCGCGATTACAAAGATCACGATTTCTTTCGCGATAACTTACTATTTTCTTACGGAACATGGAAGTAAAAATAGTGTTCGATTTTCGGAATTAAATATTTTTTGTCATCAGGGCCCAAAAAAGGTCAACATTTTGAAAAAAAAAAACAGAGAAAAACTAATTGTAAACCAAATCCTAATGTAGTCTTTACTTTGAAAATTTGTTTAACTTTAAGGCCATCATGTGTCAAAAAATGGAAGTAAAAATTTTGAAAAATTTTTGAAAGTTTACGTAGGGGCACTTACAAGAAACTGCAGTCCATTACAACACCATAAGACCTTTGTTTTAATAGAATAATTAACTACGATATTTAACAAATCATTTGTAACCTTGTAATTTGTATATGTCTACAAAAACACATAGAAACTAACAATCTCGTTATAATGTAACGAATTCTGAATCTGTTACAGACCCTTAGTGCTATGAACAGCTTTTTAACCATAAACCCAAAACCGCCTTGTTTGTTCGTTCATATAATAATAATAGTAATAATAATAATAATAATAATAATAATAATAATAATAATAACTAGTATGCTCCCTGTGCTACAGAACTCGTTAACTATTTTGAACAAACTATATTTATTATTACACAAATTTTGACATTTAATTATAGGAAAATTTTTTAAATCCCGATTTCTCTACTATCTTTATAGTAATAATAATTGTAGAGCACACAATCATACAATGAAAACTAAAAATTCGAAATATTCGGATTTGGAGTAGAGTTCCTTTTAGGCTGAAACTCTGCTGGATTTTAAAATTTTTTTCAAAATTGGGATCTATTTTTGGGCTCTGGGGTCCCAAAGTTTTGAAATTTTCAAAACGTAACACTACGGTTAGATGTTAGTTAAAATTTTCAATTTGATACCCTAAATTAATTTTTGAATTTTATCAAAATTTTCACCAATTTTTAGGCACGACGTTCTAAAATTTTGACATTTTCAAAAACGAACACTATACTCAGACCGTGATTTAAATTCACCTTATTTTGATACCCCACATAGGTATTTCCGAAGTTTTTACACAATTTTGACCCCCACATATTTGTCTCCGACCCCACCCACCCTATCTTTGGAAGGATCAATATAAAAGACAACGGGGTTCTATCGGGTAAAAGTGTGGATACGCGTACCAAGTTTTACGTTGATAAACAAAAACAACCTTGGCCCTCCAGGTCGGACGAGCTGGATCGTGGAGTTAGAGCGGAAACATTCGGAAACTTCTGAAAAGCTTAAGTAAAGACTCCATACATCAGAAACGACACATGAGATGGGAATGACTTACGAATATACGATTATGGAACGTTCAGGTAATCAGGGTAACACAGAAGAAATATTCAAGAACTCAAAAAGACAAATAACGATATAACTGTTGTTAGTGAAACGAAAAAGTAGTGTCGCTAAATACATGAGAATGACAGGACAGAGGAATTTTAAACAAAGGGAGATCAACAAGATTACTTGGAGACTCAAGAATAAGGTCACCTACCAATCTCGGTTGCAGGAAAAAAGAAGATATTCCAATCCGAACTGATGAAAAAATAGACCAGGTTCAAACAGATACTTTCAATCGAATCTTATTTGTTAATGTTATTACGTTATTCACAACTTGTTTATACGAACTTGCGCGTACTCGTTTCTCGCAGTTTGCAGAAACCTCAAGTATATTTGCATCCGGAACAAAAGTAACCATCTTCCCATTCAGCGCATCATCACTAACGACAGCTGGAACTGTAAATCAAATTTGAGAGAAAAAGTATTAGCATTCTTAAAATAAGTCTAACAAGAAAATATGGCCCGCGCGGTGTTAAGTGGCCAAACGAAGGACGTATGTGGGAAGGATTTTGTGTGAAGGCGTCGCTGGAATCGGTCGTTGTCCCTGTACACTAATTATCCTTCCAATGTATCACTACTACTGACTATAACAGCTGACAAGGTTGTTACCATGTTTGTGTCAACATGTCTGAGATCACCATGTTAGATTACGAATTAATTAAGATAAATTAATTATCAATCTAGAAGCCTTATAGTATCGCAACATAGCGTTAATTGTTATTCTCGTCTTGTCGACTTTAACATTATCATTGTTTCTACAAGCCATTTGGAAGAAGAAGAACTGGGAGACCAAAACAGGTAAAACGTGCCAATCGTGGAAGAATAGAAAATGAAGGAAAAAAGGGTACGTTGTACATCTACTGAGGTGCGATTCTACAGGGTCCCGCATGTCGATCTCCGTCCTCTCCTATCTCTTCAACCCAGTCCTCCAGTAGCTGTCTTTCATTATCTGCGTTATTCATCTCATAAACTTGTTTTAAAACTAGTTAAATGTTTCTGTTACTTGATGTTTTATATAAAATGTTATTTCCTAACGCTTCTTCACGTTACTAAGCTACTTTTTTTTAATGGAACCTAACCTAATCTAACAAACATAAAACTTATGCCAAGCTGAAATATTTTTAAATTAAACAAACGTTATGGCTATCAGCTGTTGCATTGTATGGGTATCTCAAAATGTGTTCCATTTCGTACGAAATCGATTCAGTCTCTTTACATTTTAAACAAACCTCTTATAACTTATTCCAACCTTGAAGGTCTACTTGCTATTCTAAGAAAATCAATTTCTAGAGTTTCAACATTCTTCTTGTCTCCGACACCTGCCAGCATTCTGCTTAATGCCGGCTCTACAGTTCCTCTGTGCATCGTTATCTTAGTACTAAGTTTAAGTTGATTCGACCAAAGTAGTCACTTAAACATCCGTATACGATTTTGACCCCGTATAAGGAGAAGTACCATATATGCTACGTCCTTATTCGATGAAAGGGTAGATGTTATCTTCGTTGTTTTTGGGTTAATTATTTTAAAATTATTTTACTATGCTTCCAAAAAGTAAAGTAGCGTCTAAGTATGTGTGTGTTTTGTTTGTACGGACTGCCCCCTTTTAACTGTAACAGAACTTCTTTAAGTGTTACTATGAAGTTTTCATCTAGTACAACAGTAACCATGAAATGACCTGTGTTGCCGGAACTCTGGTTTGAAATGTTCCGCCAACAAGCACAGAAAATCCTTTCAATTCCTTCACATTTTACTACTATGTAACGTTTGTGATCTGTACTTATTAACATATTGTTTAATAAACGAATTTAATAACTTATAATGTTTATTAATAGACTTATTATGATAACTCCTTATTTTTTTTGTAGGCCTACGTTGCATTTGAACTAACAGCGTAACAAGAACACACCAGTTCTTTGAGAAACGTATGCAGTTGTACCTTGGAAACCACAATTACAAAAACATTTTTTATAATATTAAAATATAACATAAAGGAAGAACAATTTACTATGCCATTATGTTGTAAATCACAATAAAAATCAATAATTACTAATGTCACTTGTTATAACTAAATTTCCTTTTTTTTTTAAGAGCTTTCGCTTTACATTTGAAGAGAACGGATAAGCTCTTGCACTTTTTATCTTGTCTACAAGACATTCTACTACACACTTTATTTTTTATTAAGAAGGAAATGAACATTACATACAAAACAAAAGGACTGAGTTTGAAGCAGAACACTCTGTAACTTTTTCATAAGATTGCCTACGAACGTAAATTCCGTTGTGGAAAACACTCGGTGCGAATCGCAGTTTATGAATACTCCATCGAATTTTATTGTGTTTACACGCAATGGCGTAATTAGGAAGTGGGGTCAGATGGTCCAACCCCCCTCAGAACTATTAGAAATTTAAGGAATATTCCACAATCACTTAACGCAGATCTATTTCTAAACCAGTTGTTGTGTTAAAATAAGCCTTATTAATAATTGTAGGAATTAAAAGAATTAGAATATTTATAAATTAATAAAAATAAAGGTACAGTTTTCTTAGTAACGACCATTACTCAGCATATGGTAAATAACCTGTGTCTCTGTTAATATTGTTTTGGCTATTCGCCGGGCTATTAGGCCGTGGCCTAATGCTGCCGCATAAAACAGACGTTTCGGCCTCACCATTGGAAGCCATCTTCAGTGTTACGACTTGAGACAAGTAACAGGTACGCTCTTCACCAGTTTCCACGGTACTGTACCACGTCTGTTTTATGCGGCAGCGTTATACCACGGTCTCAAAGCCTGGTGAATAATCAAAATTATATTAGCAGAGTCGACCCCGGCCGTGATAACCTAAGGTCCCAATTAATAACGTATATTATTTGCACTATACTCTCTGTTATGCATTATACTCAGAAACTTTGGAACGCAAAGAATTTATAAAACGTGTTTATGAAATTAGAGGAATCCTAAAATTCTCATTTTTCCGAGGAAAATCCTACCTTCAAACTAATTTCATCCCCTCAGAAGTAAATCTTACCCCCCCCCCAGGACCAGCTCCTAGTTACGTCACTGTTTACACGTCCTACAATTAATGTTATTATCAGATATACGTCTTTAATATGTCTATACAATGTAGGATTACATGCTTTCTTTTTGAATGTTAAACGAGTACTTGTTAATATGATAAAATTAGCGTTCAACAGACATAACTCGAAATTTCTCGCCGTTAAGCGATTCCGAACAAAACGTCCCTTTTCCCTTCACGCTCAATATTGGCTTGAAATATTCCGCCGCCGCGGGATACTTCCTGCATTTCGGCAACACTGAAACTTCTTTGTCGTTGGTATGTTTTGTGCGTTGATAGCGACAGAGTATCAAAAGCAAATTATGTAAGACGGTGAGTGAGAGTGAGAGGGGGAGGGATAAAGAGGAAAGAGACGGTTAGAACACAGAACAGATTGAAACACTGGAGCTCAAGAGTGTTTTTTTCTTTTTTATAAACCATTAAATCGCCACTTCATATAATTCCCACCCAGTCCTTGATTAATGAGCAAATATTTATTAAACTCAAGTTACAACTTGATTTACGTCTAAGAGTTTCTCATTAGTATCACTTAACGTAATCTATAAACACTAGATACAATTTTACTTGCGCAGTACACACAACATTGCTCCGCTATAACACTTTACACTTAAAAGTGACTCTTGAGTATTGCATCTCAAAATACTCGAAACTTTTGTTGAGAATCTGCATGATGTATACCTATTTTTGTATGATTAAATTTATGATTAAAGGAAAATAACATTTGTCGTTACAGGAAGATAAAATTTGTGATTCAATAAAAGGAGTAGTGTACCATCTGAGACATAGCAGAGATTATAGATTTAGTAACAGGAATTTTGGATGAATAAGCCTATGTGTTTGAATGTTTATGCGTGTCAATTATTTAATTATTTGTTAGTTTTTCACATTTTTAAGCGACTAAAATTAGATTTGAGGAATAAAATATTTTTATTAATTGTTTAGTTTATATATGATAAGAATTCTGTGTTGTTTCCTTAATTATTTAAGGCTGAAACTGTAGTAGAATTAACACCACCACACTCAACGCCGCGTTTATTGGACGATGCCGACTTAAACGTGGTATTGTAAGAGACTATTGTATACATTTAAAAACAAAAACTATATTTTGTAGTAGGTGGCTGGTTTAATTTCCACTTCATATTACAAATTATTTGTACATGAACATTTACAAATACAATATGTAAATTTGTATGGAAATAAATGATACCGAAATACCTGTAAAGATGACGTTAAATACCCTGGACTGCATTTGGAAAACAGAATTACTTAGAAACATAGCCTAACAAAGAAACGAAAGGATGTGTGTGTGTGTGTGTGTGTGTGTGTGTGTGTGTGTGTGTGTGTGTGTGTGTGTGTGTGAGGCGCGGATCCACGGGGGTTAAATCCCCCCCCAATGGTCACTTCAGACGAAATTTTTTCTGTCGTATTGTGAGAATGGTTTTGTAATTGTGAATATGATAAAAGTTTTATATTACGTTATATATGTTCGTGGTTTTACTATAAAATCACTTTAAATTGTAAATGTACCTTACAATCATGTTAATTTTTTCGATGGATAACTTAAATGATTAATGTGTATTTTACACCGTAAGAGAATATTATTAAAAGAACAATGGACTGACAAACAGAGATATGATTCCATGCTTGTAGTTAATAAACGTATTGCGTTGATAACAACACAATTAATTTTTATCTTCACACCATATCGTTTAGCCTATACTTTAGGCCATTAAAAATGTTTCAACTTTTCATATCCCCCCAAAGTAAACTAATTTCCCCAAAAAATTGCTTGTTGGATCCGCCCTTGGTGTGTGTGTGGGGGGGGGGGTCGGCGGTTATTGTAAATACAGCCGAATATCGAACTCGTCAGTAACGAAATCCTCCGCGTCAAATTCTGTGCACCCTGAATTGAAGAACTAATTCCCTCCACTTTACGAAATACAAATTTCGCAATAACAAATTGGCATACATTTCTGTCTTTGCAGTTACAACTGTAAGCTCTATCAATTTCCTGGAGAAGTGAAGTAATTGCCTCTGAAGTGATCGATTTTCTAGATCACCTAGAAGTGACACAAGTGAAAGAACCTGCAATTATATACCGAAACCTTGCACGAAATTTTCAGCGGTTGGTACCAACGGGAATTCCTTCAACTACCAACAGTGGCCTGTCATTTCTTCCTTCGACAGCTGGCGCTGACGATTAGAACACACTGCTGAAGATCAGTTCAGCAGAATCGCTGAAATCGAAACCACTGGCGTTAGCATGTTAGGCAATTTTAGCACAAAGCTTGTAACACTGTTCTTTATAAAAAGCTTATCAGAATCTGATTAACCGCGCTTCTGTAGTCAGTGTATAACATACATAAAGTTAACTATTAGTCTGCACAACGAGCGACCTGCCATGTTTTTTACACAGCAACTTTGACCGACCGTAATTTTAAAAGTACTCGTTTAAATATTTAGTGGAAAACAGGGGAAAAGGGTGGGAGAACGTAACTCACGTTTATTGCGTTAACACCTTACAAACTTTGTCAGCGCCAACTGTTAATAATTTAGTCCAATTTTCTCCAGGGATGCGCGTTGAATTTGTGTAATAAGTTGGAAGAGTACGTATAACTTTACTACCTTAATGTGTGTTAGTTGTTAATCATCTCTCTCTCTCTCTCTCTCTCTCTCTCTCTCTCTCTCTCTCTCTCTCTCCCTTTCCCTCTCCCTCTCTCACCGAGCAGGCCAGTTATATATTAAGCAGGATTTTAAATGGCTTTTTATTTTTAATCTTTGGACGTCACACTCAAATCGAATCTAAACTTGACTATTTTTTTGAAGCAACTACTTACCTTGATTAAAAGGATTATTTCTTTTTATGGAAGAGACTCCTTATATTTATTGAAATAGTTAACTTAGTTTATTAATGCGGTTATTTTATAGTAACTAATTATTTGTACTGAAACTGTTATTTAATATTAAAGTAATGGTTACTTATTTTCTTGAAGCTGTTAATTGTTATTATTAAATCGATTACAGTTTTAATTGACACGATTACTTATTGATAGCGAAGCAGCTAGACATGTCTCCTGGAACGGTCACATATTTTACTGACACAATTACTTACTTACTGATAGCGAAGCAGTTAGACATGTCTCTTGGAACGGTCACATATTTTACTTACACGATTACTTATTGATAGCGAAGCGGCTAGACATGTGTCCTCGAACGGACACATATTTTACTGACACGATTACTTACTGACACTGAAGCAGCTAGACATGTCTCTTGGAACGGTCACATATTTTACTGACACGGTTACTTATTGATAGCGAAGCGGCTAGACATGTCTCTTGGAACGGTCACATATTTTACTGATACTATTACTTACTGATAGCGAAGAGGCTAGACATGTCTCTTGGAATGGTCACATATTTTAATTGAAATGGTTACTCATTTTATCGATGCGATTATTGAACGGGGAAAACGAGTCTCAGTTTTAACTCGACCGTTTGGCATTTGTTTATCTGTCTATCTATATGGCCATCTTTTTGGGGGTGTGTATCACGATAACTTTTGAATGCATCAACCGATGTTCGTGAAATTTGGCATCTCGTCCATATTGGGATTCCAAGGCCAATTTTGAAAATTTTGAAAAAAACAAAAATTCATGTGGCGTATCAAATTGAAAGGAAATTTGAACGTAGTGTCAAGTTTTGGAAATTTGGGAATTCTGCGATTCCAAGGCCAAAAGGAAGGTTAAAATTTTGATAAAATAGCAGAAATTCATGTGGCGTATAAAACGGAAAGGAATTTTAACGAAAATGTGAACGTAGTGTTAAGTTTTTGAAATCTGAAAATTTTGGGACACCAGGCCATACGTTTGATAAATCGTAAATTCCATGTGGTATAGAAAATGAACGTGAATTTTATTCAAAATCTCAATATAGGTTTGGAAATTTCGAAATTTTTTTTACTACAGGGCCCAAAAATTGAAAAATTGAAGAAACCAGCCGGGTGTCAACTTAAGGGAATTGTAACGCAAATCCGATTGTTTTGAAATTTTAGCGTTTATTGTTCTACAATTGTTACTTTACTAAACAAAAAATAGTGGGGTAATCGGGATCTTCGTATTTTTTCTGATAATTGAAAAATATCTAATATCAAAATTGTACTTCGTACAAAATAGTGAGCGAATTCTGCAGCTCAGGGAGCATACAAGTAAAATTCACATTGTTATCTGTTCACATTTTAATTCTTGTTGGTCTCACACACTGTAACTATCTTAAAGCCACGACAGTGTACGTATATTCAAAACCAGGCACAGAGAATACAAACCTGTCCATCATCTTGATTTATTGCAACTGTTTTGTATTCAATAATAATTCATAAATAAACATGTGTTTATGTTTGCAATAAACATAATGTATTTATAATAAGTCAGTTGTAAATTTTCCATTGACAACTTGTAGATACGCGTACATGATTTGTTAACGTTACGTGGGCACGGAGAACAGCACACGTGCACATACACAAACACACACACACATACATATACTGCACAACAAACGTATTACTTTTTATTCCAACATAATTACATTCGTTCCAACAAACACCGGTGGCCTTGCGTCACCTTCTATAATTTATTGACCACCGCTGCATTCTTTTCGCAAAGAGATTTCCTCGTTGTATTTACACAGAGAAATGACTGTTCTGTGTGTGCCGTACTCTCGCTTCCTTTGCACGCGAATAAATCGTTTTATAAACACTTATTATTAGAGATTTTTCACAGCGGTCCCGCGGTTCTGATCCCGTTGGCAGCAATAAATTTCTCTCAAAGGGATTATGTGCTACAGTATCGCCTCCTAACGGGACGCGTTTGAAACTTCAAAGGAGCGTTGGCTGGCGATTTATTTATCGTTACGCCGTGACAGGCGACTGCACAGTGTCTCGCACAACCTGCCGCTGCCGGAGCGCGCTCTGCCGAGTGTCCGCATTCCGTCGTCTCCGAGCGTACGCTAATCGAGGCTCAAAATGTCAAACCGTTTGCCTCACGGAGACATTTTGAATACTTACCGGGCATTGGGTGCTACTTTTTACAAATAATCATTGCATTTTAAATGTCAAACCGTTTGCCTCACGGAGACATTTTGAATACTTACCGGGCATTGGGTGCTACTTTTTACAAATAATCATTGCATTTGATAGTGTAAACAACTAGAAAATGTCTAAATAAGATCTCAACAAATTGGTGGATGATTCACTGAAAGCACTACACAAGCTTAATGTCTGTATGGAAGTAGATATTGCGACTCGCTATGATTGCTGTCAACAGAACTGTGACTGTCGATTTTTCTGGTGGATAAAAGACGATTCTATTGTTTTCGTATCACGCCAAACCCGTAACGACATTATTAAACGAGGATAGCGTTTTGGCATTATGGAGTTATTTTAACACGACCGTTTGGCATTTGTTCGTCTGTCTGTTTGGGGATGTGTCACGATAACTTTGAACACATCAAGCGATTTTCGTAAAACTTGGCACGCGTGTCCATACTCCACAGACCCATTGCTGTTTTGAGAATGGTCCCTGAAAAAACAAAAATGCGAGAAGACAAAAATGTGAAGGATCAAAATTTGAAAAAATCGCAAAAAATCAATTTGTTACGTCAAATTAAAGAGAATTTTAACAAAAATCGGAATATAATGTTCGGACTTGAAAATATCAATATTTTAGGACACCAGGGGCTAAAAAAGGGACTGTAAATTCAAAAAGTTGTGAAAATCCCACGTGGTTACAGATTAAAGGGAATTTTAATCTAAATCTGAATGTAGCCTTCTTTACTTTAAATTTTTTAACTTTAAGGAAATCACGGACCAACAATAGAAGTCAAATTTTGAGAAAATTCTAAAAGGCTATGTGAGGACATCAAGTTATGAGGAATTTTATTCAAACCAAACTCCATAGTTTTAATAAATTGACTAGATTAATACCTCTCAATACTCCTTGCAAGTTTTGTACCGCTTCAAAAGTTTGTAAAAAAAAAAAAAAACTGTAGGCCTATATATTCTTATCAGTTATGTGTATTTGTGAAAATTATTAGATAAACTTAAAAGATTTGGACTAAATTATTTGTGATTTAGGCATGTGGTTATAAATGTAAATAAAAAAATGCAGTAGTTTTATTTTTTCCTTTTCATTGTATGACTGTGTGCTTTACAGTTGTTATTTTACCACAAAAAAGTACAGTATTTTCATAATTTTTCTGAGAATTCAAAAATTATCTATTATTGGATTACTTAATAGGACTAATAAATGTACTCGTATTCCGTTTAAAATAGTGAACCTAATAGTGAGTCCTACAGCTCACGGAGTTACCAGTACCAAGAATTTCACACTTCCTGTAACGTGGCATACCTGAGACTGAGGCAATGACGATAGTTCGTCACAGATGGACGGAACGTTTTGTGTTGATAAGACTAAAACGCAATCGCCGATCGGTCTGCGTTTTGTTTCAGAAACAGACAACCGGCTAATGAAATTTGTCCGATATTATTATGAATGGGTAGAGTTAGTTAAACTCTCAACACTTATTATATAAATATCCCTTGTAACAGCACGTGGTCACCGAACGCCATTATTCAGACTGTCATAATAGATTTACTGCACCTCGTAAACAAAGCAGCCGCAATAAAGTGTTGACCCGCTTAGAAAACGCATTGAAAGCGTAATTTCGAGAAGCGTTTTTGTACACGGTCGGGAATATATCATCGGTGTGACAGATTATGGTCGTTGGAATCACAAGACGCCCGGTGAAAACGAACATAACAATGTTTAGAAGGTATTCTATCAACATCAATCACACGGTAAATTGTGAAATAACAAACAAATGTATATACTTAGGGCTGGTGACGGATAAAGGCTAACCGACGCCCGCGACAGCCTTTCATTTTAAGGCTCCAACTATGTTTCTCGGGGGAATCGGAGAAAAGAAGACGTATGAAAGAGGAAAATCAAAAGTTGTATTCACAATTGCATAAAAATTATGTTTTCCAGCCTCTTTCATTTCACAGAATTTATCTATTACACCGTCAGAATCAGGGACGTATTAAGGGGGGGGCGGACGTCCCCAGAGGGTCGAAAAAAGTTTACGAAGAATTTTTTTTTTTAATATATTATTTTTTCAGCTGTATACGCTAATGTACGATAGTAGTAACTCTTTTTAAGTATATAAACAGGTTTATACACAGCACTGGCGTATACGTTTTAAATATGAAATATTGTATAGGAAAATCAATTCACTCAATAATTATCTTGTAAACGATGTTTCAATAACTCGTATTTTTATTGTGTTATTACCGCTTACTTTAATGGGATTGATTTGAGGATGTTGCCACACGTTTTCCAGCTGCTTTAAAGACAATAATATTGATTAGTCTTAACTTGTTTTTTTCTTTTATATGAAACCGACAAGACAGCCCCCTCCCCCCAAAGGCCAAATTCTAGATACGCTACTGATCGGAATCCAAAGAAAATGCAGTTTTCCTTTCTATACACAAAACGATGGAAATTTTCAGTCGTCTCTCACCCATCGTTGATCTAAGATAACTTTTTATTAAATTTTGACAAACTTTTCACACGAGACCTCAGACACACAAATTGTTAAAAATTCTGCAGGATGGGATACAGGTTGGGAATAGATTCTGTGGGTAATAAACTGAAGAACGTCCGTGTAGAACTGCTACTTCTGCGATGACGTTAGTAGTGCGTACAGATCGAAAACGTTTACTTCTTGCATTACTTGTTCTTTATCAACGTCACGGTAAACAAGGCCGGTTGAAGTTTGCTGTATTATTTAGAGGTTTCCACCAAAAATTTAAGTGAAAGGATCTTTATATAAGACTCGTTTCCTCGTTACAAGAACGCATTCTCAGGGCCGAAAGCAAACAAACATTTTCAGCTCTACGTAAAAAGGAGTCTGGCGAAACTTTGTTGCCCGTTACCAACCTTTTGTCCGTCACTGCTCAGGACCACTGACACCTAACAACGTGCAATGAACTGACGAAATTAAATGAATATTATCTTCAGCAGCAATTATTAGCTAACAGACGTAATAGCGACGAAAGATCATTTCAAACTGAGAAAACGTAATCAGGGTAATACTTTGACATGGCCAATAGCCACGCGTCTGAAACAGGGAAATCACAACAATCTCCATTTCACGTTTTTTTCTTGCTGCGACACAATGTGCCGTGGTTATATCGAAAAGTAAACACCACGGCCACTTAATTTTATTTTCCGTGCGGTCGGCGCACTAATGCGGCTTGTTCGATGCCCGTGTTGATATTGAAATCAAGTTTGTCCACTGCTACCGTGAGTGGTGACGTCATTGGGAAGGCGGTGGTTTTCGCTTATTAACAAAATTTAGTCAGCTGCGTCGGTGTTTCTATAAGTTAACGTCGCGACGTGCGTCGTTCTCTTTTCTCGTTCAACCTCGGGGGCGGCTGGATTGTGATGGCGTAATTCTGTACTTCACTATGCTTAGATAAACTTCATAAAGAGCTTCAGGTTTCTCCGCCTAGTCGAGGGGAAAGAGGTCCAGGTCATGGGCACGCTTCATCTACGCCCATCCGCAGAGCCTGCGTAAGAAAACCCCCAACGCCGTCACGCCATCCGGCCTCGTTTTTCACACACCACGAAACTGCAGGAACGTCTGTAGTGCCCGCCGAAAGATCAGGTGGGAAAATTCCATTATGTAACTGAAATCACACTAGAAGTGCTCAGCAGATTGTCGGGCAACACACACGCTAAAATCTATACCTCAATATTAAACTCATGTTTAACATTACTGAACATGTTTAGTGAAAACATGATGAAGAGTGGACATTACTGACTGGGTTATAAGTTACTTATAAGTATTCGTGCTTTGATTTGTATAGAGTCACCTTTCAATTATTATTTATATATTTAATTCTGTTCCTGTGGAAAGACAAAACAGTTTAAAACTCCTTTTAACAATGTTCAGACCTTAAGAAAATGTAATACTCGCAGAGTGCTAGCATCTGCCTGCCATATGACCGGTGATCCTGT
The DNA here is from genome assembly GCA_034769895.1 of Magicicada septendecula. Lineage (NCBI taxonomy): Eukaryota > Metazoa > Arthropoda > Insecta > Hemiptera > Cicadidae > Magicicada > Magicicada septendecula. The sequence goes on from CM068368.1 coordinate 777,804,156, forward strand.
ACGTTTCTATTTGTTCTCTGATTTTCTAAATTCAGAATTTTCTTTATTTGGTTATTTTGCTGGTTCAGTTTTATTATTCAAAATTAATTTTATTCCGTTAATTCCTCTACTTATTTAATTTACACATTATTTTAATTTAATTAACTTAACACTTAACTTAATATGCGATACTTATTTTGTATTTCAACTACTAGTTTACTTTAATTGGATTCATTAACTGATTAGTTTAAATTAATTACCTTTTTTTAATTAACAACTTAAACCTCGGTTACTATGATCACGGTTTTCAGTTGATGTGATTAATCCTAGTGTAAGTACTGCGACACATTTCAGTTATGTTTCTTTGAATTTAATTATTCATCATTATTCTTCTAATTATCGATTATTATTGTATTATTTAATTATCATGGATTGTTTGCTCCAGACATTTATACTTATTATGTGTTCATAAATAGTTCCTGCCTTTACTCATGCAATATAAACTGTTATAAAATAGACGAAGTAAAAGTCAGAATTATAATACTAATAAATTCAGTAGGTTGGCATGCCATTGTTATATTTGTAGAAAATACTTTAACATATTTCATGTAATTACTCCACCAAGTGACTGCAAATACTGTGACACATTTTGTGAATTAAACCATTATGTGAAATTTAAACAAAGAGCTGAATGGAACTCTATTATCAAGAAACTTAAAGAAAAAAAAGAAAGATTGTAAACTATTGTTCAAAAAAAAACTTAAATAAATCTTGTCACTGTTACTGTTGATCAGCTGTTTTCTTGCAAGACCTGTCACTATGGCTCAGCACATTTTATTTCCAATCTAGGCCACTTGCCTAGTCCTAAATATTAAGTTACGCCTCCCCCAGAGAAAAAAAAATTATTTTTTTTGGTGATTAGAAAAGGTGGGTGGAAAAATATTCTGGGTACAAGGGGGCGTTTCAACAACCCCTGCCGTCGTCCTTAGCCTGCTCTAATACTCGACGTCATTGGTCACCTAATCATCCGTCTTCGTACGCCCAGCTTCCTCACAGCGTTTCCAACCCCACGTAACCATATTAATTCGGGTCTGCGCTTTCGCTTTCGTTTCTGGTTCCGTCATAATTTGCCTTCCTGGTTTGGTGAATACATCGAATCAGACTCAGCTGAAAAATTACACGTATTGTTGTGATTTCAATGGTAAAATGCTCAGTGATTAAAAAGTGTAAAGTAACAAGAAACCTTTTGTTTTTAATGCGCTAAAATATCTTTCCATGCGCGCAGAAGTCATAAAATTGACGCTTCCTGGTAGAGGAAGGAGCTACGATTACTGAAAAAAGTCACATCTTCTCACAGATACGATAACTATTAGGCCTACTCGTCTGCTATTAAAATAAATTGACTCAGGTGGACTGGACACGTAGAAATCATGGAAGAAACAAATACAGGAAACACACAGCCGACAAGAAAAAACTAATGAAGATATATATATAACCTGCTACACGACATAACCATTATCTCTAAGATAAAGATAGGACGGCTTAGATGAGTAGGTCAACATTGTCAGGATGGGACCCCAGGAACCTGCAAAGTGCCTCTTCCTGTACGACACAGATGTTTCAGCAGGCCAGGAACCGCCGAGGGTTGTAGCGCCCCTGATGATGATGATGACACAGCCGATAGAGGAAATATTTTGCCAGACGATAAAGGATAATTCTCCCATAAGAAGACCAAGCAATAGCGGGAGGGGCAATATGTTGAAGAACTAGGTAGAGGAAGACCCACGAAAGCTTAGTATTAGAAATGGAATCGACTTTTTGAACAGCCGAAGATGAAGGTTCGTAGATCCAGAGATGATAATGATGTGCACTACTTGTATTTATTGTTTGTAGAATGATGATCATGACTACTTGTATTTATTGTGTGTACAATCGTTTCTGCTTTTTCCCCTTTGCCATCCCACCTCTGTCTCCCAATCACTCTCTCTCTCTCTCTCTCTCTCTCTCTCTCTCTCTCTCTCTCTCTCTCTCACACACACACACACACACAACGTAGCTGTATGCTCTCAGAAGCGTTTGTGTTATTCAGTCAAACGTAAACAAACAAAGCAACAAAATTTTGTACGTTAAACAGTAAACAGAGGATTACGAGGAAGGTGATGCCGCAGCCGTCGTCTCGCAATAAAAGAGCACACGACAGAGCTCTTGGTGCCAGGTTAACGTCGCGTCCAGTACATAAATCTGCGAGTTGCTGGTGGCCCTGAGTCTTCTTCTTTTGAAGTGTTACAATACGTAGATACACCGCTAATCTCTGCAGCGATAATAAATTTATCTTCGCACGGGATCTTAAAAAAAATGTAAATCTGAAATTCTTCTTGAACCAAGCAATAAACGTAGAGAGAAGATTTATACGCGGTGTAATTCAAAAGGCAGGATCAACAGTGAGAAACAAAAGCAAGCAAGCAAACTCGCGCACACGAGCGCGTGCGTCCGTGTTCAAACAAAAATAAATCATACGATAAGTGCGCAAGAGGATTGAGTTATAGCCAGCGCCTCGCCAAGCGACAGTTTCTGCGCTCTGGCTGTGAACAAGTGTTTCTCACGCGCCGAGCTTCGAGTTCTTGGGTATCTGGCACTTTTATCCTTGTTTTCTTTTTCAACTTAACGTTACATTGTTTTTCTCAATTGATGTCGCCACAAAGAAAGTCAGCTGTGCGCCATGGTGCCGAATACGTTCAAGAAAATTAGAAATGTACACTTCTACCTGACATTCTTATCATCACCATAATCTTCAATCCATCGTCGTATTACCGCATATTTGTATTCACAGTGGATAATGAAAGAAAATATTAACGAGAGAAAATATATCGTGGAAGCACTCTCGGAAAGACTAAGTGGAGACCATGACTGAAATGGGTGTACTCTGGTAAAAAGCTGGTTACCGGAAACACGGAAATGAAACGCCTCGCCAAAGATAGAAAGTAGAAATTGAGTGAAAAATTCCAAGCTTGACAACAAAGAGGACGATGCAGAAGACGTAGAAAAAGAGGCAGAAAAATGTATGTATGGTTCAGAGAGAGAGAGAGAGAGAGAGAGAGAGAGAGAGAGAGAGAGAGAGAGAGAGAGAGAGAGAGAGAGAGAGAGAGAGAGAGTGTGTGTGTGTGTGTGTGTGTGTGTGTGTGTGTGTGTGTGTGTGTGTGTGTGTGTGTGTGTGTGTGTGTGTGTGTGTGTGTGTGTGTGTGTGTGTGTGTGTGTGTGTGTGTGTGTGTGTGAACGCATTCGGAAAACATATAAGCAGTAAGTAGTTGTTATACCACAAATAATACACGAATAGGATCTTAGTTGTGCTTTACTGTGAAGTGGCGTTGTACAATGGCTCTAGCCAGTAGCGATTAAACGACTCTTGTAACTTTCAGTACATTTGGCAATGTGGATTGGTTATTATGCCAATGGAGGATGGTAAAAAAAATACAGAATCCCCCTAAAACAAGAAATTCTACTCAACTGTTGTCAGAAGAATACTCCGTCGAGTAGAAAGATACTCCGACGACTGAAGAGTGTGCCTCAGTCGACGACCTGAAGATAAGTTAGTAGAGCGAACGCGGTTACCGGTAGTCACGTAACTAAATTACAGTAACATACGCCATATTTAGAAAAATGTTTATGTCAATGTCTTTAATTTGATATTAAATATCACTACAGTACTTCCTAGACACAGCATGAACATTGTGAGTACGGCTGGATAGTGTTAGGTGGATCGCACGGATCGTGATCTTATAACAGTGGAATAAACCTATTAAATGCCAGAGAAATCGATTATCAGAAGTTTTTGAGCTGCAGAACTCGCACGATTTTGACATTCATACAATAAACACTAATATTTCCGAATTACTCACTATTTTTTTTTTTTTTTAATTTACCACAATACCTAAGTCACAAGAACTCCTATCTTTTAAGTTTATGTATGTTTTACATAGATATCTTTAGGCCGATATCCAATAATATTCACAAATATAGACTTACATAACTGATTACAATAGGCGTATGTAAAGACTTTTGCAAATACAGTTTAAGTATGTAATCTGTGTAACGCAAAATTTGAGCAATCGAAAATTTTACTAAATCAAACTATGCTGAACACAAAGAAATATGTAGGCCTATGTTTTAGAAAGCGGGGAGGTAGTGAAACGCCTGCACCGTTAGGCGGCATTACTTGAAAGAAATTAACTTGTAAAAACTGTAGAGTATAGCGGTAGGTTAGCAACGCCGGCCTTGTGGCTGACGTCTATAAGGAAGGTAATTTTAGGTTAAGTCACGTTTTGGGACATAACTATCATAAAATGTATTATTCGCTAGGATATTAAGGGTGTTTGCCAATGTTGTAAACTCTAAGTGCATGTAACAATAGATACCGTTATGTGAGAGAGAGCGATGTGTGAGTGAGATAAATAGAGACGCTAGTTTTTTAAGCACGTGGGACGCGGAAAACGTTCGGCAAATCAGAAAAAGCGTTATGTGGTGCGCGGGAGGTTTTCGCTAAGGAGATAGGGCGATTTTGTATTTAGCGCTAGTTTAAACCTATGGGATTGTTTTTCTATCGAGACTTGATACGGGAAATTCAAAGCGAGTATAAATATGAACTTGTAGAGAAATCAAGTAGTCTTCTTTATACCGGCGAAATACACTGAAGAGACTCGCATGCGCTGTTTTGCGTTAACTGTATAGATATGTTTTATTAGTAATTTAAAGAATAAAGTAAATTCGCAGCAGTAAACGGAAGTAAGGGAACGTGGTAATTGCTAACATGAAAGTCATAAAGTTTAATTGTTCGGAGTAGTAACGAATAACGAAAGTAAATACTGCATATAAATTTTCATCAATCCCGTATTTTGTGGTGAATTCACTGAAGACAGCGAATTAGTTCGGGTTAAAGTCACGACGGTATGAGATAATCGAGACGCACGCGACGCGAACTGTGTTAGATGCACTTAAGGTAAATTCAATAATACGTTGTAAACCAGAGTGTATAATTATACGACATAATTGTATGTATCACCAATATGTCAAGTGTAGTGTACATATGTGATAAAGTGTAATTAGTGCATTCATAACCAGGATTAACACGCAACAAACAGCTGCTGACGACTCACCGACCTGCAACACCTTAAGAACTACGCCCATCGGAAGGATTCTCCACGCAAGTAACAAATAAATGAACATTTGATTCTATATTGTTTGATAAATATATATATTTGTAATCAAATATGGTGACTCAATTTCTCTAAAAAGAACTCATTGCCATTAAATAACATTCAAATTGTAAGGTAAAAACTATCCAAGTCATATTAAGAAATTTTGTAGTATATAAATGCAAATGAATCATTAAAAGTTGATTGATATATTTTAATTTGTGTTTATTATTACTGGCGCCCTGAGGTACAATAAAGAGTCGGTACACTGGAGTAAGTGTTATAGACTATTAAGTAGAAATATTAATATTATCAGTGATTAAAGTAGTTTGTAAACCTTACTTCTCACATGCTCATAGGCCAACATAATATGCAAATTAATAATTTAACTCTTTCATAAAGGCGTATCAAGTAGTGTATGTAATCTGCATACTTTATTTATGGTATAAAAAGAAAGTCAATGGATAAGGATTGTGCAGGTATATGTAAAGTACGCACTCGGTACCTACGAAACTACCTACGCCCATTAATTTTGCCAAATTATTAAAGATTCCGAGTTTGAATTATGAGCAAAATTTCTCATAATTTGATACCCCATACAACTTTTACATTTTTCTTACAATTTTAATTTACAGGGTGTCCCTAAAATAAAAAAATTTAAACTAAACACTACCGTACATTCGGATTTGGATTAGAATTTCGTTTAGGCTTACGCCCAGCTTAGTTTTTACAATGTTTTAAAATTTTGATCCCTTTTTAGCGCTCTGGCTTTTAAAAGTTTTAAATTTCAAAAACAACACAACAATCTGATTTTGATTTAAAATTCTCTTTTAATCGATACCCCACGTTGAATTTTACGACTTTTTAAAAATTTTGAACTCTCACATCTTTGCCTCCTGCGCTTCTATTTTTCGGATCAATTATAAAGAATATGGGGGGGGGTCTCTGAGATAAAGTTATGGACATGAATTCCAACTTTAAAAAAAATCGTTAACTCATTCAAAGTTATCATGAGACATGTCCCAAACAGCAGACAGACAGGCAAATCTAAAACGGTCGATGGTCCTCGATGGTCAATGACAAAACTTGGAACTCAATACTTCGCTCGTTCGGAAAGTTATTACAAACCCGTGTTACTATGTCACTGGCATGCAGGAGAGTGGGTCAGCGAGGCGGGCGAAGGACAGGAGGCAGATCCAAATTAAGGTGGATGAATAGAGTTGGATATGATCTGAGGATTCTGGGCGTTAGAACTTTGGAAAGGAACCGTGGACAATGACGATGTGAAGTAGAGGATGTCAAAGTGTCGATGAGGTCGGTGATTCTGACAACTTGTCTCCATTTGGCCCGGTCGTGCTCATCTTTCACCGATAGTTGCTGTGCTCTTCGGGTCACCCCTTACACAATCCATTCGTCTTAGTTTTGGCTCATCTCTCGTCCTCTTACCCTGTACCTCCATTTCCGACACCCTTATACCTACGTATGACTCTTCTCTTCACACGACCATATCATAGTAATCTTATTACATGCATCTTCTTCGATATCCTCTTCTACCTTCGCTACTACCTCTTATTATGTTGTTAGTGACCATTCCATTTTGGTTCCTCCACACATCCATCTAAACAAATTCCAATTATTCTACATCAAGCTTTCTCTCTTGTGCTTTTTTCATGGCCTTGTTTCAGCACCATGATCGTACCACAGTTTTATACCTAAACTTTTCCTTAACTTTACCTTTGATTCTATGGTCATATAGCACGCCTGATATCTTCCTCCAGTTAATTCATCCTGCTTGATTTCTATGCGCTATCTATGTTTACATCCAGATTTCCGTCTCCAGTAATCAATTAATGTGATATACGTAAACTCAATATTTAGCTAGATATTTGCAAACAAAAAGGCAAGAGATAGCCAACCAAACACGAAGAGGAGCAGTGGTCGGCCAAGGAAGAGGTGGAGTGGTGACAGCATGTAAGGCCGTTGTCATAAAACAGGACGGAAAGAAAAAGAAGAAGATTTGCAAACAAACAAAAACACAAAAGCACACACACGCAAACGACATTCTAAACGAACAGAAATAGCGACAACCACACGTTCTTTTTTAACTATTCAGCGACAACGAAGATCTTCTAATGCCTAATTCAACAATAGGATAAATACAGCAACAGACTACGCTCCACTAGACGCTGCTGAAAATCTTGTATACAAACGAAAAAGCTAGCCCAGGCTTAGGTAAAATTTAAAGATCTTTTGTCAACAAACACAGTGTTTCTAAGTAGGAAAAGTGCATTGGGTTCTAATTTCCAAACACGGGCATGTGTTGCAACAACAAATATGGCAATCCCTGGATTGGGGTTGCAAGAAGAGACAAGAATTAACAACATAACGAAGCGGAGAAATAACTATGAAACTATGAAAAACGTATATGAAAAATAATTTGACTTTTAAAATAATACCATAGAAAGGAAACGTTTTGATAGTAACACCAGCAGGAATATAGAATATGTGGTAAAGCAATAATCGTAAATTCGGTACAACTGTTTCAATTCTGTATCATCGATTGCTTATAAAGGCTCCCACGTTACATGTAACATATGATTTATCATACGTTACAACAAGTATATCGTATGTTCCAGTTTCTCGCTACTGTCAAAATAAAGTGGACTTTCTAAAATTTCTCATTCTGAAGACTATTAAGGTTGTTAAGATTTTATCTTCGAAGTTGTTAGGTTGTTAAGGCGTGTGGGTGTTCGTTTAAATAGTACTTTCTCGAAGAGACGAATGCAGGGCAGCAGGACACGTTCATATAACACTTCCACAGGTACTCCAACAGAGAAATAATAATATTGTTTTAAGGTTGAAAATAGTTATTGATAACGCTTTGTACTCTGAATTCTGATTACTGTGGAATACTTTGTACTCTGATACTGATTAAAAAATAAAGAAGAGAAGGGTTTACTCTGATTAATAGAACAGGCAATACCTCTAATATAGAAAGTGACATACTCGCTGGTAACACCTAACTCCGTATGAGCAGAATGTCAGACGGTAATCATGGGTAAACGTGTGTTTAAGCTAAAAACAACTTTCTTCAGTGACTACATCATATGTGCGTCTCGGCTGAAGACACATTCAACATTTAGCAGTAACCTGTAACCACAAAAATCGTAAATGCACTTCAGCGTGTAACTACGTGCACACTAATATGTAACACAGGTTAACATCCATCCGGGTTTTATCGGACATGTCCTCTGTTCCATGTGTGAGTGGGAAACTTTCTGTCCAGGCCCAGAATTTTATCAGTTATTAAAAGAGACTGGTAACGCTGAAGATGCGTATTAGGTTTCGATTCACAAAGTCAGTTGACAAGTAAGTGTTTATCCTGTTTATTACGTTGTGATCCTGTTGCAGCGTTTTAAGTGCTTATTTCTTCATGCATTACAAAAAATGTAACCCTCATTCAAAAACGGAAATCTTATTGGAAAGCTGAAAATTGGGAAAGAACTACTCAAGAGGAGGCATACAAGAAATACAAAAATTGACTGTCGCTTAAAAAAAAAGAAGAATACAAGAAATTATGTGCTGTATTTTTCATTTATTTTTCCTGATCTTTAATTATTTTATATGTTTCCTATTTAATTAAATGAGACCATTTTATAATAAACAAGAATAACGTATTGTTACGACGGTCTAGTGATCGTCGTATGGTACAGTGGAAAACAAAATATAAGACACCAATTAGGTCACTAATCACATCACAATTACATCACTAATCACAATTAGCTGTAATTATCACAATTAAACAGTTTGTAATCAACAAGATAGTCTCTTACGACAAATCAAATAAAAATTGTTTACATGCAATAAAAATGTCAACCAATATAAAACACAATTGTATTACAATTGCTCTGCACAATTAAAAAACACACAACACCCCGCCACAATACCTCGAACCGCCACAAGTGTGAATCGCCACTTAAACGCACTGTGTAATCGCCCGACAGTAACTGACTTGACCGTCTCTGAATGGCTGTATTTATACACCGCTGATTTCCAGAATAATCTGTCACTTTGGATGACTTGTTAAACAAACAGGCGCTCTCGAGAATCCACTAGAAACAGTGTTCTTGAACACACTGCGCTGACAGGTACGTACTGGTATAGACCAGATAGTTGACGCGTAATTGCTTTTTACCGCAAAGTGGCAGCATTATGTATGCACACACACGTTGGGGCGAGATACTTGTAGTACGTTCCGTATTACGTAACACTTTTTCCGCATTACGTAACAGTATTATATATTACATAATGTATTATATTACCAATAAGTGTCAATTATACAGTATTTATATTGTTGTTTAAAAATCTGTTGGTATTTAAATTTTGTGAAGTTCTATTTAAGGGTCTGTTTAAAAATAGATCTCTTAAACAAACAGTAATACTTTTAATTTTTTAGTAGCATTAATGACCTGATTTTTCTTTTTGCTTCAGATGTAGGCTACATGTTTCACGTCCAGGATTGTCCCAGTTTCTGAACTCAATTATAGTAGAAGTTCATATCAGTATTATAATACTACTCTCTTATCCCGTAGTAACTTAATGGTATAATATATTACGTTCCTGAAATAATAACGCATGGATATGATTTAATAACATAATGGTTTAATCTGTGTAACATAAATTCAAATTATTGGAAAATTCCATTCGATACATACGGTTGTCACAATCGATATTTATCTCAGGATTTAATAACTAAATAATTTTAATATATTTCGTGGGAATTCTTGTGGCTGCTACGAAAAGTTCCTTTACATGTTAATTAATAATAGAGAGTACCTTTACAAACAATATATTACTTATAATCTAAAAAATTACAAAAATTATATATTAAGTTTTGACGATATTCAATACGCTTCGTAAAAGCATGTAGGTTAGAGTAACGTCAACATCATGACTATTTGTCCGTCTCAGAAAATAATGTAGTTTATTAATGTGTACAATAAATGTTTTCCTTGTAATCACTGTTCGCTTAGATACTGAATTTGGTTGCACTTTAAAATGTTTACTAGTGATTAGTGTTAGTGTAAATTGTTATATTGTCTAGTGGTTGTTCCTTGTTGGATAAAAATATTGTCAAATTATACTTTACACATCTAGACGATATTCTGAAGGTTTTCTGGTTTATTCTGAATATTTTTTCTTGATTGTGTGTATTACTTGTTCATGAAAATTGTAGTGGAAGGATTATTATCTTCGATGATGGTCTTTCAGATCTTCTTTCACAAACGGGTTATCTATTTTTATATTTTTTTTAATTACATCTAGACACGCACTATTCAACCGTTTTCCCTCACAATTAACAATTAAGTGTTACTTCTTCTTTTTTAGTCACAGAACTCATACCAATTTCTTAAATTTTGATTGGTCATTTATGTACAGGTTAAATGTTATAGGATCAACACCCATTACCTACTTTATATTTTATAAATTACCCTTAATAGATAATTTTATTATTATACTCTAATGATACATGCAATGTTTATACAATTATTAATTAGATAATTATAAACAATTTGATACTAAACATGCCTCAGTTTATAACTGTAAAACCTTATTAATTTGAATTTCTATGATATGTGGTGGAACAATTTGTTATGGTTGATTGTAATTTTTACTTTGACTGCCTGAGATAAATATATTTACATAAATTAACTGGTGACATAAAATCTTATAACATACAACAAAACTCTTAATAATAATAATTGTTTTTGACAGTTTTAGTTTATTTATACTGCTAAACTATTGTCTGTATGATAAACTAAAATTCTGTCTAATAATAACAATAAAACACTTTTCATACAAAAATAATTAACACTGTTTAACAGTAGTCTGTGTCACTATTTATATTATGTCACTCATATAACTGTAAGGTTTGTGTCCCTTTTTCTATCCTTAAAATATGTCGATACAATTTTGTTAATACAATTTTAATTTATGATTAGGTACTCTTTATTGGGTTTGGTTGTTATTCAGGGTAAGTTGATTAGGCCTACTAGGTTTATTTATTTAACTTTTGTCTGTTTACTGCCCTATTCTACTGGGTTATTTCTGGGTTTCTTGATAATATTAAATAAGTCAAACCAACTAGGTTTCCTTTAATTTGCTTTCAATTATTATTTCTTGTTTCCTCTCTGGATCGGATTCCACTATTATTTACTATTCTTTTGTAACATTTTGTTTCGTTACAGTATATGTAATCCTAAATAATGCTACATTATTTTATGAATTTTATAGTGCATTGAGTATGCTTTCTACTACAGATTTTTCTAGGCAAGATACCGGCCACTGGTTTCCCATTGCCTTGCGAAGGTAGAGCGGGCGTTTGTCTAGCGAACCGCACGCTGCCCACTACGTCAAGGCCGCTCCCAACGTGACTCCTGTGACCTCATGCCTACCGAAATTGTTTCGGCACTACGCACACGCCTCACAGATGTTATGTTGTATGCTAATTCGGTAACGTTAAGTATGCGCATGTTTTACGCACACGATACCCGATATTAATTCATTTAAACAAATAAATAATGGGCACATAAATCAATTAAGCTAATAACTCGTGTCAAGTGCTCATTGTCCGCTGAGAGAGGCGGGCCTGTGTCACTCAATTTCGCCGGCCGTAAATCACTCTTTAATGTTTTCTGCAGATGCTTCGAATTGCGGAGGATTGCTCGCCCGAAAAAGTCGTCTCCAAAGTATTCGCTAACTTCGGTGACTTTACACGATTAGCGTATAACATAATCTTATGGAGTATCGTTTAAAATTTCTACAGTAATCCGCCATAATTACAGATCGGAGGACGTAAATGGCTGAGCCTAATTTGCAAAACAACTTTACGAAATTCAGATGCAATGTAATACACACAGTTAGTAGTAAGTACTGATAATAACATTAGGATGAGCATAAGAGAAAGGATACAAGCAGGATATAGAGCCTACTTTGCAAATATTAACATCTTTAAAAACAATCTTGTTACAAGAGGTATAAAACTTAAAGTACATTATTCTCTTGTACGACCAGTTGTTACATATGGATATGGGGTGTGGACTTTAACAAAGAACGGCAAAACTGCTTTAAAATCATTTGAGTGCAAAATTTATGGCCCAGTAAGAGAAGAAGGCAGTTGGAGAATAAGGCATTAACAATGAACTACAGGCTCCCCATGCATGGAAAAGACATAGTGAAATTCATCATATCACAGAGGTTGCGTTGGCTGGGACATGTGTAAAGAATGTCTGTGGAAAGAGAATGCCTAAAATAATGCTGAAGGGAGGATTATATACTACTAGACGGAGAGGCAGACCAAGGTTGAGATGGTTGGATGGCGTAACAGAAGATGTTGCTAGCATGGGAATTAGAGGGTACAGAGGAAGGCGGAGAACAGGGAAGCACGGAGGAGTATTATCGAGGAGGCTAACGCCCACCAAAGGCTGTAACGCCAGATAAGAAGAAGTAGTAGTAAGGACTAGATAGGTAAGGACTGACGCTCCCAGGTAAAGAGCACCAAACTCAGGCATGTTTAGGGACCCCGCACATGTTTTAAATACTCCTAATCGAAGTAAAGCGATCAACATTTTCGAATATCTGAGTATCAATTGTTGGGTTTTGTTGTCCATGACGTGCTGAGTATCACTAACGTCGGAACATTATCTGACGCGGCACATTAGTATTTTAGATAAAAATATAGATAAATATAGATAATGTGTGTGTGTGTTGGCTTGCCTCGATACTGCGGCATTAGCACAACCATTACGATTATGAGTCGCCCAACGAAACTAGTGTGCCACTTATTGTAAACACACACACGCATATTGTAAATATAGGCCTACACGTATGTGTGTGTGTGCGCGCGCGCGTTTCACATGTACTACAAAAAATTTTAACATGGTGCTGATAATATTGGACAAGGTAGTAGTCACAGATCGAGATGTAAAACTATCGCGTATCACCTCCGCACTTCTCTTTAGCGCGTAATTGGTAGTCTATCTTTAAAAGAGTACTTTGTCTTTGTATTTACATAAATTCCATCCCACTTTATCCAGACTTAGGACTCTTAGGAGTGGCAGATATGTCTGGCGTGGCTAAGTTTTTCTTTTACTTTTTATCTTTTATCATATTTTTTATCTTTTTATATTTACATTATTTATATTTTTATAACTAGTTTTACAACTATTTTCTTAATTTTGCTAAGTGGCTACAAAAAACTTGTCGATGTCGTTGCTTTTGTGTAGTCCTACTTACAGTAAGTATATGGACTTAATTATGTTTTGGTGCCGAAACTTAAACTGCTGGGTTTTCTAACTCCATTGTTGACACTGTTAATTATTATGTATGGCTGCGTTCGAAACACTTTCAGAACTCTGGTAATATGAATAACAGATGGATTTCGTATCGTAGAAATGATCACCGAATTCGGGAAGGGAACGATTGGCACACATTTGGGGCCTGTGATATTCCTTCTTCGGTCTACATGTTGGAAGGAATTCGCCATCCAAATAATGCTCCACTAATTAATCTGCAAACTCTGTATTTCTTTGGTCTACTGGATAATCATCACCACCACCACCACCACCACCACCACCACCACCATCATCATCATCATATCATCATCTTCAAGGATTAAACCAAGGATGGTTTGCTGCGGTCTCAAATAAGCAAAAATTAGAGCTGGTCACTCCAGCGCTTCCTGATTCCTCGGCTTATAGTTCCATAGTTGTTTACTTATTTGAGGCAATTTAATAGTGAATATGTCCCCTGGATATGTTACTAGCATATCGCAGGATAAGACGTATGGTGGGGTTGCCACCTTCAGGCTTAACAGCCAGCCCGATTTTCTGTCTGGGTGTTCTCCCATAAACTGGGTGTCTTACCAGACTAAAGAGACCATTTTTTCCCTGTTGAGATATCCATACGGATCTTTAATGTGGTGGTTTCTCCTTGCCTCCCACTTCCTACGTCGTTGACCAATGGAAGGTCATCCGTCTTTAGGGGCATTTCTCACCCCACGGGCAAGAGGGTGCCCTAACCTGTACTTGACAATGACGAGTAGAGGAGGGACAGCTTATACCGGCTGTCACTCGATCTCCAGTTAATCTGATGCCAAATACGTTACAACGCAGTCTGCGACATCTTTCGGATCCGAATACATGCTTCAACCAACTAACAATTTCACTCGGTTCATTGTATTATTCTTTGACAAGGCCAAGCTTTTGTTTTTTCCGATACTAAGTGTGTTCCATATGTATTACAAACAATGTTTACATGATGCTGATACCTTTGGACAAGGTAGTGATCACAGTGTATGATCGAGAGGTAAGACTATTGCTTACCATCCCTACACTTCTGTGTAGCGCGTAATTGGTATCTTCAAAAAATTACTATGTTTTCTTATTTACGTAACTTACTGTCTGTAATGACTGCTGTCTATTGTAGTGAACGATGGAGCCTCACAGAGAACCACAGTAATACAAGTATACAAAATGAAATTCATTACATGAGTGAAAGACTGTATGAGAAACTACCGGATTAAGAAATACTGCAGTAAAAAACAAAGAATTTCGCTACAATGTTTAAGACACTGAGCACCCCTCATCGCAACGATCAACCATTAAAAAGCGAGTTACACGCAAAACAATGATGTTTTCAATTCATTACTTACTTTACAGAGGTACAACTCGTATCACATTATGATAACTGGGCGAAGTTATGACTAACCTGGAAAAAAGAAAACCAATTAAGTGAAAGCATGTTCAGTGGCAGGGGAGCTCAAATAACATTATGCTCATTAGGATGACTTGTTGAAGTTATGTCTAACCTGGAATAAAGTAAAACAATTAAATCAAAGCAGGAGACGTCGTATCGTTACGGGGACAGACGTACGGTTAAGTAAACACTCGCACGCACAGGACTATAGCGGTATTCACTTTCTCCTTCTGCGTGTAACCTTCACCTCGCCTTAGTGGGCAGCAGGTAACTAACACTCACTGAAGTGGAGGATCGCAGCGCAGCTGGTCAAAATATTCAACGAGTAAATCTTGCCAACACAATGGTCGGCTTCCGTGAGAGATTCCTTCGTGACAGTGTCGACCCAGAGCTGCTGAGAGCCCTTGACCTACAGTTCTCACGACATCAGATACCGCAGAGAAAACATGTGTTTACTAATCTAGTTACAGGTTGTGATTCTATAGTTCTACGAAACACGACAGTCAGCTGTAGCCTATATTTGCCTTACAAAAAACACACGTTGCCTTTATTTAGTTTCAAAACGCTCTTCATCATGTCAGTGGAAAGGAATTACGGCAGAGGGGACGGAAGATAGGCCATACACGTTATCACTCAATAACAGTCAAGCAGAGTGTTTAGGAGAGAACGCCTAAAGCTGCCCATACACTATCAATATTATTGCACAATTGTGCAATAGTATTGACAGTGTATGGGTTAGATTGAAGGTCTAAAATGGGTTGCACGATATATTGTGTGAATTCAAAAATATTTGAAATATACTGCACAAACTGGAAAATACTGCGTAGTTTATGGGCGAGATTGCACTATATCGGCTCATTTCTCCCTCTTTGGTTAGCCAGTGCACATAGTCTCGCTCTCGCTATGTCGCTGTCGGAGGAAAGAAAGTTCATTTTTGGGGGTGATAGAAGTGTATCGGTCTCTACCTGCCTTATGGAACGTTAAAAGTGAAGATAGCAGTAATAGGACAAAAAAAAGAACAGTATAATGAGTTCCTAAAAAAGTATCATGAGAAATATCCTATGCAGATAAAAACGAACTGATTAAGAGAATTAATTCATTGCGAACAAACTTCAGAAAAGAGTTAAAAAGAATAAATGATTCAGAAAAATTGGGGCTGGAGAAGACGAAGTGGCAGAACCAACGTTATGGTACTATGGAGAAATGAAGTTCCTGGTTGATCAAGGCTGTACAATAATATTGCACTGTGTAGGGGCACCAGCCAATATTATTGTACAAAATATTATGCAGTGTATGGGCAGCTTTATACCTTGATAAAAGCGCAGTTTAACGTATTCTATTGGTAGATAGGGGTTTTTGTTTCTCCAGTACTTGTTCTGTATGCACATGTACGTTTGTGTGTCGTCCAGTCTCGTATTTCTCTACAGAAGGACTGTCATCGTCCTGAGTCAGGGGCCTCAGAATCCGGTCGTAAAAATAACCATGTTTTTAATTAACTTATCGCTGATTGTTACAATTCATCGGCTGAAAAGGTTTTTTGGAAACTAGAAGTTATAAAAAGTCTATTAAAAAATCTTATGGAACAAGACCGTCTGATTAGTCCTTTTAGTATAGACAACAATTAGTTCCTTTAGTATAGAGAACGAATCATTATTAAGAGAATTAGACTTTAGTGTTGTAATGATGACCTTTCATGCAAAACAAATACAGAAAGAAGTCCATTTAAATGTATTTATATAATTTCCATAGTGTATCTGTTTTAGTGTACTAACTGGATACTAAAGATTTTTTAAATATTGACACCCGTTGTTTTGTTTTACAACCTTAATATGGATTACATGTTCCTTAAATGTCCTCACGGTTTGGACATAAATAAGAAGATTATAATATAAATTTCATTATTCATTACCGTATAAATGTGTAAGAAAATGTTGTGACATAAGTATTTTTAATTTTTAAACATTCTGTGACTGAACTTATAGAAAGGAAGTGCCATACGGCCCTGAGTGTAGATGTGTGTGTGTGCGCGCGCGCACGGTAACGCGAATGGGGCATACAAAATTCGGTATACAGCTGTGCCCGCAATATGAAACAATATTCTAGAGATGACTGGTATAGCCCACTGTCGATTGCAAATTCATAGTTGCCCAAATACTCTAACTATAGTAACTACCATTACTCTAACTACCATTACTCTAACTGACGCTGGAAGATTCCAGTAACCTACCTCAGCTGTAGAACCCCTCACTATTTTGAACGAAATACGAGCTTTGTCTAAAAAGTAATAAAATTGAATTTTTTCACCAGGAAGTGGCAACACTGTGAGACCAACAATGCAACAGCTGATAGCATTGTTTGTGGTTTGTTTACATTCATACAAATTTTCAATTTCTTAACTTTAACAGATTTGGCTATGCCATAGTTTTTGTGTCTGTTTTGTCTCATGTCATAAAAATGGAGCTTAGTAATACTGAGCAGCGTTGTGTAATGAAATTTTGTGTCAAACTCCAAGACAGTGCAACAGAAACATTTAACAAGTTAAAACAAGCTTACGGAGATGAAGTCCCGGGCTCAGGATTTTAGGTGGCACAAAGCATTTTTGGATGGCCGTGAAACCGTGGAGGATGAACGCCGTTCTGGACGACCAAGCACAGTACGAACTGACGAAAATGTAATGAAAGTGAGAGATCTTGTCAAGTCTGATCGTCGTTTGACGGTGAGGATGATTGTTTATGAACTAAATTTAAATCTCCAGACAGTTCATGAAATGACGCGTGATTTGAACATGCTCAAAATCTGCGCAAAAATGGTTCCAAAAAATCTCACTCAGGAACAGAAGGACAACCGAAAAAATGTGTGACTTGACCTTCTTGAGCGCATTGAAAATGACACATATTTGATGAAAAGTGTCATAACAGGTGATGAATCGTGGATTTTTTAGTATGATCAAGAAACAAAACGGCAAAGTGAAGCGTGGCACACAAAAGACTCGCCACGCCCCAAAAAAAGCAAGAAAGAGCAAATCCAAGATCAAGTCAATGCTCATTACTTTTTTCGACATTCGAGGTATTGTGCATAAGGAATTTGTGCCTCAAGGACAGAAAGTCAATCAAACTTACTACCGTCAGGTTCTTGAGAGACTCAGAAAAGGGTCATTAGTGTCTGGACAGAGATTGTTGACTCTTGCATGCTTCATAACGATAACGCTCCATGTCACACCGCATTTCTGTGAACGAGTATTTGGCCAAAAAAGGCATTCCTGTGGTACCCAGCCCCCTTAGTCCCCTGATCTTAGGCCATGTGATTATTTCCTATTTCCAAAAATGAAAGGCCAACTCTGGTGCCACCATTTTGGAAGTGTGGAAAACATCCAAAAGATTTTGACGGACCAGCTAAAGGCATTAACAGTTGAAGACTTCCAGCACTGTTTCAATCAATGCGAACGTCTCCGTAAGTGTGTGGTTTCCCAAGGGAAATACTTTGAAGGAGATAAAATTGTTTTGTAGGTAATGCATCAATAAATAATTTTATACTATCAGTCACATTACTTTTTAGGCAAACATCGTACATTTAATATTATTCAAATTTCAATATTAGATAATTTTTCAATTATACGAAAACCTCGATTACCCTACGGTTTTTTGTTAGTGAAATAAAATTATAAACCCGACAATCACACAATAAAACTAATAACTATCAATTACTGCATTGATGTTTTAGCTATATTTATAACCATAATGGTAAAATGACAAGTAATTTATCCTAGCTTTTAGTGTAATGCATATTTCCATAGATATTTGCATCATATCATACGACATATGACATCAGATATACATCAACACTACTGTGAATAACAAACTTAAATTATCATGTACATAACAGTAGCTCTATGTTATAAATATCTTTTGTTTTATTGACATTATTAAAAAATATTATAGAGCTTAAATATTTATGTAAATAAACATTTTTGTTCTTGAAGAAATTAATATACTTAAAACAATTTTACCCATTCTACGTTTTGTTTATATTCTCAGTTTTTTAATATAATTCAAGTACCAAGTTGATGAAGACGTTCGGAAAAAACACTGAAGGTAGCGTGGGAGTTTTGTGATGTCAAAGAGACTAGAAACTAAGTGGTGTAGGAAGCATTGTCTTAAAAGAATTAACGTAGATACATTAACATACGATATCAGTAACTGAATATGAGTTTTACTCTTTGCATAGATGTGTTAATAGAATTTTTCAACGTCATTTTGTCTGCTACTTAGATAATAGTTCCACTGATCCACGTGTACTCGTGATAACATCGTAAACCCACATCACCACGTGTACATTCGCCTAGTGGTGGATTAATATAAGGGTCCCGTGTGGCCACAGGTCCACAGCAGTGGCGGCTCGTCCATAAAGTTTAATGGTTCAGTGAACCCCCTGAATAACTGAAATATCTTTAAGGATTTATTGAGAGAATTGTTTCATATTTAAATAACGAGATTTGTGAGATTAATCTTGTTGACTGAACAATAATCGATTCGCGTAATCTACTACTGCTTGAGGTGCAAAGCAGCTCTCAGCACCTCCTAGACTGTGTAGACAGCTTTGGAAGGGGAAATAATTATAGCAAAAATTACATTCAGCAGTCGCTAAACCCGAAATTAGCGACACAGACGAACAGTTACGAAGAGGGCGAACCGCCCCGACCGGGAATTTCGACATTTTCATAATATCGCCATTCGCCATTATTATGATTTTTACCACATGATTTGTCCGTTTACCTTCAGTATATTTAGTATGCAATGAAAATGTGTGCAGTGAAGTCTTACAATAAAATAAAATAGTGAAGTCTTCGTACTCTGAAAATAAAGTGTGTTTAATGTAGTCATCGAATAATTATAGTAACGTTAAGCTGACTGAACCGTGTATAACCTCAAAGTACTTATTGGTGTTTTGTGTGTGTTAAGTGTTCAGGTACTTATTATTTTTGTATTCAGTTCATTGATTTAGTAAAATGAATAGTGTTCAGTCTATTTAAAAAAAAATGTTTCTTCACTCTCTCTCTCGCTCTCTACTGAAGATAAATCCAAAATTAAGGAACTCGGTAGGCCGCTTCCCGATTTAAATATTAAACATAAACATTTAACTATCCTTTTAATTTAACTATATATTTTCAGAATAATTTACAAATAGCATAAACACAACCTAATATTAGGCCTACTTAAACTTGTCAACAGTGTTATTTGGAATGGAGTAATTGCTCTTATGTTGTAGAAACATTCAGACATTGAACCCCCAACTGTCAGAACCACAAGCCGCCACTGGTCCACAGTGATAACATTTTGGGGGCGGCGAAACGAGGGAAAAAGTGGTATATGTGTAACATTGTCATGGATTTACAGCCAACCAAATGAAGAAGATGTTTAAAAATACAATTTTCAAAAATAAATTTTCCATTTAATCTAAACAGCTAGTTATATTTCGAATATACACCCGTTGTTACTAGCCGATGATACCTAAATCGTTAATCGCAGAAAAAATACTTTGATATGCATCACCACAAGCCATCTTCCGTCTTTGCTAAACAGGGGCGGATTTCCGACTAGGCAGCTGACTAGGGCCGCAGCTCGTGGGGGGAGGGGGCACGGGAATGTTTGTGTGGAGAAATTAAATTATTTAATGCAGGAAATCAGGCTTCATTACATTTTCCTATGTTGTCCTTAATTTATTTTAAATGATCATGCATAAAGTTTCACAAAAGTATTCTAATGTACGGTGAATTTTAAATAAATCTTTGTCAAATACATTCACTGAAATAAAATATGAAAACAAAATCTCGAAGAGACGTGTGATACAGAACTGCTGAAAATGTGTTAAAATGAGATAATAAATTTTCCTGTTTAAAAAAAGGAGGGCCTCCGTGAATAAGCTCCCTGGGTCCGCAAAATGTCTAAATCCGCCACTCCTGCTAAACGCGTACTAAACTGCGGCTGGCGATTGGCGCTGACTACAGTACTTGTATGACTACGTTTTTGTTATTCAATCAAAATATATAGTATTTTATATATGCGTTAGGTAAAAAATATTTCTACTTTATACACTGAATGATATACTTTATATACGTCATATACGTCGTATATATACTTTATATACGATAACTTAATTTTCAGTGATAATATGATAATTTAAGGCACACTGAATTTCGATTAGGCATACATTTCTTACTTTGCTTTTCTGAAGGACCACCGTAAGATACTTCATACCTATACTTCGTTCAGAAGTTACATCACACAATGTGGAAGCTAGGGAAATTCATTGCGTACTATGAGGTTTTTGCTCGTATGTACTGCGCGACCCGAAAATTTACTCGTCCAAAAATTACAGTTAGAGAATTATAATATTTAAACTTACGTGTTGTCAAAACCGTTATTGTTCAACATGTTTTTTTAATTTTTTGACCATAAACAAAACTGTAAAAATATAAAACCAATAAATTGTATACTGCAACAATTTAGTGAACTTTATAACTTAACTCGTCGTATTTCCGTCGTTAGTTGATGTAAACGGCACATTTTTACTTCAATTTGTAGCTTAATTTATTTTTAAGGGAAAGGATCTTTTTCTGCATTTTTCATATATTTTAACAAAGAATTATTTATAACGTTTGGTTACGATTTTTTCGAATTACGATTTGAAAAATTTCGCTTGTGAGGAACTTTTTTGTTATCCTTATACCTAGTAAGCGAATGAAATGATGAGATTCTCTAAATTAAATTCTCTAAATTTAATTTTAATTCAAAATTTTCAAGTCTCTATCTTGATGTATTTAAAACATATATAAAAGTTTATTTTGGAGATTAATGCCAGCGCTCTATTTGTGTAACGCAAATGCCACTATTGTTTGGTGTGCATCGCAGACCTATTACATTACACTTCAATAATTAATTCGTTTCGGTAATAGCTACATTTTATTTCATATCGTGTACTTTATAATTACCGTAATCAGTGTTTCTTTAAACAGCCTAATTTAATTATTTTTATTACAGGCAAAAGTAAGTTACTCACCGGACTCAATTTATAATTTGTAGGCGTAGGACTACTCAGGGAACATTTATTTATTTTAATAGGGGCCTGAGGGGAAGTGGGCCAGGAGCGGCCACTTTAGCCTCTCCTTCTCAATTCCACTCTCACCTACTAGCGTTGGCCCCTTTTAAACGAAGCAACTCATCACCAAGCTGCGGTAACCAACCCCTGCGGAGGAATTGGTCGGTTAGCAAACTAGAGAAGGAGGTCCTGGTAGAGCTGCTCTGAGGTAACTGGAGTATAGGTCTGTCAGGATGGTGTGGGGCGACAGCAGGTCTCATATCAAGGGCAGCAGCGGCTGAGCTGCCTGGCAGCCAACGGTGGTGTCGACAATCCAAGTTAGCACGACTACTGCGGAGGTAGGCGTGAAGTTAGGCAGACTACTCCTAAGTCATGGTAAAGACAACTCCACATCTAGAAGTCTAGAGATAGAATACCACAAAATCAAGGTTCCCGGTCCTCCTCCTGGTAGGGGGTTCAGTGACGGGTTGACAACCCTTCCTCGTAAAAAGCTCAGTGTTGTGAAATCCAATTAGGGAGGCCAAGGCTATATTTTATGTATGTATTTTATTAAATCTTGTATCTTCCATATTTATGAGTGTTTTCCTTATTGAACTCTTTACATCTGCGAGTCCGTTCCTGTAACGACCGATCATATTGCCGATACTTCAGTCTCCGCGTCAGTTGCCAGTAGGTTATCAGAGTGTCGGCCTCGGTGTAGAGTTCCTGACTGAAGAAACGATGGGCAAATTGAGGGAAAATCTGACCAACAGTAGAGAGAAGTCATGAGAAATCCGTGACCGTCACGTGTGAACCGACCGTTAAGAGCAGGATTAGGTCCGCAAAATTCTTGTGCTGTGGCCCCTGCAACAAAACGTTGGAGGAGACCTCATCCTGTCCGATAGGATTCGATAGTAACACTGAACTAACAGTGACTGCTGACATTCTGTAAGTCTGGGAAACTGTGCACGGCTGCGCACGCGCGCGCGTTTGTGTCAACAAGCTTGGCGTCTGCGTGGGTTTTATATGTATACTTCTTACACGTTCTATACAATGAAAATCAGAGATAGGGGACAATAAACTAAGACATTTAATTGTGGATCACGACCTGAGTTAATACAGGAACGATACAGATTGTTGATAACACACACACACACACACACACACACACACACACACACACACACACACACACACACACACACACACACACACACACACAGAGTTCCGTATCACTATTGAATGTCGTTGATTACGGTTTTATAATCGTGTTAAAGTAATTCATAGCGATATTACAGGCTATTCAATTGTGTGTGTGTGTGTGTGTGTGTGTGTGTGTGTGTGTGTGTGTGTGTGTGTGTGTGTGTGTGTGTGTGTGTGTGTGTGTGTGTGTGTGTGTGTGTGTGTGTGTGTGTGTGTGTGTACTATGTGTGGGTGTATCTAGTATAAAACATAACAAAACAAAAAATACGGAGCGATTTTATTGAACTCGAGTTCCTCTATCTGGTCGACCTTCTTTCTCTCTCTCTCACACACACCTTTCTGTAATCGATACAGACAATTCTCCGGACGTGTAAAATATGCCGCTTTCTTGGGCATAAATCACAGTAATCCTTCAAGAGTTATCCGTTAGTATTAACTATCTTTATTTACGACTTGGACTGGGAACCGTTTCTTCTCTCTCACTCTCTCTCTCTCTCTCTCTCTCTCTCTCTCTCTCTCTCTCTCTCTCTGCTCCAAAGCCCAACCTTCCTTATTGGCGTTCATTTGTATGCATTTAAACCACTAACATCGAATGAATAAAATACTCTCTACGGAGATACGGCGTACTTTCGAAAACAATTCCGGCGATTATTTAAGGAAGTACGCGATTAACGCAAGGCAAATACTTTAAAACTTTTATTAACGTACCGCCATTAGACGTTATTACTCGTGTTCATAACATAGTAAACTCAGTGTTACAGTCGTGTAGTTTAAGTACTGTGACTGACTGTACATGTGAAAACTATTCATTGCTGGTTACGTGCATGAACACGACAGCTTAAACATTAGGCACTTCGATTAACAGTACAGACGTAATAAGACACGAACTCCATCAAGCCAGTATTGCAGTTGTATTGTAAGCAGTGAATTGGGCGCTGGTTGAATGTGTTATATTGAATACGAAGTATTTAAGAAAGGAAACTAAGACAACAATATATAGGCTAAAGCAATTATAAGATCAGTACTCAATTACAGGTGTGAACGTAGTTCAATGACGTTAAAAACTAGACAGATGAGCTATTCAAGAGATTTTAAGTGAAATAATCTACAGAAATTGTTAAGAGATAGTGTAACGTCAGGAGCGCATAATTAGGGACGAGTGGAAAATTAAATCTACAACCAATCGGGTAACGAACGAAGATCACAACGGAGACGAGGGACTTCAGGACGTTCCCCAACTTCAGGGACGGTATGGAGGCCATGCTCAGGATAAGAACTCTAATGGTGAGAGATGGGCGGATGGAACAACCGCGCGTGTGGTGATAGTACTCAAGACGGCTAGACTTAAACCATAAGACAGCAGTCCTGTCACATCACCCTTTGCGAAGTGCTGGTAACTCTTCCAGAGTAACAAATTACTCGAATTATTCATAGCCAAAGTAGCATATACTGTACGTACAGACACTTTGAAACAAGGGATGTACTATCACGTAGTAGATAGATCTACTATTGGTAGTAGGACGACCAAGAGCAAGATGGCGAGATGTACTGTGAAGACGGAACGGGCAATGTGCCCTCCGTGAAGTGAAGACGAAAAAGAAGACGTTCGGGCAATGAGCAGGAAAGTTACTGGAATGATACACTGATCGTACGGAGAACACCAGAATAACAAAAGGATTAGAAACAGTAAAGCTGTAAACCGTGTGGAATAAGGAGTTTAGGAAGTCCAAAATGAAGACGAAAAGACACGTTAGTACCACACTGGTGGATGAACATAACAACGCCACTGGCTAACGCGAAGAAGAAGCAGAAGAAGAAGAAGAAGAAGAAGAAGAAGAAGAAGGAGAAGAAGAAGGAGGAGGAGGAGGAGGAGAAGGAGAAGGAGAAGGAGGAATAGAAGAAGAAGAAGAAGAAGAAGAAGAAGAAGAAGAAGAAGAAGAAGAAGAAGA
The DNA here is from genome assembly GCA_034769895.1 of Magicicada septendecula. Classification (NCBI taxonomy): domain Eukaryota; kingdom Metazoa; phylum Arthropoda; class Insecta; order Hemiptera; family Cicadidae; genus Magicicada; species Magicicada septendecula. The sequence goes on from CM068368.1 coordinate 777,829,306, forward strand.
AGAAGAGACTATACGAGGGCTTAGTGGCCGGGAACCTTCATAGGCTACTCCTATACCAGACAGAGAGTGAAGACTACAGACGAAAACCATTGTATAACGAAAGAAAATCAGGGACAATGAACACGAGATAAATGTAAAATAGGAATGGTACAACGCATATAAGCATGTATACTTGCATGACGTCCTCGCCTCACTCCACCGCCTGAAGCCAGCTCGCTCGATCGCTTCCAGGAACTGAGGACGTTATGTTTTGTCTGTAACTATAAAGGACAATACTGAAATAAGAAGGAGAGAAAGGAATATGGTCACATACACAGATGCTAGACGTAAAGAAAATCAAGAAAATAATGTGGAATTGACAGAAACAGTATGTATTATTGAAGTGTGTGTGTGTGTGTGTGTGTGTAAAGTGTCGAATTAAACGTAAGAGTGTTTAGTACGGCTTGTTACTTTCTCTGGAGTAAATTTTTTCCACCGTAGACTACTAACGACCACAATCTTGGTAACATTCTACTTAGGCCTACATGTCACAAAAAGAGCGTGGAAACAATACGAGCCCAAGAAACTGAATCATGTCTAAATGACGCGATACGAGTGTAGGCCTATAACTAAAAATCATGTCACAAAAAAAAAGTCTAATACTGCTAAGACCCGAGATCAGAGATATACAACACAGATATTCAGAAAACCTACGCAGATAAATTTATTTAAAAAAAATAGAACATGTTGTTAAAAGTGAGTAAGTAAAGGTGGGAAAAAAGACAAAGAAATCAGACTTGGTCGTTAAACAATAGGCCTACTTTGTGTATTCGAATCCAAAAAACCTACATGAAATATAAGGGTGTATGGAAGTGTTACCAAAGTGATAGTAATATTAGCTACAACATGGATTTTGACGAGAAATCGACAAGTAAAATAAACATTTTTGTGCAAATATTTCATGCGATAATACATAGCATTCACATTAAACTGGGTTCGTGAATGACAAATAATGGTAAAAATTAAAAAATCACACATTGCGAAAATAAGGCATTTCAGTACAGTAGTGAAGCCAGAATCGCTATATGCAAGTGAATGTCTAGCACTGAATTATAATTTAGACAAACTAGAAATATTGGAAAGACGAATTATTAGGGAAATATTAGGCCCACGAAAAACTTCAGAAGGTTGGAAATTAAGAAGTAATGATGAAATATATCAAAGTATAGAAAATATAACAGAAACAATGAGAAAAAGAAGACTATTATTTTTTGGACATTTATATAGAATGGACGACAATAGGTTGACAAAGCAAATCTTCAAATATCTGTGGGGGAAGAAGTCAAGAAGGATTAAAGAAGTCCAAAAGGATTTAGAAAAAAAATAATATACATGCAGAAGAACCAATTGAAAGAGATATTTTTCGGGTAAAAGTGTTAAAAAATGGAAGGAGTCCAGGGTAGGAGTGAGAAAAACGCAGGTTCAAAGTAGACCGAAGACAGGAAGAAGAAACAGTGAAAAGATGGAAGAATACTGGAAGAAAAGAAAAGAACAAAGAGTAAAGAATTGAAAATGGCATGTGGTCCTTAGATGGCCGATACAAAAAAAAAAGGCAGTGACGTTATCATAAATTTGATCAATTATATGGCCTAGTTGTTATTATATATATATATATATGTACATTGTATTATTTTGGACACTCCACCATCGGTTTAAGCTTTACGGGCTATATTATTGGCTATATTTTTTACTTGAAACATTAATTATTACGTTGGTTCTGTAACCAGAAGGAACGATGTGTGTGTGTGTGTGTGTGTGTGTGTGTGTGTGTGATGGTTAACAGATATTCGGCGAAATTACTGTGTATAATAAAGCGTGTTCACAACTACGTTGCCAGCGAAGCTGTTTGAATTCCAGATTATGTTTTGGCAATGAGACGATCGCAGTGTACGGCACAATAATAAAAAGCTTCTGAGAATCAGCGCTACAAAAGACAGCGACCAGGTCTGCCGGCGCCTGCACTTGCTTCTGTCCCGCGCACGACACCTGTACCTGTCTCCTCCTCCTCCGCGCCTCTGTTAATCCATTAACCCAATATTTATTCAAGACACAGGCATGCCGTGCGTTCCATTACGTTTGTACGGAAAGACGGCTACAGAACTCCCGTGACATTTATGTTCTTGCAGTAACGGCACAACGAAGCCCGGGAATTGTAGCAATGGGCAGTCAGATTAAGAGTTTCTTTTGTGTGCCGTTAAATTAATTGAGTTAAGTGAAGAGCGTGAAGTGAGCTGTGCTTATTGACTTCTAATTTCACGTATTTTTGGAAATTATTAAAAGCGACTGTACGCGAGAGATGCGTTCTGCGACGACTAGCCCAACCAGAGTACACCGATTTCTCTTTAATAAAACTCGTTAGTAATAAAAATCATTAATAAATGATCATGTTATACAAATTTCCGTACTGTCCCAATAATCGTACCCGCACTCATATTCGATAAATATTCGTAAATGACTGAATGGCTGTGTAATAGGAAGCTCGTACCTGTTGGAGGGGACTGCCTGTTTACACTCAATTTTGCGGATGATCGGGTGGGGATCGCATAAGATGCTTTCGATTTCTAATTTATGCTTAAGATACTTTATAATGCCTATGAACAAAATGGGGTTACAGTGAATTTGGATATGACAGAGTACCTAGTAGCACATTAAAACGCGTAGTTTACGATTGTAATCTAGGATCAACATCAAGTGAAATAGGTACACGAATTCGAACATGATCAATCACAAAGGAAATATGAAAATACAAACACGAGCGAGCGGAATAAATTCGTAAAATTACGGTACGGCTAAATTCCATATGTTGGGCCAAACACATTTCGGCACTTCCCCCATTAACCGTACCTACACTCATTTTCGATGTTTCGATTATGTGATTATTGGCGTCGGTATGTAATGAATATCGCATATAATTTTAGTTAGATGAAAGAATTCGTTAAAATGTGTGTGTGTGTGTGTGTGTGTGTGTGTGTGTGTGTGTGTGTGTGTGTGTGTGTGTGTGTGTGTGTGTGTGTGTGTGTGTGTGTGTGTGTGTGTGTGTGTGTGTGTGTGTTATAAAATAGTTTGTTGACGATTGCAATCGTTTTCCTTTGTAATTTTTTTACGGGAAATGTTTCTATCACTAATGAAACACCGATGTGTGCCCGTGACGCCAAAAGTTGATGTTGAGTTAACACGTAAATTGAAATTACACATGAAAACCAACACGCCTTTAATGTAAGACTTGCTTTTTTGTGAAAACCACGTAAAAAACAAACTCGAAGTAAACTTGTCTATTACCATACATGTGTCGCTTTTTCTGGCTGAACTCGCTTTCCAATAATACTCGGCTTTTGTGCAGATCACTGGAAAAGAAACCATCTCAAAGTAAGGCGGGATGCTATAGGCTACATGTCTCCCATTTTTTTGTTTCGCACAAAATTCGCTTCCATTGAAGTTCTCGAGTTTTACTGAATAACGTAAAAGAATATAGGCCACCTAACGAATAACCATGAATCATGTTTTTTTTTTATTTCAATTTTACTATTCAGAAATAATTGTATTTTTCACTGTATATTTTCTGTTGTTGTTTTGGTTATAGAACATAACGTTGTTTATTTTATATGTTACTCTGTTATAAACATTTATATACACATTAAACGTCATGTTTTTATCCAACCATGGCTTTTATTTCTTTAAACAGTAAACTAAAAACTAAAAAAAAAACCCAAAAACCATTTTACCTAACCTCACAAACCAAAAATTACGTATTTTCGCTTACATTAAGAAATGGAATAATTTATAATTAGTACACTTCTTCTTCTTCACATCGTGGTATATCGATACAATCGCATAATCGAAATATCGAAAATGTACTGCGGGTTTGGATATTGGGAGTGTACAAAAAATTTTAAACAAACAGTGCCTGTAGTGATCTATAATCGGCTCTACTGACGGTGATAAGGTGCGGTCGATGAATACTAATTGTGGGGACACAGCGGCAACGTGGACTGAAAACGATAATCTCATCTTACTACCGGTGCGATCTTATTTGTGGAAAGTGTCAGTGTCGGGAAGTGCTGTGCATCTGAGGACACACTATTACATCAAAGGCTTCCGATTGTCATCCTTCTAGCTGAGACAGTATTATTGTACCTTTATAATGGTAAGCTATATTATGTAACCCGTAAATTTAAGAATAGACTACGTTGAAACTATACTTAATTTTGTAAATGTAAAAATAAGAACCTGAAGGTTGACATACACATTTCACTCAACATCACAAATTCACAAAATCATTTTTCTACTATTCTTATTTATACAACAAGATAAATAAGTAAGATAATAATTCCATAAATTATTATATTAATAATACGAAATACATGAGAATTAATACGTTGAATAAGAAAATAAATATTCTTATTTATTTTTTCCATAAATAGCCTTACATCTTGCGTAAAGGTTATTCTTAGCCAGTTAAATTCTTACTTATTCATAACCATCATCATCTTCACGGATTAAACCCAGGATAGTTTGTTCCGGTCTCAAATAGGCAAAGATTAGAGCTGGTCACTCCAGCGCTTTCTCGGACGTCCCATACCTCTCCGTCCCCTCGGCTTATAGTTCCAGAGTTGTTTGCGGATGCGGCAGTCATCTATTCGGCAAAGATGTTCCCACCAATTCATCCGATACTGGGCGATCCTGTCGAGTATACTTATGATATCCAGTTCCTGCCGTATATCTGTGTTTCTTCTACGATCATGGAGAGTATACCCTGCCACGTGGCTGAGAAATCTCATTTCAGCCGCTTGGATGCGACTGGCCTGGCCTGGCCTTTCGTTAAAGTCCAATTCTCAGACCCATAAAGAAGTGTGGCAAGAGCCATCACCTTGTAGAATTTTAGCTGTGTTTCTTTACTTGCTGACTTAAGGGTTCACCTAATGGTCCCGCACATAAGGTTGAACTTACGCAACTTATTCACAACGTCGTTATTTATTATTTATTATCGTTATTATTATTATCTATGTATTATTCCTTATATATATTTTCTTACTTCTTATTTAAATAAATAAATATATGAGAATAACCTTCCTACGCAAGATTGTGAACAAAATCTCTTTAAGAATTTCTGTACAAATAAACTAACAGTACGGATATTCTAAGGGCGAAAGGATATAAAATTTAATTAAACATTGCAATAAAAAAACCTTATTAAGTTAGCCTATATAATGTGGCATGTATTACAGTAATGTGTTTAAAGAAACATATGTTTTGTAGCTGAATAAGAAACGAATTTTATCGAACTCCTCCATAGCTCGAGCTCTGACTATATTGCCCTGTAATATATCTGCAGGCCATATTGGCTGACAACGTCCATCCAACGTTCTACGTATTTTTGCCGTCTTTTCATCATTCTTTTCATCTGCCTTCTTCTTCTTCTTCCTTTCTGATCCTGAGCCCGTAGATTACTTGGCAGTTATTGTGTGTATGTATCAAGTCTGTGCTTTCGGATTCACGTCTTCACAGGAATTGGAGTTTACAGATTTTATAAAAAAAATTCATGCAATTTTTCCTTACGTGTATTTGGAAAAATTATGCCTTGATTCGTCTATATCTGTAGCTGTAGTGCCCCCAGTCTATATCTGTATCTTCTCTGAGAATTCAAAGAACACGACTATAACAGTCGGATATAACACGACTAGGCCAACGTTTTCTTCAGTCTATAGTACATTTCATGATTGTACTTTTTTGGTATAGCTTTCAGGTTGTTCAGCGATATTTTTACGTCTTCAACAGTCACATTGTCTTTTTGTGGTACTTTTAATTTTCGGGAAGAGAAAATATCGCACTGAGACATATCAGGCAAGTATGGCGGTTGCAGTGTCATTACAATAATAAGTTATTTTTTTACAAGAATTTTTTCTCCAAAATTTTGAACAAACTATTACGTGCAACGATCCTGGTGCGTTATCGGGGTACAATTTCCATGAATTATTCTGGCCGTTTTCTACGAGTGGCTTCACAGGAGTGGCGTAAAATGGTCAAATGATCAGATAGTAGTCTTTATTTACCGTTGAACCTAGTGGTAAAATTCACTGAAATGAAAACCACAGACTTCATCCGACTGCGAAAGCTCTTCAACTCATTCGCGACAGCCTTTGAAGCTTTGTATCGTTTCTAAACAGCTAGTTCAGAATAGCGGGCTCGCCAGAAGGTTTCTGCAACACTTTCACAACAATAGAGCAGTTTATCCCATTCTTTACACAAAATTTAATCCACCTTATTCAATCTCGTATCGTGAAATGTTAAAATACTCGACTAAACCACCAAACACAACTTACTCAATTAGCTATCAAATCTAAACTATGCATCCAATAGGATTAAACGTTTAGACCACGTTTTTACCAACGTGACGTAAAATTAATTTTTTAATCAGACACTTACAGCGGGGGAAATTAAAAAATTCCGCGAATTTTTGTATCAAATCTCGTACTTCATTTATTACTTTATGTATATTCCGGAGCCTTTGTCTGCCTGTGTACCGGTTCCCCTCCCTGTAACCTTCAATTCTTGTTTTGCAAATGCCTTTGTGTTGTTAACAATTGGCAACAATATGGCCAACAGGCTCGTCTCCTTGCATTGCATCATACTTATCTTCCTTCACCTACTCTGTCGAGAATGAAATTGCTGATCTTGCCGTCGATCCACAGTATTTTCAATAACATCCGGTGGCTCTAACCTCGTCTTTTCTTCTGCCACTGTTGTCCAACGTACGGTGCTATGACATGGGAATCTTTCTTCTTGTTTACAAGTTTATTTTTCAGCAGTCAGCGATATGAAGATAATTTATTCGACAATTGGCTTTCGTCTGTCAATTTCTATTCAAATTGCTCCGCTTTACTTAGTGATTTTCTGTTTCCCCGCATGCCTAAGTGGGGAGTTCACAAACTTCTATCTTTCCATTCGGTAATACGTCCACGTTAGCTTTTCCATCCTTGCTGCAGGATGTAACTTTTGATTTTCTGATGTAGGCCTACAATTTTAAATTATTTTCTCTGCTGAGTACCCCTTCTGTTACTTGTAACCGTTTATGTAACACGATGCGACGAATGATGTCCTCATGATTTTGTCTCTACCGTGATTATATCCTCTTATACTAATTTCTGAGTTTCTTATTTTACCCAATCTTGTAAGACCGGTAATCTTCTTCTCCGGTAAATATTTCCACTGCTTTCAGTACCCCAAGTTTTTATGTGTAATCTTCTATAATTCTAACATGTAACGATGATTTCCACTAAACGATTATGTTAAGGCGACTTTTAAGTTTTCTACTACTATACTTTATAGAGATCGTGTTGCCTAAGGACTGGACTAGTAAACAAGAGATCATGAGTTCAGCAGCCATAGCGAACGAAGTTATTTGTAGAAAAGAAAAGGAACTTTGTGCAGCATAACGAGGAAGAGACTGGTGAAATGTTCTACACGAACTGGTTTCTTCATGCATTACAAACATGAACAATAAGGAAAAGGATAATGATAGAATTGTAACCCTGAAAATGTGGATTATGAATAGGTTGGAAAGAATAAAGTAAATGGATAAAATAATGAAGTTGTGCTCAAACGAATAAGGAAGGTTATAAGTAGCGGGTTATACGGGTTATAAGTAGCAGAAAAGGAATTTGTATCGACATGTCCTAAGGGCAAATGGACTTTTTTGCAGAAAAGTGATGGGAAAAAAAAGCTAGTAGAATGATATACCGATGATGATGATGATGATGATGATGGCTTTGCGCGTTCATTGAGCGCACGTTGTTCGTCATTAACAAATAGTCGCACATACAGATAGTAACCCAACAAATTACTACCTGGCTCCAGTCGAGCTATTACTTTTTACGATCCTCTCCTACAAAATTTCGTTAAAAAGAAGAGACAGACAAAGAGGGAGCAGCCGCTGTAAAACGTACGTAACGGGATCATGACGATGGCCCACGTACGAAATACATTTAGTGAATCTAACTGACCACGTGCGGCGGTGATTTTTCTTCTTTATGAAGAGATTTTTCCGAAAACAAGAACGCGTTACGTTAAGCCGGTGCGTACTACAGAAGCGGTGTCTATAGGACGGACGTGACTGTCCTTGGATCTGTTGCAGATAAGAATGTTGTACCTACACTCACAACACTCCTTTGTATTCGCAAAATTTCCGCTGTTTCGTTGACTAGTTTACCTGTAACTCCACTATTTAATTTCCTGCTGAAATTAAGTCCAGCTTGAATTTATTCAGGTTTACTGATAAGTCTTGAAAATAATCGACGTTCTTTATTAAATGCCGAATCGATAACTCTTAGGGTGATTAAATGAAATCCAAAAGTCATTATTTTTATGATTTTAAATTTGGCTAATATTGTTAAACTACAAAGATTGAGATGAACCAGTCACGTAGTAAAAATGGAAGAACAATGAAAATTGAAGAGAGCACAACAGGGCAAATAGATTGAAACACCCGAGAGACCGACCAAGGAAATCTGTAGCGAAGGAAATTGCAGACGATGAAGAGAACTGCGAATAAGGAATTGGAAGACAGCAGCGGTTGAAAGAGACGAGTGGAAGCAGAAATTTAAGTAGTCCACGACACCAACTTTGGTCTACAGCGCTATAGTAGTAATAATATTATTAATCTTGAATCAAATTCCAATGAAAGACAAAGCTTCGAGGAGGAAATTGGGTAAACAACATTATGTTCTATAATTAATGTGTTGTAGCCTACTTAAATGGTGTACTTGGATAAACTGTAAGAGACAAGCTGATGAAGAAAATGACGGCGATGATGACAAGACGATGACGAAGAAGAAGAGACAAGGTGATGACGGCTACGACGATGACGACGACGACGGCGATGATGATGATGATGATGGTGGTGGTGGTGATCAGAAGAAATAAATTCCGAATTTTCGAGAGATCTCTTTTTCTTAATCTAAAGGCCAGGCCTTGTCGTTGCAACTGGCAGCTCATGGCCTACACCTTTCTGCCTTCTAGTTTCCACCACCAACACCATCCATACAAACCTGTAAATACGCGTAGTTGTTCCTTAGCCAGTCCCTTCCTCCATCTTTTCTATAATTTTCCTTGAAATGTTAAAAATAAATCTACTGCGTATCGACCAGGGCTTAAAAATTTTATCTTTCTCTTTTCCAATACTTTTGTTTTCTTAACGCACTCTGACTTCCTTTAAAATTACAACGAAATTTGAATAGTAAACTTATTTTTTTGTACTATCCAGTTGGTCTTTATTATATTTCTTCAACTCGATCACCTGCAATCGGGTTTTCACCTTCCTTCCCAAGGTACAGGTTACATTTCCTTAAAACAAGATATTCCAAAGAAAAGTGTTGTTTTTCGAAAGCCTTGTCTAACATCCAAGTGCATATCACCATTGTGAACAAATTGCTTTCATTCTGAAAACTTTCCTTATAAAGTGCTATTTTTTTTATTTTTTATTTTTTAAATCCAATTAGAAAAGCGTGGCCAAGAGCGTGACCGAAGAGCGAACAAAGCAAAATGATTTGAAGAACATGTAAAAATTATTAATGACACTTATATTAACTAACGTAAGTTTTAGTACTGTTCACAAGAATCACAAAACAAAAACACAAAGAACACACTGTGCTTCTATTGTCACAGAATCGATTTTTCGGCGTCTTAGAAAAAAAGAAAAAGAAGGAATAACGAAGAAGAAATTATTGCTTTTCTAAATTTCTAAATCAATTCGTATAAAACCGACTTAAATCAACATTTATAAGGAAGAAATTAAGAGACTTATATCAAGGATCCAATAATCAAGGCGGTAGTCATGAAGAAATTAAAACATATTTAAAACGGAAAGCCAAAGTGAATTGGAGCAGAGGAAGTGGAGGAATACGACTGCTGCACTCAATTCTATGCAACAAAACTGTTACGAATGATGTAAATGGAAAACTTATATGACAGAAGTAGCGAACATTCACTCTATGCGGCAAACGCGTGGAAGGTCTCCAGAGAAAATGAGCAGCAACTAAAAACGATGGAGATGGACTTTTTTAGGAGGAGCAGTAGTTGTATAAAAAGGACAGACAGGGTTTTAAATGAAGGGATTAGAGAGAAAATTTGGATAATGATAAATATTCTGGACACAACTATAGTTGACCGCTGACATTTGAATCAGTGTGGTCACCTAAGAAGGATACCATATGACAGATGACCAACTAAATTACGCTACTGGGCACAGACCCAACGAAGAAGGAGGGGTAGATTCTGATTCTACTGGTACGATAGGGAGAGTCAAGCAATGTGCCAAACAGATACTTGCAAAAGGCTGGATAAGAAGACAGACGCTTGGATGGGAAAGACAGAGACATAGCATACGTGGAACCACGGGGGAGATCTACACCCCTAAATGATGACTTCTGATGAAATTTTTGTAAATAAAACGTTCAGTGAACAAGAAACAAGAAGGCATCAAAATATAAAAGTCAACATGAGCTGTAATTACTGTCACCGAGCAATCGTTACCGAGCCTATTATTTGTAGACAGTAAAACTGCTCAATTGTTTGGAAAATTAGGTCAGCCCACAATTCGACTGTTGAAGCGCTTTAAAATATCTTGCCACCGTTATGTGTTTTGACGATAAGAGTGAGACCAAACCGTTAGCAGCGCAAAAAGTTCATACCATGTTATGTATGTTCATGGTTTTACTGCAAAATCACTTTAAACTATAACTGTACTTTGCCATTTTTGTTTGATGCACACCGTAAATCTAGCGTCTTATTTTAAACTGTAAATGAATATTATTAAGATAACGATGACTGACAAACACGTATATCATTTTATTCTACTTGTACGTCAAAAAAAAAAATATTGTGTTGATAATGACAAATTGTATTTGTATTACTCGTTACTTACAATTATAGTTTAGGCCTTTAAAGAACGGCCCAACTTTAGATAATTCCTAATCAACTCTCCCCCTCCCAAATTGCTTACTGGATCCGCCCTTGTATAGTAGTAGTAAAAAATCAAATGTGTAGTGTTAGAACAACAAGAGGAATCTCCTCACTCAGTGTATAATTCAGCGTGAGACGAAGCAGGGAGGCAGGAACAGGCATGTCGTGGCAGGACGGGGTAATATATAACTAAACATAATCATTTGGGTCAGTGTTGTCGCGCTGTGAGCAATCCAATAAATCAAGCTAAGCTAGTGCTATGAGATTTACGGCCGCTAATCGACTCATTACGACCTATCCACATGTACTACTCTACAACCCACAATCAGCTGTTGTCATTGTTGTTATAATTACAGTTATCTATCTGTTTTAATCAACCGTTATTAACAAAAACTCAACATAGCGTTGTTGTATCTTACTGCAGGTTTTTCTGTCTATATCTTCTATAGACAGTTATAATCGGCGTGTTAATTTTTTTTCTTTTTACCGTACGCGAATCGATTACACGCTTGTTACTTGCTTGTCGAGTGTTTAAACGTTCTTTCTCAAAGTAACGTCCTTAGTCCTTAGAATATAAAAAGCGATTGGCTGTCCTGTGCACACACGCGCGCGCGCGCAGTTGAACTTCCAAATAACGAACTTACAAGTAGCGAAATAGTGATGCACAAGCAAGGGGAGCAATTTTTAAGAAAATATTTTTTCTTGCTACACAAACGAGTCCCTGGAAACCAGGAAGAAATTCATAAAATGTTTCATTTCGAACATGGGCACATACCGTTCAAAATCATAGATCATTAGGAAATCGGAGGGAAAGGAGCTAGCTCGAAACTTTTGAAATGTGGTGCTGAAGAAAGGCTTTAAGAATACTGTGAACAGAAAGAATGTCTAATGATGAGGTTTTGAATAGAATGGCTGCAGACAGGATTCTGATTAAAGCCATTGCGGAAAGAAGACGCATTATAGTTGGTCACGTGCTACGGCATTCAAACTATCTCACCAAACTTATCGAAGGAATCGCTGAGGAGCGTAGTGGGAGGGGAAGGTCCAGACTGGAGTATACGGATGAGATAAAAGGTGGAAGAAGGTATGTGGTGGTGAAGAGAATGTATTCGGAAGGGAAGACATTTGAAGGCGACCAGCCGCGGAGTTGTAGAAGAAGAAGAAGAAGAAGAAGAAGAAAATATTTTCTGTGCACCGTAAAATTTAAGGAAAAATCAAAATTTAATTGAGTCCTCTTAGCGAAATTCAAACTTCTAAATAATGACACTGGGATAAATTTCCATATTTAGTTTTTGCAGTAACAGTAATAAAATCAATCTCTTCCGATTCCCGCTTGGCTGACAGTAGGCTATTCTAGAAATTGAGTAAGTTATATAAAGTGGTAATAAAATGTGAAGGTTTTTGCTGTCTTTCTTTCATAGAAAGGTAATTTTGTTCAGAAACTGTTCCGGATAACAGTTTTGTGTTAGGTAAGTTAATTTATGTCAAACTTAAGTACCGCATTGTAAAATGTTACCTACTACTCTATAATCAACTAGAGAGTGTTACTAGTGTTCAAGGTTCTCAGCATAATACATAGATAGGGTAATTCGATTAGTTTATCTGAAATAAAATAATTTAAATAGGTATAAAGAGTAAAATAATACGTTGGACAAAAGAACTGGCAAAAGAGTGGTGACTGGCGCGGTCCGCCCCGGCCATTTGAGGGGGGGGGGCGTAATGGTTCCAACAGATTTTCACTAGAATCCTTCGCCTCCATGTTGTACCCTGTAACTGAAAATTTTCCTTTCTCTTCGAATTGAGAATGGTTTACTTATAACGAGGAAACGACTTCGAATTGGCCCTTGAAAAAAATGGGGACCCTACGCTTGGGAAGGCAGGATTTGCTCGCTCGCAACGGGTCGATGCACTTTCGCCAGCCCAGTAAGAGTCCCGAGAGGCTGCCATGTGGCACTGCAAAGGCATGGGAGAGACCTGATGGAAAGGAGACGCCTACAAAAGGTGGCGCTAGGCACACCTAAAGCAAGCGCCACGCCCGATCCATCTGTTGTCATGTAGCGGCATGTATATGTAAAGGATGACAGATGAAACTTCGAAAGATCGGAGGGGACTGGGGAGAAGATAACTCAGATACCTTATGAGGGGTCATCGAGCAAGGCTCGGGAGCGTTTGTGTTTGATGGGTGGAGGACCTTCTTCCGAACTAAGACGGCGGAGGCGGGGAAAGGACGAATTGGAGTCACGGTTGAAGAGTTTGAAATCTTTCCGTAGTACATATGTAAAACCTAAGACCGAACACGACGTTCAGAATGCAGGCGCCATTTACAAGAACCCCATATCAACTTCCGGTGAACATAGCCTCTACTTGTGAAATTTGGATATATAACCCTTATTTAACCCTTATATTTCCACAAAATCATCTTGTCTTTAAAAGAAGCGAGTAGCAAATAATAAGGTCTTTTTGCTTTATTTTTATGGTCCCATAAAAATCTACCTCTCCGCCAATACAACTCCAGAACACCACCTGCCTGGAATCCTGACTGCTCATCCCTGGTTATCATTTATTATCACCACGTTTACGCATTACAATAGTAGTGCTGAATGGAGCCGATCATTCCACTGTAACACACACACGCGCGGGCGCGCTGAGTGTACCAATGCACACGATACCAATAGCTAACTTTACGCTACCCCACCGAGCAAACAAAGTGGAATTGATTTGTGGATTGAGACCGAAAGTCATTGTTTTCGTCAAGGGACTTTGCTACAACTGAACAAAATCAAATGTTGCGGTGGGCCCAACTACGTAGTTTTGAACGAACAGACAATGCACGCATTGTCAAACGCTAGCACCGTGGACCGAGGGATAGAAGTACTTAGTAAATGTCTCAACGGCGCTGTATTGCTACAAACCACGTGGCTGACTGTTCTGTTAATTAAGTGTGAGACTCGTTGGTTCTTTAATAAACATGTGATGAGCACACTTGTTGATTCGTAAGGTCAAGTACCGCGACTACGTAAGATTTCAGTCACGGAGCGTAACATAAAAGTAAGAATAAAAAAGAGCATATCGTACAGAAACTATCGCAGCCATATGTTGTGTCATCTGGTTCCACGAGTGCTATGTCGGAACAAAAACGGATTTCTACGAAATAATAGATATGGCATTGGTGTATACGGACCAAATGAATACCGGGATTCTCTCTCTTCATCTTCGTTCCAAACATCGAATTGGATATTCATAATCTCTTTCTAAAAATTTAAATTATTTACAATTGCACATAAACATAAACATAACATCTAACCTTCAGAGTTGCAAAACGCACCCATGAAATATTTCAAACGAAATATATTTCATATTAGATAAAATCAGAATCATAAAATTTTTCGTATGTATGATAATTTCTACGCTAAATTAATTCTGTGAAATTATTAAAGGTACCGAGCTCGTATTTTAAATAAAATTCCTTTTAAATAAAATTGATTTTAATATTTTTTAATTCATTCATTTATATCTGATGAATAAGGAGAGCTCTAAGAAGGAAAGTACGACTTATTTAAACATTACAATGTGTCACAAACTCTTTTCATCATTTTGATGGATCTCGTCAATCGAGCCAACACACTGCCGCAAGTATCTGAACAAGACATGCCTTCTGTGTCTTACGTAAGGAATCTGCAACCGATCCCCGAGACACCTATCTCAATAAGGCCGTCAATACTCTTATACATAAATAACACATCTAGTAGTACTCTTCTATTTTTAAGAGTCATAATGCCCCAATGTTCACAATTGGCCTCATATGACGAAAAATGCTGACCGATGCCACGATATGGTAGACAAGAAAAAACTCGTTTTTGGACTGCCTTAATCTTCTGATCGGTGTCGTCTAAAATCACGTAACATTATTACAGAATCGATCGGACAATGATCTGGTATAGCCACAGGACGGTATCAGCTGACTGGAAATGACGGTTCACCCACAGAAGCAGTGCTAACTCGCTCCTTGCTTTAGACGTTATTATATCTACATAATGGTGATAATAATAAATTGTTATTATTAATATTTATATTATTATAATATTATTTGTATATATATATTATATCATTAATTATTAATATTAATTACCGGTGTAATAGGAATCTGTTGTGGGGAATTTACTTAAAACAAGATAGCCCATACATTTAATTCGAGTATCAGAAACTTACATGACCAAGAAGTTATTTAAAATAAATACTGAAAGAGAAAAGATGGAGCCAGTATTGGCTAATATTGGTCATCTACCCTGTTTAATATGTATTTGGGCTTTACTATCAGGCAGCGCAAAATTGTGGTCAACAACGGAAATAAAGTTACATTCTGGAAACAGATGTATAAATACTTTATTGTTCACTGTTCATCAGATAATACTTCACGTAAGTGAGGACACATTGCAACGATCTATTCACCGATTGAACCACTGTGTAGGACATGCAATTCTATAATATCTCATAAGAAGACTTAAAAGTAAAACAAAACCAGATGGAAAAATTAAATTATATAAAGTAATGACGGTACCTGTTCTTACCAACGTCAGTGATACCTGGGTGACAAAAGGGAAAGAAGAGTGGCTGTACAAGCAGCTGAAATGAAGTTTTTAAGGTGAGTGAAAGGTTACCGGCTAGGAAACTGGAATAGCAATGAAGATGTTTACTGTGAATAACAGTATGGAGGAAAGTAGACGACAGTTGACGGAACATATTTACAGACCGGAAGATTGGAGCAGTGGACTACAAACTGGTTAGGAGAAGATCTGTGAGAAGCCCCATACAGAGATGGTTGTCGAGAAGAAGGAACAGCCGTGAAGTGAAAACGTCGACGACGACGATGATTATGACAATGATGATGATGACGATTATATTATATTATATTTCATTAATTATAAACAATATTTTGTGTTCTGAACAAGAATATTTTTTTTGTATTATTTATTTATTAAAATGTTTTGATAGTTTATTATGCATTACTGTCATCTTGATGACGTTTTGTTTATTTATTAATGACATTCATGTAATTACTGACAGTAGGCCTAATCTATAATAAACTGTTGAAACATTGTAATAAATAAATAATAAAAATATATTATTGTTCAAAATATAATATTTTATTTATTATTAATATTAAATAACAAGAATGATGTGAGCAATTACTAATATTTTATATTATACATTATTATTATTATTTTTTCGGTAAAAGGTTTGTGAGGATCGGTCAAAAATATAACACAAATTTTAACTATTTCGACGTTTCGACAATGTTTATTGTCATCATCAGAACCTGTGTATGAATACAAAAGTAATGTCAAACACAACAGAACAATTATTTGAGTGAACGTGTTTGTGTATGTGAGTGTGTGTGCGTACAGGCGTGTGCGTGCGTATGTATGTAACATTGTATATGTGAAGAAGTTGAGATAGTTTGTTTACATCTTTAAATGTTTTCTTTAAGATTATAATATCACAGACTTAATTTATACACTATTACAATTTAAATTACACATAATGTAATGGTATTTTCTAATTAATTCTAAAAGAATAATCAACAATTAGATATTAGAATTGGTACAGAAAGCGTTTATACATATACCAATCAACATATAGCATAGTAAAATATATTATAGCTAAATACAGATTAAGGGATGTTAAATTATGTAATTATTAAAAGTTATTTTTATCATGTTTCGCTCACTACTGGTATTAAAAACGATCATTAATTTAGAAAATTCTAAATTACACAATAACTGTAGAACTTTACGAACTTACATCAGATAATTTACATAATGTTACAAACACAAGTTTATGGTAAATCTATCTATCAAGTGAAACTGGAAACTTCTTATATTGTAAATTTATGTTACATAAATCACACCCTCTCTCTCAACCATTCTCCCTCTACCCCTCATTATATCGCTCCCTCTCACTCTCACTTGCACTCGCTCTCTCATTCTCTCTCCCTTACACTCACTCCCCCCTCTCTCTCACTCACTATATCCCCCACTTATCTCTTTCCACAATGGCACTCTAAAACTCTTACCATCTCTATTAACACTATAACCATCAGATAACAGTACAGATTTAGCATCTTACATTAAACAGTTACTAACTATTACACACACAACATTATAGATAACCGATCTATTATATGAAAATGATTATTACTTAATATTTATATTATTGTGCAATGTTATTTACCTAGAACTTGGTCTATACAGAGTACCATAGTCTCATGTAGTTTATGTGTATGCCGGTAGTCATAATCTCTTTCATTCTCTCTTCCTCTCTATCTGCCTCTGTCCTTTCTCTCACTCTCTGTCTGTCTGTCTGTCTCTCTCTCTTCTCTCTCTTTTTCTTTCAAGACACACTGCAACACTCTCACACTCTCATTACAATCTCGCGTGGGTCTCTCACTCACAGATTTAAATTTGTGTTATATTTTTAACCGATCCTCACAAACCCTTTACCGAAAAATTCATTAATCGACGGTCATTAGAATTTAAGGATTATTATATTGTAGAAAGACGGCCTAAATTATAAATTCGACGCACGCACACAGGAAATGAAACATTAACAACTTATCATTTTATATATGTGTGTGTGTGTGTTTAATGTATACATTTTTTTACAGATATTAAGATGTTTTCCTGTATTAATAAGCGTTTGCGTGTGAGTATGCGGTTACAGAAATAAAAAAAGGATTACAAAATAAACGATAATGTAATTTGAATAAGCGTGAATAAATATTATTTGCACGAATTAAGTAATACGAGATGCAATTTTAAACTGCGTTTGAAGGCCTGTGTAAAATGCATTTGATTAATTTTTTTAAATTAAAAACGTACCTTAGTTAAAACATCTACCCTAAGAATTCAGCGAACCAGCCGTATATCTGTCTGGTTTAGCCACGGCATCAATTCCCTCTCACACAATTTACAGACGTTTAATTACGAACCTACGATTCCAGTGATTTATGTCTGCTTAATGTTTCGAGTTATTGCCTGGAAAGATTGTCTCCGGTTAGGGGCGTTGAGGGCGGACTCCCTTTATTTCCACAACTACCCTACCCCCCTGTAGTGCGCCCAATTAACCTTAAAACTAACTGGCTCGGAATACCAAACAACACCTGTTCGATTTTCGTCTCTCTCTCGGCACTCTATATTATGGCTGATATCGTTAAATTTCTGGGAAAAAATGTGTTGCCTGGCTGTTATCGACTTTTCGATCGTACGAGTGAATCGCGCAACCTAATAAGTCATTAGAGAGGAATAAACTAATAAATTTACTCAAAACAAAAGGCAAGATGAAACGAAATTAAAACAAAATACGATATTTATTAGACGCGGCGTCTTAAATTGTTATAAATTTATCCCGGCAGACAAGGAACAAAACACTAGAGTGAAGCCGGTTGAGGCCGACTCTCTAAGTTCCTGTCCGGAATATTTACAAGACCACCCACTTGAGAGCGACTTTCTAGTTTCCATCAGCGATGTGCGTGCGTGTGTCTCCGTTTGTGTGTGTGCTTTCTTGTAGAGGCTGTATTATAATGCAAATGCCATAATCCTGATGTGCAGATAAGAGAGCAATCTGGCTGAATGCCTGAAAGAATACAGCCAAGTAAACATGTAGGATAAATATTAAGTTTATTTATTAGCGATATTTACATGCAAAATATTCTTTCACAGTATAACGCGATTATTTATTTATAATAATTTTTTTCTCGTGACATTTACAGCTCCCCGAATCCGGAACGTCTTATTTAGTCGACTAAGTTCCCTTCAGCGTGCGCTGAATTCATCGTCATCAATCTGTCTGTCAAGAGTCCTAGCTGTCCAGGTCTCTTCAGACCCTATTAGCATTTTCCCTCTTTTAGACCTGTCAGATTTCCACACATTCTTTGCTTCATTTTCCACTTATTGATTAATTTCTGCAAACCCTCTAGTCAGAATGTGTCATGTGCAGCCAACTTTACAGCTTATAGTTCCACTACAATAACACACACTTTTGGTTTCTTTAATCTCTTCATGCAGGGAGTGGTTCTCGTTCCGATTACCGCCGCGGTGGTCGTTATCAGTGGCCAACACAGGCCCAGGGCCTGCTATTCAAAGTTGCTGAAAAGAAGTACTGACATGAGAAATGCTGAAGAAAGGCCAAGAATGAGGTTCTGGGGTCAAGTAGCAACAGAAAACAGAGTGAAGTATCTCATTCCTCTGAGAGAACGAAGCACCTAATTTACACCTTAATCACTTTAAACACACACATACACGCCTGTATTGACAATGAATTTTACGGTTTATTTCAAAAACTAGTGGAAAATTCTAAAAACCTTATATTCAGAACTGATCCTGACATACTGTTAACAATCGACTAGTTTCATAAAAAAATAATAAAGTGAAAGTTACGAGTAGTTCTGAGAAAAATATACATAGTTAAATGTACACGAAAAATAAATAGTTATTATATACACATAATTATATAAAATATAAAAAATACGTAGTATAGAAGTGCGCAGTGATCGTACAGGGCTAAGGTACAGGTACTTAGTACATATCGACAGGGCGCAGTGATCTGAAGGTACTGTGAAGTATCTGCAAGAGAAATGAAAACTCGGTCGCGTTCCATAGCTCGGAAATGTTTACTGTGACTGTGTACAGGAAATTATATTTGGAAACAAACAGACATACTATACGTGTTGTGTCAAACTACTTATTGTTGTTATTTACACTAATTGCATTATATTTATCAGCGATTTGCCTCACGTACTACTGGTTTCTTTCTCTTTTCCCTTTTACTGACCGAGCCGACTACTGATGTGGTACAAGGATAGCTTGTATGGACATTCGGGACACGACAGCTCAGTGAAAATCAACAGCCTCTCCCAGCCGAGACCGACCGACCGGGAGTTTACGCGGTATGCATACGAGCGCTGACGCACTTTTCAATCGTTCAATATTTTTTAAGAATAACAGATATACCTAGACAGAATGCCTGTTGTATCGACGGAGTGATAAATACAACATTAATAAAGGACAACAATAATAAAGGGATAGATACGGAGGGATTAATGTACATTAATAAAGGGCAACAGATACATGACAATGGTCTTCTTTTTCGTCGTCGTCTTCTTCTTTTTCTTCTCCTTCTTCTACTGCACTTTCCGAGATTCGGCACTCTGTTCTGATTTCAAAACATATCTTACTATCTCCCCCAGATCTTCAAACACTTCTTCACCCTATTGGCTTATATTTCAACAATGCTTTCAGGATTCGTCCTTTTCCACAAGTTGTTTCAATTTTCTGCGGTACATCCACGATACTTCAGATTCCTCTCGTCTCACATTTACCCAATCGTTCTTACATTTCTTAGTCTATCCAACAGTGTACAATCGCCAAAAGACATCGCTGACTCCTTGTTGTCCTGCCAACTTTCTCGTCCACAAAATAGAACAGTTTATCTTGTTATTTGAATTAGCAGTCTGTAATTCCAACTATGTCGTGTTTACTTGCTAAACTGGTTTCGGACGAGGCCTTTCAGTGTTTCCACCATTTTCAAGTCCTAAACCACATTTTTTCGTCGTGGTTTAGGACTTGAAAATGGTGGAAACACTGAAAGGCCTCGTCCGGAATATGACAAGTAGCAGTTTAGCAAGTAAACACGACAAAGTTGGAAAATAGAACAGGTTTGGCCACAATCTTATAAAATTTCAGTTTCGACTCCTTCCTGACCTTGTTTTTAGCGTTCTGTGGACAGTTCCGCGAATCGTCCGAAATTTGTTGATTTTTCCTGCCATAGTATCTAGTCACAGCCATTAGTAAATATCATTTATCTGATTTTTTGATAAATAAAACTCATTTAGGCCTATATCATTCGAATAGCCTGAAATTTCGCACCATATTCACCGTTATTAGAAGTGCATTTCTTGTAAATTTCATTTAAAATTTTCTTTTTTCTCTTGCTTGATACGTAGAAGCTAAAAAAAATATTACAGAATAAAATAGTATTTGTAAGTAAAAAAAAACGGGTTTCGGTCATGGGCGACGATAGAAAAATTCAGCACGCACTCAATACGACTCACAGAATATGATAACAATAAAGTTGCACTATCCAGTGAATGTCATTTCTTTGAAATTTGCAAGGAGTCGTACTCAACTACCTTAGTGATATGAAAAGCTAAACATTCGTAAGAATGACTTAATGGCTGTGTAAGAGGATGGGCATACCAGTTGGAGGGGACTACCTGTTTACACTCAATTTTGCGGATGACCAGGTGGGGATCGCATAAGATGCTTTCGATTTCTAATTTATGCTTAAGATACTTTATAATGAAAAAAAAATGGACAGTGAATTTGGATGTAACAGAGTACCTAGTAGCATATTAAAACGCGTAGATTACTATTCTCATCTAGGATCAACAAAAAGTGATATAGGTCGTCGAATTCGAACATGATCGATCACAAAGAAAGGTAAAAGAAATATGAAAATACAAACACGAGCGAGCGGAATAAATTCGTAAAATTACAGTAAGGCTAAATTCCATATGTTGGGCCAAACACATTTCGGTACTTCCCCCATTAACCGTACCTACACTCATTTTCGATGTTTCGATTATGCGATTATGGGCATCGATATGTAATGAATATCGCACGTAATTTTTTGTTAGGTAATAGACATCGTGAAAATTTATTTGTGTATTTTATAAAATGGCTTTTTGACGATTGCAATCGTTTTTCATTGTCATATTTGTTTTACGAAAGATGTTTCTAGTAATGATATAGCTCTGATGTGTGCCTGTGACGCCGAAAGTTGACGTTGTTATTCTATCATGAGAACTTAAAAGTACACATGGAAACCAATATGCCTTTAAAACAATGCTCGCTTTGTTTGAAAACCATGTAAAAGAAACCAAATCGAACCAACTATGGCGAGTTACTATTCAAGTCTCCCTTTTTGTGGCAGAACTCGTTTTTCACTAATAATTGTTTTCCACTAACACTCGTTTTTTCGCTAATACCGGTCTTTTAGTGCCGATCACTGGAAAGACAACCAACTCGTAGTAAGGTTGGAAATTCGCTTTGCAGTGAAGTTTTCGAGAGTTTACAGAATAGCATAAAAGAAAATTGGCCGCCGAACGAATAACAAAACTTGTTTTTATATGTTAATAAGTTTTTTTTTTGTTTTAATTTTACTATTCAGAAATAATTGTATTTTGCACTTTACATTTTCTGTTTTGTTTTGCTAAACAACGTTATGTTCCTTATTTTCTATGTTACTCTGTTATAAGCATTGCTTATACACATTAAACGTCATATTTTTACAAACTTATTTGTTTAAACAGTGAACTAAAAATTAAAAAAAAAACAATATTACCTAACCTCACAAATGAAAACATCGCGTATTTTCACTGTACATTAAGAAATATAATAAATTACAATTTGTACACTCTTCTTTTACACATCGTGGTATATCGATTATATCGCATTTCAAGACATCGAAAATGTGGGTGTGGGTACAGATACTGGAAAAGTACCCACATTTCCATCCATAGAAACTAAATAACATATTGGGAAATCGACAGTGGAGTCGCGGCTAAGTATGGATCGTAAGTACGGAATTTGGCGGCGACTAATTGAGACGCAGCGCTGGGACATCGAGACTGCACAGAACTTGTAATGAGATGGCCAGGGAACGGATTCAAGCGGGAGACACGATGGCCGAAGCGGATATTCAAGTGGACACCACCCGAAAGACGTAAGAGGCGAAGGCTCCGCGGAGGTCTTGGAATGACAGTGTGAGAGAAAACATGGAAACACAAGGATGCCCTTGTGGCGCTTGGGAACCGGGAGACGCTGTACAAGACCTACTAAAAAGAATATTGCAAGGCGCATAGCTTTTTAATATGAGTCGTTCGTTGAGAACGGGTATCAGTGAATAGTACGATCAATTGAGAATGAATTTTGAGACCAGAAATTAATAATACAGTTCTTCACGAGTAAATTAAATATTATAGTTCTTCATTAATGGTTTCAGAAATCCTAAACTACCTTTGAATAGTTTTCATTAACAGTATCTACCAAATAGGTTTAAATGCTGGATACTTCTTTTCAGTTATTTTGTCATTGATAATTAATTCTATAGATACGGAACACAGATAATAGCCAAACAAAATAATATTTTAAACAGAAATTCATTTATAATGATAACATTAAATTTAATTTTAAAAGCTAATTAAATGCAAGCTGAGATGTAACAGTGGAATTCACGTGGTTTTCCGGTGATCGTTTGGGAGGCCCGAAGTTATTATCGTTCTCCGTCATTTCGGTTTTGGGAACATCAGTAAAGTTTATGATTGCCCGGTAAACACGGACCACAAACACACTAGAAATACTAGAACAGCCCACACGGCAACAGAACGCCGCGTTCGATTTATTACCGTAATACTTTAATTTAGTGTCTTCTGGGCACCTACGCGTATCATATCCTCGTCTCAACTAGAGTATCGAGAAAGGAATACGTACGAGAAAAAAAAACAATTCGACTTACGTAGTATCATTCCATGGGCAGTTTATGGTAACACCAAGCCACCTACATACGCACTATTTACGTATCAATTCTGTGTAGTGACATTTGGTTCGTTTCCGAAGGCATTTCTCATACACGTACCTTGTTATAAAGACCATACAGTATATAAGCCTATCTTCATAAATGTCTGTTATGCCGAAAACGCTGTTAACATGAAACTTACTTTTTACGGAGCGTTACAAATAAAATGGAAACACTAACACTTATAAGCAGGTACAGAAGATTAATGTAACTTCCGTAAATTATTCTGACAAAAAAGATTAATGTAAATTTCGAAAAGGAAAATCAGTTTATACTTAAAAAAATAAATTCCAGCAAACAATAAAAAATCGTAAATAACATGCGCGCAGAAGAATGTCATATATTACAAAGAACTATTTTAACTGACACTTTTGTTTTAATATGTAAGTTTAATAAGTAAACGTTTGGTATAATATTGTTCTAATGCTTTCACGGCCGGTGTCAGTTATATTTGAAGTACCTACCGAGCTGTTTGGCCGTGATCCCAGGTTTACAATCAAACCAAACGTTTCAGCATCACCACTGGCTGCCATCTTCAGTGGAATTCGAGTCCACTTGAACGCGGGTTGTTAAACGTCAGACCCACAGTACTGACCTTCACCTTCATCCTTCACCACAGTACAGTGGGTCTGACGTAAGACACCCCGCTTTAAGTAGACTCGAATTCCACTGAAGATGGCAGCCAGTGGTGATGCTGAAACGTTTGGTTTGATTGTAAACCTGGGACCACGGTCAGACAGCTCGGTAGATATTTCAAATAAACATTCGGTATAGTTCTACAGATACTTTTATTCTCCTGACAATTGTTTCAGCAGACATGGCAGCTTAGAGGATAGATCTGATCTTCAGATGTCAGATCAAATCCAACCTCTGAAGCTGCCGTAACTGGTGAAGCAATTATCAGGATAACAAAAGTATCTGTAGAACTATACCAAGTGTCGAACGACCATTCGATCAGAGTAATCTTTGTTTTTTATTAGAACCACAAATGAAAATATCGGTATGGAGAACCATACATGACTTCCACGTTCTAAGATTTACATTTAAAATCATATTCGAAATGAAATATTTCCATAGAAACTACTTCTTTCTACTTATTGCTTTGGCCTTAACCACAGTACTGTGGTCACTAACGTATACCACCTCACGTTTTCGCACTCGATTTTCACTGATGATGGCAGTCGATGACACTGCCGAAAAGTCTGGTTTTGCAGAAAACATTGGACTACGGCTAAACAGCCCGGGAAGGGATTTTAACAAAGAACTACTTCTTTGTTGCCGATAACGTAGTACACATATAAACAATTCTCCACTCCCCCTTCAACTATAATTTTCATTAATAGAAAATTACTCCCACCCCGTTCACCCCGTTCTTCATTTATAGATATTTCATCTACGTTTCTACAGTGGATTATTATGAGCTTCTTATCAGGATACTTTATTTATCAAAATTAAATACTTTACTCTTGTTAAAACATAAAACGGTGAAGGTAAACTACCCCTTTCTCTTAACCGATCTTCACCAAAAACAAAAAGTCTTGAGAATTCTACAATTCAGGCGGTGTGCAAAATATTATTTGATTCTGTTTGAATTTGGGGCTGTTATCGTTTGGCATAAAAAATACCCTTGTTAAAACATAAAACGTTTCAGGTAAACTACCCCTTTCCCTTAACCCATCTTAACCAAAAACAATACGTCTTGAGAACTTTACAACTCAGGGCTGTATGCAAAACATTATTTGACTCTGTTTGAATTTGCGGCTGTTATCGTTTGCCATAGAAAAATAAATAAAAATTACCCTTAATAAAAAAACGTTGCAGGTAAACTACCCCTTTCCCTGAACCGATCTTCACCAAAAACAATAGGCCTCGAATACTCTACAATTCAGAGCTGTATGCAAAAAATTATTTGATTCTGTTTGAATTTGCGGCTCTTATCGTTTGCCATAGAAAATACCCTTGTTAAAATACAAAACGTTGCAGGTAAACTACCCCTTTCCCTTAACCGATCTTCAACAAAATCAACAGACCTTGAGTACTATATAATTCAAAAAGGTATGCAAAAGATTAGTTGATTCTGTTTGAACTTACGGCAGTTATCATTCGTCATAAAAAAAATTACACTTGTTAAAACATAATATGTTGCAGGTAAACTACCCTATTCTCTTAACTGATCTTCACCAAAACCAACAGGTCTTGAGAACTCTACAATTCAGGGCAGTATGCAAAACATTATTTGATTCTGTTTGAATTTGCGGCTGTTATCGTTTGCAATAGAAAAATATCGGTATGGAGAACCATACATGACTTCCATGTTCTAAGATTTATATTTAAAATCATATTCGAAATGAAATATTTCCATAGAAACTACTTCTTTCTGCTTATTGCTTCAGTCTTAACCACAGTACTGTGGTGACTAACGTATACCACCTCACGTTTTCGCACTCGATTTTCACTGATGATGGCACTGCCGAAAAGTCTGGTAAAGCTAAACAGCCCGGGAAGGAATTTTAACAAAGAACTACTTCTTTGTTGCCGATAACGTAGTATACATATACAAAATTCTCCCCCTTCAACCATAATTTTCATTTATAGAAAATTACTCCCACCCCGTTCACCAAACCTCTTCATTTATAGATATTTCATCTACGACTCTACAGTGGATTATTATGAGCTTCTTACCAGGATACTTTATTTATCAAAATTAAGTACTTTACTCTTGTTAAAACATAAAACGTTGCAGGTAAAGTACCCCTTTCTCTTAACCGATCTTCACCAAAATCAATAGACCTTCAGTCCTCTACAATTCAGGGATGCATGCAAAAAAATACTTGATTCTGTTTGAATGTGCGGCAGTTATCGTTCGTCATGAAAACATTTTTCTTGTTACAACATAAAATGTTGCAGGTAAACTACCTCTTTCCCTTAACCGATCTTCACCAACACCAGTAGGTCTTGAGAACTCTACAATTCAGGGCTGTATGCAAAACATTATTTGATTCTGTTTGAATTTTGGGCTGTTATCGTTTGCCATAGAAAATACCCTTGTTAAAATATAAAACGTTGCCGGTAAACTACCCCTTTCCCTTAACCGATCTTCAACAAAATCAACAGACCTTGAGTTTTGTATAATTAAAAAAGGTATGCAAAAGAGTAGTTGATTCTGTTTGTATTTACGGTAGTTATCATTCGTCATAGAAAAAATTACACTTGTTAAAACATAAAATGTTGCAGGTAAACTACCCCTTTCCCTTAACCGATCTTCACCAAAAACAATCGGTCTTGAGTACTCTACAATTCAGGGCTGTATGCAAAACATTATTTGATTCTGTTTGAATTTGCGGCTCTTATCGTTTGCCATAGAAAATACCCTTGTTAAAATATAAAACGTTGCCGGTAAACTACCCCTTTCCCTGAACCGATCTTCAACAAAATCAGCATACCTTGAGTACTATATAATTCAAAAAGGTATGCAAAAGATTAGTTGATTCTGTGTGAATTTACGGCAGTTATCGTTTGCCATAGAAAAAATTACCCTAGATTTAAAAAAAACCTTGCAGGTAAACTACCCCATTCCCTTAACCGATCTTCATAAAAAACAACAGTTCTTGAGTACTCTACAATTCAGGGCTGTATGCAAAAAATTATTTTATTCTGTTTGACTTTGCGGCTGTTATCGTTTGCCATAAAAAAAATCTATAGACATAGACACACACACACAGATACAAACACACACACACACACAGACACTTTTCGAAAAATGACTTTTTTTCATGTTTTGAGTGTAGTACAATCAGAATCTGCAATAAATCTCGAACACGATTTTTTTTGCCATCACCATACTTCCATTTCCTTAAGGAACATGGAAGTAATAATACAATAAAAAATACATTGAAACCTGAAGAAGTGATTTTTTTTATAGTTCAGAATTTAAAATAGTTGATAGTTTATAGTAATCTTAAGTAGGTTTGTCTAATTATATTGGTAACCGAAATAAATTATTTTTCCGGTTATTTTATTTGGCATTTCATTGCTTTAACTTTAGTTGAATATATCACTGTAGGCCTACTTTAATAATTATTTTCCATTACTTAATATTTTTGTTTATATCCATACAGGAAATTGAATGTTTTTAACACATACAAGTGAATGTTCTACTTCGGAAATGATATACTTACGACAAAGAAATAAAAAATTGAAGAATTAGACAAAAAAAAGAAAAACCTAAGAAAGGTTTTTGGGGTAAAGAAAACTAGAGGTGAATGGAAGAAAAAAAGCTATATGGGAATTATATATGTAATAGGAAAGTCATTCGGATACTATCCGGAACGGAGGATTGTATTTGGTCTCATTGAATCCGGAAAGAATAACGAAAAGAATATTTGATTATTTTAACAAAAAAGTCACAGGATGAAAATTCGCTGTTTCATAGAAGTTAACAATGATCAAGCAGAAATGAACATCCAGGAAGAAGAAATTTTAGTCAGGCATGCTTTTTGGAAGTCAGGTATCCTAGTCAGAATAAAGGAAATAGTTGAGGGATGAAGAAATACTGGAGGAGCAAAAGACAAGAAAAGAGAGAAGTTCAAGGAAAGTTAGTCCATTAAGTCTGTAGCTGGCCATGATATACAACAAAAATACATAGTCATCAGTCAACGTAAGTTCTGCATGTTTACTAAGACATGTTTATTGTACTTTGACATACTATAAGCATTCTTTTATCTGTACGTTTATGATTGTTAGAAAAAACCTGTAGGGCTTAATACAGTAGTTCTGTTCTGTAGTAATTGTGGATCTCGTTCCCCCTCATTACTCCCGGCACAATCGGGAATTGACGACGTTACACTAAACGCTTCCCCAAAATTTTGTGTATACGCTGAAACGGCTGAAAATAGTAAATTTTACTGTCTTATAAGCAAGCTGAATATATTTCTTAATACAGTAAACGTATTCAGTGGATGATGCTCTCTGTTGTTTGTTTATCCGATACTGATAACAAATACAAGAGAAGCTTCAGAACGAATTGAGATGTAAATAATAAGACTTCAGTTTGGAAATGTAACTACTAAACGGTGAAGAGATGAAAACGAAGTCCACGCACAATACAACTGTAACCTTCACATGGTTTCTACACAAGCGTAATTAATGACGACAGCGTAGCTGTAAATAAGATTTCCGTAGTCCTGTTCGTTTACTTCTAATCCACTTAATATTTCTAATGCCTATATCTTATCAGATTAAAGTTTGAGTTTTATAGTGGTACGACTATATTAAACTAACGAAAGAAAGTAGAATGCCAAAGTGAGAACAAATTTGACCCCAAGAAGAAATTTTTACAAGCGAAATATTTTTTGATATGCTAAACTGAAATTGTGAACAACTCTATCTTATTTACTATAATTGAACGAGCGAAGCAAGTACTCAGTTTTAACTCAAGCATCTGGCATTCGTTTGTCTATCTTTCTCTCTGTCTATCTGTCTGTTTGTCTGTCTACCTACCTATTGAGGTATGTCTCACGATAACTATTGACCGCATCAACCGATTTTCGTAAAACCTGCCACGTATGTTCATAATTTTACCTTTCAGAACCTTATTGTCCTGAGCTTTGTCCTACGAAATATTTGCCCTAGGGGGGCGGGAGGCAAAAATGTGCGGGGCTCAAAACTGTGAAAGCCCATAGGCTATGGGGTATGACATTAAAGGGATTTTTAATAATCGTCGTGTTAAGTTATGGAAATTTCAAAATTTTGAGACCCACAAAGAGGATTAAAAATTTGAAAAAATTGTGAAAATTCTGCAGCGTGTCAGACTACAAGGAACTGTAACCCAAACGGAATGTTTTGAATTTTTAGTGTTTATTGTATGATTGTGTACTCTACAATTGTTATATTAGTAAAGAAATAGTAGAGTAATCGTGATTTTTGTAATTTTCCCATAATTGGACAATTACCTAATATCGAAATTAGATACAGTATTAGATTACTTCGTTCAAAATAGTGAGCGAGTTGTGCAGCTCAGGGAACACAAATACGGAACAATTAGCAAACGTGTTTTATTAAAATTAGAATTATTTTTTATACTGCGTATTTAGAAAAATCTTCTTTGGACAAAAATTACTCTATTTTAATGGTACAAGGTTTTTTGTGTATTACTGGCGTAACGTAAAATGTATCGATTTGAGAGTTTCTTGAGAACTTAGAAAAACAAATAGCATATCATTATTTTTCCGGCTGTACAATGTTTACACATTTTCCGGAACCAAAGTAGTGATTGAATTCTCAGCTTTAAAACAAATAGCATATCATTATTTTTCCGGCTGTACAATGTTTACACATTTTCCGGAACCAAAGTAGTGATTGAATTCTCAGCTTCAAAACAAATAGCATATCATTATTTTTCCGGCTGTACAATGTTTACACATTTTCCGGAACCAAAGTAGTGATTGAATTCTCAGCTTCAAAACAAATAGCATATCATTATTTTTCCGGCTGTACAATGTTTACACATTTTCCGGAATCAAAGTAGTGATTGAATTCTCAGCTTCAAAACAAATAGCATATCATTATTTTTCCGGCTGTACAATGTTTACACATTTTCCGGAATCAAAGTAGTGATTGAATTCTCAGCTTCAAAACAAATAGCATATCATTATTTTTCCGGGTGTACAATGTTTACACATTTTCCGGAACCAAAGTAGTGATTGAATTCTCAGCTTCAAAACAAATAGCATATCATTATTTTTCCGGCTGTACAATGTTTACACATTTTCCGGAACCGAAGTTGGGGTTGAATTCTCAGCTTCCACTGCTGCTTGTCCATCCAAAGATTTTCTTCAATTTCTCGTTCCCTCAATACAGTCTGAATTTTTTCTATCTAGGCGATCGTTGGTCTTCCTCTTTTCTTTCTTCCTGGTGGGGTCCATTCCATAACTCTCCTTGGCAGGCTTTCCTGTGTCATTCTTTTTGTGTGTCCATACCATTGTATTTTTTGTTTGGATAAAATCGACAATTGAATTTTTCACATTCATTCTATCCTTAATGACTTCATTTCTAATTTTCTCACGTCTCGATACTCTTGCAGAACGTCTCCAAAAGTCCATTTCTGCTGTCATTAATTTTGTTCTTGTGTGTTTATTAGTAGTCCAAACTTCTGAGCCGTAAGCCATGATACTTCTAACAATGGTTTTAAATATTTTGGGTTAGTTTCTGCTGTAATTTGCTTATATCATAGGATTACACAAATAGCATATCACCTTTATAAATAGTTCCGAGGAAGAATCTTATTTTATATATTTTTAATAAAAATAATTGTTTTGTCTTTGAATAACATTTGTTTTTAATAAAAGATGGACACAGAAACAATTGTATACGTTTCGTAGAAAGTTGTACATCTTATCTTTCTTCTACAGACGTTTCTAGAATAATTCCACCAATCAGAATGTATAAATTTCAATAGTCAGTAAACGTTTTTGATAGCTGGTCACAAAACATCAAAGGAGTAAGACGTATGCTTGCGGGCCAGAAGAGCTTCTCGACTAACTTAACCCGATGCAAGTTTATAAGATCCTTTGTGTGTCGACTTATAGTGACAACGTCGACGAGTAGACATTTAAACATCGTCGCTACGTAAGTACGAGGCAGCACAGATCTAGGCGATTATTTCGTTTAGGTATTCTGTTCACCGCGCAGCTTCAATTGCACGAGCTATTCTGCATCGCAGAGAGAGCCTGTAAGCTCCTTATGAGAAGGTAAAATTATTACTTGAACACACCGAAAGAACGACTGATAAATACTTAACTATAAGTACTTGACTCAAAGAAACATTTTTTTATAATGTTAATACGTATTTTAATATATGTGCATCGAAAAAATTTTGCGTTAAAGTTCGCTTCAGAAAAAAGATATTTGTTTGTGTGTTCAGATCACAGGTGGGGTAAAAGGGGGTGGGGGTAAAAGGGGACAGCTGTACCGGGCCCCGAGCTCAAGGGGGGCCCCGACAGGGGCTCCATTTTGTGTGTGTAAAACAAGTTTTAAGAATAAATCATTTTAGTTTGGTTATGATTTAGAAAAATAACAAAATATTTCTAATTAACCGCAGCAGGACCAATATTAAATTTGAACCTGTTCGATTTAATAGTTATGAGGGCATATTATTGTTTTCCCGTCTCATAGCTTTCTCCCCTATCCACTACCAGTGTTGTAAAGCAAGGAAGAAATAAAAGAAAATACAATGAAGATATTCCTTTAGAACCAGAGGAAAACTATAAAATTAATGTATTTTATGTCGTATTAGACTCTCTTATCTTTCAGCTTGCCAATAGGTATGAGCACATGAGCACAATTGCTAATTTGTTTTCCCCGATATTGTCATTTAAGACCCTAGATAAGGAGGAACTTCTAAAACGATCTGTGCAGCTAAGGGAAAAGTACCTCAATGACCTAACTGCCTCGTTTAATGATGGGATTGTGCACCTAAAAAATGTGCACAAAGTAATCTTTGAAAGCACCGCTGAAAGCCAGGGAGGGCCCATAGACCTTTTAAATAACATTTTTAAATTGCGGCTTGAAGGAATTTTCCCACAAGTATGCACAGCAATCAGAATTTTTTGCACAATTCCACTCACAGTTGCTGAAGGGGAACGAGCATTTGGTAAGCTTTCGTTAATAAAGAACTACCTCCGTGCAACCTTGACGCAAGACCGCCTGAACAGTTGTGCTTTACTTTCCATGGAACAAGAAATTTCAAGGAAATTAGATTCTGACAGTGTCATAAAAGACTTTGCTACAGCCAAACTAAGAAGACTACTTTAATTATAAATTTCATTTAATACTATTGAACTTTTACGATATGTATATTAAAAAAGGTTGTAACCTACCAATCTACCATTAAGTTTTATGTTTTTGTTTATATAAAGTCGTTTTAGAATTTGTTTTTTGTGTACCCTTACGTACACTACATAAATTTCTTTTATTAAATTTTCAATGTTTGTTGATACAAAGTAAACATGATCTAGAGTTTCAATTTTAGTTTTCTATGTTCCTTAGTTACCCTCTATGTGTGTAATATTTAAACGTGATTGTGACGGTGGTGTGTTGTGAGGGTGTTTGGGTGGGGGTCGGGGTGGAAACAAGGGGGCCCCGTGGGTTTATCTGTACGGGGCCCCACGATTTCTGTTACCGCCCCTGTCAGATCATAGTTGATACTCTTTCTGAGAACCGTTAACATTTTAATATTAATGAAAGATGTGTATAATTCTAGTACGTCTAAGCATTCATTTGTACGCAACTAAATTTATGCTTCCTGATATTATAACTGGATGTAATATGTAATAACATAGTAATACAAAGCACTCGAGAAAAAGAAATAGGTCGTAATACGTTTGGATATTGACAGAACTTCCAACAAAGAAATTTAAAAAATCTGGAAACCAGAAGAGTAGGAGGAGCACCAGACAGATGAATAGATCTATTAAAAGCAGGCATCGCTGACGGCCAATACTTGCAGCGAATGAGACATGCTTACGAGCGAGCGGTGTCGACATATCATAC
The DNA here is from genome assembly GCA_034769895.1 of Magicicada septendecula. NCBI lineage: Eukaryota > Metazoa > Arthropoda > Insecta > Hemiptera > Cicadidae > Magicicada > Magicicada septendecula. The sequence goes on from CM068368.1 coordinate 777,862,483, forward strand.
TTTGTTGGCGGACGCTACAACCCATAACGCAAGTTACTGCTACCCTCGGCGAGAAATAGTTACATCATTTAACACACAGCGGGTGGAAACAGACCTTTTAAACTTCTCCGACGTGCATTACTTTTTGTAAAATGAATCACTGTTCTTTATGGTCCATAGATTCCCTACTTATAGGTGTGGTACTCCGGTTGAATGCAACGGCCAAAGTGTCGCAGTTTTGAGGAAGCCATGCATACAGTCCGTGTTAGGCATTAACTTTCTAAAAACACAGTCATATTGTGACGTCACGGAATTTAAAAAATTTTACTTCCATTAAGATGTGTGAGCCACCTTAAAGCCGTCTGGCCAGCTTATTTTCTGTCGGGGATTCACTTACTCAGCCTCTGAACTATCGGAAGGCAACGATGAGGGTGATGATGATTGGGACGAACAGGCTTAAGGAGAGGAAAGTGTAACGACGGTACGCTCTGGAACAGTCGAGAGTGTTGTTCTAACGTTTCTTGGCAAGCCGAGCAGGTGCGTGTCTCTGTCAAGGCCGCACTCACGTAGCCTCTAGACTTTTCGAGTGCTTGTGGACGCAAATGATGGAACATTAGTCTGGAACATCTGCAGGCTATATATGGAAACAGCTGCCGCTTAGAAGTTAGCTATAAGTGGCGATTATTCAGCGTGGATCAAGTGGTTGTCGAGTAAAGTGATTACTGTGTTATAATTGTGCAGAACTCTTAATAGTGAACACTTATTATTGCTTGTGGAAAATTTAAGTTAAATCACTGTATGAAAGCATCTTGTTGATTTCAAATTGGTATTTGTGACTCATTAAAGCTGGTAATTAGTGATTTAATTGGTGTCTGTATTTTGTTTTCCACTGTACCATACGACGATCAGTGAGACCGTCGGAACAGTATTAAAATTTGAATGGATTGTTAAAGTTTAATAAATCTGTTGATATGACTGGAACGTAATCCACATTCTCCCCTTTCTTTCGTTTTCTTTTCTCTCATCCTGTAATCTACGACGACTACTGCGGCAGCAATTTGCACACTTCTGGATCGTGGCATGCCTGACAACTCACTGAAGAGTGCTCGGCAGAAACAAATTGCGACAGCACTATTTGCTCACAACCTACCGTTTAATCTGCCCCAAACAGATTTGCTGCTGTGGAAAATTGCGAAATTAGCTCGCGCAAGACTTGCTAAACACTTGCACGTCCTCTCGCCGTAAAAATTGCGTTTCAATTTAACCGCATACTCCACAGTGCTTGAACATTTATTGTCGGAATTTTCTCGCCAGAGTAACCGTACCTTAAGTACACAACTTGAGCTTCCCTTAATAATTCGTCCTGAAACAAAGAATCACTCAATACTTTTTCTTGTAACATGTTCAATCGGTTGGTGAGTAAGCGCTACGTTGTACGTCGATTTTGAAGACACACATTAAGGGCACGTTACAATGCGTCAGGGTAGCGAGAAGTCTCACCCTCACTTTGCTCCTCCTGCAGTGCCCTCTGCAGGAGTATTACGGTTAGGTTTGGGACACAATCCATAGAGCTATAAACATCACTGACTTTCCAGATTCGTGGAAGTATAATTTTGGAAATTACATCAAGATAAGGGACCATCACACTAGTAATTGGGTGTTCAAGAACTTTAGGCAAAAAGATAATAATGCTACCGCAACTGTCGTATTCGTCAGATAAATTCCCGCGCTATCTTTATGCCTTTCCAAGAATGAAGAAAACCATGACAGGACAACGTTTCGCGACTACTGAAGACGTTGATGATATAAAAGGAAAATCGCTGAGCAATCTCACGATAGGACTATATCAAAAATTTCATTCCATATTTAAAAACCTTGGTATAACATAAATATAAATGATTAAAATATAATTTTATAATAAAAAAAATGTCATTGCTTTTTGGATCAACCTTTCTATTGTCGGAAGAAAAAATCACTAAGAATTAATAAAGTCTTAATTTAAATAAGAAAAAGTAGTTTCGTTACGTAAATGCTTACCATGACGTAGAGAATACTTTAACCTTTTACTTAACATTTTTTCATTACACCTTATCACATTCGTTCACTTCATATGTTTTAATTGGAAGTCTAAGTTTAGGTGAACAAGAAAACATGTTGGTTCATTTGATGCAGTTAATACGTTCAGATACCTGGGTAACATGATAAATAATGAAGAGCCCATAGAAACGACAATACATGACAGGATATAGATAGAAAATGCGGCATATTATGTTAATACCAGACTATTGAGATGCCAACTCATTAGTGGTAACACAAAAATAAAAATATTTAAGTCACTCATCAGACCGGTTATTACCTATGTAGGCAAGATGTGGACGCTGATAAAAAAGGAACACACAACACTAAGAAGGTTTGAAAGGAAGATCTTGAGGCGTGTTTATAGCCCGGTTATAGAAGATGACGAATGGAGAATCAGAAATAACCAGGAGATAGTTGTGGTATTAAATCATGAAGACGTTGTAAGATTTATAAAAGTTCAACGAATACAATGGTTACGTCACCTATAGCGGATGGATGATCATCGTATGCCAAAGAAAATTTTGAGGGCAACGTCTATAAAAGCAGAAAGAGGAGCCGACCTAGGAAAAGACAGTAAGATGATATGCTAGAAGATCTCAGAAGAATGGATGTGAGGGGTTACACTTAGCTGACAATGAACAAGAGACTTTGGAGAAGATTGGTGTTGGAAGCCAAGGCTCACGTTGGGCTTTAGTGCTGGGGAAGAAGAAAACAAGTTGGCGAAACAAAAAAACACAAGAAAATCGAAGTCAGCTGTATACATCTAGTCTGTCCCTTTTCAAAACCAAGAAAATTCTAAGATTTAACGCAGAGAATATCTTTCGCTCCTGTTGTCGTCTTCAAATCAAAGCGCGTGGGCTTGTCCATTAAACTATATGGAAAATTTTTTCGATCAGTAATGATTTGTAAACGCTATTCCGACGCGGAACACTAGTATTTTATATAAAAATTAAAAAAAAATCACCTCATTGTCTGAGTCAACTTCGTCTGACGAAGCTCACGACGAACAAAGTTGACTCAGGAAATGAGGTAATTTGTTTTTAAATTTTTATCTAAAATACTAGTGTTCCACGTCGGAATGGTGTCTAAAAATCATCGGTGATGTTTGGACACGTCATGGACAGCAAAACACATATTTCGATGTGTTCTGGATACGTGGACTCTCCACTTGCCTCCTGGTTTCTTCTTTTCCCTGCAGATTTTTACTAGCCTGCTCACCTCCATGCTATCAATACGAGCATCCCCTTCTTCCTTCTCATTACTATCCAGTTTCCATGTTGCCTACCTTGCATTTTTCTTTGAGATCCTCACTTCATTCCCTATTGAATAGTCCTGTAAATTTCTGTAGTATATTCGCTTCTGATACATCTGCTGTTAATGTGATTTCTCGTCTGTATACAGCATGATTTTATTTATCTTGTTACTAGGTTTGGTATTCTGACTTTAGTATTCTGTCTTAGGTGTTTGGTGTGCCAAACGAAGTTATTCTGTTGCCTTTAAAAATTTGGTGTGTAACCTCTTTATTTGTTACCCCGTCACTTGTCAATATAACAATCTGAACATTTCATTTCCATCAATTGTCCTATTACGTTGTTGGTTATCATTAGTATACAAGGTATGGAGTCATACGCTTATATTTCTCTGTGGATATGTAAACTGGGGCGTATTTACGGGAGGGGACGATCGGGACCGGACCCCCCCCCCCCCACGAGGCTTAACAAAAATTACAAATTTTGTTAACCTCTTAAATTTTATACTCTTTTAATATTTTTTCAGCTGTATACACTATACTGCAGTAACTCTTTTTTTAAATCTACAAAAAGAGAAGCCTACTTTTAAATATATGCATTTGCGTATACGTTTGAAATATAAAATATAGGAAAAAGGAACCAGTCAATAAGTATCTTCTAAACAATGTTTCAATAATGCGTCTTTTAATGTATTATTACAGATTATTTAAATAGGATTGATTTCAGGATATTATCACACGTTTTCAACCACTTTAAATATAGTAATGTTGATTAGTCTTCACTTGTTTTTTCTTTTGTATGAAGCCGACTCGACCCCCCCCCCCTACCAAATTCTAGATAGAGCCCTGAGACTTTCACCTTGAGATCTGTTAAACTGATATAGGAGTTTCTGCAGATTATCATCACTATCGCATATTAAGACTGCATCGTCTGCATAACATACTTCGTTGATACTGAGCTCTCCCGCCTGATAACCTTTATTGTTAACTATATTTGTAATTGTGCTGTTCATAACAAGACTGAACAATAGACGGCTGAGGGAATCGCCTTGCTTATTTCCTTTCTGAACATCGGACGCTATATTCTACGTTTATCGGTCATCATTGTAGATATCGATGATAACCTTAATTATTCCACGAGTACGCCTTTGACACGAAGCAACCTAACTAGTATATCCGCAAGCTGGATACTGTAATGAGCTTTACGAATATCCCCCCAACACACACACACATACACACAAGAAAGCCGGCACCTATATTAAATCCCAAAGATTACTGTATTATTTGTCTGACGATAAATATTGCAAGAGACCTTCCACTTCAAAAGATGGAAAATTCTACTTCCACATTTGTTTTAAGATGGAAAGTTACCTTGACAACGGTACGCAATATAAAGTATGGAAGGACGCCTGTACCCGCATTAGTTGCGACGCGCCTAGAAATTGATTACGATTGATGACCACAGCTGTTGTACTCATACTCGGCGATGACTCATGTCATGGCAACGGTTTTATTATTTATTTGTACCATCTTTCCTCCCTGTTGGTCAATCCCACGGTTGGTTGGCAGCAGTTCTTTATCCTTAAGAACCTCTGTCTTTATCTATATCTCTTCATAATCCTTGCAGCCTACATGTTTCTCTCAATCTTCTCCGTGTATGGAAACCGTGATCTTTTCCTGGCTCCCGTTCACATGTCCTCTTTTATAGCTTCAAGACCTCTACATGTCCACTAAATGCCTAATACGTTGCGCTGTTCTTTTTACAGTGAATTTCACCAGACTTCTGCTTCTCACCCACGCCCTGAAAAGTCTCCAAGTTTGTCTACTTGAATCCTTGATTTTCGTCCTCTTTCGGTAGCAGCACAGTATATTAAATGAATTGAGTCTGCTCTCTTCCTTAGTTCCCAGAGTCCACGTTTTACAGCCAGACATGGCTACGCTGAAGACTTTCCCTAATTTCAGGCTGGTAATTTTAGACGTTAAAAACTTTTTCTTTTGCTTGAAGGCGCTTTCTTGCCTCGATTGAATATGCTTCTTATTTCTGCTTTAATGACTGAACGCTGTCCGATGAAGTTTCCATCTTTTTCATACTGATACAAAAAATGTATAAAAACAGCATTTGTTGGAGTCTTGATAACGAAGGATATAGTTATAGATAACAAGATATAGTTTGTTAAACACGCGGATATAATTTAGCATGCAAGTTTGGTCGACCAAACGTGAATACGTGCGCACGTACTGACTCGTATACAGTGCAAATGATATTGGATTTTTCTCTAATGACGACCTCCTACGAGGGACATTTTATGATCTGATGATGAAGCATATGGTTTGAAACGCGTCATCAATATACAAAAAAAGTCACAAGGCGGATTGCAAAAGGTTAGTTTGGATATAGTTTAGAACATCTAAGTAGAATGGAAGACGCAGAGCTTTCTAAGCGTATTTTAATTTAGAGTACTGAATGATAAAGGGTAACCAAACTAAAGGCGTCAACATCTAATCCTGAAGACAGAAATACGAATGAAACATAAACAAGACAAAGATATATATAGTGGAAGGTTATAGAAGTCGGAGTACACAACCCAGTGTACTTTTTTGTGTGCTGACGATCAAGTGTTAATCGCATCATATTTGAAAATATTTCGTAGGAAATCTAAAAAGAAACATTCTAAATAAAAATTACAATTGACATCAATGGACGTAATACATATGACAGTGATAGAATATTAAGAATAATAGAAAATTGGAATTGAAAATATTAACGTGTGTAGGCATTTCAAGCAAAGTTCCCCAAGGAAAGAGTTACACATGAATTACATACTGGCAACGTTTTGCGGATTAACCGTGGGCCAGAATAAGATAAAATGCAAGGAAAAATAATACAAAATTCTACGAACAATAAAATGCTAAAATGACGAAAAATAGGAACTTGATTGCGATGTGAATGTCTCACAATAAAGCGCAGATAAAATAAAATGGAGACAAACAAATAAGTATTAGCGAAATGCTAATTAGAAGAGTATATCACTATATGTTACTGAAGCGTGTCAAAATATTTTAAAAAGAAAATACGAAAATCGTTTTATTCTGTAGGCCTAATAACTAAAATTTTGTTTATAATCTCGATAAAAGCATAGAATTTTATTTATTATGATCATTTTTTATATAAAAGTGGATGTTTCACAAATAAAACGTGTACGAAAACAAATGAGTGTTGTCTGTATTACACGTTAACTAATATAACTTCCATTGTTCTTGTGAACGATATAACCCAACTTTTACTAGGCTATATACATTTGACTGTTACTAAAAGTATGCGGATTTTCCGTGGTTTCGGATTAAATGTGCATTACATGTATCCATTAACTCGGATAAACGGACATTGACTGTACAATGTTGTGGAGTAACAAAACACGGAAAAACAAAAACGTTCTACGCATGGTTGTCCTTGAAGAATTTCTATCTCCGGGTGTGAAACGTAAGAATTAAACATAAAGAAAAACTGTCCTTGTGCGGATACCGATGAGGTACTGAAGAAGCTCGGCTGTAATTTCGAGTAGACAATGTCAAATAAACAAAGACATTAGAGAACACATAGAAGTCAGCGTGTCCTTGTCACAGTTTTTCCATAACACCTCACATGGTACGACCGCCTGTAACGAAACAACGGCTGCACAAAGAGTCTGGAAATTTTAGCAAGGGATGGCGAATGTTAGCAGTAGATCTTAGGACGATCATTCGAAAGAACGTAGGCTACACAAGGATTGAAATACCTCTGTACATCTCTACAGTGAGAGATACAGAAGCGTAGAAACATTGAAACACGCGCTGGGACACACACACACACCATTACATATGAGTCTCAGGCGGGTATTAAGCACCGTTCTAATTTCACATGTTCGACTCTAGTGAAATTAATTTTTTCCAAATAAGACGTTTCATTTAACGGGTAATTTAAACCGCTGAGAACGTACACTAAAAATACCATAGGATTAATAACAACAACGTCAGTTCGCGAGATGACAGGTAGGCTATTAAAATTAATCTGCGCTGAAGAACGGCGACGCGTGTTGGCACACGGTAGAATGCGGGTAGGCAGGTAGTCTTGGCAGGGAGCGGGTAGACTGCTCGGCGCCCGGGCGTAATACCCGGCGGAGCGTGTAATTCCACATGTGGCCGTTACGATGGATTTGTGGGCGTCATGTGGTGGGATAAAACACAGTCCTAAAAAGGACTTAACACATCTAATTCCGGGAATATCATTGATCTCACAACTAGACCCCGTACTGAGACATAAGAACCAACGAGTGCGTTAGCCGAGCAATGAAAGGTCAAGAATAACATAAATGTTAGACCTGAATCCTGTGAATATTAGACCCTGATGTCGAAGCGGCAGGAACACAATGGCGTGTTAATTACTGTGCCAGCTCAAGAGCTGTGAGTTATGAAGAGTACTCTGTAGTGTTATGAAGAGTTTCCCTTCAACGATAAGGCTTTTCAGCGTACTGTCAGTCTGCTGGTTACTCAGTGTTTTTCAGCCTCCTTCTTCAATAGTCGGTGTAGGAAAGTGTAGATACGGTTTTCGGTTTTCCTGATGTTTGTAGGCTACGTCTTCTTTTGATGGCGGCTTTGACGTCCGTCCAATCTCCTTGTACAAGCTTCTCTACCTACATCTCATCACATACGTCCTCCTTGCACGACATCCGGAATCTATCCCGAATACGCCTTCTAGTTGGAACCAGTTTTAACAACATTCTGAGACAACGATATTCAGACATCCGTTCCACGTGGCCATGCCGAATGAGACGCTTCGCATTCATGGTAGCCTATCTAAAATTGTTTTGTCTACACTAATTCACATCCCGATATATTCATTTCTAACCATTGGAGTCTGGGAACTCAACAAGAACTTCTTCAAAAGTCCACTTCTACTGCTGAGAGCTTTCGGGAGCTTCTTCGACTTATCTCCCAAGTTTCAGAACCACAGGTGACTATGCTTTCTAAGATGGCACAGTAAACAATCTTCTACGGTTTTTGGATTCTTACCCATTCTAAAGGACAGAAATCAGCTGTCCTTTGTTACTTTCTTGTGCATTAATAATTTGTTTTCCAAATACAATTTTAAATTCCTTCTCATCAACCAGTGTTTTGACTTTTACGCTACCTGTGGAAGTTTCATGGATATGTGTGTTCGCTAAGTAAGTGTGGTGCCTACGCGGAATCCTAGTAGGCCTATTTCGTACTAGCGGGACAGATTACTTCGATGCTGTTTATGTATCTCGGTGGACACTTTTCTTTTCTCAAGGTGAAACCAAACTTGTTTAGATCTGCTTTCACTGATTTTAATCTTCTATGTTTTTAGCCAACCTTGTAGATATTCCAAATGATTTTTCAGAATACTGGAGACTCGTTCTGGGTTTTGCGAGTGACGAGAATGACAAGTATCGTCTGCAGTGCCCCTGTGGTGGTGTTTCTGGCGGTGGGTAGATCAGCTGTAATATAATGTAGAGTATCGATTACAGAAAATGACGCAAAACAAACGTCGGTGTGTGTGCGCGCGCGCGCGCGCGCGTGCGATATAAATCATGATGTGGTCATATACAACTACAGAGATGCGAGAGTACAGACGTTTCCGCTAAAAGTGAATTTGCATCATCGCCAAGTACCGTCATTATAATAAATTATAATGAAAGCGATTATTGCGATGACGTACGTCGTTATTTGCACAGAAAGTCGCGACCCACCGTGAAACGCGATACAATTTGCAATGGAAAACGAACGAGCTTCTATTCTCGTTATCACTGATGTTAATGTGGCTCAGTGACGTCATCATTAGTCGTCACTATTCTCTTTCATCCGGATTTATTTTCTGAGCAAACTTGATACCATAGCAAAATCGTTTAACTACACGATCCCCTATTGGGACTTTTGCCTTTTCTCTCGCGCATTTTGTGTGTTTTTTTATAAGACCGCATCGGAATTTAAGAAATGTTATGCAAACATTTTTTAAGTGGAAACAGTTAATGCTAAATGTAGAAAAATGCACGCCATGTGCTGTAGCATGTTTTGGATAAACAAATAGACTTTATATCACATTTTTTTAGATACAGGCTTAGTAGGATGGAATGACACTTTCACTATTCCAATTTGATTACAACCTTTAATTTGCGGTTTCCGATTTGTGGTTTGATTTTCCCAACTACAGAATCCTTAACTACAATATCGCAACTACAGTATCCATAAAATGTTTTCGCAGATTTCGTACTCTCGACCTAAGTCTCCCAACTGCAGAACATTTAGCATACCGTATGGTGGTGGTAGTGGTAGTGGTGGTAATAGTAGTAGTAGTAGTAGTAGTAGTAGTAGTAGTAGTAGTAGTAGTAGTAGTAGTAGTAGTAATAGTAGTAGTAGTAGTAGTAGCAGTAGTAGTAGTAGTAGTAGTTTTTTACGAGAGTAAGTGAAAAATTTGCTGTACAAATGTCTGGAAGGGTGCACACTTCCGGGGTCTATGGGTTTTTTGTATTATACCCGTACTTGACCCTATAAAAAAAACCACCTCCCCTCTTTTTTAGGACACTTATCTGGAACGGTTTGACATATTACTTCGGGCTAGGCGTATTGTTCTTCAGCCCTAGGGCTCACGTCTGACTTGTTATTCTTCTTCTATGTCGTGTTGTCCAAGTCTATATTCTTCACTCGAAGAATCTCTTCTGCAAAGAGTGCCACACAGTTTTAGGCGTCCTCCCCACCTTCCCCAATCATCGCTTCGACGATGTTATCCGGGGAGATCGTTCTTTTTAAGAGGAAAGAAATGCTTTATGCACTGTCAGAGGAAACCCCGTCTATCCCATGATGTGTGGTATCCCCACCCACTAAAAAACCCACGTCTTATTTACACCCACATTGATATTTATCCTGAAACCACTTAGCGTATACCTTCAAGATGGAGCGTATTGGCCCTTATCGGGCTCCTTCTAATTGTCCGTTATCTGCTACGTGGATAATTGTGCGTTATCTGTTAAGTGAAAGTTGGGCCTGTATTTTCTTTTCTATTAGGACCCAGGGGTGCCCACAGCATAATGCAATGGTACAAGTCGCATTTTGGGGGAGGGATTTCTCACTGTGTGTGTGTGTGTGTGTGTGTGTGTGTGTGTGTGTGTGTGCGTGTGTGAGTGTTTCAAAATTTAGTAGATTTTTTATTTTATTACTAAACCTTCCTTAATAATCATCTTTTTACTTTCATAATCCTGTTGGAAATAGAAGTTACACGAATTTAAGCCAGTTGCGTAGCCAGGGGCTCAATTACCCCCTTACAAGCGTCGTAAATCAAACACATCGGTGAAGAAAAAGAATGCAATTACAAAATCAAGTTAGATTATCTTGATAAGGCCTAATGTACTACTAATTATGTTAGGCCAGGTTTGACCAGGCTTTTACTCAAAATTCAGTTATTGATTAGGAATACTAGGAAACCTTTTGGTATTGGTAAAAAGAATATCATTAGTTTTTTTATTTCAACAATTGCTTAAATGGGTTTAGATTTGTAAAAATTTTTGGAAAATGCCACTGTTAACTGGGGATTATTCCATACCCCCGTACTGTGATCCCCTACCCGTGAAATCAAATTGGGGGATTTCGGAATATTTGGGGCGAATTACATCATTGCTTTGGGGGTGGGGGTGGGGGTGGGATCACCTCTGTTAGGACCCTATGAATAAATGGAGAAATACGGTTCCATTCCTCCCTGCCACAAACCGTAATCTCACTACGCCCTCGGGCGTGAACTCCCTGAGCTCCATCTTCAGTACCATCATCTCTCCTGTGAATATGCAGCACTAACGATCTAAGTGGTAGTAATAATAACCAACCACTAGCCCGCCAGTATAGACTCATAAAGGATAAAGAGGCTTATTATAATTATAAACCTCAAGCAGTCTTAGGGGAAACTAGTGTTAGACGGTATTATTATTTGCCAGTACATACACACAAAACGACTCCAACAAACGAACCAGATATAGTTCCGTGTGATCTGACAAATAAGAAATCCTGGTTCGTTGACACTGTGTATCCAGTTGGTCACGGGACACTACCAATAGAGAGAAGGTAAAGAAATGTACTCCACTTGTCGGTCAGTACAAGCAGATTCACAAATTAGCTACAGTTTGTTGAAGTAACAGCACTAATAATCACAGCTACAGGCCTTGCACATAAAAACCCGGAAAAGAATCTGAGCTGCAGTTGAATGCAAGAAGTAAATAACAATTACCATTCAACAAACAGTAATCCTAGAAACATGGCGAATAGCTGAACACACTTAAACATGTCAGCATAAGCACTATGCTATTCTCAAGTTTATTGAATAGTCCCTTATAACATACACTAACCAATGACAATAGTGATGGTAATAATAATAATAATAATAATAAGTATTATTGTGAGAAAGAATACATGTCATTCGCCACCAGCGACAATCGCCATCAGCTTAAAATTTGTGACAATCGCTACCAACTGTCCCCGGCTCCCTCCCCTGAGGCAATGACCGCTGGAATAATAACGGGAAATTCCGCAGGACCATCCCCTCCGCCCGCTAGCCCTGCTTTCTCTCGTTATTGCTCTGAGTGTCATAGTGTTCTGGTCATAGTTATTTAGTCATTCTAGTTGCATTCTAGTTGTGCTTGATATGGAAGTGTCAACGAACAGTCACGGGAAGCCATGCGCCCACTACCAAGGTTACGCGTATAACGTTAAAAGGACCAAAGAAGATAGCACTGTAACTTGGTGCTGTTCAAGACAGAGATTGACACGTTGCCGAGGATCAATCAAGAGCCAACATGGTGAAGTGCTGTGTTCAAGCGAGCATCAATGTGGACCTCCGGATGATGCTCGCTCAGAAGTATTGAAGGCTGTCAATCAGGCGAAGAAGGGAGCACGCGACGAGGACACGCCAATTTCTAAAATATACTCCGAACAAATGGGTAATCTCCACAACCTGAGCTATGATTTTGTAACCGAAATGACAGATCAGCAAGTTACGAAGAGGTCTTTATATCGCCACAGGGCCAAATCGCAAGGTAATCAATGAGAACCGGAATCATCTGTAGAAGTTGTTCTGGAAATGGGAATGCTTACCATGACAGATGGAAGTAGTTTTCTTTTTCTTTTGAAAGACGACAACACAGGCGGGCGACTTATTATTTTTAGTGGAGCATTAGGAAAAGAAGCTTTGAGAAGTAAGCAAGATTTTTTTGTGGATGGCACTTTTAAGAGTTGCAGTAAACAATTTTTGCAAATTTATACCATTCATGCAGACTTTGGAAGCTAAAAAAACGAAACAAATGTATATATATATCCAGTTATATTTGCTCTCTTGCCAAACAAAAGGAAAGAAACATATATTCGACTTTTCCGTCTTCTTATTGAGGCCATACCAGAGTGGAATCCAGCGACGGTGACAGTCGATTTTGAATCGGCAGCAATTTCTGCCCTTAAAGTTGTATTTCCCGCAGTAGAGGTAAAAGGTTGCTACTTCCACACGAGAAAGTGCATGTGGAGAAAAGTTCAAGATTTGGGACTTGCTTGTGAGTATATGAAGAACGAAGAAGTGAGAATGATCATCCGCATGTGTGCTGCTTTGGCATTTCTTTGGCCTGAGGATGTTCCCGACGGCTGGCTGGAAATACATTCCAGAGTGCCTGACAATGAAAAACTTTCTGGATTTTTGGACTATTTCATGGAGAGATGGATGGAAAACGAAGATGTTCCAGTCGAGCTTTGGAGTCGTTACAACAGGCGTCATCGAACCACCAACTCTGTCGAGGGATGGCACAATAAAATTAATACCGAACTTGGAAGACCGAATCCTTGAGTCAAGGACCTCATCAACTGTTTAAAGAAAGAAGCAGAGAGCACAGCATGTGCGCTAATAAGGGCCCAGCTCAACATGGAAGGTAAACGAAGGAAGACTGCTTACATGACTATAGATGACAGACTGGAAAGAACGGTTAAAAAATATGAAGAAAGTGGTGATATTGTCACTTGTTTGAAAACAATTTCTCATCTCCAAAAACTTTGAAGAATTACTATAAAGTCCAGGAGCTTAAACGTTGACTTATGAGAGTAAAAAAATGTAAATAAAGTAAATATTAGTGACGGAGCTTAATTTGAGCCCAATAATGTAAATAAAGTAAATATTAGTGACGGAGCTTAATTTGAGCTCAAAGTAACTGACGAAGCCAATAGCTGATTTTAAACACGCCTATATGCAATAGATATTGAATGTAGCCAGTCCAAAGCCTGTGAAAAGTGTGATAGGAATCAGTAAAATTCACTTGACTGTTCAAGGCAGACCAGGCCTGAGAAGCCCAAGTTTTAAATATTAACGAGAGGTGGTGGGGAAGCCCCTGCTGGTGGCGATTGTCCATGGTGGCGATTGTCACTAGTGGCGATTTACAGGACACCGTGAGAAAACTATTATTAACTATTGTATTGTGTGAAAGAGAAGAGAAAGAGAAGTAGAAAGCAAATTGCTACAAACCAGTAAATGGACTGACTCCCCCCCCCCACAAACTTGTAGCATTTTCTTGAATAAAACCGCTTTTTTTACTTTAGTACGTTTATTATTGTGCTAATATAAAGTTCTCGTGCTATTACAAAACTGCGGTAGACTAAATGTAATCACAGTTTCGAGAATACTTTGCGTACGACTCTTGTAACATTAATAAAGACGTACAGAGAGAAAGGGAGAGGGGTGACCAGACGGGACGAGAGTGGTGAGGTTCATAATATTTAAATGAGCGAGTATCAAGATTGTGTGGCTTGGCTAATCGGGTACAGTCAAGTCAGACCAGACAGAAGAATGCACGGCACAGCTCTCGCCTCGGGCGCTCCGTGATATATGCACCGGCACAACCCGCCACGCCGCACCGTTCGCTCTCTCGCTTCCATATTTCATAAAACACTGTTTCTGTCCGTCACCGGATGCGTGCGTCGTTCCCGAACCTACTACCGCGTTTAATAAGACGCGCCCGACTTCGTTAGCAAGGTGCGCTGCCGTTGCTGCTGCTGGTACACAACCTACACTCCTTAGTATCGTACGATTAATACATGTAGGCTATATAATTTATTTATTCACAACACACACAGTAGTTTATAACATTTCATTATTATAATAAATTTACTACTCTAATATAATCTACTACGAATACTATAATATTATTACGACGGTCTAACTGATCGTCGTATGGCACAGCGAAAAACAAAATACAAGACACCAATGAAATCACTAATAACCAGCTTTAATTATAATCACAATTGATAATTTGTAATCAACAAGATAGTCTCTTACAACAATTCAAGTAAAAATTCTCCACACGCAATAATTATGTCAACTATAAGGATTTCCGTACTAATTATAACACAACAACAGTTCGCTACGATACTTCTACAAACACTCGATCCGCGCTTAAGAAATCGCTTAACATCACAGAACTGACAAGCCGGCGCCTATGGTTTTTTATATATCTTCCATCCTCAATGTGCACGCCACTTAGGCCTAATGCTGACGCTGAGGCAACACCTGGCTACTAGTGAGGGGGAGGGATGAGTGGAGGAAGCTCTCGGCTGTTCTACACGGTTCGATACGATTCTCGTTACAATATAATATTATACTACTAGTTTTCAATCAAGATTTATTGTTTTCCTTACTTTGAAGATGTTGCGGACATCAAACGGTTTGCCAATCCTCAGCTATTTTAGTTTTTGATCTTGTGGAATACCAGGTTGGTTGGTGCTGTGGCTTTGTGTTGGCTTTTGGTAGTTTACATTGGTGTTATTGTGGGTAGGTGTGGTATATTTTGGGGGGGGGGTTTCTAATGTTACGTGTTTTGAAAATTGTGTCATGTTTTGTGCTGATTTGTATTTGCTCAGGTATTGGTTCGTTTTGTGGTTTATATATTTGTAAATTTTCCTGTTGTGCCTGTGTATATCATTATTGTGCCTTTGTGTGGTATATGTTTTATCAGTGTCGTATCAGTGATGTCTGGGAATTCGTATCCTGTATTTATTGCACGTGTGACCAAATTGGATTTATAAATGTTTGGTTTATATTGATTGAAAACTAGTAATAAATATTAAATAACGTACATGTCAAGAAAAGGAGTGTAGCAAGACGTGTGTGTGTGTGTGCGCGCGCGTGTGTAATTAAATATATTCTTTTTTATTTTATTACATTTTTGATAAAGTTCCAAATCAACAACTCCTTATATAAGTGCTGTAGCCTTTAGACATATGCCCGATGAGCGATTTGAACTGATTATTTAATATTAAATATTATTTAATATTTATTTAAGAGTTTTCTTTAGTATGTCGTAACTTCATTTACATTACACGGACTCCATTTGGGACACATTGGATCTAGTATACGACAGTACGTTTAAGAGTCTGATAATTGTACAACCTTAGACAACCTCTTCCTTATCTTAGACAAAAGATGTACAGATGAAATCGTTAGACATGAAACGGTTCGCGCAGACGGTAGTAGCGACAGTGAAGTCAGTGCAGGATGTGGGGTATGAGGTGACCAACCATGGCACACAACAATGTTATACACCATCTTTTCCGCTGTTTTGAACACAAAATAATTGGTCCGAAAACAACGCGTCAAAGCTACGCATGCGCAATGAGACCTTTTGACACAGCTCAACCAGACAGCCGTTTCATGTCTAATTATTTTAGCTGTAAGTTACATAATTACGGGTCAAAAATCGTGTAGCAAGAAGCAGTTACCGTGCCTTTAAAAACTGACTAACGCACAGTTCTTGAACGAACGATAAGAATACGCCAACGCTAATGGACAATTTTGTTACACCCCTTAATGTGTCAGCTTCACCTGTCTTTATCCTTGGATTCAAGGTTATTAATGGGTGAAAACAACCATGAGCAAAGAAGTAGGAGGTTTGATAAAACAAAAATTGGTGCGATTTTACAAGTTCCCGCGCTACAAGTGTCGATTCAGCCATTCGTAATGTCCTACGCCTATAGGTCCCAATCTCCGCTCCCAACGATCCTGCGATCTCCTGGTCGTAAACTTCCCTCCAACACCGCTCTCTGAGTTCCTTTTCGTCATCTTCGTTCCTCCCTCTTTTTCCTTCGTTCGAACTTTCTCTCTCTTTTATAGTAGCTTCAACCTTCCTAATTGTCTGATTCTTTCATTACTGATTTTCTGTAGTGTTGCCACTCCTGCCGCCCTCCGCCAATAATCCAACTCTAGAGCAATCAGTGTCCTTTCCAAACGTTAATTCAGTTTACCAGCCCTCGCAACCATGTAAAAAACATACACTTAAATATTGCATTCTAAATATCTGTTCTTTTCATTGTCTGTCCTTTTTGACCATGGTATAAAGCTGATTCCCATAAATTATTTATTTGTTGCCTTTAACTTCCCTGTTTCTACCTCTTTTTCCGTTCTTCGATGCTATTAATTTCCGTTTCTA
The DNA here is from genome assembly GCA_034769895.1 of Magicicada septendecula. Classification (NCBI taxonomy): domain Eukaryota; kingdom Metazoa; phylum Arthropoda; class Insecta; order Hemiptera; family Cicadidae; genus Magicicada; species Magicicada septendecula. The sequence goes on from CM068368.1 coordinate 777,879,283, forward strand.
AGTAATCAGTGCAATATCCTGATTTTCTCCTCCAACACACAAATAGAATACCCCCCCCCCCCCCATGTAATTCGGATAATACAGACCATTCGTATTCCGAATTAGAGAAAATTCCAAATTTTAGAATACTTTATTCATATTATAAGTCAAGTAATGCCACAAGATTATGTAAATTTTTCATATTAAAAGGGTCACAAAATAAATATTAGAACTACTAAATAGCCTATTAACGGAAATTTACATTCTGTTTTCTTACAAATGAATAAACTACCCGTGGAAAAAACGGGAGTATTGTTAGTGATAAATTGTAACTTTCCTTGTGAACACACGTTTCTTAATGTCCTCGTACGTTTCGGTGTGCTGTTCACCTTCTTCAGCGAGGTTTAAATACAGAATGTCTTGAAACAGTTGTAACGGATTTTTTCAGGTTGGTAGTATGTGTGGGGGGTTGTTGGTGGAAGGGGGTTGGCGCTGGGATTCAAAGTATTGTTTGGTTTCTGTATGATTGTGTCAAATAGTACATGTGATTTAAAGTGTAGTTGGTCATTTAACATGTTGTTTGGTTGTAGTGTGTGGTGTTTATATATTTCATATCGTTCATAACTTTTGAAAGTTACAATTTATCACTAATATTAAGTGCGTGAATGAAGAGGATGAACCAACAAAACAACTGGGAGTATTATCTTACATTAACAAAGTATCAACATCCTCTTCTTTCATTTGTGAAATGTCTAGCTTGAATTTCCAACACAGTCACAAAATTAAAAAGAAATCGATCAACCTGTCTCCATAACAAAACCTGTTTCGTGATGGTTGTAAGAAATAAACGTTTTTAGTTAGTAATTAATGCTTTAAGTTTTTTAGCAAGGCGGTTTGGCAACATAAATATCTCTTTTCTTATCAATTTTCCGTTCTACAATAGGCACCACTGTCGAAATTAAAAAAAAGCTCTTCTAGGCTATTACGACTTTACGTACATTTGTAATTGGGCAAGTCCAAATTACAGAAATTTTTAATATTTGTTTAGTCGTATTCATACTAGGGGCCCATTTCTCATATTCAGCTACACATTCACAAAATAAAATATTTTTGTAATGTTTGTGCACCTGTCTTTGACAATAAAGAGTACTATTCACGCATTTTACGCTTACTCTACATTGTATGATTTTTTAAGAATTTCGGACCAAAAAGACATCGTAATAATACCGCAGCCTCAGTTTCCAGCTGACATGGCCTCGTTTAATCTCTTTCTCTTCCTAAGAATGAAAAAAACGACGAATGGATAAGATTTCTGTCTTTTGAAGATACAAAACAAAATTCGATGAGCGAACGAAAAATTATACCAAAAGCGCATTCCGGAAATGTTTTGAAAATTCAAAAACCATAGGCATAAGTGTGACCTGGAGATTTCTTTGAAGGGACAATAAGATATAGGATGTCCCATAAAGAGTGGGACGTACTTCATCAATGCATTCTACAGGCTGAAATAAATAAGAAATTTCATACAAACATAGGTCCGAAAACGCTCCGTTTTCGATTTATGGCTTAAGAAAAATTTCGCCTTGACTTCTGCTCCAACGCTACAATTAACCCCTTCTGAAATTCTTGGCACTTAAATTAAAGGGTAAATTTGAAGGTCTCGTATGGTTTTTTGGTCTCAAAAAAGAGGGTTCCAGAACTGTATCTTGAGTAGTTTTATAGAAAACTTTTGTTTAATCTTTATTTATGGGCAATTTAAACAAGTAATTTCACATCAAACCTAAAAAAGTTGACTTTTGATACCAATTTTTGAGATTTACGAAACTCTTCTATAAAACTTCTCAAGATACAGTTCTAGAACCTTCTATTTTCAAATTTTCAGGCCAAAAACCACATGAAACATCAAACATACTCTTTATTTTAAATTCCAAGAATTTCCGTAGGACTTAATTGTAGCCTTGGAGCAGAAATCGAGGCGAAATTTTTCGCAAGCCATAAATCGAAAACGAAGCGTTTTCGGATGTTTATATGAAATTTCGTCTTTATTTGAGTCTGTTGATTGCATTCCTGAAGAATGTACCATTCCTCATGGGACGCCCTGTATAAATGATTAAAGACACAATTTTTTAAATAAACGAAAAATTGCATGAACATTTTATCAAACCTCGTACATAACGTAGAATATATCAAAGAGGTGTGTAGTCAACTAACTACCAGATATGGTTTAGCAGAATTTTAGGGCTTTTAACAACAAAAATCCAGACAATTATCGCACCGATGACTGAGAAATGAATTATTTGATGTCGACCGCGTTACGTTTGAAAATTACGTACGACTTGGGCACAGAACGTTCATAATGTTTAATTTATCGTCGCGTTTACGTAACTTATAATCACCATTATTCACTCAGAATAAACCAGTTTTTTAACGAGCAGGAAACTGTTTTTACGTAGTTCTATCGACATAAAATGACTTCCTGTTCAATTTTATCAAGTTTCAAAAATTAGTTAATTGAAGTGAGTTAAACAAATTCTTCGAAAGTCATCATCATCATCATCTTCACAACACGGCATAGGGAAGGCGCTGCTGTTCCTCCTTCAAATATCCAGCCATCTCTTCCTGGGTCTAACCACACACCTGTGTCCTATAGGTTTGTATTTCCAGACTTGTTTTGTTTGGCCAATCTGGAATCTGACATTCTATCTAAGTGTTCTTTCCACCGTTGTTTGTAGTCTTTTAGTTTTTAATTCATGTTAAACACTTGTAACTCTTCTCTTACGGCCTCATTCTTTATACGGTCAAGTTTAGACCACCTTTTAACTCCTCTTAAGAACGCCGTCCTTCGAAAGATCGCTTCGAACGTTTATCAGTTATTTAGGTCACATCTTGCGTGAACCAAATTGAACAACGCGGACATGGGGTGATGGCTCAAAAGAAAATAAAAATCCTTAGAGTTAATGTAAAATTTTAAGAGGTGCATGGTAAAGCAAAGCGATGCTGAGTAGACCACAAATAAATGTGCATTTAATATTTTTAAATGAAGCTATGGCTCAAAAGAAAACAAAAATCCTTCGAGTTAATGTAAAATTTTAAGAGTTGCATGGTAAAGCAAAGCGATGCTGAGTAGACCACAAATAAATGTGCATTTAATATTTTTAAATGAAGCTAAGAAATGAATGCTTATGACAAACTGTTGAATTTAAGGACGTACATATCAGTTACGGTTAAACAAAAATAGTTAATTAATTATTCTTAAAACTAGATTGAAGATGTACGAAGTTTGGAATAAGGGCTTTAATGCGAATTAAAAGTTTTGTTCCATACTTTTTTTCAAGATACTGAATATAATTCATGCTGGAAACTGGGAGAACGAGCTAGGAAGTTAAGGCTGAATTTGGTTACAGTTAATTTGACTAACTTACTGTAAACGTCTTTTCAAACGTCTTCTGTATTTTAAGTCTTCTTCCGACACGGACCGCGTCATATATGTGATGTCAGAAAACGTTACAATAGGTATCTTCAGGTCTACGATTCTACATTAAGACTAAAAACTGACAATAAGCATACATGAAGACTGTAAAATGATATCAAAAGAACTAATCTAGTAATAACATGGTTACTAGGATTTCAATTTTTTTTTTCCATTTGTAATGACCTGCACTTAACGGCCAGGGGGGTAGTTAGGTCGACTGGATCGATAATTTTGAATCTTCGTGTCGGCTGACATGTTTGCCATGAGGTTTGTGGCAAATGGACCTTCATATATTTCAATCGGTTTGATGTCTCTGTCACTAAGTTTTCCTGTGACTTTATTTAACATAGACATTTCAAGGTGTCCTAATTTTTGACAGACTACGGGGAACTGGTTATATGCATATTTGTTATGCATAATATAAATATAAATATATCACATGACCCAAATGGCATATGGATAAGATATGTAGATGATGGGCTATATGTATCAAATAACAAAAACACAAATGCAGAGAACATACTGAAACAAATCAATAACATACATCCCAAAATACAATTCACAGAAGAAAAAGAAAAACATAACAAAATCAACTATTTAGACATAACCATCGCAAGATACAACAACCACATACAATATGCAATATATAGAAAACCAACTTCCACTAACACTTCATTATACCTAACCATTCTGACCACCCACCACAACATAAAATGGCAGCATTTTATTCGCTATTTAACAGAATGTATAAAATTCCCCTAAACAAACAAGAAACTGACAAAGAAAGAAATATAATATACCAAATTGGTTATGAAAATGGATACAATAAAAATACTATGATCAAAATAGAAAATAAAATCAAATACAAAATAAAAACTGAACAATTAAGAATTAATCAAACTGAACAACACATAAATAATAATAACAACAACAACAAATGGGCCACATTCACATATATAAACAATAAAATGACAAAACTAACAAAACTATTTAAAAACACAGATATAAAAATAGCATACAAAACTAATAAAAATAAATTACAAAATCTAAATAGCTCACACAACAAAGATAATACAACAACTAACGGCATATACAAAATTGAATGCCAAGATTGCAATAAATGTTACATAAGACAAACAAAAAAACAGCTGAAAAAACGTTATTTTGAACACCTAAATGCATACAAAAAACCAGAAATATATAAATCCAATTTAGCCACACATGCAATAAACACAGGACATGAATTCCCAGACATAACCAATGTAACACTAATAAAACATATACCACACAAAGGCACCATAATGAACATTTGGGAAAATTTACAAATATACAAACATAAAACAGAAAACAAACTAATACCTGAACAAATACAAATCAATACAAAACATGACACAATATTCAAAGCACTCAACATTGAAAATACACAAAAAACTAACACATACACCACAATCACACACAATAAAACCAATTTGAAATACCAGAAGCCAACAGGAAGCCACAATAATAATAGTCAACCAACAATACATATGTACTTCACCAGACAAAAAACCGGAAGGCTGAGGATGGGTACAAGATAGTACCCGAAACATGTTCCTAATAAGGAAAAAAAGGTATATCTTGAAGTAAATTTATTTATAAATATTAAATGTAAAATATATATTTATATTACTGTGTATATATATATTTATTATATAATATAATATAAAGTATATTATATAATTTATATTTATTTTAATTATATATATTATATTATATTTATATAATATAAATATAAATAATAAATAGATGCCTATTTGTTTTTTTTAGCACCTTTGTTTGAAACCTATCAAGAATAGGGATGTCGAAATTGGCCACCATTCCCCAAATCTGTATCCCTTAGGTCAACACTGATTGTAATACGACTTTTTAAGCCAACACCTTATTTCGGAGTGGCGATCGTAATTTTTTTCCCAAAAGGTCGAGTGCCGTTTCCGAAACTTGGTGTCAAGAAATTTCGTTTCAAGATAGCAATAGGTGCCCTTATTTGTGACAGGCTACAGAAATTGATTATATTTATGGTACGTACCACCTTCGCCTGAAACCTGTCAAGAATAGAGGTGTTGAAATTAGGTGTCATTCCCCAAATCTGTATCCGCTAGGTCTTACACTAGTTGTAATACGACGTTTTAATCCAACAACTTATTTGCGGTTTTCTACCCAAAAGCTCCAGCAGCGTTTTCGGAACTTGGTGTCGAGAAATCTCGTTTACGACTATTTGTGTGGGCAGTATATCAGCCGTCTATCGAAATGAAGCTCCAGTTACTTTACACAATCAGTTCTATGTATAAGTTTATCATTTATGTTTAGCCTACTGGGGGAATTATTTTATGGCATTTAATAAAAAGTAATGTGCGCTGATAGGAGAAGTATTACAAGCTTTTTACTTGAATGAAAGACGTAAAGATTGTAAACAAAGGTGGAAAGAACACTTAGAAGGAATGTCAGATTCAAGACTGGCCAAACAAGTTTGGAAATAAAAACCTATAGGACACAGGTGTGTGGGTAGACCCAGGAAGAGATGGCTGGAGGATCTTCGAAGGCGGATCAGGCACCAACTTGCCTATGCCGTGACGTGAAGATGATGATGATGATGATGGTAATGCGAACTGGTTTATTTCGTTTAGATTAATTCTTGATTTTTGCTGTTTCTATATTATTTTAATTATTTTATAACGCTACACATGGTTTTACTGATTTTTCATATGTCTACGATTACAGTATCGTCCGCAGCAAAGTTGGTACCGTCAGTTGATAGATGTGGTTATATACAGGATTGACCCAGTACACGTCTCTGAAAAACCCGTGAACTTATTTGTAACGAGCAGAAAATTTTAAAAATTTTAAATTTTCACCTCGGCAGAGTGCGTTCACACGAGGCAGTGTCAACGACTTATAGTTGGCGCAATAAATAAGGAGTAATGAGAAGATGTCAGTGAGGCGTCGCTGACTTGACAATAGAAACACATTAAGTTCGATCCAACTATAGAAATTGGTGGCGTAAGATGACAGGGAAAGTTTCGTCCAGAATTATTGCTCTCTGCAGCTGTAACAAAGTAAGCGAGGACATTCACACCCGTACCGAGAATTGTAGCAGATGTTGACCATGTTACGTCAGTATACGATAAACGACAAAAACGAGTGAAACTACATATTTCAATGGAACGGATGCACTGCACCTTAAGAAACAATACAGTAAGATAGGCCTGACAAAGACTAAAGTCATGTTACGCAGCTGGAGTTATCGTCTAATTGACAGACAAGAATTTACGAAGGGAAAGTTGGGGTGACTTCACCAGCCGGCAGATGTTCAAAATTGTTAATAGCCAGAAAAAAGGGGTTAGAACTTGGAACAATGCGCCAGGAAGACTGAAAGTATAGATAATGGGAATCTATAGAAACACAGAGTTTACTCAGACAATAGGCTGATCGACAAGTGTCTAATAGCCATAGTTTCGTCGAAACGGGTCAACGTTCGTCAGAGCAAAAATCGGGGAGACGTAAGAACCTATCAGATGCTCTCAGCCAGCGAGAAATTTGGGGCAACTGAAACGAAGGACCTATCGGGAGAACTATGACGTAGAATCTTGACATGGTGGGACAGTATTTTCCAAGAAAACTAAAAACTGACCAATCTCGAAATGAAGTAGGCGTGAAGCGCGCCAGAGACAAAATTTTGAGTAGGGACGAATTAATAAAAACTATCTGCCCAAGACAGAGGACAGCCAGTGATACTCAATTTTTAGACAGTCTACACTCAATTTTTGAAACAAGTAATACTCAATTTTCGACAGTTTTACTAAAGTTTTCAGACAGTTTTTACACTCAAATTTTCAAATAGTTTAACTTCAAGTGCGAGAGACGGTATATCATAAACTTTCAACAGTTTATTCTAATCATTCGGAGTTAGTATTATTTAAATTTCAGAAGAGTACATTAATCGTGCGGAATATTAACTCGAGTCCGGAAGTTAGAACGTTAACCAGTAACTTAAAAGACTTAGTGATACATTCATGTCACGGTAGTGAGACTAAACCGAAGTGCGATGTAACGGACTCAGTTAAAATTATACAAAGTGAACAATCAGACCGTTACACCAACAGGCATCACCACTTAACGATATACAAAACAGTTGAACTTAATATAGTGTACTACACATTATTAACAACATAATGAACACGAAATATTAAACAAATTAATGAACAATACGAATGTTTAATGAAGCAGCGACAAGTGGAACTAGACATGTATATTAACATTAAAACGAACTCACAGCACACACAGTAAGATGAAACATTTGATTGAACACTGAACTTTAATTATTCACATATACGAACGCCTACGCGAGTGATCGGAAGAGTAAGTGTTAAGTGATTGCGATAAAGCAGCATCCGACGGAATGTGTCTGCGAGCCATCTTCATCTCTGGAACTCGACTTCAACAACAACTAATGGATATTCAATAACCAAGTAACCATTATTATAATTATTTCTAATTAGTAACTTCTACTGACCTGGTTTCTTTCAAAGAATTCACACCTGAGAAAATTATTAAGAAAAGTAATGAATAAATCTGAATAAAAGTAATTAATGAATGAATTAACAAAAGCTTATTTGGGATTTAATGAACGCATTAAATAAGTAGAATATTGACTTGTTATATTGTTTGATTTATATATGTATGTATGTTTTCTTTGTTTCCAGCATATATTGAAACATGTATTTGTTATTATAAAATATGTATGTATTTCAGGTACAGCGACGTATCATATGTACTATTATAACGTATTGTGAATAATAATTAAACTAATACTTTACGTTGATCAGAAGTATGCGTTCATTATTGCCAAATGCAACCTAAATATCAACCTGAATTTGGAAGGAATACAAATAGATTTCAAGAGTCTCATATGTGTAAATAAAGTAAATGAATTGATAACGTTAATCTATTAAATGATATCACGTATGTGTTGATGAGAATCAGAAAGTTATACATAATGTTAAATGGCTGTTCCACACACGGCATGAAAGTAATCAATTAAAGCAAGTAAATACATATTATCTATTGCACATAAATTTATATAGAATTCACTGTATAAACCGTATATCAACACGTTGGTATAGATAATCAGAGTAATAAATAAGATTCAATTATACACATACATGTGAGAGATCGATAAATGTATATGCTTAATAGTAAACACAATTACATAATTAATTATCACAAATGTAATTCTTCATTTACATTTATTTTGCATAAATTGACATTTATATATTGGAAACAACGTTGTTATAGTAGTTTCATAACGTACGCGGAAAAATCTTTCTTCTAGTTAACATTTAATGATGGAAAACATTGTCTGCAAGTGAAACGAAAACTAAGAGAAAGAGCTGAACGACAGACTGTTGTCAAAGAATCCTCGTGTTGACTACTACCGCCACAGAGCTACCATATGTACCTCATATTTTGAAGTGGATTTCACGAAACGTAGGAAGTAGAAACGAAGAAAATATGAACGAGAGGAAGGAGCGAGGAAGAGAGGGAATTAAAATGAAATACTTACAAAGTAAATATTAATCAGTTTGAAGATATGCTTAGTATAATCTAATAAGTCGTCTGTGGCGGGTTATCTTTCCTTAATAAACTCGCTTCCCCATTAACAAAGTGACTTGAGGCAGCCACTCGCTTCCACTCGATTCCAACTTCACTTTTTAATATCGAAACAATATTAAAAGATAATGTTAGGGGAAGTTTTAATAAAGTCGGCAGATGCGGCGTAGCCACAGGGTGCTACAACAACACACACACCGAGACAGCAAAATTGAAACCCAGATCCGGATATTACATGAAAATCTTTTAAAATTTATCGACTTCATTAGCATTGAAATTATTGACATCGAGTGCGTATATACACCTATAGAACTTATTTTTATGTTTCCTTCTGATCCGTATATAGAGAACTTATATGTTACTTTTACAACAGCAGAATATTAACTCGCTTCAAAGTACAGAATTTTTGAGTTGATATAAAAATGGTTTAACTGAGTTATACAAAATAATAAAAATCGGTATGGAGAACTATACACTGACTTCCATTTTCTAAGATTTATATTTAAAACAATTTACTTGAATTCAGTTCGATAATTTCCAAAAAATATACCCCACCCTCAAACTACTTTCACTATTTATAGACATTTTTGTTATTATGGGGTAGTCGTTTAATATAATGTTATTTTCGAGTCACTTTATCAATAAAAATTAGGTACTTTATTCTTATAAAGAAACTGAACCACGCAGATAATCACGCATTAATTACATATTTATATAATTATGTAATTATGTGGCAACAAATTATTTTGTGGCCTGCAGGCCCGTGGTTGTGGATCTTCATGCACAGAAGATTTAAATTATAATTTTATTGCCTGGCGTCAAAATTATTTTATTTTTAACAATTATCATTGTTTGAAAAAGTTTAAATGAATTTTCAAGTACTTTACTCTTGTTAAAACGTAAAACGTTGCAGGTAAACTAACACTTCCCCTTAACCGATCTCCACCAAAATCAATAGGCTTTGAGTCCTCTACAACTCAGGCAAGTATGCAAAAAATTATTTGATTCTGTTTGAATTTGCGGCAGTTATCGTTTGCCGTAGACAAAATTCACACACACACACACACACACACACACACACACACACACACACACACACACACACACACACACACACACACACACACACACACACACACACACACACACACACACACACACACACACACACACACACACACACAGAGGCCCCGATTTCAGGTACCTTGCACCCTGGGCAAAGCATTCTTATAGCCGCCCCCCTTTCATTTTTTTATTTTTCTCCCCCACCCCCCACCCCACCAAGTTATTGTTGAATGTGTAAATTTTGGTTTTCCCCCAAGTATAAACTATTAGTACCGATAGCATTTCAGTATTGCAAGTGATCTAATCACTACGTAGGCTACACACAACAAAAATTAAAACATCATTTCTTGAAAATCATTTCTTATAGTCTTAACGCGTATTGTTTTTCGTCCCTTGGCGCCCCCTTGGACCAGGCGCCCTGGGCATTTGCCCAGCCAGCCCATTTAAAGCCCGGGGTCTGCACACACACACACACATTCGAAAAATGACTTTTCTTCATGTTTTGAGGGTAGTACAGTCAGAATCAGCCCTTATATCGACACGATTTTTTTCGCCATCACCATACTTCCATTTCCTTATGAAACATGGAAGTAAAAACAGTATTAATCCCTTAATGCTGATAAGAAATCCCTTATCCCTTAGTTGTCGATAAGAAAAAAACTCGATTTACAAAGTCATCAGTAAGGAGCCGCTCTATGACAGATGATATAAAAAACATAGTACTCAACACAAATCTAGGTATTGCAGACACGGTATTACTTGGCATTAACTAAAAACTATTGCATTCAGAAAACGTTAATAAATAATGCAAATATAAACACAAGAATAGAAAATAATATTACATATTCATATAAAAAATTCATAATTACTCATTTGCGTAATGTAGGTATTGGAATTGACATTCTAATTGCATACGAAATGTAGGCCTGTTAGTGAAGCATATTATAGCATATAAAGACACTGCATGAATACGTAGAGACTGCAGGTTTGAATATTATGAAATAGTTAGTAGGGAGAATTGTGAAAAATTTAGTTTTAAGTAATTTTAGAGTTATAAAATAACTTTAAATGCAATGAGATGGTGCGACAGGATACTTAGCCACATATGCAGTGATCGTGGCGAGGCTACCGTACGTAATTATTTTACGACATACTCATAAAAAAAACGCGTTAATTTAAATAACCTTCGAGATGTGGGAATTTATGAGATGGGATTTATAATGAGTATTTATATGAAATAAATGTCATAATAAAAACACTTACTTAGTGGCAGTAGTTGTAGTTATTTTTAAAATTAGTAACTTATTATATGCGTTTTTTAATAAAAAGGTTTTATAGCCCATAAAATCGGTCGTAAAATATTTCAGGTATTTCAGGAACTAAACTGGACGGTTCTCCCCCCATCCGCTCTATAGTCCGGACCTCGCATCCTCTGACTTTCTTTTGTTTGGACCCATAAAAAGAGGGTTCTAAGAGGGAAAAAGTTTCGTTCCAATGACGTAGTCATCGAAGCTGTTCGAGACCATGAGCGTCCTCTGCCACAAAACCGTTGTCCTCAAGGAATACATAAGCTACCGGAAAGGTGGTACCAGTGCTTTCAAAAGGAGGGAGACTGTATTGAAAAATGGCTATATTAAATTTTGAATAAATAAGAAATTATAATTTAAATTCGAGCGCTCCTCGTGTATGTATTTTCTTCATATCTCAGTTATTTTCTCCAGTTAGAAGGTGACCAATCCACTCTTGTTTAGATTATCTTACACGCCAACTGTTACTGTATGTGCCGTATCTACTGCTCCTACGGTATTCTTCTGCCAGAGACGTATTTACGGGGGGGGGGGTAAACTAACGGGACCGTACTCCCCCCCGTAGGATTAACAAGTTGACAAAGTTTGTTAACGTCTTAATTTTTAGGCTGTTTTATTTTATTTTTTCCGGCTGTGTACTCTAATATAGTAGGAGCTCTTTTCTAAATATACAAACAGCTTTATTACACAGCATTAGGGTATACGTTTGAAATATGAAATATAGGAAAAGCAATTCAATCAATAAGTATCTTTTAACAATGTTTCAATAACGCGTGTTTTTAGTGTGTTATTACCGCTTACTTTAAAGGAACCGATTTCAGGATGTTACCACGCGTTTTTCAGCCACTTTGAAGACAGTAATGTTGATTAGACTTAACTTGCCCCCCAAAGCCAAATTCTAGATACGCCACTGGCTTCTGCTGTTGCCATCGTCCACATGTCAATTCCATATAGTACTACTAGTATTATTAGGGTACTATAAACTCTTAATCTGGAATTTATTACAGACATTTTGGTGAAAAGAAATTTCATGTGAAAACATATGAAAACAAAGGACATTCTGTAATCGAAAGCTACGAGAAAAAACTGGTGCCATCAATGACATCTGCTCGACGCGTCCTTTAATCTGACTGTTTAGAGTGACAACAAATATGTTTTAAAGTGAAGAGAGTAACGGTCCAGATCAATATCTAATCGTGTCGTTTGACGTGACAGGTCGACGCGTCAGTCGATTGAAAAGACTACTTATTTTCTCCTATCCCAGCTGTTGTCCAAACGGGTATAAGTAAACGAATAAAAAAATATTTAAATATTTAAAGAGTCAATAGCAGTTGCCACACATTAACAATAAGTTTTTTAAATTCTATAAAATTCGATTGCTAATAAATTAAGAACGATAATTCAAAACAAATACTAGGATACATCGATGTGAACGTTGCAGTCGAGTGCAGCGGGCGTGATGAGTTATCGATTGTTTTTCCACTCCGCAGCAACAAGGCCCACTTGATCGTTCATATTTCACACGATTTATGTTCGTTTTTTTCTGTTGCAACACAGCCACCCGAAGTGTGTTTAGTAGTTCGATAAATCAGAATAAGAAGTGTGGCGAGAGGCAAGAGGCGAGAGAGGCTAGTCACATTTGATCTGGCCTTCGTTTTCCACTGTTTATTATTCGGCGAGGCGCTGGCGTGAGATGGATTCTGTCAAAACATAGCTGCATCAGCTCTGCTTGTAACTTACACTCTACTTTCTCGACATTAATTGACAACATCTCTATGTAATCTATTTTCTTTTTTTAATACATAACACGATCGTTCAATTTTTGTTCATACTTCCCTCCAGTAACTGCAACTCAGCTTCGTTTTAAGCTCACGTAATTGATACAAACTTTAATACTATTGTTACAATTTTGGTTTCCTATCAGTGTTTCGTTCGAATGACAACTCTATTACACAGACGTTTTTCGTTTGCCTTGGCCACGTCATAGGCGGGTTTGTGTCAGAAGCTTTCCGACTTTTATATTCATGTGACCCTCTTCACATACACGTGAGGACGTCGCGCGCCTCTTGGACGGAATGCGATTTGGATAAAAACAATATGTTAACAAATCGTTATTTTTGTTTCAATCGTTTATTTTTTCAATGTAACAATATGATGTACGCAATATTTAGTTGAAAAGTAAAAAGAGTATATATTTGTATTCTAATTATTATACCATATATTTATAATATTGTTACGCAATTCGGAACGTTCTGGTACATTGGAGAACGTTGATTTGATCTACTCTTTGATCTACTCTTTACAGCAGATTCCAGCTGTAATGTTTGTGTGCATACATATTGCTGCTTTGTGATGAAAGACAATTGCGTGACGCCTATATTATGCGTCAAAAATCGAGGCTAAACCAGCTAAACCAGACCGCAACGTCTCGTGTTCTAGGGCAGACAGCGAGACTGTTTCTAGTGGATTCGAAAGCGCCGTTTAACACGTCATCGAAAAAGTGACAGATTATTCTGGAATCTCAGCGGTGTATAAATATAAGTATCCAGGGACGGTCAGTTCAGTTTAAGTGGCGATTTATAAGGTTCGAAGTATGTGGCGAAGTGTTATAATTGTGCGGGACTCTATTGGCTGACATTACTATTGCGTATGGACAAATTTTGCTCGGATTATTGTACAAGTTGATTATAAACTGTATTTGTGATTAATTAAAGCTGGTGATTAATGACTTCATTGATGTCTTGTATTTTGTTTTCCACTGTACCATACGACGATCAGGGAGACCGTCGTAACAATATTTGTATTATATACTATATTATAATTTAACGTACGCATTAGAATAATTGATTTTTTACAAATTATAAATAGCTAAATTATTAAATTGAGTTTTGAAAGATAAAAATCTTACAACCAAATACGATACAACCAGAATCGAACTCACGGGTCAACTAAAAAACGAACAAAGTAAACAAAGATATAAAATTATACTCTTTCGACATTTCAAATATCTACCCAAACATTATCATTGACGATATTATAAATATTATAATACAAAATAATTGTCACTGATTTTAAATTGTTTTTATGGTGTAAACAATTGGAAAGTTGTGTAAAATATATTAGGCTAATAATGAACTAAATACTCAGCTCGATCTCTCAGCATGTGAGTATAGTTTCTTTTACATTAATAAAATTATTTTTTATATTTACGCTATTCTTGTAATAGTATTTCTAAACAGTTAGAATGTGCTCACATTCATTAACATGTTATACTTTGCTTAAAGCACACATATTTGTAGCGATGGGAAAATTCTGGGTAGCTATGTGGGGAAAGAGGTTTTATTGAGCTGGTAACACTGCTTTTCGTTTCATCTAATTCGTTAAACATTGAATCGGTTTACTGCCCTAAGAGTGCGAGCTATACTGGAGTGAGCCTGGTAACCTAGTGCCGGTTATGAAGTTCTCACTTAAAAATATCATACGATCTCATTATTTAATGTTGTTGCCTCCTAAAATGAACTCATAGGACAATCGGGTTGTGTAACTAAGACAGTCTCGATATGAATCCTGAATAGCCTATAGAACAAAAAAATCTGAGGACACTTCATTCATAATAAAATTATTATGCTGCTGAAAAAAATTTTAATTGACGTTCTGGTTTAAAAAAAATACTTTAGTTTTCACTTAACATTTATTAACAATAAAAAATATAAATGGTATCTTTCTCTTAATAGTAATGGTATTTTAATTAAATAGGAAATGAGTGTATTTTACAATTTAAACATCCATCAGAAAAAAAATTAATGTGAAAAAAGAAATACACAATATCTTTTTATTAAGATTTTGTTTCCTTTTGTTTTTAAAAGTCAATACTTTTCTTGTATGCCCGCTCTTAAGATCTTTCTCGACTTTTTCACTCTAGTTTTTCTTCTTTGAATGAGGATACATTTTTTCTGACACACGAATAAAAAAAGCACTTATACGATAAAAATAAAAGAACCAGCACTAATATGATATAAACGCAAAAATTGCAACTTAATAAATAGCCCTACTATAAGCCTAACAAATGACCCTCCTATAGGCCTATAGCCCTACTTAAATACTTGTTGAACCGATTAACTGATGGCTAATGGACCTTCTTAAAATCAGTATTACTAACCATTTTCTAAAGGGTGACGACATTCTTTTCTCGGCTAAAAACCTCCACCCCTGCGCGTTCGCCACTCATGTTAGTGTTCGGGTAAATCCGGACTGATGATAACTCAAGATTGTTCAGGAATAAACTGAATTAATATGCCAGCTTTACGATACGGAAAACAAGTTACTCTAATTCTGCAAATAAATAACTGAAAACGTCTTTTATTTTTAATATTGATTTGGGTGAAACTAGTAATCGATGACCGCCTTCTTGTTTGGGTTAAACGAGGTCCGAGTGTCCTTAATCAATGAATGAGTTTAAAAAAAAAATTGTACTGAATGAAAAGTAAACAAGGGACGGTACGGTGCGCTGTTGCGCTCGGGGCGCTGTTACAATGGAATTGTGTTTTAACCCCAGCCAGCAACAGCAGCGAGCGCGTCCTCTCCTGACTGCGGGCGAAACGCTCTACGGTGCATTAGTGTATCAGCAGCACAAGAATAAGTAGTGCTGTTTGTTCTCAACAAACAATCCGCTTTCTGTTGTTTCTTGTTGTGTACATACATACCGTATATACATATCTTTGTGATAAAACAAGTAAGTAGGCGCGCTTTCCAAAAAACCAACTCTTGACAAGATAAGGCCAGCCACCAACCACTGAGCTGAGAGAGTACACGAGAGATATGTTTGTTTTCTTTTTTGTTTGTAAACAGACATTCCTGTTCATTGTGTCATCGTCGGGTTACGTCAGGTACATACTATGTGCACGTGCGTGCATTAAGCAGTAGAATTGTAAGATCACAATATGTGCAACTGAGAGGAATAGCCATGTTTTGCAGGTGTTACGGGTTAAATAAATGGATGTCTTCACCTTGACTGTTTGATGTTCTTCTTGTATATGGTAACTGTTTACAAGGCATGTAAGACCAGCGTTGCCAAATGTCACGGTTTATGGAAAATTTTAATGTTCCTATGATCGGAAAATCCGACATATTATGTCCACAATAAAATCCGAACTCAACAGTAGCCAAATATAAAAAAAACAACAGTCTTGCGAATATGGTCAAATACAACAACTATTAACCGTATTGAAAACAAGCAGTGATGAAATAAGATCTAATATGTATGAACAATACCGAATATACAAACATGTAAAAGAAGAGGGACACGAAAATCTATTGAACATCATGACGGACTTCAAAAATCGTATCACATTTGAAATATTGCCGCAAAATGAAAATCAACATACAGTAATCAGCTGATGTAATAGGCCTATATAGAACGGAATGTAAACTTAAACACACTGTACAAAATCAGTTCTCGGGAAACTTTGGACAACGACGTACGTATCACGTTCATTAATCAATGTCTTCGAATTCGTTTTTGTAAATAGTGGCTGTTTTACGATATTGTGACCGCAAGTGATATAACCTGACGATGGTCTATGACCGAAATTGATCGTTTTTAAAAATGTGAGTAATTAAAACTTTATTGTGCATCATATATATGGTACTTTTAGGCTATGAACAATAAATACACTACAATAGAAAACTGAGAATAAATCCCGATTTTGAGACATTATATTGAACATCCAACGCTGAATGACTTAAATAGGCAAATGAGTAAAATCTGAATTCATTATTTTTGGTTCCTCACAAATTAGTTTCCAAATAAAATAGCAGTTTTAATTTATCAAATGACTGATGGGCATGTGTTATTATTTAAACGATGTGAAAAATAATTTTAAATTAGGTTCATTGCCAATAGTCTGAGGGTTCCTACATTTAAGTGCTTTGTACAGCTAAAATAATTAGACATGGAACGGTTGTCTGGTTGCGCTGTGTCGAAAGATCTCATTTCGCAACCGAGACGGGTTGTTTCGGATCAATTATTTTGTGTTCAGAACAACTGCGTGGTTGTTGTATCATATGGTTTGCGTCATGATTGGTCACCTCACGCCCCACTTCCTGCACTGCCTTCCCTGCCGCCACTACGATCTGCGCGAACCGTTCCATGTCTTACTGTTCAATCTGTAACAAACCTGAAACGACCAGGAACAAGAAACAAGTAACACCTGCTCAGCTTATAAAAGGAGCTGCTCGTTTAATTTAGTGTTGTAAGTCTTGTAATGAATTTTACCAACACTTTAAAGAAGACAAGGGCACTGTAGAATATATAAAACTGGCTACGAACCTTACGTAAAACGTATAAAAACTGTTAATTACTACTTAAAAAAAGGAAGTTTGTTACCGTGGTATTAATTACATTAAAAAACGTTTTGTAAATTGGAAACTTTAGTATTTTATTAAAGTATTTATTAAATTTCTGGCGTCTTGCCAGATCAAAATAATAGTATCTTATGTTTTAGCTTACTTCAAAAAATCCCGAATATTTTTGGTTCTGTGAATCTTAATCACGATTTTATCAAATCTGGCAACGGTGCAGTAGTATGATGCGAGTCCTAGTGTATCTGTCAAGTCGAACGCTTTGTTATAACCTTGGCACGCAGTGACATAACCTGCAAACTGCATATTATAACACGGTGCCTGCTGTTAAAGAAATATTGTAAGTCCTGGAGAAAACAAGCATTAACAACGGCCGACCATCATAAAGTATTCGAAATCAAGGATAAAGAAAATATTTCCTGAATACCGTGTATGATTCACTGGATGACTCAGCCGTTTTGTTTAATCACAGGCTATATTCACATACCAAAACACATCATCTGCCAGAATATTGTCATCTGGATTTTACTGTCTGCGCATTATTGATACATGTTATCAATAACATCAATTTCCAACATGTTAACTTCGTTCCCATAAGCGGTAACAAATGTGTTTCAAGTTTTAAATCCACAAAAGAACTTTAGAAGCACGCTGGTTACACTGATAATAGATGACGTCTCTAATTGTATAGTTTTACGTTTCAAACAGCAGAAAATATTTTAAGAATATAACGTTTATATTATTGTGTTCGGCATGTCTCCTGACTTGATTCTCGAATTCGCTTTCTATCTTGACTTTTCTGCTAAGTTTCTCATTCAGTTCCTAGTATTTCCTTTTCTCCTTTAATTCGACCAACAACTAAATTCTTCTTATTCCAGCCCTGAAATTCATTCTAACATCCATCGACCAGATTATTCAATAGACAATTTCTTCTCAGGATGTGTCCGATCCAATTTGCTTTCCTATGATGAACTGTATTCAGGGTTGATCTTTTCTCATCAACTCTTCTAAGGACCTCTTCATTTGTCACCTTGTCTGATCACGTTACTTCTTTCGTTCTTTCCCAACAGCATATTATTTTATAAAAGTTATAGAAAGATTAAAAAATTACAAACGTAATTGTCGATTTTGCCTCAAACCGTTGTCTTTGATAAACGTTACAAACCAAAGCCACTAAAAATATTTGCGTCGTTTATAGAAGAATTAATTTCAATAGTTACGGTGGGACAGGAAAGGGATTTATGACAGGAAAGTTATGTTAAAATAAAGATAATTGCTAACCATATAACGTGCTGACAGTAACAATAAATAAATGTAATTTATGTTTAGAAAATATAACCAAATGTAGCGATCTATTTTTATGGAAGTGTTGTTTATACGTGTCATAAATGTAGTGTAGAGGTAAGTTGACTCGATGACGCCTTATAAAGACATTCAATTCGCTACTTATGTTGACATTCCAATTAGAAAGTATTCGTATATAGTTGTTTTTGTAAACATAACCGATTAAGCAGTAATTTTGTAAAACATCTGTTCAATTACAGAGTATACTGCTTGATGTTTTGCGTTCCAAAATATTACACCACTTGGTGTTGACTGTTAATGTTTACTTCGGATCACAGGAGGAATCCTTCTTTGCTGGAATGGTGAGTACTGTTTTATTATTATTTTTTTTTTAGCACTGTATTTGTTTAACTAAGATTTTGAGTTTTGACGATATCTATTTGTTAGTGATAGATTTATTTTTGTATTAATTTTATGTTCGCCTGAAGACGACCTCTGATTTTAAGGAGGTCGAAACTTCGTGTTTCTTTAACTTACGATGGCTAATGTCCGAAACCTTATAATCTGTAATGAGTACGTTGAGCCATCGATTAATAATAATTATAAGAATCGCTTCAATGTTAATATTGTGCAAGGTATCGTAATACATGAAGCGTAAGTTAAATGAAGAATATGCGAGGCGCAGTTTAAAATAAAACTTTTAATATGTAGACCTATGCTTCTATAGTCAATATATAACTGAAAATATAGTGCCACACGAAGCAAAATATATCGTACATATAGGCATAACTATACCCAATATCGTTCCGACGGTCTCACTGATCGTCGTATGGTACAGTGGAAACAAAATGTAGACACCAATATTAAATTACTAATTACCAGCTTTAATAAGTCACAAATAACAATTTGAAATCAACAAGATACTCTCATATAGTAATTCTAGTTAAATTTGTCTACACGCAATAATAATGTCAACTATAAAGTAATATCGCACTAATTAATAACACAATAATCACTTTCCACAACAACCATATGATCTGCACTGAATACATCGCCCAACGTAACTAACTAACTAAGCCAGCCGCTGTTGCTTATATATAGCCTGCAGATGTTCCAGAATAATTTTCCATGCAAGCAGAATAATATGCGTAGTTGACAAGCACTCGAAAGGCCTAGAGGGTACTTAAGTACACAGAGACACGCACCTGCTCGGCTAGCCGACAAACGCGTAGAACGACACTCTAGTCTAGACTGTTCGAGAGCGTTGCGTAATTGTCGGAATAATATACACTACTTATTCTGTCCACAACAAATTATAAAGGCGTAATTGATCATTACTAGAGAAGCACACGTTGTGTTTAATGATTTACAAGAAGCATATGACTGTGTAGCAAAAAACGCTGTTTTGAGGTGCTGAAAGCATCCCATATCAGTGCTCCTCTATTCAATTATACATTGGAGTACCTGTATAGAAATACGATATCAAAGATTAAAATGGAGAATTAACTTTCCGAAAGCCTTTTTTACTACCAGCGGTTTAAAACAAGGTTGCTGTATATCGTTGATTATAATTAAAATAAAACTCAGGAAGGCGTTGCAACAATGGAAAAGGAAATATACGGCTGATACTTGATAGTCGAATGAGAATAAAATTACGTAATGGAAACAAGTGTATGTGTACACTTCTCTGTAGTTTGTGTACGATCGGGTGCTATTGGCTGAAGGCAAAAACGACCTTGAAGATGTAAGTAAGAAGATCAAAAAAGAAATGGTATGTTTCAACATGATCAACATGGATAAAACTATATATGTAATTTATGTGTGGGAGCAGAAACAGCATAGATACACTACCGACTTGTGAGAGGGAACGTTTACTGACACAGAAATTCTAAAACGATGTCATGAGTATAAGTATTTGGCGGCGATTTTATATCATGAAGGAAAAGATGACAGAGCAATAGCCGAGAGAACAACGGAAGCACGGAAAGCGATTGCCAGTCTAAACTGGATGCTATGGAACCCAACAGCAACGACAGAAGTACACTACGTATAGTGCAAGTATGGAAAGCGTTAACCACATTATGTACCTGAAACATAGAGAATAAATGAAAGCCACAGAAGATTGATAAATACGATTGGGCTGGATGAATTTAGAAGAGGTCATGGAGTTTCAACAAGAGGAAGGATCACGAATGATGAATTAAGAAGAAGAAGAAGAAGAAGAATAGATGCTGAGGAATACTGTTCAGAAAATAGAAGGCCAACAACTCACCTGATACTAGCATATACACAGAATTACGGAAAGTAGACGTTCTCAAGCAAGCTATGACGGTGGAAACTCTGCTAAAAAAAAGCGAGGTCGGTATCATAGATTAGAGTGGTGCAAGAACATTATTGAACCACTGAGTAAGAGAGCCTTTGTGAAGAACACCGGTAGAGCAACTAGATTTTATGATGTTAGTTTATAGGGTTGCCCTTTAGCTTACGCCAGAGGATAAAATGTATACCCCAGAAATACGGTGAAGGGCGAAAATGACATGGTTACAATAACAACCGATATTATGGATACGATAAGGAAAGATATCTGCTTTATCTTGTCTACCTATTACTTTAGTTATCTGCTCAGTAGCTTGGATACTTATCTGAAAATATATTAAAGTTTTATTAGACCAGTGACGACAAACAGATGAGAAGCTCAGGCAGTAACCAGAAAAATTAAGGGTTTAGAAAAATAGAACGTAAAATATTGTCGAAAAATTTTAAACGTGTGAGAAACGTTGGTACACCTAGAGATTACTAATAAATTATAAAGTGTATCGAGTGATTTAAGGAGCTGATATAAGCTATTACTATTCTCTAGATAAAAGTTACTATTCGCAATAACTCAAAGATTGAATTCGCGTTAAAAGGACGAACGGCCAAGGAACGACGACTAGGAAAGTATCAGACTGGAAACAAACAGAAAGACGAATCAGAGGAAGAGAACGGAATAAGAAGTTGGGCGACATAGAGAATGATTTGATGGACACATATTTGAAGGGTGGAGAAGGTTATTCGGCGAAAGAACGCAATGAAGGCTAGGAAATCGACTGAGAAGGCTAATATCCACCAAATCCACTGTAGGTTGTGAAGCCAGGAGAAGACGAAGAATCTCTTTTGCAGTTATCTAATTTTATCATTATTTCAGTTAGGTACAAGTCCGCTTTTATAGCACTTTGGCTCTTCCTATACGGCTGTACAG
This sequence comes from Magicicada septendecula, assembly GCA_034769895.1. Taxonomy (NCBI): domain Eukaryota; kingdom Metazoa; phylum Arthropoda; class Insecta; order Hemiptera; family Cicadidae; genus Magicicada; species Magicicada septendecula. The sequence continues at coordinate 777,901,637 of CM068368.1, forward strand.
TAGTGGAACGTGGACATCAAAACAAAGACTCCGAACTAATGAATAAAATTCCTCAGAAGAACTAAATGACGTACAAAGAGGATAGAATAAGAAACTAATCTATGCGGAGTGTGTCGAATGTGGAGCGACTAGAAGAGAAAGTGGAAGATGTAAAGCGAACTTGGAAGAACACCTCACCATCACGAACGTAAACCACAAGCCAAGAAAGTTGCGTCGTTATAAGACCGAGGGACGCCGTAGTATGCGGGGGGGGAGGTCCACTTAAACGCAGACGTAGACGTAACAGGATAAGAGTATGACGAGTTTTTATTAATCCTTCTGCATCTGCGACGATGACGGTTCAAGTGCAACTTATGTGTTTCGGAGATATGTCGATGGTTGCACAGTCTTCGCGGTTCTCAAAAAACGAAGGACAGTTTACACTGAAATTTTTATCAGTGACATCTTTGTTAAACAGTATTTTTAGTCCGACGAAGAACGTGCCAAAGCGACACCGCCAAGCAGATGTGATACGTTTTTATTTCAGACGTACATTTATAATTTAATTTAAAAGTTTATTTTTATTACACGTTAGTCGAGAGTATTACGATGAAAAATTACGATTTTTCTTTCAAGCACGTTCCGCTCAGTTAGCAGCGGACACTGGTAGTGTGTGGTCCGAATTTGCCAAGCGGTACGGGTTCCTTTGTTATGAATGACTCCACCTGGTCCACGCCGACTATAAATATACACACACGACTCGAGCAACGACGTTACGTGGTTGATGATTTGTTTTTATTACGTGACATTTTATAAATAACCAGACTTTCATGAAATACGCCGCTACACCTGGTTACAGCTTCCGAACATTAATTATATTTCATACATTGTTATCTCCAACTCAATCCTTCCTTGTCCACGAATCAATTTGTATGTACTTCGCTTTCATACTTTTATTTTTTAAGTTTTTATTGAAATTAATTTACTAGCCATAGAAAGTAGAAGAATTACTTTATCGGGATTATTAAACGTAGGCCTATGTTAAAAAATAAAGTTTTACCAGGAACGGAATTGAAAATCTTTAATGTAGTGTCCCTAGGCCCTTAGCCAGGTGAGGGCCAGGGCGGGCGCCGCTCCACCTAGAATAAATTTCGTCCAACCCAACGTGTTTTATAAAAATATTTCACCAATTTCGAATCGAATCACAGATTTTTATTTTTAGTGTTACTGAATTTAAAAATCTTGGAAATTTACTAAAAACTACGAACTAATAATCCCGTTAATTCAAGTAAGGAAATAAAACGAAGTTTCCACTATTTGAACTAGTGTACCTCTAGAGGCTCTTTGTAGAACTACCAACGTATCACGTAGCTTTCGGGAATGTGTTCAAGTGGATTTGCTGTGTATGTAGTTTTTTGAATAACGATAGGAATAGTGTTAGTTTTGTTAGAAGGAGCGCAGTTTTTGTGAGTGAATGCAACGTCGGACAATTTCGAAGTTGAAGCGACTTTATACTACTATGTATAAGCGTTTATTTTTACACGTTTATATTATTAATTTTGTGTGCAAATTAGTCTTATTTGTAACCGTGCGTGTTCCTCAGATGAAAGCAGCATAAGCAAAGATAATAGGAGAATTACAAATAAATAAATAGAATGAAAAATATATACATGTATACGCCTAAATATAAATATACATAAATAGTCGAATAGAAAATATATTGTTACGACGGTTCACTGCTCGTCGTATGGTACAGTGGAAAACAAAATACAGACACCAATGAAGTCACTTAAAACCAGCTTTAATTAATCCCAAATAACAGTTGTAATCAACAAGTTATTCAACACGATTATATTCGTACAATAATTCAAATTAAATTTGTCCACACCCAATAATAATGTCAACTAATAGAATCCCGCACGATCACTGAAACCCACTTGAAATGCACTGAGTAATCGCCCGAAGTGGCAGGTGTGGGCTATTTATAGTCTGCAGGGTTCCATAATATGGGTCCTTAACAAGCATATTCTATAAAATTCTAGAGGATACTTCAGCGCGGCCTTGGCAGAAACACTCCGGCTTGAGGAGCTTGTAGAACGACACTATCGAATGTATGAGAATGTTCCGTATTACATAACAATATTAACATAAGCCCCATCTAGAAAATGTTTTGGCCGTTCTGAAAAATATTTTACCCCTCCTGAGTGTCCCCATGCCTTTCTGTGGGAGAACGAAAGATGGAGTCGTCATAATATGACGTAGATAATGATGTTGATCATCATAAGTTGGGCACTTTTTAGCCAATGAGTGGAACAATTCGTCAGGTATTGTTAAGGAAATTTAAAAAAGAGAATCAGTTTAAATTTGATAAGGTGATGTTCGTGCCGGTGGTGCTGTATCATTCTGAACGTGGGTTCCGGCGGAAAACAGGTTAGTAGTAATCGAGCCTCCTTCCCTTCAGTTCCAATCGTAAGTGTAATGTACAGTCTAGACGTCGACATTTGAGGCTCACTTGCTTTTCTAGCTGTAACGTCGGTATTAAGCCGTCCTAACGTGTTTCGCACACATAGAGTTCATCTAACATATATTTTCTTATCACCTGAAACGATTCGTGTGAAAAGTAAGAGACATTTTGACAACTTTGTACCATATTTCTTCTTCTTCTTCTTCTTCTTCTTCTTCTTCTTCTTCTTCTTCTTCTTCTTCTTCTTCTTCTGATAGTTCCTATATCCGTTTCGGATGTTGGATATCATACAGACTATTTTAACTTTCTGTACTGCTGCACGGAATAAGTCAGTTGTATTCATACCAAACCAGGTCCTTATATTTCTCAGCCATGAGATTTTCGGTCGCCCAATTCCTCTCTTTCCAAGTAGTTTTCCCTGTAGTATGGACTGCAATAAGTAAAATCTCTGATAATATTTCTTATCTACCATGAAATCTGGTAATATTTCTTCAAATGCCATTATTTGTCCTTCACGCAAGGAACATCTAGGAAAATATCAGACTGAAAACAAACAGGAAGGCGACGGAATAATGGTTGAGCGACACATAAAATGATTTGAGGGACACAGATTTGAAGGGTGGAAAACATTATTTAGCGAGAAAACGGAATAAAGGACGGATAGTGTCCTCTATGTTGCAAATTTGCTCAAACGTTGCGTCTAAATAAAACCGAGAGCGAAAAATGACTAAGCAAAGATGACGTGGATGTAATTCTTTTGGTTCAGGAACAGGCGACCACATACTCCCTGATGAAAGAAGGCGAAGAAGAGGAAACCAATAGAAAGTCATTTCACCGCGGTAGCCGGTTGTGGACTCTCTGTGTGTGTGTGTGTGTGTGTGTGTGTGTGCGCGCGCGCGCGCGCGCGTGTGTGAAAAACATATAGGAAAACCTAAATGTAAAGACAATAAATAAAAAAAACGAAACTGGTGGTACGGATATGTAAAAAGGGTGGAGAGAGAAGAGAAAAGAGGGAAAAGACTGTTTACATTAGTGTCAAAGACAGAGATAGCAAACAGACATAGGGACGCGAGGAGATAAGAAAACATGAGGAAAGGATGTAAATGAATGAACAGTTGAAAAAGAGGACGGTAGTACTGACAATATAATAATTGTATAAATTAAATAAATGATCGTGTCAGGAGACCCTTTTGCATCGCTACACTGTTGGCAGTACAAAATAATATCAAGAACTCAGAAGCAATTTTAAATTTCACTCCTGTTTACAGACATTTATAATTCCTATATGTGGCCGAGCACACCATAGTCAACGATGGAAGCACATCAAAATGCTTAACAAGCATACGCTCTTAAAGAAGAGCTTTTAGCGTTTCAAAAGTATTGTACGTGGAAAGTATATCATTCTAAGCTGTTTATAACTTTATAGCTGTTTTCCGATGATTGGATTTTTCGTTTTTCAAAGATAAAATTTGGTATATCCAAAAACTATTTAAGATACAACAATGTGATTTTGTACACTTCTTTATGACACTATAATGAATAATTATAATCTCTGGTATAATGGAGTGCCTGCTACCTCCAGGACATCAGATGTCATCATTTGTTCAAATTAGAGTTTTTCAGGTGAATTATTTTGTAAGATGTATAAATTGTTGAAGAGGGAAGGTAAAGTGTTCCGCATGCCCGGTTTTTTTGTACATTTTCAGGACTAAATAAGCCTAAATTTATTAAATTCTGTTTACTATTTCTTTTATTAAGTTGCTAAACTGCTACAATTTTTTGTTCAGACAAAGCTTTTCGTCATCTCTGACATCATCAGGTCTTGAACAACCTGATGATGTCAGAGATGACGAAAAGCTTTGTCTGAACAAAAAATTGTAGCAGTTTAGCAACTTAATAAAAGAAATAGTAAGGATGGCTGCTAATTCAAATAATACGAAGAATAAATTCTGTTTGTTTGTTTTTAAGATATATCAGTTTTTGAGTTTTCATGTTTTTTGTATAAAAACCGTAAAATGAGACAGAAAAATAAAAAAGAGCCCAGATTAGTGTATTCCTATGTTTCAGAGGGGGGAAACAGAAATAACATTAAACAAAGAAATGAAAATAATATAAGATTTTCAGTAGGGAATCCCCTTAATAGAAGAAATCGATAAACTTGAAGGAAAAAGGAGATGACGGTGAAAATAAAGCAATCCACAGTTTTGAGTAAAAATCCAAACAAATTGTGTAGACAAACATTTCTTATATTTCTTATGCAGCAGGTAGACTGACAAACTAAGGAGGCTCCCCGGTTGTATAACACGCGTGTTGTGAACAATACTTCACTGAATAAATAGGCCTATTTTAGGTAGACGTAACAACGGAAGGGAGAAGTTATTGAATCGCGGAATCGGATGGAGAAGATTGTACAAAACGCAAAAGTAAGACATCAATGAAATGGCGTGATGCACACACAGGAAGAAGACGATAAACTCAGATATATAACGTACAGAGAAAGACTAAACGAAAAAACTTAAATACAAAACTGGGTAATTGAGATAGTTTGGATATGTCAAAAGGATGAAGGAAAAGATTCTATCCACAAGTGTGTTCGAAAAATAGCCATAAGACGTCGTGAGTTAGGCCAAGAGAAACACTTGTCAGAGCACGAGGAAAAAAGTAGACATAGTGCTAAGTAAATGAATGACTAGTGGGAAGAGAGGAGACAGAAGTTATATAATGATAAAATAAAAATTGTACATTGTAATTAACGTGGAGAGCTTTTGCATTCTTTTTCACACCGTTCCAGTACAAAATAATGTCGAGATCTAAGGAGCATATTTAAATTTCCTTCCTAACTGTTTAGGTTTAGAGATATTTATAATTCCTGTATGTGGGCGAGCACACCACAGTCAACGATGGAAGCACATCAAAATGCTTAACAAGCATACGCTCTTAAAGAAGAGCTTGTCGCGCTTCAAAAGTATTGTACGTGGAAAGTATAACATTCTTTGAATAATTATATAGCATTAGATGTGGAACAAAAACAAAAAATCAGTGAGACAGGAACAGGTTTGGATATGGGCGCGCGCGTTATCTGCGGAAGTAGGCTCCTGTAATTAAGCGGCACTCTCTCCTCTCCGCCTCTTCAAAACTTCTTTTATCACTTTACAAAGCTGTGAATGGTGATCAGATTTCTTAAGAAAACTTAGCTTCTCTGTTGATGTCAACAATCACACTCTTATCTAAACCGGGTAGACATACTAGCAATACGGCTGTAATCCTCACCCAACAGTGTGATCGCAGTGTTCATTAAGAAAAACTTTGCAATTAACGTAATGAAATTAAGACAGCCATTGACGTTAATAAATTTTTTGGATTAGGACTACAACTTAAACCTTTTGTGGTTATTAATCTTGAAACGTTTCTACTCCCACGGGCATGAGGTTTCTATTGTTGTGTCTACTCTTGTGTTTCCTTCTGGAATCCTTTTCCATCTTCTTCAACCGACTTCTTCACATCCTTCTCACTTCATGTGGGTGGATGCAAACAATGTGTCGGTGGCTAAGTTCTCCGAGGGCCAAGTTGTCCCCTGTTTAGGGATAAGGTGTGCTTTGGTACGGGGAGGCGACAGCCAAGCTTTTCCTGATGGTGTAAAAGCAGTTGTTGCGGCGTTACACTTAAGTCTGAGGTCACCAAAGGCTGTATGCTATACTCGTATCTACGTGTTCCTGCTTGTCACTGCTCCACCCGCACCCGACCCGCCACAGTTACCTTGGACTTCGTTTTCTACGCTGGGTTGGTTGCCAATAGAATATTTTTTCCCTATTCCAATGGTCGAGCATTTCTGGTCATGCCTACAGGCCACCATCGTAACCTGTTGCAGCAGTATCATTCTCTTATGTGTACATTCCTCTGCGATAACACCATCCTCTTACTCAGTGCCGGATTCACCACTAGGTCGACTAGGCCGCGGCCTGCTCAGAGGGGGCCGCAAGCTACAGATATATGTTTTGTAACAGAAGTATTTTTATAAAAGTAGAAGGCACTTTGATTTATTTAAGTATGATTTTTTGAAATTAAATGATCAATTTTTGTTAATATACAAATGGAAGACAGTTCTTATTTAAATATTGCGCGCTTATTTTTAAGACGTTGGCATCCTTGAAAACTAATCTGCGCATGCGAATTTTGAACGTTAAATTTTTCAATAAGCCTAGTTAAGTTTTCCACTTACAAAATTAATTAATTTACTCAATTCTTTTTCATGGTTCTTAATATTTTGAAAATGTTTGCTAAATGAAAGCACGCTTTTTTATAGTAGCCTACTGGTTTTAAATTTTATAGTATTAATCTGACATCATGTTACTTCTGCAGTACATAATATATTACTTCAAAGTCATGGACGGGGGGGGGGGCTCAGAAAACTTGGCCTAGGGCCTCAAAAATCTTAAATCCGGCACTGCTCTTACTCCTCTTATGTTTCCAATCTAGTTCTCTACAACAATACCACTTCCGCCAAGCCATCTCGAGATTGTTATAGTTGTACTGATCATTCAAACACCCGTTCCATGATTACGGAAACGTACAATCACTACTATCTATTTGCTACAGCCATTCGATTCCTTCCATTTGTGTGTAGCGACGTTATATATAAATATACCCTATAACAGTCGTAATAAGTCTGTATTGTTGACTATTAATCGCGACCCATTATTCATTTGTTGACTGACGCTTACCGTGTAATAAATAACTTACTATGAATGAATGGTCTGTCTTCTCTATCTCGCGCGTGTCAATATTCTGTCAATTTGTTTTACCCCCCTCCTTCCGACATTCCTCCCTCCGCCGCATACCAATCTCCAGCGTTACTTGTACGAGGTCTTCAACTAAAACCGAACTGATGGCGATATTTTGATTCCATCTTCGGCACCAATATGACTGATACGTAGTATTTATTCTTCGATTCAATAAATACACTCGAACCGTCCCACCTTTGCTCTACTTTAACAAATCGATGCATAAATGTGTTATCAATTTAAAAAATAAAATATCACTATTATTGTATATAGGGATGAATGATTCAAGTCATATAATACAGAAACTTATGCAGGATAGTGTTTAAGATGTGGGCCTAATTTTTAATTTGTGAGCGTTGGATTATTTTCAGAATTAACACAGCACGCTGTAATACACAAAGTATTCCTTTCGTGTTCTGCATTGTCAGCATAACAGTAACGAAGGTGTTGCAGCAACACTGCAACGATCGTTTTCTTGTACTGTCTGTCTTTCTGACGTCACACGCTATATTCATCTACAACAATCGTGCGATAATATCTGTTTACAACAGTCGAAAAATTGTTTGTACTAATTGTGTCATATTTATTAATTGTTGTACTAATAATTTGTTTTTTTATAGTATAACAAAATTTTCATTATTACGTAATGATTATATTTCTATTTGTTCTGTGTATGTATGGTTTTTAGTGAACTGTGTTTCCAGTTTGGGAAACTTTCGTTTGAAGAACAGTTTAGTGAAAAAACGTGGTAGAGGCTCGACAGTCGTTACTGAACAGTAAGTTGCGCCGACTCAGTGCATAAATTACCCCCACTAACAAGTATAGCTAAGTTATCTATAGAGAAGAGAGGGGAGACGACACGATAACAGTTCACTGTCTCACTTCCATATTACCTCCCTCTCTGTCACAACATGCTTCCATTATTCTCACCAGTCTTGTTGCACCCGATGTTCACACTATGAAACACTGTACCAGACTGTTATGCGCATGTGCGAAGTGAATGAAAATTTTGTTAACCTCGCAACGAGGTGTTTGTCAACTGCGCATCTCTAAGCCACTGTTCAATTTCTATCGTCAGGTTTCTAAACCACTGACGATGCAAATGCGTAATCACGTTTTCTGCAGGACCCGTGTGTACAAGTTCGGCACTGATGTATCGCAATTATTCTCGGCGCGTCACCCGGAAAGCTGTAGATTCTTCTCGAACTTTGGCAGGGTACAAATATAAGCTGCCAGCGGCCGGCCAAGTTCAGTCTCGATTTGCGATTTAATGTGCGTTAGCGGGGTTGTTGTTATTGAGACCAGTGGTTTAATGTAAAGTGATTATTGTGTATTACTTATGTGACACTGATAATAGGGTGGTATTTATTGTTTGTTACATTGCCGTGTGTTAAACAATCTATAACTGGAAGAATTGTATATGAATGCCTTTGTTTATTTTTAACTGCAATTAAAATTGTAATCAGGGATGTCACCTGGTGTTAGTTACTCTGTTTCCGCTGTACAGCACGACGATCCGTGCAAACCAACGTGCAATGTAATGAATAAAGTTATTTTTTCATAATTAAATATCGGTCCAAACTTGCATAAAAACATAAACATGAAGATGGTCTTGCACTGTTCCCCCTAGTTTCAAACCCACACCTTGCCAATGAGACGGACAAAATTATTTTTTTTATAGGCCTGTCTAAAATTTGTCAGTTCTAATCTTCTGTATTAGTTGATACGATAGTTTATATATAACTCCAGTACAGTAGACAGGGACGCCAATATACAATCCGACGCTGTAGCACACAGTCCACAGCAATAGCGGCGCTTAGTGATGGGGAAGAATGCAGGCGGACAAACTGGTTAAGGGCGCCACATTGTAAGGCTACAGATTTCCCACTTTAGAGACAATCTTCTTATCATATAAACAGTTAAGTATGGTTTACTGTCCTTAGAATTTATTTGTTAAATTGTTTCTGAAATATAACTTAAACAAAATACGAGTACAACAGCTTAGGTATTAATAGCATTGTGTAATTATGCTTTAAACGAATTAATCTAAACCCAAAGTCACGACAGTCGATTGTCTCAATAAAAATTCTTACGATTAATGTTTTACTTACTGCTTGAGGATGAAATTTTGTGCTTTTTATCATCAAAATCGATTACAACAGTTCACCTATCAATCCTTATTGAGATTCATGTTATTTCATCTTTGTGAATATCTTTTCACAGGAACAGAGCTGTCACACACTGATAGGGAGCATGGTTGAATGCTGATCGCTTCTTGCTAGATGACTAGAAAATGAACAACACGTCGACGAATGAATGTGTCTGTAATACAATAAATTTTCTGTGGTTACAAAAACTGCATGCGTTATCACTTAAATGTCATAATAAATCGTTTTAGACATTAAAAAAATGGAAAATGATAAAATCGCGTGCCTTACAGTATCAATATTATGGGGCCGGATTTAGTCTGTGGGCTGTAATTTGTGGGAAAATGTTAGAGGAAGATAAAGAAAACACTCTTGAACCAACTGGCCACACAAAACGGGTTTGGAAGGATTAAAAGTGGCGATCGATGAAAAACCCCGTAACGTTGATAATATGGGGACCTACTAATTTTCGGTTTAAAGTTGCAACAAAAAGAGGACGAAGAAGAATAAGAAGAAGACTGCGATAGAGAAGTGGTACAAAAACGCTTCACTGAGAGTAATTTGTCTTTGAACGTAATTCTTCATTTTTTATTTTTAGGTCACGTTTTGCGTCATTATCGGAGTGCACAGCGTACTGGTAGGCTACAATACAGGTTTAACTCCAAATTACGTGGTTCAGAATACAAAGTGTTTCCTATTCAATGACTTCACGACACCAGTAGGTATATTCTTTTATGCTGAGTTTCAGCGTAATGAATTGTCGGACATAACTCTCCGACAAAGTTCATTTGAATAAAACTTGCTATTTATTTTGTCAATTTTTATTTTTAAATTTTAAAAAGAGGGTGTTTTTAATTGACAACATATAGTGAAAGATTTAATAACATAACTTATGAAGATATTTAATTAATAATGTTGTGTCAGTGGTTATAATCACAAACAGAAATTACACTATTGCACACCACTATAAAAAAAAATCCCGATTTGCACTCCCAAGCTTCACAGCGCTGTGCAGCTTGAAAGCGCTAATCGGGAATTGTTTGTAGAAATTTTTCTATAGTGGTGTGCAACAGTGTAATTTGTGTTTGTAACTTATAAAGATTCAACGTCTTTTATAATATGAGCTGACGTATTTAACTAATAAAGACCGTATAAGTAAACTATATTACAATAGAGACGTACTTCGTATGGAGTTCCTAAGATGAATATTGCAGATATTAACATCAAGAAAGAAGATGATAAAATAGTAGGACAGGTTCCCATTTCCACAAGTTCACAATTTCCAAGTCCACAAACTTTCTGATCGGAAACTAGGCAAAGAAAATTGTAATGATTTCATTACTTTAACGGAATTGTTGAACTGTGTTAAAAAATAAAGCGAAAACGAAATTTTGTAAGTTAATGTCCGCTTCTGCCTTTCTAGATGAGAGTGAAAGTTGGCGTTAACTGAAGCAAATAAAAGAAGAATGCGAACGGCAGAAATGAAACTCTTGACATCAGTGGCGGGCAGGGTTATACCAAAATAGGGCAGTAGCTCAATACGAGTAATATTTGCGAGAGACAATCGTTGGTTCTTGACTGGCGGTTTCGTCACGCCAGCCGAATGGAGACACAGAGGCTGCCAAAGAGATATATTTTGAATAATGAATATTGGGAAAAATCAGAAGAAATGTCAGGACATCTTATAAACTATGGAAAGATCAGACTACGGATTCACATAGAACAGTGACACTATATAAACCGTAATGTAACGGCAGCGAGAGGGGGTTTCGGAGAAGTTAACCACACAAGGAAATATCAAACCCCCTCCCAAACAAATGCTGGTAAAAATGTAGTAAAATAAGATGAATTATATAATTAAGCTAATTAGTTGTACGAGTAGGATCATTTATTATTACTGTAGGCTATGACAGTACTCTGAGTACGAAATCGCTTTGCATAAACATTGTTAGTTGTTGTTATTGTTATTTAGTTATTGAAGGATGGTTCTAATTATTATCCTATTAATATAATTAATAGTTACATCCTCTTACCTAGTAGGAAAGAGGTAGCTTTCGAATATAATGCAGTAATTTATTCCACAACAACTCACAAAACTTCTATATTAAACAGTTTTGTGTGGGTCGTCTGAGAACAAGGTAGTTTCCTGAACAGGCAGTGCAGCTTTCCGGAACAGGCAGTGCAGCTTTTTGGAACAGGTAGTGAAGAAGAAGAAGAAGAAGAAGAAGAAGAAGAAGAAGAAGAAGAAGAAGAAGAAGAAGAAGGAGGAGGAGGAGGAGGAGGAGGAGGAGGAGGAGGAGGAGGAGGAGGAGGAGGAGGAGGAGGAGGAGGAGGAGAAGACTTGGACAGTTTTTTTCTTGCTATTCGAAGTTTGTACACATGTGCTCGTTGTACTCGGTTTTTGTGTCCGTCATTCGGACATACGCAGACCTAAGACCGAACGAGGCTTTCGGAACTCCGTTTTTGGCTCTCCACAGCCTCTACCCGTGAACTGATTCGTATGGAAACTTCAACGAAATGTGCGGCCAACCATGAATCTGCACGATTTTGAAATTTGTTTTAGAGGTCCCAAAGTGCCATTTTTTTTTTAAATCTTTCATTCATTTCTGTTGCAGAACCAGTAATCCGATTAATTCTAAAATATTGACAGACACGTACTCAGTAATGCGATGTTTTAGAACATTCGTACAAAACATTTAATACTATCAGCGTCTGTAGAAAAGGAAGGAAATTAGTCCCAAATTCTGGTATCGTTTATTTTATTTTTATTTTAACTTAAGATGTCATCCTTATTGTTTCATGATTTTGTTAAACCATGACTTTTTTCTATGTCTACTGATGCAATTACGTTTTCACACCAATCTTCTTGATTACCAAATAACGAGTTCTTTTCCTTTTGGTTTCGGTTTTATTCACAAAAATCTAAACCTACATTCCTACAAGGAAATCCTGGCTTTGGCAATGGGTAATGGATTAAGATACAATTTCAATACATACATGAAGAGGAAGAAGAGATTTTCTCTTTTTTATTACTTCCATGTTCCGTAAGGAAATGGAAGTATGGTGGCGAAAAAAATCGTGTTCGAGATAAGGGCTGATTCTGATTGTACTACCCACAAAACATGAAGAAAAGGGCTGATTCTGATTGTACTACCCACAAAACATGAAGAAAAGTCATTTTCTGAAATGTGTGTGTGTGTGTGTGTGTGTGTGTGTGTGTGTGTGTGTGTGTGTGTGTGTGTGTGTGTGTGTGTGTGTGTGTGTGTGTGTGTGTGTGTGTGTGTGTGTGTGTGTGTGTGTGTGTGTGTGTGTGTGTGTGTGTGTGTGTGTGTGTGTGTGTGTGTGTGTGTGTGTGTGTGTGTGTAACATTTTTTCTATGGCGAACGATAACTGCCGCAAATTCAAACACATACAAATAATTTTTTGCATATGTGCCCGAGTTGTAGAGGACTCAACGTCTATTGATTTTGGTGAAGATAGGTTAACGGGAAGGGGTGGTTTACCAGCAACGTTTTAGGTTTTAATAAGAGTAAAGTACTTAAGTTTGATAAAGTATCCTGAAAGGTCATAACAATCCACTGTAGAAAGGTAGATGTAATATCTACAATTTTTTATATGTTGAAGGGGGAGGGGATATTTTTTTATATATTTACTACGTTATCGGCTTCCTTCCCGGTTACGTGTTAAACTTCCTTCCCGGGCTGTTTGGCCGTGGTCCAATGTTGTCTGCAAAACCAGACGTTTCGGCAGTGCCATCGACTCCCATTATCAGTGAAAATCAAGTGCGCTAACGTGAGGTGGTATACGTTAGTGACCACAGTACTGTGGTTAAGGCTGAAGAAAGAAGTAGAAATAAGTAGTTTCTATGGAAATATTTCATTTGGAAAAAGATTTTAAATATAACTATTAGAACATAGAACACGGTGTGGTTATCCATACCGATATTTTTGAAATTGGGCTAATATTTAAATGTAGTACCCTGCTTCATAACAAGGTATTGGCCATGTTTAATTACAAACTCTAGGGCTTCTATATCTCTCAGTGAAATTAATGTGGATAGATTTTGATCCGTTGAGTTTTGTACGCCATTTTTCGTTCAGTCTTGAATGCGATTGATAGGTATTTGCTAGGTAGTTGCTTCGTTCCCACTGCTTCGACCTTTTTGAGTTCACACTGAAGAATACCGACCCCAGCAGGTGAAAAGAGCCACACAATAACTATAGGAAACCGTAACTGGGATTAAAAGTGTTACCAGAAATGTTTGTTACATACCGTTTTAATTTTAACACGTTAACGTAATCTTTGTTTTGTTACCTATCTGCGACCACAAGAGACGAGTTCTGATGAGGAGATTATCAGCGACGACAATCGTACTGTGTGTGCGCGCGCGCGAGCGTTTGTTTGGGTATAGCCGTTTTAGATAAGAGAGTGGCTGTTGACATCAACGGGTAGAGAGAGACAGAGGGACACAGACTAATTTTTCTTAAGAAATCCGATCACGATTCACAGCTTTGTAAAGTGATAAAAGAAGTTTTGAAGAGGCGGAGAGGAGAGAGTGCCGCTTAATTACAGGAGCCTACTTCCGCAGATAACGCGCGCGCCCATATCCAAACCTGTTCCTGTCTCACTGATTTTTTGTTTTTGTTCCACATCTAATGCTATATAATTATTCAAAGAATCTTATACTTTCCACGTACAATACTTTTGAAGCGCGACAAGCTCTTCTTTAAGAGCGTATGCTTGTTAAGCATTTTGATGTGCTTCCATCGTTGACTGTGGCGTGCTCGCCCACATATAGGAATTATAAATATCTCTAAACCTAAACAGTTAGGAAGGAAATTTAAATATGCTCCTTAGTTCTCGACATTATTTTATACTGGAACGGTGTGAAAAAGAATGCAAAAGCTCTCCACGTTAATTACAATGTACAATTTTTATTTTATCACTATGTAACTTCTGTCTCCTCTCTTCCCACGAGTCATTCATTTACTTAGCCCTGTATCTACTTATTCCCTCGTGCTCTGACAAGTGTTTCTCTTGGCCTAATTCAGGACGTCTCATGGTTATTTTTTGAACACACTTGTGGATAGAATCTTTTCCTTCATCCTTTTGACATATCCAAACTATCTCAATTACCCCACAATTACCCAGTTTTTTATTTAAGTTTTTTCGTTTAGTCTTTCTGTACATGTTAAAATATCTGATTTATCGTCTTCTTCTTTTGTGCGCATAACGTCCATAGTAATTCACCTACAGCTTCACACAAACCAGTTTCTAACTTTCTTTTGAAGTGAACACAGGTGGTTTAGTACGCTAACGAGACCTCGTGTTTCCAACCAAACGCATTAACCTTTTACATACATTAAACCAAAATTGCTTTACAATAATTTTCTTTTGGCTCCTGTCGAAATTTTTCCTATATATAACCGTGTAATGAAGTAAGACAATAAATGAAAATTTTGATATTTTCAAGAATTTCATTAGCAAATACCCTGAATTATATAAATTGTTAAGTGTTAAGTATATTTCTTCTTTTAAGTGTGTAATTTAAGTATTTGGTGAAGCGTATCATAAGTGTATATAAGTAGGCCTAAATATGTAACTGTATACGTAAGAATTTTTAAGTGTAGACTAATATTAAGTGTTTAATTTAGTTGTTTACTTTCCTTGGTGTAGACTAATAGACTGTGTTCCGTCTTCACTGCAACCATTTCTGAAAAGGTCTTCTCACAATCTTCTTCCAATCGGTCTGTAGCCTGATTACCCTCCGATATTCCATTCCATAAATGTTATCCAGCCATTATGCATTCACTACCGTTTTCTTTCCTCTACCCTGTGTTTAATTTTCAAGCGTAATATTACTTCGTTTCGTTCAAGTCTTACATTGGCACCAAACGATCTTATCATTATCTCCTCGCACGTTTTATTCGATCTGCCACGTTATTTGATTCTATACTTCTACCACATTTTGCTTTGTATAGTCTCCAAGTTAGACCGGTTTTCTCCATCACTTTTACACATCCATACAATCTCAACTGACCCTCATTTGTTTTACTATTTACAACTAAGGCATTTACTTGTTATATCTATTTATTATATTTTTGTAAGTTATTCTATTCTTTCTTTGGTGCGTGTTCCTTCCTTTTGTTTGTGCGACATCGATCAAACTAATTAATATAAACAGATAGTATACAGTCACTACGAAAATATTCTTCCTTGTTCCCTTAAAAATACTCATTTGTTCAGTGTTATCAAAACTTCCACGTCATCTCAGTCTACTCATGACATGCACACATAGCATGACAGTTGTTTTAGGACCCGCATAAAAGATTTTAAATTATTATTTTGTGAAGAAGCATAATGCAATTGCCCCTTTAATACGGTAATAATGAAATACAATAATAATTGAAAAATTATTATTATAAATAATACAACAAGAATTGTATATTATACACTAATAAGTGTCCATTAAATTGTATTAAAACAGTAATAATATAATTTAAACCAAAATATATATATTTATGAAATAAAGGCAAGGGCATTTTTTTTAAATAATTAAACACGGATTAATTATGATATGCACTAATAATGAAAACTGTTTAATATAACTAGGGACAAAAATTTCTCAGAACTCTGAATGAAGGAAAGATCCTTCGACACTTCTGAGAAATATGGTAAAATTGACAAAGCTGAGTAACTCTACAAAGGGAGAATTTAGCACGAGAAATCAATAAACTACGTGAGTCCTTAATTTTATCTAATTACAGACATTTAAAGAAGATAACAGGTGTGAAAATTAAGCAGATAATTGCAAAACAGTATAAAATACAAAACGATAAAATACAGTCTTTGTGCACTGAATCCAAAACATTATTAAACACGGAACGACAGATAGTCGCTTATGCAGATGACATCGACATAGTTGGAAGGTTAAAGCCAGCAATCAGAGAGACATACGAACAACTAAAGGAAAAGGATACAAACGTCGGGTTGAGAATTAATTAATGTTGAAAAACTAAGGCAATGAAAAGAAAGAAAACTACTGGACAATACTGGAATATTGAAAGATAACAGCACCGAGATTACCCAAGACTTCAATTACCTCGTTAGAAAAGTAAGCGATAACAACAATATGACCCAGAAGATAAGAAACGGAATTCTGAAGAGTAGCAGGACATCTACCCGTTCAGATTCTAAACGGAGTCCAAGGTGGTTCATCGCACTCAAAGCTTATAACATGTAATATATAAGACGATACTGCGACTCCATCGTGAGACACAGTTGCAAAATTTGGACTCTTAAAAAGTCTGAAGACATTCTGGGCATACCGTAGTCTATTTGAGCGGCAAGTACTGAAAACAATTTTTGGTACAGTTCGGAAGCAACAAAAGCAGCCTATTATAGGGGGCGGGAAAATTTGATCATAAACCACTTCGCTTCGGGTAGATAGTTAAACAAGGGACCACCAACTCATTCTTGTAAAAAATAGGCAAAATCCTAAGCAAATTAAACCGGACGAATTTTAAAGTAATAGATATGCAGATGGTAAAGAAATTTGCTTATTGATATTCGAGTTGATTTTTAGTATTAACATTAAGGTTTCAGCCTTTTTCTCATTGCACTCATAGGGTGGGAACATAGAAACGGCTAGTCCGTTAGAGGACAAATAACACTGAAAACATATAATCCAGATTGAACGACGTTACTCTATATAATAAATAATTTCACACCACAGTGTACCCCACAGGTAAGCAGCAGTATAATAGAAATAATAAAACGCTTTAAAATTCTTTTCTGAACGTGTCAAACGCTTACAAAATCCAGGATCGCACAAACAAACCACTGAACTATTCAAGGTTGCGACAGACACTTGCCGGAGAGAATTAATTCGTTGTATTTTAAAAACTCTCACATCTCCCCGCGTGATCGTTGTTGATTTACAGCGTTAGAAATTTTGATGGAACGCTGTTGTTGTGTGTGAGCAAAGAATTCTTTCCAAATTTGGGTTGGAACAGACCCGACAACTGTCAAAATATATGTGCGTGGAGGAGATTCCGAACAGGTAGAGACTACAAAAAGGACGAAGGGAGGACGCATCTACCTCTGTTGTCGCGCATCAATGCGCTATATATGGATGCACAACATTCGCCGGCTCCCGAGTTGCGGACGGATCGTTGCGACCGATCCCTCCTCGCACCGACCGCAGGCGACATGTTCGTTTTGAACTAACGATGATATATTACAAGTTTTGTAATGAAGTTCATCTCGTTACTTGAATTAGCAGACTCCGTAATTCCAACTTTATCGTGCTTACTTGTTGAACTGCTACCTGTCATTATCTGGACGAGGCCTTTCAGTGTCTCCACCATTAGCAAGACCTATACCACGGCCTTAGGATAGTCGTGGTTTAGGGCTTGATAATGGTGGAGACACTGAAAGGCCTCTTCCGGAGCACGGCAGGTAGCAGTTCAGCAAGTAAGCACGATAAAGTTGGAATTCGTAATGAAGATTATAAGCCTACTACAGTTTGTTTTAAACGGTATTTATTTTATTTATTATTTTTATTTTATTTTATTTATTTATTATTTCATTATTTTTATTTATTGTTATTATTTATTATTTATTGTTATTATTTATTTATTTTTACATACGCGTTTCAGCAGCTGTCCCGTCTGTTCCTACAGTCTCCAGTTTGTCAGTGGCTCCTTGCTGTCGCCTCATCTACTTCGTTTCTTCGGAGGAACATCTACGTATTACCCTCTATGTACTTTATGCTTTTGCGATTCCTATATGTTACGTGTTACGTTTTTGTAACAGACTAGGTTTTTTTTATGGCGAGTTGGTTACAGTTGATGCAGTCTCTTCTAACCTAGCCTCCTCTCTTGCTAGTTATCTCCGTAACACATCTATCGATCATGGTATCGTCAAGCCTTTGTACTTCCAAGTTCGTCATGGCCAGTCTTGCTTCCTCCGTTAATCGTCATCATCATCTTCAGCAAGGATCAAACCAAAAATGGTTTGTTCCGGGTCAATCGTAGTTCCTCCCTTAATCGTCATCATCATCTCCAGCAAGGATTAAAGGAAAACCCAAGGTTTGTTCCGGTCTCAAGCAGATAGTCTAGAGGTGTCATTCCAAACGCTTCTGCGGACACCCCACATCTCTCCGTCCTTCCGGCTTCTAACTCCATAGTTGTTCGGGGATACGGCAGTCTTCCAATCGGTTAAGAAGTCCCAAAACGTTTTGTCGATATTGGACAATTCTATCAAATATACTTCTCCTTTAATGTGGATTCAATTTCTCTTGGCCATCTGCCATTGGTCAGCGACGCAAATGTCCATAAGACATGCTATTTCAACAGTTTGGCTTCAATTGTGACTAGTATACTAGAACCATATTAAACATTAATGACTATTCTAGTTTATGTCTTCACTTCTTATCCTGTCAAACCCAGCCAGCCAGGTAAATATTGCTCAAAGTTCGTTTTATTCTTTATTCACCTTCCCAGTCTATTGTCCACACTTGGCAACCGCAAGTTGCTAATCTTTCGACTACTGGTTTAAGTTTTATTTCAAAGTTCGACTTTGGGATAAGTTTATCACCCTTGTACTCTTTTCACTCCACAAATTGCCATTCAGTCGTCTAACAAGACTGTTTTGTTTGCGCCAATCTCGAAGCTATTTCGCCACTGCTTCCTTCAGTTCATTTCCGAAGTTCATTTTCAGTTACCTTTACGACTACGTTTATACAGCATATTGTGTTTTATATTATCTCCAGTCCTAACTTCACACCCTGTCCTGGCTCGAGGTCGAGTCAATGTAATCCCGTCTACCTACTGCTGGGGCAATACAGCAGTCTGCCTGAGATATGCAGAGCTCAGCCTATAACAACGAGACAACTACACGCGAATATATTGTTACGACGGTCTCACAGTGAAAATCAAAATACAGGACACCAATGAAGTCACTGATAACCAGTTTTAATTATCGCGATTAATAATTTGTAATCAACAAGATAGTCTCTTACAACAATTCAAGTAAAACTTGTCCACAACATTCGCCGGCTCCCGAGTTGCGGACGGATCGTTGCGACCGATCCCTCCTCGCACCGACCGCAGGCGACATGTTCGTTTTGAACTAACGATGATATATTACAAGTTTTGTAATGAAGTTCATCTCGTTACTTGAATTAGCAGACTCCGTAATTCCAACTTTATCGTGCTTACTTGTTGAACTGCTACCTGTCATTATCTGGACGAGGCCTTTCAGTGTCTCCACCATTAGCAAGACCTATACCACGGCCTTAGGATAGTCGTGGTTTAGGGCTTGATAATGGTGGAGACACTGAAAGGCCTCTTCCGGAGCACGGCAGGTAGCAGTTCAGCAAGTAAGCACGATAAAGTTGGAATTCGTAATGAAGATTATAAGCCTACTACAGTTTGTTTTAAACGGTATTTATTTTATTTATTATTTTTATTTTATTTTATTTATTTATTATTTCATTATTTTTATTTATTGTTATTATTTATTATTTATTGTTATTATTTATTTATTTTTACATACGCGTTTCAGCAGCTGTCCCGTCTGTTCCTACAGTCTCCAGTTTGTCAGTGGCTCCTTGCTGTCGCCTCATCTACTTCGTTTCTTCGGAGGAACATCTACGTATTACCCTCTATGTACTTTATGCTTTTGCGATTCCTATATGTTACGTGTTACGTTTTTGTAACAGACTAGGTTTTTTTTATGGCGAGTTGGTTACAGTTGATGCAGTCTCTTCTAACCTAGCCTCCTCTCTTGCTAGTTATCTCCGTAACACATCTATCGATCATGGTATCGTCAAGCCTTTGTACTTCCAAGTTCGTCATGGCCAGTCTTGCTTCCTCCGTTAATCGTCATCATCATCTTCAGCAAGGATCAAACCAAAAATGGTTTGTTCCGGGTCAATCGTAGTTCCTCCCTTAATCGTCATCATCATCTCCAGCAAGGATTAAAGGAAAACCCAAGGTTTGTTCCGGTCTCAAGCAGATAGTCTAGAGGTGTCATTCCAAACGCTTCTGCGGACACCCCACATCTCTCCGTCCTTCCGGCTTCTAACTCCATAGTTGTTCGGGGATACGGCAGTCTTCCAATCGGTTAAGAAGTCCCAAAACGTTTTGTCGATATTGGACAATTCTATCAAATATACTTCTCCTTTAATGTGGATTCAATTTCTCTTGGCCATCTGCCATTGGTCAGCGACGCAAATGTCCATAAGACATGCTATTTCAACAGTTTGGCTTCAATTGTGACTAGTATACTAGAACCATATTAAACATTAATGACTATTCTAGTTTATGTCTTCACTTCTTATCCTGTCAAACCCAGCCAGCCAGGTAAATATTGCTCAAAGTTCGTTTTATTCTTTATTCACCTTCCCAGTCTATTGTCCACACTTGGCAACCGCAAGTTGCTAATCTTTCGACTACTGGTTTAAGTTTTATTTCAAAGTTCGACTTTGGGATAAGTTTATCACCCTTGTACTCTTTTCACTCCACAAATTGCCATTCAGTCGTCTAACAAGACTGTTTTGTTTGCGCCAATCTCGAAGCTATTTCGCCACTGCTTCCTTCAGTTCATTTCCGAAGTTCATTTTCAGTTACCTTTACGACTACGTTTATACAGCATATTGTGTTTTATATTATCTCCAGTCCTAACTTCACACCCTGTCCTGGCTCGAGGTCGAGTCAATGTAATCCCGTCTACCTACTGCTGGGGCAATACAGCAGTCTGCCTGAGATATGCAGAGCTCAGCCTATAACAACGAGACAACTACACGCGAATATATTGTTACGACGGTCTCACAGTGAAAATCAAAATACAGGACACCAATGAAGTCACTGATAACCAGTTTTAATTATCGCGATTAATAATTTGTAATCAACAAGATAGTCTCTTACAACAATTCAAGTAAAACTTGTCCACACGCAATAATAATCTCAACTGTAAAGAATTCCGTACTAATTATAACACAACACTTCGCTACAATACTTCTACAAGCACTCGGTCCGCGCTAAAGAAATCGCTTAACACAACTGAACTGGCAAGCCGGCTGCTATGGCTTTTTATAGTTAGTGCACGTCTTCTAGAAATTTTCCATCCTCACTTCACGCCGGCTAATACGTATCTCAAGTGTTCTTGAAAACACTGGAACCAACTTGTGAGCGGCCTTGGCTGAGGCGGGGAGGGTGGACAATGTTCTAGGCTGTTCTCGTTACACTATAAACCGTGCAGTTTGACACAGCACATGGTTAAATGAGACCGGTTTTCCTCTGGTGTGACCTATGGGTTGCACAGGCCATGGGAGGAGGCGAATAAGGTGATGACAAATGATAAAATCAAATCCTTGACTACTTTAAGCTGTAAAGTGGCCTTATATCAATACTGTTCCACTACTACTTATAATAAAAGTAACAATAACCCAATTAACAAGTGTCCGGCTGGAGAACGTATTGTCCTACGGCTACAACACGCGCAGATGGCTAATGAGTTTAGGCTGTTACGTAACACTGTGATGGCAACAAGCAGCAAGCGGAGAGCGCATCGCTGTGTGAAAGGACACGTAATATTACGCACAGCATACTTCTCTCATGACCTGTGCCACTGTGCCTGCGTAACCTCAATAGCTGACAAACGAGCCAGATTTATCTGTTGGTCGGTAGAGGGCGCCTGAGTGCCAAGCGTAATAAACGGACCAGCGACGCTTGTCAAATCTGTAAAGTTCCATAGAGGTAGCATATGAAGGATTTTGACAGAACACATTCTTAGACACGAATACCGTTACACAGACCGGCACGGCGTTGTCAATTCCATCAAGGTGCCATAAGGAGGGGTTAGATGGAATACGTTCCTACAGTCAATTGCATTGCATTATGTAGTGGGGCGTCTTTGCACCCATGACTGAATTACAGCTTCCGGGACGTGCCCGATGGCTGTCAGATGAAAACAGTGCTGGACTTTCCACAAGACAGGTAGCCTAAAAATCAGGAAGGACACGCCAACCAGTTAACTGTGAAGGCGGCGGAAAATTTTAAACATCTTTATTTTATAAGGGTTCCGGGTTTTGGTAACACTGCCACTGGTGACGGGGCGAACGGCAGATGCCGCACGCGCGCGGCCCAGTAGGCAGGCGCCTCGTGGCGCCGGTCGTGCCCCGCGAGGCAGGGAACCTCCGTGTCGGTGGCAAACGGTAACAGTTCCAAGTAGTGTGCCAACATACTTGTGGAGGGAGAAGACTTAGAAGGAAAGTAACAAGGAAATCAAGTTGCTGGGGAACCTAAATACCAGCAAACAGAATTATGGGGAGTCGTCTAAAATCGCCCGAGGGCGTTTGACACTTATAGGGGGAGGTGGTTCTGACGTGCTAATTGTACGTAAGTAGGGAAAGGACGAGGTCGCTGCAGAAGCAAAGAGAGTTTCGGCAAGCGACCGGAGAAAATCGGCGATGGTAGGAACTCGAAGGTCCCCACGAATAACATTATTCCACACCCTACAGTCAAATCGCGGTGCCGAGTAAAATCTTTTTCGTGTTTAAAAGTGAAAAATGAATGTTAATTATCACTGATCTCATCTTTTAAAAAAACATACTTTTTCGCCTACACTAGACATCGGCAGCCACCTTTAATAAAAATAATTCTAAAGCAAAAAAATGACAAAAAAACCAAAACATTAGTCTATGATAATAATCATATGGGAACGACAGTTACGTGAGCTAGTAAAAACTACATCCTTATAATGACACGTAAGAACACAATCAGTACAGAATAGAAATGTGAGCTATGTAACGAGGAAGTCACAGTATGACACATACCTTAAGGGCACTCGTAACCGGCAAATCGACCAAAAAAATCGATTTTTGTTTTTTTGTCTTAAAAGACTCTTCAATAATTTCTGAGTATGTTGGTACCAAATTTATATGAATACGCCTAATAATAATTTTTTTATGATTAAAAAAAAATGAGATCGTAGGAAAAGTTTTCTCAAAAGTGCTGATATTTACAATGGCTGGAGTGTTACAATTTTTTACAAAATCTGTAACTCCCTCATAAGAAATCGTAGAGACATGCGGTAATGACTGTCATAAAACAAATATTTGGTGATCTGAGTAATCTCAATTTGTTAAAAAAAAAATGTCTTCATGGTTGTACACAGAATGCAAACGATTTGCAGAACCATTCGATTTTGAATAAGTCGCTAAAAAATATATTTGTTGGACTGGATACTTTGGTTATTAGTGTACACGATGCTGTGTTGACCTTCAATGACGGTAATATAAGCAAGTGTCAAGTCTTACAAAAATTAGGGATCAAACTAGGATCAAACATGGTTGACTTGCAAGGAATCCTTGAGGCAGAGACAGCAGTAAATAAATTGATGAAAAAGTTAGACAGTCAATTAGAAATATGAAGAGAAAACTGGAGGACCAAATGGACATAAATGAAGACCCCGAGTATGGAGCTGGACTATTTTAAATCGGGCAAAACAATAAAAATCTGTTTTAAAAACTTTACTTGCGTTTTTCTGAAATCTATTTTTCTTTTAAATAAATGACCCATTATTTTACAAACCAAGTAAACTATCAAGCTGAATTTGTGTGTGGAAATTGGGTTAATGGAGACATAGCTACCTTACTATAACTATACAGTATCACTGGAAAGTAAAAACATAAATAAATATATTACTATGCTTTTTGCATGCAAATTTTTAGAGCAAAATATAAAAAATTATAAAACATCATAAGAGATCTTTATAATAATTGTAGTAGCGTTTGTAGGGTATAAACAGCTTACCTGCGTGCTAAAATGTCAAACATATCATTTACAGGTTGTGAGATAATAGGTCTTAAAGTTTATGAATTTGACATGATAAGCATAGCCGGTTACGAGTGCCCTTAAGTGTGTGTTTTCTGATTTTCGATTAGAGTACACTGCTCGTTTACTTGTTAACTGGAACCTGCTAGATAAGTCATGTACTTACACTAAATAATAGCTTGTAGTAGGTTATGTAATTGTCGTTCACATTAATGATTCTCTGTCACTGGGGTGACAAGTTACTGTTTATGTAATTTGCATTTTATGTTGTAGTCTGAAGACAGTTATATATTTCTAGTATAGTAGAAACTTTATCTCAAAAGTTTTTTTTGCGATTAATTACGGCTGGCGCAGCCCGTCGCATCCTAGCTTCCACTGCCGCCGGTCTACACAGTCCTGTTCTGTAAGTCCTCTTGCATTCATTGGATCTTCGACGTCCATTTTCCATGAATTTTTAGGCCTTCCTTTTTTTCTTCTAGAGGGTGGACTCCATTCCCATACCTTCCTTGGCCATCTCTCATCCGACATTCTTTTTAGATGTCCGAATCAATTCAGTCTTCTTGCTTCTATTGTTTCTATAATGTCAAAGTCGATTCCCATCGCTTGTCTTATCTCTACATTTCTCACTCTATCTAGTCTTGTTAGTCTACAGCACCTCCGTCAGTAATCCATCTCCATAGTTCTTATTTTGGATTTATTTCTTGTATTAATTTCCCACAGTTCTGCACCATATAGACCTATACTTTCGACTGTAGTTTTATATATTCTGATTTTATTGTTTTTTGTTATTCGTGGACTCCAAAGCAGACTGTCTAATTGTTTTGTTGCTATCTTAGCTTGTCCTATTCTTACTTTAATTTCTTGGTTGCTGTCACCATCCGACGTCATTGTTACACCCAAATACTTGAAGTTTTTAATATTTTTTATCACTTTTGTTCCTAGTTCTAGGTCTTAACCTTCACCGCCTACTATAAGGTACTTAGTTTTTGAGGTATTTATTTCGAGACCCCATTTCCTATATTCTTCTGCTAGTTTCCTAAGCGTATAACTTATATCAATTTCGTCCTCTGCAATTATAGTCTGATCGTCTGCAGTGTATTGTAAACATCTTGTCATTTCCATCTGGTACACCCATATTACGGCATTTTTTCCTCCATGGTCCCTCAAAAGTAAATAAATAAATCAGTGGCAGCTAACGTCCATTTTGTCACATTTAAACAAAAATACTCCACCTGTATTGATGTTTAAATATGTCGCATATATTTTCTTTTAAGTAAATCGTAAACAGTGTCATAAATTCTGCGCTAGAGGAGATACGAACGTATAATACTTTAATGGACACCATACGGAATGTGTCCATAAACAAGTAATTATTATTCTACTAACTTTATACGTAGTTGTTTCTTTATTACTAAGCTTTCACGGTAGTTAATGTTTTTCCTCATTTTGCCGCAGGTTTGCTTCGTGGATGACATTTACTGGGTAAAATCAGGCAAAACGGATGATTATGATTTATGATTACCATTACAAAATGCATTGACCAGGCAATAATGTATTTATGATTTATGTCCTAGTTTGCGCGTATTCCCTTAGTCAGTTGTGCTAGTCAACGTTATATGTAATCATTTTTGCGTTATACGTTGTATGTTGTATGTACATCATTTGTTCCAACTTTGTCGTGTTTACTTGCTAAACTGCTACTTGTCATGTTCCGGACGAGTCCGTCCATTGTCTCCACCATTTTCAAGTCCTAAACCACAACCTAAGTAACATTGTCGTGGTTTAGGACTTGAAGGTGCGAACACTGAAAGGCCTCGTCCGGAACATGACAAGTAGCAGTTTAGCAAGTAAACACGACAAAGTTGGAATTACAGAGACTGGTAATTCAAATAACAAGATGTAGCCTACATCATTTGTGCTAAAAGTCGACCTTCCAGTTATCCCATTGCGAAAGGCTTCCCCAAACTTGGCTAACCCAACGTCTGCCTCAGTCAGCGTAAAACAGACTCAGCCGCCTCGGCTGCCTAGGCATGGGAAACCGCGCAGTGTTCAAGTACCTCTTTGCGGAAGCGGTCCGCCTAAGCACGGCAGCTCGTCGTTCCGGGGGACGCCTTATGGAAGCTGCAAATACGGCTCATACCAGTACTGTAACCTTCAGGAAGCCACGGAATCGTGTCCCCTCAAACGTAGAGCCAGGCCGGTCCAAACCAAGAGCAAACTTCTTCTTCTTCCCCATTAAATGGCCTAGGCTGCACTGCGTGTTCCGGAAACAATCTTGACCTCGGACATCCACACTTTGCTTACTTCTGGGCTTCTCGGAAATCCCACCTGCTCTAGAATTGTGCCACTTATCTCTATTTTAGTTCTTACTGGGTATCTCCCCGTAAAAGCCATTACCTTTGTTTTATGTGCAGACATTACTCTTTTTGCAGACAACTTCGTTTTTATAGTCTGCTGTGGAGAGGGGCAATGACAGCAATCTATATATCATGCTATTGAAAAATGCCATTTTGTGTGAAAAAGGGTGATAAGACGAGGCATGAATAGCATGATCTGTGGTTGTCGGTTTTCTGTAAATATTAAAGTTAATTTTGTTATCTATTTTTGTTAAAGTCAAATCTAAGAAATTTATTTTATTATTCTTTTCCGTTTCTAATGTAAATTGCAAACTGTTTGTTATGGTATTCAAATATTTATTAAGAAGCTCTAATTGTCTGCAATTGCCTTTATAGATCACTATCGTGTCATCCAAATATCGACGATAAAATAAGATTTTGTTACAATGTTTGTTGTTAGGTGATAATATTTCGTTAGTTTCGATGTGGTTTAAATAAATTTCTGCCAGGATACTTGATAGTGGGCATCCCATTGCTAATCCATCTCGCTGTAAATAATATTTATTATCAAAAGTAAAATAATTTTTTTTCAATACTAATTTTGTCAAATTATGTTTGACGTGCCTAAAGAAAAAGTAAAATATATTGCAATAGAGTATGGCGAAATGTTACATCATAACTTAAAAAACCAATTGAAAAAACAAAATATTCTATTGGCTTCAAAAGCAAATAATAAGCTCGAGAACAAACTTAAGTTTAAAAACAAAAATAAATCTTTCGATGAATATGACGGTACTGGTGTATACAGGCTTAATTGTTCAGATTGTTCACAATTCTACATAGGACAAACGGGTCGTTCGTTCAAATTGCATTATAAAGAACACATCCCAAGCTCTAAGTCAAATATAGGAAGATCTACATTTGCTGAACATTTAAGTTTACAAGATCACAACATAAAAAGTATTAGGGAGAGTTTGGACATATTACATAAATGCAAGAAATCACTTAAACTGGACACTCTCGAACGGTTTGAGATATATAAAGCCACTAAAGTGAGTTACGATCGCATCCTAAATGAAAAATCAATACATAAAAATAATATTTTATTCAATAGAGTCAATGATATAGAACGAGAAATTAGCTATGTCAGATCGATAAAGTTAATCGAAGGTCAAGTCGGTATCGATTAGTTTTACTGTGTAACGCGTTCCTGTGCAGGTTCGCGGCGGCCGCGTGTATTGTATTTCATTCTGTTTTATTTTGTTTTTACTGTGTGTTAAATTATTTAATATTTTTGTACTATGTATGTGTTGTTTTTTATTATTCGACGAGATGTGTAAACATCGACAAATGTAGTTTTAACTATATTCATGAGGATCTGATGATGACACATTAGTTGTCGAAACTCGAGTTATCCTGTATTTGGATTTTAAGAAGCGCGACATAAGGTAATTAACCTGTTTTATAGTCTTAACCGCTTCTGGAGGCAAATAAAATGTTTAAATTTTTCATTATTTTTGTTTACACTAATACAAAACGAAATCTGTGTTATTTTTCTATGCAATTCCCTACTACTTTTATGTATTTAGTTCGGTCTCTTAACGAGGTTTTAAATTCCTCAAATGGAAGAAAATTTCCGTCCCGTGTCCAGCCAATTTCGGACCGGTTCTATGACACTTTCATTTAAACAAAAATGTTTTCCTTACAGCTCTTCCTTCAACCGACGGAAAAAGATGATCTCTTGGAGGTAGATTAGGTAAGTAAGGCGGGTGGTCCAAAGCTCAGAACGATGATTTTGAATACAAAGGGTATTCTGTTGGCCGAATGAGTTCGAGCGTTGTGAAAGTTCGAGCAAAATAACATTTTTTTTAAGTTTATCACGTCATTCGACTTGGTTTTTTGTTTCAGTGATCACAATAGCTTACAGCGCTTTCACTAGTCACCGTTACATCTTTTGGTGCGAAATAAAAAAAACATGGACTTTTCTGAATCTTGTTCGTTCAGTGCGCTAGATGTCCTAACAGTTTGGACTGGGGATTACATTTTAAAGAAAAGCACATGCTTTTTTTGTGAACCAAAAGCACAATATTGTGAATTGTGAATTTTGCACAATACTCAACACTTAACTGTTCTTTGATCCTTCCTTTCCGCCGTTCATCACGGACAGAAAGCCGGCCATTTCTAAACCGACCAATCCAATTGTAGATCTTGATACCACTGAAATAATTGTTATACTACCACTCTGCATATTGTTGTCCCATTTTACGAATAATCTCTGCAGGTTTCACCATCTGTGAGTGTAGAAACGATCGCTATTCGCCATTTCTTCATTGGGGCTCTCGGACAATAGAGCACTCATTTGTAATAGACTTTTAAAGCAATAACAAAATGTTAATACGGAAACAATACTTCCAACGAACAGACACTGTGAGGTTATGATTTACAACGAGACAGTCAATCTTACTTTCTATTCAATGTGAAAGGAAAGAGAAATTTTCCTTTATTTTTTTTTACATTTGCCTTGTACACTGTTTTTTTATACTTTATTAATTTGTGGAGTGATACAAATTAATTAATCACTAACTATAATGCATCTTGCTATTTGAATTAGCAGTCTCTGTAACTCCAACTTTGTCCTGTTTACTTGCTAAACTGCTACTTGTCATGTTCCGGACGAGGCCTTTCAGTGTTTCCACCATTTTCAAGTCCTAAACCACGACCACGACCTTCGCTTTCAGGTCGTGGTTTAGGACTTGAAAATGGTGGAAACACTGAAAGGCCTCGTCCGGAACATGACAAGTAGCAGTTTAGCAAGTAAACACGACAAAGTTGGCACTGACTATAAATTAGTCAAAACTCCCACAAGTTTCTTTGTAAAAAAAAAATATAAAACTTTCATTAGAATTACTTGCACAGAATATCTGCTTATTTACAATAAACTACATCAGATAAACATGGAATCAAAGACCAGTTCAGGTGAGCTAGATACTTTGAAAGCACATCTTTGAAATCGTCGGTTAGATTGTGGTAAGAAGAAACTAAGAATATTATCCACACCAAGTATTACAAAAATGTCGTTTACAGTTCTTTGGTACATCTGGAACATAATTTATAATAAGGAATAAAAACATTCTGTGGCATTAGTTACAGCGTCATATCGTCCTATTAAATCGTTGTGGTCGTTAAATAAATATTTGTTCCAATTGAAGAATGCTGCTGTACCAGAAGGCGTGGTGTCGCGATCACACGGAAATAAGACGTGGGCTATTATACGAGGGAGGGTAGCGCCTCCCCTCCACATATTACGGCTATAAATATTAGTAATTAGTTGACATCAACAGGGGAGCAGCAGGGAAAGAAGACCTGATTTTGTAGTAGAAAACGTTCAACTTGATAGACAGTCGAGCAAGAGGGGGGGAGGGGAGTCAACACAGCAGCTCGCTATTGTGCCGCCGATCCCTGAAAGGAAAACGACCGGGGGATGGATGGCCCTACTTCCTGCTTAATCTGAGGATTACTGCGAGCGAAAAGCTTTGTCAAAACCAGATGTCTGCTGCCATAGTCAGTGTCTCACCCACCTTTGCCTTCTCTAAATGTTCCGGTCCAGTTTCGAACGTGCGGCAGGCAGTCATTTTATATTCACTGCTCGCAGGCGTCGGGGTCGCTGTTTGTTCACTTCAAAGCAAAACGTCGACCAGTGTTTGTTCACAATCGACCGGCGCCCGTCGCTATAAGACTTTTAGCACTTGCGTTTCGTTGTCGCCGCGGGTAATTTCTTTTGTCACACTCTGGAACGGGGCACAGTATTTGGGATACAAAATGGCCGTTATTGCATCCGATGTTGTGACTAAATATTAACTAAGCGACAACGTCTGTACAAGAACTCGGACTCGTTTTAAATTATAATGCAAAATATAAACCAGTCTAATTTTAGTCTTAAGCTTACACGGGCGGTGTCAATGTACTCGAACTTATTAGACCTAAATACCGGGCTGTTAGGCTGTAGTCGGTTGCTGTAAATTCTCGACGTCGTCGGCAACCTTTCCTATAACACCCTCGGGAATCTTTTTCAGGCCGCAAAAAACGACAGTGTGTTAAGAAACAGTTACGGCAGATCTTGGCCGAACGACACCCGGCAACTTTTTTCATTCTTCGGGCAAGAGTAACCCGGAAAACGTTGTCGGATACCGTTCGGCCAAGATCTGCCGTAACTGTTTCTTAACACTCTGTCGCTTTTTGCGGCCTGAAGATGATCCCGCAGCGTGTGATACGAAACGTTGCCGGCGATGTCGAGATTAAACAGCAACGAACACGGACTAACAGCCCGGTTTATAATTTTTTGAGTACGGTATACAAAGCAGTCTATTTATTATCCGGAACGGGGACATAACGAAGCGTACTGGGTAATAGAAGGTAACTCAAAGCGGTAGAAAATGGGCGTGTTTAGAAGAATATTGGGAATATGTCGATTTTGACAGAATACGGAATGAAGATGTGAGTAGACGATGCTTGGTGACTGATACTGACGGAAAACAGCTGCTGGCACGTCCAAAGAACGGAGGGCATAAGAGAGTCGAAGAAGATCATGGTGGTCACCCAAAACACCCGAAGCGAGACGAACTAAAAAGACGTGGAAAGAAACTGAAATGAAGAAGGCAATAACTCAAGATTCCTGAGAATCTGAGGAAGGACCGTTAGAATGACAAACGGGCTTAGACGTTGGGCCGGACGGTTGAATGACAACGTCGCCGGACGATTTTGGAGACAGTGAGGGGACAAAGGGGGAGAGAGAGAAACAGAGATAGACTCGTGTGTGTGTGTGTGTGTGCGCGTGTGTTTCAAAGCTCTGACATACATGTATGATGTGTCTATGTGCCCAAAACGTTATGAGTCTAATCGCATAAGTTAATTAATTATTCACACATGAACTACAATAAATCGGGTTTATATCCTTCAAAGTAATTCACTTGGAAACACCCACGCGCTTAGGGAGACGTTGATCCCACTGACTTAAACAGTACTGGAAATAAGTAGTCGATGCTTTTAGCTGATCTGTCTCAAAATCTTTTGACCGTTCTGCACATTCATGTGGACAAAAATCATGGGATTAGGGAAACTGTAATACTACAGAATGCTTTTGGCCCAAATACTTGTTAAATAAAAGAAAATACGATGTGACATTGAACGTTATCGCGATTATCGCATTAAGAAGTCAACAATCTCTGGCAGGACTCGAAGTCATGAAGCAAAATTTCACGGAAGGTTGGTATTCGTAACCGATCATTATTAACGTTAGAGCAAGCTTGGACTCTCTTAGACGAGTGTCACGAAATTTTAGAGCAGTGATTTCCAACTGGCGGCCCGCGACAAATGTTTATGTGTCCCGCGACCTTATATTGTAAATCCAATTTAATAATTACTCTATTTACTTTAATAAGTCAATGAATACTAAAGTATTATTTTAACTTAGGATGGTCTAGCAGGAGAAACCTTTGAAAAATTATTTTGCTGATTCACTAATAAACGTACAGCAGATTTCACTTTATTCGTTTAATGCAATGTGTATTTGCCCTAGGCCTCTTTTATTTTTATCATATTACAAGACCCAGTGCACTTTCTTCCATCCCTCGGTTAGACAAAACAGACACCCTTGTCCGATATTTCGTCCTTGATTCGTAATCAGTCGCATCTGTTGTTTAAACATACGGTCAAGTTCTGTCTGAGGCTTTCACGGCCGCGGCTTCAATGTTATGAGAACTTCGGCTGCCGGGCTGTAAGGCCGTGGTCCGAGGTTGTTCTGTGCAAACGTTTCGGTTGTGCCTTCGACGGCCATCTTCACTGCAACACGCTGACCCGGGTTTCAAATTAGTTGTGACGAACCAATAAGAATTTGCCTTTCTTCTGACTGGCTGGTGGTGTCGGACAACAGCTTCGTGCGGACTCGAAAAGTTTATAAATTTGAGTGTTCTACTCGTATTATGAGGGAAGGTATATATAAGGTATATGAAGAGCAATATATAGCCTCTCATGTACAAACGCCAACCTAACATTTTCGAAGTACAGCCTCGGTTGTATGGTGAACCCTGTTTTAACTAACGAGGAAGTGGCGACCGAGTGACTACCGGAATAAGTAGACTAGTCTCCCGCTTGCTAGTCAACAGCTTCGGGTGGATGAACTGGCTAGCGGTAGGGCACCTCATTGTCCTGGGGTTGAGAAATCGGCCCCTAAGGCGGACGAACTACTTACTAGTCAACGACATTGGGATGTAGTAGGCAACTAGAAACCACTACATTAGAGATCGTTTAAGTAATATCATCGTGGTTATGTTCAAGGCAAAATCATCCGGAGCTTCAAGTTCCCGAATCGGATCTCCGGGGGGGGGGGGGACAGTTTTGAACAGTTACGAAGTAAAAAGAAAATTAAATATAAACGAAAGTTGAAATAGTCTGTATGATATCCAACATCCGAAACGAATAGGAACTATCAGAAGAAGATTCACAGCCACTAGCCTTAACCACAGTTGAGTGGTCACTGACTGCGAAACCTGTGTCAATGTGTTGCAGCCTTCAGTACTGAAGATGGCCGTCGAAGGCACGGCCGCAACGTTTGCACCCAACAACAACCTTGGACCGCGGCCTTACAGCCCGGCAGCCGCAGTTCTCGTTACGTTCAAGTGTTTCAGCTCGAAGTGGACATTCCTGCTTTAGTGGCTGCAGCAGATCGTCCTCAGTTTATGTAATCATACAATGTTTAATATCTTTTTTATCTTCATTATTATACTGGGATAATAAAGATTGTATCATTAGAGATATGTAGTAAGGCATGTTAACTGTGCAAATTATCTCTTTTTACTTGGTTACAATTACATACTGCCTTTTTTATTTTTACGTTAATTGTCGAAAATTAACGTAATGCTTATGATACGGCCCGCCGGTATGTTCCTGAATTCAAATGTGGCCCGCAGGTGATTTTAAGTTGAAAACCACTGTTTCAGAGTAACGCATTGAAATGAAACTATTTAAGTAAGAATGTCTGCAGTAAGTTATATTACTGGAACATATGAAGTGCAGGTTACATTTTTAATTCTTGTATATTACAACTGTACCTTGAATATACCAAGATAGGAATTGAATTAACATTAGTTAGTGGGAGCCGCAATAATTTAGGTAATTTTAAAAGAAGTCATGGAACCAAATATTTGGAAACCGCTAACCTAGATAATACATTAATTAAAGAAATAAAAGCAATGACAAACCTCTTAAATTCATATTCCACCTGCCAATTTACGAATCTGGATTTTTAGTACTACCATTCTTGAAGCTTACTATAACGTACTATGAAGCTACAGTACCTGTAAAACAAAAAGAAAACATTATTAACTTTATACTGAAGCAAGAATTGAAACTAAATGTATATGTGCAAGTTCTGAGCTTTTAACACTATATGTCTTACAATATAACTAACACTATTAAAAAAAAAAATAAGCGTCTTGATAGTCAATGTAGCCTACAACATTGTTCGGATGTTAGTAAATGAGCAGTATGCTGCCAACAAGAAATTGTTTCTTCTGACATGTGCATGTATTTTTATTGGTATAAATTTTTAATGGTTCGGATAAACGCATTACGGAGATGTTCAGTTGCCTGAATAAAAATTATGAATACAGTTTCTGAGGAGGCGATGTTACTTTTTGAAAATGGGGCTGAGAGTCATTCCATTGCATTATTGGTACGAGGTGTCTGCACCCGTCGCATGATTGCAGCATCTGGGTCGAGCCCAATGGCTGCCATATGATAGACGTAGTGCTGGTTCAGTAAACAGGTGCCTAAAACTGGAGTGGACAACCGCCAACACGATCATTTGCTAGATGGCGGGGAAGAAGACTTTAGTCTAGTCTTTAGTTTATGGCACTGCCGCTGAAACCGATTCAGGTGTCGCCTGATTCAAGGCCAGCTAGCAGACGCCTTGAGGCGTCGTCGGTCGCTCTCCGCGAGGCAGAGAGCCTCCATGCCGGTGACAGGGATAACAGCAGCAAGCAGCGCTGTCGGCGTGCAAGGAAGGAAGAAAGGACAACTTTCAATGGTTAACTCCAGGGCTGGGACAAGAAGATACATTTTATCGAGGACGTCTTTATGGCGGGTCATCAACAATCGCCCGAGGGCTTTTGACCCGAATCGGTCGAGGAGGTTGCGTAGTGCTGATGGTCCTTAGGCAGGGAAACGATGAGGTCGCAGCTACAGAAAAGATAGTTACAGCTAACGACCGGGCAAAAGCAGACAAGATATGAACTCGAATTACATCATTTTCAGTTTGGAAAACACGGTCACACCGCAGTAGGTCTACCATAAGTTCGAAACATATTACGTCCCGAACCGAAAAATAAATTATATAATACAATTAGGCCCAGTGACTGAAGACGGAATACATATACAACCCAGCTCCAACTATTGAGCCGCACATTTATGAACTAGATACGTAAAGACAAGATGGTCTTCGCAATGTAATAAATGTGATTCTCGTTCGGTTACGCGTTCCAGGAAATTGCCAAAATCCAGTGTAACGTAAACGCTGTCGATTTCCTGTACTTTACGATCAAGCGACCAGAAAATTACTTCGAACTGGCACACTAGCAAACAAAATTACCACTGAAACAGTTATAAACTTGTTAATTGTCATATATATTCTAGAAAGAAAGTACGAGTTGTTTCGGCAACACTGCTCCACTAATGTGACTAGTATGTTGGGACGTGTTCATTGACGGTATTTGTCACCGCAGCCTATGTAGTCGCGCAGTCTTCTCTAGGTGGCAACTTGCAGTCATGCAAGACAACTGTTCGACACGGCGTTTGACCGAATTTTTTTTAGAATTGTCAAGAATGTACGATTTAAAGTGATTGGTTTAATCTTATTTTTTATTAGCAGTCACAATACTTCGTTCATCCTGTGTACATACATTAAATACACCGGAGAAGGTACCCATTGTTGTCACTTCTGTACAATTCGGTTAATATGACTCCTTAGTTTAGCTGTGATCATGAAATTAATAATTATTAAATTATTACATGTATGTTATTATCCTTAGGTATTAATTATTCTCTCTGCTAATTCAAATATACATCCACATTAGTTTTACTTAAACTTATATAATTATATTTAAACACCTATTATGTTAATAATATATCACGTTATATTAATAATCCTTCTGGAATACCATAATTATAACTTAATAATATAAGACTTGTTATAATTAGTACTATTTTTTATATAACATATAGGCTTACATCAAAATTCATACAAATGTACAATACGTATAAAATAATGTGTATAAAATATTTCTGTATTGCCCGCAAACAGGTCTGATGATGATGATAATCATATCTGTCGAAACGTCCCCTCACAAAACTTTTCATCACTTAGCACTGCAAAGCTACCGCTCAATCTGTACTTTTGAAATGTAATAATCTCTATGTATCCCAGAAGTGCTAACGAGAATCTTAAGCGATATTACAATACGAAACTTACAGCGAAATCTAGACGTAAACAAACTGCATAAAATCCTAAAATTCACAGTGACCGTCGATCAATAAATGTTTAGCGAGGATCGGTCAATAAGTATAGACATAACTTTTACATTATTTGTGTCGACTTTCAACAGTATTTATTGTCATCATTAGGGCCTGTATACGGACAATACAGAAATAATCAAACACATAATCAAATAAATTAATTGATTGAATGTGTTTGTGTGTGTGTGTGTGTGTGAGGGGGTGAGATAGCGTGTTTTACATCAGCAAAATACAGCAGCAAAACTATTTTTCTGATGTAAAACACACTGTCTGCCCACCCACACACATACTGACACATTCAATCAATTAACTGATCTGGTTATGTGTTTGATTATTTCTGTATTGTCCATACGCAGGTCCTGATGTTGACAATAAATAGACTACTGTAAAACGTCGACACAAATAATGTAAAAGTTGTGTTATTCTTATTGACCGATTCTCGTTAATCCTCCATCGCTAAAGATACACCTACGGTGACCGTACGTAGTGGTTTATCCGGGACAGTCCCAAATATCGGACCTAGGTCCCCGTGTCCCGAAAAATCGTTACAAAGTCCCGGGTTTAAACTAAAATATTTTATCGTTTTAAGGAAAAAATGTTTTCTTAATTTATGCAAACATAACAGCCGTGGTCCGTGGTCTGCTAAAGTTTACCTTAATACACGGAAAAAAAGTGTTACCTCAAAATTTCGGTGAAGCTTCAATTTTATTTTTTTTTTCTAGTTTTATCAAAATATCTCCGCTGATAATAATCGGATAAAAAAAGTTTTAATTGAAAATTGTTCAGGATAAAATTTCAAATAAAACTGAACTTATAAAAATTATATGCGACAAGTAGTTTTTATGCAAATCGCTTGTAAAGTTATCATCAAGCGATTTTAAACAAACTAATTTTATTTTAAAAATAATGGATGTAAATGAGTTAAATTTTACACATTAATAGCACTAATGTACTGAAGTTCCATACGAAATTTCAAATTACTTTGTTAATAATTAACGCCAATAATACGTCCACTAAAAGAATATATATTTTCAACATTGTTTCAAGAAATGCCTCATACATCCTCCTCCCTAATCTAACTTACACCCCACCCCAAACTCAACTGGTGTCATATGTCCCTGCCGTACATATACCGCATAAAATAATAGGCGCTGCAATACTGTAATTGCAAAAAGAATAGTTTGCTTCCGTTGTAACCGGAAGACGAAGATTTCTGGAAAGTCGTAAACTATAAGTCTGTATTCTGCACGCGGCGTGGAATTCCCACAACAACGTAACGTTCGCACGGATAGACGGACTAAATGGTGCCTTTCTAAATCCTGACAGCCGGTGTGGGCTAATGCAAGTCGTGACGGAGAGTGAGCCCGGGCGGGCGCGGGCGCCGAGCAGTCTACCCGCTCGCTGCCAACAACTACCTGACTACCTACCCGCATTCTACCGTGTGCCAACACGCGCCGCAGCCGCCGTTCTTCAGCGTACAACTAATTTTATCCCTGTCACCTTGCGAACTGACGTTGTTATTATTAATCCTCGGGTATTTGTCCGGTCAGTTCTCAGCGGTTTAAATTACCCGTTAAATGAAACGTCTTATTTGGAAAAAATTAATTTCACTTCAGTTGAACGTGTGAAATTAGTACGTTTCTTATACCCGCCTGACATTAATATGTGTGTGTATGCGCGTGTGTGTTTTACTGTTACCGCTGTGTCTTACACACCGCCCGCCAACGCTTTCTACCTCCTCTTGTTCCACCTTGTTTCCATTTTGTTGTACACGTCCTCCCTGTCTTGATACACGGTTGTGTTTTTCAGTCTGACATTCCGTTCACAAGGAAGCAACAGCTTGTAATTTTAATATTGAAGAAAATTTTAAATGATGAGAAATCGATCTTCAATTTTTCTTCCACATAATCTAAAGGCCATTATGCCTTGTCGAGTTAGCTACGCCTCACTCTCCATCATTGTCCTCTTTAAATCCCAGTACGATAGGAGGTTCACCTCCTTTCCTATGTCTTTGAAGAACGCTGCTCTTGGTCGTCCTCTTGGGTTTACCCCAACACATTTCCTTCAAAAATGTTACTTAAGAATTGATTGTGTCGTAACACGACACAATCAAATTCAAATTTGGCCTTCTTCCAATTCAAAAATGATTGGAAGATTTTTCTTCGTGGTGATTTAAAAAAATGTTTCCTCTTTCCTTACAAAATGAGAAGACAGAGACATAAAAATTGACCTCAGTACCAGTACGATACGACGAGCTCTCAAAGGAAAAAAACAAATAATACGCCTGTAATTTAATCATCTTCCTTTGTCTACCCTCCGCGTATAAAGGTTCCCGAGATTACTAAGCCGTCATTGGTCACATCCACGTTTCTGTGCTCATGCATCTGATGCTCGACTTTACAAGCGGAGTCACGATGCTTTAACCACATGACAGCATCGGTAACCGGAGAGAAAACAACAATACGGACTCAATTACAATTTCAAAAAATTATGGCACTCTCAGTTCTTCTATGTAGTATGGAATCTAGGGTTCTGAAACAGAAGAACATAAGTCGTATCCAAGCAAGAGAAATGAAGTTGTGCAAGCTGTCAAGGCTTAGAAGAGAGTAGATGGTAAACAAAATAAAGATATTCCAAGTGGAGCTTGGATAAAATCTGTTAATACAAGTAAGACCTTCCGAATAAATGGCCTGTGTAAAATGAAAAGACAACCTGATGTAGAATGACGGACGACAGGATCTATTATAGGTCCATACGCAGAAGAAGAAGTGTTGCAAGTCCAAGAAAGCAGCGGGAGTAACAGAAGTTAGGAACTCGCTGGATGGCCTATTATATTTAATGGAAATAAGTTTTTTTTTGTTGCAATAAAAGATTTTAGAAACACACAAAATTAAGGTACTATAACGTAATGGACAGGAAACAAGACTTAACTGGGGGGGGGGGGGCATGAGTGGAGAATCGCATCAAACCAGTCGGATGATTGATGACTAGAAGAAATGAATGTAATGTTCTCGCTGGCTTTAACATATGGTAGCGAATGTTAGGTATAACTGTTAAGTCTTTTGACAGGACAAGAATACAAGCAGGTGGATTGGAATTTCTGCGGAGTCTATGTGTTTGTAACTAGGACTGGAAAGTAGGCTGTAGGCCTACTAAGTGAACAATTAAAAACAGACCTTGACGTTTATTAATGATAGGATAAATGAATATGCGGAAGCAACACATCGATAGATTGAACACACTTTGACTACAGAAGATCATAAAAATTACAAGTCACGGGGCAATCGAGATGTTGGCCGGGATGGTCCTGACCAATGCGGAATAGGCAGTGTCCCCAATTCCTGACATGCAAAGGAAAAATCGAACAGATATTATTTATATTACTTATTAAGTAATATATAGTCAACAAAGAAGACTTGAAAGCTGCACATGTAACGTAGACACAATCTTCTCGAACACGTCGTTTGAATTTCACAGTATACAGTGCAAGTGCCTGTAGATTATTTATGACACTGTTGTGAAAGCAAAGAGAAATTTTCAATTTCACTACGTTTCCAACGCTGTCAACCCCCGTAAGGTAACTACGTGGGTGGTGCAGGAATCCCTCCGCCAGGTGTAGTTACTATTCCGTTGCTCGCCAACACCTGTTAACAATACGTCAGCCCCGTTCATTCATCCGTAATGTTTTTGTTACAACCAACGTATTCCACACACTTCGTTCATTCACACTTTCGGCCCTCGTCGATGTCGTTATTGTTATTACATCCGTATTTCACAGAACGTTCAGGAAACGTGCCCGCGCGGAGACGTACTGTAACCGACAGCCATACAAATGTGCGGTTCTTACGAGTAATAACAAAAAATAAACAGTCAATAGGTTTTTCACAAATTCTCCAACGCAAGCTGGGGGCGCGAGTTATTCAGTACCTGCCCTACACACGACTTCAGAATGTAATGTGTAAGGCCTCCAGCTCTGGGAAAGTAGTTATTTTCTTTTCTCCCTTGTTTTTCTATTTTACCATAAGGAATAATTAGAGATTACACCATACACACATTACAAGAGAAAATTGTAAAGAATATGACACAACGGTTTAAATGACAAAAGGATACAGAGTTCACTCAGATTTTTTAAGTTGATTTTTCGGAAATTTTAAAAATTAAATTATGCACGTATGACTTTGGTAAACTAGTAAGTGACAAAGCTTTACATACTCGGCGGTCAAAATTTTCCACGGAAAAGCTATACACAAGAGATACAATTTCATTTTTTGTGTTTCGAAACTGTATAATACGAAAGCTTGTTTTCTCATAATGACGAGACAATTATGAAGTAGGCCTGTAAGTAGTTCGAACGCACCGTTCAGCCGTCTTACAGTTTCGCAATTTTTATCTGCTTTCAATTATCTCCCTCTTTTTCCCCGGTTTACAATTTTAAAAACATTTTGGATAACCTGTTTCCTCCACCCCAAGTGCTGTTTCCATTTGAGTTTGTTTTTTTATATTCTATCACTGATATTGTAGGTTTCCAATTCTCTCCGAAAGGTTTAATTTCCTATTTGGTCATCTCGCGTTCTTTCTTCGATTCGCAGGGGGTAGGACTACTAAACCGGTTTTGTAGCGCAATGTACAGCAATACCCGAGACTCTAACGACCGACTGGCTCTCGGAACTGGGAGTATCTTTCCTCTACCAAGTGCCAACGCTTTTTTAGCCGGTTGGTAGAGGCATTGGACTACGAGACTGTCCCTAAAAGCGGATGCACCTAATGCTGGTTAACGACAAAAATGGTGGCCAGCGGGTGGGAAATTACTCCAACAAACATCTTGACGGTTTCCCAAAACGCTCAGTTAACAAGGAATTTAGACGACAGCCCCATCAGATTACTTAACCTGTAAAACTACTTGTACTCTCTTCTGTGATCATTTATAATATTCGAATTCCTTTCTCAACATTCTGTTCTATTTGTACAGTTCTATGCTATACACCTCCTGTATGTTAAAATTTACGCAAGAACCAAAATATGCTGTTATGACGCGGAACACAAGTATTTTAGATAACAATTTTTTAAATCTTTACTTTATTACCTGAACTATCTTTCACTCGTTGCGACGACCTACATTAGAGGCTGCTTGATGAAGCTCGCAATAGGGGAAGCTAATTCAGGAAATAAAATAAACGTTTTTACAATTGCTATCTAAAATACTTGTGTTCCGCGTCATAACAGCATAATCTGGTTCTTGACAACGCTCGGACCCACCATGGACAACAAATCCAAGAAAGTTTACACGTTGTTCGAAACTACCATTTCCAAAAATTTAGTAAAGTCAACACGTTTGAGGACGAAATAAAAGCAGGTCGCAGTACTATATTAGTGTATCTATTTCAGGTTTTATTTTTCTTGATCCGGCAATAAGTCCTTACGGCTCCACTTGCAAGGACAAGCCTCCCATGTATGAGATCACAAACCTGGATAGATAACCATACGGCGGCTCGGTGGCCGGGAACCTTTATACTCTAAAGGATAGACAGTGTAAAATTATTATATTCCATTACAGTTTTATTTTTCTTTCCAATCTCATCGTGGAACGCTTGAACACGCTTGTGGGAGGAGAAGACAGTTTTGGAAACAATGGTCTAATACTTACAGGTAACACGATGCTGTATGGAGTGCTATTACCTGGGAAATATAATTGCCGATTGTCAACAGATCTTCACGAATAAGTGGAAAGAAAATTAGCCTTAAAAGAACCATGTAAAGGAAACATTAGTTAACACATAAGCATTTGCTTTTGTAGACTTGAGTGGTCGGATCTTTTAAGAACTAGGCCTACACTTCATTCGGTTGGCAAAAGCGCTTTATTGAAATTATTGTTAGCACCAAACGTTTCGTCCATTTTACGATTTGGCATCCTCAATGTTAAAGAGGAGAATCCCACGACGATGCGACATTCTAGAAAGGATGGTGCTAACAATAATATTAAAAAAAAACGCAGTTTAGCTACCCCAAACAATGTTGTTATTAACACGCAAGCACGTTAAGATAGTGATAAAGAAAGCTTTTTAAGAATGTGAAATCATAGGTATGAGCATATTGTTTTAAGAAACTCAGTCATAAGTACGGGCTGTTCATGGTTTAAACATGTTATGAAAATCTATTTTTATTGTTTCAATAATTTAAGCTCGACTGGCAGAATGTTATAAACATATTGCGGAAAGCCGGTTCAATGTTACTGTTTATTAATACTGTACCAAGTTTAAAGAGGAGGAAGGAATAAATCACACTCACAAGTATAACGATGACATCAAAATTTACATTTGGTTTATCTCTCGGCTAGTGTTTACATACTTTATATTTTAAGATTTCCGATACCAAACAGTTTCACCTCTAGTATTATAGACCATAGCCTACTCGCGCAATAGTTTTCACGCTAAACTTATAAACAAATATAAAAAGGAAGTTTACAATTGTAAAATATGCACGGTTCATTTCTGTCATGTCAGCTATCAACTACAGTATTGACAGTATTAATTCAATAAATATATATCAGGTAATATTAAGAGAATTTAAGAGGTTCTCTTAAAAAGAGTATTCAATTCTCTTAAGCTGTGTTAGTAGGGATATTTCCATCAGTTTTCTCCTCTTTCATAAAGCGTTTTTCTTATATTTCATACTGTTATTTTTACTTCCACGTTCCATAAGGAAATGGAAGTATGGTAATGGCGAAAAAGTCGAACTCGAGATAAGGGCTAATTCTGATTGTATACTACCCTCAAAACATGAAGAAAAGTCATTTTCCGAAAAGTGTCTGCGTGTAGAATGTTTTCTATGGCGAACGATAACTGCCACAAATTCAAACATAATCAAATAACTTTTTGCATATGTACCTGAGTTGTAAAGGACTCAAGGTTTATTGATTTTGGTGAAGATCGGTCAAGAGGAAGGGGTAGTTAAGGGGTAGTTTACCTGCAACGTTTTATGTTTTAACAAGAGTAGAGTACTTAATTTTGATAAATAAAGTATCCTGAAAAGAAGGTCATAAGAATCCACTGTAGAAAGGTAGACGAAATATCTATAAATTAAAAGGGTAGTTAAAGGGGGAGGGATCATTTTTTGTATTAGTACTACGTTATAGGCAACAAAGAAATAGTTTGTCGTTAAAATTCCTTTCCGGACTGTTTGGCCGTGGACCAATGTTTTCTGCAAAACCAGATAGTTCGGCAGTGCCATCGACTGCCATCATCAGTGAAAATCGAGTGCGCTAACGTGAGATCGTATACGTTAGTGACTACAGTACTGTGGTTAAGGCTAAAGAAAGAAGTCGTTTCTATGAAAATATTTCATTTAGAAAATGATTTTAAATATACATCTTAGAACATGGAAGCCATGTATGGTTCTCATACCGACATTTCTATAGGCTACCTGATTCTGAGAGTACGACCAGAATATTATCACAAAAGACAGCCAGTTTCTGACACATTGCTTCTTATTTGTAGCGGCATTTCATTTACTCCTACGAGTCCTAAATGAGTACCTGATTTTTACTGCTTTTTTGTTAAACGATCTTCCTGATGCTTGAATCTTAATATT
Organism: Magicicada septendecula; assembly: GCA_034769895.1. Taxonomy (NCBI): domain Eukaryota; kingdom Metazoa; phylum Arthropoda; class Insecta; order Hemiptera; family Cicadidae; genus Magicicada; species Magicicada septendecula. The sequence continues at coordinate 777,945,341 of CM068368.1, forward strand.
GATGTAAGTTGTCTTCTCGCGTAATAACTATCTTCGCAGTACTACAGTACTGTACCTAGTTATTTAGGCCTATAACTTTTTCACTGTCTTAATTTACCTTCCAGTTCTATTCATTGCTGTTTGTCCTTTTTTTTATTAACAGTGGTTTGTGTTTTACCGCGGTTTGAAGTTGTTACTGTAGTTCTCTGTAGGCCTACTGTTGTAGTTCGTCTGCAGTTGTTAGTACTGTTTTATATATTTGTAAGTTTTCGCATTAAAATTACAAATGAAAACAGTTTTTTACAAGGGACATAAAAAATTACATTAACAGGAGGGGGTCGTCAAGAAAAACGTAGGAGAACTCTCCCCCAAACGTTGACAATATCTTTTTTTATGACCTAAAAGATAGAAAGCCATTATTTTTCTAGTATCTTGGTATTATTTTTAAATTACTTAAAATATTTCAAGAACAGTTAAAAACCTCACAAACATTTTTCAAAGAAGAAATTAAAAAAATAAATATGTTTTCTCTTTACATTTCTTATTCTGCTTACTTTTTTATGATTAAATATTTCATTTGTTATGTCTTAACATACTTTGTAAATAACTACCCAAAAATCTCCTGCACCTATTTCCTCTTTCATATGCTACTTGTATACTATGTATATGGGGTTTGAAATACTCGCAGTTTATTTATGTAGATCATCAACTACCTTATGAGAATTAAGTCGATAAATCCGTGGAACAAACCCTCCCCTCCCACGAGAAAGAAACAAACAGAAGCTTCTACCGGATCGAAAATAACGCGAAGGCTTGAAATTAATTTCGTTCCACACGGATGTGAGATAATTTTTTCCTTACAGTTTAATTATTGTTGGCCGAAGTTATTTATGCCTCTGCAGAGGGTAGTAAACACTACCCCTTGGTGATTTGTTCAACGGGGGTAGGGGTCAGATAATTGCGCGGGAGTTGATTGAGGAAGGGAGGTATCTTGTGCATCCGTTCCGTGTAAACTTTATATTATGTTCGTGATTTATAACGTCGGGATGTGTTATTGTCCCCGGCTGCGACAAGTGGCCGTGATGAGTTTAGAATTAAATTTTTAATTTCTGTGAAATTAGATAACCTCACTTCTGTTCGTCATCGGTCTGTGCTTTGTAACTGGCGGGGCGAGTTTAACAACGGACCAATGCACGCTCAAGCACCTCTCAAAATTTCAGTCTTGATCAGAACTCATCTTTTATTTCCAGAATTACGGTATCATCTAGATATCGTTGTCTATTGCCTGTGCAATTTTATAGTCGCACAGAGCCAATAAAGTTGTACGCATGCAATCCTAAGGCTAGACATTAGTTATCCAATTGTTATCATACTGTTGTAGAAATATCACTGGAAATAAATACACGCACACGCATCTCCGCATATACGTTTTGTGCTTTAGCATTCTTGTTTGGCTGTTGTAATACATTTAAATGTTTCATACATGGGTCAAAATTAAGTCATTAACACTGCACTGAAAAATAAAGTCATTTTATACACTAAAAGTAGAACGATTATTCGGTTCAATAGAGATACACTATAATGGTTAGAACTATGTTCATAAAATTTTTTCGACTACCTGTTACAATAAACAATTACTACCAAGCTTTTTTCTAATTGTCAAAAAGTGTCCCGACTTTCTGTTATGTTGCCAGCTTCTCACTGTCCTTCATACTTCCTTGACCAGTTCACCGATTTCTGAAGAATAATTGTCGCTGTCCAAATAGAAGTTTTTTTTTAATGTTGTTCTGTGGTCCTTATGATTCTGTATTGCTTTATCACAGATTCACGTTTTTTGTTTAGAGTTGACGTTTTACTTCTTAGTGTTACATATGAAAATTAATAATACTTTGGGTTTTACTCAAAAGCTCTCCTGACTTATTTACGAGGTTTGATCAAAATGCTCATCAAACTTTTTTATTTGAAACACTCAAATAGTTCATCAACAGTTATTTGAAAAACTATGTTTTAATCCATTTAGATTTATACTGTCCGCCTGAAAGTAATGTCCATTAGATGTAACACAATTAGGCCTACATTTTTAATTTGTCAAAACATTTCTGAAAATAATGCTTCCATAAGTCTGGATGTTTTCTACAAATAGCCTCATGCAAATGGGGGAAAATGCCAGAGTAGTAATTTTATTAACGGCAACAAATGGTAATAAAAATTTATGGAATAAAATTCAACAGTCTTCTTCTTACTTTAACGATCTTCCACTCATTCACGGTTATCTATTAAGATCTCGTGGCCTTGCCAACAACTCGTTCATCCACATGAGATTGATCAAAGCCTTCTACAACACTTTCGCCAATTTAGAGTAGTTTATCTCATTTTTAACACAACAGTTTAATGTTATTTCTTCAATCTTGTATTGTAGAATGTAAAAAAATCGCCTAATACACCAATCACAACTTAGTCAGTGTCAAATCTAAACTCTACATCAACATGGTTAAAACTTGCACAGTTGTTACAAGTCAGTGTACCAACATCACTATAAAAACAGCTTTAACAGGATACTTTTCTGCGGGAAATTTAAAAATTTTACAAAATTTGTGATTAAACGTATTTTTTGTGTCAGAACGTGTAGACAATATAAAAATATGCGTGTTTTAAGACTCTATAATTTCACATTATATACTTTATGGACACCTGCCACGCGGACTAACGGCTCTTCACTGACAGGATTTATTATTTACGAACATACACAAGGATTTTACCAATGTCGCATTCGTGAGCTGTAGCAGAAACGCTCTAATAAACGTTTTCCCCTCGAGTCATTGCTTTGTGCCTACCGAACCCGTTTTGTGTGGATGTCATCAATCATTGAGCTATTATCTTCGTTCTTCGCTGAGTCTTCGCCGTATTCCCCATTTCGATCCCCACCTCGTTTCATCTTTCCAGTCATCTTCGTTTACAGCTCGATAGGTCTAAACGCTAATTTAATACTAATTGTAAATATACGAAAGGAATCAAGAGTTATGGACCAAAAACGAGTAGTAACGAGATAAAATCTCTAAGGGGAAACGGCACGTATTGAAAATATTTTCAATTTCTTCTTAATTTTTTATCTGTATAAACACATAATGAATAATGCAGTTTTATGTGAAAAAATATTATTTGGATCATTTTGAGAAAAATTTAAGTAGTACGAAAAAGGCAAAAACTAAATCAAGCACCAAAAAGTGTCAAGGACATAAAAACTATGGCAACACCGGCTGTTATAGGTATTTCTGTTAATTTGCACAAAGATTCTATGTAGTTCAGCCAAAGTATACCCTCAGCTTAAACCTGAAACGGCAGGTAGCTGTGTGTGTGTGTGTGTGTGTGTGTGTGTGTGTGTGTGTGTGTGTGTGTGTGTGTGTGTGTGTGTGTGCAGCAGGTGAGCAAAATACGTTTGCCACTGTGACGCCAGAGTCTTTACACAAATAATTCAGTTAACTTTGACGAGATAAAACGCAAACTGTGGAACAGGGAACAACCGCAGCTTACACTTTTAGATTAAATCAGAAAACATTATTTATTTAGAAAAAGGCTTCGTAACTTTTATTTTCACGGTAAAAAATTCTTTGCTTTAGATAATACATTCCTTATATACACAGGTGTATTTCAACTTGGTACAGTCAGTTTTCTTGAAATATTATTTAGTTCGCGCGGCATATATTTGTGACGTTTTAACGAACTACGTGTCGAGATATATTCACTTACTTATTTTTGTAAGAAATTACTACTAGCGAGACGCTAGACAATGCAATGGCGTATCTAGAATTGGTCTTGGGGGGGGGGGTTTGGTTTGGTTTGGTTTGGTCCAATGGTTTGGTTTGTATACTTCATACAAAATTTTAAAAAAAAGTGAAGACTAATCAACATTACAATATTCAAGTGTTTGAAAAAAGTAAACGGTAATAACACAATAAAAATAAGCGTTATTGAAACATTGTTTAGGAGATACTTATTGACAGTATTGATTTTCCTATATTTCATATTTCAGAAGTATACACAAGTACTGTATTATAAACCTGATTGTATATTTAAAAAAGATTTGCTACTATATTAGCGTACACAGCTGAAAAAAAAAAAAAATAGTCTACAAATTTAGAGAATAACAAAATTCGTCAATGTTTTCAACCCTCTGGGGGAGGGAGGGGTCCGGTCACGTTCGTCCCCCACCCGTAAATACGCCCCTGAGACAATAGTATTATAAAACTTAATGCAGAGGTTGCAATACATTTTTTGTAGGTAAAATAAAAAAGCGTTTAAAAACGGGTACTTCGGAAAGCCACTTTCGTCTACGGGAGAAAATGGTAACTATTGATTGATTGTCTAGGAAAACCTGTAAATGTCAAACAAAACATTTACTATCGTCTGCCATGAGAAATGACACTAGTTCTATAGAACAACTATTAGCTTATAAGGAAGAAAAATATGGAGGTAACAGAAGTCGGCCTATACTGGCAAGTAAGTAACAAAGCGACGGGAATTATTTGCTGCGCACACAGAAATGATTTCTGAGAGATAGAAATATCAGCAAGAAATAAAGTTAATGATGTACAAAGCCATATAATATCTATGTTAATAGTATAACCGCTGAAACCATACGTTTTAAATCAGCGAAAAGAACAGCTCAGCACGTTTGACACACAAAATGATGAGAACATACCAACACCCAACAGAACACGCGACGACGAATAAGGAATCTCGGAACCATAAAGTAGAGAGGATTGTAAACAATGAGAAATATAAAAGCAGAGAGAATAACACAGTTTGGCATGCACCGCGAAGACCCATGGAGCGAAGGTAGGGAAGACGATGGAATAGAAACAATGAAAGCCCGATATGAAGAGCCGAAAGTAACGTAGAAGAACCAGGTAAGGGAGGATATAGAAGCTTGTAAGTTCAAAACGTGAAAGTAGTCCAAGCCAAAGATTCATCAAACGTGCTATATAGTGAATTTAGCAAAATGCTACAAAGACGTTAAAACGTCTAATTAACAAAGTCAGACATGAAATCATGTCGCGACAATCATATCGCAGGAGCTCTAATGTATGAACGGTCGTCATTCAAGTGAATGTGATGATGATGATGATGATGATGATAATAGCGTACAGGGTAAAATGGTTAACTCTTTGAACACTCTTTACATGTGCGATATGTAGGCCTACTGCCGACTTATCAACAATTCTGTACGCACATATAAGACCATTATCAAACAATACAGTGGTGCCAAGTACATTATCATATCCATGAATAGCTCACACTGTATTCAGATCTACACAACTAAAGTTTGTTAACTCTTAGAGTGAAGCCTAATGTGAACAAAGCGGAGTGATACAACACAGATATGTGTTAAAACAGTATGAGGTGATACATATACAGTATGAAGTTAAAATTTTCCTCTCAAAACAAACATAACCTTAAGCAGTACAAAAATATTTTTTTTTTTAATTTTTAGTTGTATTAATCCAAATTGTATTATAAAAAAACTTGGTTGATATATTTTTAATAAAATAACATTAATCAGTTGTTAACTACCGGTACTTTATTTCTAGCGGAGGATTTAGTAATGCGACTATTCATCGGTTAAGTACCAGTTCGGTTTTAAGTACAAACACATAGTTTTGTTTACGTCAGGTTAAACTATAACAATGAACAAACTTTAGAAGCTCACATGCAGATCCTAAAGGCTTGATTAATTTAATGGAAAGTAAAAGTACAGGAATTTTGCTCAAACGTGGCGGCTGACACACAGATGCGCAGTGGTCAACTCCATACGTCTACCTAACACTGTTCCCTCATCCGAGCCGCCACGACTGACCAAAATCGCTGTAACTGAAACCAAAAGATCTCTTGTCGCGTTCACGTTAAAACGTTAAATTTCGTTAATAATGTAGAGATCCATAGAACAAAAGAAGTCAGGTAGGCTACTCAGGTCTCCACGTCGACAGGAGATCGACTTGGAGGAACATGTAAACAAGAGGAAAGGATTTAAAAATTAAAAATATGTACTGGGTGTTCGTAAAATTAATTCCTGACACTGGAGAACGAGTTACTGTTGTATAAAACTATTACGATACAAATATGGATGTACTCAATTTAAAGTATTGTTCAATTAAATTAAATGTCAACATCATTAGAAAATTCCAGTTAAAATCATTAAAATTAGTAACCGGCGCTCTGCGGTTGGCATCAAACGATACTTTACATTTTCATTTACTATTACCTTAATCAGAGATGACCGGAGTAAAAGAATTCAAAAACATTTCGAACTACATGAGAGCCATCCCAATGGACTGGCTTCGAACCGTATCCACATAGCGAATCCAAGTCGTTTGAAAAGATTATGGGCCCTGTGACCTCAGAGAATACACTCTAAGGGGACAATATGTTTGGCTCGGTTATCGTCTTGAAGTAGGCAAAAAAACACATTAAATCACAGTACAATAGTTTGCTTCCATACCTTGTATACGATATATTCTGACTGTCAATAAAGATAAATTAAAAACAAAAACTGAAGACGATTACAGATCGCCAGCGACCAAAACGCTGACACAAAAATTTGTATCAGCGACACATAATGTACGATTTAGTACGTTATTTGACGTTCAACTTCTATGTATCGAAGTTTATATTTAAAGACTTATGATGAGTTAGAACGGAATACGAGGTTATAACGAGACTAATCAACAATACTAAATACTCGTAGTTTTTTTTTAACGAAATATTGTATCCGTAACATCCTTTTGTGGATTAATTAACTTGAACTTTCCTCACTCACGAGGTCAAGCTTTTCTGTTGTCAGAAAGCAACAGAGGGTGTGACAGCGGGGGTGAAGAGGTGATGGCCTCCGGTGAGGGTGGAACCGGGTGGCAGTCGCGTCGGAGGCGACCGGTGACAGTGACACTACCCTCTCTGTTTCACTACCCTCGCTGCTGTATTTACACACACACACTACAACCTGTAGCTGTGGAACACTGCCTTGCTTCTCTTCTGTTCCGTTCTGTTTATAATACACTCTTCTCTGACAAATTCCCCCCCCCCCTCACAGAGTTTGTCATTTATCTACCTTAAGCTCTTTCTCCATTCTTGTTCGATCAATCAGTATTTCTATACTTATTCAATTGAAAAACAAAACTAAAAAGAAAAAATCTTGTTCAATGCTATTACCGTGTGAACAGAAAATATTACGCAATATTGCCATATACACCATATCATACGATATCAACATGCGATATACATCTGTTACCTCAATTAAGTAGACATTATATAAATGTATATAATCTTATATATTACGTAATGCGGAGAAAGTGCTACGACATTACGGAACGTTCTGGTACATTGCAGAACGTTGTTCTACTCTTTCCCCGCAGCTGTAATGCGTACGTGACGCTTGACAAGCGAGGCAGTATTACGTAATGCTGAACGTCTCGTGCGTTCGATGGTGTCGTTCTAGACGCTTCTTGATTAGCCCAATGGTGTGTGTTTCTGCCATGGTCGCGCTGAAGTATTCTCTAGAACTTTCACATGTTTGTTAAAGACGGATATTATGGAACACAGCAGACTACAAATAGCCCATAAATGTCGCTTAGAGTTCAGTTATGCTCGGGCGATTTACACAGTGCGGTTCGAAGTATTGTGGCGAAGTGTTATGTGTTTTATAATTGTGCGGGACAATTGAAATATAATTGTTTTATATTATTTGACTTTTTTTGCGTGTGAACAATTTTATTTGATTTGTTGGACGAGACTATTTTGTTGATTACAAACTATTTAATTGTGATAATTAAAGGTGGTGATTAGTGACTTAATTGGTGTCTTGTATTTTGTTTTCCACTGTACCATACGATGATCAGTAGACCGTCGTAACAATACGTATAGTTATGGAAACAATTCGTTTTTTTTATATAGAAGTATAAAAATTCACGGCGGTACTCATAAGAGTCAATACACGTGAATCTGGCTTTCTGAAGGATACAATCTCTTTTAACGACGAAAACGGAAGCAAGCGGGTAACAAACGCTTAGGAAACTGCACACACCCAAACGCTCTTCGCTTCCTTGCATGCCTCAACCGTCACGTCGCTCAGTTCTTAGTGGCGTACGATCCCCCGAATTTTCATTACACTTTCGCTGAAAAGGACTTATGCACAGAACAGGCCGGGACCCGTCTTTCACCGACTGGACGCAAATGTTAAAGAAAAAAACATGCGGTTAAAAGCCAAAATCCCAAGAAACGCAACACACAAACAAACTTCATCATCATCTTCGTGACGGCTTTACACTCCTTCGACGTTTAGAGTTCTTTTGACTCAGCAAGGCAAGTGGTGTGTCACTTTGCCCTCACTCATCACAGCCTCCTCAGTCACCTTTCTCCCCACTGCTTCCTGGATGCTCTTTTTAATCTCTTCAACCTAGAGGTCGGTGGGGTTGCAATTTCTCCCTTCCGAAGACAGTCTCTTAATCAGTACATACTTACTTTCCCCTTTTATTTCATCCATATACTCCTATCTAGGCCTTCCCCTCACACTAAACTCCTTCGATCGGGGAGTTTATTGTCATAGGTTTAATGGCATAGCAAGTGACTAACCATACTGCTTTTCCCTTCCTGCGATGGTTTTGACCAGAATCCTTCTTTCATCCGCTGTCCTCAAAACCTCATCATTATTTCTGTTCAAAATATTCTTAACGCTCTCCCCCAGCACTGCATCTCAAGAGCTTCAAGGTAGCTCCTTTCCAGTTTCTTCAGGTTCCGCATTTCTGAGCCATATGTGCGTACGCTCCAAATGCAGCTTTTTATGAATTTCTTCCGGGTTCCCGGGAACAAGTATCTAGCCGCGAGAAGCAATCTTTTCTTGAATAATGTTACTCTTGCTTCTACAGTTACACACCACATGTGCTTGTTTGTGCAATTTTCACATCACTGGTGTATCTCCCACCTGATGTTATGCTGCTTCCAAGATATTTAAAGTTATCAAATTGCACTAGCTTCCTACCGTCAAATAATATCCAACCTTCTGTTTTGCAGTTCTGGAAAACCTCATGATTTTTGTTATTTCCTTATTTATCGTCGTTTATCTTTTAAGAGGAGCGGTCGTGGCGTAGTGGCTAGCGTGTGGCGCTGCTACGCTGTCGGCGCGGGTTCGATTCCCGTTGGGGCCATCTGATTTAGATACGACCGTTCCCCCTCGCAAGGCGATGGCAAACCAGCGAGAGGTATGCTGCCTAGTATAAACCCTCCCCAACTATGCCGTTCGGATCCGGCGTTAAACTGTAGGTTCTATATACCTGTGAGAGACTCCGTAACACACGCACCACGGGTATATGCGGGGAGGGTACAAACCAATCGAAAGAGTGAAGGACCCAAAAATCTTTTAAGATCTTGTTGATAACTTGGACCTATCAATCTTCAATTTCACCGTGTCGTTTCCGTAACTTTCACGTTTCCTAAATGCTTTCCACTCTCTATCTCCATCTTAGCCTTCCTTTTGGTCCCTCCCCCCCCCGAGTTCCAAAAATAATTAGTCTTATTTCTTTAGCACAATACTGTTTAGTTTATTATCTCACGTATGCAGCACCTGCAAAGATTTACAGCTGCTAGAAACTTTGAAAATTAGAGTTTAATTTAAGAACGTACACACACTATAGGCGTATACAAGGTTTTTCTAAAAAAAATAATGAATCTGACTGTACAAGTACGCAATTGATTGTAATTACAGATGCATCAGCTACAAAATAAATTTATTTCCTTCAAAGTAGTTCCCTTGGGAAGACAAACCCTCGTTGTTCACATCGATTGAAACAGTGCTGGAAGTCTGCAACTGTCAGACTGTCAGGCTTTAGCTAGTCTGTCACAATCTTTTTGACGCTTTCCACACTTTTAAAATAGCTATGCCGGGGTTGTCTTTTGATATTTTGAAACAGGAAATAATCACAGGATCACGGTCACGGTACAAGGTGCTGGGCTACAAAATTAAGGACCGCCGTTCTTGGCCAAGTACTTGTTTACAGAAAGTCTGATGTGCCAGAGTGTTATCGTGACGTAGCATCCAACTTATTACTTAATGGACTCAAATCATGCACCAACATTTCATGAACAGTCTGGTGGTTTATATTTAGTTCGTCACCAATGATTGACAGCCTTCTTAACACATCTGCAAGTTGTATGCATCTATCCTAGCAAGACGACTGAAACCAACAACGGGATTATTCTCTCAGAGACCCAGCATGGTTTCAGGAAGTGGAGATCGTGTATAAACTGCATTTCACAATACCCCAAGTCATCGAAAATCACAGAGAATATCAGTTGCCCACATACAAATCTTTCCTCAACTTGGAAAAGAAATAGATAGAGTGAATAGGGGAAGACTGTGGGGAATAATGGCAAAGAAAGGGATCCCGCAACTTCATTAGAATCATAAATAGTCTTTATTTGGAAACAAAATCTTAATTGAGACAAGAAGACGGAGCTCAACTCCTAGTGTAGGTGTGATCAATTGTGGAGTACGTCAAGCATGCTCATTGCCACCTTCCCTTTTTAATTTATATACAGATAATGTCATACACAATTGACAGATGAATCTTCCAGAACATTTTATGATTCGTAATCCTGCAGCTGACACGTTGTTGCTGATGACCAGGTTATCTTGTCGAACTCGGAAAGGGGCTTACATTCACTGAGTTGAATCTGCAAAGATTCTGAATTACAAATCTCCACATTGAACTCCAAGGTAATGGCTTTTCATGGAGCTGATCCCATTCGAGCAAAACCTGTTGTACATGGTACTATTCTGGAGCAGGTCTGGCTGTAACGTGTCTTACAATACAAACAATGATGTGGTGAAGAATCTCCACAAGTTCAACCATATGTGTGAGACCATCAGGAAAAGTGTAAAATCAACGAGTAAACAGCACTGGTGAAGTTCTACAAGGTGATGGCCATCCCCACATTGCTCTGTGGGTCTGAGAATTGGACTTTAACGAAAACCCAGGGCAGACGTATTCAAGCTGCCGAAACGGAATATTCAGGCACGTGGCAGGATATAGGCCTACTCTTCAAGATCGCAAAAGAAATGTCGATGTACGGCAGGAACTGAATATGATGAGTGTACTCGATAGGATTGTCCAGTATCGGCTAAAATGGTTGGGACATCTAAACTGCATGGATGACTGCCGCATCCCAAACAACTATGGAATTAGGGCCTATAACCCGAACGGAGGGAGGGGTGTGGGGTGTCCGAAGAAGCGTTGGAGTGACCAGCTGTAGTCTATCTGCTTGGACCCGGAACAAATCGCTATTTGTTTAATCCTTGCTGAAAGGTGATGATAATGATGATGACTAATAACTGTTATCATCTAACAACGGTCAGACTTCAAGACCTGTCACCACACTTTCGACACATTTTCATTAAATCGTGCTGTGCTTGGATGCATGCTACACATTTCACGGCCATTCAAAAACGATTTGTAGCATCTAAAAACCCTGACTCCAGGCCATGACTTCATCCTTGTTAAATGGGCCTTGTTATATCTAAATTGTTAAATGTTTCTGTTTCTCTCTCCTGAAGTCTGATACAAAATCTGATTGCCTAACGCTGCTCGACATTATTATGCTCTATTTTTGTATATTAAAAAACGAGGACAATCAAATCTGGTAAGCTTATGAAATCGAAATACGAAAATAATTAAATACGCGTATTATATGAAGAATCATCATCATCATTGGCTCGACAGCCCTTTGTGAGCCGTGGCCTCCTTCAGAAGATTTCGACATTCTTCTCTACTCGTACCCATATTCTTCCAGTTTCTAATTCCAAGAGTACCGATGTCCTGACTCACCCCGCTCCTCCACCTCAGTTTTTTGCCTTCCAACTTTCCTTTTACCTTCTGGCTTTTCAAAAACCATCTTCTTAATAACTCTGCTTTCACAAGCACGTATACTGTGTTCAGCCCATTCTAATCTTATTAATTTAATTAAGGTGATCACATCAGGTTCATCATACAAATTATAGAGGTCTAAATTATATGTTTTCCTCCAGGCTCCCCCTCTTCCACTAGATCAAAATTTTGCCTGATAATCCGCCTTTAAAACATATTTAGTTGCCTCTCATCTTATCTAGCGTCCAATATTAAGAATATAATTAAATATTATTAGCCATCAGTTGTTGCAGTCTTGGTCTCGCAATGTTACCAGTTCGTAGAGAAAATTCAGTCTCATTACTTTTTAGACAAACCTCGTATTTAATATGCGCTTGTATAGCATAAACATATCAGAAATGAGTACCCTGTACATTGTAAAATAATTATTAATGAGCAAACGTTAGAACAAGTGGTGTATTTTTAATATTGTAGAGCGTCATATTAGTTATAAATACTACAGAGACGTTGTGAAGAAAACAATTAAATACCATATCACACGTGGACAGAAGACCAAGTTTTACAATATAATGACGTCGCCGACTGTTTGAATACAACATGTAGTTTGTGCTGGATACAAACTGATCCAGCACACTTCAACACGAGTCACTCTGAAGAGATCGGAGAAGAAATTATGACAACAGATCCAAGAAATGAGTACACGTTCAAAAAGACAGAACAGAGGAAGGAATACTAAGGTAAAGACAATACATTCAGGAATGTAAGAAGACAAAATTTATGTAAGAAGACAATTAAACAAGTGACAGACTGAAAGCAGGAACGGCGCGGACAGGCCTTGAACGAGATGGTTGTAAAGAAGACGAAACAGAAGCTGAAGTGACCACGCCACTGTTACGCTGTCCTAAAGGAAACAACACATCGAAAGTATGGAAAAGGAAAAAGAATTCCTTCAAGAGGTCTAGAAATATACGACCATAATGAAGGAGAAACAGACTAGAGACTGACGATTTCTAGTTTTCCATCATCTTCGTTCGTTACCGTTTTCGCCAAATATAACACTTCATTCTCTGCTGTTACGGGCATTTACATTTCCTAGAATTTGCCAATACAGTTACTAACTCTCTAGTAGAGACATCACTCACTGAAGGACAAGAAGAAGACAGCTGTCGTACGCTTACCATCAATTTTCACCTCGTCAGCTGATGCACCCTTGTTAAGCATTAACTTAAATTTGTTTTCTGCACATTTATTCTCAAACCAACCTTACTCTTTTCTGGTTGAGCTCATTAATCATTATTTCGTCTTGACGAATGCACTGTCACTAAACAACACTAAATCATCTGCAAATCCCAAATTTGAAGCGTGCAGTTCATCAATTTTAATTTATTTGTTTTCCAATTCTAACTGGTTGAACGCCCTCTCGGTTAACAATCATAACCATTTCTAAGGAAACGGGGAACAAAAGAAGAAAAAATATTAGCATCTTATTTACTTGACAAAGTTTGCCAATTTGTTTGCCCATTATCTATTTATTGAATTGCATAACATCACCGCCCATTCTATCAAAAAATAAAAACAGTTCACAATTTATCAAACTTATCTCGGGAAGAATTAAAATTGCATATCTAAGGAAGATTATTACCCGCAGATTTTCTATAACTGAAGCTGAAAAATAAGGCTGTCAACTTTGCAGATACCAAAATGATCATAGTCCTTTACGTTTAACCGGTATTCATTTTTTTATTCGCTTGTGACTTCCTTCCACCTTTAGGTCCTTTGCATTCATTAAATCCCGTACGTTCATTAAATTATGAGACAATCGATTTTTCATGTGAAATGAAATTAAAGAATATTGCTTAAATATCTCTAATCACGTATGACATCTTTATCGCCATCGATGTATACTATATGGATCGCGTGCCGCATTCACTGAATTCGGTCCGATCGCTGCATCAGTGGTTGGCAAGAACACTGCGTATGCTATATACTGTACCTGTACAAAGTCTGACATTTCTGCTTTGTTATAGCTTTTGTTGCTTTAGCGGATTATATTTTGCGTTAAATGGTATAGCTGTGTCATTTTAACAATTAATGAGTCCAAAGTGGGAGGTTTTTAATAAGTTCTTTTCCAAAATAAACTCATTTGTTTCACTGTAAGATTTCAGTATTTTGACACATTATTTAAGTTTATCGCTATGTTCTGTTGCGTTCATAAACAGTTCTGTTGCGTTCTTATTTATGAACATTTATTATTGAAGCCACACGAATAAAGATAAGAATAAGGGAAACAAAGAATAAAAGACGTGAGCCGTAAACTTTAAAATGTTTATTGCGTAAAAGAAGCTGGCGTATACGCTCGCCATGGTTGTTAAAGTTTTCAATAAGCAATGCTAATTTACATCAATTTTTTTAATTTTATTTAATTAGCTAGGTACGTATTAACTGTATAAAAATTGTTTACATTAAACATTACTAAATAATACAAATTTATTTAACTTTTGGCAGACACCAAGCTTAGAGAATGTAGCTGGGACAGCGGTTCTTTCCTTAGCAGTATTATAGCACAAGAGTTTATAAAATAATGTCACTATTAATTTGATAAGTTTCACTTCATGGCTGTCTTCAGAAAAATCATTGTTTGAAATATGTTTTCTAAACACTGTGCCGGCAAAGTTTTTGCAAGCTGGTATAATCATTTTTTGGTATTAAGTTTACTGTCAGATATAATCAATAAATTATACATATATTTTACAATCTTTAAAACGTCTAATGACGCTCTAATTAATTTTCCGCTTCATACAAAATTACTAAAATGAGTGTAAATGCTTAAGTTATTGTCATCTGTTATCAGTTAGGCAAAAGTAAAAACAAACTGTTATAATAATAAAATCTTCATAAGCACAAATTTTCAGTAGAACTGTCCCAAATGTAATAATTGTAAACTGTTAAAACAAGTGCATTACTGACTGAATGACTCATTTAATACACGTGTTAACTTAGCGCCAAACGCTTTATTGCCAACCATTGTGTGGGAAGCTATACGTGCTTCGGACCGTTTTCTGCCGTTCACTTTACCTGGCAGCACGCGATCCATAGAGTATACATCGATGTTTATCGCATTCATGCATAGTGAATTAAATCGATCAGTTCTGTCACAATCAGTTCTGTCAGTTCTGTTATAATTCGCAACATATAGGCTATAATTCCTTTTTGTGTGTGTAAGCCATAACCTCACCTTTTCAACGTCACGTACAATGGTCGTTAGGATATTCGACCTTGTTCGTTCATTGCACAAGATGTCCTCAACAGTTTGGGTCGGGAAGTACATTCTAAAGAAAAGCAAATGCTTTTATTGGGGACCAAAACGAATTTTGGACACAACCCAATCTTCTTGTTTCTTCTTCTCCTCAACACAGAGGTTGGCGGGCTTGCAATTTCTTCCTTTCCGTAGACCACCTCTTCATCACCAACACATTCTTTCTCCTTTAACCCCATCCACGTACTCCTGCCTGGTCCTACTAGTGGGTACTTCCCCACTCACTACTCCGCTCGACCAGGGTGGTTAACCAGTTTGAATGGCGTAGCACGTGATCAACATCATAATCAACATCCAATCAATTTGCATGTTAGGTCTCCTTTCCACAATGATTCCTATCAACATCCTTTTTTTGCCTACTCTCCTCAGAACCTCATCATTATGTAATCTTTCCATCCATGGTATCTTAAGGCCCCCCTCCAGCACCATACCTTAAAAGCTTCAAAGTAGCTCCTCTCCACTTTCCTCAAATTCCACGTTTCCGAGCCGTATATGCATATAGTCCAAATGAAACTCTTTATAACGTCTTCCTGGTGTCCACGGCCACGTTTCTGGACTCTAGAAGAGACCTTTTCTTGAAAAGAAAAGATGCCCCTCTTGCTTACGCAATTCTATTCTTTACATCAGTGGTGCACCTCCCACCTAATGCAATGCAACTCCCAATACTTTAATAATCCCAATACAATAATCAATACTGCCCCAATAACACTAAATGATTCTTCATCTACCCGACGGGTTGCTCCAGATCACTGAAAGACGGACTAAAGAATATACCCATGGGCCCCTATGCCAGACCATCTTCCGGGCCCCCCCTTCGCCGTTCAAAACCCCTCTTGTTTTAAAGTCTTTTTCTTATTAGACAAACATATTACTTGTGTCTAAAAGCATTTTTCTGTAGACAAGCTAATAATAAAAATGCTAAATAGGTTAAGTTAGAAACTTATTTAGATAACTGCTAAAGTCTTTTTATTAGATAGAAAATTTTAGACGTATCGTTTCAAAGTAAAACAGAATTAAAAAACTACTTAGATTACTTAAAATTTACAATGTTTCAAATTTTAAGTTTTAGTAAAAATTAACTAACTTTTTACCTCAACCATCTACTAAAATTAACTTTTATCAGACAAAAAATACACAATCTATGTTTATCAATGCATAAGTGGTAGGCCTACAGTTATTATAAAAATAAACAAAAATCAATATGTCTAAGATAACCAATCATAAGTGAAAGAGAGAGGCCTAGCTTCTAAAATGGCTTAAGTAGTGCAAAGTTTTTTTCTTTCTTTCATTTGAGCAAACTGGTCAATAACATCTGAAAAATCAATATTCTTAGCCAATTAAATTTTAATAGTTACTATTGCCAAATTATTAAGCCCTTCTTGGGAGGTAGTGGTTCTCTGCTAAGTTTTCAGTGAATTCGCTAACCTGCTGAAAGATCTTTCAGCAGACGAAACTGTAACTGGAATAGTACCGAAAAGCCTAAGGGCAAGCAAGAAGTTCACAAATATAGCTTGAAGGTTTTTGTCAGAAATAGATTAGAGTAGGTTTAGTGGATTCTTTTCAGATTCAAACACTGTTTTATAGCCTAAATGCTTTCATGAGAATAATGTGATGTGATGAACGAGGGCCCTTCCTTTTATCACAATTATCAAAAGATCACAGTAAACAAAGGTTGTGTTGTGTCGTCTATCTACACCACAAAAAATAAACACTTCTGTCTGTCGTATTTTTTGCACTGTCTCGGGCCCCCTGAGGCCCGGGCCCCTGTACCACAGCATAAGCTGGACCCCGCCTTGTAGGTGCCATGAACATACCTAACACAATAGTGTTTCAAAGAGGTAGGCTAAATTAGCCTTACTCTGTTAAAAATTTGGAAAACTGTTTGTGAGAAATAAGCTCAAACATTTTGTTACGGTATCCTATTAAAAAAACCGACAGGACCGACTGTTGAGGCAAATGAAATAATTCAAAACACTAAAGCACTTGGGCCTTCTGAAGTACAAAATAACAAATCCTTCTCCGTTTGCACTAAGTAAGGTATGTTATCCAGACCTAGCATTTCTATGTACAAGTTAATGTACTATTATAATTACTTCTAAGACTTCTATGAAAAATTTCATTTATTCTGATAACCTTTCTAGAATAGGCTATCAGTTTCTACAGAAGGTATTTCTATATTTGAGGAGCAATTAACATACTTCATTTTTTTCTAGAGTAGTTAAACTACTACATTAAAATTTAGTTATACTAATAAATCGAAACAAACCACCCATTATCAACTACTGTTGTACAAGTTGTATGACATACTACTGTCATAAAATGTATACAATCGCCTTCTTAATCCCTCTTAGTAGATAGTAAATAATACCAAATACATAAAATCCATCAACAAGGATATTAAGATGATTACAGTTGAAGCAGAAATCAATGAAACGAGGTCCGTCAGAATAATTTATACTGTATTCCAAGACAGAAAAGAAATGTAGATATAAGGGAACAACTTGGAGCTGATGGTGTCTATAAAATCCTTTCAGATTATAGAAGAAAATTGTACCATCACTTGGAGCTTGCAACTAATGCCGGAGATAGATCGCCTAAAGTGGTACATACCTGGGGAAGAAGAGACGTGGATGTCGGACAATGAGATGGGTACTCCTTGCATTGAAGATAAGAAGAAGAATGAGGAGGAGGAGGAGGAAGAGGAGAAGCAGCAGCAACAGCAGTAGCAGCAGAAGAAGAAGAAATAATTTTGGAGAGAAGCACAAGATTTGGTTACACGAACAATACCAACGCTGAAGCCACTGGAAATTTAACTGAAGGAACTGAAGCGAAGAAAAACCACAGACTCTCGTACAACGAAACCACAAAATTATTGGCTGATTCTTAAACAGCGTATTAGTAAAAATCATGTCTTTATTTTTGGAGAATTTAATTAATTTCTCCTCTTTCATTTCTATTTCCTAACCATTTACGTATCTCCTTCTACTATGAGAGTTCCAATCGCTCTTATTAGCATTAAACAACGATTTCATCCACCTCTTGAATTAATTCTTCTAGGTGCTCATAGAAGTACGAGGTAGATCTACACCTCGTAGTTCTCTTCCACTGCACAAAATGTCTCACTAAAGAATCGTGACACACAAATTAGGCTTACTTGTTTATTTTTACAAAAAATAATTATAATTATAGGAGAAGTAATTTAAACAGTCAACAGAAGTATGGTCTGAACATTTGTGTTACCATAAAAAGTAACTAACAAAGTCAGTTTTATAATCGTCAACACAAGTTTTCGGTAATTTATTTAAATATTCGATTGTTGATAAATAAATTATTCTTCAAACATATTTTCAAATACACATATTATTTTCAAAATTAGCTCTTGACATAGGCTACAAGTTGGCTGCTAACGAAGGCTGTATTGACAATGATTGACAGTGACTGAGTGTATAACGAAAAATGAATTGACAAATTACGCCGAGTTTCTTTTACCACAAGATAAAGTGACGTCATATCCCCAATGAAAATGTACAGCCCAACAATGAAACAATGTGTTTTCTATACGGTAAAACATTTTTAGAACGATAGTACTTGCACAGCAGCTTTGGCTATGGTCAGGTTGTCAGATGGGGAGGGTTTGTTATATGCCCAGAGGCTAGAATAGTATGAACGAAGGGACCGGGCCGAACTGGTGGGGCGGAAGACTGCTGGCTGGCTGGAGGCGGCCGGTGCGGTGCTGTTAGTGACACGACCACTACCGACCACTGTGCTCCCACCGACTCCAACATACAGTCAGTAACTAACTTTTACTCTACACGCGCTCACTTATGTAACCGATAACAAAAATAATGACGTCAGTTTTGGTTGCATTCAATATATCAATAAATTTATCATTACTAAAATATTTTAAAACAAACTGTCTTAATTAAATCCCGACTGGTGGTAAGTTTCCTGACTACAGTAAAAACTCTTACTTTTTTTTACCATTTTATATTTCTACATACACGTTAGATAAGGTAAAAAAATATAAATAAAAAACTAGACAGTAGTAATGTGAGGTTTGAAAACAAATCAATCCAACACCAAGGCCATGATAATCGATCAATCGTTCAATCAAAAACTATCTGGCGAGAAAAAATTTTGAAGTGATAAACAAATAAAAATGCTTTGGTTCACTGACATCTGGCAATGGAAATTAAAAGAACATTAGCTATAGCTAAAATACAAACAGGAAAAATCAAAGCGTGAAAAAATCAAAGCGTTTTAAAGACGACAAAAGTAACGCTCCCGATGCTGTGATATTGCTAATTAGCCACTGTCGTGTCTGAAACCTAAACATTATCTGTCACTCTGTCAAAAAAATTGAAAAAACGACTAAAAGATTGCCTTTACTCTTTAAAGTAGATACAGTTATGATATTGTATGTGTGTATAAAACATTAGTATGAAACGTTAATTAATATGTATGCCTAAAATACTTCGAACAAATTCCCAAAAGAGCAGACGAATTAGAAATAATCGCTTCCCACTGTTCATCCTATAACTTTATTCTACAACACACTGTCTAATACTTTCCTCGCTTTCACCCATTGCTATTCGACTTTTAATATCTTTGACACTCGTACAAATATCTAATCAAATGTGTCTCTGACACATCTAATCGATCCAAAATATAAATCTTTTATATAAAGAATCTGAGCAGATTTTGATATTTTCAAAAACTATTTGCAAATTTTCCGTCCAATCAGACAAAAAAAACATTCATTAAAAACTGGAGGAGGGAACATTTGTCATTCCTGGAGCCCTACTACATAAATTCCAAATAACAGAATACGAAAAGAACAGGACTTCTGGATATTGTAAAGTGAAAGTATGCTTGACGTGCAGCATGCCTTTGAGAAAATAAATGGACGAATCGTTGAGTGGAAGCTAAAAGAGGATACAAAATAAAAGCCAACCCTCCCAGCCGATGGACAGGAACGTTCTGTCAGAAAATGCTGAGTCAGTTGAAGAGCACGACATCAGGTACCGAAGTGGTTGCAGCACGTGCACTTCCCTCCAAGAAAGTCGTCCACGGGGACGCAGCCGATGGACAGATGGAGAACGGATGACCTAAAGAGGACACTGCAGAAATGGATAGGCTAAGCTCAGCGCCGAAAAATTCGGAAGCGACAGAGAAGGCCTATGTCCAGCAGCGTACGAAAGAGGCTGGATAAAATTTTCATAGTTATCGTCCGGTCATATTTGCAAAAGTATTTAGGTTTCCTGAAAACAGATGTTCAATATCTCCACGATTTTCATACACGCTAATTTCTTTGAGTTTTATCAAAATTTATTGCGTATCTCCCTGGTCCTTTGCGAATGCAATCTGATAATCGCTACTTTTTAAAATCAAACTCGCCACACTCGTGAACTTGGTAATGACGAGCGCGGGTCAGATTTATCGTCCTGGCATTTACTGTAACGACTGATAAATGTCAGTCACCCAACATACAATGTTGCACTGCCCGCTCGCCACTGTTTACACGCTCTGCTGACATTTCTGTAGTTGGGTAGTCGATTTTGTAAAGAATCTCATGAATATTGTCTTCGCAGTCCATTTACATACATATGCTTCAATTTACAGAAGTAAATATACTTTAATTTACGCGTATATCGTATATTTATTTATGAAAATTATATTATCGAGAACTTCACTCCAGTGAGACTGTTCCAATTTGGAGGCCCTTGCTAAACGCCCAAGGTACCCAAGATATTATTACGGTATTTCTTTTCGTTGTTCGTTTCTTGGTCAGACTTTTGCATTTACATTTTATAGTTCAACTATGAAAGTATCCAACTAATATACAACAGAACACCATTTAACAACGCAACGCAACTGGTCTGGTGTTACCTCAGATTAAACAGATTACTGTTAATCAGGGGCAATTCATTATTGAAGAAATAAACATTTTGTGAATTCAATCCTACAGGTTCTCTTTTGGGAATATATATTTAATTTTATATACAACAGAGGGAAATATCCATACAAGATTACTATTATAGTACAATATATCTGTGTGTAGATTTATCTGTTATTTAAAGGGGACCCGGATGCTGAAAAAAGATGAAAAAAATGAATTTTGAGTTTTTCATGAATTAAGAAAACATATAGATTTTTTCGTTTATAATGGTATAATTTCTTCATATGTAGCACGCTCGTAAGTATTTTAAAATAATTTTCAAAATATACTCCTTCATTAAAAAAGTGGGCGTGGCTTTCATGTTAGTTTTCCATGAATTTGATCCACGACATGGACTATGTTCAATGGGACCTGATTCGCACTATTAAATTTGTACTGTTATATGTGCAAATATAATGGTAATACCAGTAGTGAAGAATCTGAAGAAATATATAAACATCATCACAGTCTCCCGCAAACTGTCATGGAGGCTATAAAGGCAGTTTGCAGATATTTGATTCAGACTTAACTTCTGAAAAATGCCTCCATGGTCGTACACAAAATCAAAATGAGAACGTGAACAATGTGATCTGGACTAGAATTTCTCAAAATGTGTTCGTTGAAATAAATACATTACTTTTTGGGGTGATGTTATTGCCACTTACAACAGAGTAAACACGTTTAAGTGTGAAATGCTACAGAAACTTGGAGTAACGCTGGGAAAAATTAATTAATATTGATATCTAATGGTAGTACAATGTTATGTATACACAATGGGACGAAGAGGAATTCTCAAAGGAAATAGATGGAGTGTGAGAGACTAGCCAGACAAATAATGAAAGAAATAAAAAGGAAACTTTATGAAGATATGTCTATCATCCTAAAACTTTTTCTATGTCTGAAAACCCATCCTGTGGTCCATCATGTACATGGACATGATGGACACTGTAACTAAACGCGTCTTATACGCTGTTACAAATAAATATATCTGTGTATTGTACAAAGAAAAAAAAAATTTTAATTAAAAAAAAAATTTTTTTTCAAAAAAATTTTATGTTTGTTTATAGGTCTAATAATTTATAAATAATTCTTGTTCTGTTGTTTCGTTAAAATTTTAAAATTCGGTGAGTTGATTTGGTTAATATATGCATTTCTGGTTGACCTTAAATGAATCTGGAGTTAATCAGGTCGTCTCCCAGTAAGTCCTGTAGTTAACTCAAACTCTTATTTTAATATGTGAAATAATTCCAAATCCAGATAGTTGAATTAATTTAATTTATTAACAATATTTCCAAAAGATCGATTTAAAATCGATATTATTCAAATGTTCGACTCTTTCACAGGGCTTGGTCGATTTTACAATTACAGGTTATATTATATAAATGTTAAAATGGTTCTTTTAGCGATTATAATTATATAGTCAGAGAAGGGAGCAAGCATAGAAAGTATAACATGTACAAATAATTCTTAATAATTAATAAATGACAAATGGAGAATAATATATAATGTTTATAATATTTAATGATTCAGACCAGTTCATTGGCGACGAATCTCAGCTGGCTAACACTTTGCATGACGGGAGCTAAAAATGGCGGCACGTCTCGTAGTTGAAGAAAATCCAGAAACGATGGTTATAAATTCTGTTAATAAAAACGCCTTCACTACCGTTTTATTGTCTCCGTATTATTGTATATTGTCTACTATGTGGTTAAAGGTGTCCTGAAGAAGTGTTCTGTGTTCACTGGCGTTAATAGTCTGGTGTTAGGTGTGTTCAAATGTATAGCATATATGGTGAAAAATGTTAAAGTTCTTTGTAGAGTGAATTATCAATGTGGTATAGTTTTATTGGTTGAGTTCACTTATATTTTGATAGGTATTGTTCGTTTTCACTTTTTGTGTTGTTGTAGTTCACTGATTTTATGTTTAAAGTAAATAATTCGTTAACTCTCGTTTTCAATTCATAACCTTATGCGCCATTACTCAGTACGTTATACAGATTCTTAACGCGATCGAGTATCAACCGTTCACGTTGAATGTTAATAAAGAACTCTTTTACTTCCTTCGTCTCAGGAAATATCTTGCCAAGTTAATATGAAAAAAGTATTGTTTAAATATATTTCACTTCCTATTTATGTAAATATAAAATACATTATATACAGAATATTTTTAGTTTATAGATTGCTTTAGTGAACTATTAACAACATAATTGGTTTATTTACCTCTTTCTGTTTAATTTGATATGGCATAGTCCATATTTATTAAGATTTTTGTTAAAATTGCCATATTTCTGTCTTTTTGGAAATATAGGCCCAACATTCTGCTTCCTGTTCTTGTCCAAAATAATAGCCATGTTTGGTGTTATAAATATGATTATAATAACTTCTAGATTGATATAAATCCCTACCTTTCCTTAATTTTTTATAAATTTGTCAATTTATCTGGCTTTTAGTCATAATGCATGAATTTACTATTCCTCCTCTGAAATAGTTATTACATTTTGAAAATTTTTAATAATTTAATACATCTTTTTATATTACTCTTTTAAAGTATAGGATCAGTTATAGTAGTTGGTTATCGATCCACCTTACATAAATCTTATTAGTTTACATGGTTCATCAGACTTATTTACTCAATTATTTAATTTTTGGGAGTTCATTATTTGGCCTAGATCTTAGTATCTTACATATATTGTTTTTTCAAATAAAGTTATTTCTACACCTCCTCTGACTTTTTAAAGTTAACATAACATTAAATAAAATTGCTTACATAACTATTGATACCTGTAGCATATTATTCATGCTACTAATACAAAAAATAATATTTAACATTAACTAGCAGTCTTCAAAGTTAGATATGTTTGTTGGAACTCTTTTTAACATACATTATAAACATTTTATAAACTGATACAGCAAACATACATAAATATTTTAAGCTGTATGCACACTGTTATGTAACTAAACATTCTTACACTAAATATAAATCTTATTCTATTAGAACTCTTTGAAAAGTGGAGTTCATAGGCTCTAAACATAATTAGCCATTTAAAATTTTTTAATTTTTATTAAACTTAAATTAATCACAGTCTTTTCTGTTTGTATTGTATTTTAAATTAATCCCCTGTTTGTGTAATTATTCCCCCACATACTCTCTTTATCCTTTGCATTTCTATGAATGTTTTTAGATAAAAAGTGACCTCAGTTATGAAACATTAGAAATATTTTTCACTTCAATATTTCATCACTTGTTAATTCTGTAATTATATAAAATATAAAAGTTATTTAATAGCACTTTGTTTAAGTAATAGTTACACATTAACTTGAAGTTTATTATATTTAAAATCACTTACACTGGTACACATTCACTGTTGGTTCTGACTTATATTTGAGTTTTACTATATTCTCAGACCAAACCTTTAGTCATAATGGACTGTGAAGATTTGTTTATTTTACTATATAATAACTTTTTTAGTTGGTGCACTTCTTATCACACTACTAAATACTTTTGTCTATAATTAATTTACAATTTTATGAGGTTTTGGGGTGTTATACTTTCTTTGGTGGTATTAACATTTGGTTTGGGGTTCATTGTCGTTAATAATAGGTTTATTAATGGGTATTACTTGTAGTTCTTCCATCCTATATCTTCTTTTCTTTTCTTCTTCCTTCTTGGATTTTCCAAGGTACTTGGTTTTATTTTGTCCGTTGGTTGGTTCGGGGTATCTTGTTTATCACCTGCTCCTAAACTTCCTGGGTAATCTCCTGATTTTTTTATATGACTTTCTTTTAGTTTATTTTCTTGAATTTTAGTGTTGCATTTTTATTATTTAATTACTTTTTCCTTTTATAGTGGTGTTTTTCTTTGAAGTTTAAATTAATTTCATTTGAAATTCTTTGAGTTATATGTAATTTAATTGTTCTTATGATCTTAATGGAATTAATTTTTAGTGGATTATCTGTCATGCTACAACATTACTGAACACGTAGTTACAACTTTGATCGAAGATTCCCGTAAGTTTACTTTTTTACTATATATGGAACATTTTTCCATTAACCATCAAAGTTAAAAACCTCCAATTTTCAGGGTTTGTCTTTCAACCTAAATTACACTTTGCACCATAGCTTTTTTTGTATGTCAGTAGTTATAGATTTTATGTAGCAAAGAATTGTGAAAAATAACGCTAGTAAATCTTCAAGTAAAAGAAAACTAATATTTCCTACAAAAATGCAAATATCTCAAAATCTCTAAGGTACAAACTCTGAAAAATGTGTAATAAACAACAGGAAAAATCACTTTGCTAATGGTAATAGTTTACGAGAAAAAATTCCTTTCGGTTAACAACGCATGTAGGCCTGTGGGGTTCCGGGTCCCTTAAGGCTATGAAGGCGGAATACCTCAGTGGAAGAGAGTTGGCTTGCATGGCATTTATTAATCTTTCTGTGCTGTGGATTCGGCTCAAGGTCGAGTCAAACAAGCCTGCCTATTGCCCCCCCCCCTTACTTACTGTTGGGACAATACAACAATACAACAATCCGAGTGAATAAACGGACCTCAGCAACTAACAACGCGACATATACACATGAAAACATACACATGCATACAGAACCCCCCCCCCCACACACACAAAACACTCCTCCTTCCGTCTTCCACTCATCACTGAAAATGGTTAAATACAGATTGATTCTCTTTAGCGATAAGGTGTTGGGAGCTGTCCCGTGGTTAGAGGCTGCAACAGACAATGGGACTATTGACTGAGAAAAGGTGATAATGAATTGGTGGTGATGATGCAATGATGAAAATGATGATGACGATGCTTTATTGCTCAGATAATGCAGATAATAGATTTCAGAATACAATGTATAATTGTTCTTTTTTATTATATACGAGTTCTCTTGGCTCTCGTTGCAGTTGAACATACAATGAAAGAAGATATCAAAAACACACCGTACTTCCTTAAATCACGTTATGTCCTAAACTACCGATTTAAAAATTTTAACAAATTCTGTTTTCAGTACGTTGTATCCTTTTATTTACAAAAAAAAAAAATAATAATAATAATAAATCGATCCGAATTGTGCTTTCCAAGAGACCACAGCGTCAGATCCGACTGACTGCATAAGATATAGCCTATACGTTGAACGCATGCATAGTAAGGTAAAAAAATGTGAATCTCCTAAGTGAATGAGCGAGTGGAGGTTATTTGTAAGAAAGCGAAGGGACGCGAAGTAAAGGAAGGGCTGAGAAACTGCAGTCCCTATTGAATACTTTATCATAAAGCTGGAATCTACGGTAGTAGTTCAATTTATCAAACCGGATTTAGGCCCAGCTCAGTGCATGACAAAGTACAGTAGTTCCCTAAAGAACAGTTTAGCCGGCCCACATTACAAATCCCTGTTTAGATTTCAAGAGATAGTTTAACCGATAGCCACTGCCTATGATTTATCGCCCGTAGTGCACCGCAGTGCCTACCAAATATCTTTCCTTCCTGTACGCGCACGCTGTACACGGTCCCGTACACATAACGTTTCCGTTATAAAATTTATCCATTTATTTATGTTAAATATAATATTTGGGGTGCAATCATCAGTAAACATTACGTGGTAACAAGCCAAATATTGTGCGTAATATTACGAGGTAAATATCACTTATATTCAAAGAGACAGCTTTGTCATGTATCGGTTAAACGCTGTCGTGCATAAGACAAAAGATATGCGTCAAACCGAAACAAAATTTTTAAAAAATCACAATAAAAGGAGACATTACAATGATTTTAAGCAATTTTGTCTCTATAGGGGTAATATAATAGTAGTAATCATTGTGAAGTCGTAGTAGCAATAAGATTGTGAAGTCAAGCACGAATCGTCCTATCAAATTAAGCAAGCATACTTTCCATTATTTTAAAAATTTATTTATTGTTATATATATATATAACATACTCCATAAGAAACTAAAAATAAAAATCTGTAAGACCATAGTGGGACGAAGCATAGATTCTTATTTAAGCAATAGCTGAGTCAACAGACTTGAAAGAAATGAGACAGTCAAAGAAGGCAGACACAACCAGGTGCTAACCAGCAACATGATTATCCACCATGGGCAAAATAAGAAAGACCAAAAAAGATGGTGCATAGAGAGAAGAATAAGAATCCGAGAGGCTTTTGGAATCGAGTGAACGAAGATGCAGAGGACGCCCCGAAAAAGATGGGACGACCGCGTCGATGAACACCCAAGGAAAATAAAAACCTTTCGGTATAGGAAAATAAAAACAAAAAGTTGGTAAAGATCGAAAAAAGTGGAGTTTGATTCTTGAGGAAGCCAGGACACGATGTGGACTACAGAGCCATATAAGACAAAGAAGAAGAAGAGGAAGTAAAAAAAAAATAAGAAAAAGGAGAAATAGGCATATTGTGGCTTAGACAACGCCCTCGCTTTCCAAAGCTGGGCATCGTAAGTTGGATGATCCGTCTAAGGGTGGATAATGTTTTATGACGTTCAACCGGGACCTGTGCTTGCCGTTATGGATATTTAGGCACATAATATGATCAAATGAAATGAAATCTAAGCCACATTACTCTACTTGTGTCCCGAGTGGATGAAATAATCTAGCCCGTACTACATTGGTCCTAAACTCTGTTAGGTTATAAAATATGCCTAAAACTGATTTTTTAAATATATACAGACTACATAATCGCAACCGAAACATGTGCAAAAGGCGAGTTAAATCTACGGTTGCCATCCGTCCAGTTTTCCCGACACGAAATCTGTTTCATGGGATAGAGGAACGTCTGGGGGGGGGGGAATTTTTGTCCAAGTCGGCATTCTATCAGCCCTTAAAATACAGCTGATGATTTTTACGATCAGGCCTACATTGTAAAGCAGAAAATGAGAATGATCTCTCCTTTACAGTGTGGGCAAACAAGAAAAGTATGAGGACAGCCACTTTACACGCGCGCGTGTGTCGTCATATCGTCATAGGCCTTCCAGTTCCCAGTCTCCACTCCCTTCTAGCACTTCCAGCCATGGCTCCCTTTCCACGATCTTACTCTCGGCCTCTCTTTTTAATTTCCAAGCACGTCCAAGACCTGATTGGCAGAATACTTTGTATGTGCACGTACCAACACAGCTACCTCTTTGCGCATCATCTCTACTCTAACATCAATTCTCATAGTCTGTCACTTTAACTACATTAAACAGCAGTGGGCTCAATGAGTTCCCCCTCTAATATCCTTGTTTACGTCTTGTACAAATACCCCAATGTCTGACTTTTATTTTTTAATGAAACATTTATTTTATTTTTATTATTAAATTTTGTCGCAATAAATAACCTCTATCAGTCTTAACATCTTACGCTGCAGCCTTATCGCTTTTAAAATATGTGTACTGTGTACTCAGTAATTGATAGCAAAGCCATTCTCTGCAGTGGGCAGAAAAGAGTCAACGATGATTAATTTACTAATTCATATTTCGTTCGTTTCAATCTGTATCTTCAACGACGAGTGTATGAGATAGAATAATCAATGTTTCTAGTATTAATCATTTTCATTGTCTTACTTCACTAAGTGACGCGTCACGTCCTGTTTCCTGCCGTCTGGTGGAAACGAGAATGAACTGAAGTGAGTCAGACTGACTCAGTTTGAACGATACTGACTCGATAAGATTCAGATCGACTTGCATCGTAACGGGAAGAATGAGATGCCAGCGAGATGATTAGGATACATTGTTGGGTGGCTGATCCGCAGCGTATGAATGAACTATGCCTTTTAACATCTTTGAATGACTAAGAAATGGGTATCACCTCACGTTTGGAATGTAACATGAATAACTTATTAAATCTTAGACGAACATTTCAGATAATTTTGTCTTACCTAACAAAGACCAAACAATTCTTGTTGCCACGATCAGCTATTTCAATACAATCATCTCTAACCAAACGAATGGACATACTACCTAACCATAGTGTCATCTTCCTTGCGTAATGGGGAAGTAATTTCTATTTTGCTGTAGTCCTATGTTTATTTAAAATAATTAAAAACATACCATACTCGAAAAGTTTTTCCTAATTTTACACAAGATGGTGTGTAACTTATCCTCACTGACACTTCCAGATTCAAGGCGAGTGGCTTGACGCCACCTCATTTACAAAAGTGATCCATCCATTTTGAAGAAGGATTAAGGTAACAATCACTTAAACGCAATACCGTCCTACTAGGTGTGTCGGACAAAGACAGCAATAAGTGCAGATGGGAAACGTCTCCAGCTAAGGATTAAAACTTGCACTGATTAGGTATAGTTACTTGAAAAAATCAGTATGCCATGGACTACTCGCGGCAGAAATCTCCTTACAAATTAGAAATGTATCGATTGGCATACAGACTTAGCATGTTAAAGTAAACGAAACGTAGTGTTCTCTGTGTTTAATTTTGTTAGAAAATAATACGAAGCACAAACGCGGAAATTGAAATGTTTAAATGAATATCCTGATTAGGACATGTCAAATGAATATATCCCAACAGCGAATGAAAACAGGGTCGTGAAGAAACATCGAGGCACACGAGAGCTAGCATGATGCCTGTGAAGAACAGAGTTCTAACCTCGAGGCACACGTGAGCTAGCATGATGCCTGTGAAGAACAGAGTTCTAACGTCGAGGCACACGTGAGCTAGCATGATGCCTGTGAAGAGCAGAGTTCTAACCGATCTTAAGCAGCTATGGCTGTGTGTCATAGATGCACAGGGCCCTTATAGATAGGCCACGAGCAGCTTTACGCACTTCCTACACCAATGAAGAAGAAGAAGAAGAAGAAGAAGAAGAAGAAGAAGAAGAAGAAGAAGAAGAAGAAGAAGAAGAAGAAGAAGAAGAAGAAGAAGAAGAAGAAGAAGAAGAAGAAGAAGGAGAAGAAGAAGAAGATGAAAAATAAGAAGTTCATTTTTGGTTTGGTCTCCAAGTTGCGTATTTAATAAATTACATAGACTGGTAATTACCTTTATCTAATTCCTTCCTTGCAACTTTTGAAAAAGAATCTAGGAACAAACAAACCGAGACATGACAATAAATTTATATCCGCTGAGTACACTAACTTGATACTACAAATTATGAAAAATCAATTAAAAGAATATAACATTACAGTAACTTTTAAAACAAACAATAATATTCAAAACGTATTACGAACAAAAAGAAACAAAAATCCTGAAACATGTTCCGGCATATATAAAATTGTATGTGATGACTGCGATAAATTCTATATTGGACAAAAAGGAAGAGGTTTTAAAGATAGATATATAGAACATCTACCCAGGAAGAATATCAATAATATAAAGTCCAGTTACGCGCAGCACTTAATAGAATACAACCATAATTATACCAGTTTTGCACAAAATTTAAAACCTTTACATTACTGTAAGAAAGGGCGCTTCATGGATGCAATGGAAGAATTTATAATTTACAAAGCAAGTAAATTCCAGCATGACGAGCTATTGAATGATATGTTGTCATTTAAATCCAACGTCTTCTACGACACAGTAATACGCACACAAGAAGAAGAAAGCAGACGACTGCCTGTGTAAGTTTGCGATAACAAACCAGTCAACTTTTAACTTTACGACGACGCGCACGTGTGTGAATGCACATAGCTATGTGTTCGCGTGAATTCGAATGTTATGCAGTGGTTTTATTTTAAACTTGACGACGAGTGATTAGTTCATGATTTCATTTTTATAACCTGATGATGGGACTGTGTTCCTGAAACGCGTCGTTACGCAAACAATCAAAAGTTGCAAGGAAGGAATTAGATAAAGGTAATTACCAGTCTATATAATTTATTAAAAATAAGAAATGTAAGAAGGCGAAGAAGAAAAAGTGAGGAAGCAGAAACGAAGAAAAAGATCTTATATGAAAAGTACGATATACGCAATTAAATTAGTCGAGAGACGAAGGGTCCCTTACAACGTAAACTCTAGTGAAGCCTTATCATGAAGCATAAGTCTACAATAAACCCCACTTTGTGGAGTATTAAGGCATTAAGAATCTAATGAGCGCTTTGATTCGGACCAGTTTTTAAAGTCACTTGGCACTGCATTTGTGCTTCCCCCCCCCTCTGTGCAGTTCTCATTCCGTGGAATGGTTTGCAGCAGTTTACTACAGACGGTCAGGCGGTAGAGACGGTTAGGCTTCGCGGTCTGCGATCTTCTTCATGGCCCCGTGTAGCTGGAGCAGGCGGTGTGGTTAGCTGCTGGTATCTTGGATATCCTGAGGATCGTTTGGTAGTAGCACTAAATTCTTTCCCCCTTTTCGTTTACTTATTTACCAAGTATTGCTGCAAAGAGAGTTCTCACAAGGGTGAGGTAAAGTAGGTGTGACATCACCAAACTACCTCCAACCTGCAAACAGAAGAACGCGCATACGTGGTTCCGTAATACGAGTCTGTGCTCTCCCTCCTGGAGTCGACTGGTTTGTATACTCCCTGCATATACCCGTGGTGCGTGTGTTACGGAGTCTCTCACAGATGTATGGCACCTACAGTTTAACGCCGAATCGAACGGCATAGTTGGGTAGGGCTTATACCTACCAGGATACAACTTGTGTACTTTATGACGGCCGCCAACCTCGGTGAAAGCAGTGTGCGCAGAACCCTGTTTTTTGTCAGTTTAACGGCACGTCTCACTGAGTGCATAAGTGGGGATGCGTTTTCATAAACATTTACCGTGTAGGCCTGTATTTCATTTAATTATTTAGTTTGTATCGTTACTAGTGTTTAGTTTGGGACTGTGACATGTGATAGATAATCTAATTACATTTTAATATCATTTAATATTGTCTGTGGTTGTGTTTTCAGACATCACGTTAAGTTAAACTGAATTTTATTTTGCTTAACGTATTGTTACTTTTACAGTACATTTTATTTCATTACGTAATCAGAAAAAATGCCTCCTATTAAATCGAAGTTAGGTAAAAAAATTGTGCATAGCCAAGCTCCGGAATTCATTTCTAATGTATGTAAATTTATGGAAAGTGAAAAAAATGGAATTAGTATTCCACTAAAAAAGGTTCAAAAACGAATAGCGTCAGCAACAGGAGTTTCTGAAAGAACGATTCGCCGTATTAAAAGTGAGGGTATAACAATAGAAAATGAACAGTCACTACACTTTATGACACATCGTAAAGAAAGAAAAAGGAGGTCAACAAAATCTAATATTGATGATTTTGATAAATGTGTGATAAGACGAACAATTTACTATTTTACGACAACACAAAAAACATATCCTACGCTACGAAAACTTCATCAACTTCTGAAGTCTGGTGTGAACTTTCAAGGTAGCTTATCATGTTTAAGGAAAGTTATTATAAACTTAGGGTTTAAGTGGAAGAAGATTAGAAATAATAGAAGTGTGTTAAATGAACGTCAAGAGATAAGGGCAAAAAGAATTGAATACCTTAGGAAAATAAAACAATTCAGGACAGAAAACCGGCCAATCGTTTACACAGATGAGACGTATATACACACGTCTCATGCAGTAAAAAAGTGGTACGACGAAAGTGGTGAAGGCGCGAGTGTACCGTTAAATAAAAGAGACAGATTCATAATAATTCACGCGGGTACAGATCAAGGGTTCATCGATGGTGCCTTATTGGTTTTTAAATCGGGAAAGAAAACAGGTGATTATCATGGGGATATGAATAGTACAAATTTCGAGAAATGGTTAGTTGAAAAGCTAATTCCGGGATTACCAAAAAAACTCAGTGTTAGTATTAGATAATGCACCATACCACAATTACCAATCTGAAAAATGTCCCACATCAAATTCTTCAAAAAGTGAGTTAATGCAGTGGTTATCTAATAAAAAAATTCCTTTTACACCTAATATGTTTAAACCAGAGCTACATAAGTTAGTAAAAATGAATAAACCGTTAGAAACCCCTATAAAATAGATAGTATTTTAGGAAATCACGGCCACACTGTTATTCGTCTACCTCCGTACCATCCTGATCTAAACCCCATATAACTTATTTGGGCTCAACTTAAACACTCTGTTGCAAACAACAACACCACTTTTGATAATAAAAACATAATAGATTTAACTAGGCAAGCATGCCAATCAATAGAAAAACAACAATGGACATCAGTGTGTGAACATGTAATTAAAATTGAAGACGAATATTTGGAAAGAGAAGGAGTAACAGATGAAATGCAAGATAGGCTTGTAATTAACTTAGACGAAGATGATGATGACGATGACGACGACGACGACGACGATGACCTATCAAGCGCTGAATCTTCTTCAGATGATGGCAGCTATATCTCCGCTGTTGAAGCAATTTTGGACAGAGAAATATCGCCGGACTTGGAGAATGATACTGAATTCCCAGTTCATTCTGACTTCGTATATACTTCTTTATAAGTCGGTAAGTTACTTACATTCATTACTTGCATATTAATTTTAAAATTTTTATTAATAATTGTATTAAATGCAAGACAAATTAATGGGCTCGATTTTATGTGATATTTTATTTAAAGTATGCACATTTTTATGCGTGGTTACCCACTTTTACCCACTTTTTTCGTTTAGGTCCTATTTTAACAGCACTTGCATAAAGCATATTTATGGTCATTTTAGATTTAGATTTCTCTATTTCTTCTATTAGTATTCCACTTGCTTGCTTTACACTAGTAATTATTTATTATTTACATTATGTAGCAAATAACATTGTTATGGTATTACAAATACATATTTCACACAATTTCGAGTAACACTGAGTAGAATTATAAATAGTAGTTAGTTGAATGAAATCCGGAAATGTCAACAATGTGTAAAACCCGAGTTGTAATAATTAAATAGTTAAGGGCACCCATACAGCCGGCTGTAGCAACAGTAAGACGGACGTTTTTGAAATGAAGTGTTACAACTGAGCACACTGAGTCTCCCCACTACCCCCACTTTTCGCGCAGCTATGGAGCGGCCACCGTAAAGTAACGTGATTGTACCTCTCGTTGGTTTGCCATCGCCTTGCGAGGGCGAACGGTCGTATCTAAATCAGATGGCCCCGGCGGGAATCGAACCCGTGCCGATAGTGTAGCAGCGCCACACCCTAGCCACTACGCCCGACCGCTCCTATCTTATGTGCTCTATTAATCACGTAAAATACACTACACCACACTGTTAATTACGTAAGTCTTACCAATACATTTATTTAAGCAATCGCTCAAAATACGTGCTTATAAACAACGCTTTTCACGCCGCGTGGACTAAGTACAGTACTGTTTTTGTAATAATGACTGGGACATGCGCAGAGAACGTACGTAAGCTTTTCTTTCGCATGAGAGCTCTTTTCGCGGCAATATAATAAATAAGGCCCTGGCCTTCATAATATAAAACCGGGCTAAATTTTTGTTTTCATTCCTCTGTAATGCAAATCCCCCATTAATTCTGGCCTGTCTTCTTTTATTGAGTCTTCCCGTCGAGCTTTTGCGCTAGTCTCTTGCTAACAATCATGGTTTTAAGACCATCTAGAAATCTATCTTCAACCGTTAAAGTCAACTCCAGTACATCTTTGGATTCTGCAAAATAGCGAGAGAGACGTTTCTTTAAGTATGAATGGATAACCTACCGGTTTTGCATTGTCACGTGAGGAAATGCGGCGTTAAATTATACCAAAAGTGTCTTATAGAGTTTATTAATTTATTCACGTCGATGTGCACTGTACTAAATTAATGACAGAAGTCAATAAATGCTGTTCTAATAATTTTTTTTTCTATGGCTGCAAAATAAGAAATCGAATAGCTACAGAAAGACGAAAAATGTACGGTACTGTTAGTGTGATTAGTTACGCAAATTTTTCAAACCAAATTCGGATTCTCAGCTAGCGCTCCTTGTTCACCCTCATATGTAGTCAAACGAAAAAGCCTAGTTACTGCAGCTTTCGTGGCTGCCCTGGACCATATAGTTTAAGTACTTTCAATGATCACATAAGATCTAACAGAAACTTCCTTGAAAAATATCACGTAGGTTACCTCAACTTCCCAGTTTAAGGGGTTCCGGAGATATACTGATCAATGAGGTGTGGGTGGTATTCTGCGCGCGCGCGCACACACACACACACACATACTGTAAACAAATCAGTGTTCAAGTTTAAATTTTTTCAAATTGGAATATGTTTTTGATTATTTTTCCGACGCCTGATACACTCAGATTACAAATTTTCAAAATTCAGTTTAAAATTCCTGTCAATTTCAGACTTCTTATTCTTCTTCCCCAACAAGGATTAGGTCTTGGTGACTTGTTCCGGCTTCATAGGATTTATTCGCATCTTTTCTTTGGTCTCCCTACGCTTCTTCTTCCAGCTGGTTTGTATCTGCTTGCTCCTTTTGGCAGTCTTAGATCATCCATACACTCCAGATGGTCCTTCCAATTTCTTCTATGCAACTCTATTTTCTCACTTAAGTTGTATATTTCCAACTCTTCTCTAATCTCTTCATTTCTAAATCGATCTTGTTTAGAACAACCTTTGACCGATCTTAGAAATTTCGTCTCCGCTGCTTGTATGCGGCGTTTACATCTCTTTCTCAATATCCATGATTCATTTCCATAAACAAGCATATGGACAGCCATTACCTTGTACTTTCCGCGTCTTGCTTTTTAGTGTTATTCTTATAGGGCCGCATATCATTATGTATGTACTTATGTAGTTTATTGTCTATGTCTCTATTGTTCTCATACGATATATCATACCCTAGGTAGCTAAAGTGAGAGACTTGTTCAATTACTTGATTATGAATCATTATTTTGGCTCTTACAGGTAGATTCCCAGGAATACCATCATTGCTTTTGGAAATTCTTAAGTTATCCTGAATCGAACACCCTTGTAAATTATGTAGCGCTCTTTCCAAACCATTTACGGTGGTATTCATAAACAGCAGGTCACCAGCAAACAGCAGCGTATTAACAAATTCGCTTTGTCCTAGAGAAATACCTGTTGATGGATAAATGCTCTGCAACCTACGAGTGACATCGTCCAAATATATATTAAACAGCGTTACAGAGAGACCTTGGACGATATTTTTTAAGTATCAGAAGACAAACATTTTGAAACGCCATTATTTGGGGCCAACTTACCGCTTGGCAGACGAATTTTTGAAAAATTCCGAGCACCTAGCACTTAACAGTAATTTCTCTGCAAAATGTCAACTTTCTAGGTCAGTATCATGATACATGTATTTGCGACTAAACTGTATTTTACTATTAAACCTAACTGGCCAGATTTCATTCTCTTCACAGGCCTTCATCTTCATACTTTTTATATAAATATACTTATTTCATTCTCCGATTTCTTTGTCATACTACAAAGCCAAAGGTGACTATTCGTTTACAATAGTTTTATAAACAGTAAGTTTAATGATGACAAATTCTTCTATCAAAACACCACACGAGAAGCAGATGTTTCTCTCCACAATACAATTCAGCGGATTTCGGATTTCTAACGACCCCAAGTAAATCGCCCTTAATTTTATATATTTAGTGGCGTAAAATCCTTGTAACAAATATAATGCGCCGCTGTTTCCCTATTTCATTGAAACCCGCGTAAGCCTTATTGAACGATTAATAATAAGCCTGAACGGTCCAGCTGCTCCGAACAGGAAACGTCAGACCGATCCCGCGACGTTTCTCTGAAAAACACTTTTATGCGTTTAGCATTAAACCGTATCATCTGTCAATGCCATACAACGCATTTTGTACGCATTTTGAATTTCCTACAATATATCACAGTTGTTTGTCCGTAAGTTTGTTTTGTTTTGTAACAGTTCACTGAAGCTACCTGACTGGCCACTAGGAGCCACGAAATTTGTCTATTCTGGGTTTTTCTAAACAAAATGTGCTAATAATATATTCGTTGTTTTTATTTGTAGGTTGTGAAACAGATTTGCACAACAAATTTTGGAAAACTCAAATTGTTTTTGTATTTCTTAATTCTCAGTGGTTTTTTTGAAAAAAGGGTAGTTTTTTTTAAACGAATCGAAATGTTGCATAAATAGCTACTGCAATTCGCCTTTTTTTTTGGTACAGTATGCACTTATTTTTCCCGACTAAACATTTATAGAAAATCGGCACAAAATTACAATTTTATCCCACAATATGTCACCTTTTTTGCTTTTTAAACATATATTTTGTTATCTTTGATGTTTTTAATGGCTTAGAATTTGCACGGTGGCCACCTAAGCGTTAACTTTTCTTCCCTTTTCTGTACATTGTTTGCTTTTCTCTACAAATAAAGTTAATGATAATATGATGGTTGCCTAATGATAACGATATTACCTACCTAGCGAATGTGAATAATTGAACGAGCTAAACGAGTTCTCAGTTTTAACTCGATCGTTTGTCATTTGTCTGTCCATCTACCTATTTGGGTCTGCAGTTGAATAGTAGCCTACGAAAACGAAAGTGACGGCCAAACGATTGCATATTTACAAAGCATTGTAGATAACAATCAGTTAGAGCCAGTGACTGACTTTGTCTACTTAAGTCAGATTGTTAACCCAAAACGAATAAAACCAAACGGCGGAGAATAAGCTAGGCTGGGCAGATTTGGTTAAGTTTCATATTCCGCAGAAATTCTTCTTCTTCTTCTTCTTCTTCTTCTTCTTCTTCTTCTTCTTCTTCTTCTTCTTCTTCTCCCTGCAGAGATTAGGTCATATAACCTGCTCCTATCAGCCAAGTGAAGGCATCTCTTCCTCGATCTTCCGGGAGGTCGCTTCTCTTTGGATTTATAAAGGCCTGGGCGAGTCGTCGTTCCATGTACATGACGCAACCGATGATTCCGATAACTCAATGAAGGAATATTTACTTCCCGGCGTATGTCTTTACTAAGGACTCAATCAGCTCGTGTGCGTCCCCTTAGAGACCGCAGAAATCTCATCTCGGAAACTTGAATCCTGCTCATATAATTTCGTGTTATTACCCGATTTTCATACCCTAATAACAGTAGGAACTGCCAACACTCTACAAAACTTTAATTGGGTCTCCTTTCTCTTCCTAGCTGCAGTCCTTCGTATCGCGGCACTGTTTGAATTAAACTTGCCAAGTTTACTGTCTACGTCATATTCCAGGTAGTAAAAGTGGAAAACTTGTTCAATTGTTGCACCATTTATTATCTTCGGCCTGACAGAGTCCTTCCTTCTAAAAAACGACTACCTTAGTTTTAACTGTAGAAATTTACATGTTGTGTTTAGATGAAATATTGAGATTCATCACCTGTTTATAGACTTTAGTGCAGCATTGTTAGCATAAAAAGAGCCAAGTTATTTACTATGATGAATGAATTTGGAATCCCAAGCTTACTAAATTGGTTATGTCTGCAATGGAAGAGAACAAATGTTTGGGTCAAAATCCAAACAGATTTGTCAGAACCTCTACAAATTACAAATGGGCTAAGCCAAGGCGACTCACTTTCGTGTCTGCTCTTTAATATAGCCTTGGAAAAGGTTGTTAGAGATGCAGGTATCCACATAGTCTTCAAATCTATTCAAATGTTGGCATATGCCGGATGGCATAGATATTATGGGTAGGTCAGAGAATGATGTAAAGAAGGCATTCACAGCATTATACCATTCAGCTGAGGAAATGGGGCTAAAGGTAAATGAGGAGCAAACTAAATATATGATAGTAAAATATATTGGAACTTGTAACCCATCTGCACCACATTTAAAAATTATGAATTTTAACTTTGAAAGGGTCTCAAGTTTTTCGTATTTGGGCTCTCTGGTAAATGAAAACAGTGATATAAATGAAGACATAAGTAGAAAAATTCAGAATGCTAATAGATGCTACTATGACCTGATGAAAGACTTTAAATCTCAACTTCTACACCGTGAAACCAAAGCTAGACTGTATAGAACATTAGTAAAACCGGTCCTGATCTACGGAAGTCAAACATGGGTACTGACATAGGGCGACCTGTTTCAACTTGCGTCTTTTGAAAGGATAATACTTAGGCAAATTTATGGACCCATTAGGGAAGGTGGAGAGTGGAGAATAAGTTACAACAGAGAGCTCTATGAGTTATATAGATCGCCTGATATTATGACATCAATTAGGATAACTAGGCTGAGATGGGCAGGACGTGTATAGAGAATGAATGAAGAAGATGTTCTTAAGAGAACTATGCAATGCTCACCAGAAGGAAAGAGAATACGTGAAAACCTAGACTAAGATGGATTAATGGAATCTTAGAAGATGTGGAAGTACTTGGAGTGAAAAATTAGTGGACATTGGCTAAGGATAGGTAAGTCTGGAGAAAATCCTGAGGAAAGCTGAGGCCCACTGTGGGTTGGGGAGCTCCTGATGATGATGATTCAGATGCAAGCTTATCAAGAAGGTAAACCAACCTTTGAAGGTTACCTTCTCTCCACGGAATAGTAATCTGATCATCGGCGTACAATAGGCCTACAGTATTCAAGTGCGTGTGGCTATCCCAGATTTTGTCTGCAGATGTTAAAAACTAAATTATATGATGAATGGTTTACTTTCACTGGATTCTTACCTTTAAAAATTTATTTGTATAAATTATCAAAGACGCAACGAGCAAAGACGCCATTCCTAACAAAGGCAAAAGAAAGAGGAACGGCAAATACTACTCATTCCTCTCCGTGATCAGAAAAGTAATCATTGGGTCAAATAAAAAACAAGATTACCTAGTTTGTAATTAAGGAGATTTGTAAGCCCCACATGTGATACAAACACGGATAACCGTTGCACACGAGGTCCGCACCAAAGATGTACAGGCGATATAACACGATCGGCGGCAGGATAGAGTATCGGTTGAGAAGGCCTTCATCCTGTTGAAAGAAGAAAAAAAAATTGGCAATTGGCAGGACTAATAATTGTCTCCATGACAATGATTTATCTCAAATTCACGCGATAAAAATGAATCCAATATGTAATCACGGTGTGTTAGATCGCTAAGATTTCATTTATTCGAATATTGGAGTTCGTAGTTCATAGTTTGTATAATCGAATAGAAATCAGGCGTTCGGGACCGATAATTTTCTCAGAAAATTATTTTTTTGAAAGTTTTATATTATTAGTGTAAAAAATACACTACATCGAAATAATCTATTTGGCGGATTTCGTCCTTCACTAGCGTTGAATCCGTTGCCCGGGGCGGTTCACCAAATTACGAAAGTGAAATTCCAAATAACATATTTGTGAGTCGACCTGCAAATAACAGAGTCATTATGTGACAGCACAATGCAGAAATCCCGTTGGGGATATAACTCAGTGGTAGAGTGTCTGCTTCGCATGCTGAAAGTCCTGGGTTCGAATCCCAGCATCTCCACAATGTAGTTTTTTTTATACCTTAAAAAACAGTTATTTAATATTTACAATATTTTTAGTATTAGACATTTGTATTTGTTTTTAGTATTACTAGTATTTGGTATTTCATATTTCGTATTTATCAAGGTATTGGTTCTTTTTTTTTGGAACTGCGTAACCATCTTTTGTATGATGAAAAATAAGATGCTGAAGATTTAAAGCATTGTTAACTTTTAAACGAATTTTAAAAGTAACCAGATTTAAACGAAGTTAATTTCAAAAGAGTAAATCACTAACTTGATTGTACTTGAGGTAATCTTTCAATAATCATTTTTAAGTACACAGCGAACTAGTTTAGTTTTTCAAATCAAAAGGAATATTCTCATAAATGAAACATATGGAAATAGAAGTTAGGAAGTGTATTAAGTGAGCTTTGGTTTTGAATGCCTTGCTTGACTTAAGTGAAACTCGGACCTTGGGGAGAAGGACGAGACCTGACTGTAGTCGGTGGAGATGTGAAATAGAGACGGTCGCTAAAGACTAGTTCTGTACAGAGAAAGACGCATATTAAAGTTTTACGGAAGTAAACGAGGAAAAACAACTAGAAAAGTGGAAAAGAGGAAGAAAAATGTCTGAGCCCCGTGTTTAGACATAATGATTTTATTTCAAACTTTTTTGAAGGAAAACTAACCGGGTAAGCAAGGGAGAGATCGGTCGCGGAAGAAACGTTTGGACGATGTGCTGATGCTGCTGATGGTGACGATATGATGGAAGTTGAAACGTGTGTAACTCTCAAAGAAACGGCAGGAGCTTTTGGGTGCAACAATACATCAACAACGTCGAACGTTACAATCTGTTGAGAAATCAGTTGACGACTTACTGTTAGTACAGTGAACTAATAGAGAATCCGAAATAACTACAGGCGATTTGTTTTTCTTTAAGGATCCAGCATTGCAGTGCCGGATTTAAGATTTTTGAGGCCCTAGGCCAAGTTTTCTGAGCGGCCCCGCTACTTGGAACATTGAAGTCAGTTTCTGATAGACATTCAACTGCAGGGCTATCATTAGAAACTGGCGTAGTTTTAAAAAATTTATCTAGTTTTTGAGTATTTTTATTGTTTCCAAATGAGCTTCCTCTTTAATTTGTTTTTAGCTTACGTTTGTAGGCTCCACTAGCCGTGTGAATATTTATGTTCATGTTCATGTTCATGATGAATACGTTCAGTGTACGGATTCAATTCTACGCTCATACAGTTTTCACACTAATAAATATCAACG
This sequence comes from Magicicada septendecula, assembly GCA_034769895.1. Lineage (NCBI taxonomy): Eukaryota > Metazoa > Arthropoda > Insecta > Hemiptera > Cicadidae > Magicicada > Magicicada septendecula. The sequence goes on from CM068368.1 coordinate 777,987,058, forward strand.
AAACAACATGGTGCCCACCGCACAAAGCTAAAAACCTTCTTTACATTCAAAACAAAATTAAAAAAAAAACTTCAAATCGCAAACCGTTCAGTCACAACGCAGATAAACAATGATAACTAACAAGGGTGGTACCGCGGTCGTGTAAATTCGGGGGCAATATAGCGGAAGTCAAACTTTGCATGCGCAGATTAGTTTTCAAGGATGCCAACATCTTAAAAATAAGCGCACAATATTTAAATAAGAACTGTCTTACATCTGTATTATTAACAAAAAGTGATCATTTAATATCAAAAAATCATACTTAAATAAATCAAAATGCCTCCTACTTTTATAATAATACTTCTGTTAAAACAAAAATTTACAGGCATTGCACAAATGCAATGCACAGAGAAGGGCACTGAAAATGCTTCAATAAATCTAAAAAAAATATATATATATATATATATATATATTTATGTTCATTCACCAATCAATGAATTCCTTCTTCATTTACCAATGTACAGATTATAAGTTAAATGTAGTCGCATTCATAAGCGAAGTTTTATATGTGTACTACGTTATTGACAACAAAGAAGTAGTTTCTATGGAAACTCACCGGTTCCCATTTTCGATCACGCACCAGCGGTCGTTTTCAAATGTGTGACACGTCCTTATAAACATTTTCAATGTTAAAATAACTGTAGCTTGCGGCCCTAGGCCGCGGCCTAGTCGGCCTAGTGGTAAATCCAGCACTGCAGCATTGAATACCGTATAACAATGTAAGAACAACGATAGTACTGAGTGTTCTATGTTTGCTAATTATCCCGCATGTACGTATGACTGAACCTGTTTAGCTTTTGTTGAATCAATGTCACGACGTAGACGTATGTTATTTTATACCGAAACTATTAACCTGTTTCTATTGCCTCATGGTTTACTGTCTGACCTCACTAAGACCGATCTAGTAAAAGCTATCACTTCAGTCTCCTTAATTAATACGGGCACCTTTTCTGTATTTATACAGCGAGTTTCATTAAGGCAACAGACTCGCCAGCAGTTCAAAACTAGAAAGAAAATCCGCTAAACGTTCTGCGCGGATGATTTTTATTAGTCGATACCAACACACGTTACTACAACAGGTGCGGCAGCCATCGTCAGTCCGCAACATTCTTGCTTAATCCTCCGACAGATATTGGAACCAGCCGATACGGACAACTTGTTAGCGCGATGCAAGGCTATTTAATGTGATAATGTAAACCGTAAAGATGTTTTGCATGAAGTATGAGGTTCAATATACGTACAACCTAGGTTGACTCCTCCGGCCCCAATGAGCTACTTTACCAATCAAGTATGTCGCTTTCGATTACTTATTTTTTTGTGATTCTATATTGCCTTAATGTTTTTTATTGTATTTTTAACTTCGGTTATTTCCTTCTGACTTAATTAAAATAGGTGCACGCGGGTACTGCTACAATCGATTCTGTCGGTTCAGTTATTGAATATATTAAGCTGCCGACAAGGAAGATTAAGCTGGAAACCGCATGGAAACCGTCGACCCAGAATGAAAAGAGTAGATAATACAATAGATCTAGCAAATAGTAGAGGGAAGTACCGACGAACGTGAGGCAAATGGCAGGACGGAAACTTGTACAGAAATTGGACAGAGGATACAACGTCGTAAGATATAAATGGGAAAATAGAAAGAAAATGATGGTTGCATGCAACAACAATCGCTCCACATCTAACTGTTACTGGTCGTCATCCATCAAATAATCCAGCAGCATGTTGTAGGCCTGCGTATAGGATGACTCTGTATTTCTATTTCTTTCCCTTTTCTTTTCAGTTTATTACTTACACTTATTGTATACATAATCAAAAACTTAGGTAATTTTGTTTAAACGACTTACACCAATACTGATCAAAATTCTACTACAGTGTAAAAAGATACAAAAATTTAACGTCAAACGTAACGTTCTGAGAATAAAATTATATACAAAAAGCGAAGTAAAATGTATCTTCTTCCACTGTTTGATCCTTTTGACATTTGTTTGTCTGTCTATCTATCTGTTTGGGGTGGGGGAGGTGACTCACGATAACTTTTGAATGCATCAACCAATTTTACTAAACCTTATCATGCCTGTCCATAGTTTTACCCCCACCCCCACACATACCAATCGATTTTGACATTAATCAACCCAAAAATCTGGGCGGAAAGCGAAAACGTGGATAAGTGGGTATCAAATTAAAGAACATTTGAATCAAAATCTGAACATAGTGTTTAGTTTTAGAAATTGTAAAATTTTAGGATCCCAGGAACAAAAAAGGGATCAACAATTTTAAAAATGATTTTTTCCATTCAGCCCTCTCATTACATAGTGTTCTCCATCTTCTTATTTCCAAATTCCTCAGATCCTACTCAGCATACTCTATCCATCTCTTCCTTGGCCTTCCTCTTGATCTCCTACCCGCTGGTCTCCATTCTAGAATTTTATGGGCATTTGTGTTGTTCCATTCTCATTGTGTGTCCCAGCCATCTACTTTTTATAAACATTACGATATCGGTTACATGTATTAGATTATTTATTTCATGATTCCTTAAGATTCTCCATGAGCCGGCATTATTTTGCACTGATCCAACAATTTTTTTAGTATTTTTCGTTCAAATATTCTTAGGTACTGATCGTCTTTTGGGTTAATACCCAGGCTTCACATACATATATTACGACTGTTTATTTACGCTTCTGTATATCTTTAACTTTTATGATTTGTTCATTGCTTTCGACTTTATTAATTTGATGTAAATTATATGATTATTCTAAATACGAAAATTGAATAGTTTATTTTATAAATTAACGTTTCACATTATAAGTGTTCTTAACTGATTTATTATTTTCCTCTTAGGCTAACACTCACTAAGCAAGGAAACTGGTAGCCACTCTCCAAGTTTCTAGATCTTCAGCAGCCTTTCTCTTCAGTGCGCGGTTTGAGTCAGAATTCATGTTTGGGCAATATGTTCCAAATGAGAGCTTCCTCTGTAATTTTTCCTTTCTACTTCCCTCCAATTGTTCTGTTTGTAGGTTCACTGTACCAAAGTATGCGTCCTGATATTTTAAGAAGATTCTCTTCTCCTGAACTCTCCGAAACGGAATCATTCGTAAACTTTTCTCCCTGTCTTATGTTCCTCATTTTTGTACAGAACTAGGAAATTATTAATAAAAAGTTTCAATACATTCTAACACTAAAGTAGGCTACATTCTACTACAAAAGTAATAGAAAGTTGAGCTATTAACAAGAAACTTAACTTTGAAAAGATTACGCAACTTACATCTTTTTTATATCAACAATTTGTTTTACTTGAGGTGAGTACATGGTCGCTATTCGAATACAATTATCCCAATATGCATCTGTGATTCCGTTTCAATATTTGTAGGTTTGCTCTTAGGCAGGCTCTTAAGGTTTTCACTATTAATAACAACTTACTTTCGATTGTCAAAACGTAGCTTTTGTCGCAAGTTTTTTAACGTGACACACTGCGATGGTTGTCGTCAGCTTTCGACCGAGGCCAAACAGAATCTCTTCAAGATTTCTGTAATTTCACCTGATCATCAAAATAGTCAACATCCTCTTCTTCTTCTACTTCCCCTCTTCCCTGCAACATTTCATTTTACTATCACTTCTCAAAACATCCTTTCTCAAGGTGTGTCCAAGCCGATTCGATTTACTCTTTCTAACAACTACAATCGATTTCCTCTTGTCACTTATTCTCTTAATACCATTTCATTTCTTATCTTCACTCTCCAGTTAATCTTTTCCATTCTTAGTTACAACCACGTTGCAAAGATTTTCAAAATATATACATTCGCTCTTTTATTTGCCCAATAAATATAAATTTTACGAGCCGCTGAAGATATATGCTGCAAGATATTGGTAGCTGGCGAGTGGTAATCATTCGTATAGCATAGTTCAGTACTCCAAGAGAGAGACAGATAGATAGAGTGAAAGAGAGCAATACGAAATTACGTAACAGCGCAGCACGAGTTAGCTCTTAAAAGTTTTGTAGGCGTCAAAGTTGTTAAAAAACAAGATATAGACGGAGGTGCACACGTCAGACCATAACGATAACGCCATGACGAGGCGTTCTTCTCCGTGTCGATGAATAGACACGACAGGACAGTGTGGTCTTATTAAAATTCAGCAGCCACGCATTTGGGCAGTAAAACAACGTGTGTAACTTGACACGATTCGCATCGCGCCCAGTTTATATGGTACGATTTTAAATTAGCCGTGAAATTTATGAACTGTAAAACCTTACGTCACGCAAACTTACGCATGACCCCTTAGTGAGCGATTTGCTTACAATTACGCGGGCGTTTTGTTTCGCGTGTTCACTGTATGTGTGTGGCTAAATCACGAGTTGTCGCTAAATCAAACTTAGGCCTACAGTTCAAACTGAAATTGTGATTCATCTTTCCTCTCGTTCAAGGCGGCGAGTTGACTGTTGGGCGTACCTAAATATACGAGGTTTGATAAAGAAAAGTTCATGCAGTAGTTGTTTATTTAAGAAATCATACCTTCATTCATCGATACTTGTACTGCCCCCTTCAAAGTAGTCTCAGTCGAATAAGACTAAGCCAGCCATTTTACATCCCCAAAATATTTCAAACCTGCATTTTTTGGTACAGCTGAGCTCGCTTAGCGATTTTCGTTTTACGTTCTCAACGGCCGCGAAAAGTTGTCCTTTCGTGGAAATTATCACTATTGGAAGGAGTAAAGATGGCGTTGGGACACATCTGATGAATACGGCAGTTCCCGTGTCATCGTTATGACGTTTTCTTTTTTGCCTAAGCTGGCAAAAATCTTAACAGGAAATTACATGCGTCCAGGTGCATTATCGGGCTGCAATTTTCATAAATTATTCTTCCGTAAATCTGGCCGTTTTCTACGAATAGCTTCATACGAGGGTCAGTTGAAAAGTTTGCGGAGCGACAATTGTAGCTTAGCCGTAAAACTAAAATGTTTCGTGTGCTGCAAGATTTGTATTTTACACGTATGAATTCCTGTTAATTTCCAAATCTATCTATCAACTTATTCATTGTTTAGAAGCTGTTTAAAATTTACATGTCATGCGTGTTTTGAAAAAACGGACAAAATCAAACAACGTGGTGTGATTCTTTGTTAAAAATTGTTTAGCGCCAACGGAAATTGTAAATGTGTCAGGAGATGCTGCGACTTAAAAACCAACGGTTTGTAAGTAGGCACTTGAGTTTAATTAAACGTGGTCGTACGAGTCCCCGCATTGGACGCCCAAAAAATGCAACAACTCCAGATGCGGCAGCCATCTTCCACAACGCTTTTTCACACCAAGTTCTTGAGTTAAAGTATGATGCACACGCTCGTATGAGATGCCTGTGATTTCAGCAACGTTATCCACTCCTCAATCTGCGGTCTTCCACCACCCTATGAAATTTTTTCAATAATGCCATTTTTTGTTGCACTGTTTGGACGTCCACTACTGGGATCGTCTTCAGTGCTTGTACGACCACGTTTAAACTCGAGTGTGCCCCCACTTGTACTTAACGTTATTTCTGAAGGCGCAGCATCTCCTAACACATTTACAATTTCGTTTTGATTTTCCATTGGCGCTAAAACGTTTTTAACAGAGAATTCATCACAACACGATGTTTGATTTTGTGCATTTTAAAAACACGCGTGACAGAAAAATTTCAAACAGCAGGGTAAAGAGTGAATAAATTGACAGATATGTCTGGAAATTAACAGGTGGTCACACGAAATATACGTGTTGCAGCACACGAAAGATTTTAGTTCTATCATTGAGCTCCAGATGTCGCTTCGCGAACTTTTTAACTGACCCTCACGTACAAATGGCCTAAAATGCCCGAATAGTAGGCCTACTCTTTATTTACCACTGCGCCTAGCGATGAAATTTCGTGGAACACAAAAACATAGCCGTCATCTGATAACCATTTGCTATGACTATAAATAAATGTCCAGGCTAGACTTTTACGCGAAAATTTGAATCTGTGTGCGTAAGCCCGTTTTTACTCATGGGCAGCTGTGAGTGGCGTTCAGTCGGTCGATGGCTCGAACAGATGTACAGGTAGTCATTAACAAGACGAGTGAGCAAGGCCAAGATGGTGATACGGATTAATATACAAAGTACATCGTATTCACAGAAATACTGATACATAACGAAGCAACCGCATAGGCTGCGTTTACAGCACAAAACTGGTGCAATTTAGTTCTCAGTTTATTGAAATATTAAATAAAAACAATTCTTAATAAATTTGTTTCTCTGTCCATTGAAATATCTTTAACCATTCTGAATAAATTGGGGCTATTTCCCCAACTTAATGCGTATAGAGACCTAGTCGCAAGACACCATGTTAGTCAAACATGGATAGAAAAATTGATACATTTAAACATTAGGATCAGTTGTTGGATAAAGTGGTGAATGTAAGTAAACGTATAGTTTCCTGTTATAGTTTACACCGACATTTCTTAACGGAAGTTGTCACAAAATACCATTGAACATTCGGACTGCGGTCAGCTGCGACCGAGATGACACATTGAACCCGATCAATTGCGATCAAAACATCGTCCTATCAGCTACTGACACAAACAGCGTCTATCAAGGGTGTGTAAGTAGATGAAGGTTCACGCCTGGAATGGTAATACGTAGGGCTATTCCAGTGTTTATATAGTGTTGCGACCAATCAGTGTTCTCTTTGCAAATTTCTGCATATTGAGGTCTACACTTTACATACTGGACAACTCTATTGCTCAATGTAACATGCATATTACAACTACTTTTCCATTGTACACTAACTTCATAAACGTCAATCTTACTGTAGTATATGGAGGAACCAAACTACAAAGACACCAACCTAAAGTAGAAGAATCAACCTACACTAACCTAACCTTACAAACGTAATGGGAGAAAAATGTTATTTGCACATGATAAAGTTACACAATTAAAGCCTCATCATAGTTTGGAACAGGAACTTTGCCATGGATTCGATCTTCTGTGACCAAGTGAAAGTGCGGGTCGCAATTGACCAGGTATGAACAGGTAAAAACGTTATTTGGTCGTAAGTGACCGAGTACGGAACATTCTCTGCTGCAACTGAAAATTTTATTTCAAGTCACGTTTGCTGTTCTGAAGCTATGATACGTTTTCTTACAGTATAACGTTATTCATTGACGATTTACGTTTCGTCGGTTTTGTCGGTAGGCCTACTACGCGTACGCTAACGAGCGAAATATAGCGTGTTTGCCATTAACGTCCATTCGTTAATTGAAGCGACGTTAGAGTTGGTCTGAAATCGCCGACCTTGACCTAACCAATAACAACTACTCCCACTTCACTTAGCTAAGTTTTAAGTGATACACATTTTACTAGAACGTGTAACAAGACTCCACAGCCGTGCCGAGTCTGTTGTACTGTAGTGAATTGTGGTTGTTGAACAAACGATAACGGAACTCTCATTGATTACAATTTGTCGAGGTCCAGCGTACAGCGAAGCGTTGTAAACATATGGATGAACATTCGAGACCAGCTGAATAATTTGTGCATATTTAATAAAATTAAGGAATACAAAACGAATTGGGCTGAACATTTAGATATGATAGATCATGTTGGAAAACTGAGTATACAAAGCAATAACTTGGTACGACTAAGTAATCATAACATGCAATATGCTTACTACGTAAAGTGTAACATAAGAAAATAAGAAGTTAGTGACAAGGAAGGGCAAGCGGAAGCACAAATTAGTGTAGGTAATGAACTCCTTGAAAAATTGATCTCATTTACTTATGTTGTGCTCGTGTTATCGTGTTCGCAACGAGGATAAGTAACAAAATATGTAAGAAAAAATTCGAAACCTGATAAAGTTAATTATAAATAGAGGTTACTCTCTTGTAGAGCAAGTGCTGTAATAAATATACAGATAATAAATCACTTCAGTATAACAAAATAACGGGTGAAATTATGGCAAGAAGTAAGAAAAAAATCCTCTCGAAAGCCAAGCGAAGTTATTTCGAACCCCTAAAACCACAGTCTTCTTACAACACAAGCCTCTTAGAGACCCCAACATTTTTGCAATTTTCGCCTGTGATCCCCTTGGAATATCCTGTAGCCCCCGGTTGAGAACCGCTGGTTTAAGGTTCGTATTTGCCTAAAGTATATAACACGTTGAAGAAGATGTAACTACCACAATCAGAAACAATCACAATGTGGTATAATACATACGATAATATACGTAAGCAGTGCGCCCACCCTCGCTGGTATTCTCAAGACACCCGCTGAATTGGGATTTGCACCACACATGCAGTGGAAACGTATGGCTGAAGGAATCCATCAACATCTACCAACTGGCTACGGTTTTACTTCTAAAAGCAAGTAATAACCGTAAGCGCGACATTTGATTAACTCTTAATTCTTTTCTCTCTCGCTCTCTCTCTCCCCCCTCCCCCCTCTCTCTCTCTCCCCTCACACACATACACACAGGTCTGTGTTGCAATAAAACTACAAGCTACAGAACAGGTCTATGGACATAATTTTAATTGTCAATTCCAATACAAATGTCAAAATTAATTGGTATAAAATAAAAAGGCAAGATTAAAAAAAAAAATAGTAAAAAAGACCTAATGCTTGCATGCAGTTAAGAATTCGCAGTCAGTGCCAATTATTTTTTGCATAAACATTTTTTGCAACGTCTCGGGCAGCTGGACAACTTGTCATAGGAGACCGAGCAACGAGATAGTCTACACAATATTTTCTCAGTTTTTTTGTTAATTTTAATTCATGAAATATTTTAATCTGATCTCGGACGGAAATATTTTCACATCTCAAGAGACCGTTTCCTCTGAACGTTAAACATGCAAAAAAACAAACACGTTGCTTTGGCGTAATAAACGACAGTTATCAATCTGTTAATTAAAATGGCAGCGAGAAGGCGCTGTTTGTTTTGCCAGCCAACAGCCAATGCCAAGTGAAGCGTGCTGACGAACACAAACGAGCAAAATTACTGTTTAATTAAGCAAAAACAGTGACACCTAATCGTGTATGGCGACACACAAACAAACAAAACAAAAACTTATCCCAGCGACATGAATTAACTATGGAAAACACACGGCGAACGACGACTTAGCAGGCAGGCGAAGGGTGGTTTGGATTGTTTTACAAAATAAGGGGATGTAGTAGTGAAGGCTATAGGGATCATTTCGTTTCAAAGAATATTATTTCGATACTGGAACGAATTCGAAACACATATCTTTTTCAATAGGCAATTTCAGAGTCGAGTGAACGCACAGTGGAGGGATGAGAGACGAGTGCCAGGGGTTTGAAAGCACCCCTATACGTGGCGAGAGGGGCGGCTGACAGACATACATACGCACACATACGTATACAAATACATGCTCAGAAATTATATTCATCGACTTGCGGATGTGTGTGTGTGTTTTGTTTGTGACTGTGTATTTATGTTATTAGAACCAGTTTCACAATTACATTTGGTCTGCGCGCACAAACCAATTACAATTTGTTAGCTAACCTTTCCCGTACAGGTTGTCCAGCTGATTAGCATGTTTATAACTAACAGAACACACCTAAACCAGATCCACCGACTGCGGTAACGTGTCTGAATAAATACGTACACAATCCTTCCATTGTTAAGGTAAAAGTACTCAGTTTTAACGAGACGTTAAGAAAATACATCAAGCGATTCGGCTTTTTCCCGAGACAAGACTTCGTAAACAAGTTGCTTATTATTTTATAGAGCGCGAATCGTCGGCTTATCCAAGCGGATGCCAATATAGATTGGGCATTATAAAACAATTTTTTTACTTAGGGGTTTCCACAACGGTGTGGTTCCCTCAGCTAAACAAACCTTAAATAACTGTAAATTTCTTCATCAGTTGCGGTTGTTGGACCTGCGAAGTAATTGGAACAAACATCCACTGTTTAATGTTGTTAATGTTTTCTGTTTCCGGGCTGTTTGGCCGTGGTCCAGTACTTTACACACCAGCAGACGTTTCTGTTTCCGGGCTGTTTGGCCGTGGTCCAGTACTTTACACACCAGCAGACGTTTCTGTTTCCGGGCTGTTTGGCCGTGGTCCAGTACTTTACACACCAGCAGACGTTTCTGTTTCCGGGCTGTTTGGCCGTGGTCCAGTACTTTACACACCAGCAGACGTTTCTGTTTCCGGGCTGTTTGGCCGTGGTCCAGTACTTTACATTCCGGGCTGTTTGGCGGTGGTCCAGTATTTTACATTCCGGGCTGTTTGGCCGTGGTCCAGTAATTTATATTCCGGGCTGTTTGGCCGTGGTCCAGTACTTTACATTCCGGGTTGTTTGGCCGTGGTCCAGTACTTTACATTCCGGGCTGTTTGGCCGTGGTCCAGTACTTTACACACCGGCAGACGTTTCGACCGTGCCATTGACGTTCATCATCAGTGAAAATTGAGATTCGACTAACGCAGATGTCGCCGATAGTTGAAGCTCAATTTACAGCCATTACCACAGCACGGTGGTCACTAACATTAACAACACTGACTCAGGTCGTGTAAGCCTTAGAAGACATTTATCCAATGTGTAAAACTCAAGTAAGAGACACATCGAAATAGTTTTCTTTTCATCAGAGACTGTAGATATTACTAAACCTGTTTACACTTGAGTTTTTTATTATTATTTATTTATCAAGTCGCTGCAACAACATGTGGTCATTAGAGACCACAAAAATTATAATAATGGATTTATATACACTTGAAAATTGTTGCCCCTGGTTATCATATTTATTATTATAAATATTTTTAGAATAGCCTATATGCTAGATATAAAAAGGTGTTTTGTAAAAGAAAACTATTAATAATTTATTTCAAACAAATTTTAAGTTTCATTACTACCTTTAACTGTGCTGTAGCGAACCACGAAGTTACAATACCTGCAAAACAAAAAGACACATTGTTAAATACTAAAATTACAAAAATAATAAAAGTGAGGCAAAATATAGTGCTTTAATCGTGCAGTGTTCAAATTTTTTACATTATCATGCCTCGTATTACACTAAAAATACTAAACACACTTTAAAAAACTAAATACATTAAATAACTCGACCGGCAAAGGAAAAGACACCTCACAATTCGATACAATCAATGCAACACTGATGTGCAGACTATAAACATCCAGGCTCTGGAACTTCTGGATAGTCAACAACTAAGAAGACTCGAGAGGCCTAAATCGTTTGAGTTAGTGTAGCGATTTGTGTAAGAGCACACTTCTCATATTGTTTATGGACTGCAAACTGCAGAGGACTGAGAGGTGACCGTAGTGACACCAGTAGCAGAACTCTAAATTTAAGTTTGAAATAAGTTAATTTACAAATAGACAAGTTGCTGGTTGGCTGAAACAACCACGTGTAATACTAGATAAAACAAAGTTAATGCAACTTTGCACTGACTACAACGAGCAATATATTAGCAGCAACACAACGGAACTGACACACTCGCGACTCGCGATGGTCTGTGCATTTATAAGACGATCGAGGTTATTCAGTTGTGTCGGAACACACCCGTTTTTCTCGGCACACAATACTTATATCTCAGCACGCATCACATCACATTGTTAAACGGTACGCCACCATGTCCATTACGTAGTTGTATGTTAGCAGTTGATTCGTATCGTTGTTTTTACACACACACTTGTGACGTGACCATATGATATGACCATATTAATCATCAATTCTTTTCCTTCCTATTTCTTCAGTCCTATTCTGCTTCCAGCAGCATCTTTCACGGTAATCTGCTTGTCGGAAATCTTTTGCACAATAATCCCAACTCCTTAGGCCTAACTTACAACATGAATAATAAGTTAACAATATGGTCGTAATCTAAATTTACTAATAATTTATTAGTTAAATAATTTTCAGATCTATTTTATAAATTAATTTAATAATGTCTCGCGCGCGCGCTCGTGTGTGTGTAAAATCACATTAATCATCTATCCATGCTGAAGAAAGTGTGGAGAAGGAATCGAAAGAGGAGAAGACCACAGGAAAGACCTTCCATGAGATGGTATGTCCAGAAAGGGTGGGAACCACCCGATGTCAACAAGAAAAAAAAGTCAACAAGATGTCAACAGACAGCGCACAAGATCGAATGCAATGAAGGAGACTTTTTGGCGAGGCCAAATGCTATCTAGGGGTATGCATAGCCAAGGTGTACAGTGGAAGTATCGTTTTCTTTGTAATTACAAGTTCATTTTCACATAAAAATCATCGTTGCAGCACGAATGTCGATACCGCCAAAATAATTTCCTCTCATTGAAGAGATTCTCGGATTAAGCACTATGCTGCACGCACGCACACACACACGCACACACACACAGTGTAACTAATATAAAATAGTCTCCGGTAACATAAGGACACATTACGTCTTGCGCAAGCAGCTCCCTCTCCCCATAAGCAGTGGTATCGTTCAACAACTAACAACAGCTATAACAATAAAATCTGCATCTCAGCGTCGTCTCATGTGATGTTATCGTATAACGTAATCTCGTCTCGTTAACCTTATCTTCAGTTAGTTATAGCGTGAAGATACTGTTCGTTCCGATCCGTTTGTAATTTACACAACCCTCTTCGTCTTCTTCTTTCTCGCAATTTCAATTTAGTGGATGACCCATTTCTGAATTCATCGCGTCACTCTGTTGATAGTCATTTGATTTAAATCTTTCACGTGAAACTAGTTTCTGGAGCCACTTATTCCAAAAGCCACTTTTTGGGCTTCTCCTAACATTTTTCCATATACCTTATCCAGCGGCGTAACTAGGATCTGACCCTAAGAGGGGGGTAAACTAACTTTTGGGGGAACAAGACTAGCTTCTGGAGGGGGGATGAGATCACCTTGAAATTGGACTTCCCGTTTTTCTCAGGATAAATGAGATGTTCAAGGTTCTTCCCACATAATTATTTATAAATTATTTATAAGCCTTATTCTAACACATGAAACTGGCTTAGAAATAGGCCTAGCCTACGCCTATGTTAAGTGATTCTGGAATTTCGCTGAAATGTTTAGTAGCTCGAGGGTGGGGGAAATTGATCCCCCTGATCCTCCTAAACCACAAGTATGTTAAATGGTCCGCTCATCAGTATCTTCTTCGGACAAGACTCTTCCAAACAAAGCCATTGATAAATATCTTTGTTCCAGACAAGTCGATTAACAAAACCACGGCCAGTCTTGCACCAAACTGGTGTTAGCGCTCCCTATATTACGCCAGTACGTAACTTTTATGAGGGACGTATCAGTGCTGTTAAAGTGGGGCACGAAATGTCCCAGTACTTTTCAATAACAAAAGAACAAAAAATTTAAGGCAAGTGTGTTCCATACGCGCCTACTTCATTCAAATTTAATATCAATGCAGCCTTTGGCAGATGGAAACGACGCTGTTGCTTCCACACGCTTCTGTTCAAGGACGATCTGGTTTTAGTGGCTTTGGACGAAGAGGACTCCAATTACATGATCCGTAAATTCCATAAAGATTACGGAACTTGGTGTTTCTGTGTAAATTTAAAAGAATGATATGTAAGAGCCAATATGATAAAAAGATGAATTCGTATATAAAAATATCGGTATGGAGAACCATACATGACTTCCATATTCTAAGATTTATATTTAAAATCATTTTCAGCCAAACAGCCAGGGAAGGAATTTTAACAAAAAAATACTTCTTTGTTGCCAATAACGTAGTACACATATAAAAAAAAATTATCCCCTCCCCCTTCAACTATAATTTTGATTTATAGAAAATTACCCCCAGCCCGTTCAACTAGCTTCTTCATTTATAGATATTTCATCTACGTTTCTACAGTGGATTATTAAGATCTTATCAGGATACTTTATCAAAATTAAGTACTTTACTCATGTTACAACAAAAAATGTTTCAGGTAAACTGCCCTTTCCCCGTAACCGATCTTCACCAAAATCAACAGACATTGAGTTCTCTATAGCTCAGGCACATATGTAAAACATTATTTGATTCTGTTTGAATTTACGGCAGTTATGGTTCGTCATATAAATACTCTACAAATCAGGGCTGTATGCAAAACATTATTTGTTTCTGTTTGAATTTGCGTCTCTTATCGTTTGCCATAGAAAATACCCTTTTAAAACATAAAACGTTGCAGGTAAACTACCCCTTTCCCTTACCCGATCTTCACCAAAAACAATAAGTCTTGGGTACTCTACAAATCAGGGCTGTATGCAAAACATTGTTTGATTCTGTTTACATTTGCGGCTTTTAACGTTTGCCATAGGAAATACCCTTGTTAAAACATAAAACGTTGCAGGTAAACTACCCCTTTCCCTTAACCGATCTGTACCAAAATCGACAGATCTTGAGAACTCTACCATTTAGGGCTGTATGCGAAACATTATTTGATTCTGTTTGAATTGGCGGCTGTTATCGTTTGCCAAACAAACAAAGTTACCCTTGATTAAAAAAAACCGTTGCTGGTACACTACCCCTTCCCCTTAACCGATCTTCACCAAAATCGAAAGCCATTGAGACCTCTACAATTCAGGGACGTATGCAAACAATTATTTGATTCTGTTTGAATTTGCGGCTGTTATCGTTTGCCATATAAAATACGCTTGATAAAAAAACGTTGCAGGTAAACTACCCCTTTCCCTTAACCGATCTTCACCAAAAACAATAGGTCTTGAGTACTCTACAAATCAGGGCTGTATGCAAAACATTATTTGATTCTGTTTGAATTTGCGGCTGTTATCGTTTGCCATAGAAAATACCCTTGTTAAAAAAACGTTGCAGGTAAACTACCCCTTTCCCTCAACCGATCTTCACCAAAAACAATAGGTCTTGAGAACTCTACAATTTAGGGCCGTATGCAAATAATCTTTTGATTCTGTTTGAATTTGCGGCTGTTATCGTTTGCCATAGGAAATACCCTGGTTAAAACATAAAACGTTACAGGTAAACTACCCCTTTCCCTCAACCGATCTTCACCAAAAACAATAGGTCTTGAGAAATCTACAATTCAGGGCTGTATGCGAAACATTATTTGATTCTGTTTGAATTTGCGGCTATCGTTTGCCAAAAAAAAAAAATTTCCCTTGATAAAAAAAACCGTAGCAGGTAAACTACCCCTTCCCCTCAACCGATCTTCACCAAAAACAATAGGTCGCGAGTACTCTACAAACCAGGCCTGTATGCAAAAAATTATTTGATTCTGTTTGAATTTGCGGCAGTTGTCGTTTGCCATAGAAAATACGCATGATAAAAAACGTTGCTGGTAAACTACCCCTTCCCCTCAACCGATCTTCACCAAAAACAATAGGTCTTGAGTACTCTACACATCAGGGCTGTATGCAGAAAATTATTTGATTCTGTTTGAATTTGCGGCTGTTATCGTTTGCCATAGAAAATACCCTTGTTAAAAAAACGTTGTAGGTAAACTACCCCTTTCCCTTAACCGATCTTCACCAAAAACTAAAGGTATTGAGAACTCTACAATTTAGGGCTGTATGCAAATAATCTTTTGATTCTGTTTGAATTTGCGGCTGTTATCGTTTGCCATAGGAAATACCCTTGTTAAAACATAAAACGTTACAGGTAAACTACCCCTTTCCCTTAACCGATCTTCACCAAAAACAATAGGTCTAGAGAACTCTACAATTCAGGGCTGTATGCGAAACATTATTTGATTCTGTTTGAATTTGCGGCTGTTATCGTTTGCCAAACAAACAAAATTACCCTTGCTAAAAAAAAACCGTTGCAGGTAAACTACCCCTTTCCCTCAACCGATCTTCACCAAAAACAATAGGTCGCGAGAACTCTGCAAAACCGGGCTGTATGCAAAAAATTATTTGATTCTGTATGAATTTGCGGCAGTTATCGTTTGCCATAGAAAAAAAATCTATAGACAGACAGACACAGACAGACAGACACACAGACACACAGACAGACAGACAGACAGACAGACAGACAGACACACAGACACTTTTCGGAAAACGACTTTTTTTCATGTTTTGAGTGTAGTAGAATCAGAATCTGCAATAATCTCGAACACGATTTTTTTTGCCATCACCATACTTCCATTCCTTAAGGAATATGGAAGTAAAAAAGTAGATTTTAAAAATATTTTGCTGTGAAATGAGCAAAAAATGGCAGATATAATAAAGATCTCACTGGATAAAATAAAACAAAGGAAAATTATGATAGAGGAACTGAATTCTGTACTTTGGAATGAGAAAAAGACCCACACACAATCTATTATTTCATGTAAATTTACAACCTACTTTACTACAAAGTACAGGGAGTAATAAGTAAATATTCTAATATTCTGTCCTTTATGTCACGAGGTAAAAACCATTCAGCATTACTTAACCAAGCTTATCTGTGTAAATCCTATGGCCAGAGTATTCATTTAAAGAGGACATTCAGTCTTTTACGAGAAGGTAAATGGCTTTTACCGCATTTGTACTTTCCATAACAGGGGATGGACACACGCAGGAATTCTGTTATGAGTATCCTTCATGCTACACATAAGTATACAGCTCCAAGTCCCACTGCTCAAAGCCTAAAAAGTGACGATTTTTTCTAGCTAGACATTGTACAGAGCTCAAATTCCCACCGGCCAAAGCCTAAAAATGTGACAACTTTTCTAGTTAGACATTGAACGGAGCTCAAACTCCCACCGGCCAAAGCGTTAAAAGTGATGACATTTTCTAGTTAGACGTTGTACAGAGCTCAAACTGCCACTAGTGAAGGAGTCAAAAGTGACGACTTTTCTAGTTAGACATTGAACGGAGCTCAAACTGCCACTAGCGAAGGAGTCAAAAGTGACGACTTTTCTAGTTAGACATTGAACGGAGCTCAAACTGCCACTAGCGAAGGAGTCAAAAGTGACGACTTTTCTAGTTAGACATTGAACGGAGCTCAAACTCCCTGCCAAAGCGTTAAAAGTGACGACTTTTCTAGTCAGACATTGAACGGAGCTCAAACTTTCACTAGCGAAGGAGTCAAAAGTGACGACTTTTCTAGTTAGACATTGAACGGAGCTCAAACTCCCACCGGGCAAAGCGTTAAAAGTGACGATATTTTCTAGTTAGACGTTGTACAGAGCTCAAACTGCCACTAGCGAAGGAGTCAAAAGTGACGACTTTTCTAGTTAGACATTGAACGGAGCTCAAACTTCCACTAGCGAAGGAGTCAAAAGTGACGACTTTTCTAGTCAGACATTGAACGGAGCTACAACTTCCACTAGCGAAGGAGTCAAAAGTGACGACTTTTCTAGTTAGACATTGAACGGAGCTCAAACTCCCACCGGGCAAAGCGTTAAAAGTGACGACGTTTCTAGTCAGACATTGAACGGAGCTCAAACTTCCACTAGCGAAGGAGTCAAAAGTGACGACTTTTCTAGTTAGACATTGAACGGAGCTCAAACTCCCACCGGCCAAAGCGTTAAAAGTGACGACTTTTCTAATTAGACATTGAACGGAGCTCAAACTTCCACCGGCCAAAGCGTTAAAAGTGACGATATTTTCTAGTTAGACGTTGTACAGCGCTAAACTCCCACCGCCCAAGGCGTTAAATGACGAAAATTACTAGTAAGACGTTATTTTCCTAAACTTCGTTTCTCAATCTTTGTCAAGGCTAAATGAAACGGTATAAGAAAAGTTAATATTACATGAGATCGTTAAAAACTCAACACAAAGCGAACGAACACGTTTCTAAAACAGAAGCGAAAAGTAATAATAACGCACAGGTACAGTAGAATGCCGCAGAACGACCGAATTACTAAGGCGAACAAAAACGTTGTATATGGGATTTCGCGCGCAGCGATTTATATAAATGTATAGGCGGGTTAAATCTTGGGTGAATATTGCGACTGCCTCTGCCCTTTCCTTCAATTTAGCCCTCACCCCTATGACAAATCTGAGGGGTCGTCTCCCCTTCACAAATATCCGACTTAATATAACGAGCTGTGGTCTTTTATAACACATGAGTTTTATTTACTCTGCTCGGCTTTTGTTTGTTGCCTCATAATAATTAGTTGTTCTTTCAGGAGGCAAGCGACGACGACAATACACCCTCTGTGTGTGCGCACTACAGCCTTCGAACTTCATCGTTTGTGCAACAACGTGCCTTAACGAGAGAGGGCCGAGTCCTGACGAACTCTCAAAATGTACTAACAACAGCTTTACAGAATAAAATCAAGAGTACGATAGTTTATTCGTAAGTGCGAATGAAACTTTTACTTATGATCTCACACGAACTTTAGAGTTGTGACTTCTGATAGCCTTATGGCGCGTTTCGGCACGATCGTTCCATCATCAGACGCATATATCACTCGTAATAGATCGTCAAAAATTGAAAGTTTAATTAAAGTGAAACAGATCAACGATAAAAACTGATTTGCGTACAGGCCGCATGTTGCGCGGGCCGTTGTTGTAAGTCGGTGTCCGTCCACACACGACAAGGTATACACCGTTAAAGTAGAGTAAACGCAAATCAATTTTTATTGTTGAAATATTTCTCGCTTTAATTAAATATCGGTATGGAGAACCATACATGACTTCCACGTTCTAAGATTTATATTTAAAATCATTTTCGAAATGAAATATTTCTATAGAAACTATTTCTTTCTAATTCTTGCTTCAGCCTTAACCACAGTACTGTGGTCACTAACGTGTACCACCTCACGTTAGCGCACTCGATTTTCGCTGACGATGGCAGTCGATGGCACTGCCGAAACGTCTGGTTTTGCAGAAAACATTGGACCACGCCCAAACAGCCCAGGAAGGAATTTTAACAACAAACTACTTCTTTGTTGTCGATAACGTAGTACACATATTAGAAAATTACCCCTTCCCCTTCAACTACCCTTTTCAATTATAGATATTTCATCTACCTTTCTACAGTGGATTATTATGACCTTCTTTTCAGAATACTTTATTTATCAAAATTAAGTACTTTACTCTTGTTAAAACATAAAACGTTGCAGGTAAACTACCCCTTCCACTTAACCGATCTTAACCAAAATCAATAAGCCTTGAGTCATCTACAACTTAGCTACATATGCAAAAAATTATTTGATTCTGTTTGAATTTACGGCAGTTATCGTTCGTCATAGAAAAAATTACTCTTGTTAAAACATAAAATGTTGCAGGTAAACTACCCCTTTCCCTCAACCGATCTTCACTAAAATCAATAGGCCTTGAGTGCTCTACACCTCAGGCACACATGCAAAAAATTATTTGATTCTGTTTGAATTTGCGGCAGTTATCGTTTGCCATAGAAAACATTCTACACACAGACACTTTTAAAAAATATCGGTATGGAGAACCATACATGACTTCCATATTCTAAGATTTATATTTAAAATCATTTTCAGCCAAACAGCCAGGCTGTGTCTTACCTGCCTTTTTATTGCTGTATTAAATGAAAAATATTATATTACATTAAAATGAAAAAATTATAATTTTATTGCCTGGCAACAAAATTATTTTATTTTTAACAATTACCATTGTTTCAAAATATCGGTATGGAGAACCATACATGACTTCCATATTCTAAGATTTATATTTAAAATCATTTTCAGCCAAACAGCCAGGCTGTGTCTTACCTGCCTTTTTATTGCTGTATTAAATGAAAAATATTATATTACATTAAAATGAAAAAATTATAATTTTATTGCCTGGCAACAAAATTATTTTATTTTTAACAATTACCATTGTTTCAAAAAGTTTAAATAAATTTTCAAGTACTTTACTCTTGTTAAAACGTAAAAGGTTGCAGGTAAACTACCCCTTCCCCTTAACCGATCTTCACCAAAAACAATAGGTCTTGAGTACTATACAAATCAGGACTGTATGCAAAACATTATTTGATTCTGTTTGAATTTGCGGCTGTTATCGTTTGCCATATAAAATACCCTTGTTAAAAAAACGTTGCAGGTAAACTACCCCTTTCCCTCAACCGATCTTCACCAAAAACAATAGGTCTTGAGAAATCTACAATTCAGGGCTGTATGCGAAACATTATTTGATTCTGTTTGAATTTGCGGCTGTTATCGTTTGCCAAAAAAAAAAAAAATTTCCCTTGATAAAAAAAACCGTTGCAGGTAACCTACCCCTTCCCCTCAACCGATCTTCACCAAAAACAATAGGTCGCGAGTACTCTACAAATCAGGGCTGTATGCAAAAAATTATTTGATTTTGTTTGAATTTGCGGCAGTTGTCGTTTGCCATAGAAAATACGCATGATAAAAAACGTTGCTGGTAAACTACCCCTTCCCCTCAACCGATCTTCACCAAAAACAATAGGTCTTGAGTACTCTACAAATCAGGGCTGTATGCAGAAAATTATTTGATTCTGTTTGAATTTGCGGCTGTTATCGTTTGCCATAGAAAATACCCTTGTTAAAAAAACGTTGTAGGTAAACTACCCCTTTCCCTTAACCGATCTTCACCAAAAACAAAAGATATTGAGAACTCTACAATTTAGGGCTGTATGCAAATAATCTTTTCATTCTGTTTGAATTTGCGGCTGTTATCGTTTGCCATAGGAAATACCCTTGTTAAAACATAAAACGTTACAGGTAAACTACCCCTTTCCCTTAACCGATCTTCACAAAAAACAATAGGTCTTGAGAACTCTACAATTCAGGGCTGTATGCGAAACATTATTTGATTCTGTTTGAATTTGCGGCTGTTATCGTTTGCCAAACAAACAAAATTTCCCTTGCTAAAAAAAAACCGTTGCAGGTAAACTACCCCTTTCCCTCAACCGATCTTCACCAAAAACAATAGGTCGCGAGAACTCTGCAAAACCGGGCTGTATGCAAAAAATTATTTGATTCTGTTTGAATTTGCGGCAGTTATCGTTTGCCATAGAAAAAAAATCTACAGACAGACAGACACACAGACACACAGACACACACAGACACTTTTCGGAAAACGACTTTTTTTCATGTTTTGAGTGTAGTAGAATCAGAATCTGCAATAATCTCGAACACGATTTTTTTTGCCATCACCATACTTCCATTACTTAAGGAATATGGAAGTAAAAGTTTAAATAAATTTTCAAGTACTTTACTCTTGTTAAAACGTAAAAGGTTGCAGGTAAACTACCCCTTCCCCTTAACCGATCTTCACCAAAATCGAAAGTCATTGAGACCTCTACAATTCAGGGACGTATGCAAAAAATTATTTGATTCTGTTTGAATTTGCGGCTGTTATCGTTTGCCATAGAAAATACGCTTGATAAAAAAACGTTGCAGGTAAACTACCCCTTTCCCTCAACCGATCTTCACCAAAAACAATAGGTCTTGAGAAATCTACAATTCAGGGCTGTATGCGAAACATTATTTGATTCTGTTTGAATTTGCGGCTGTTATCGTTTGCCAAAAAAAAAAAAATTTCCCTTGATAAAAAAAACCGTTGCAGGTAAACTACCCCTTCCCCTCAACCGATCTTCACCAAAAACAATAGGTCGCGAGTACTCTACAAATCAGGGCTGTATGCAAAAAATTATTTGATTTTGTTTGAATTTGCGGCAGTTGTCGTTTGCCATAGAAAATACGCATGATAAAAAACGTTGCTGGTAAACTACCCCTTCCCCTCAACCGATCTTCACCAAAAACAATAGGTCTTGAGTACTCTACAAATCAGGGCTGTATGCAGAAAATTATTTGATTCTGTTTGAATTTGCGGCTGTTATCGTTTGCCATAGAAAATACCCTTGTTAAAAAAACGTTGTAGGTAAACTACCCCTTTCCCTTAACCGATCTTCACCAAAAACAAAAGATATTGAGAACTCTACAATTTAGGGCTGTATGCAAATAATCTTTTCATTCTGTTTTAATTTGCGGCTGTTATCGTTTGCCATAGGAAATACCCTTGTTAAAACATAAAACGTTACAGGTAAACTACCCCTTTCCCTTAACCGATCTTCACAAAAAACAATAGGTCTTGAGAACTCTACAATTCAGGGCTGTATGCGAAACATTATTTGATTCTGTTTGAATTTGCGGCTGTTATCGTTTGCCAAACAAACAAAATTTCCCTTGCTAAAAAAAAACCGTTGCAGGTAAACTACCCCTTTCCCTCAACCGATCTTCACCAAAAACAATAGGTCGCGAGAACTCTGCAAAACCGGGCTGTATGCAAAAAATTATTTGATTCTGTTTGAATTTGCGGCTGTTATCGTTTGCCATAGAAAAAAAATCTACAGACAGACAGACACACAGACACACAGACACACAGACACACACACAGACACTTTTCGGAAAACGACTTTTTTTCATGTTTTGAGTGTAGTAGAATCAGAATCTGCAATAATCTCGAACACGATTTTTTTTGCCATCACCATACTTCCATTCCTTAAGGAATATGGAAGTAAAAGTTTAAATAAATTTTCAAGTACTTTACTCTTGTTAAAACGTAAAAGGTTGCAGGTAAACTACCCCTTCCCCTTAACCGATCTTCACCAAAATCGAAAGTCATTGAGACCTCTACAATTCAGGGACGTATGCAAAAAATTATTTGATTCTGTTTGAATTTGCGGCTGTTATCGTTTGCCATAGAAAATACGCTTGATAAAAAAACGTTGCAGGTAAACTACCCCTTCCCCTTAACCGATCTTCACCAAAAACAATAGGTCTTGAGTACTCTACAAATCAGGGCTGTATGCAAAACATTATTTGATTCTGTTTGAATTTGCGGCTGTTATCGTTTGCCATAGGAAATACCCTTGTTAAAACATAAAACGTTACAGGTAAACTACCCCTTTCCCTTAACCGATCATCACCAAAAACAATAGATCTTGAGTACTCTACAAATCAGGGCTGTATGCAAAACATTATTTGATTCTGTTTGAATTTGCGGGTGTTATCGTTTGCCATAGAAAATACCCTTGTTAAAAAAACGTTGCAGGTAAACTACCCCTTTCCCTCAACCGAACTTCACCCAAAACAATAGGTCTTGAGAACTCTACTATTTAGGGCTGTATGCAAATAATCTTTTGATTCTGTTTGAATTTGCGGCTGTTATCGTTTGCCATAGGAAATACCCTTGTTAAAACATAAAACGTTACAGGTAAACTACCCCTTTCCCTTAACCGATCTTCACCAAAATCAAAAGATCTTGAGAACTCTACAATTCAGGGCTGTATGCGAAACGTTATTTGATTCTGTTTGAATTTGCGGCTGTGATCGTTTGCCAAACAAACAAAATTACCCTTGCTAAAAAAAAGCCGTTGCAGGTAAACTACCCCTTTCCCTCAACCGATCTTCACCAAAAACAATAGGTCGCGAGTACTCTGCAAATCAGGGCTGCATGCAAAAAATTATTTGATTCTGTTTGAATTTGCGGCAGTTATCGTTTGCCATAGAAAAAAATCTACAGACAGACACACAGACAGACAGACACACACACAGACACTTTTCGGAAAACGACTTTTTTCATGTTTTGAGTGTAGTAGAATCAGAATCTGCAATAATCTCGAACACGATTTTTTTTGCCATCACCATACTTCCATTCCTTAAGGAATATGGAAGTAAAATGACTTTTCTTCACGTTTTGATCACCATACTTACATTTCCTTATGGAACATGGAAGTGAAAAATGTTAATCATCATCATCATCTGCAAGGATTAAACCAAGGATGGTTTTGTTCCGGTCTCAAACAGGCACAGACTAGAGTAGGTCACTCCAACGCTTCCTCGGACTTCCCACACCTCTCCGTCCCTTCGGCTTATAGTTCCATAGTGTTTGGAGAAGCGGCAGTCATCCATTCGGCAAAGGTCTTCCCACCAATTCAGCCGATACTGGGAAATCCTGTCGTGTATACTCATAATATTCCGTTCCTGCCGTATATCGGTGTTTCTTATATGATCATGGAATCTTATACGATCTGCCACGTGCCTGAGAAATCTCATTTCACCTTGTAGAATTATAGGCGTGTTTCTTTACTTGATGACTTTTAAGCGTTCGCCTGATGGTCTCTCAGTACATAAGGTTGAACTTATGCAACTTATTCACAACGTCGTTGGTTGTATTACAAGACACACTGTAAACCAGCTATTCAAAATTGCTGACTTGTTCCAGGACAGTACCATCTACAGACCCTAATAATTATGGGATCAGTTCCACGAAAAACCATCACCTTGGTCTTAAGTATGGATATGTGTAATCCAGAGTCTTTGCAGATTCGATTTAACAAATGCATACCCATCTGCAACCTGTTTCCGAGTCCGACAGAAAGCCTGATCGTCCGAAAACAACAAAGTGTCAACTGCGGAGTGGCCAATCATAAAATGCTCCGGAAGACATGTCTGCCAGTTTTGTATGACATCGTCAATATACAAATTAAAAATTCAAGAAATTACATTTCTTGAATATGGGAATTACCTTTGCAATCCACCAGTCAACAGGAACATGGCCAGTGGTCCAGCATTCCAGCATAGATTGATGAACTGCAGCAAGGCTGGTGCATACTTTATAAGCTCCACGTTCAGCCCATCAGTACCTGGTGCTTTTCTATTCTTAGAGCGGTGTAGAGCATCTAACAATTCATCCATTGTTATTGGGTGCACACAATCACTGATATCAGCAAAGGTTGTTTCTTCCAGTTGATCCTGGGTCCATAACTGCTCATAGTACAACCCATTGTTGTTCCGAGGTACTGATCTTCAGGTTATCCCTTCCTGTTCGATTCAATGTCTTAATATTTTGTAAACCATATCCTGCTTGCCATGTACATCCTGTTCTATATCAGTTACATATTTATCCCATGTACTTCACTTGATTTTCCTTACTTCTCTTCTGGCAGTGGCACAGCAGTGGCTTATATTCACACCTTGTCTGATCAGTGTTTAAATTCCGCTCTTCTTGTTTATTCTATTGTTGCTAATGCTTATTTTTTTTTTACCGGTATTCTCATTTTATATTTTCTTGCTATTTGTTTGAATTTAAGGAGAGGTATTTCTAAGTCATCTGT
This sequence comes from Magicicada septendecula, assembly GCA_034769895.1. NCBI lineage: Eukaryota > Metazoa > Arthropoda > Insecta > Hemiptera > Cicadidae > Magicicada > Magicicada septendecula. The sequence continues at coordinate 778,012,070 of CM068368.1, forward strand.
GATATTAAACGACCATATAAATGAGTTGTCCTGTGGCTTGTGGGATAATACTGTTTAACAGATGTCATCAAACAGACATCTGTATTAGATTTAACATTCACATTCAATTGATGTCACTATCATTGGCGTATCTAGAATTTGGCTTTGGGGCGGTCCGCGGTTGGGTCGGCTTTATGCACAAGAAATAACAAGTTAAGACTAATCGACATTACTATCTTTAAAGTGGCTGAAAAACGCGTGATAACATCGTGAAATCAGCCACATTAACGTAAACGGTAATAACACTATAATACGCGATATTCAAACATTCTTGAAAGATATTTATTGACTGAAGTGAGTTTCCTATATTTCATATTTCGAACGTATACGGTACCCTAATGCCGTGTAATAAACCTGTTCGTATATTTAAAAAGAGCTACTACTACATTAGCGTACATAGCTGAAAAAAAGAAAATAAAACAACCTAAAAATTAAGAGATTAATAAAATTCGTCAACATTTTCGACCCTCTGGGGTGAGGGGGTTAATCCTGTCCGTTAGTCCCCCCTCGTAAATACGCCACTGGTCGCTATTTTAGAAACTTATGCCCGTATGATACACAGGAAAGTTCAATAAAATATACTCTAGGTACGTGTCATTAATTATTTGTAAAACACACGAAGTACACTTTGCACAGCTGTTTTAACTTTAAATATAGAAATGAAACAAATGACGATGGAATTAGGGAGGTATATAAAAATAATTTTTAAAATCTGTAGACAGTTATAAGATAGATAGTAACACGGGAACGAAATTTGTTACAGTTCAAATCATAATACCGAAGAATTTAAGAAAAACATACAGCTCAGTAAAAACACACGACTCAGCACTTCGTGGAACTTGATGTTAACTAAATCTGTTTATAAGTTCCAAGAAACGGTGTGGCGAACAAAACTAGAGCAGTGTTTCAGTAGGAAGTGATGCAAACGTGTGCACACAGAGATACCGTGGTACTAATAATAGTGGTGAGGTCGCAGGGAGAGATCTAGTGAAGGATTGGAGGAGGTCCAAGACCGGATCCTTGGTGGTGCTACACGCCCGAGAGATCCTGCCTCAGATAACATTATGCAGGAATGCCTGAGTTGGCAGCCGGCACAGTCGCTGCCGCCTGCCGCCGCTCTCCTGTCCGTAATTTTTAATTCCCGTTTCGCCCATTCACATATATTACACACACGGACCGTGCGCCGCCATTATTTTTAATGTTAATGGAGTTTCGTACGACTACGAGCGTCCCAAAGTGCCGAGAAATCTGTTTTCTCGCTTGGCTTGTGTTTCCAAATTACAACGGCCAAGCAATGATCCGAACTAATTATGGCAATAATCAGGCCAAGGGTAGTTCGAGCTATGGCTACGTTCGATATTTTCAGTCATGAACTGTTACAGTAGTAAAATATAAGAACTTCAAAAATGAATTTATATACGGCGAAACTATACTAGAAGATCTGTTCCGCGGCCGGCGTCATTATTTTCCGGGCTGTAAGGCCGTGGTCTAATAAAATGTTCATCTGATCGATGTTGATGTTATAATCAGACGTTTCGGCCTCAACGCTGGAGGCTATCTTCAGTGAAAGGTTTCTGAAAAGACTACAAGATTTGCGTCAGTAAACGCAGTAGTGGTACAGGCTGACCTGTGTTTTACCGACGCACGTTTTGTCAGTCGTTTCGGAAACCTTTCACTGAAGATGGCTTCCAGACGTGAGGCCGAAACGTCTGATTATAACATCAACATCGATCAGAATGAGAATCTCAGTAGACAACGGCCTTACAGCGCTGATAACAGTTTGAATAATTATACTAGAAGAGTTGTGCTTTTATACTTATTTACGTAAAAAAAAATCACCGTCATCGCGAACTGTATAGCTTGTCCCCGGTCACTCTGTTTCGTCGTCGACTGTCCTATTCAACTTTAAGCGACCATTTTCCATATGATTCCTCCATACTCCTCTGTATCTATCTTTTGCATTAGAAACTTCTTCTTCTTCTTCTTCTTATCATCTGTTCCGGTGTCTCAAAGGAATACATCCACTTCACCAACGCTTCCCAGGTCTTCCTACACTTCGTTGTCCAACTGGCTTGTATTGCCAAACTTCCTAAGGAAACCTGGCATCTGGCATCCTATTCAGATGAGCAGTCCATCTCTCTTTCTTTTCTGCAATACGATTTTGGATATTAAAAATGTTAACATCAGTACTGAATAACAATATCACAATTAAAAATGAATAATCTCGTTCCCTCATATTATGTTCCCTCAATGTGTTCTAATATTCTATGGAAAACGACTTGATTCAGTAGCTGGCAATTGTTTCCATTTGGAAACAAGACAAAGAAGACGAATGTCCGTAATTATAGGGAAAACCAAGAACGTCATAATTGGAAAAGGCATAAACCAAGAAAATATAACAAGTTGACGTGTACAATTATTTGGCTACTGAACAGAGAGAAAAGGTAGAAGATATAATGAATAAGAGGACAGAGTACTTTGTCTCCTTATGTACTTAAGAGGACATATAATAATGATTCGTGGGAGTACTTTGTGATAAAGAAACGCTTTGACGAAAATAAGGAAATAGGGCCTAAGTAGTACGACAAAAATTACCATTTGAAACAAAATCTCGATAGACTATACTGAAGATAGCACAGACACGAAAAACATTAAAAAAGGAAAACATAGGGAAGAAGTGTCATAAAGAGAATAAATGGGATACAGCAGAATAAAAAAAATCGAAACATATCGATACATACGATACTACGTATAGGACGAAAGCCCGGAAGCTGACCAAACTGTATAAGAGGAGAACAGAAGCGGTAAAGGTGGGTGGTTTGAGGAAGTCTACTGTGAAAGCACGACTAGGCAGAGCGCGAAATATTACTGTTAGAGACGTCTTGGGACTACTACAATACAGACTATTGAGCGGTGCCAATTAGTATGGTATAGCCGTGTGCGACGTTTCACCGATGGCAGATTACCAAATGCGGTGTGGGAATGGACGCCGTTGAGGGAGATGAAGAAATGAAGACCACGAAAAACGTGGAGAGATGATATTAGAAAGGCTTTGAACGAAAGACGCCTACAGAACGAGCAAGTTCTACACAGAAAATAGTGGTGACTAAGTTTTGAAGTCGAAAACCGTTTTGAAACCGGACAATCTGTATAAACTAGCCAATACATACATTTAGACCATCCTTATTTTCCTGCAGTAAGAGATGGATAATATCGAACGAAATGAAAGGTAAATTACAGCCAATAAATATGAGGAATCGAAGAATAGTGAAAGGTATAAGTACAAGAGGCAGAATTAGAATTCGCATAACGATGAATGATCTACCAATCGATTAATAAGCAGAAAAATAAAAAAACGCCAACCGAAGTGGTTTGTTCATCTTCTTAGAATACCCGATAATTGCCAGTCAAGTTAGTTTTATTACCAGCCATCTTAACACCAACTTTGTCACCACTTATTGGGAAACTACTAGTCACTTCGTTCTCGACGAGGCCTTTCGATGTGTCCACCATCTTCAAGTCTTAAACATCGTTAAACCGAAAGGGCTCGTCGAGAGCGAAGCTACCAGCAGTTTTGCAATAACTGGTGACAAAGTTGGTGTACCCGATAATCGGCTGGTGAAATGAATCTGAGAAAGAAGAGCGAGCAAAGTATCCATGCCGTATCAACTGACTCGCTGCTATTCTATGGGATACGGTATCCTCCCTTTCCCGACCTCCTTCTAATTGCCTCGTTACGCATGTATTTCAACCTTGAGATTACATGATTTTATGGAGAGTCCATGCCAACATAACGAAGGACATACCACGGACTGCAAACATGATTACATGCAGATTGCGCTCGGGGAACCAACGTCCAATGTAGCCGGTATAACGAGATAATGTGATTGTATGGAAGGAATACCATGGATGAGTCTTACACAAATGACAGAAAGGTGGAAGAACCTAAGTGAGGGATACAATTAATGCTGGTTCACTGGGTAAAAGAAGAAATAAAATTGGAAGAAAACGAGAACAACCTAACAAGGAGCAGGACGGAAAAGAGAATGCGAAAGGAAAAAGAAGGAGGAGAAAGAGAGTTAAAACAAAAAGAAGACGAAGATGACGAAGAAAAAGAGTAAGGATGAGAAGAAAAACGACAACAACAATAAGGAGAAGGAGAAGGAGAAGAAGCAGGAAAAGTAAAATCAAAAAGAAGAAGAAAAACAAAAGTAAGGAGAAGAGGGAGAAATAAGTTTATCGAAAAGAAAAAAGAGTAGTAGTAAAAGAAAAAGAAGAAGAAGAGAACAATAACAACAACAACAACAACAACAAGAATAAGAAAAAGGAAAACAAAAAGAAGAAGAACAGAAAGAGGAAAATGAAAATTAAAAGACAAAAAGAAGGATAAATCAACAAGAATAAGGAGAAAGAGGAGGAAAAAACAAAAGGAAAAGAAGAGGAAAAAACACTATCGTTCATACAACACCAGCGAAGTAATTTTGGTTCTTCTCTCTTACAAAATATTTTGTCGAACCACCTTCTAGCATTTCGCAAAAATTAATTATGGAACAAACGTGTGAACACATCTGTCGCCGGCCCAGCCGCAGGTCGGATCAAACTGCGCGTGCGCACGCAGCTAACCGACCAATGACGACGCTCCCTGCGCCGATTGAGACGTTCACTGTTATAAATTATTTATTTGTGTTATTTTGGAATTAATTCTACCAACGACACGCAAACCTTGCCTTCTCCACACACACACAAATAGCATGCTCTGAATGATAGTGTAAACACACGCATACATTTGCATAATATTATGATTAGTGTACACACGCGCGAGCGAATCGAATTCTTTCCTCCGGTGACGCGACCGCGGCCCAAAAAACATACATCGTTTAGAGACACGTTATCCGGAACTGGACAGACACAAATGTACTAATTAGAAAGGAATTCGCGGAGCTTATGTGTTTTTTTTTCTTGAACGGAGACAAGACAAGACAAGTTTGTCTAAATGTTAGCGCTCGACCTCCAAATACAAAAGCATGTGAAATCTATAAATCAGCTGTTCTTATTCTCAGCCACGGAAATCGAGATTGTGTAGCGGTGGGTAGGATGTCGGTTCGCTACAATACGCGACATGCTTTCAATTCCTATCATGGACAAAAGTGTAATCTGGCTTTTCGAGTCTAAACTCTCGTCTTGCTTTTAGAATTGCACAGACTAACAAAAGTGGCAATAAGGAATTTGAATGTAGCGAGTGAACACATCCCCACACAAGCACAAGCCTAATAAGTACGAGGGTCAATTGAAAAGTTCGCGGAGCGACATTATACCTTAGCGATAGAACTAGCATTTTTCGTGTTTTGTAAGATTTATTTTTTCTTGTGAACAGCTGTTAATTTTCATATCTACCTGTCAGTTTATTCACTATTTACTAGCTGTTAGAAAATTTATATGTCACGCATGTTATGAAAAATGAACAAATCGTGTTGTTTTGAAATCTTCGTTAAAAAAAAAAAGGTTTAGCGCCAAAGAAAATTCACGGCGGATGGTAAATGTTTTAGGAGATTCTGTGCTTTCAGAAACAGTGGTTTCTAAATGGGCATTCAAGTTTAAACCGCTAGTACAAGCATTGAAGATGATCCCCGCAGTGAATGTCAAAAAAGCGCAAATCTCCATATATCATTAAAAAAATATCATACACGGTGCTGAGAGTGGATGACATTGCCGAGATCGTAGGCATTTCACATGAGCATGTGTAGGCAACTTGGCGTAAAAAAAACTTCATGGAAGGTGGGTACCGCGTTTGGAGTTATGCGCTTTTGGGGCGTCCGCTGCGGGGATCATGCAGCGTCTCCTAACACAGTTACCATTTTCATGTGAATTCCCATTGCAGCGACACGTTTTTAAGAGCATGTATTTGATTTTGTCCATTTTTTTAATACACGCATGACACGTAAGTTTCCAATAGCTTGCCTATTTAGAAAAGTCTGACGCGAAGTAACTTATTTGTGAATCGACCTGTGGTGACAGCGCAGTGCAACAAACGCCGGGGATGTAACTCAGTGGTAGAGTGTCCGCTTCGCATGCTGAAAGTCCTGGGTTCGAATCCCAGCATCTCCACAATGCAATTTTTTATGTACGAAAAAGGTCTGTTTTATATTGTCATGTATTTTTTTTAACTTATTCTAATTTACATGTAACGGCAAATTACCCAATTTAAAGTCAATAGCAGGTAAATATCCACAAATATAATTGGACAGCCAATCCACAATGTAATGATTTAAAAAAGACGTTACAATAATACTTGAACCGTTTAGCCGGTGGTAGACCTACGTTAAGAAATCAATTTAAAGAGGTTTAACCATAGTCAGAACAGCTAAAACAAACTAAAAAACAAAATGTAGAAAGTTCAAATACTGTAAACTTGTTGCTGACTAACTTTCATATGCCAAATAGACACCTAATAATCATCACCAACATCATCTTTATCAGGAACAACATAAAATAATGTGACATACTGTCAGACACGTCTGTTGTCACCATTCGTTTCTGTTTCAGGCCTGAGTCTTCGTATCTTCATGCGATAATCCCAATGTACGTCATCAAATAAATTTAATCGTCTTCTCTTTCTCTCGCTTCATTCCTTCCCTCGAACTACAAAAAACTAAGTTGTTAGTAGTGCATTTGCAATCATGACGTGTCCAATCCATACATCCGTCTTTCTCCTCTTTACAACCCCCGGAAGTGTTATACAGTCCTTGATCCTTTTGAATACCTCTTCAATGCTTATTTTATCCACTATGTTATTCTTCTTCTTCAGCATTAGAGCCCAACGTGAGCTCTGGCTTCCGACACCAATCTCCTTCAAAGTCTCCTGTCCATTGCCATCTCAGTGTAACCCCTCACACCCATTCTTCTGAGATCTTCTGCACATCATCCAACCATCTTATCGTGACACAGACATCCTCTCTGTGTTTGTTATCTCATCAGTCCGCCTGATTTGCGTCATGCATCGGCAGCACCATATCTTGAATGATTTGAGTCACCTACTTTCTTCAGTTACCAGACTCCAAGTTCCATAGCCATGTAAAAGTAATAAAGCTACATTTAAGATGTCTTTTCCTGATCTAATGGATATTACTCTGAGAGGTTAGGAATTATTTATTTGTTGATAACCCCTTTTTTTGGTTGGTTAATTCTATTACTTACTTCTACTTTACCCCATAATCCCAGCCTCCAGTTATATAAATGAGACCACTTCTTCAAGAAGTTTCTAATTTATAATAATTCGCATTTCACCTTATCATTCTTTGTTTTCTAGTTATACATCCTGTGACGACGGTCTCACGGATCGTCGTGTTGAACAGTGGAAACACAACAACTAACACCAATCAATTCACTAATTACAAACTTTAATTAGACATAAACAACAGCTACGAGTCAACAAAGGAGCAATAATTATAGTACAATAATTCTTCTTCTACAATAATTCAAGTTAAATTTGTCCAACGGAAAAAATAGATGTCACCTAATTACAGTTTTTTACTAATTAACACAACAATAACTTACGGGTAAATCCTCTATTCGGACTGCTTCCATCATAATGTTTTGTCGTCTGACGTTTCGATCCCTGGAACCTGGGATCGTCCTCAGAAGCTGTGAGTGACGGTTGAAAGCTCTAACAACGGCTGAACAGCTGTCTTCTTCCGTATTTAAAACCCTGCCCCTACTTCTCACTCCGTAATGAAACGATAAACAATAACACACACGGAAATTTCCTACCTTACCGGAACTTTCCGACATACTATCAGCTGTCCACACCGTGACGGTTTTTCATCGCATTCATCAAAATATTAAACCAAATCTGAGGAATGTCTCTGCTTGTTTGGCTCAAACAGTTCTCATTAATTATGATGACATCCGCCTCCTTAAATTAACGATCGGCTTCTGAGGACGATCCCAGGTAACGAAAGGTCAAGCGACAAAACATTACGATGGAAGCGGTCCGAATAGAGGATTTACCCGTAAGAAATCACCCGTCGCTGAGAGGTTTTAAAGAATAATCACTTCGAACCGCGCTTGAAATATCGCCAAGTAACTGAACAGAACTCGAACGTTTCAAAATCCAAAATGTATACTTCGGCCGCCTTGCCTTTGTAGTGACAGCGGCCTGGATGCCGGTATAATAGTCGAATAGCATCTCGTGTTCTCGAATTATCTAGAGCGTTATGTTAGTCCCTCGCGTAGAATGTCTCTTGTCAGTTTCGTGCGTCGCCGCGTGGCAAAAGTCACGTAGGCGCTTTTGTTATTTTTCAGCTCAACGTAGCAGTATCCATATTAGGTTGCATATATACTTTCCCATCCAAATATAGAAAGTAAATTATGAAACTCCATCCATTTTTATGGCATGGCTTTAAGGTGACACAATAACATCACTCAGAATATAAGTTCATATCTTTTAATAAACAGTAACTTTTCGTTATCTGTCTTGTCAAGGATAAATGAACAAGTAGTTAATATAAGGTAAGGTGATACGTAAGGTATGTACGTATTACTGCTGTTCGGAATATCGCGTTTCACGTAACGTCAAGGTAAGCGGAAGACCAAAAGAGATTGTGGACCAGAACAGAAGCAAATAATTATGTGTAATTTATCACTTCAGATCGGTTTAATTATTCCTTCAGTCTTACAGAGAGGCGAGACTTCAGCGATGCCAGGCACGCGTATCGGCCACAAAAACTCGACCCTCTGCTAAAGAATTTAACGGCTCTTAATTACAACGGACATGTTTGGTTAGCAGTGGTCCTACTGCGTTTTTTGTTTGTTTTTTCTTTTTTCTGTGTGTGTGTGTGTGTGTGTGTGTGTGTGTGTGTGTGTGTGTGTGTGTGTGTGTGTGTGTGTGTGTGTGTGTGTGTGTGTGTTTGTGTGTGAACACGTTCCTTTGGGTATAATTGGTGCGCTTGTTATGAGGTCCTATATCGGCAACTGGGTGACAACCGGGGGCAAAACGCAGGCTCATAATTACCTCTACGAACATGTAGTAAGTTGCACACGAGACTCGTTTGTCGGAGCGTTTCCACGAACAACCATGTACTATGTAGCGAAATTACATAAGGAAACAATGCCGGCTGACTCCTGTGTGTGTGTGTGTGTGTGTGTGTGTGTGTGTGTGTGTGTGTGTGTGTGTGTGTGTGTGTGTGTGTGTGTGTGTGTGTGTGTGTGTGTGTGTGTGTGTGTGTGTGTGTGTGTGTGTGTGTGTGTGTGTGTGTGTGTGTGTGTGTGTGTGTGTGTGTGTGGAAATAAATCAATGTTTAAACTTGCGTCTAGAGAAACTGAAAGCTTACATTATTGAAAACATGCGTTCACCTACACATTGTTGTCTTTAAATTAACGATTGGTTTGTTTTCAGTTGCAGTTTGAGTCCCAGCATATGTAGAACACGGAATAGAACGCTAAAGAACTAACTCATTAAAGAAATAAAATTGAAATTCTGCAGTGTAATGGGTACCCCTTCATCGTATCAAAAATCCAGGAGTATAGTGAGCAGGTGGCAGAGCTGGCGGCCGCCAGGGGCGCCTGCTTGAGGGGGGGGGGCGCCGAAATGGCATGTTACATTAATTTTCAAAATATTAAAAAATAAAGAAAACCTACGAAAAAATAATATATGAAACAATGTCGGCTATATATTCAGACTCCTCTTTCAGGAAAAGCCTGAGTGATTTGAAAAAATGTGCAACAAAGGCACTACACTTACGCCTTACACTACAGGCTCTAGACGTAGTCGTCTAAACACTTACAAAAGACATCAGCCCTTGATTTATGAACTTAATTGAACAATATTCTTTGGGCGACATATATCCTAATATTCATCCTAATAAATCCTTATTGCTCTTAGGATTAGGATTAGGACACCAATGGAAAAATCACATAAAAATACAACAGTAAAAGTGAAAACCCGGTAACATGATGAATAGACAAAAATAAGATGTCAAGACATACGGAAAAGAATTATACGTACGTAACAATTACACGTAAATATTGTACGGAAAGATGGATAACCCACATGGAAGGCAAAAAAAAAAACAGATAAAGAAATACAGTACTATAATACAAGCCCCTGGGAAGAAGGGGTTTCGGGAGGTTTACTAAAAAAATTGAACGATTAATCTCTGAAATTTTGAAGATAGTACAAGCACTGCTGCCTAATCCTTGAAGTTAAATAGAAGAAGAAGAAGAAGAAGAAGAAGAAGAAGAAGAAGAAGAAGAAGAAGGAGGAGGAGGAGGAGGAGGAGGAGGAGGAGGAGGAGGAGGAGGAGGAGAAGAAGAAGAAGAAGAAGAAGAAGAAGAAGAAGAAGAAGAAGAAGAAGAAGAAGAAGAAGAAGAAGAAGAAGAAGAAGAAGAAGAAGAAGAAGAAGAAGAAGAAGGAGAAGAAGAAGATTACAACTAGACAACCGACTCACACTACAACAGAAAAATATAATCTCAACTAAATCATAACAGGTAGGCCTAATTAAAAATACCGTATAATAAAACCTACGCAGTAACACTCTGGGAAACATTGTTTTCCATTTAACAACTCATCTGAATATTTAAACTTTAACGTGTAGGAGATATATTCAATTTAGGCTCAGTTATTGAACAAATGGGTAAATGTTTGCAGTACGTTGAGGCCGTAACAGAGGTGGCATGGGAAAACATTCAATAGAGTCCCTACGTGGACTGATCTGCGTTTGGCCAATAGACGAAGGATAAAATGGGAACCTAGGAACTAAGGCGGGAAAATGCTCACAAGTCACACGAACAATAGAAAAATGGAAAACGTGAAGTGACAATAAAAAAAACAGTTTTTAAAAGAAGATGAAGAATCCCATTTAACAATAATTTTATACATGTTTTGCTTAAATCAATAAATGAATTAATAAATACTAAAATTGAATTCAAATAGTATTACTTCTTTATTGGTGAACTATACAATAGCAATCAATCTTCCACGTAAATAGTTACTGTCATATAAAGAAACAAAAAAAACAAAAAAAATTTCAAAGGTATTGTTGGGTTGTGGTCCCATATCATCGAAATTTGGAAACCGTTGCTTAATGAATCAATATGAACAAAATTCCAATTGTACAACTAAAAAAAAAAAAGACGAATAAATAATTTTTTAGTTACCATAATTGTTCATAGTTTTGTAGTTTATCTTATAAAAGTCATGTACCTACCAATTCAACAAATATAATGTATTATATTGTAACGAAACAAAATGTTACAAAAGAATAGTAAATAATAGTGAAATCCGATCCAGAGAGGAAACATGAAATAATAATTGAAAGCAAATTAAAGGAAACATAGTTTGTTTGACTTATTTAATATTATCAAGAAACCTACAAATAACCCAGTAGAATAGGGCAGTAAACAGACAAAAAATTAAATAAATAAACCTAGTAAGCCTAAATAATCAACTTACCCTGAATAACAACCAAACCCAATAAAGAGTACCTATCCATATAATAAAGTTGTATTAACGAAAAATTGTTAGGCATATAATTAAGGATAGAAAAAGGGACACAAACCTTACAGTGATATGAGTGACATAATATAAATAGTGACACAGACTACTGTTAAACAGTATTAATTATTTTTGTATGAAAAGTGTTTTATTATTATTATTCGACAGAAATTTATTATTATCATACAGACAATAGTTTAAAAGTATGAAATAATTAAGGTTGTTAAAAACAAGTGTTATTATTAAGAGTTTTTGTTATATGTTATAATAGTTTATGTTACCAATTAATTTATTTAAATATATTTATCTCAGGTAGTCCAAGTAGAAATTACAATCCACCATAACAAATTGTTCCACCACATATCATAGAAATTCAAATTAATAAGGTTTTACAGTTATAAACTGAGGCATGTTTAGTATCAAATTGTTTATAATTATATAATTAATCATCATCATGTAAACATTGCATGTATCATTAGAGTACAATAATAAAATTATCTATTAAAGGTAATTTAGAAAAATGTAAAGTAATTAATGGGTGTTGATCCTGTAACACTTAACCTGTACATAAATGGCCAATCAAAATTTAAGAAGTTTGTATGAGTTCGGTGACTAAAAAAGAAGAAATAACACTTAATTGTTAATTGTGATGGAAAACAGTTGAATAGTGCGTGTCTAGATGTAATAAAAAAATAAAAAATAGATAACCCGTTTGTGAAAGAAGATCTGAATGACCATCATCGAAGATAATAATCCCTCCACTACAATTTTCATGAACAAGTAACACACACAAGCAAGAAATTATCCAGAATAAACCAGAAACCCTTCAGCAATATCGTCTAGATGTGTAAAGTATAATTTGACAATATTTTTTTCCAACAAGGAACAACCACTAGACAATATAACAATTTACACTAACACTAATCACTAGTAAACATTTTAAAGTGAAAACAAATTCAATATCTAAACGAACAGTGATTACAAGGAAAACATTTATTGTACACATTAATAAACTTCATTATTTGCTGAGACGGACAAATAGCCATGATGTTGACGTCATTCTAACCTACATGCTTTTACGAAGCGTATTGAATATCGTCAAACCTATTATGTTACTTAATATATAATTTTTGTAATTTTTTAGATTATAAGTAATATATTGTTTGTAAAGGTACTCTCTATTATTAATTATCATGTAAAGGAACTTTTCGTAGCAGCCACAAGAATTCCCACTAAATATATTAAAATTATTTAATTATTAAATCGTGAGATAAATATCGATTGTGACAACCGTATGTATCGAATGGAATTTTCCAATAATTTGAATTTATATTACAGAGATTAAACCATTATGTTATTAAATCATATCCATGCGTTATTATTTTAGGAACGTAATATATGATCAGCATTTATTTTATAATTAACAAGGATAAGAAGAATTCGGGGAGTCATTGGAAGTACGCAAACTGCAAAACCAAGATTAACCTCAAATAATAGGTTAAAGCCTAATATCGAAGGTGACTTGAAAATTTTGGGATCACTCGACCGCTATTTTTTTAATTGATTTTGGAGTTCTAAATACTGAATTGGAATAATTATAATTCTGATTCAGAAACCAAGGCAGAATAATTCAATTCTTTTACTTATATATTTAAATCACATTCGTAAACACACAATATAAATATTCCACGATCAGCTGATACACTATTTACAACTTTTATTACAAATTAACATATACAAGGAATAACACGGGCAAATCATTATACCATTAAGATACTACGGGTACAGAGAGGACTATTATAAATCGGCGCACCAACTAGTGAGGCTGAAATTAGGGAATATTAGGTGAAGAAATTGAAACAAGCAAATTAATTTCCTAATTTTTAGCTGGCGACTGCTATAAGTTCCAAGAAATAATAAAGATGCGTAAGAGGGCTACATCATTGAAACGGACGAAGGAGGCAGAGAAAGAAGTCAAGATGGAAGAGAAAGAAGTAACATCGGTGGAGGATGTGGAAACGGTAGTAAGAGAGGAAGCCAGAGGAGGCCTGGATTTACAACAACTATGGGAATTAATTAAAGAAGACTCTAAGAAGCAGAAGGAAGAATTCACTGAAAACTCAAGGAAACAAAATGAAATTTTGAGTCAAAACTTATTAAAACAAATGGAGGAAAAATTTGATAGCATCAAGGAAGATAACAGACAAACAAATGAGAAAATAGACGGTATGAAGGAAGAGATTAACGAGAACTCAAGGATACAAAATGAGAATTTGAAGGAAAATTTAATAAAACAAATGAATGAGAGGATGGACAGTACAAACGAGAAAATAGACAGTATTAACAGGAATACAGATGAAAATAATAAACTAATGAATGACAAAATAGACAGCATTAAGGAAAGCAATAGACAAACCAATGAAAAAATTGACAGTATTAAAGAAAGTACTAATGAAACCTTAAGACAAACTATAAGTGAAAATAATAACCAAATGAAGGAAGAATTCAGGCAAATCAATGAAGAGAATTTAAGAAGAATTAATGGTAGAATTGAACAGGTCAATGATACAATTAACCAGAAGATGGACAAAATCGATGAGGAAAGGAAGCAAGAAACAGCTGACATTAATGAGAGATTAAGAAAAGCTAACGAAACCATTATACAAAACAAAGTAATGGTAAATACCAGAATAGACCAGGTCCAAGAAAATAGTCGTATTCAAATAGAAGGAATACAAAAGGAACAAGAAAATTTAGTAAATTTACAGAAAAAAATCGGAGAAAGGTGTGACAATATTAACACTACGGTGAATAATTTAACTGGTCAAGTACGCCAAAATCAAGAAGAAATTGAATTAATTAGAACCAGACCAAATAATATTACTCATGTTTCCACAAATGAAACCAGAGAAGGGATTAATTTCAAAAAATTATCGGAGAAACCCCATGGAATTCCTGGCCAGAATCGAGGAACATTTTAATAAACATCGAATAACTATCTGGAGCTCGATTAGAGAGATGTTGGATGAGCATTTTAGGGAGATTACGGACAACTGGTGGACAGCAACCAGGAATGAGATAGTGGACTACGCTCAATTAAAAAAACTGTTTAAAGAAAAATATTGGTCCGAAGCTATACAAAATATTATAAGGGACAACATTTTTCAGGGAAGATATGATGGAAATAGAGGTACATCTCCAACTACTTACTTCTGGGGAAAGGTATGTTTGGCGAGACACCTGGAGCCAAGAATACCAGAAGAATCCCTAGTAACTAAAATGGCATACCATTATGACACAGGAATTGCCAGAGCACGCCTGGGAAGCCAGATTAAAACGGTCCACGCAATGGCTGACTTATTAGAAAATTATGAACACGAGGGTTACTACAAAAGAAGCAGTCAACGAACTGATCAGTGCGGTTCAAGAAATAATAACCATGGTATGAATCCTAATCACTATAATAACATAAATAACCGGAATAGTTATAACTTTAATGGCAACGATCGTAGTTCCAACCAAAATTTTACTCCAAATAATAACCAACAAGCAAACTTCAATCGAAACCCAGTTAACAATAATAGTAACAACAGGCCCAATCAAAATTACCATCCGGGTAATAGGATTAATAATAATTATAATAACTACCGAACAAACCAAAATTATAATAATTTTAGGAGTAACTCAGGAGTTAATACCAATAATAATAACCAGGGTAATTATAATAATAATCGTCCGTACAGACCAAGAATAAACTATATTAGTGCAGAAGAAGGGGATTACTGGAGATACCATCAACCTCGGAGGAACAGTTTTAATAACAGTTATGATCAAAGAGGAAATCCCAGAGGGATGAGTCACCATTATAACCGAGTAAGAAGTAGAAGCCAGGAGGACTTCCGAGAATCAAGGGGAAGTGAACAATTAGACAACCGAGAGGTTGAACAACCAGGAACCAGCACACCATTCCAGGCAAATCAACAGTCATGCCCGGAAAATAATCATGATAGCCTTAATTTAAACGGAGTGAGGCTGTAATAAACCCTCGCGACCCCTTACTGCTACTAATTACTGGGTACAAAAACCACCAAATTCAAAAACATAGTAATAACAAATTACTACCAACTAATTATGGAAAATAAAAGAATTTTGAAGTACAAAAACCACCAAATTCAAAAGCATAGTAATAACAAATTACTACCAACTAATTATGAAAAGCTAATTATGGAAAATAAAAGAATTTTGAAGTATAACAATAAACAAAGTTTAAGGACGGATAGTCAAAATCTTACTATTATTTACAATTATTATTTGAAAAATCTTCGAGAAGAACTGTTGGAGGAAACGGTGACAAGTAGAATCAACCAGCATAATGAAATTTTATACATAACCGCTCAAATTGAAGGAATTCCTACACGAATAATGATAGATACTGGTGCAAATGTATCACATATTAACGACGCTGAACTGGAGAGAATACAGAAACAAAGTAAAAATATAATACCTACCTTACCTGTCAATAATGTTATTTTAATAGGTGCCACTGGGCGTCAAAATAAAACAGTGAGAAAACAAGTGTCATTGGAAATAGAAAGCAAAGGTGTTACAATTAATATTATATGTTTGGTCGCAATCGGCCTACCATTCGAATTATTAATCGGATGCGATATGCTGAGGAAATATTCAGCCATTATTCATTTGAGCAAGGAGAAGGTGTCCTTGAACTCAGAAGGTGTTATGTGGACGGCAGAGTTAATAGGAAGCGATGGTGCCCCTCTGAACCGTACCCATCACCAAGTTAGGGAATTAAATTTTTTAAAGAATGACACCCAATGCAGAAAAATAATCTATAATATGACAAATGAAGACCTGTGGAACAGTAAATTACAGGAGATAAGAGAGTTTAGACACCAAGGCACAAATAATTTGACAGCAAAACAATTAGAAGATCTCATTATGATATATAAGAAGTATAAACATGTATTTTCAGAAAAACCAGGAAAAGTAAAAAACTATCAGTGTAGAATACAATTTAAAGAACCAGCAGAATTCCACAGAAAATCCTATCCTATACCATATTCATTGAAGGAGGCGGTTAGAGCTGAAATTAATAAAATGTTGTTAAATGATATAATTGAGCATAGCCAATCACCATATACTAACCCAATAGTAGCAATTCAGAAGATTATAATCAACAATCCATGAAAAAATATCATGAGGAAGAAAAGGTAAAATAACATAAGTAATTATGTCCTCACACCTAATGAAGTGTTCAGAAATAATTACTTCTGAAGGGAGGCAATTTGTAACGAAACAAAATGTTACAAAAGAATAGTAAATAATAGTGAAATCCGATCCAGAGAGGAAACAAGAAATAATAATTGAAAGCAAATTAAAGGAAACATAGTTGGTTTGACTTATTTAATATTATCAAGAAACCTACAAATAACCCTGTAGATTAGGACAGTAAACAGGCAAAAAATTAAATAAATAAACCTAGTAAGCCTAAATAATCAACTTACCCTGAATAACAACCAAACCCAATAAAGAGTACCTATCCATATAATAAAGTTGTATTAACGAAAAATTGTTAGGCATATAATTAAGGATAGAAAAAGGGACACAAACCTTACAGTGATATGAGTGACATAATATAAATAGTGACACAGACTACTGTTAAACAGTATTAATTATTTTTGTATGAAAAGTGTTTTATTATTATTATTCGACAGAAATTTATTATTATCATACAGACAATAGTTTAAAAGTATGAAATAATTAAGGTTGTTAAAAACAAGTGTTATTATTAAGAGTTTTTGTTATATGTTATAATAGTTTATGTTACCAATTAATTTATTTAAATATATTTATCTCAGGTAGTCCAAGTAGAAATTACAATCCACCATAACAAATTGTTCCACCACATATCATAGAAATTCAAATTAATAAGGTTTTACAGTTATAAACTGAGGCATGTTTAGTATCAAATTGTTTATAATTATATAATTAATCATCATCATGTAAACATTGCATGTATCATTAGAGTACAATAATAAAATTATCTATTAAAGGTAATTTAGAAAAATGTAAAGTAATTAATGGGTGTTGATCCTGTAACACTTAACCTGTACATAAATGGCCAATCAAAATTTAAGAAGTTTGTATGAGTTCGGTGACTAAAAAAGAAGAAATAACACTTAATTGTTAATTGTGATGGAAAACAGTTGAATAGTGCGTGTCTAGATGTAATAAAAAAATAAAAAATAGATAACCCGTTTGTGAAAGAAGATCTGAATGACCATCATCGAAGATAATAATCCCTCCACTACAATTTTCATGAACAAGTAACACACACAAGCAAGAAATTATCCAGAATAAACCAGAAACCCTTCAGCAATATCGTCTAGATGTGTAAAGTATAATTTGACAATATTTTTTTCCAACAAGGAACAACCACTAGACAATATAACAATTTACACTAACACTAATCACTAGTAAACATTTTAAAGTGAAAACAAATTCAATATCTAAACGAACAGTGATTACAAGGAAAACATTTATTGTACACATTAATAAACTTCATTATTTGCTGAGACGGACAAATAGCCATGATGTTGACGTCATTCTAACCTACATGCTTTTACGAAGCGTATTGAATATCGTCAAACCTATTATGTTACTTAATATATAATTTTTGTA
This sequence comes from Magicicada septendecula, assembly GCA_034769895.1. Taxonomy (NCBI): domain Eukaryota; kingdom Metazoa; phylum Arthropoda; class Insecta; order Hemiptera; family Cicadidae; genus Magicicada; species Magicicada septendecula. The sequence continues at coordinate 778,030,299 of CM068368.1, forward strand.
ATTTTTAGATTATAAGTAATATATTGTTTGTAAAGGTACTCTCTATTATTAATTATCATGTAAAGGAACTTTTCGTAGCAGCCACAAGAATTCCCACTAAATATATTAAAATTATTTAATTATTAAATCCTGAGATAAATATCGATTGTGACAACCGTATGTATCGAATGGAATTTTCCAATAATTTGAATTTATATTACAGAGATTAAACCATTATGTTATTAAATCATATCCATGCGTTATTATTTTAGGAACGTAATATATTATCAGCATTTATTTTATAATTAACAAGGATAAGAAGAATTCGGGGAGTCATTGGAAGTACGCAAACTGCAAAACCAAGATTAACCTCAAATAATAGGTTAAAGCCTAATATCGAAGGTGACTTGAAAATTTTGGGATCACTCGACCGCTATTTTTTTAATTGATTTTGGAGTTCTAAATACTGAATTGGAATAATTATAATTCTGATTCAGAAACCAAGGCAGAATAATTCAATTCTTTTACTTATATATTTAAATCACATTCGTAAACACACAACATAAATATTCCACGATCAGCTGATACACTATTTACAACTATTTATTACAAATTAACATATACAAGGAATAACACGGGCAAATCATTATACCATTAAGATACTACGGGTACGAGAGGACTATTATAATATCCAACAATATATAAATACTTCCATATACTTCAATATTAAATCACTTTGTCACAAGTCAGTACAAGTTTGACACAAATTAAATTAATCTTTCGGATCAAACTTCAATACTCGCGTGACTGTCTTATGAAATCTGATTCAACAATGAGGCTTCCTTTCTAATTTTTAATTTAGCTTCCTTTTTGAGATACTTCTTCTTACTCTTCCAATTATACAATTACGTTTCAATTTTAATTTGCTTTATTATTATTGTTTTACATTTCTTGTTCAATAATTATGTATTTATACAGTTTTTAAAAATAAAACTGAACATATCATATAACCTCTACGTATTAAAATTTTATCATATGAATTCTCTTATCTTACTACACACGGACAAATAAATGTTACTACGAGGTCTACACCATGACCGTTTTCTATGCACAGATTCTTAATTTCTAAATTTAATTTGCATGCCCAATTATTATTAACTTTTATTTGACTTTTACATAAAACTGGATCCTGTCATACACACAACTATGAAATACGTGTATATTTACTTTTTCTTGTTCAAATAAATCCCTTTTTTTTAAGATAGTGAAATAACTTTTTTTCAGTGAAGGGTTTGTGAGGATCGGTCAAAAATATAACACAAATTTTATCTTATTTGTGTCGACGTTTCGACAATGTTTATTGTCATCATCAGGACCTGTGTATGAATACAAAAGAAATGTCAAACACAACAGAACAATTATTTGAGTGAACGTGTTTGTGTATGTGAGTGTGTGTGCGCGCGCGCGCGTATTTGTGTATCTTTGTATATGTGAAGGTGTTGAGATAGTTTGTTTTACATTTTCAAATGATTTCTTTAAAGGCAACGACAAAATTATAATATTACAGAACTTAATTTATACAATATTACAATTTAAATTACTCATTTAAATTTCTTGTTGCCTTTAAAGAAAACATTTGAAGATGTAAAACAAACTATCTCAACTCCTTCACATATAGTACAAAAAGGTCCTGATGATGACAATAAACATTGTCGAAACGTAGACACAAATAAGTTAAAATTTGTGTTATATTTTTGATCGATCCTCACAAACCCTTCACTGAAAAATTCATTGATTGACGGTCACTACGAATTTAAGGATCTAGTGAAATAACTTTATGTACAGTGTTCCAAGATAACGAAATAATGATACATTATTTCAACTGGCAATTTTATGATTCTTATGAGCACCAAAGCTCTACTTTGGTAAAAAAAAAAGGACGCTAACTATCATGAGTGCTTGTATATAAGTAGTCAAAGGAACAAAACACGGCAAAGGAGTCGGGCAAGGATTAGCGCGAGTGTCATGTTTTGAAACGTTAAAAAGTTTCTAACCGAATTTTTACTCTGGAAAAAGTTTCCACTACGTAACGCTTCTGTTTTCTTATTCTTCAAAGCGCCCTGTATACAGCGTTTATTCCGTTAATAGGGTTTGGTTTACATAACTTGAGATGTTTCTCAAATTAGTAACAAGAAAACCGTAAGACACACGCCCCGACAATCTTTTGTAAAGGCGAACAGATAGACTGAAACTTCTTAACAACTTCATTATCATTATTGTTGTTGTTGTTGCTATTATTATTACAAGAAGAAGAAGAAGATAAGGCAAAGCTTAACAACAGCGGCGGGGCGTAATAAAGTGTAGCAAAATAATACCAGCGCAACCCCCTCGTCACTGTCACTGTAATTGAGGTTTCTTTGACAACCCCGAGACGGCGGGGTAGCTTATCCTTATACTTATCCTTATCTACTTATACCGCTAAACGTCCGCAGAGACTTTGTGTACTTTTTGTTTTTAATTCAGTTAAACAGAACGCTTCTACACTGTGTGGTCGTGTGCTTGATAAGTCGAACCAGTGGAAGGATAAGGCGAGTACTAACCACCGTCACATACTAATATTTCAACGTTGTTACTTATAAAGAAACAGTAACTTTTTTTTGATTTGTTGAAACTTACTGTCTGAATAAAGTGTACAATAAATATTCTGACAAAAACTGTTTGGCATTCGCAGATGACTTTGCTATACTTTCTGAACATCTTACATCTGCAGTAACACAAGTTAATTTTTTAGAGGACATAGCCTGTAGAACAGGCTTAAGAATTTCTGCAGAAGAAACCAAATTTCTCACGAATATTAAAAATGCGCCAAAATTCCTGGTAACAGATATTGGTCGAATAGAGAGGGTTCGAAAATTTAAGTAGGCTATCTAGGAGAAATAATTCAAGAGAATGGCTTAGAAAAATCTGCTATAGAAGAAAGGATTCATAAGATGGAAAGGGCATATGGTATAACTAAAGATATTTACAATAAAAAGTGCATATCTAACAATGCGAAAATAAGGCATCACAGTACAGTAGTGAAGCCAGAATGCCTATATGCAAGTGAATCTCTACCATTGAATTATAATTTAGACAAACTAGAAATATTGGAAAGACGAATAGGTAATTATTAAAATATTAGGCCCACAAAAAACTTCAGAAGGTTGGAAATTAAGAAGTAATGAGGAAATATATCAAAGTATAGAAACAATGAGAAAAAGAAGACTATTATGTTTTGGACATTTATATAGAATGGACGACAGTAGGTTGACAAAGCAAATCTTCAAATGTCTGTGGGGGAGAAGTCAACATGAAGTTGGATTAAAGAAGTCCAAAAGGATTTATAAAAAAATAATATACACGCAGAAGAAGCAATTGAAAGAGAAGCTTTTTCGGGCAAAAAGTTGTTAAAAATGGAAGAAGTCCAGGGTGGAGAGATAAAAACGCTGGTTCAAAGTGGACTGAAGCCAGGAAGAACAAACACAGTGAAATGATGAAAGAATATTGGAGAAAAAGAAAAGAACAAAGAGTAAAGAATTGAAATTGCCAAGTGGTCCTTAGATGGCCGATACAAAAAAAATATTCTGACAAATAATTAACGGTGTCTAAAGATAGTTCGAATATTTCCAACAGTCACACTCTCAAAATATTTCTTAGATAAATTCTCCTCCTTCTTCTTCTCCCTATAAGGATTATGTGATATCATCCGCTCCGGTCGGCAAAGTCGAGCCATATCTTCCTTGGTCTTCCGGGAGGTCGCTAACCGTTAGGCTTGTGACAGAGCATTTCTCTAGGTAGCTTGTCAGCCTTTTTGGAGGGACCATCGATTCCGATATTCCCCAGACTGGTCTAATTAATAAATGGATATTTTAATTCAAATATTATTACTTCTTTATTGGTGAACTATAACAATCCCTCTTACACGTGTATAATTACTGTGATATAAAAGAAACATGTCTAAGTTATCGTGACAAAAATTCGATAGATGTTGTTGGGTTCAAGTCCCATGTCATCGAAATTTGGAAACCGCTGCTTTAACAAACGATATGAACAAAACTCCAATATTATAATAAAATAATAAAAATTATCTGACGAATAAATAATTTAATTCCTAAATAAAATCATAATATAATAAACGTAAGAAACTTAAATAACTTGAAGGAACATAGTTTGAATGTTTTACGAGACTTTTGTGTCGAAAATGTGAGACTTTAGATCACAATAGGTTACGGAATTTGTTGTTGGATAGAGAATGGGCACGTATAATAAAGTATATTTTGGCCGTAAATAACAATAAAGCCAATTGCCATATCAAAAGAGGCAAAATTTCGGATTATTATTAGGAAACGTAATAAAAATATAAAAAATGCTCTTTGCCAATTTTTAAGAAGTTCAGAATTCTTCCTTTCAGTATGTTTTCTTAAAGCTCTCAGGTTCTTTTTTATTCGTAACGTACATAAATTTAAAGTAATAACAATGATTTTTGAAAAACTATTCTTAATATTGTGACCAACAAAATTAACAGTATACCAACAGTTTTACAGTAGTAGGGTTCGACGCATTTTTAATACGGTAATATCACATGTCAAACTCGGGAAGAACGAAGGGGGATTTTTGGAAATCTTTGAAAGAACATTGATCGTTTTCGTTCATGTTTTCCCTCCGATTTCCGAGGCTTACATAAGCTTCTGTAAGTATTTTACATATCTTACTTAAACAGGTTACTGGCCTGTTGTAATACCTCCGAGACTAACGACACTTCTCTAAGGGATTTCATTCCTCCGGAATAAAACAAATATAAAATGATACCAGCAAGAGGGTTTACAGAACAATAGCTATTCCCACATTATTGTGTGCAAGTGAAACATGAACGGTCGGAAAAAACAAGAAGACAAAATTCAAGGTCCTGAGATGAAATTTTTAAGAAGTACACAAGAATATTCCCGGTTAGATCAGAAAAGGAATTGTAGACATTAGAAGAGAACTGAAAATCGGATTTTTGCAGAACAAGAATAGGGACATTAGGGAGGAAATGATGTGAACACTTTGACCGCACGCCAGACAACAGATTACCAGTCTTGAGATATCAGTCTACTGGAAAGAGATATGTTGGTAGATCGACGAGAGCTGGTCAATTAGAGTTTAATCCTTAAATTAAAGATAATGAAGATGATGACCATGGCTCTCAGATCAACATATTGACGAATTTTTTAAAGTGTAGTAATAAAAATAATTAAACTGTTTCTTTGTCATTCAATAAGAAATATTTCTATATTTGCATTTCCTTTATTTGTCTTTAGATGATTTCTGTGTCGTATTTAACAAGGAAAGTTTTTTATTCTGTACCAGGAAATTGAATTTATTTAAACGTTTTTGTGAACCAGCAAGTGGATTCACTTCAGTGGCTTAATTAGAGGCTCAGAGGCCCCTGGAAAAGCTTCACGGTGGGCTTCCTTAGAGTTCTACATATCGTTGTCCTTACGTGTTTCACAACGTTCGAATAATTTCTATATGTACTCAATCTATTGGACTGTTCCTAGCCAAAACCGGATTTGAAATGGAGCACCAAGTTATTATTCTTACTAAATAACTGAATATGTAAATATGAAATTTACTGAGAAAAAATTTCTAGTAAAAATTAACAAGTGGTTTGCAGCAGAAAGACAAGAAGTCGAACTTGAAAGTAATTAAACGGCCTTCGAATAAACTTTGCTAAGTCATCCTTGTAAAAATTTTAAAACTTCTTGGAGTTTTAAAACAACAATTCTCCAAATTTCACCAGGTGGGTACATAATTTAGCAGAGTAAAATTTACACAAAAACCTTTTAATTACCCTCCATGTTTGATTTTTTGTCTCTCAATTGCAAAATAAGTTGGTAATTTTTGCTAGAATATTTTTCTCATTGTAAAAAAGAATGAAAGTGGGCCCCCTTTACCTTAAGAACCACTGAACATTTGCAATCTAGCCACCCGGTAGTTAAGCCCGTGACTCACTTATGTTCTGTGAGTGAAACAAAAATACGGATAATTTCCAAGGCCCCCTATTTTATTTAATCGTTGTATTCATAATGGCATGGGTTCAAGAGAAGTACTGGTCGCTCTCAACATATTTATTGAAGATGCAGGGATGTTAATGTCGATATAAAGTTTTGTGTTACTACATTTACTGAAGAGAAAAACTGAAGACTTTAAATTAAATACAAATGAAAAATCTACTGGAATCAGATGACAATAGTTTGTATAGTAGGAGAAACGGCAAAAGCAATCGACGTCAGTAAAGAGAGTTAGACAAGATTGTATTCTCTCGCCTACTTTGTTTAATATGTACTTGGAAGAGCTCTTTCAGATATTACAATGAGTGTAATAGCCAACGGGTGATCTAGTAAGAGCGGATATGAGATGAGATAAGAAGATATGGAGATGACACAGTGATAGTGTAGCTACTAGTATGAATAATTTACAACTCAAGATGGAAAAAATTCATAGAAGCTGTAATGTCTACGGTCTTACTATTAATCTTAGGAAGATAAAATCTATGATAATCTATAAAGCGTTGTTCTCTGTAGCTAATATCAACTGCTGATAACCAATAACACAAATATATTAAGCGAATTAATAAATAACAGTGTTTAGGAACAACTTTAAAGGAAGGGCATAATCGTACCGTTGAAGTAGATAAGCGAATAAAAATGGAAAGTAGGCTTACTGCGCTTGTAAAAATGAAAGCGCTCCTAGCCGATAAAAACCTGACTTTTGATTTGAGGAATCCGAATAGTTATGTTTTCTCGGTCTTATTCTACGCCACGCAAAGACTTGGACTTTTATGAAACACAACGATAACAAAACTGAGGCTTTTGATTTTAAAATATTTTCGAAGGCTTCAGACACCACGCATACGAAACGTCTCGTACGGCACGGCCACGTGGAAAGGATACCTGCTGATCGTTCCTGCAAAAAGTTGTTGAACTGGGTGCCGACTGGAAGGAGGTAGCGGAGATCGTTTAAGTAGAACTTATATGACAAGCGACAAGATTGGAGCGACAGAAACCTCTGTTAGTGGGCGTACATGAACTCGTACATGGATGGATCGAGGGTCTCTCAAAGATAGCGGATGGCGAGACTGTCGAATAACGAGTCTTACGGATGGCTACCGATGTTAAGTATTCAGAAAATAAAGTTGGTGCACTTTGGCCGTATTTTGCGAGAACACAAATACGAAATACTATACTCATACTTCTTGATAGCATCGACAATTGTTCCATTGCTCGTCTAGAAACTTGTACAGGATGGCTGTATCGAAGATCCGAATAGCCACGACAGTTGCCAATCTGCGCCGAAAAAGGCACCATAAGAGGAAGAGAACTCTCTCCCTCGAACAATCCTCCCTAAGAACATAAGTTACTTTGATAGAAAACAAACATTATAGAATCGCTACCCTCTGTCCTCCGTGTAGACATCCCCTGATTACCATATAGATTTTGTATTCCACGTATGTCATGCTTGACTTTACAAATCGAACCACGTTGCTTTAGCCATAATTATTCTATAATTTTATTTACAACTAATTATACATGGGTAAAAAGTATTAATCAATTGATGTAATTATTGTAACATAAAATAATTTTCTGATAAAATTATGGTAAAATAATATATGTGTAAAACTGAGACTGTATGACACCAGTATCCAAACGAAAAACGGCTTAATACAAAAATGGTTTAAGTTGTTGTGAAATAAATTTACTGCTGCTTATTCAAGTTGCTGCAAATAAGTTTACCACAAATATCGTAAACCGAGTTAGGTACTCTGCCGGCTGCATAAACATTCGAAGACTATCTCTTACCCACTCGAATAAATAAGTGAACAATGCCTCAACCATCAGACAAGAAGCAATGTTATAATCGCAAAGTCGACTAAAGCGAATCGGAATTTAAAATATTCGTATTCGGAAATTATTTAGCCTAATTATTTAAATCGACCTATACGTCTACATTTTTACTGACTTTTTTATTTTTGACATTTTCTTCTCTTCTTCATTCCTCTGGAGGTGTTAACTCCTCCCCACCCCCCCCAAATCATAATCACTACGCCACTGGTATCATAGCCTACAATTCATGGGCTGTCAGGGGTTAAGACTACTATTGTAAATTCATGGGCTTGTTTGTAACAATTGTGGGCGAGGATTACTGTACAAATAAAGGGTGGTATCAAGTATCGACCATTTCCAGTCCATAATATATGACATAGTAGATTTATAGTAACACTTCGTGCTAATGAAAGTAAAAAAGTGTCATAAAAGAGAAAGCAAACCCTGTTGTCATTAATAATGAAATTCGCGAACATTCACGAGTGACTTGTGGGCGTACTTATCGACTTGAATGTTCACAGAACGGAGAATCGCGCCTTCAAACGTTTCTCATATTCCTTCCCTGTAATGACATCAGCGATGACGTTTTGATAGCGCCAGCGTTAATCCACGAATCGTCAAGGGGGCCACGGCACCGTGTCTCACAACGCTTGTAAATCTGGAACACGATGTTAGACAAGAAGAAGAAAAAAACACACTACAGCTGTTTCCAGCCACACTTTATTACAAAAGATGTTCTCAATAACGACCGAGTCGACTAACAACGATGTTTCACACTTGTCTACCATCTGAAATTGGTCTATTTACACATACAGTCTCTATAAATACTGGTCCAATGCCACATTAATCTCGTCACTATTGTAATGAGAATTTGTCTGAACATTACTTTCATATCTACTTTTAAATTAGTGTTTGTAAATTAATGGTGCAACTGTTATGTGAAATCCAACACATCGAAATATCTGGAGACGATAATCGTTGGAAAACAACGATAATTTGAAACATAATCTGAGAGAACAATCATAATTTGAAAGAAACCTACTTCTCTCGTCTTTTCTTTCTTTGATTTTATTCCCTTAGAGGTTGACTGTCTTTTCTCTTTGTACACCTAGATCTGTCCAAACGCCTTCTGTTAAACCCTCATCGTCCATTGCTCGGACATATAATCCTGATTACACAAACGCTTTGGCTCTTTTAGTTCTTCTTGGGACTACGCGCGAGTACATCATCTACTGTAATTCTTTCCATATTTATGCTGTGTTTACTCTCACTTAATAATCCGTTTGAATGTTCTGTAGTTGCACAATTAGGATTCCACCTACTCTACTTTTGTGAAAAATCATATTTCTGCCCCCTGTGTCATTCACTTATTCATCTTTTTATTCGAATTACCAGTCTCTGTAATTCCAAATTTGTCGTGTTTACTTGCTGAACTGCTACTTCTCATGTTCCGGACGAGACCTTTCAGTGTTTCCAAAGTCGTGGTTTAGAACTTGAAAATGGTGGAAACACTGAAAGGCCTCGCCCGGAACATGACAAGTAGCAGTTCAGCAGGTCGTGGTTTAGGACTTCAAAATGGTGGAGACACTGAAAGGCCTCGTCCGGAACATGAGAAGTAGCAGTTCAGCAGGTCGTGGTTTAGGACTTGAAAATGGTGGAAACACTGAAAGGCCTCGTCCGGAACATGACAAGCAGCAGTTCAGCAAGTAATCACTACAAAGTTGGAATTCAGTTAGTCGGTGGAAAAGTGTTTTTCTTGTAGCTCGATTAATGCTTTTATTCCACATCAAGTCATGTAAAGACTTGGAAAACGTCTGCAAAGGCTACGAGCCCCGTTGAGGAGGATGGGTAAAACGTATGCGTACACAGTAATTCAGTGTGTATATACCTACGATACTTGGTCACCTCCCGCATATTACGCGGTACCGGTTAATACGTGATTTTCATACGGATCCTTTGAAGAACTTTTTAATGACGTTTTAGTGTACGCAGAAAATAAGTTGTCTCCGTCTTCTTGATTAGACTCAACGGCTGAAAACATTTCTAAAAATGTAAGTAATACTATTGACTATGGAGCAATACGTCACTGGGAAACGTGCAGTTTCCACGGCTTTGTCCCTCGTCACAAACGCCGGAGAGACAGGTGCGCGCACTCGACAAATATCCAACACGATTTAAAAAACAAAACAAGTTTTTTTTGTCGTTCTCAAGTACTTGTTAAAAACAAGCGAGTACTTTGAAACAAAGCAGTCTTGCCATGTTGGGCGACCGCTGAATGGTTGATACAATTTCTCGGCAGTCCGGCCGCTCTCTCCTCCGCGCGCGCGAGACGACGACGACGGATTCCCAAGGGAACGGTGACAGATTTATACTAACGGCTATTGTTGCGTCGGGGAGCTTTTCTGTACCCACATCGAGTCAGCTGTTCGGTTTTAGTCGAGAGATTTAGTAACGTCTAGTCAACCAGGCATTAGAATTTCAAACTTACAAAACACAAACTAAACTGGATATTTTACTCTAGCTTATAGTATACAGCGAACAGTGATTGTACACAGTGTATAAATTGTATATCGAATCTAAGGTTTCTGATCAAACCAAAAATCTACGTTTCGCGATGAGAAAAGACGATTTACTAGGTGTCGGCTTTGCGAAAATTCACTATAACGGCTTACAAAAACGTTTAGTCTTCCACAGAGATACTTATTAAAATTTTCGTTGTTGTCGGTTCCTAAAAACAATCTCTTCGCTACTGCCTGTGACGTCATCCTCACAGTAGTGATAGACGGTAGGCCTATATACATTTCCCAAAGACTCGTAACAAGGTTCACTGTTATTCTTTGATACCAGTCTTTGGAATATGTATACCACTTTTCACTTGTCTCTAGTCTGAAGATGACGACCGACTGAGTCGTCGAAATGTCGTAGGCAGTAACGAAAGAGTGTTTTTAGGAACTGACAAGCGCGAAAGTTTTTAACAAATAACGTGTTCGACTCCGGGCCGTGAAAGCCTACAAAATTATTAATAAAACATTGTTAACAATTATTAACAAAAAATAAACGTTTCGGGCACAACTAAGGAGGCCATCTTCAGCAGGCGAAAGAAAGAAAGAAGGTAAATGCTCGCAAAGATGACAACGTCATTGCTTAATAATCCTCAACTGTGAGTTGCGTTCGGCCTCGTAATAGCTTTAGTAATATATTGACTCCGACCGTGGTAGCCTTCGTACCTACAGAATTATGTTCACATATTAACTTTAATAAAAAGAAAAATTCGATATGTAAAACCCAAATCCGCATGCGCAACTCGTTCAAGGGTTTTAAAATATATCATGTGATATGACTGTTACAATTATAAAAGCAAGCTCCATTGTACTAGCTATAGAGTCGTTCGACTAAACTTTTTTATATTTACTCCATGTTACATATAATCTACCCTTATGGTTAACAAGCATGTTAGCCTATAAGACATCTAACATGCGAAAAGAGACTGCAGTGAACCATAACCATTTTCTATCTCTCGTATCCATAACAACACAAAGACAAAGAGGCCAATACTGAACACTAACCAGAATCTGTTGGGTAAATCAGAGGGTTTGAAGCGTTTGAGTCTCCGAGGTTTATCTAAACTGCCCGATAAACTGACAGCTAATATGTCTGGGTGGGCTTTATAAATACGTACGCTGTATTTGAGGCAATTTCTTCGCGAACCGTTCGTGCACATAAGTCGCTGTACAGAATTTTGTTTGGCACATACCAAGCAGCGTTGACTAAGACACGGAGCACTTTATTTTGGGAACGATGAAGAATTTCCAAATTTGAGATACTGGCAGAATCCCACAAATGTATGCCGTATATTGGCTTCAAGGTGGTGTTGTGTAGTACTATATTGTCATCATTTATTAAATGTGATTTATCGCCAAGCAGCCATTACATCTTACCGAGTTCCGCTCGAAGTTGCTCCGAGTTTGGCATTTCCACGTGTCTTAGACCCAAACGTAGCTCCAAGTATTTCGGACGGTCAGATTGAATCAGATGGCGTCCGTGTACACCAGCTGCTTGCTTTTGTTCATCACGAAGTTACTGTGAACAGATTTCTGCTTTCGTCGGCTTTGATTTTCCACTTACGTAATCTATTACATTCCTGAATTTTAATTTGCTTTTAATTCGTGTTCATGCAACCGTGATTCTTTGCAATGTTCTTCCTTTATTATGGCATCGATTGTATGAAGTTTTGTTTTACCGTACTTTCATGTTTTTGCGTCGCAGTTTAGAAAAGCTCTGCTATTTCATTTTAACATTATTTTAAAGTTTCGTTTTACACATAACCGGTGTTCAGTGTTTTTATGTTGATTTATTGTGGTATATTATAGTGATCGAAAAATTTTAAATTTTCCTTCTCGACCAGTTTGTTCACACGCGGTTGTTTCAACGACTCCGAGTTAGGGCAATAAATAAAGTTTAATTGGAAAGACGACAACCCAATGCCAATAGAGAAATGTTCAACTCGACGCAACAAAAGGGACGACGGTTTGAGTTGACAGGAGAAACTCGACTGAAAATTATGACACCACAACAAACCAGACAATGTACGAGAGTTCACTCACACAATTACGTAGAACTGAAGCGAGCATCCGCTTGGGGTTCAGCCAGAATGCGAGAGAACGGCAAAAACGAGAAGAAGTCACAAAAGAGTTGAGAGTGATGCACTCTACAGAAACAATATGAGAAATAACCAGTGAATAGAATCGACGATGTTACACAGCGGAAGTAACGTTTACGTGACGTGCTGAAATTTACGACGAGAAAGCGAGGTGGCTGCACCAACTGACACTGGACAGAAAATTATTAATAGCCAGAAAAAAGGGTTGCAAGTAAGAACAATACTCCAGGATGTACGAGGCGACAGATGAGGGTGTTAGGACAGCCTTGCGTAAAGTTCAAGACAATACATTGATTGACAGGCGCTTTACGACCTGCATTTCTTCGAACGAGATCAGCGTCCGGACAGAAGATTCTGGGGTATGTCCAACCACCTATCAGAGTAAAGCATCTTACGGAGAGACTGATGGAGAGGCAAGTTTCCATGGTAACCAGACGAAGAGCAAATCAGAGGGTAGAAACCAGAGGACCTCGAAGTAGTGGGACAAGATTTTCGAGAGAGGGTAGTTGTTTGGCCTATCATGTGTAACCAAAGGCGTGGACAGGCTTTAGACAAAATTTTAGTAGGGAGAATTTAATAAAAACTGATTGTCCACCACGGGACGCTCTCAGTCTCATAATTTTTGTGCTCAGTCTTATAGTTTTTCGAACGTATATTTTGCTTAGTGCGGACTCAGTCTTATTATAAATTTTGAACTTCTAGTTTAAACAATATTACAGTGCGCGGTATGGAGAACTTTATCGGACTTAGTAAATTTGTCTATTGAACTTTATCGAACTTAGTAAAAATACAAACTGTCTCGAGTCATAGTGAAAACGATATAATCGAACACCACAATACGATATGCGTGAATAACAGACTTAATAATGTGTTAACAATATTCAATAATCTTGAATGAATTATCACAACAATTTAAAAGAACTATTATGCAATCGTACACTATTACGTAGTATTGCACACATAAAAGAATCACGCTAAATGGATCTGAACATTTGATAAGATATAACGAACCAAACATTATTACGAATAAACATTTACTTTACGATCACAAAGAACACACAACTAACTAATAATGGTTGTATTCGAGAATGTACCGAACTATACAAATTGTCTTTAATAACCATATCACACCCACACTACTCTGTAGACGACGCGAGTGCACAAGTATACTGACCAGTGAAAGTGATTTCAACATTATTCAAAGGAATGCCTTCAGAACTCACCACCACAAGGAGACTCTTTCAAAGGATCTATACCCTGGGAAATTGTAGTAAATTTTGTTAAAAGGATTAAATTCAAAGTATTATAATGATTAAATAAAGCTAAACTATCTGGAGTGTAATGAACGCATTAAATAAATTTATTATTATTTGATTATGTTGTATGTGACATTTTATGTATGTTTGTATGTCTTTTCAGCTATGGAATAAGATGGAACTCATTTTATGATATGTATATGTTTTTTGGATGTATTTTACAGGTGCTATGAATTTATATTTGTTATGAATACAATTTATCTAAATGCATAATAAATTAGCATTTAAGCACATTCAATAATGCGTTCATTATTACTGAAAACCCTAATGTTAGAGTGTAACGTAATATGCAAATTAATTAAACAATTCTAATTGAATCAATTTTATATGTATTGATTGAATATACTTAAGTATCAGTGAATCTCATGTCAATTATGCTAATGAGTATTTAAAAATTTGATAACTAATTTAATTAATTAATCCAACTCATTATTAGCATAATTATCACTATAATATAATACATAATTGTGGTATATTGTGGTTATATAGGTTAATAACCGGCTTCTGTGTTACTTAAAGTCGGTTGTCTAAAGCTTGGTTTTATTGTTTTTTTTTATTTTATGTTTAATTTTTAGTTATTAATAACTTTTAAAAAGCATTAAATATTATTAAGATTTTACCAACTACATGGCAGAACCCTCGTGGCTGCATGGATGCCATACGAAATTTTGAAAATAAAAAAAAAATTGTTGGATAAGGAGGCCTATAGGCCTGTAGAATATGTTTGATATACAAGACCCGCAGGGGCGTATTAACGGGGGGGGCGAACGGGACCACGGGACCGGACACCCCTTCCCAGAGGGTCCAAAAAATGTTGTCGACGAATTTTCTTAATCTCCTTAATTTTATGTCTTAACTTTATTATTTTTTCAGCTGTATCGCTAATATAGTAGTAACTCTATTTTAAATGACAACAGATTTATTACACAGAATTGGCCTACATTACTTGTGAAATACGAAATATAGGAAAATCATTTCAAACAATAAGTATCTTGTACACCATGTCTCAATATCGCGTATTTTTATAGTGCTTTTACTGTTTACTTTAATGGGATTGATTTCACGATGTTATCATATGTTTTCTTTTGAATGAAGCCGACTCGACCGGACCCCCTCCCCCCCTAGGTCAAATTCTACATACTATTCTTTCCATATTTATGGTGTTTAATCTCACTTAATAATCCGTTTGAATGTTCTGTAGTTGTACACCTACTCTAACTTTGTAAAACAACATATTTCTGCCCTCTGTGTCAGTCACTTATTCATCTTATTATTCGAATTAGAAGCCACTGAAAACCCGCTGCATCTACTTGAAATGAAGATGATCACTTGGATCAATGCGAAGAGCTAAGGAAACAAGCGTGAAGGGAAGAGAACCTCCTACGCCATTATGATCCTCAATGAATCCCGACCCGACGACAAAACCGATCAAGTGCGCCAAATATATAGACAGTGAAGAATAGCCGATTTATCTGAAGTGCTTTGAAATAATCCGACCTCCGAAGAACGTGTTCCAACGACCGGAAGACACGCGACTATGTGTAAATAAACGATTGGCAAATGAAACCAACGAACAACGTGACCAGTGTTTTGATACCAATGCCGTCGTGTTACTAGAACAGAATTGCCGCCGAAGAGGATTGGAACAGAATCGATTGTCGGTCTGTATGTCTGCTATTAACGCCGACGACGTCACCTACAAAAATCTTGGGAACTTTCAAAGCCATCTGCATTAACTGAAGAGCTATCCATTCCCACGACTCCATCGGCGACTGCTGCATGTGTGGTCGAGTCAAGCCGTCATAAACGCAGTATCGGAATGAGTCATCAGTTCGCCGAAACAAAAGGATCCGATCTGGCAGCATTCAACGTGGACGAGATCCAATCGTCAACAATTGTGCTGCATAGATAGTTTCTTCGCCCGCGGACAAGTTGACGACAAGAAAAATATTGCACCCTATCTATCCGACGCTGCACGTCCAAAGTGAATTCCAACCACCGCAATGTGGTCAAACGTCTGGTACTGTTGCCGAACGATTCGAACGTCCTTTCAACCATGGAATCAGCCGAGTGAATCGTTTGGGTTTAACAGTGGCGCAGCGAGAGGGGATTTGGAAGGTTACCCCCCTCCAAAAGTATAGAGGAAAGGGAATTCCAAAATTTTATATAATGACTCAGAAAAATTAAGTCGCGTAAGTCGAATTTGGCTAAAGAGTTGTGTGAGTACCAACATTTTCAACTGACATTAGGCCTACTAGTGAGACGGAGACGCACTTCTTCCGTTACTGCAAGAAGTACATCTTGATACTGCATATTTATTAATGTAACCCTTGCTTGTGTTCCCACACTTTCCTTCGTGATTACAAAAAACAAGTATCAAAACACGAGATCTTTTTCTTTTAATTTTTGTGTAGTTTTATTCATAAAAATTTAAACACCCCCCCAAAAAAAATCGCCAGAACCCCTTAAAAACGAAACTGTCTGTGCTTCTGGACTTTACCTTATTGGTTTGATAGCTTGTGGCATGGTATGCATACCTCTATTGTTAAAATCGTTTAGCTCAAACATTTCAGTTTATAACAATACTATGATATAGTCAAATAATAAATGTTTTCCGAAATTATGATTGTAAGAGAATTTTAGATTAAGGAAGTAAACTACTAAAAAAATCTGATATGTTATGTGCCATAACATGGCAGTCACATTATATAATTTACTCAAACAGGAAATTGTATTCCGCAGTGGTAAACTTTTAAGTTACTCGAAATCTTTAAAGGGCCCCTTTGAAAGACAGAATGTCTGGTATGAAGAAGAATAAGGTTATGATTTGGAATTTTTTACGTTTTACAAAACTATGAGTTAATTTTTGCCCCGATCACAACTGCTTTCACAAACCGTACCAGATGGTGAATGTCGCACCTCACCAGATAACGCGACCCACAGAACTGCACAGTGGAGTGGTGTGTGTGTGTGTGTGTGTGTGTGTGTGTGCGCTACGTTTGTTTACTGTTATGACGATTGTTTCGTGATTACGAAGGCAGTGAAATTGCTTTGCAAATTTTCCCTTTCACAGTATGCATTCTACGAGAGTGACCACTTCAAAGACAACAGTCCGCGCGCCCTGTGTGTGTGTGTGTTACGCGCTGCTAACAAGCGCAATTACGTTCGCAAGGATAACATTAAACCGGTATTATCCGATCTCGAACAACAAGCCGTGTCCTCGTTTCTCTGCGTATCGTATAATAATAATCGTTTACGTTCCTCACAGTGAAACACGATACGTTGTACTGCCGATGAACATATGTAGCTTTGTGTGAACGCGCGCGCGCGTGTGTGTGTGTGTGTGTGTGTGCGTGCGCGAACAGAGACGGTGACTGGAGATTATCCGAGTGAATCATAAACTGCTGGGGGAAGCCAAATCTGACTCGCTCTTTAACCTCGCCATGTACACGGTGATGTAACGTCTCGATACCAGTGGAATGGTATGGCCTATAAATGGAATATAACCTACAGACTATCACAGGTTCATACCTATCAGCGTTGCGAGACGTTCCGAATCTGACTCGCTCTTTAACCTCGCCATGCACACGGTGATGTCTCGATACCAGTGGAATGGTATGGCCTATAAATGGAATATAACCTACAGACTATCACAGGTTCATACCTATCATACCTTTGCGAGACGTTCCGAATTTGGAGGCAAATAATTAATGCCACTCTTCGGACATAATAAAGTGCACGTTTTGAGACATCGAATAAAGATCCAATTCAGTAATAATAACTGAATATTTTAATAGTTCGATGAATAAAATTTGTAGCCACTGATTTTGGTTCCCTTAAAACTAGCATGCTTCCTAAGTTGCAGAACTCGTTCACTATTTTGAACGAAGTACACTTATTATCACATAAATTTCTATATTAGATAATTTTTCAATTATGGACAAAATTACAAAAAGCCCGCTTGTTCTACTATTTCTTTAGTAATATAATAATTGTAGAGCACAGAATCTACAATAAACACTAAAAATTTGAAACTTCGGATTTCTGTTAGTTCCTTTTAGCACGGTATCCTGTTGGATTTTCACAAGTTTTCAAATGAATGATCTCTTCTTTTGGGCCCTGGGTCCCAAAATTTTGAAATTTCCAAAACTTAGCCCAACACTCAGATGTTAGGCACAATCTTTTAATTTGGTATCCCACATGAATATTTGCGATTTTGTCAACATTGTCACCCATTTTTTGGGCCCTGATGCCTCGGAAAAAATTTTAAATTTTCAAAAATGAACACTATAATCAGATTGATGTTAAAATTCCTTGTGATTTGGCACCCCTCCCCCAAGGGCTTATCAGATTTTTTCACAATTTTGACCCTCACATTTTTGCCTCCCGCCCCAAATTTTTTTGGGGGATCAAAAGTTATCGTGGGACCTACCCCCAAATAGATAAACAGACAGAGAAATGCCAAACGGTCGAGTTAAAATTGAGAACTCGCTTCGATCGTTCAATTATTGTAGGAATTAAAGCAGCTTTGACGTATCACATAATAAATGATAAAATATTTTAAAATTCGTTTCATATACTCTTAGCCTACCGACATCGGACAACTTTGTAACCAAAGAGTATTTTCTCAAATACATCTTAAACGATCTAAAAACAGAAAAGAAACGTTCTGTTTAGCTTACAAAATCGGAGTTGCTGTTTAATTCAGTCTTACACACATTACACATTAAAATGTAAAGTTACGGATAAATCTTCATACTAAAGTATAAATCTTTAAAGAAAAGGATTGAAGATGACATAGAGTAAGTCGTCAGCAAATTAATGATAACTAAAACGATTAAAAAATGTTAATTTGTATTATGAAAACAAGTTTCTTTTATTGTAATATTATTTAAATTTCACAAAAATTTGTTAAAAAATAAACGCCTTAATTTCTGTTAGTTTTATTGAGAATCGTAAATGACTATTGGTAACAAAATGAAGAGAGTGGAGGAAGCCAGTGATCACGCAGGAATTAGCCCCTTAGAAGAATTTCGTAAACTGTCGTTACGTGCATAGGCGTAACTTGGGAGGGGCAAGGGGGCACTCCCCCCCCATGTTCCGAGCATTATAAAATTTTGTTTCCAGTTGTTATAAATAAAAACTAACAAATAGTCAAATAGGAGACTATGACAAAGTTAGTGGAAGTGATTCTTTCCCTATTTTGAAGTGTGTGAATGACTTCATTTTTATTTTGTTTGTAACTGATGAGTATTGTCTTGAAGTACACCAACATGCTATCACAGCATTTTCAGAAGAAATGTGCCAATTATTCCACAGTTAGCTTACTTACTAAGTCAACATTAGATGCACTTCGAGACCTTCGAAATGATAACAAATTTAATGAGCTGTGGAAAGAAACAGAAAAAAGGCTGAAAAAGAAGGATGTGATATGCCAGTGGTTCCTAGAAAAAAGAAAGTGTCTGAAAAGCTTGGTAGTGGTGACAGAGCTCGAAATTATCAAACAGGCTCTGACTTCTATTGGCAGAATGTATATTTTACCATTTTAGATACACTTATAAATGAAATTACACACAGATTTCAAGAAAGTTACCTAAAAGTACTTCATGCACATGGCTCAGATCTGAGTAAAAATGAGATTGAGGAAGACGATGTGAAATTACTGGTTGCTACTTATAAAGTGCCACAGAAGGAACTGTATTCATAATTGAATGTGTTTTCACGTATGTGTGCAAATAAAAACATTGGTGATGAATCTGATCAAAGACTGAAGAGTTTTGTTGAACAAAATTTGAGTGAACGTTTTCCCAACTTGAACATGTTTAAAACATTTTTGACAGTGCCTGTAAGTTTAGCACGCAGTGAGCGCTCTTTTTCTTGTCTTCGGAAGCTGAAGACTTACATATGCAACACTACTGGAGAAGAAAGGCTTCATCACCTTTCTGTTCTGTGCATTGAAAGAACACATAAAATTGAAATTTCAAAAATAATGGATGAATTTGACTCGGAAGCAACTCTTAGAGGAAAGAGATTCCTACTTCATTAGCAACAAACCAGCCACTCAACCATCATACTACATAATATGATAAATAACTTACCTAGGTTGAACAAAAAACTGAAATTGTTTATGTCTTTAGGCCTACAGTATATTTGTTCTAGGTAAACATAAGTGGAAGTACAACTTATGAAGAAAGGTTTGTTGATCATTAACAAATTAAATTATCCCTCGTTTGCTAACTAAGAACTATTACTAAACTTTCTAATTTTGTATTTATGAAGCTTTACCCTGCCCCCCCCCCAAAGTTAGGCCTCAAGTTACGCCCATGGTTACGTGTATAACGATCCATACTGTAGGGAATTAAACTGTCATCAGATCCAGTAAACAGATGTCAAGATGTGATGTAAACAACGTCTGATTTGTTTGACTAACAAACCGCTTATAGCACTACCAAATCGCACTTTCTGTGAACAAGAATCTGGCCAAAAATGACATTCTGTAGTATCTCACCTACTCACTCTTCTGATTTCACTTCACGTGATTATTTCTTATTCCCAAAAATCAAACGTCAACTCCGGGGCCGCCACTTTAAAAACGTAGAAAACGCCCAAGAGACTGTGATGGTATTGGCAGCTAAAGACTTCCATTACAGTTTCAATCAATGAGAACGACATCTAAACGAGTGATTTTCCAGAGAAACCACTTCGATTAAATCATCTCCCTCTGTCTATTATTTCGAGCGTAGAGGCCACCAGCCACCGAGCCACCTTGTGGCTGTACTCAGACCTATCTGAGTGTCTGTACTCATACAACTGGCGCTTGCAAGTGCAGCCACCACGCGACCGTTCCGTCGGGTTAGGAACTACTTTTAAGGTGACTGAAATTGGTTTGTGGTGTGGGGATCCGTATTGAGGAAAAGGGAGATAGAACAAAATTAAGTCTTATATGTTACAAAATTTTCAAAACTTGTTTAACTTGTAAAATATTACATATAATTATAGTACAGTGCTTTCTTTTCTGCAGAAACCATAAATTAAAACATCCGAGTTTTAGTACATCATTTAGTTGTTAAGTGTGAATAATTAGTTTTGCACATTCAGTTACGTTACTATTTGCGTAAACCTTGAAGTTACTTCTCTGGGTCTGCTACTACTAATACCACGTCGTCTGAGAACAGGATTTCTGTTAGTCTTATTTTTTCTCTTTTCCAAAAATAAATCTAAAAACTCAATTATCGGGTTTACTGAACTCACCACATGACGCAATGAACGTAAACTCATAGCCAACGTAATCAATAAATTATTTCACTTAAGTGTACAATGGAAATTAATTAATTTCAAACTTGGGCCACGATTAATGATCAGTCGGAGGGCGATTTCTTTGTTGGCGGTGTGGAGGAGGACGCCTCCCAGTGTTGCCCCTTAGGCAATAGTATATATAATCAATTAGTTAAAACAACAAGTAGATGTAAAACCATGCCTGAAGTAAGTCTACAATGGAAATAATATGTAAAACTGAGCATCTTTTTATTCTCAAAAAAGTAAACTTCTTCAGCTAAAGCGTTCAGAATGTAAGATCCGGTTGGCTAGGATCTAGTCTAATGTCTAGGGTAGGCTATTATCTTAAAGAAACATCCGTATAACATATTTGTATATTTCCTTGAATCTTGACCTACTGTTCAACATGGTCACCACCACTATGAAGACATTTTTCTTTGCTTGGATCGAGCTTCTTTTTCCCCTCTTCGAAGACTATTTCCGCCAGTATTTTCAACCATCTTTTTACCATGCTTTTGACCTCAACGTCGTTCAAAGACGCGATGTATATAAGCGATAAAAGTCGCTAAGGGCTAAGTCTGGGCTATAGGGAGGATGGCAAAGTTTCCTGATTTGAATTTCTAAAGGATTTTACGAATAACGGCTGGCTGTCGTGAGGCAAGTTGTCATTTCCTAACGCACTGCTCTGAATTGAGAAGGTACTGATTTGACTTGGTTGATTTTCAACATTATAGTTTAGGGAATATTGAAAATATATATTTTACGTTTACAAGTAATTAAGTTCAGTCGGAACGCACAGACTCGAGATTAATTATATAATTTGTATGAAGCCTGTAGTTACCACAGAAAGATGTGGTATTTGGATCCATTTCAATTAAAAAAACTCAATATACTTAAGCCTATGTCTACGTTACAATTTCCATTCTCGGTTGTTTCATAAGACATTCTGTAGATTCCTCTCCTCTATGTTCTTATTTATGCCCTTTCTTCAGGTTTCCCGTGGTTTACCTGTTCTCCAGGTAAATGGGTTCTCCCATTGTTACCTGTTACCTGTTCTCCCATTTAATTGGGTTGACAATTAAATACTTTTTTGTGATCTTTAGATCAGCCATTCGTTGGACGTGTCCACTAGAGGTGTGCTAAACTAGTATTTGAAAATATCAGGTACGAACGATACCGTTCCAAAAAAAAAAAAATGACACGTACAAATACCTGTTTTTATATACTTATTATTATACATATACCTGTATTATATAATTTGTTATAAGAAATAAATTGAAATAAAAGTATTAACAGTGTTGCTTTACACTGTAACTTTATTAAGCTGTTCTGTTTAAAAGAAAATAAGAAACAAGAGAATTTATAGGCCTATCTCCCTTTGGGAATACTAATTTAAGTTTTAACATTGAAAATGTTTATAAGGACGTGTCGCACATTTGAAAACTACCGCTGGTGCGTGATTGAAAATGGGAACCAGTGAGTTTCCATAGAAACTACTTCTTTGTTGTCAATAACGTAGTACACATATAAAACTTCGCTTATGAATGCGACTACATTTAACTTATAATCTGTACATTGCTAAATGAAGAATGAATTCATTGATTGGTGAATGAAGAATGAATTCGTTCATTGGTGAATGAAGAATGAATTCATTGATTGGTGAATGAACATAAATATATATATTTTTTAGATTTATTGAAGCATTTTCAATGTCCTTCTCTGTGCATTGCATTTGTGCAATGCCTATAAATTTTTACTACTAGGAGTAAACAAACTGACATAGATTTAATATTAAATTTATTCCATTTATTTATTTATTAAAACTGAGTCCATTTTGGTTAGACAAATCAGTTGCGAAACTCAGGCAATGAAATTTAGAGTAATAGCACAGCAAAGAATGTCAAAAGTAATTACGTGAGATGTGCAGTGAAGTTAAAATCATCCAGCCACTCTGTAGGTTATAACACAAACTAATTCGCTCTTTCAAAATTTACCAAGTTGGTGACTAGCATAATATATAATTTGTTATTATAATCTACATTATATATCTGCACAACACACGAGAATAAATGTAACATCAGTCTGAATTTTTTTTTCATTTATTAAAAACAGCTTCGTCTCTTTGGCATAGAGATTGCTGTTTTGGTTCGTTTCGTACGTCTATGGTATTCAGCACCAAAAAGTGGCTTTGTACTCGTGTACTCGTAATACTCACAATACTCGTAGTCTCATTGACTTGTTTATTCGTTAGTTGCGTAGGAGGTTGCCGCGACTCGGAAGCGCGAGGTCGCCAGTATAAAACGGAACGGGAGTTGTTTCAGTTATCGTTGAATCGGAACAGGTATTTCAACTTTTCAGTCACTGTTATATCCGTTCCAAAATACCTGTTACGTGTATATCGGCCCACCTCTAGATATATCAAACACTGTCCACAGCAAATGTATTAGTACTGACCGAGCGAAGCAAGTTTTTCACTTTAACTCTGCAGTCTGGCGTTTCCCTGTCCGTTTGCCTTCTGTCTAAATATGGGGTATGTTTCACAGTAACCTTTCAATACATCAACCGATCTTCATGAAACTTCGCATACATGTCCATACTTTTACCCCACAGACTACTGCTGGATCTAGATTGATTACAAAAAAAAGTAAATAAATAAATAACGGGGTATGAGGCAAAAACGTGAGGGCCAAAATACTGAAAAAAATCACAAAAATCTATGCGTGGTATTAAATTAAAAAGGCCTTTTAAAAAATCTGAAAATAATATTAATTTTCTAAATTTCAAAATGTTGGACATCAGGGCCTAAAACGTGGATCAAACGCTTGTAAAAATTGTATTAATCTATGCCGGGTATCAAATTATAGGGAATATAACCAAAAATCTGTGTTTATAGTGTTTGGTTTTGGAAGTTTCGAAATTTTAGAACACTAAAAAGGAACAAAATTTTGACAAAATTGTAAAATTCCATGCTGGGTACCAGACTAAAGGGAATTTTAACCTACATATACGAATGTTGTTTTACTCTGAAAATTGTATTAACTTAAGGAGTAACACAGGCCAAAAACGAAAGTTACAATTTTGAAAAACTGCTTAAGTCTATGTGGGTCATCAAAATATAATAAAGTTTTTCAAAATAGAAACTCGGTATAATTTGACAAAAATTAATATCTGTCAGCATCCCTGCAAGTTCGCGCCGCCTTCAAAAAGTTTGTAAGCTATGTTTGCAAACAATTTACATACATTGTTATCTATCACGTCATGTATCGTAGGATCTATAATTTATCTCATTCATAGAAATTCTCTAATACTGAAGTCTATCTAACAATAAAAGTATTTCTTTCAGAACAATGAGCGAATTTTGAAGCTAAGGAAGCTTATTCACTTATAAAGCCATCCGTAACTTATTGGTAATCGCCAAAATTCCTAGATCTATAACTCTACTTTCTCCCAGTTTATAGTTGAAGGCTTTGCTATGAAGTCTATTCTTTCCAGTTCGATTAACACAATGACTCTACTTTTTTTTATGCTCAACAATATGGCCATTTAAGTCATATACACTTTGGTCGTTCCGTTCGACTTCATTAGGCCTACTTATCAAATTTCTTAGCGTACAATTCTGCACTGTACTTAGGAACCATGTTACTGTTGATCAGGAGTGGATCGACGAAGGGGGAAATGGGGGAAATCTCCTTCCCCAAATGGTCACTTCAGACGAAATGTTTTCGTCGTTTTGTGATCGTTGAAAGGTTTGTGATTGTGAATGTGATAAAAATTCATATCGTGTTATGTAAGTTCATGGTTATACTCCACAATTACTTGTAACCGTACCTTACCTGAATATAAATTTTTGTTTGATACGTACCATAAATGAGTGGTGTGTATTTTAAACCCTAAATGAATATTATTAGAAAAACAATGAACTGACAAACACGTAGGCCTATATGATTTATACTTGTACATTAATAAGTTTATTGTGTTGATAATAACACACTGCAGTATATTTGTATATTCACTGATTCTTATCATTTATACTTTAGGCCTTTAAAGAATGGTTCAACTTTCTATAATCCTCCAAAAGTTAACCCGTGTCCCCCCCCCCAACTTCCCGGATCCGCCCCTGCAACTGGCTGTATTTACTGTCATTGTATTTATTCAATTTTCGCCACCATAAGTACAGATGCAACCATGATTGTATAAATCTTAATTTCCATATCTTTCCGTGTTTTACTACCTAAAGATCTCCTGAAAACATTACAGTGGGGAAAAACCAGAATTTGTAAAAGCCTGACACCACTTAGGTATAAGGGAATTCGATTGAGTAAATAAATAAATGTTAGAGGGTCATAATATGACTCTTCCCCTCCCTTAGGATATGGTACTCTATACTGTCTATCAAAATTCTTTCAAACATGGAACAACAGAGTGACATCATATCACTTTTATGTTGCGTCAAATTATGAAGACATTTACGACATAACCAGTTATCAGTGAAACTGCCTAATTTCGAACAAGTTTCTACGTGATGCTAGACGTCAGTCAAAAGTTCCAACCCCTGTGATTAAAGGTTTCACCGAGTGACAACGATGAGCCAACGTTGTCACTCACTTTCTCCACTTCCCCACAATCGTAAAAACCGATGGTATCTCTGTCATTGTTAATAATCTCTCTCTGAACGTCCGTAAATACCGCCCGAGAGCACACACAAAGATCTTATCGGTTAGCCTCCCCCTCCCCCCCGTTTCTGTGCAAACAATGAAGTCGTTTGCACAGAACGACGATCACGTATCTGTGATCACGTAAGGGCGATCACGTATGACAATTACACCCTTAGTTTCGCAGATGTGACAGATAATCTTACACGCAACAAAAACAACCTGTAACCATTGTTTCACAACGGTGTACACGTTTGCCTTTATTCAACAATACGTTTTACGAGATTTCTATCATTAACATCAACATTATTTTGACTACTTAACACAAAACTATTCGCCCAGTGGCATCCCCATTGAGCAGTCTGATAGTAATAGGTACTTGTTGATGACGACCTGGGCTGTGCGCTTTGTGAGGGCAGACAGGAGCCGAAGCGGATTTCGACTATCGCTCAAGATACTGCCTCATGGATTTAGCCAAGTAGGACGACCTTTTCTAACTAGGCCTACACCGGCCGGTCGTGTCGAGCGCTTTAGGGCAGAGTACGCGGAAGTCGTTTTCACCTACGTATTCGGTAGTTGCCCAGCCCGACTTTGACAGAATTACCCTGGCCTCTGTCTGCTAGCCTAAGCCCCGTGTAGAATACCCTTTGGATTTTCTTTTCATAAATAGCAAAAGCATAAATCGATACAGTTAGATGACTGAATGCTAGCAAATACGTACTAACGATCACATTATTTAGTTTTTAGTTTATGGACAACTGAAAGTACTGAAAACAATTGAGCTAGATGGGTAAAATTTATGTCAAACATCATTCTCTATGCATAGAAGAGTTCCTGCTCATAATTACTTTAAGGAAATTCATGAATAAGGTAAGTTCCTTGGATGTGACTTATATTATGCTGGTGAGATAGATGTTGACAAAAAACAGAGATCTTTAAACACATGTGTGGAACGGTAAGATGAACACTGAATGGAAAAGTCAGAAGAGATACTCTTTTGAAATTTTATAAAGTGATGGCAGTGCCATGCGGCCTTTATGGCAGTGAGACTTGGACACTGAACGCAAAGACCCAAAGCCGGATACAGGCTAGTGAAATGAGATTTTTACGATCAGTACTAGGTGTATCACGGAAGGGACCGGCTAAGAAGTGATGACATAAGAACACCCCTGGGATATACAACCTAAACGAAAGAATAACGCAGTACAGACAGGATTGGACAGACCATGTTGAAAGAATGCATAAGAACAGGATATCAAAACAAATTTAATCCTTTAATCAGAAAGGCCGGGGAAATATTGGAGGACCAAACAAGAGATGATCGGAGTGCGCAACGCATCGTAAGAAGAAGATTCATGAATTACTAGTCTTCGTCCATTTCTTGAAGTACGGGTGTATCATTTGACGACGATAAGCTGTGTACGTCCCGTTTTATCGATGACCAATTGTGAAGGTCGTGTGGTCTGCTCACGCTCCAGCGCATTAGAAATGAAGATATCAGGGGACAAATTTGTGTTGACAAAATAATTTTAGACACTATAAATACGAAGCGGCTCGTATGTGGTATGGCCTTGTGGAACGGACGCCTGATGACCGTTGGCACAAAAAAGTTGTTAAAGTGTGTTCCAAGAAGAAGAGTGAAGCGGGGTACACCCAGGCAGGAGGATACGTGCGATGAGATGGAGAAAAGAGACTTGCAGCGAGGTGACTGGAATAAAGCAGCCACTCACATGCAAGATGCAGTAGACAGCAATAGCTGTACATGCACTCGTTCATGGATGGATAGACCAATTGAAAAGGCTGAATATAAAGATGGCATATATTACATGCTCCGAAAATTATGTGGAGAGTATCGAAGGTGGGGCTTAACATTAAAACTTCGAAAAACGGAAACGTGGTTGTTGGAAATGTGAACAGAAACATGTCGTTGGCCGGTGGAGTTGTGGAAGGTGCTGACGTCTACAAATATCTCGGAATTATTTTGTAGAACGACGACTTCAGTAAAATCGAAATTGCCAGTAGAGTCAGGTAAGGAAAAAAGGTGACAAGTCAATGTCTCTTTGCACAGTGGAGCTTGCAGGGTACCACTGAAACAAAAATGATTGTGAAAAATATTGTGATATATATGAGACGGAGGCCTGAGAGATAACGGAACCAGTAAGAAAGCGGTTGACAGTTATAAATATGAGATATAGGAGGCGCTGTTGCAGATTTACGATTAGGAATGCCAATATGTTCGACCGACTGAACATAGGAACAACTGTAACTGATATAAATGATGCCTAATGGCTGAAGTGGTATGGTCGTATGCGTCATATGAACCACCCAAAAATGGCCGAAGAAGATTAAGAATTAGATTCCGCCGTAAAAGAAGAAAAGAGGTCGGCCGTGAATAATGTGGAACGACGGGATAAGAGAACGGACGGCAGAGAAGCGTTGTAGGACGAGGTTTGGCGGCCGGAGGCTCGGAGCACGTGATGCGAGAAAGTACCTAGTGTTGTATGCTGGTCGCAAATAAAAATAATAATTCTGTCAATAAACTTCTATTACATTCACTTTTCACAAGACAGTAATATATATTCTTACGACGGTCTCAAGGATCGTCGTATTGTACAGTGGAAACAAAATACAGACACCAATGAAGACGTTAACTACCCACTTTGATTAGTTACAAATAACAATTTGAAATCAACAAGATACTCTCATACAAAAGTCAAATTTGTTCACACGCAATAATAATGCCATCTTATTACAATACTGCACTAATTAACACGATAATCATTTTCCACTAATCCGCAACAACCACTTGATCCGCACTCCACAATATCGCCAGATGTAACTAACTACTAAGCTGGCCGCTGTTGCTTATATAGGTCCCGCAGAGGTTATAGAATAATTTTCTATTGTTTTGGGGGCGTGCTGGCATTATTTTCGTAGTTAAGAGCGCTCGAACCGTCTGGAAGCTACTGGAGTGTACGGCCTTGACAGAGACACTGCACATGCGCAGCTAGCCGAGAAACGCATAGAACTTTCAGTGCCACTGCCGACTGTTAGAGCGTTACGTAACTGTCGTAGCATATTTAAAAATAAACAAAATTGAAAATATAAAAAAATAAAAAATAATTTAAAAAATCAAGAAGTCCTTTCATAAGTGTCGATACAATAAATAAAATTGTATGGCACGAAACATTCAGACCGCAACTGTGCTCATAGTAAGAGTGACGATATTGTTGTAAACACAATCATATAGCCTATACAGTAATAAAGACTTAAGTGAACGCAAAAATCTCACAGCCGGAGCTGTCATAGTTGTAAGCTCATGATAACCGGGCTATTAGCCCGTGGTCCAATATACCCATTTTCTGAAATGACAGACGTTTCGGTCGCACTAACGGCTGCCAAATTCAGTGGAGCGGGAACATCTCGTTCTCCACTGCCGTTGGAGTTGATCTGATTTCGTACGTAATACCACACAAGTGTAATCTTGCAAGTCCGATTCATCCAGCAGTTTCCTGAATGAAACGTGCAGGAAATGTGTATATTGAACTTCGGACTAATAGCCCGGTTTACATGCTTACAATTGTGAATAGGCCTACTAAAGTGTTTATTACACTTTAACCCGAAGCCACATAAACCCTACAAGTTTATAGTATGACATTATACAGAACGTGCCTAGCCTACGAACACACTTGACTGTTAACTATTAAAAACTAAAAATAGTCACAGCAGATAAAATTCTAATTCCAATCTGAAAATAAATAGGCCTACTATTAAATTTGACTTTTCTTACGCGTTACGTATTGCAACATTACAATTTATAAGTTACAATTTATTGCGTATCTGAAGAGTACTCCACGTAACTATCGAATAAACTACCAGGTATCAGATACTTTTGTCTTTGTTTACATAACTATTAATTTTTTGTCACATATTAATTAAGTGAGTAATTACTTAATTCGTTTATAGTTCGGTTATAATTTCATCATTCACCTTCCAATTGTAACCACACGTGTCATTATGCACGTCTTAAAATGACATAATTCACTTTGTTGTAAGTATTGTCAGTGTTCGAACTTTTATTAAATAAACATATTTAATTATTCGTATTTTATGCCTGTTTGAACTAGAGCTCACAACGAAGATACGAATGCACGCAAAGACACGATGATTTCCTGTAGTCGATCATCCTGCTGGTGAGAACATGCATAACACATACGCGCGCGCGCGCGCACACACATACACACCTTCCCTCTAGTAACACAAGTAAATAATTGTTCAAAACAGGTGTTTAAAAACAGGTTACGAATTGTCCAATTCTTGTTTGTTCCCATATGCACCACTTAAAGCTATTTACAACTGTTTATCTTTATTTTATATATACAACTAAATTACCCAGGTAATATGGTAATAAATACAAGCGATGGTATGTACATACAAGGTATGTATCGTTGCAGTATATATGTCTTGTTACACGTAATAAAAAAAAGATAAAATCTTAGTGGGCACTTTTTCTTTTCATTAATATAAGGCCGAAAATTTTTGTCTTCTAAAATGCAGTAGATAAATGCAGTCAGTTTTCATAATTACAGTAGATTCTATTTAATAGTGTTTTGGATTAGGGCCTACTGGATGTATCGGACTCGCAAGATTCAGACTACATAGACTGTTGAATATTGTCTCGTCGCGGCACTTGTCTAGTATTAGGTACGAACACAGATGAAATTGAAATCAGATCAACTCCACTGGCAGCGATTACCGGTGTTTGTCCAACTTGCCAAACTACAGCTTGAAATAGCTACCGTTTGACATTGTACCAAACGTAAACTATTTCAAATGTTATTATTTTACTGTTGTACGTTATAATTTATTTTTTCTGTTACAAGCTACTAGCCTTGTTTCTGAAGTGAAACTGTCTAGTAAAATACTATTGTTACGTAATACGGAACGTTCTACAAGTACCTCGGCTATCCCAGCAGAGCCCACCTGTAATGTGTGTGCGCGCGCGCGCGTGCGTACAAATTACTTTGAGATGAAAGACAATAACGAGACACTTATCATGTGTCAACAATCAGATCTCATCGGTCCGCGCACACCGTGTTCAAGGCCAGACAGTGACACTGGTTCGAGTGGATTCGAGAGCGCCTGTTTATCACGTAATCGAAAAAGTGACAGATTACTCTGGCATCTCAGCGGGGTATAAATACAAGCATCCAGCGACGTTCAGTTTCAGTTTAAGTGGCGATTAATTCAAGTGAGATTCGAAGTATTGTGGCGAAGTGTTATTGTGTTCTAGTTGTGCGGGACCCTATTATTTGAAGTTATTATTGCGTGTGGACAAATTTTATTTGAATTATTGTACGAAAATAATCTTATCGAATAACTTTTTGATTACAAACTGATATTTGTGATTAATTAAAGCTGGTAATTAGTGTCTTAATTGGTGTCTTGTATTTTGTTTTCCACTGCACCATACGACTATCAAGCGAGACCGTCCCAACAATATCAAACAACGGAGACGGATTGGCTGAAACTGTCAACAGAATAAGTTCTCGGTCTTAGGAATAATGTCAGCAATATTATGAAGAATAACGGACTGGCATTGCGTTTAGCAAGAAGGCTTTTCAATCCAAGTATAATTCCTTCAATGGCTTATTAGACAGAAAAGGATGGAAAGAACAAGAAATCCAGACGGGAAACAATTAGATGGATAGGTAATCAAGCTAAAATGGGCGGTGTCATATACAGAATTATGAAAATAAAATGGAAATGGGCAGGGTATATCAGAAGTCAACAGATGATAAAACTGCTGGACTGAAAGAAAAAAGGTGCAAAAGGCCATAACTAAGTCGGAGCCAGAAAACTTACAGCGAGGGTAAAGTAACGCGCCCCCCTGAGCTGCAGAACTCGCTCAATATTTTACGCGAAATAAATTTATTATTAGATAAAATCAAATTAATTGAAACAAGCGATAGCAGTTCTCAGTTATAACTCGACCGATTGGCATTTGTTTATCCGTCTATCTATTTATTTGCGGTATGTCCACGATGACTGTTGAACGCACCAACACATTTCGTAAAACTTCGATTGTGTGTCCATACTTTCACCCTACAGAACCCTATTGTTTTTTAGATAGACACATCCTAAACTAGGTGGATGGGAGAAAAAATGTGAGGGGTAGAAATTGTGAAAAAATCGCGAAATCCTGTAGGCCTATGGCGTATCCAATTAAAGGGAATTTTAACCATATCTAAGTATACTCCTCACTTATAAAAATTTCAAACTTTTTGGACGTCAGAGCCCAAAAAATGGACGAAAATCTTGATAAAATCGCAAAAATTCATGTGCGGCATCAAATTAACAAATTAGCAAACTAACATCTGAATTTAATGTTACGTTTGGAAATTTCAAAATTTGGAACACCAGGATTCAAAAACGAGATAATAAATGTCAACAAAATTGTGAAAATCCAGGAATGTGTCAGACGAAAAGGTATTGTAACCAATATGCGAATGTTTCGAATTATTAGTGTTTATTGTACGACTGTGTGGTCTACAATTGTTATTTTACTAAAGAAATAGTGGAGTAATCGAAATTTTTGTAATTCTTGCCATAATTGAAAATTATCTAATATTGAAATGGCTGTAATACTTCGTTCAAAACACTGAGCGAGTTCTGTAGCTCGGGGAGCCTTGCTAGTAAATTTTATTTTTTAAAGCTGCGAGTAAATTTTTTGTATGTGTGATATTTAGCGTCAGCCGTAAGGTGTGACCATATGTCGATACTATCGTTAATGGAGGTTTTGCTGTACTTTAAAAAGGAAAACAAAAATTACGAAAACCCTAACTACTCTACTATTTTTTTAAATTACAAAGCAACCAATCATTATTACTTTTTGTTATTATTAATACAATAGACGCTAAAAAGTTCGAATATAGCATTTTTTTTTAAGTTAAATTTATAACCATAACAGCTCTGTGACAAATAATTTAGTCATAGCTTTTAATTTATGATTGCGTCTATAGATTTCTATAGGCCTACATCTAATACTTTTTTCGAATTAATTTAAGTGGTGACAATATGTCAAGATTTTTTTGGAAAAGGAGCCATCAAACGTTTTGAAGGTGGTCCAAAATTTGCAAGGGATGTTGACAGACATTAATTTTGCCAATTTATTAAAGATACTGATTTGTATTTTGAATAAAATACGTCATAATTTTGTGCCCCACACAAACTTTTATTACTTGGCCAAAATTTTTTATTTCCGATTTTGACTTGAGGTGGCCTTAAAGTTGAAACATTTTAAGTGTAAACATTATATTCTGAATTGGGTTAAAATTCTCTTTTGTCTGATACGCACCAAAATTTACTATTTTAATAGTGTTTATACTTTTTCTATAGCACTCGCTTCCGAAAAATTCAAAATTTCAAAAACCGAATACTACATTCAGATTATAGTTAAAATTCCCTTTAACTTGATACCTCACATAGATTTTTGCGATTTTCCAAAATTTTGCCCTCTCACATTTTCCCCGCTTGCGCCCTTTTTTTTGAGGGGGGAAGATTAATCTTAAAACAATAAAGCGTCAGCTCTGTGGAATAAAGCTATGAAACACGTGTGCCAAGTTTTACGAAAATCGGTTGATGCGTTCAAAATTTATGGTGGGACACTCCCCAAATAGATAGACAGACAGACAGACAAATGCCAAACGGTCGAGTTAAAACTGAGAACTCGCTTCGCTTGATTACCTAAGTACAAATCACGTTAGACCGGCGCAATTCGTCTAGTCTAAACAACTACAAACAATAAATACGTTTGAGAAGTTAAACTGGTGTCGCGAGAACAGCGGTCGTAAAATATGTTTGCGGCCGGTAGGAATGTAGAGCGATATAGCATACTACATTATGTTTGCATACCGTTTCACAAGTTTATGATTTTATCTAAGCTAAAATATGGGCCTACATGTATCGAGTTTATTTAATTTTTTTTACGAACCTCCTTAAATTCCGTCTACTGATTGCCCTTTTCAATCATTTTCAATTTTTTATTAAAAAAAAATACGATTTACCATACAGAAATAAAACTAAGAATATTCAACTACAGAAATATATTATAGAGGTTTACATTTTATACAGTACTCTTATTCCTAAATCAGTTACATTCGTAATTATGGAATACGTTATAGGCATAGGCCTATATAAGTTTTTATTTTGTTATTTTTAGTGCGGATCGTTATCATGATTTATTAAAATGATGATGATTTCGTGTGAATTTGTTGTTGGATCGAGCTATTGCTAAACAGACGCAGGGAATCTCATTTTTTACTCTTACTACAAAAGTTACGTGACCCGTAGCAGTTTCTAGGAGTTGCTCAAGCGGGGATGAGACTAGCTTGAAGATTGAACTTCCCATTTTCCGCAAGACAAATGAGACATTTACGATTCTTCCCGTATAATTATTTATACATTTATTTACAAGCCTTGTTGAAAGAGCGAAGTGAGTTCTCAGTTTTAACAAGACCACTTGGCACTTGTTTGCCCTGTCTGTTTGGTGTATGTCTCACGACAACTATTCAAGGCATCAACCGATTTTCGTAAAACTTGCACTCGTGTCCATACTTCTACCCTACTGAACCCTATTGTTTTCTTTTTAGATTGATCGCTCCAAAAATAGTGAGGCGGAAGCCAAAAATTTGAGGGGGTAAAACTTGTGAAAAAAATCGTAAAAGCCCGTATGGCGTATCCAATTAAAGGGAATTTTAACCACAATCAGAATATAGTGTTCATTTATAAAAATTTCAAAAATTTTAGACGTCAGGGCCCAAAAAAGTTGTAAAAATGTTTATAATATCGGAAAAATTCATGTGCGTATCAAATTAAAGATAATTGAAACTAACATCTGAATTTAGTGTCAAGTCTTGGAAATTTCAAACTTTTGGACCCTAGGACCGAAAAGAGAAAAAAAAATTTAACAAAATTGTGCAAATCCAGCAGGCCGTCAGACTCAAAGGAATTGTAACCCAAGTCAGAACGTTTCGTTTTTATAGTGTTTATTGTACGATTGTGTGCTCTACAGTTGTTATATTACTAAAGTTATATTACTCTACAATTCAAAACCTCTGAACATACAGAATAATTTCTGTGAAACGTGCGTCAGGTAAAAGTAAACCTACTTGCAATGTATTTATTTGAAGATATTACTAAAGTAACATTAATCGGAATTTTTTGTAATTCTTCCCATAATTTAAAAATAATGTAATATCGAAATGTATGTAATAATAAATGTATTTCTTTCAAAATAGTAAGCGGCTGTCTACAGCTCTGGGAGCTACAATTTTTAACACACCCAACTGGCTTAGAAATAGGCCCACGTAAGTGTTTATGGAATTTCGCTGAAATGTTTAATGGGTCTGGGGGGGGGGGAGTGGAGAATTGATCGTCCCGACCCCACGTCAAAATTACGCCACTGGCCCCCTAGTATATGCAGTTGGAAGAGTAACGTGATCATGTACAGTGGTATCGTGGACTCGCTGTGGTAGTCAGAAGAGAAATCGCTTGGGGAAGGAATGACGTTCTACGATAAGAAAAGTGACAGTTATAACGATCACAGCTCGGATTTATATCAACTAGCAAAAATTTGGAAATGCGCGTGCATTTATGACATAAAGTCTACTAAAATATAACATAAAACTGTTAAAATATGCCCTATAGAAATACAAAAGTATAAGATACAACTGGATAGTCTATACTGTATACAATATAATCTTGGTATTCTGTTATTTTAAAACCAGATATTTATAAATCTAATCTGGCAAAGCATTGTCTAAATAATAACCACCAATTTCCAGGAATCGAAAATATAAAGTTAATAAAAAACATACAAAAAAGTCAAAAAATATAAATATTTGGGAAAATCTTAATATTTACAAACATAATAACAATAATTTATGAATTAAAGGACAAATTCAAATAAAAACAAAACAAGATGATCTATTTAAAATTATAAATTTATTAAAATAAATAAAATATAAACATTAAATATTTCCAATATAACCGACAAAACAACTGTTTAAGTAAATAAACATTAAAACAGTCGTTAATTAAACGAATTAAATCGATTATTCATTATTTTACATTGAAATCGAAACAAATTCGATTACAGTACTATGCGAATTAATGTGAACACATCATAATTATCACAATTTTACTTTTTTTTCACAGTTGGCAACACATTTATGTCAAAGTAGCGGCCATTTGGTTTTACTGTTCTGACAGTCAGTGAGTAATGAGACATAGCAAGCTACAGACGCGTTGCAGTTTGTTTTATTTTTTAGAATTATTGTGTTTTTGCTGAAGTAAGCTGAACTAAGGCTTTATTTGCTTTTTATTTTTGAAGATGGATATTACTCCCAAAAAGCGCACTAAAATTATTACTTTGAGTGAACACACATCAATGACTCAAAGAGGTATTGCCAAGGAGTGTGGTGTGAGTTTAGGAGCTGTCAACAAGATTTTGAAGCAAAAAAGGGACACTGGACGATTGAAGTGAACAGAAAAGGGAAATGTGGAAGGAAAAGAAAGACAACAGAAAGGGATGAAGCTTTTTTAATAAGGGAAAGTAAATTAAACCCTAGGAAAACCAGCCAAGAACTTCAGCAAGACTTAGCACACGCTGGAGTTATTGTTCATGACTCCACCGTACAAAAACGACTTATAGAAGGAGGAAGAAAAACAGTCAGACCTCAAAAAAACAGTTATTGACAGCTGCCATGATGACAAAACGATATGATTGGGCAAAAAAATATGTGAGCTGGACTGCTGAAGATTGGAGAAAAGTGTTGTTCTCAGATGAGAGCCATATTTTTGGACAAGGACAGCGATCTCGTTTCGTTAGAAAAAGTGACAACGAAAAACTTACGACAGCTCATATTGATCAAACAGTTAAACATCCGTTAAAGAAGATGTTCTGGGGCTGCTTTTCTTATAAAGGTACCGGATGCCTTGTGCCGATCGAAGGCATGATGAACTCGCAAAAATACAGACTTGCTAGAACACAGATTGGAAGCTGAACTAAGAAAAGTTGATGCCAACGGTCAAGCAGTTTTTCAACAAGATTCGGCTCCATGTCACGTGTCCAAGATCATGATGAAATATTTCAAGGACAAAAAGATATCATGCCTTGAATGGCCAGGAAACTCACCGGACCTTAATCCGATTGAAAATCTGTGGGCTATTGTAAAAGCTAGACTTCGTAAAATAGATTGCACAACAAAAACAAAACTGATTGAGGCTGTAATCCACACATGGTTTCGAGACCAGCAAGTATCAGAAAACTGTAAAAAACTTGTTGATTCTATGCCAAAACGTGTTGAAGAAGTTATAAAAGCCAAGGGAGGACATATTTCCTATTTCAAACAATTTAAATTGTATTCTTTTCTCTTTTTTCGTCTATAACTAATAAATGTTGTTTTTTTCAAATTATCACTTGTGTTCACATTAATTTGCACAATACTGTATTTGTTAATTTCTACATTAATGTAGAATTATTTAGATTATTATTGTTGATTCATTTACAAGTCTCTGATGATGCTGATTGTTTCAGTGAAACGTGCGTCTGGTGTCGAAACGACAAAAACGTAGTACACTACTTGCAGAAGAAACTATATTGAATACTATCACGATATTATGTTCTGTTATTGTATAAAAAACGGTGTATTTATTTTTTAACAAAACGTTATAGACAAAAAACACTAAAGTAGTCTTCGCTTTCGTTAGTGACACACTAAATGGGTGAATTTTCAGATTTTCAAAGTGGAATGATCTCCAGTTGTAGGCCTTTGCCAATATAGTTTCTTTTATCTACGGCGAAACGGGAGCGAATTTCGAAAACGTTACGTCATTAGGCTAAAGTTCTGGATCCTTCGAACCAGTTCAGTACATTTTCACTTCTAACGTCAGCAGTTTTACGTAGCTTTGAATATCTCGGCGTTCGTTCAATTAAACTTTGCAGTTTATTCTAACATTTTCAGTTACTCCACGTGTAGACCTCGCCTTCTGTCCTATTCAGGATTCTATTTATCATAGACTCAATACCTTTTGATTATTCTTACTATTAGCTAACGGAGAAATGCTAGCTAATTCCAGGACAACATAAATTTCGTAGTAGTATAAATAACAAGTATAAAGTAAACAGTTAAACATTAAAAACAGCGACTTAAAGTAAGTTTTTGTACAAGATTTGGCTAAAATAGGACCTTAATATAAAAAAAAACATTTACTAACTTGATAAAATAAACTAATACAGCGAGGCGAGTAGTTAATGTTCACACAAACAAAACTATACTGAGTTTTATTTAATAATATCGGTATAGAAAACCATACATGACTTCCATGTTCTAAGATTTATATTTAAAATCATTTACTCGAATTCGGTTCGATAATTTCCAAAAAAATATCATCCACCCTCAAACTATTTTAACTATTTATAGATATTTTTGTTATTACGGGGTAGTCGTTTAATATAATGTTATTTTCGAGTCAATTTATCTATAAAAATTAGGTACTTTATTCTTATGAAGAAACTGAACCACGCAGATAATCATCCCTCCTCCTCAACCGTTCTCAACCATTAATGATATTTACACTTTCATAGAGTAATAGTTTTATCATATGTAATTTCTAAGGTATCTTATCCTTCAAAATTAAATATTCGTACTTTACTTGAATTCATCACAGCAATTTTCAAAAATGTACCCCCTCCCCCTTCAACTACCCACTCCATTTATAATTATCTCATTTACCAGTTTACAGAGGATTAATATGACTTTATTTTCGGAGTACCTACTTATTTTTTTTTTTTTAATTAAGTACTTTACTCTCGTTAAAACACAAAACAATGCAGGTAAACTATCCCTCCCTCCTAACCGAACTATCCTTTTGTTGCCTGGCAACAAAATTATTTTATTTTTATCAATTACCATTAATTGAACAAGTTTAAATTTTTTAAGTACTTTACTCTTGTTAAAACGTAAAACGTTGCAGGTAAACTACCCCTCCCCCTTAACCGATCTTCACCAAAATCAATAGGCCTCGAGTCTCTACAACTCGGGCACATATACAAAACATTATTTGAGTCTGTTTGAATTTGCGCCAGTTATCGTTCTCCATAGAAAAAATTCTAGACACAGACACTTTTCAGAAAATGACTTTTCTTGATGTTTTGAGGGTAGTACAATCAGAATGAGCCCTTATCTCGAACACGATTTTTATCGCGATCACCATACTTCCATTTCCTTACGGAACATGGAAGTAAAATTGTTAAAAATGTTCCTTTCTATGACTTTATGTAACGTGTCATACATATACGAGTCCAAATAATTAATAATCTGATGACGACGACAACGATGGTGAAGAAGAAAAAGATGAAGAAGATGATGATGATGAGTAATTATTATTTTAAGTATTAAATTTAAGCAATCGTTTAAGAAATAAATACGTAAAATTTGTAAATATTCGTAATATTTGTAATATTCGTTTGAAAATCAAGTGAAAATTACGTCACACGGCTACAAACAAAATACGGCCAAAAGATCGATAACCAAACCGAAACTACATTGAAATGTATAGCCGTAGAATGTATTTGTAACAATGAACTGGCTGAATCGTACGTACACGTTCGCCAAAGCGCGCAGCTGTTTACGTTCGGAAATAATTAAAACCGTTGCCAACAACAGTTTCACAAAATCAGCGCTTCGCGTCGAGAACTCCGTCTGGACTCTTGTAGACATATAAAACTTTTAATATAAACAGTGCGCCTTAACTAAACTTGTTTGGAAGTGTCACGTCCAGTTAGCAGAACGCAACGCACGCAAGTCCTCGGCACACGCGGTCTCTACCTGGCTCTGCGCTTTGGCTTTCGTGTCCACGTTCCGACGACTGGCGTTTTTTGTTTGTTTTCTTTTTTATTCGTTATGTTGTTCTCAACCGTCGACTTCATTTATGTCTTCCTGCTTGTCGTCTCGTTCTACAACAGTACGGAAATTAAAATTGATTACGCCAAGACCTTCAACCCGCCAGACGTAACATGTATATACTCATTCTCTCTCTCTCTCTCTCTCTCTCTCTCTCTCTCTCTCTCTCTCTCTCTCTCTCTCTTTCTTTCTTTCTTTCTCTCTTCATTCACACACTCAAGGAATGCATATCATAGGATGACGTGAAATAAAAACTACGAAACCATATCGAAATATAAAAAAGATTCTGTGGCAAACTAGAAGTTGGGAAATCTCAGAGTAAAAGTTGTGAAAACAAAACAAATGATTTATATTGATCATAATGATGACTTGTAATAATCTGTACCAATACCAACGATACGCATACAAAATAAAGAAACAGCCTACTAAAAGA
The DNA here is from genome assembly GCA_034769895.1 of Magicicada septendecula. Taxonomy (NCBI): domain Eukaryota; kingdom Metazoa; phylum Arthropoda; class Insecta; order Hemiptera; family Cicadidae; genus Magicicada; species Magicicada septendecula. Next base: position 778,070,485 of record CM068368.1, read on the forward strand.
GAAGACAGTGTCACTTAAACGCGACTGAGGAGAAAAGCAATGGACTGCATGTGGTAAATAATTGTGGTAAAAATCTAACAAATTACTCGACAGATATGATGAGGAAGCATATAATGAAATGTAGATGTCCCATAAAGAACAGAAGATTTAATGTTTTAATAAAATCTTCATTTATCAAAAAATTACATAGCTTTTAATTTTATTGCTAAGTACTAAGCTTATAGAGGTATACTAAGCTTGATATACACAACTTACAAATTATATGGAACAATTATTAATGAAAGACTTCGTTCTATCTCGGATATTTTACTTCTGAACGAACAGGCAGGATTTCGTAAAGCCCGATCTTGCATTGATGACGTACTCTCTTTGAAAATATTTGTTGAGGAAAGATGGGAATTTAATTTTGAAGACACACCTCGCTTTCTTTTAATACGAGAAAGCAGTTAAAAAGTTAACAGATCCATTCTGTGGGACATTATGTACAAGAGAGGTTATCCTAAAAAAACTTGTAGACGTTATAAAGAGCTTAGCCTATACCATTGTACAAGGATAGTAGGATTTGACAGAAAAGATTTACATTAATTTAATAAGAGAGTGCGGCAAGGCTAAAATGTCGCCAACACTGTTTTAATATTTATACTGATGATATAGTTAGTATTACGATATTATAGTGGACATAGTGGATATTATAGTATACCCACATTAGTGGAAATTACGAGTGGATCCGGGAATAAAAGTAAATAATGAATACAATGTAATAATCCAAAACAGCGAATGCGAGCTCTACAGATCAATGTTCCAGTTACAGCAAGTTCTTTCAAATTACAACATGAAAATTGCTGTGCAGAAGACAAAAACTATGGCATTTATGGGCAAATACCCCTTACGGGCTAAGATTGTTTAGGATAATAAGAGTATAGAGCAGGTGTTACATTCCCACTATCTTGGCTGTGATGTCACCAATGATGTTGATCACAAGTTGGCTAAGTTTCAGTCAATATGCGGCACAATTCGCTTGGTCTCGTTATGATGTATCCTATCCCCTCAGTGCAAACCTTAGTTATTATTCTGACAATTCCCTCACGCCCTATAATGCTGCCAATAAGTCCGTCTACTCGCTTTTCCGTACACTCGACCCCCAATTATCCGGGGGCGGGTTATGAGGTTTTCGGGCTGATCGTGGTAGATCAGAACAATATGAAAATGCAAACAAACGAATTCAAACCACTAAGATTAAAACAAAAGGCGGAAGCGAAAACTCACGGAAGGGAAAAGATATCATATAGGCCTATCAAACAGTATCACTTATCACATACGATACACATAATATGTTAATCACATATCATATAGCAACAATCGAATGTCTAGACGGGAAGAGAGAACAATCGTTTGGGCGATAAATGGGTTTTGACGATTGCTTGAATCGATAAAAAACAGCAGGGAAGACGACAAAACAAAATTAGGAATAGACTAGTTAAAAAAATTTAAAAATTACGCATTACGCTAAATTCGTAATGTGTGTTCCGAACTGATGTGAAAGACGTTTCAGTAAATTAACGTGAAAACCTTATTACACATAGGCATACAAACAGTAATTTCGTTTGTCATTGGAACGTAATCTCACAGTGTTACATATTATTATTATTCCAAAATGTTCCGATGTTTTTTGTATAAGCATTTTTATGCAATATATATGACGTCATGAGTCAATGTAAGCATTAACATACGTTTATTGTTTCTCAGACAATCTAACCTACGTTTGTCGTGCACAGGGAAATTCACAAAGTTCCCTACTACAACTCTCAAAGAATACAATACATTATTAACGGCAGATCAAAAATTAAATTTTGAACAATTATCAGTTGCTGTGTGTGTGTGTGTGTGTGTGTGTGTGTGTGTGTGTGTGTGTGTGTGTGTGTGTGTGTGTGTGTGTGTGTGTGTGTGTGTGTGTGTGTGTGTGTGTGTGTGTGTGTGTGTGTGTGTGTGTGTGTGTGTGTGTGTGTGTGTGTGTGTGTGTGTGTGATTTGAGCAAGCAGGCAACTGTTCTTCTGTGGCCACATTTAAAAACTGTGTTTTTCGATTGTGTCTTTTAGATTTTTCAACTATTTTCTCAGTGACCACTGGTTCTAGGACCCAATAGAGGTTTCTGTGACACCAAAAAGTGGAAAAATCTTTTTGACTAGCTGTATTACAGGAAAGAAGGGTTTCTAAACACATGTTTGTATAATATTTTTTTCTTTATTTAGACCTATGGAATAAGCTCTGTTATGGGAGGGAATAATCTTCGTGTTTCCCCCCATTACATGATACAGTTAGGTTATAGTTTTAAAGAAAACGATACAAACATATTGTTACGACGGTCTCACTGATCGTCGTATGGTACAGTGGAAAACAAAATACAGACACCAATGAAGTCACTAAAAACCAGCTTTCATTATCACAATTAACAGTTTGTGATCAATACGTTATTCAACAAGATTATACTCGTACAATAATTCAAGTTAAATTTGTCCTCACGCAGTAATAATGTCAACTAATAGAGTCTCGCACAATAATCACTTTTCACTAATAGTCACTTGAAATGCACTGAGAAATCGCTCGAAGTAAACTGAAAACTAAGCGGCAGGTATGGGCTATTTATAGTCTGCAGGGTTCCATAATATGCGTCCTTAACAAGCGCTCGAATATTCGAGAGGATACTTCAACGTGGCCTTGGGCTAGTCGAGTAGCTTGTAGAACGATACCATCGAACGCACAAGAACGTTCCGCATTACGTAACAATATACTAAGTTCGTGGATTATCCGTAATTTTGGCTAAATATAATTAAATTACCACCGACTCGGAACACAAAGTTTTTTTCTGGGTAAAAACGTATAAGTTTTAACTTATATCATAAAAACTTTTACGATTTTACCCATAAAAAACTTAGTGTTCCGAATCGGTAGTAATTTAATTATATTTAGTTAATTAACGGACACGTCATGGACAACGAAATCCAAGAACGTAATTTTGGATTAGTCGAGCGTCTTGTCCTCTTCATTAACTGACTACATTTCTCTCTTTTCGCGTATTCTATCAAGATCTTCTTTGCCGACTCTGCCGATCCAACGTATTTTCGATTACTTCCTATAGCACACATTTCAATGTACTCCCTAGCTTCCTATTTTCTTCAGCCCCCTACTGTCCAAGGGTCACAATCGTGAAGTCCAGCGGTCCATTAAAGTCGTAGAAATCTTTTTTGTTGTTTTTTTTTTGTTTCCACGTTTATTTCTGTGTTTTAGAGTGAGAAAATAACCTAAAACCCAAAAAATTGATTCCTGATGATTCGTAGCTCAGAAAATTGTTACACTGGGTTCCAACTGAAGGACGGAAACAGAGTAGACCGAGAGGGAGGACATATACGATGTCGTTGCGGCGAGGAGATTGGAACAACAGAAACCTCTGCTGTGCAACGTGCGAGAGACGACAGCAGGTGTCGCACATGGATGGATGGTTTATTTCTTTGGTTGTCAACAACTTGTTTTTATCGTTGAACGAGGTTTTCGCCTGGCCATTTCTAGTCAAATTGCTAGCGTAACAAACGTTTGCTAGTATATGAGAGAGGAGTGTTCTAAGCAACATTCTTTACAGACCATTAATTATTTGTCAGAACACTTACTTATTTTATAATTTGTACCGATTTAAATAAAACAAAATACAATTTGTAAGACCATTTTGTGAAACGTTAAGCTGAGAGGACCGGCGTTGGAATAAACTGCCTTTCCTTGTATAGCAATAACAATAACAACGCAGAGCCCCCGAAGTAATTCGCGGAGGAGTCCGAACGTTTTGGGGAGAAAGGCGAAAGGATACACTCAGGCATCCGCAGCGCCAACAAATTGGCGATACGTTAAAATTACGGCCCACAATAAATCATGTTTCTATTTTGTTGGCTTCATTATAACCCATAGGCGAGGAAGGCGGCGCTCCCGTCCCCTCACCACCATCCGCCACACAGCCTTTATCGCTCTAGTTGTAGTAGTATGCCGGTCATAAATTCGTAAACTCATTTCTCAGCTGTCTCTCTGCTCTGCTCTACAAAACACTTACCTACTTCGCTGCCGACCCGACGCAGTATGCAGTATTCCCCACGCGCCGTTTGGCGTTTCCATCAGATTCTGTGCAGAGGATTCGAAAAGATACAAAAACTTTTTTTTTTTCAAAAAACGACGATCTCCATATAACAGCCTACACAAAATTACTTAGGTTATCAATCGTTGTATTAAATCACGTCACGACAATCGATTTCATAAGGCACTGAGGAAATATGCCAAACAGTGATGACGATTAATAGCCAACACCAAGGAAAAGTTAAGATGGCAAGATTTCCGGTGTTACGTAGATTGTGAATGAAACAAAATCTGAACCAGAGACGGTAAAAATCACAAGGTTTATATAGTCCCCAATATTTAATTAAAAGACAGAAAAGCACCCCTGGTAATTGGAGGACACACATTTCAAAAGTTTGAAAATTTTAAATACCCGGGCTCACTAGTTACTGAGGACACCATTATGGCCGAAGAAATAAAAGAAAGGATATTTGTTGGAAACAGATGTTAGTTCTCCCTACAAGGAATATTTAAATGTAAAAACATAAGCAGAGCAACCAAGAATCGTCTCTATAAAACAGTTCTTAAGCCAGTGGTCATGTATGGGTCCAAAACGTGGACAATGACAATGACAGAGGAAGAGTGGTTGCGCAGGTGGGAAAAACAAGTTCTCAGGAGGATATTTGGTGCAGTGAACTCCAACAAACATGGAGAATATGGACGAATGCAGAAATACAGCAAATATATGGAGAACAAGACATAATATATTCCCACTGACATAGAGGAAAGTAGAATCCGATGGGGAGGGTGTGTCCAGAGAATGTTAGAGACATCAACATTGAAGAAAGTTTTTACGGGGAGACCTGGTGGAAGAAGAAGGATGGGTCGGCTCAGAAAACGATGGGCGGATGATCTTGAGGACGACCTACGCAGGCTTAGTGTAAAAAGATGGAGACTGAGAGCAGAGAATCGAAACGAATGGAGGCGGATTGTCCACGAGGTCAAGGCTCTCCAAGAGCTGTAGCGCCAATTAAGAAGAAGAAGATTTTAATTAAACCGTCAACCTTAAGTTGTTAAGGCAGTTATTTCAATAGAATGAATACAATATCTTAACATACACAATATTCGAGATGTGTTGCAAAAAAAGACCCAAGTTTTTGAACAACACACCGACTCGCATATCAACAAGCTGCTATTTGAACGCCCCTAGCGACAGTTTTTGTCAACAGACAGCCATTTATTCTAAGCATTAGTCTTTGAATTATATCAGATTGAGTGGGGATGTGTAGCCTACACGCTGTTGGTCGGGTTAGTGACAAAATGGCTAAGAAAGACCTCGGAGAACAACTAGTCGTACAATACCTCGCCTTCCACGATAACAGAAAGAAACAATTACCATGGGTGAAAGAAGTCCAAAAGGACCCAAAAAATGTGGAAACTGCGAAGATATAGAAAATTTACAAGTTTTAAGAATGAAAACTGCGGAGATGAAGGAGCGTCAGAGGACAAACCAGGAGTACCAAAGGGTTATATCGGAAGAAGAACACTCATAGAGAGCTAGATAATGAAAGAATAGTCGTGAAGGGGAAAAACTTTAGAAAGTGAAGGAAGTTGTGTCATATCAGCCCACAGATGGGTGAAACGTAAAAGAAAGACGTGGAGAATGACTAGTAGAACGTGCCGTGAATTTTCTAAGCTACTTAATTTTTCTGAACCGGAAAGAAGACAGTGTTAGAACATCAGAAATACTTGGTTACACTATAACAACGTACGTTAAAAGCAAAACTCTATCTTTAACCCTGCCATAGAACCGGAAGTTCAACAGAACTAGAAGCAAACAAAAGTAAAGCAAAACTCGATCTTTAACCCTGCCATAGAACCGGAAGTTCAACAGAACTAGAAGCAAACAAAAGTAAAGCAAAACTCGATCTTAAACCCTGCTATAGAACCGGAAGTTCAACAGAACTAGAAGCAAACAAAAGTAAAGCAAAACTCGATCTTTAACCCTGCCATAGAACCGGAAGTTCAACAGAACTAGAAGCAAACAAAAGATAATCCAAAGAGCAAAGGTAAAATTCTTAAAATAGTTTGTGGGCTACACAATAAACTGCATGAAGAGTAACACCGAAATACTTTAAGCTCTCAACTCAGGACATTTGCAAGAGAAAATCAATTGTTATCAACGACAGCTGAGCACCGCAGGTCAATCAAATGGCTCTACAGAGACCAGATAGGACATATCTAGTATATTGGGCAAAAGTTTGAAGTAGTTAGGGACACGTAGTAAGCGATGGTGAGATCGATTTGTGCATTCCGATTTGAACAGCGACATTACATGACACCGTAAAGGATCAAGATCCAATTCATGCGAGAGAAGAGGTCTCGAATTCTGTATGAAAAATGGATTTCTGTTCGCAGAAACATCATCGTTAATATTATTAATATTATTTATATCAATATAATGTCGCCATAAGAAAAACCATGATCTCACAAGTGCACTGTAATAAAAATAATTACAATACATCGATGACTATTTTTGAAGAAATAAGACACCCTTGTGACATCACAACAAAGATAATGAGATGATAACAAAAGAACTAGCCGAGATAACGTTGAAGAGAAAGACACTTATTGTCTATAAAAATAACAATTTATGTACACCCAGTGACGAGCGGATAGTTAATAACGGGTCTCGAAGTAAAAGACAAACAAATAAGTGTTCATTTCAATAGGCGCCTGTTCTCGTGATGCTCAAAAAAAAAGTTCTGTACACCACGAAGACTGACACATACATGAGTGTAGATAACTGTTATTGATAACAAATTCCTTTTCACAGCGATTGTAGATTATACAGCGGACGGAGCAGTCTCTGCCGTTGTTTTCCAAGAAAAATAATTTTGATTAGAAATGATCTCACATGTTTTCTGACTGTGAACAAAAACGTTCAACTCATTTTATGTACGTAAATAAGTGTACGTTTCTATTTCGATGTAAACAGAAGAAAAACTATGTTGACATAATCAAAAAATGACTTGTAATTAAAAGAATCGTTGCACGTACACTCCTGTGGTCGCGGTGTTACAGCCGGATGCGATACTTATCTATCAAACATTCCTCTGGTCATGGTGTTAATACCGGACACGCCTTCTTTACACTACACGTAAATGAATTATAACAACGTGTGAACACTTTCTAAGAATCCAGTAACTTATGTACTCCTTGGAGATTCGAAATTATTACTTCTTTTTATTTTCTTCATGAAATTAAATAATAATGTTTCGCTAGTTAAGTCGTAATATTAGCCTATCGTTTTTTGTATGCTCCATCCAAATACGGAATAATTTATTTGACCTTCGTTTATGTATGGAAGGCAAGTCTATTACATTTTGAAGTATGAAATAAGTTTGTAATGGCTACATAATCCAAAGTAACTTAATATAATATTTTAATGCTATAGAACTCTTAATGTTTAAAATACTATTACCGTGTAATGAATTAACAATTTTTTTTTAAATCTATACAACTAACTGCTACTAAATTAAAACCAGAAGCACATAACAACAATATTAATTTATTTATATCTTTGATATTTTTTTATAACCAGCAGCAATAATTTTTACCTCAGTACTTTAAAATTGTTTTTGCTCTTCTAAATGTTTAATTAGTTTAATTTAAAAACCATACAACAAATGTGTTTATTAATCGTCCCAAGTACTGGATACAGAGATGAATAAAAAGGCACATAACTGATGCATATATTCCTATACTTTACTAATCTTCAACATTTCTGCAACTTAATATAACTGTAAACATTTATGTCATTCTATTTTTTTATAAGTTTTACTTAAACGTCTCTTTTATTACAGTATGTTATAATAGGCCACTATGTCTATATATAGGCCACTATAATCTATATATATATATATATATGTTTATAAATTAATTATAAACTTTTAATAATAGAATTTGCATAAAACCAGTTTAAATAATCTATTTCCACAGTAATATCGTTGCTAACATTAATTACTAATGTATCTATCTTACTTAACCCTCCGATCGAGCATTAAAATCATTAAGTACCGGTGTATTTTCTTCAGAGGGACGAGCAGCCTGACGAAAATGAAAATAACACGATGTCATTATGTTCAAGAAGGAAGCTTTTTAATCAGTGTATGCTTTCTGCAAAGACTTGCACTTCAGATACGCTGACAATAAACAGAGAAATGATACAAAACTGCGGAATGCACAGGGAAGCAAGGAGTAAATTGCGGCAGGATTAATACGACGAAACGGAAAACAACTAAAATAAAATAAATATTATAATAATGTAAATATATATATATATCAGAATATAAATATTTATATAAATATATAAATAATAGGGCTATAAATATAATTATCGTAAACGTTTTATTTCACAGAATTAGGAGAATTAAGTGAAGGGAGAAAGAAATCTGGCTATCAATAAAAGATGATGGCCAAAAAGCATGGTCGTCCGCAGAGATGCGTTTAGGGGACTGAAACTCCGCTAATTTCCTACTCCGCTAAAATCCGTAATATTGTATCACTTCATAAGTCCGGACGCATAAAGAAATTCGTTCGAGAACAGTCTTTTTAGAATTTGTCATAAACTTTGTCTCATTTGTGATTTAATTAACTCGACAGATGGTAAACTGTATTCATTGACAGAACCTAACACTTTAAAACACTGACATCGATCTTGGGTTTTCTTTTATCCATTTATCTTTCCATACAGAATGAATTCTCAACAACTTTAGCTGGCTCACGTTGGATAAATGGATAAAAGAAAACCCAATATCGAAATCACCAAATGCGTTGTATGCATTCGTTTCATGCTTTCCAAATTTTTTCTCAATATAAGAAAACATAAAATACAGAAACATGTAGTCTACTGGCTGTTCGGGAGAAACTCGCAACTAACAGTTGAAAACAAACTGCTGTTGTACAAACAAGTTCTGAAGGCTGTGTGGACTTACGGAATTCAGCTGTGGGGCTGTACAAAGAAAACAAACTTAGAAAAGGTACAAACCTTTCAGAACAAAGTACTCAGGAACATAGTGAATAACCCTTGGTATACAAGAAACGACAACCTACATAGAGACCTCAATGTAGAATATGTCAGCGAAATAATAACAAAATATGCAGACAAACATGATCAAAGGATTCAGGATTCATGATCAATAATGCGACACGTGATGAAAGAAGCTCCACACGTCCTGAGGCGACTCAAAAGACAGAAACCACATGATCTGGTATCGCAATAGAAAGCAATTAATATGTATAGATAAAACTCTATGTGAGAAAAAGACAGAATAATACTGTGATTAGCCACTGGGCTTCACCCCATCACCCGTGAAGGAAACATGAAGGAGAAGCTGCTCAGTTGTAGCATTAAGGGAGGTGTTTTCAGTAGGTTAGAGTCCCAGACTAAAAGGAACTACGGGGTTCCTAGTGTCCATAGAGATTTTCACCTACCCTCCGAAAAAAATTCGAAAGCTACTTTAAATTTTCACAACATTTCCAGTTTCTACAGCTACCTCTCAAAGGTCTTTTCACTTTGAAGCGACTGAACGATTGTTTAAAGAACACAACTAGTCAGAATAGGCTGATCGGTTTTGACATCGTCTCGGTCCATGGCAGTACTAGTGAATAGGCAGCCAATGTGGTCGGAGCTATTTCTTAAGGCGCCCAGACCCACTTCTTTTAAGATAGGTTTAAATATTTACAATAACAATTAAATCCGTGTAGGTAGAGAAAGGCTGTTAGGAAATGGGTGACCATAACATTTGTCCTTCAAATCTTCGTTGACCCCCTTTAAATAAAATCTGAATACGCCCCATGTTAAGAAGGCTGCTAGATTATAGACCAACAGTGATAAAGAGGCCGCTAACCCGGTCCTTTCCAAGATGGAGTAGTGGTCGGGCTAAGAACTGTGTAATACAGTAAACCGCATGATAATTGCTCACGAGAGAAATCGCCCCAGAATGGCCGGAAAGGCATTCGCTCAACAGTAACCTGATTAAGATGATGATGATGACTTACAATTTCCATCCCCTATACTTGAGACTTACAGGTATCACCGATCGTTTAAAGATTTCACACAATCATTTCAACAGTACCAGTAATAGCAAGCCTAAAATATAATCTAAGAATGATTAATGATGAACCAGAGTGGTCGCCATTCCCAAGCAACGTCGTCAATTTATTCTACACATCGGTACAATACGGACAGTGAAATATCGCTGTTTAATGTTTAAAAATTACACGAACGTGCGCGCGCGCGCACGCACACACACACACACACACTGCCTTGCCGGCATTTTCACACTCTTGTAATAACGGTCGAACGCTGTAGATTAAAAAATAAATCTTCAAAAGTGGCAGTGGTGATGAAACGTAGGTTACTCTCACCGATTGAGAGATATTAAAACACGGGTTCGGTGTAGTCTGTAATCACGTAGGTAGGCTGCGCTTGGTCGTGAGTGTTGATTGCTCTCTAATACAACACATAATTACTGTAACTCGTCGCCTATGAGAGAACATTAGTTGCCAAACACACGTACCGGACTGCACGCTATACGTACCTGCGCGAGTTCCCCAGCCTCCCGCCACGAGGGTTACCTTTCACGACTGGTGAACCACTTTCGCCTTAAAATCCTCACAATGGCCCAACGAACCAAACGACAGAGATCAACGGGTTGTCTTCTCCATCCCGATGCCGCGCCAGCTGGACTTGGGATACAGTGGCAGTTCTAGCAGTGGCGTATCTAGAATTTGACCTGGGGGGGGGTCCGGGGTCGGGCCGGCTTCATACAAAAAAAAAAAATAGGTTAAGACTAATCAACATTACTATCTTTAAAGTGTCTGAAATCAGTCCCATTAAAGTAAACGGTAATAACGTGAAAAAAACACGTTATCGAAATATTGTTTACAAGATACTGAATTGAGGGTGTCTGCCTCTCGGAAGAAGAGGGCCACAGAAAGTCTGAAAACAAACTCTTCCACCGTTGGCAGACGGAGACCCGTCCTGATGGCTTGGTTGCAAACAAAGCAGGGCGAGTTGGAAAGAATGCGGATAGGACTGTTCTGGAACTGTTCCATCTTACGTTTTGTACTGTCAGAAAGGAGTGGCCACCACGCTGTGGGTGTGTATGTGAGTACTGATCGGAGTAAGAGGAGGTACAGAGTTAGTTTTGTGAGCAGGGAGAGGGGACTTCTGCGCGAGATAAGGGGTAAGATTTTGGCTCTGACGCCATGGGCTTGTCGGAGTTTGGTTTGGATGTGGTCTGTGAAGCTTAGTCGACTATCAGTAGTCACTCCCAAGTATTTCACAGACTTTTTACAAGCGATAGGTTTCCCATCTAGGGTTAGGGGCTGGCATGCGGTCACGTCTGCGTGTGATGCAGATCGCCTCTGATTTCTCCGCCTTGAACGACACGCGCCACTTACGCAGCCAGGGAGCAGAAGGTCGAGTTGGCGTTGTAGCACCACACTGGCAAAACCGGGGATTTTGCGGGCTGTAGTGATACATGGCATCGTCAGCAAAGACGGAAAGAGTGACATTGTTGTACACGGGCAAATCGTTCATGTACACAAGGTACAGAACAGAGCCGAGGACTGATCCTTGGGGAACGCCAGCGTCCATGGGGCGGTGCGAAGAGACCGCTCCATCTACGCTTATGTGAAAAGTCCGGCCGCGGAGATACGACCAAAGCAATCTCACAGTAGATGCGGTAAGGGGTATTTGTGCCAGTTTGTAGAGCAGGCCTTCGTGCCAGACACGGTCGAAGGCGTTACTGACGTCCAAGAGGACGGCTGCAGTGCACAGCTTTTTGTTTGCAGCGTCAGAGAATTGGGTGATGACGCGGACCAGTTGGAGGGTGGTCTAGTGTTCCCTGCGAAACCCGTACTGCTCGCTGCGGATGAAACCATTAAGCAGCGGGCCAATACGGGCGTGCAAGAGGCGCTCAAACACCTTCGATATTACGGGCAGCAGAGAGATTGGGAGATAATTGTCTGGGAACATGCGCGATTTCCTGGGTTTTGGTATCATTATTGCCCTTGCAGTTTTCCACAGGCGAGGGAAGTAATTGAGGCGGGACATGAGTTGAACACCTCCAGGATGTGGTCAGTGACAACTGAAGGGAAATTCTTTAGGGCGGTCGCTCCTATTCTGTCCGGACCCCAGGCCCGTTTAGGATTCAGCCGTGCGATACCATGTACCAGATCGGCTTTTTCGAAGGGGGTGGGGGATCCGTGTCAAGTTGGGCAAGATAGTTCTGGAGGAAGTCCTCGACGTGGGCCATGTGGCCCGTTCCTCAACGGAGTTTGCAAAGACCTCTGGTTACTCTTCCCAGATATTTAGCCACCTTATTGCAACTTTTGGTTTAAGGCTGTTTTAAAGTCAGTCATGGGAACAACAAAAAGGGAATGGAAATAATAACGCTGCGTCTTTGGCAGCCTAATCGGCTACAGCATTAGTTAATCAATATTTAACGTGTCTAATATGCAATATCTGCCTCCGCAACATTTTTCTGTCACTGATCATGTAACTCCTATCATTATTAATCCCTTCTAACCATGTTAAGTTAGCGTTTTCTCCCATTTTTCTTACTTCAATTTCTCTTGCAGAACTCAGAAGAAAGTTCTATAAATTTAGTCATTTTCAAGACAGTCCAAAGCAATGAATTTGTTTCTCTTCTATGCAACTTACAACCGCCGTTTGAACACTTTTCAAAAAATAATACACGTACTGACTTTACATATCATTTATTTATAAGTAACTCCTTGATTTTCTTGCAGGATTCTTGTATAATATATATATTATTATACAACAGGTTAGGCTAAATTAAAACGACAAAAGTAAGAACATTCTACATACAGAAGTAATTATAATTTTATAATATATATAATATGTATTATGACTATAATTTCAACAAAAAAATTGAACGAGACTATACAACACGTTTGCATTAAGTATGTAAGTTTATTTTTAAGAAAAAGATCTTTCATACTCGGTGACTTCAATTTCAATACTTTAAAAACAGACACTTAACATATCTCGACTGTCGTTTTTAATATAGGAAACATGTTTTATAAATCTCCTTGTTGAATTTTCATAGAAAATATGTACAGGTTGTATCAAATATAAAAAAATATCGGTATGGAGAACCATACATGACTTCCATGTTCTAAGATGTATATTTAAAATCATATTCGAAATGAAATATTTCCATAGATACTATTTCTTTCTACTTACTGCTTCAGCCTTAACCACAGTACTGTGGTCACTAACGTATACCACCTCACGTTATCGCACTCGATTTTCACTGATGATGGAAGTCGATGGCATTGGCGAAACGTCTGGTTTTGTAGAAAACATTGGACTACGGCCAAACATCCCGGGAAGGAATTTTAACAAAAACTACTTCTTTGTTGCCGATAACGTTGTACACACATATATAAAAAATATGCATAAAATTAATGGCTTGTATAAGTTAATGTTTGCTCTCCATTAAGTAGTGCTCAAGTTTCCAAAGTTTTAATATTATGATGTCCGTAATTAAAACATCAGAGCAGGTTTAGTGTGTATGAGGGTACACCGTGGACAAAAATTTTCAACATTTCCTATTAGCGTTGCTTAGAGTAAAGCTGCGAATCTACAGTGTACGTTTCACAGAACAAACACGCGGAAAAGAAGGAGCGCTCCGAAGTCACTCTTGGACCCTCAGCATCTTGCAGAGGGTTCTTTCACTAAAGACGAAAAGTTTGTCTATGAATCGTTCCTCTGTAAACACGTGCAGTTATACTGCCCAGCGATCCACAGGAAGCAAATCGCTATCCACTCTGGACACTTTTTCGTCTTGCACGCGTTATGTTGGTGTGGGTTTCGGCACTTTCCATTTAAAAAGCATGCAAATGTAAGAAAATATACATGAGTGAGGCCAGAAATAACGCGAATAGTGTGTGTGTGTGTGTGTGTGTGTGTGTGTGTGTGTGTGTGTGTGTGTGTGTGTGTGTGTGTGTGTGTGTGTGTGTGTGTGTGTGTGTGTGTGTGTGTGTGTGTGTGTGTGTGTTCCTTGCCTTTTTATTGCGGTAGTCATAATAATAAAATGGAAACGTAAACATTACATAACTGAGATATGCTTGCCTGCCACGAACGATATATTTTCTCTCATACATGATTTACATTAAAATGAAAAAAAAATAATTTTATTACCTGGCAACAAAATTATTTTATTTTTAACAATTACCATTGTTTGAAAAAGTTTAAATGAATTTTCAAGTACTTTACTGTTGTTAAAACGTAAAAGGTTGCAGGTAAACTACCCCTTCCCCTTAACCGATCTTCACCAAAATCAAAAGGCCTTGAGATCACTACAATTCAGGGATGTATGCAAAAATTATTTGATTCTGTTTGAATATGCGGCAGTTACCGTTCGTCATAGAAAAAATTACCCTTGTTAAAACATAAAATGTTGCAGGTAAACTACCCTATTCCCTTAACCGATGTTCACCAAAACCAAAAGGTCTTGAGAACTCTACAATTCAGGGACGTATGCAAAACATTATTTGATTCTGTTTGAATTTGCGGCTGTTATCGTTTGCCATAGAAATTACCCTTGATAAAAAAACGCTGCAGGTAAACTACCCCTTTCCCTTAACCGATCTTCACCAAAAACAACAGGTCTTGCGTACTCTACAAATCAGGGCTGCATGCAAAAACTTATTTGATTCTGTTTGAATTTGCGGCTGCTATCGTTTGCCATAGAAAATACCCTTGTTAAAACATAAAACGTTGCAGGTAAACTACCCCTTTCCCTTAACCGATCTTCACCAAAAACAACAGGTCTTGCGTACTCTACAAATCAGAGCTGTATGCAAAAACTTATTTGATTCTGTTTGAATTTGCGGCTGTTATCGTTTGCCATAGAAAATACCCTTGTTAAAACAAAACGTTGCAGGTAAACTACCCCTTTCCCTTAACCGATCTTCACCAAAAACAACAGGTCTTGAGAACTCTACAATTCAGGGCTGTATGCGAAACATTATTTGATTCTGTTTGAATTTGCGGCTGTTATCGTTTGCCAAAACAAAATTACCCTTGATAAAAAAAACCGTTGCAGGTAAACTACCCCTTTCCCTCAACCGATCTTCACCAAAAACAATAGGTCGTGAATACTCTACAAATCAGGGCTGTATGCAAAACTTTATTTGATTCTGTTTGAATTTGCGGCTGTTATCGTTTGCCATAAAAAAAAATCTACAGAAGACAGACAGACAGACACACAGACACTTTTCGAAAAACGACTTTTTTTCATGTTTTGAGTGTAGTACAATCAGAATCTGCAATAATCTCGAACACGACTTTTTTTGCCATCACCATACTTCCATTTCCTTAAGGAACATGGAAGTAATGATAACTATAAATTACAGTGATGTGTTATACTCTATAATCGAAAAATCAAAGTAAGCTTAAAATTAAAATAAATCAACACAAATTGTATTCATTTACTAAATTATTTATTTTATTAAACCATTTGTGTTTTTCCAATACATATTACAATGCATACAAAATTATACATAGGCCTATACCATACTACAGAATTGTATAAACAAATGTTTTGTTGAATGTCAATTTTGTTCCTTACAAAAGTGGCGATGTATCATGTTCTAATACTGGATCTCTCAATAACTGCCTTATCGTAAAATATATACAGCATCAAACATAATTAAAGCTATGGTAAAATTTTGAATAAATACACAGATTGTATTCATTAAGATATTTATTTCATTAAAATTATTTATTGTATTTCATAATACACATAGGAGTGCATAAGGGCTGGTTAAAGAAACGTTTGTTCTTCATTAACTAATGTTCAAGTTTCTAAAGTTCTAATATTATGATCGTCTTAATCAAAACATCAGAGCAGGATGTTGAGTGTATAAGGGTCCAACGTGGGTAAAGACTTTCAACATTCACTATGGATCGTTGCTCAGAGTAAAGCTGCAAATCTACAGTGTACGTTTCACAGAACAGATAAACGCGGAATAGAAAGAGCGCTCCAGAGTCACTCGCATGAACCCTGAGCACTTGCAGAGGGTCCACTCCCTAAAGACGAAACGTCTGTCTGTGAACCGTTCCACTGTATACACGTGCAGTTACACTGGCCAGCGATCCAAAGGAAGCAAATCTCCCTCCACGCTGGACACCATTTCAGCTTGCACGCGTGGATGTCGCTGTATGGATTACGGAACTTTTCATTTAAAATACGTGCAAACACAAGCAAATAAACGTGAGTTAGGCAAAAAATAACGCGTTTGTGTGCGTGTGTATGTGTCCTGCCTGCCTTTTGATACCGGTAATCATAATAATAAAACTTAAGAAACGTAAACATTAAATAATGGAGATGATATACTTGCTAGCCATTAAATTCATCTTCACGCGTCGACGATTTCAATTAAAATGAAAATAAATTTAGTTTAATCGCCTAGTAACGGATTTATTTTATTTTTAACAATTACTATGGTTTAACCCAGTTTAAATGTATTTTTATTTAAATTCATCAAAGTTTTTCTTCCGAGATGACCGATATTTCTCGTTCTATGTGTGTGAACCAGAATATAGCCTAATATTATATGAACGTGCCAATTTTTTAACATTGCTTTTAGTTATAAGACCGCAATAAATGAAGATTTAGTTTTTTTAACTGCATTCAAAACAAATTCGTTGCCATGGTAATCATAAATCTAATCTGCTATATATTCCCAGACATTACACAAATTTATTAACTTGTTTTATCCAAGGAAAAATTTATTAATATATTATTTTAATACACTTTATTAAGGAAGACATTCTGATTTCAATATTCACTGTAAACGTTATATTACACGTTAATACGAATTGTAAATATCATTTACAACATATTATTTAATGTAAATATTACAGGTTAATTTAAAACATTCCATATTAACACCGAACACTATTTCCATAGGTTAATATTCCAGTTTTTTCTATAACATTGGTTAATTTCTAAAAAACCATCAGCAGACACACTTTTTGGAAACCTTTTTTTACAGAAATAACATACTCGTTATATCATGAAGAAAACACAAAATTGTTAATTAATATACTTTAAACTAAATCCAGTCTTTGCTAGATTCACTCCGAGATACGTGAAATTATCCACCACTTCAATTGTGTCCTCCTCTGTCTCAATGTTGTTATGAACCTGGTCCCTTCTTGTTTGGATAAACATTTATGGCTAGCCCAACTTCCTTGGCTTTGTTTTTAAGCTCTATAAATATTTCTTTAGCTGCCGTGATCCGGCTTGACATGATGTTAATGTCATCTGCATATGCGGCTATCTGTACAGTTTTATTTGTTAACAGATTGGAGCTATTTATTGATAAGCCTCTAATTACATATTCCAATGCAATATTAAATAGTGTTGGGGCTAACCCATCTCCTTGCTTTAGACCTCGTGTAATATTTATGGGTTCAGTTAGTAGGCTATCCACCTTTACTTGGGCTTCAGTCTGCTGCATGGTCACTTGCGTTAATCTTACCAGCTTGCCTGGTATTCCAAATTCATGCATTATGGTGTAGAGTTTGTCTCTATTAATAGAGTCATACGCTTGCCTGAAGTCCACAAACATTTGGTACACATCAATATCATGTTCCCATGCGCATCTTAATATCTTTAATATCGCAAAACAAACAAATTACTGTCCTTTGTGTGTGTGTGTGAGTGTGCGCGCGCGCGAGTCTAACGTACTGCTGCTTTCTAAAAATTAAGAAAAAGTTTTATGAAAAAATGAGCTTACACTGAACAGACGTTCAGACATCTAGCTATACGACATAAACATCTTTAAGATAGCATGTTTTATTTTCTTTTCTGTGTGTTAAGTGAAGCCTGGAATGTGGATGGAGATTCTTGCGACTGACAACGCAGCACAGATCATGCAGATAGAAAATTTACAAAATGTGCACATCAAACTTCGAATATAAATTCCGTTAGCCTTACCTCAACACCTCTCTCTCTTCCTCCCCCCTCACTCTCTATCCTTATATATACACATATTTTTTTCTCCCCTTCCCACCGTAGCTCCTTCCTTCCAACGACTATTCCCTGACACACATTTGACCAAGCGATCAGCCGATGAATCCAAGTATAGTAAATTAAGACCTTCCCCACTTATCCTTATCGGTACAGAGACAATCCTTTAGTATACAAACCATACAATAAACAGTGACATGCCAAAGACACGAATAATCTCATCTCAAAAATATACGAACCCATAAGTTATCTCATTTATACTCTTTACATGTCTTTAGGGTCAAAGAAGTCAAGCTTTCCCTTATAGCCATACGGCTTTCACTATTCTAGACTATCTGTTTTCCCAACTGATGAGATCAGATACCCTTTACGTTCACCCCCGATGAGCCTTGAATTCGGTTCCTCCTTCTACATTATCGCTGCTCATTCCAAATATTAAGCAGACTTACAATTAAAAAAATCATTAAACGGATAAATCTGGAATAAAAGAATTAGTTAATAGATGAATGCACCATAGTCTAACTGAAAACATAGTGGCATACGAGAGTAGTTCGAAGAGTTCTCGGCCTCACACAGAGATAGCGCTAGGAGTAACAAATGGTTATGATCGTTTGCACGTTTGATCCGTCGTGGCGTACCGTAAAACAGATGCGTTTACTAGTTTCGTTGTTGTGATCAAATAAAGTAAACGAGCTTAGTGTTTTTTCGAAAAATGAATAAAATCGAATGTAGCGCGATGATAAAATACTTCGTTATAAAAGGTTTAATGCCAACGGAAATAGAAATCGAGTTGAATTTCACTTTGATACACTCTTCGACATAGTTTTCAACAGTAAATATTTGGAAGGTGAAGACTTGAAATAGGGTGCTCAGTTGAAACTTGGTCGTTCGTTGAAATTCCAGCTCGCATTAAGTACAGCTGACGAAAACATCGAATAAGTCCACAATTCTGTTTTACATGATCGACGCGAGAAAACGCGTGATCGTTGAAACATCTCAATAAATCGGGTTCATAAAATAGTACACGAATTTATCAAATCCACTGGTGCCGCGTTTGCTAAATATCGATCACAAGCATATTCGAATGACCGTTTCAGAAGAGTGCTTGTTACTAAACATCCTTCAGCGTATACCGATCTCCGAATTCCTGGCTACACCTACTGTCAGCAGTTCACCTTTGCTACCGAACAAGGAATGTGGTGACGTATGCCATTCCACTGCACGCATCACTGTAATATTACATATTTAAAATACGTTTAAGACAGTTTCGGTGTGACTTGACTGTCTCTCACAAGGTATTTCTTGTAGCGAATAAAAAAAACACACTTTAACAAAATATTCAATACATGACACTGACATATAATGTACGAACGTTCAATCTGATACGCACACAAAATTGCAACTAAATACGTGTTCTGAACAACTGAACAATGTTTTTAGAACCAGTAACACTCCACCAACACAAGCACGCACTATCATTCAGTAGACCCCCGCTCCCCAGGCGTATCGCCAGCAAAACTGCTGTGCGTACAGTATCTATCCTCTAGTTTCTTCTTTCTCCCGCTTCTACATTACTTCCTTCTCTTATTTTCTGGGCCATTCACGCCTCCTACCTCCCCTTCGTATCAGAGAAATGCAGGATTTTGTTTCGTAATCGATGTTTTGTTCATCCTTTGGACATATCCCTGATATATTACATCTGTTTTTTTTTCTTTTTATGTCGTCGCTCAACTTCTGGGTTGAAATCACCATTATTATCTAATTCTACTCCTAAACTTTTAACTTTCTCCGCTTTTGTTTCTTAAATCGCCTTAACGGCTGTCTCTTCCATTCGTGTGTTCTCTTCAACACGGTTGTCTTCCTTCCACACAATCAACAGTATAATGTAGTATCAGCAATTCACCTTTGCTACCGAACAAGGAATGTGGTTACGTATGCCATTCCACTGCACGCATCACTGTAATACTACACATTTAAAATACGTTTAACACAGTTTCGGTGTGACTTGACTGTCTCTCACAAGGTATTTCTTGTAGCGAATAAAAAAAACACACTTTAACAAAATATTAAATAAATTACACTTACATATAATGTATGAATGTTCAATCTAATACGGACACAAAATTACAACTAACTACGTCTTCTGAACGTCTGAACAATGTTTTCAGAACCAGTAATACCCCACCAACACAAGCACGCACTGTCATTCAATAGACCCTCCGCTCCTCAGGCGTCTCGGCAGCAAAACTGGTGTGCATATAGTACCTACAACTCTTTTTCTACGTTTCTCAAACATACCTCTTCGTAACATTTCTAGTTTTATTCAGGGCCTTCATCTCAACAACTTGTATTTTGCTTTTCTGTATTCAGGTTACATTAGTTACTAATAAGATTTAGGGTAAGTTTGTTTGATACATACATACATCCTTGGCTCTACAGCCTAGCTCGAGTCTTGACCTACAAAAAATATTGCCCCCACTTATTCCTGTCCTCAGCCATCCGCCACCAATTCACTGCGCCCAGCTTCCTCGCATCACTGCCGATCTGGTTCAACCATCTGTTCTTCGGTCTTCCAATCTTCCTTTTTCCTATTGGCTTGTGTTTCATAATTCATTTTCCCGTACGTTCGTCATCCATTCTCTGAACACGTCCTGCCCATCTTAATCTATTAATTTTGGTAAATCGAACAACTGTAATGTCATTGTACTTAGCTTATAATTCATTATTATCTCTCTTTCTCCAGACTCCGTCCTGCTGAATTGACCCATAAATCCTTCTCCGTATCTTCCTTTCAAACACAGGCAGAGCCTCTGTTCTTCTTTAGTACCCAGCACTCAGAGCTATGTATGTCAATACAGGCCTTACCAATGTCTTATAAAGCATGGCTTTAGTTTCTGTGGTTAATAGTCTTGATTGAAAATGTTTATACAGCCCGTAGTAGCTTCTATTAACAGCCAGAATTCTTCTTTCAATTTATTTTGTGCAGTTTTTTTCATAATCGACATATGTCCCCAGATATACGAAGCCTTTTACTCTTTCAAAGTTATAGCTATCTATTAGTATATTTGAAATATTATCATTATTGCTTCCAAGAGCCATAAACTTTGTTTTATTTTCATTTATAACAAGCCCCATACTCTTAGCCGGTGATTCAACTGCTCTAAAGGCATTCTTCAGATTATTTTCATTTCTGCTGATAATATCTATATCATCTGCATATGCTAGGAGATGATTTAAAAACTCCTTAATTTAAAATATGTCCTCCTGTTTGTATTCCATAGTCTTGTATTACTTTTCAAGTGCAATGTTGAACAGTAGGCAGGCTAGAGCATCTCTGTTTTATAAATTGCTTTAAATACATTCATCCCCGTTTTCTGTGTAACCTCTAAAAAGCATATGGCCGAAAAAGACAAAGGATGACTTTCAACAAGAACTATTATAAACACACAAGCCTACTGTCCGAAAAATGGACGGAAACTGCTTACTAGACGGCGATTGGAACGACTAACTTATAAGCTGAATAGTATAAGAAGAATAAGAAGAAGGTAAAATTTACCAGCCGCCGCAGTGCTGTGCTGTTGCTGTTTAATATTCCTCTGGGCTGTTCAATTCACCAGCCACTAACCGGTTACCGAGGCGGTCGATAATTGGACTCGATCTAATCAGGAATATAATTAAACAAAAATAATTACTTTTTTTATTTTAAAGAAAATAGTCCAACACTACTCTGCATACACAAGTGCGAGCGTGTGTGTGTCCAATATATATATACAAATATATGATTACGCAGGCTGTGCATAACGGTTCTCGCCGTGTCCGACTGCCGACTGCTTTTCCAAAGCAAATATGTATTCATTATTATTTAAATTGCTCCTCATTTCCAACTACGATACTGTGTCGGTCGTACAGTTTCCGTATCGATAATCGACAGATAGTGGTAGACGATGTTATTAAAAACCAACGGTACACCTAGGCTATGTCAACTGTAAACATCACACCCACAACTTCTTCAAAAGATAGCTGTCACAGATTGTGCATATTTGACTTTGAATTTACCTAATGGAATTTTGCTATCACAGAAAAAATAAAAAATGCGACGTTTCGGCAACCTAAACAATCGGCAGCCGTCTTCAGAGGCTAATTATATACTAATGCATGTAAAGAAATAAATAATTCTCTATCAACCCGTAATGGAAAGCCAACGAAACTCCAGATAATATATAATCAAAAGATAAAATAATCCAAATGAATACTTCCTATCAAAACACAAGCACAACGAGCACGAACACTTGGACACTTCTGTTGACCTTGGTCATGTGCAAGTGTTCGTGTTCATAGTGCTTGTGTTTTGCGAGTGTTGTGTGTGTTTTAGTAGTAAGTATTCGTTTGGATTATTTTATCTTTTGATTATAGCTTATGTGAAGTTTTGATATTATTATTTTCTTGAGTCTCTATCACGGGTTGAAAGTATTATTAATTTCTTTACATGCATTAGTATATTAGTCTGAAGACGGGTGCCAATTATTAGGTGGCCGAAACTTCGGATTTATACTTTTTCAGCGATTGCAAAAGTCCGTCAGGTAAATTTAAATTCTAAATCACACACACACACACACACACACACACACACACACACACACACACACACACACACACACACACACACACACACACACACACACACACACACACACACACACAGCGGAAAACATTACGGAAATCTTCTAATTTCCAGTCTCAATTGCTCTCTCTTTTTCCATCTCTTCCTCTTCCGTATTTCTTTGTCTACATCCTCTTTCTGGCTTCTTCCAGGTGTCACTATTTTCTTCTACCTGTCTCTCTCTGAATTTTCTAAACGATCAGGTCACAGTTGTAGGCTACTAAAGATAAAGACGATGTCTCCCATATGCTTGTTAAGTCCAATGAAGAATAACCTAAACGGGGCTTGTAATACACTACTTGATAGGCCTTTACGAAAGAGTTAAATTGTTGATTTGCATATTATGTTGGCCTATGAGCATGTAAGAAGTAAGGTTTACAAACTACTTTAATCACTGATAATATTAACGTTTCTACTCAATAGACACTTACTCCAGTGTACCGACTCTTTATTGTACTTCAGGGCGCCAGTAATAATAAACACAAATTAAAATATATCAATCAACTTTTAATGATTCATTTGCATTTATATACTACAAATTTCTTTAACATGACTTGAATAGTTTTGCCTTACAATTTGAATATTATTTCGTGGCTATGAGTTCTTTTTAGACAAATTGAGTCACTATATTTTATTACAAATATATATATTTATAAAACAATATTGAATCAAATGTTGATTTATTTGTTACTTGCGTGGAGAATCCTTCCGATGTGCGTAGTCCTTAAGGTGTTGCATGCCGGTGAGTCGTCAGCAGCTGTTTGTTGCGTTAAACGTTAAACTCAATTTTTGCGTTACAGGCTAGAAACTATTTTTAAATAAAACGAAAGCAAAGGTGGCAACAGGGTGGAAGGCGGCGCTATCGGGTCCGTAACCCCATATATAGTCCATATAGCCAATGTCCAGATGATGCCCCATGTAGGGCCTACCTATGTTCGCACTGGATGGGCCGAAATTTCCGCTGAGCGCTGTGAAAATCGATCCACCTCGTCAAGACTCCCCGTTTTGAAAACGAGTGCGCTGATCGGACGCCAGTTAAAACGTGTTAATTTTATTAATAATTGAACTAAACGTGTTAATAAATTAAACGTGATTAATTTTATATTTATAATTACGTAGCACACGAAATGATTGTCGTGAATCGCAGTGTCCGCGATATAGACTACGTTCCTTTACGTGGGCTGACATACGTTCCCTTATCAACATTTTCCTTCTTAAGTGAAATAAATTATAACATTGTTAGAAAATTTTATTCTGTTATCCTGTTACGTATTGACGGGCAATTAGGCCGTGGTCTAATGGTGTTAATCAGAACAGACATTTCGGCCTTACCATTAGAGGCCATCTTCAGTGTATACGATTGAAAAGCTCACTGGTAAGGTGTTCACCAGTTCCCACAGTACTGTGGTAATGATCTTTACGTTGGACTGGGGAACTGTGAACACTGTGGGAACT
This sequence comes from Magicicada septendecula, assembly GCA_034769895.1. NCBI lineage: Eukaryota > Metazoa > Arthropoda > Insecta > Hemiptera > Cicadidae > Magicicada > Magicicada septendecula. The sequence goes on from CM068368.1 coordinate 778,094,773, forward strand.
GGTGAACACCTTACCAGTGAACCTTTCAATCGTGTACACTAAAAATGCCTTCAAATGGTGGGACCGAAACGTCTGTTATAATGAACAGCATTAGACCACGGCCTAATAGCCCAGCAATGAGTAACAACTTTATCAGAGTTGACGCCGGCCGTGAGAGCCTTAGCCATAAGAAAATTTTATCTTTTAAAATTGGGTCCGATCGTGAAAGCCAGTTTCATGTTAATTAAAAAGTGATTGGCTTAACGTTAGTATATTAATAAAAAAAAACATATACTTATGAGACTTCCCCCCTTTGAAAGGTAAATATATAAATTACTTATTTTTTGCGTACCGTATCACTTATTATATGATATATAATTACCTTAATATCCACTTTAGCGATACACAGTTTCGTCACTGATGACGCGTTTCGGGACTAAGTCCCATCCTCAGATACATAATTAATAAATTAAAATATTAAAATCACGACCATGATACTGGTCAAGTCTCATTTTATTTATTTTGACTTGACCAGTATCATGGTCGTGATTTTAATATTTTAATTTATTAATTATGTATCTGAGGATGGGACTTAGTCCCGAAACGCGTCATCAGTGACGAAACTGTGTATCGCTAAAGTGGATATTAAGGTAATTATATATCAAATATATAAAGCATACTTTGTGCCTAATATAACATCAGTATATTAATAAAAAAAAGCATATATTTATGAGACTTCCTCATTTGAAAGGTAAATATATAAAGCATACTTTGTGCCCAATTAAAACATATATTGATACAACAGTATTAGGATGATTTTTCAAAGACTTTATAAAATAGAAAAAATGTATTTTTTGAGACCACAGAAATATCTACATCAGACTTCAGTCTTAATTTAAGTTCAGAATAAACGATACTACAAGGTAAGCAAAATGGAAAAAAATACTTACTGTCAATGAGAAAAAATCATCTAGTACAACTTAAATTACGTAACAAACACTTTGTTAAATCCAATGTAAAACGTACGGGTAACGAAATACTAGACGCATAGCAATTATGTGCCTTGTCGGCTGTAAAATGTAATTAACTATTATCCTGTATCTTGGAGTAGTAGCATGTTACATGTTCCCGGTCAGCTCGGACCTGTTATGGTAGAGTTACTACAATGTAACTTCTTTGAGTACATACAAAGTGCCTTCATTAGGATATAATGAAAATAATTTTGCCTTACAAATACAAGCACAAATATTTCTTTATAAGTGTCTGATTTCTGCCGAAGTGTCTGATACATTTCAGCAGAAAGTGTATACCTAAATATAATAAATACGGTCTTATGGAAAATCGCGCTTATAGTGTTGCATATTACTTTCAATTTCACCACACTATAGACCTACAAGTCGTACTAATTTTGCGTTACTCTCATCTTTCTTCCCTTCCTCTAGATATTTCTTACACGTTCATTTTATAAAATGTTAATTCTGAACACGATTACAATTGTTTATGTTGTGTCTTCATTTTCCTACCTCTTTCTCCCTACATATATCTCCCCCTGCTCCATTGTCTGAATAATATATGATTACTACCCCCGGACTGGCAGCAGCAACTTATGGGGGTTGTACAAGCAAGTTGTTGTATTTAATTGAAACGTCAGCTTTATTTAATGTGACAAAACCCAGTTTATCCTACACACCTGCGTACCGTCCGTCCGGGTAACCAGGTGTTTATTCCTGTTTATTTTTCACGCTACACATCGGATATTTTTATAAACAAACACAGCCGCTTACTGTTTCGTTATTCAAATTAAAACACAGACGACATGTAATCAAGTATCATAGTAAAACAAACGATAATACTTCATCATTTTTTTCCTTACCACCCCCTTTTACCGTCAAGTATTAATGTCCTTCGCCACTTTCTAAACTTCCGTCTACATTGGAAGCATTTCGATTCTAATAGAGTCTCCATCTTTCTAGTAGTCAGTTTCTCAAAGTAGGCTTTGAGCCTACCAATTGAAATCTTGGCCTTCCTCTTCCTCCTTCAGGGCGATTCCATGATGACCTTCGATTTCCTTTAGTCCTCCTCATTCTTGTTGTTGTTGTTGTTCTCGTTGTTCTTGTTCTTCTTCAGCACTACAGCCTACCGTGAACGGCTTCCAACAACAATCTTCCCCAATGTCTCCTATACGTTGCCATGTCGGCGTATCCGCTCACATCAATTCTTCTGAGATCTTCCAGCACATCGTCCATCCATCTTATCTGACATCGGCCTCTCTTTCTGCTTTTATACACCTGTGCCCTCAGAATTTTCTTTGGTATACGCTGATCAACCATCCACTCAAGGTGACCTAGCCACTGTATTCGTTGAGCGTTCACAATGTCCTCACGCTTCAATAGCCTATCGACCTCCGGCTTATTTCTTATTCTCCATTCATCACCTTTCTTAGCCGGGCTATACACATCACACAATCTTCCTTTTTAACCATGTTAGTGTTTCTTGTTCCCTTTCTTTTTGCTTTTTCCTTTGCTTGTTCACGCATCACCTCCATAAACAGCAACCAGTGTGATAAGTGTCCTACAGTGTATATTTCATTTTTGTGTTGTGTCTAATGAATTTGCTTCTCAACAGTCTACTGTTAGCATAGTATGCCCTATTTCCTATTTGTATACTGTCATGTATTGTTGTGTTTATGAACTCTTCGTTAGCTATCATGTTACCAAGGTTTCTGAATTTATTAACCGCATTAAATGAATTACCCACTATGCATAAATTATATACAGATTTCTTCTCCTTTCTTATGTATTTAGCATGTTGCATGTATTTAATTTTGCTGATATTTACATTCAGTCGCATCCCAGTCCGCCTAATTACATGACCAAACCACTATAGTGTTCTCCTCTCCAGTATCTACGCAACTGATTCCTACTGGAACAGACTTCTCACTGTCACGTTCCTGATTCAGCCTCTCCCAGTTCTTCCAGTCGCTCGCTTCAAAAATCTCATTTCACAGGCCTGCAATCTGTTTCTACGCTTCTCTGTCAGAAATGGCTTCCTGTCCAAATATAATAACGTGGGTACCAAAATGTCTTGTAGGCCCGTATTTAACTTCATTCGGGATTTATTTCTTACCCATACCACTTTAAATCGGTCGTCCTTCATAAAAATAAAAATGTATTATGCGGTTTGATACTCATCGTACATGTGAGAGCTCGACTCCGAAGAAATATTATTACAAATATTGCCGCACACGGAACAGAAACTTAGATGATTACTGAAACGTCACAGAAATTGGCTTATAACGTTCACAATGTGGTGCTGTGGCTGGAAAAACACAGATGTAAACAAGAATACCGCAAATTTGTAACTGATAACAAATTTAAACAAAAACAAATCAGGAAAAATGATACACAAACAAATCAGAAAATTGGCGCAGTGATAGATTAAAAAATAATGCCTCCACGTACATAAGTAGCCTAATGATGGAAGAAAAGCCTCAGAAATTCACATACGAATGACACTGATCAACAACGCATATTTCCTGCTCTTTACCGAAAGAGCATAGCCTATAGGTTTCGGGCCAAAACCTATATGGCAAATCGAAGTTAAGAGGCTGAAAAACTGTTATAAGCCAGATAGTAATCCATAGTTTGAAGCATCTGCTCTGCTCAAAAAATCAGCAAGTAAAGTGAGTATTTCTGAACGAAAAGTATTAAGAAGAATACCACAGTTTGTGAAAGGAAATGAAATGTTCGGATATAATTAAGCAAATCAGGTATAGTAAAGAATCATCTTGGTTCAGTAGGCTGGACATATCATTAGAATGGATGAAGACGCTTAAGAGGATGACAGGATGTGTGCGACGGACTAGCGGAAAGTCAAGAAAGAATTTGGAAGACTCCATAAAACAGATGCGCTAAATCTAAATCGATTTTCGCTGTTGACGGAGACGAGATAAGCATAGAGAGGAACTGTGGAATTGTAGCGTACTCCGAGGAAGATCTGCAGCCCTCCGGCCCGCTTAGGGTCACAGAGCCGTACAAGAAGAAAAACGGTAAATTTTGTAACTGGACTTTTGTAAGAATCTGGAATAACAGTATGTCGAAGAAATAAGAATCAGACTTTTAGCAACTATAGTTACAATACGTTTCAAAAGTTGAATATTAACAAAAACGCCGAATTTGTCACTTCCAAAAACATCGCCTCATGAACGAAGGCTACGCACAACTGACAAATACTATATGCGTCGGATTCCTTGTTCGGAATACTGGCTAAACACAGGTGAAAGAGGCACCTGAAATTAAATATGTATAAAAGGTGGTCAGTAATACGAGAAGAGACTGGACAAAACAAAAATCTGTGCGAGAAGAACTGCAACCAAAAACAACAGAAATATGACGACGCTTGTGACACTTGGTAAGAATGAATGATGCGAAGTTTCCGAGGAAGATATTTGGAATATAGTGTGAAGGAAGAAGACGGCAAGGAGGCGCCGATTTGGATTGGGGGACAACATTAAGTAAGCAGCTGGGTAAAAGGGAAGTAGTTGATATTGACAAGGGGAAAGCATGGTACACAGGAATTGTTTGATGCCCCATAGGGTAGAGGAAATAGTAATTAAGAAAAATGAGCACAGAGCATTAAGGGAAGACGTTAAATTGATACAAGCCAAGTGGGCCAAGGGGCAAGATTAATTAAGAGTTGTTGCGGAAGAGAGAGGTACAGAGAAAGATGTTAGTGTAACAGAAAATTTTCAAAGATACATTGCCGGCTACAATTAAAAAACAGTGACGAATCAAAATGTTACAAACGTAACGGTCACCGTAGAGTTTACGCTTCAGCGACCATAAACCCAAGGCTGCGCGCGGTATTTGCGACCCGGATGTGTGGAATCTGCATAACGGATAGCGTTTGTACCGAACGGAATCGAAGCCGCGTATCCTGTGTCCTTTCGCACTCATGAGGGCTTGGTGTATTAGGATTTAGTGTCCACTTGCGAATAAATCATGAACAAATAATTCAGACAAAACATTGTATAAAGATTTCGCTTAAGAACGCACAATTATATAAAGAAATGCTGAACTCAGAAGATAATCGGAGGGGCAAATAGTTTTTAGAAAGCTAAATCGAGTAGTTCTTTATGAACACGTTGTAATTTTATTTTCAATTAATACACACAAATCGTAGAGAAAATGTAAATTATTTTCCTGACAACTACATTTTTTGACTTCAGATTGATTAAATTATAGGCAGTATTGATTATTTAATAATAAAATAAAAAAATAATTGGATGATGATAGTAGTAGTAGTAGTAGTAGTAGTAGTAGTAGTAGTAGTAGTAGTAGTAGTAGTAGTAGTAGTAGTAAGCAAATTATTAAATTATGATCAATAATCATAATGAGGATAGCAAAAAGACCCTCATATTTCTAGAGACTAGAAAGACACAAATACTATGGGTGAAAGAAGTCCGTCGGAATCTAAAAATATATGGAATTACGAAAGAAGATATGTAGGAACTAGAGAAGTGGGATGCAAGAAAACTACGAAGAGTAACAAAGGAGGGTGTTATGGGAAGGAGAACGGGCAAGAGCGAGCCAGAGAATGAAGGAGTACTAGCTAAAGGACTTCAGAAAGTAAAGGAAGTTGTGTAATCGCAGCCCGTAGATGGTTGAAATCAAAAGTAAAGAAATAATATTAATAATAATAAATTCGTTTTATATCATCTAAATTCTCTGGAGACGCTGATTCAACTTAATTCACGCGGCATAAAACAAATGAAGTGTGGCCAGTTCTATGCCTCAGCCGCCCAGGTGTTACCTCCTGGTAATCATTTCCACAGGCTGGGTCGACTTGAGCACTCGAAACAGACTCGCTGAATAGTGAACCGAGGATGATACATACATACATAGGCAGGTGGGAGGCTGCTGATAGATCGCCTCTTTCTCACTACGCCTAGCGCACCAAATTGGTATGTCCATCAACTCTGAATCTAATACATAACGACAGTGTATCGCTTAGTAACAGTATACAGCGCGTAAGGGGAGTACATAGAAGACGATGAAGGGATACGGGAGCGAGAAATCAACCCGCCTGTAGATTTCGTCCGTACTATATGTAAGCAGGCATCAACCAAAGGCCAACTGTATCGGGTAACAAGAACTTCTTCACCTACAGTAGGTGCCACAGATTCAAAGAAGAAACAACAGACCTGCTCAGACTACAAGAGAAAGAGCAAAGACCATAAGCAAAGTTAGAAAACTGTTACGAAACTGGAACAGATTTTTAAAATGTACCAGGAACAACGTCGTAAGGCATAATTGGAAGAAAGAAAGAAAAAGAAGATTATATTCATAAAGTGTGAGAATTATTAACGTTATTCCTAGAGTAGGCATATCCATTAAAAAAAATTAATTCTTTTTTTTTTGTGAAAAACTAACAATTAAAAATTTGTAGAAACTTTTTTCCTGGATAATTCTAATAGGCTACATCTTACTAGAAATTGTTCAGTTGAGGTTGTGAAAAATTTGAACGACCAAGTCTTCATAGTCTTTAATAATGGTGCCTGACTGAAGCAGAAACTAACGTTTAAGTGACATGAGCCGAAGAAAACCGATGTCCTGTACTGTCCCAAACCTCTTGCGAGACCCGAATGTCCAAAAAAACATTACCATTTCAAGAAGGTTAGAATAAAATTTATTGACTAGTGCAATGTAATTATCCAGCTGTAGTAAAGTCTGTTATTGATTCAAATATAAATAAATTTATAACATAAATATATGTATGTATATTTATTTATTTATCTTTAAATAAATATAAATAATTTAACTGTCTTGGATTTATTCATTAATAACTTTGACTCTCATAGTTTAATCAACCATCATTTACATAAGTTTCATTTGCTTGTTTCGAAATAACATCAGTGAACCACACCTGCTACACTATATTTCCGTAAAAATTTTTAACTATGCACGATCGATATGAACACTCAACAACAGACCACGACCTCAACACCCACAAAACTAAAAATATAAAACTTGGGCCGTGAAGAAAAAAAACTTGGATAAGCGGCTTCATCAGATCATTTTTCTTAACGCGCAATTATATACATCAGAGAGCAACAAGTCTCATAAGGAAATGTCTTGTAATAAAAGGCGACCAAAGAGGAAGCATGCGACGCGGGGACGTCACCCGAAGGCACGATTTGCATTATCTCGTCCGTAATGGAATTACAGGCTGAAAGTGCGCCGCAAAGGTCACAGATCCGATCACCGAGAACAACACAATCATAGTTGTTTTACTAAGATAACAATAACCGGCTCGGAAAACGGCCCGCTGGTCACGACACTGCGGCGGCCTTCACAACGTCGAAAAAAGTAATAATAAAATATCGGGCCTGAGCGAGGAGTGAATAGCGGCGCCTGTGTCTCTACCTGGCCGCTAACTGCCTCATGCTACTACCACACCAGCCACTACCAAATTACTATTATTACCAAAAAGAGCTATCAATAGGAGAGAGTGGAATATGAGCTGAGAAATAAATTATACACTTAACCTACAATGAAATTATATAATTTAAAACTGTATATATTACGGACGAAATGCCGTGCATACCGTTCGTCTTCACTAAGTGTATGCACTCGGCACTTGGCACCTCTTGTTTGTCTCGACACCACGACCGCAACTAACTACAGATACATGGCGGCACTCCTATTGACAGCTTAACAAATACCAAGTAACGTTACGTTTAGTAGTGAGAGTAGGTCTACCGTCCAAGCGAATAAACTCTACTACCGAGCACGAAGTTGTTCTTTTCAAACATTAAGACCTAAGAATATTGTTCTGAAGTTTATTTCTTCTTCCTCTTCAAATACTGCTCATCATCTTCCTCGTCGAACAACGCTATTTTTACAAAGAAAGAATAAACCTAGTGAAAACAATGTACGAAAGAAATCTCGATATTGTAATAACTCAAAGTGAATGGCATCACTTAGAGTTTGAATCAAACGAGCGAACAAAGCAAGACTGCATGCTCAGTCCTTTAACTATTTTCATTTGTAGTGAATTAAGAAATAACGATGACGATCTGCTAACGTGATGATTGCGGCTAACCTATGTAGGAGTTTATGGCGGCCCAAGTTGACTACAGGTCAGTGGCTTTCCCAAGTAGTATTTGCCGAAGACCCTCTGTTTAAGTACTGACAATATTCGAGACCCCTGAACTGTTTGCAATATTTTACAGCATTGATGTATAACAGATCCTGCAAATCTAAATATAAGCCACGAGAAAATTGTTAAATTCATATCTCTTAAAGTGCCTTGAAATATGCTTGTCCCTTTAATCCTAGTTTTATAAAAAAATAACAGTTGTATTTTTTATCTATTACCTTCAAATGGAAGAAACGTATAACCTATTTGAATTTATTCTGTTTTTGTAAACGATAAACGCTTTACATGAATTAAAAATGGTTTTTACTTTCGTGTAACACAAAATTAAAACAAGTTCTTACAACTGTTCATTTCTTGAATACGTACAGTTCCCATCTAATACATACTATAACTACAATTACAATTTCACTTTTCAAAAGTAGCAGCACTTTTATTCTGCAAATGAAGTAGATGATCACTGCAATTAGTTCCCACTCCATGGAGTACCACAAGTTCAATGGGACAAGTGGAATTTTCCCGTATCCGTTTTCTACGTTATAAAAGCGATGACGGTTGCAGGAAAGTAGGAAAGCGATGACGGTCTGCGAGAGTAGATAGTTGTTTATGTGTAAGTGAACTGATGGTAGGCAGTAGGCCTATCTGCCCACTGATGTCTTTCGAATTCAACATTCTAATTTCCTTAATCATATCATGAACTAAACATTGCTGTGATCTTTATGCGTGTCACCACTTCATTAACGATACTGAACTTAACAATAACCACTAAGCAGTTAACTGTAATTGTTACGTTCTACTGTTCTACTGAATCTTATGAACCCAAGCGGTAGTAATTGCGTGAATCATGTGACCACTGATGATTACATTTTTAATCGTTATACCTGATTTCAGAATACCTAGACAGCTATGCAAACGAATGCGGTGATCTTAAACGGAGGTAGCGAGATACTGAAAATTGTCAAATATCGGAAACCAGCAGATCTTGGGCATATAATAGATTCCTAGTAGTTAGTGACCGATACCAAGTGCTCCATCTACCAAGGCCGTAGAGGATTATCAAGTGAACAGGTAAACAAGCCTCATAGTTAAAAAGCATCCGCAATAGTACCGGAATATGCGGCGCTGAACAAATGTTCGGAATAGCTGAAAACAAAAATCAGCTGGCAAGTGAAATTACCAACGTGAGACGTGACTTGACACGGTACGAGAGAAGAAGCGTTCCTCATTCCCGAAACACGTTTCGTGAACACAGCAATCGTCTGCGTGGACTGTGGTTTCGCGGATCACCTTTTGAAAACTACTGATCTAGTTTATTGGCAATGACGTGCGATAATGACACGCTCGTAACAGGACTACAACGTAACCTAGACACATTACGTGAGGTATTACAAAAAAGATACCCATGAAAATAAATATTTGCAAAACAAAAACTACGATTACGACAAGCGTGGATAAGATAAACAACTTACATCAGAGGACCAAATTTGAAACAAGTAGGAACTTTAATTATATAGACTCGGTAATCGCAGGAAACAGAAGACAATATAAAGAAGTAAATGACAAAGTAGACGGGGTTGATAGAAAGTATAACTCTCTAAAACAAAGTTTTAGGGGCAAAACAAAAGTGGTCAAACTTTTATATAGAACACCGGAATGCAGACTTGCCAAGGGACGGAATGAATAAGAGCATATGAATTCTACAGAAGAGGCAGATCAAGGAAAACATGATAATAATCAGTTAAGTAAGGGTCTGAAGACGGATGTATCCAATGCGATGAGATTAATAAGTTAACACAAACCAGAAAAGAGTGTACAAAAAATGTATCTTAAGACAGTAATCTTACACTTCATGAGGGAAAGACACGTGACTAAGTAAGTAATGAAGAAATGAACACAAGAAGCTGCTTGTGTCTGAGTTTTCTAACAAAGTTCATTTTACTGTGGTAGATTCCACATGGCAATTACACCAGTAATTTGATAACACTAATGTAAAATTGAAGTAATATTCTTACAAATGCCTTGAACATTGGGTTACTATTTATAGGTACGACAAAAGTAAATATAACTGGTAGACAAGTGTGAAATATCGTTAGTCGACTTGGTCTTTATTGAGAATATCTTTTGTAATAAAGTGTGCCTGAAAACAGCTGTAGTGACGTGAAGTGCCATTTCCTTCTTCTTCTTCTCCAACATCTTGTTCCAGATTTACAAGCGTCGTGGGACACAGTGCCACGGGCCCTTGATGATTTGTGGATTAATCATAGTACTGGTTGTAGCACATGATTGTCTTGTCACCTCGGCGATAAAATATGAGAAACGTCTGAACACCGATAAAAAAGAAATCGATATTCTGGTATTATCGATAAATAATGTCACAGAAACGAAGCCATTTCCATTTTTTATTAAGAACAGCATAGTTCGAGAGTTGTATACGCATTTTTATTTTGCTCAGACATTTCGTCCTTCTCTGAAGCGACCTCAGTGGATTAACTGAGACTGAGATGCGTGTATTTGACCTCACTCTTTGTAGACTATAACAATAGGCCTGCTATACGCCTATAATTGTTACCACCAAGCTGATGAATTTATACTAATCTGCTCCAATGCAAGACAGAATATGAATTTATAGATAATTTCTACAAAACAGACCCGGCTGTATGGTCGTGTGGTGTGGTTAAAGCATCATGTATGAACTTTGGTTAATTACCTGAATCTTTCCTATTTCTACAGAAACGTGGATAGATCACACGTGAAGGCTCGGTAGCAGGGGAACTCAAGACACGAAAAGGTAAACAGAAGATAACAATTAAATTAACTGCAAAACAAGTGCATATGCCAACACAGGAAAACCTTGGTAGATCGAAGTTGAAGATAAACAATTTTTTGAGTTATAAAATTTTGACTTTAAAATGTACAACAGTGTAAAACAGCGTGGTCGAAATTATAATGAGTTGTATGAAACAAGAGTACAAGAATTCAACAGAAGAGGCACACCAAGAAAAACATGATAATAATAATATGAAGAAGAAGAAGAAGAAGAAGAAGAAGAAGAAGTAAAACGACGGTTCTATAATATGATTATTAAGTGTATGATATATAATATATAATGTGATATGATTCTATTTATGTTCATTGTAAATATCGATGTCTTCTAATAAAATACATATAAACACTCTTATGCCCTCGTCTCATTTAATTATCCGTTCACGCTTATTCGGATCTTAATTCTTTATAGCAAAATCTCTCTTACGTCAAATACATCCGAGCAACCTTTTACATGTTGAATCGGTTGACTCGTCACTCGGCACTGAAGTTCTCACTTCTGGTGTGTGTCCACGACATATGAAAAATTCCTATACATAGGTCTACAAGTATAGGCCTATTTAAAAACATTAATGTTTTTTATTCGTAATTAGTTTAATTACGTCCCTTGTTCTTCATACTTCATTCGTTTGTACTTCGTACTCCTTATTCTTTATTCGTTTAATTGTTGATATTTTTATAAATTGTAATCAGGTACGAAAATACAACACGTACGATATACATATTACGCTTAATGTACACTTATAATTTATTATGTTTCCTTTAATCTCATTTCATAATAAGTAAGAATAGACGTCCTCTTCTGTAAAATGATAAAGTAAGGTAGTAAGTTCACAAATAATCTGAATTATTAAAAGAAATAAAAGCAGAAATCTTAAAAAAGGAAGTAATGACGCCAAACATGATACAAGAACGTGAAGCGTGGATTCTCGTAAGAGGAAATAAAAGCCAAATAAACGCAGCTGAATTGAGAACTCCATGGAAAACAGAAGCATTTTAGTGAAACAAGATTGGAAATCAAACTTCCAGAGACCAGGTAAAGTTACAGCAGTGACAGCAAAGATATTTACACAGAACTGACATGGTTAGGGCACTTGAACATAATTGTGTCATACCTTCATTGCGAAATGTTTACTGATCACTACTACTCAGTACAGAGAACTTTTTTAGTTTTTTTTTTTAATACGAGTTGGTGAAATGTCATTTACCTTCGATAATTTTTACTATTCAGGTGTTACGAAACGTTTGTTTGCTAACGTATCGATAACTTTCCACCCTAATGAGGCTTTGACAGAACTGCAATTATTAATTACTTTTCAAAAAAATTTCAAGTTAACTATTTATTATTTTTCTGCTTAAAGAGGTTTTACTTCATGAATAGGAAGAGAAATTTCAAAAATCGAATTAACGAAGTCAAATTTGAAAAGTCGAACTTAAAAAAATCAAGCTTTTCGAGTTAACGATTTTGCAGTTATACATATTTGATTGTTTTACATAAAACAACAATACTTTACCACAGTTATAACAGAAAATAATATTACATTCTATTCATGCTCTAATTATATTTACAAAATGTTTTTAAATAACCGGTAATTTATAGTAGATACCATATCTATTAAGATTATTTCTATTTCCATGAAATATGTAGGCCTAATGATACTCTGATCGAGACAAATAACTTATGGGCGAACAATAACTGAGCAAAAAAAAAAAAATTTTGACGTGGACTAAACAGGCGTTGGAATCAAACGTACGACTCCTTCTCAGTCGATCCACACAGGTTTCTCATTGTAGGATGAAACTAACGTTGAACTTAAATCAAAATCTTGTTTTTCAGGCCAACAGGAAAACCACGAAATGTTTCTCCTGTCAAAGTTCTTCAATTCTGAATCTTTTCTTTTTTCATTTTCTACAGTCTAGGGTTCACATTGTAAACAACACCTATCCTTCCTCTATTAAAATGTAGTGAAACGCAAACTCATGGACAACGAAAAATTAAAAAAATACTTATCAGAGATCTGAAATTAATAATGAATGTTAGAAGATAATTCCAAACGTATTTCGGTTTTCTTTGGAATGTAATGGAAAAAAACAGAGCTATCAATAAACAACACGATGTCGCTCAAAATTATTTTAAAGCCTTCGAGGACTCATATAGCAAGAGGGGAATTATTACATTTGACGAATATGTCAAAATAAAATTCTCCAAGCAATGATCCAAAAAGCACATACTCCGTACTTTTAAGCAAAAATATTTCTAGAAAAAAAAAACTTTACAGACTCCAACAATCGAGTATAAAATTATCAAAACCAGTGTGATGAGTATATCAAATGAAATTCTCCAAGCAATGCTCTAAAAACAAATACCCCATGCTTTTAAGACAAAATGTTTGTAGAAAAAAAACCTTACAGACTCCAACAATCGAGCATAAAATTATCAAAATCAGTGTGACGAGTATATCAAATGAAATTCTCCAAGCAATGCTCCAAAAACAAATACCCCATGCTTTTAAGCAAAAATATTTCTAGAAAAAAAAAACTACAACGTGAAAATTGCACTCTCAACAATTTTACGGGGACAAAGTCATGTTGTACCCAGGGAGAAATATAAATTCGTAGAAAGCGGGGAGAAAATAAAACTAAAACTACCGATTAGAGCGGTGGTACTTTAAAGTACGAAATATTAAAATGTTGTAGTAGGGCGCGGTAGTTATACATAAAGACGACATTGCGTTGACGCCCGTGAGTCGGCTAAAAACTATGAAAAGTAACATAGCGGACGAACCGTCATAAAACTGTATTATTTTCAAGGGTGTCAGAAAACTTCCCTAAGATTGTAAAAAGTTAAGTGCATCTAACAAAAGGAACGTTAGGTTAGACAGAGAGCGATAAGAGCGAGATGGAGAGAGACGCTAAGTTTCCTACCACATTTTCACGGCAAATAGTTGACGAATAACGGAAAGCGTCATTTTTTACGCGGGACGTGTTCACTAGACAGATTGGGTAAATTTGAAATTAGCGGTATGTCGGACCAATCGGCGTGTATTTTGTAGATATTTGGTGAGGGTAGTTTGTAGCAATGTATAAAAAAACGAAGCGTAGGAAGTTAAGTTAGTCTACGGGGAGATTACAATACAAAGACTCACAGTTAGTGTATTAAGAAATTTGTCAGTAAATTAAATAAGTATATTTCAATCGCAACGGAAAAGTCAGTTACGGTAACGCGATATTAAGCCTTGTGGAAGTTACGTATCATAAACACTTAATAAGCGTTGACAAGAATAATTTCCAGAGTAACTAGAAAAGATAAATTAAAATCGAGTAATATATCCATGTTTTACTTAGTACAATATCAATCGTTGATTGTCGAAATACATAGCGAAATTTAATGTGTCAAACATCATTGTACGGGACAGTCGGTCGAGAGTAGTTATCAATCCGGTGTTGGACGCACTTAGAGTGAATTCAACATACACGTAAATAATAAAATGAACACTCATTATAATATTGCTTATTAATTTTAAATGTATGTCAATCTTATTTGGTGACTCAATAAGTCTAAGAATCCATTGCCAAGAAATAAGCACGAACAAATTTATAGTAAATTTATTGAAGTACTGACTTATAAATTTTGTAATATATGAATGCAAATCGTTATTAAAAAACTTAATTAATAACAATCAAGTTGTGTTTATTTATTACTGGCGCCCTGGGATAATTCTTAAGAGTCGGTACAATAAAGTAAGTGTGATATCCTGTTGCTGAGAATTAGTATGTGATAATTATTAATATTGTCATTGAGTAATTTAGCTTGATAAACTCTTACTTTATACATGCTCGTAGGCCAAGTAGTATGAAAAGTTGTAACGTGAAATAGTAGTAAGGCCTATTAAAAGTGTATTACAAAACTTTACAGACTCCAACAACTTTATAGTCACAGAGATATTTAGCATTATTTCCTATGAACATTGTAACGAAACAAAATGTTACAAAAGAATAGTAAATAATAGTGAAATCCGATCCAGAGAGGAACCAAGAAATAATAATTGCTAGCAAATTAAAGGAAACCTAGTTGGTTTGACTTATTTAATATTATCAAGAAACCCAGAAATAACCCAGTAGAATAGGGCAGTAAACAGAAAAAAGTTACATAAATAAACCTAGTAGGCCTAATCAACTTACCCTGAATAACAACCAAACAATAAAGAGTACCTATTTACAAAATAAAAATTGTATTAAATAAAATCATATAGACCTATAATAAGAATAGAAAAAGGGGACACAAACCTTTACAGTGATGAGTGATATAATATAAATAGTGACACAGACTACCGTTAAACAGTGTTATTTATTATTTATAAAAAGTGTTATTATTATTATCATACAGACAATAGTTTAAAAGTATTAAATAATTAAAGTTGTTAAAACAAGTATTATTATTAAGAGTTTTTGTTGTATGTTATAAAATTTTATGTCACCAGTTAATTTATGTAAATATATTTATCTCAGGTAGTCAAAGTAGAAATTACAATCAACCATAACAAATTGTTCCACCACATATCATAGAAATTCAAATTAATAAGGTTTTACAGTTATAAACTGAGGCATGTTTAGTATCAAATTGTTTATAATTATCTAATTAATAATTGTATAAACATTGCATGTATCATTAGAGTATAATAATAAAATTATCTATTAAAGGTAGTTTATAAAATATAAAGTAGGTAATTGGTGTTGATCCTATAACATTTAACCTGTACATAAATGGCCAATCAAAATTTAAGAAGTTTGTATGAGTTCAGTGACTAAAAAAGAAGAAATAACACTTAATTGTTAATTGTGATGGAAAACAGTTGAATAGTGCGTGTCTAGATGTAATTAAAAAAAATATATATATAAAAATAGATAACCCGTTTGTGAAAGAAGATCTGAATGACCATCATCGATAATAATAATCCCTCCACTACAATTTTCATGAACAAGTAAAACACACAAGCAAGAAATTATTCAGAATAAACCAGAAATCCTTTCAGCAATATCGTCTAGATGTGTAAAGTATAATTTGACAATATTTTTATCCAAAAAGGAACAACCACTAGACAATATAACAATTTACACTAACACTAATCACTAGTAAACATTTTTAAGTGAAAACAAATTCAATATCTAAACGAACAGTGATTACAAGGAAAACCTTTATTGTACACATTAATAAACTTCATTATTCTGTGAGACGGACAATAGTAGCCATGATGTTAACGTCACTCTAACCTACATGCTTTTACGAAGCGTATTGAATATCGTCAAACTTTGTATGTTACTTAATATATAATTTTTGTAAATTTTTAGATTATAAGTAATATATTGTTTGTAAAGGTACTCTCTATTATTAATTATCATGTAAAGGAACTTTTCGTAGCAGCCACAAGAATTCCCACGAAATATATTAAAATTATTTAATTATTAAATCCTGAGATAAATATCGATTGTGACAACCGTATGTATCGAATGGAATTTTCCAATAATTTGAATTTATGTTACAGAGATTAAACCATTATGTTATTAAATCATATCCATGCGTTATTATTTCAGAACGTAATATATTATCAGCATTTATTTTATAATTAACAAGGATAAGACGAATTCGGGGAGTCATTGGAAGTACGCAAACTGCAAAACCAAGATTAACCTCAAATAATAGGTTAAAGCCTAATATCGAAGGTGACTTGAAAATTTTGGGATGACTCGACCGCTATTTTTTGAATTGATTTTGGAGTTCTAACTACTGAACTGGAATAATTATAATTCTGATTCAGAAACCAAGGCAGAATAATTCAATTATTTTACTTATATAGTTAAATCACATTCGTAAACACACAACATAAATATTCCACGATCAGCTGATACACTATTTACAACTAGTTATTACAAATTAACATATACAAGGAATAACACGGTCAAATTATAATACCATTAAGATACTACGGGTACACGAGGAGTATTATAACATACAGACCTGTATCCGCACATCTTGCAGAAGCGTACAGAAGACTCAACAGATTCAAGCCAGCAGACTTATCAACCATATTTTTTCAAATATAATTTCATCAATTTATGAAGATAGGAGAGTGTTCACTAGGATATTACTGTTCAAAACATGTGATCTAGATTGAAGTTGCACAAAGTTTACTCACACCAGGGTACTGCAAGTCTTATTACAGACTGATTGTATAATAAATGGACTCAATGAAAAAACACTCAGTGTGTAAGTTTTCTTTAATATACGATGTGTGTGTGCGCGCGTGTGTAGGGGCCGCCTTACACACACAATTACCCACGAGAGGAGGATAACAATTTCTACCCCGCCCGCGTAACGCATCGCTGATCAAACACTATATGATTCGGTCGTTTTACACCTTGGCCGCATCGCCCCAGGTATTTTTTGATAACCGTTCTTCTTCCTTGTCTGTGTGTGTGTGTGTTTATAGGTTTACAATACCGTTCCAACAAAAGGTCCGAACGCTGATGTCAGGGAGACTGGCTACACGGTCCTTCTGCCTCCGACCGTATCTGTTACTACGCTTAGCTTGGTTCATTAAACTGACTCTCAAAATATTTTCATTCATTATTTATTTTTACTACAAATCGTGCTTGGAATTCCTGTACGGCTACACGTCATTCACGTTACTCTGTGCGCGACAACGGTACACCGGTGGAGAAAGGATGTCTCGATGACGGGTGTATTTACTTGAAAATTCTTATAATTCATCACGCGTAGCCTACTTTCAACGGGCATTCTCAAAGTAACGCATCTTTTCAGCACAAGATACATGTATTTCTTAAATTTCTAAAAACCCGAGTAGAATTATGCTACTACACTTATAATACTAAATGATATTGGCTATGATAGAAATTATGATATTGGTGTTAAGTCCGGTAAGTTTCAGATGATCTGTGGAACAATCAACCGTATTTTTAGAAACAAGGTACGTCGAGATACAAAATTAAGTTTTACAAAGTTATGGCAGTCCCTGTACTGTCCTATGGCTATGAACTATGAACAACAACCAAAAAATCAAGAAAGTAAAATACAGGCCTCGGAAATGGCATTCTTAAGACGAGTTAAAAGGCGTTCTAAACTTGACCATATAAGAAATGAGGCCATAAGACTAGAGTTACAAGTTTTTAACATGAATGAAAAAGTAAATTCTTGGATTTCGTTGTCCATGACGTGTCCGTTGATTAACTAAATATAATTAAATCACTACCGACTTGGAACACGAAGATTTTTATGGGTAAAAACGTAAACGTTTTACCTTATAGCCTGAACCAGTTTTCGCTTATTATACGCTTCGTCAGAGGCTGCCACTGAGAGCACTGTCCGCCTTGTTCTTGGCGACGGTGTCGACTTTTGAAGGATCGATGTTGTGTGTGTGTGTGTGTGGTGTGATATTTTCGAATAATGCGTGTGATTTGAATTGTGTCTGTTCGTTTAGGATGTCGTTTTATGCGTCTTTGTGTGTTTGTATATTTCCAATTGTTCAAGAGTGTCTAGTTTTCGGCCTTTTGTGTGTACTTGTAGAATATCCATGTTATTGTTTTGCTCAGATTGCAACAAATTCTACATAGGCCAGACAGGACGTAGCTTCAAACAAAGATACATTATTGAACACACAAAGGCACTACACTCCACTACCGAATACACCTTTGCAAACCACCTCATTGAAGCAAACCACACATACAAAAACATCGAAAATAACATGGATATTCTACACGTACACACAAAAGGCCGAAAACTAGACACTCTTGAACAACTGGAAATATACAAACACACAAAAACGACATCCTAAATGAACAGACACAATTCAAATCACACGCATTATTTGAACATATCACACCCCACACACACAACTTCGAGCCTTCAAAAATCAACACCGTCGCCAGGAACAAGACGGACAGCGCTCTCAGTGGCAGCCTTTTGACGAGGCTTATAATAAGCGAAAACTGGTTCAGGCTATAAGGTAAAACGTTTACGTTTTTACCCATAAAAAACTTTGTGTTCCGAGTCGGTAGTGAATTAATTATATTTAGGAAAATGAAAAGATTACAAACAACGGTGGGAAAAACACTTAGAAAGAATGTCAGATTCCAGACTGGCCAACAAGTCTGGAAATACAAGCCTATAGGACACAGGTGTGTGGGTAGACCCAGGAAGAGATGGCTGGAGGATATTTGAAGGAGGAACAGCAGCACCTTGCCTATGTCGTGTTGTGAAGATAATGATGATGATTTACATACTAACGTGAGTAGCGTTGGAGTAGTTTTATATATTTTGACTGACGTATCTGATTTCATGAATGGAGGTTAAGTTCCATTTACGATTACAGAGGTGACAACTACAGACGCTTCCTTACTAAAGGCTTAACAAGCCGTTTCAACAATTTCAGTAATTTTAAAGCTTTT
Organism: Magicicada septendecula; assembly: GCA_034769895.1. Lineage (NCBI taxonomy): Eukaryota > Metazoa > Arthropoda > Insecta > Hemiptera > Cicadidae > Magicicada > Magicicada septendecula. The sequence continues at coordinate 778,114,195 of CM068368.1, forward strand.
TGTGAAAATCACGATTAAGTAAGTTTATCTAAAAGTGAAAGGAAACTTACAACATCACAGAATTTAACCAAGAAAAATTGTTGGCTAGATGAAAATGATTAAATGTAATACTTAAAAAATAATAACATCGAAGTCAAAAGTATAAAAACATTAAAGTGTCTGTGATAATACTCTACTAATAACAGTCAGCTTCACATGTACTTCTCACAACCGGCCTTCACCAATAAAACTCTTAACCTCCACTGCTTTATACACAGACACACGAACACAATTATTGACAAACCGTATAGTACACAAATTTAAATGTTTAAGTTCCGTCTATGTTTTGTAGTTTTTTTTCAATAAAACAGAACAAAAATTTACTTTCAAAAGATTGCTCTTTGCAAATAACAGCTTGTAAAATAGTAGATTTGTTTAGTTCTCGTCACACACTAATTGAAAATTTTAATTTATCGTATGCGTTACAAATCAGAATATCTAACAAATAATTTTAAAACTGGGAGGAAATTATCATATGATGATGAGAAACTAGTAGAAGAATACGTTCGATGGGGATTAAACATAAACTTCAAAAAAGCAGAGTACTTAGCCACAGGAAGTCGAACATCAGATCTTCAGTTATTGTAGATCTTCAATCTACAAAATCACACTTCATCAAGAAATGTGAAAAGTATAAATATTTAGGAAGTATAATTAGCCATGATGGAATATGTGATGAAGATATAAGACATCGATTAGTTTTAGGATAAAGCACCATACGCCAATTAAACTCACTTTTATGGTCCACCAAAATCGGGCTACCGACAAAGATCAATATTTATAAATCCATTGTTGAACCAATTACCACCTATGGGTCAGAATGTTGGACAGTCAACGAAAAGAACCGCAGGAAGATTGAAGCTGTAGAAATGGACTATCTTAGACGAGCTTACAGAGTTTCTCATCTGGAACGTGTAAGAATGACGTAATAAGGGAAAGAACAAATAGAAAAGAAACGTAAAAAACGATATAGAACGTAAACAGCTGCTTTCCTGGTATGGACACCTAATGAGAATGAGTGAAGAAAGAATACCTGTGAGTGGGTTCAAATACAGACCTAGCAACAGAAGAAAAAGAGGCACACCTAGATTAAAATGGATAGAAGCGATTGAAAGGAGTATGGAAGAAAAGAATCTGAAGAATGAAGTTACACAGAATATGTTAATATGGAAACTGAGATGCGGGATGGAGCAGTAGCTGTGGGATCCCCGCAAAAAAAAAGGAAATAATCATACATTCTGTTTACTCGGCGCACTTGCCTTCACTTCTTGGAAACTTGGTGATCACGAAAAGGACGAAAACATGCATCGCATCTTCGTATCAGTTTAGTTTTATGATTAAAAATAATTCAGTTTCCTTTTGTTTTACTACTGAACAGACTATAAGCAATTCGTTTGCTAAGAAAAATCTATTTAACGTGTAAACTTCAACCGGTTTTTTTGTCTACGGATTAGACGACGTGATCTTGACAATAATAGAAATATGTATTTACCTTTATTGAACCCTCAACAGTAACACTGTTAAACACAAAACTCACAATATTACCTTTTTATGATCTTCTCACCTAAAAAGAAACCGCGCGAAGTTGAACCATTCTATTTTAGTTAAGTCCTTGGAGATAACAAATATTATGGTACAAGTCTTTTATAAGCTATATTAATAAAAGTTGCAAGCTTAAAATTTTAAATCATTAATTGTACGCAGTTTTTTATATTTATTAAGTAAAATATATATTTCAATTTTTGTTTTCAGAACGCGCGACATTAGCGCGTCTACGCGTAATCATTCAGACTTACTTAGGGAATGATATTATTCTACTTCTACTTACTTCTAACAAATTACAAATTATCATGCACACTGTCTGTCCTCTGCCCGCTTAACAACAATAATAACTACTTGTCTGTCAAGCCGTGCGTGTGGGCGCCAAATACAACGTTATTTTTTTAACGTTGCCTCTTAATGTGTTGTAATTTATGATGCCCCGCGATTGGAGCGCCAAATATAACTATAATTTTTAAGCTCCACCAGTTGTGGTGCCAATTTAACGTTAAATTCACCTTAATTAATTATGTGATGTTAATTAATTATGTATGATTTTACTCCAGCAGCAGTAATTGAAGTTATAATGAATTCTACTGAAGTTGTTTTAATTTCTTTTATGTTATGAAATAAATTAATCTTTAATAATAATAAGGATCAATTGTATCCTATCTTAGGTGATTTTCAAATAAGTCAAAGCGTACACCAAATTTTACGATACTAAAATTATTTATTCATATCTTTGCCAATGATAGCACTTCATGAGATCTAAACATAACATTTACTTTGTAATATTAAACAGTACATTATAATATAAATTATTATTTACTTCCGTAATTATTCATTCTATTATGAGCTCTTTCTCAGGGTTATTAACTTAAATATTAATAATCATAATTACGATTTCTTACTCTACACAAAATTTATCTCAACAAATGGATTCATAATTTTATAGATATCTGAGTTTATCTTTTAAAGGTTGTTCATACAAATTTAACATGAATACGTTTAGATATGATTTCTCTTTAAATATCATAAGTGTGTTCTTTTAGAGAGACAGACAGTGTTTTTTACTAAACATTAGTTATGCATAAATTCTTTACTGTGGGTATGTAATCCATAAATCTGCGGCGTTAATCTGCGATGATCTCCACTCTCTCTCTCCAGGATCAATGATGCTCTGGTTGATGCACTAATCATCTTGTGAATGACACTTTTTACACTTCACCTTATATCTCACACTCCGACATTAATAGTTCTTTTGTTAACTCTCGTTATTGAAAATTAGATTTTAACACATGTTAGTTGATAACATCACTTTACCTCCGAATTATTTATATTTATGTCTCATTTGCATATTATTAGTACTTTAACAATTTGTTGATCAATACAGATTGTTTGTTACTTTAATTAGTCATCACAGTTCCTTCGCGGACTAACTTTATTACCACGACATCAGACTTTGTTTAATTAGCGTTAACAGTTATATTAGTCTTTCACACAATCATCATATTTAGTTCATACTTCCGACACACACACACTCTCTCTCTCTCTCTCTCTCTCGGTTTCAACACTATGTCTTTAATTAAACACTCCCTTCAAAACTTCCGACCGTCTTTCTTAACTTGTTAGTATACAAACTCTCGAAAAAACTAAGTCTTTTTTCAAAGTTATACTCCGACATGTCCAACACTATCTCAAGACTCTCGATCGCGGTTATGTTACGACTCTCGTTCAACGTTAAATTCAGCCTTCTACCGCTCGCAAGTATATTAAGACTCCCGATCGCAGTCAACACTTATTTTTATATATCGAATCCTCCCAACTTTTCTGCTCAAGACTCTCTTCTTCCCACCTCCTTCGTTTCCATTGGTTTTCATCCCTTTTCCTACGAAAACTCCTCCCTAAACCTACGTACTCTCTTGTTTTTCTGGTAGTTCAGCTCGCCACACGCAATTCCCTTAAGTGAACGGCTGCTATTACAGATATATTGTCTTTCTAACACAATGCCTTCCCGTTGCTAATGGATTTCACGTGCCATTGTCCGAACTACATCTGGTACAGCTCCTACGTATGTCATCGTTAAGTTGACAGCAGACACTTGCTACTGTGTTCCCTTACATAAAAAAATTTTCTTTAAAATTTGCGTTACAATATGAATAAATTCTATGTATAAAACAGCTGTTTTGAACAACTGATTTAACAATTTTTAATTTATTAATTATATCTGTGACGATAGTTATATTAGGCTCTACCATCGAAACATTTGTAATTTACAAAATAAAAAATATATTCTTGTTAAAAGTTTTTATTGTTAATAATAATATAAACACATGAAAAGTTTGACCATATATCAATATCATAAATATATAATAAAATAACAAACAAACAAATTTAATTAAATTTGAAACTTATTTAAACGGCAAGGACACAATTTTTAAAATGCTTGGTAAGAACACAAGTAATACGACAGAGAAAGGAACGTTATTTTGAGAATTACCCTAATCGGATACTGTACCTGGGCAAATAACAAAAAAGAACAGCAGTCCACTCATTTGGACAATCTAAGAAACCATTCACCAAAACAATTCACATGTTTCGAATAGACGATCGAAAATGGCCAGGAAGAGTGTGGAAATTAACATATGAAAGAAGAATCGAGAGAGAGGAGAAGACGTCTGAGAACTTTCTGAAACGCTGACTTCAAGTTCCGGTGGCAAACTGAACGAATGTCACTACCGGCCGACATGGCGCAAGGGAAGCGAGAGAAATCTTGCACAAAAGAATGTGCATAAATGATGATTCAGTATTAAAAGCATTTCAGAATGCCGTGCGTCTAAAGCGTTCGTCTGACGACCTGTTTCGCGTATTTACATCTCATTCACCACATATTACATGAAATCGTAATAAACTCTCGACGTCGTTATTTATGTAATACGCGGTGGTAGCAATGTTGTTTGTTTGTTATTTATTTATATGTATTAAAACGGTACGTGGGTCGACTGGGAACACGGTTGCCACCGGTGTCTCTCCTTCCCACTGTACATAATTACACAATTATTATATAAATCAGCCCCGTTAAATACGTATTTATACGCGCGCACGTGCGTGTGTACGTGTACAATTTACTACCGCGCACGCTACTAACATCCCACTGCAGTACCCGCTGCAGAGGGTCACAGAAACAAACAAGAATAAGGACTGAATATAAATGACTGCTAAACGCATACCGGAGCGCGCGAATACACACACGCACTAATTACGTACACTACTTACAGCGCTGTCTTGGCGCTTTATAAGACGAGACAGAATAGAAGCAGCAGACTCGGTGTCGCCGAAGTGCGGGATATTTCAAGCCAAAATTTATAAACAGGCATATTTTGTTCGAAATCGTTTTACTGGCGGGAATTTTCGAGGATATTTCTGTTGCGAGCTACTAACACATTCTCATTAATCATATTAAAATCTGTTAACAGTTATCATATTAATAGATCTTTGATCAGTAAAATACAAAGAAAGCAAGTAACTATACACTGTATAGAAATGTACACTGTATAGACAATAGTAAAACTAATGCTCCCCGAGCCAAGCGCGGAACCACGGGGGGGTACCCCCCACCTCTCAAACTTCAGACGTAATTTTTTGTCGTTTTGTAATTATAAATAAGATACAAAATTCACATCACGTTATGTATGTTCATGGTATTACTCTAAAATTACTTTAAATTTATTTCTGTGACCTACCGCCATATTATTGATTGATAGTGTAACGACGGAACGGTCTCGAACAGTCGAGAGTGTCGTTCTACACGTTTCTCAGCTAGCCGAGCAGGTGCGTGTCTCTGTCAAGGCCATCTACTAAAGTACCCTCTACACTTTTCGAGTGCTTGTTGACGCAAGTTATGGAACATTAGTCTGGAACACCTGCAGGTTATATATAGCAACAGCTGCCGCTTAGTAGTTAGTTATAGGTGGCGATTTATTCAGCTCGGATCAAGTGGTTGTTGTGTAAAGTGATCACTGTGTCATCTTTAGTGCGGAACTCTTAATAGTGGACATTATTACTGCGTGTGGAGAAGTTTAACTATAATTACTGTACGAGAGTATCTTGTTGGTTTCAAATTGTAATTTTTGACTCATTAAACCTGATAATTAGTGATTTCATTGGTCTCTGTATTTTGTTTCCACTGTACCATACGACGATCCGTGAGACCGTCGTAACAATACGTAACTTAAATTTTGGACTGTAACCGAATATTATTAAAAGAACAATGAATTGGCAAACAGGGATATGATATTGTACTTGTACCTTAATAAACTTATTATGTTGTAAATAACACACTGTATTTTTATCTCCACTCGTTCCTGTCATTTATACTTTAGACCATTAAAGAATGGTCCAACTTTTCATATCTCCCCCCAAAAGCCAACTCTTTCCTCTCCAAAATTGCTTGCTGGTCCGCCTCTGCTCTGTATTGCACAACTCACTGTTTTGAACGAAGTACATTTAATATTACATAAATTTCAATATTTTTAAATAAGTTTGTTTTTTTCTATCTGATTCCTGCTAGGACAGATTTTTGATTGCCATATTCCTAATTCGTACTGTCCTAGTGTTCCACCTCTCCGTTTCACTTCATTGGGTTCCGTCCCGTCTTTATGTTTGTCTAACTAGTGTCTATTTAAAAACTGCCCTTTATACAGGTAGCTAGCTTGACTATTATGAGATTTCCTTATTAACCACAATAACATTAGACATCTCGTCGTATATTTGATTTGCTTTTTGCACCCGAAGGTTTACTTCCTTATCAGTCTTAAACTGAAAAACATCTGTCCAGAATATATGAATACAATCGCACGATGTACAGTTAAAAAGTGGCAGTGGTTATAATCAACCGTTTGTAACAAATGTCACTGTAAAACTGCTTTAGCTTACTAAGTCTTTCAGCCAATCCCTAGAAGTTCCCGAGTACAGAAGCATCTTGAAGGATGGATCTGTGCGTGGGATCTTTTTACGTATTTTCGTGGACAATTGAAAGAGAACTCTTCTCGGTTTCAAAGAACACTCCAACACATTGTTAATAGTAACTCTTCTTCCGGTTTAACACGCGTGATTTGATTTTTCTTAATCAAACGCTTCGCCCATACTGCTCAGTAGCTCGGCAAACTAAATACTTAATCCAATCGTAGACAGTAAACCCGCAACGTTAAAAACAAGCCCATGACAGTGATGTATCTAGAATTTGCCCTTCGGAGGGTTCCGGGGTCGGGTCAGCTTCATGCAAAAGAAAAATACAAATTAAGACTGATCAGAATTACTATCTTTAAAGTGGCTGAAATCACTCTCATTAAAGTAAACGGTAATAACACATTAAAAATACGAGTTACTGAAACATTGTTCACACGGCATTTATTAACTGAATTGATTTTCCTATCTTTCAAACGTGTATAAGCTAATGCCGTGTAATATATCTCTTAGTATATTTCAAAAAAGAGTAACTACTATATTGAATTAACAAATCCGTCAACTTTTCCCACTCTCTAAGGGGAGTCCGGTCCCGTTCGTCCCTCCCGTAAATACGCCCCTGGACCATAACAAAGTACTCCCTGCTCAAACAAGTCATAAAAGTACAACAATCATGTTTCAAAGTACACATAAATCGTATTAAAACCAGTTTCAAACTCCTGGCAAATTACAACAATTATCTCCGTTAAAACTAACTAATATTGTTAATTATTTTTTAGTTTCTGTCGCATCTCTGATGATGGGTGGAGAACAGATTTGAATCTTTTTTTGTGATATCTGCTATTTTTCTGTGCGGGTCTGTTATTATTTTATGTGTTCAACTGAAACTGTTACGCATATTGGTAATATTATTTTTTTATGTGTGTAAACGGATTTCGATTTTGATTTCTGTTGAAATTTTGTGGGCTGTTTAGGGTTGTTTTATTGTAAATTATAGGCTTATTTATAAAACTGGCGGCGGGGCTTACTGCATAAATAAGGACGATCAAGACATTGTGTCCAGTCTGAGGATGCCTCATCATAGTATAGAGGAACGTTTGGTCTTAATAAAAATAAAGTAACGTGTGTTAAAATATACAAAAAAAAACAAAAAAAAAGTTGCTACGAGCGAGATTCCAACAGACTGAGCCACTACGACGTCTCTGAGGAATTCATTAGCTAATTTCTTGACTATTTGATAGTGGATCTCTTTCATGTGATTGCCACATTATTTTGTGTATGCAAACATAGTTGTTTAACCTCTCAGGGAACTGTTCCGGATTATTGACGCTCCGGTTAAACCACATTCTTCTGTATTCCGAACCTTACTTAAAGTTACTCTTTTTTACCGACAGGGTTCAGGATCACTGTAGGTTGGGCTACATATTGGTCTAAAAGTACGTTGTCCAAGTATTGCAATAACATCAGGTACACGACATTCGCAGACTGTGGGCACAAATTTTCGACCACTGTTTAGACATAAAACTCAAACTGAATCGAGTTTCGCCTTCCCCACCCCCGACATAAAGTCACAGACCTGATTTGGAACCACTGTGTCAAATAGTGAAACGTACCTGGCCTACACCCTAAGGGCTCAATCACACGGATCGAAATGTAGAGCACCGCGACAAAAGCGTAGTGGCAGGAAGACAACTGGACGGACAAAGACGAGGAGAAACTTTCCGGTCACGGTACCAATTGGTACCTCAAACTGGACGCTTTGTGATGACAATCGATAATCACTCTATTCGCAGCAGCACATAAAATCAATTGTGCCCATGAATAATAACGGTCCGATTATACAAACGTTATCTTTCCTAATTATTAATGGCGTCAAATGTTTCATCTCTAATTTTAATTCAAACGTCAAAATACATGAAAAGCATCACCGTCGGCTGTTAAATACACAGCGTTTCAAAACGCGCAGTTAATACTCTCAGCATGTCCTACAGATTCATTTTTATTTTTAATGAACATAAACGCTTTACAATCTACCTACTTCAGAGTATTAAGGGAATCAGACGAATGATACAATATTGAAGAAACTACGACTCAGCGATGGTGCAGATCCTAATTATAATTGTAGGTCTGCTGACCATTTCATCTTCTTCAACCTTCTGAACAATGTGATAGTAGCAAAGTCGTTAAGTAGCTGGTTCCCATTTCTCTTGAGTCTTCTGCGATAAAGTGAAGACATGCGGTATTTTATCTGACGAAAGGGACTGCAAGATCTTCGTGGATGATCCGGTTAGAGGTGTACCTCGGAGCGTCTACCAACGCGCGATTGTCACGTTAAAAGTGAGAAGAAATAAATAAACTTAGAATGGAAATTTGTTTTTAATTTACGACCTCTAAACGTTTTAGGCCGTCGTAATTTGGGAGTTGCGCATGTTTAGTTTTATGATGAATCGGTGATTACAATACAAAACAGCAAGAAGTTCAGACAAGACGATTCATAGGATGTGATTATTGACTCAAAAAACTCAAATATTTAAAAAAAAATTTCAAAAGTCCTCTTTTAATGTTTAATTTTAAATAACTATAAAAATTATCCAAAAAAGAAGTAGTATCACCTTAATAAACAATGAAAAAAGTCAATTTTCAATTTAGCTTATGCAAAGAAAGTGAACAGAACATATACTTAACAACAGAAATTACATTTTTATTTGACATATATAAAGAATAAGTTTTAAAAATTCGTACGCTTGAGCATTTACCCACATAGGTGTCGCAAAAAAAGGGGAAAATGTGAATTTTTTTAATCCAGACAATACATTCGTTTTCTTTATTAGGTCTACGTACTAAGAAATAATTCTTCTTCTAAAAATTACTTCTGTATTTTGGAGTAATTTTTAAAGTTATTCAATATTAAACAATAAAATGTAGTTAAAATTTATTTCCGGGCTGTTTAGCCGTGGTCCAATGTTTCTTTCTAAAAATAGACGTTTCGACAGTACCATCGACTGCCATCATCAGTGTAACAAATCGTGCAACACTAACGTAGGGTGGTACGTCATCGGAACGTCGGAAAATGATCATCTCATCCAAATATTCTAATTGTTTTACTGAAATCTAAAATCACAAAATTTCGATATAAAACAAGTATAAATTTCCAAAACAGAATTAAAAATTATGATTTTACTCTAAAAATGGAGTTAAATATTTTAGAAACAGTTCCCAGATCTATGTTTATCTTTATTTTTTCACTTGTAAAACATGAATTTCTGTTATTTCTTGAAACACCCCGGATTTCTCTATATTATGAGATATTATGTTAATACTTATGTATTATCAAAGTTTCGGTACTTTATAGGCCTACATTAACTCTTGACTGACTTTTAGCTTAATAAACACAACTTCATTAAAAAAATTAAGATATTAATCAACAAACATTGAGTCAGAGTGTAATAGTAGCCACAGTCAGATGTTTACTACCACATCAGAGAGTACGAAGAGAGAAAAACCAGTGTTCGAGACCCTCATCCCAGTCTTGAGACAAACAGCTGTTTACATTAACTGTGCCTCCCTGTCAGTCGTAATATCACGTAAGATACTGACTTAAAGGAAACAGGAATCCCCGACTAAGGTATACGGTTTACTGCGTTCCCACGTCGGCATGTGATCCTAATCCAAACTACACACAAGTACGCGCTGCTCGTTTTCATCTCACGGACCTCGGGCTCTAGCACGCTTCCAAATGTTCCACAGACAATGTTCCTCCGCAGCAACACAGCGCTGGAAAGATAGATTTACTGAAACGTTGCAGAAAGCAACAAAACACAGCGCGGGAGTCAGGAGTCAAATCGGAAAAGGGCACATCATATCACACCCGCGAAAAGTCAGATTAATTAAAGTTCCTATAATTTTTGTTTATTTTTAATAGACTGTATACACGTAAATTTTCTCAGAATTATATTCTCTACCAATTTAGTTAGAAATTTTTATTTGTTTATTGGCAAATTAACGAAGTTTTTTTTATCCCAAATGTAAAAGTGTGTTTCCCGACCCAAATTTTTTGTGTTTTACACAGGTTTTCTTTGAAACTAATGCTCTGGGACCTCTTTTGTTAAATTTTTCAGATCAAAACCATAAAAACCACGAAATTTACGCTTCTTCTTAATACCCTAAGAATTTCAGTATAGCTACATTTAACCGAGGGAGCAGAAATCAGGGCGAAATGTTTCGGGAGCCGTAACTCGGTAACGAACCGTTTTCGGACCTAATATGTAACTTTTTTCTTATTTTTAACTATAAAATCAACTCCCGAGAGACTGTCGTGCAATTTTAAATCACTCTGTATAATTGGACGAGCGAAGTGAGTTGTCAGCTTCAACTCGACTTGTCAGTTCTTCATCTCTATCTTTCCGTTTGGGATACATTTCACAGTAATTGGTTTTGAACGCATCAACCAATTTTCGTAAAACTTGGCGTGCATGTCCATACTTTTACCGTACAGAACCCTATTGTTTTTTATATTTATCCCTCCCAAAAAGTAGGGGGACGGAAAGCAAAAACGTGAGGGGGTCACATTGTGAAAAAAGGCCATGTGGGGTACCAAATTAAAGAGGATTTTAACAACAATATGAATATAGTGTTCATTTTAGAAAATTTCAAAATTTTTGAACTTCAGGGCCCAAAAAGCGGGTGAAAACTTTGATAAAATCGCTAAAATTCTTGTGTCACATCAAAATAAAAGGAATTTTAACTAAAATTTGAATGTAGTGCTAATTTTTGAAATTTCAAAATTTTGAACGTCAGGGTCCAAAAACTTTGTTAAAATTGCAAATTCCATGTGTAATTCAAATTAAAGTGAATTTTACCCCAAATCTGAATATAGTGTACAGTTTTGGAAATTTCAAACTTTTTTGACCCAGGGCCAAAAATGGGATCACCAATTTGAAAAATTGTAAAAATCCACCCGGATGTCAGACTAAAGGGAATTTTAACATAAATCCGATTGTTTGGAATGTTTAACGTTTATTGTATAATTGATCTACAACTGTTATAATACTAAACAAAAAATATTAAATGGACTTCGTTCAAAATAGTGAGCGAGTTCTGCAACTCAAGGAGCATTCTAGTATTATATATTTAATATTTAACAGATCGAGATATCTAACAGATATTTAACATAATCGAGATATCGAGATCGAGATATTTAACAGAGAATAAACCAGTTTATTTATACCTTTGATACAATTAAAATAATATTAAAGAATGCGATACAGACGGCAGAGGCAGCTGACGTTACATCCGTTCCAATTTTAATGTATGGATCGATTCTCCATTTTAATCGACACATCGATTCTCCATAATAGAAATATATTTAAAAAATGCAGGGATACAAAACGAAAGCACAGAATGAACAGAAGTAGTCTGAGACAGTATCTCTCAATTAAATACAATAATACTACGAAAACGTTTCAGTTAATGACGTGATAAAAGGAACTTTATAAGTCTGGAAGACCCAGTTGAAACGAATAACGGGCGCAGGTATTTCTAAATAATTTGTGAACTGGAAACTCTACATTCCGAAAACTCCACGAAAAATGACTCCAAAAGAAACTCCTCTTGGGGCGTCGACATAAATTTTGGAAAAATCGAGCAGCTGGTTAATTGAAGTAAAGGAGCCTGTAGTACAGTAGATTCCCATATTATAAAAAAATATTCCATTTTTTATGTATCTTGGGATGACTTTAACACAACATGGTAGAAGTGATCAAGCTGAGCCAAAATAAAACAAGGGAAACTGGTATAGGTCAGCTGAATTCTGTGATTTGGAGTGAGAAAATAACCCACAAAACCAAGAAGATAATTAGGTCATTTACTTTGACATATTAGAAAGCATTATGGCTCTGGAAGTTCAGAAATATATCGATGTAAATTGCGAAGGCTCAAGCAGTGGAAATGAACTTTTGAAGAAAGTTTCGTCGAGTGTCCAGGCTCAAATGTATTACGAATATAGACATCAGGAGGCCCGTTCCTGTAGATAAAATAATTTTAGATACCATAAATTCGAAGCGCCTCCGTATGGTATGGCCAAGTTCCTGATGATCTTTCACCAAAAAGTTGTTTAATTGGATTCCAACCAGCAGAAGGTGGAAACGCTGTAAGCGCAAGACACGGAAGAAGGAGGACATACATATATGATGAGATGGAGGAAAACAGGCTTACAACGAGGAGGCTGGAACGACAGAAACCACTGACGTGCAGGATGCGTGAGAGGCATAGCTGTACAAGCGTTCGCAAATGGATGGTGGATGGTTCTGAGCTACTCCGGGTACCGAACCCGTGCAAACGATGGTACGGTACTTTGTGAAGTAGCAACGAGCTGAAATCGAAACTACGAAGAAAGAGAGAAGACGTTATGCCTAGTTTTCTTAGCTGAAACTATCATATCTTTTATATTTTTATAAAAATATTTTCATCTTTCTAATATCTTGATTAGCACGCAACAAAATATATCTGTACACAGATCAGACAGGAACGGTACACGTTACAGTGCAGATAACTGCAACACGGGTAATCTTACTGCCGAGTGTAGGCGCCGACTTAAGCAGCGGACTGCCCATTGTATAAGAAAATAAGATTTCCGAGCTATTGTTTAGTAAACAAAGGTGGGTGGCAAGTGTTTGTATTTCTGTAAACGTCATCGAATTGAATAACTGACAGTCACTCGTCGTTAACGGAACACGGTGAAACAAAAGTAGGCCTAATAATAACTAACAGTTTCTGTCGTTTTACAGTATATTTCTCGGTACCGTAAATTCCTTATCCTGGTGTTTTGTTTGGACGAAAAGGCGTTCGATTTGATGGAGCAGTAAAAACTTTACTAAGATCTGTCATGCGAAAATTCTGGGTAGTATGCAAACGCAGTAAGTACACACCCACACACGCGCGCTTCCTTCCTTCTAGGGAAGTGGTTCTACAGAGGGTTCTTGGGGGGGGGGGGGTAGATTTTCACAGAAATCTACAAACTTACTTTCTGAATACAAAAATTAGTTTTACAAAAGCTTTGTGAAAATACAAAATTAGCAGGAAAAAACTCGTTATTGATCTACCCACACGCTACTATAGTGTAGTGTATATGTGTATATAGTGTATAGTATGTAGTGTAGTGTAGTACACACTATAGTGTATAGTTGTAGTGTGTACTACAGAGTATTTAGATACCCTTCTAAATTCTTTAATTTCTTTTCAGGTGTTACACAGTGTTAACATAGGGAATATCCAAATTATAGAAATAACGAATGCTCTGCAAACAAGAACAGATGGCCTAAGAACAATCAACTGAAGTGACGCGGGTTTGTAGAAAGAATATGAATGAAAACATTAACTGAAATAGGTGCTGCAACTAGGAAACACGACGAAAAATAAAGCAGGACACACCAAGACAGAGCTGAATAAAAGCGATTAAAAATAAGTTGTTAGAACAAAGTCTTGACCAAGAACAGAGATCGAAACGAGAAAACTGGAGACCGGATGTAGAAATTGGAAGAAGTATCTATAGTGTTATGACATTACAGAACACGGTACGTGTTTCTCGGCTATTCCAGTGGAATCCGGCTGTAATGTGTGTGCGCGTACGTATTGCTGCTACTTTGAGATGAAATTCAATTACGTGACACTTGTCACGCGTCCGAGACTGATCAGATTTCACCAGTCCGCGTGCCCTGTGTGCAAGGCCGCAATCAATTAGGTTCTGGTGTTTTCTAGTAGCGTTCTTGACGCGTAGTATGGAATATTCTGGTATCTCAACGGGGTATAAATACAAGACTTCAGCGACGCTTAGTTGAGTTACTGTCGGCGATTTACACAGTGCGGTTTGAAGTATTGTGGCGAAGTGTTATGTGTTTTATAATTGTGCGGGACAATTTTAATACAATTGTGTTTTATATTAGTTGACATTACTATTGCGTGTGAACAATTTTTATTTCATTTGTTATAAGAGACTATCTTGTTGATTAAACTGTTTAACTGTGATAATTAAAGCTGGTGATTAGTGACTTAATTGGTGTCTTGTATTTTCTTTTCCACTGTACCACACGACGATCAGTAGACCGTCGTAACAATATAGATGAGAGAATTTTCTACAGGGGTAAACTGAGATTTTTCTAATGTCCGTTGCAAGACAATCTAAATCAGTACAGACTCAATAAGGCATCACTCGAGGTTTCAAGACTATACAGTAGTTGGTGGCAGGGTTATCCTCTAGGGTTTTGCAGGTTACCTTACAGAACGCGTTGATGGGAAACGAATGGTCTATGTCACGAGTGGCCAAACCATAGTTTACAAGCCCTATGCAGGAAGAAAAAGACTTAAAATAACACTAAAACAGGACTAAATATACTACAGATTGCGCTAAAATTACAGGCCTTAATAAAAGGTGTGCATTTACGAAATCGCTAAAAGTTTTTATGAAAAAACTTTCAACGAAAGGACAGAAAACTTTTAACGTATCCCATGAAGGTTACGGAGAAAGAAAGACGAAATATTCTTGTGTCCAACAGAGTATAGTTCAGCGAGTAGGCCTACTTCCTGCTTTCTAATGTATTTCTTACAAGGTGTAATAATTTGTTTCCGAAATGCACAACAGTTTGTCAGAGCCCTCACAGTCGGTTTGTACCGCATTTTATGCGTCCGCTTGTGACAAGACATTCTTCACCAAAGCATCGTCGTTATCGTTTTGGAAAACACGCGCAAACAAACAGGTGCGCGAGAAGAAATCGGGTGGGCCACAACGTCGGAGTTGGATTCAATTAGCCTTATGCTAATTGCCCACGTCTTGATTAACGATCTACAACCTGTAGTTCTCACCTACGGCGCACGCGCGGCGGCGATTCGCGATCACCACAAACTGTAGCGGCCGCGTGGAATTTTTGTTTCTCTCTCTCTCTCTCTCTCTCTTCCTCTTCTTGTTATGAATTTTGTAAACACGAAGTCGTAAAGTAAAGTCGGGCCCCTTCGTTGTCGTTGTTAGCGTATTTCACAGACTTCGTTAATATTCCAGCCGTCGCGTCGTTATGAGTTGTAATAACTTCTTTTGACGCATTGGCGTAGTCTATATGGGTGTGTGTATGTGTTTTACGAAATGAGGTAAAAAAACGCTTAACGAATGCAAAAGAAGTCCATAGTTCTTGGCGATGTGGGATTCCCGTAGACCACCATCTAAACACTGCCTTTTCACCGCTGGACTACCGTGTATGACTTAACCTGACAATATAGCCTACAGTAAAAGCTCCCGTGTCAGGCGCAATTGGGTTCGACGAGTTGCCGGTTATCGGAAATGTTCGGATATACAGTAGAACGGTCATTTAAAGTACTCGTATAGCATTATTTTTTTTCGAAGATATAATAATTAGTGAATTGTTTATTGTTTAATGTCTATTGTTTGTGAGCGAATATATAAGACGTTTAAAGTTAACATTTCCTCTGGACTTACCTAAAAATAAGTCCTATAGGACTTACCTATAGGCTCTAACACTATAAATATATTGTACATAATATGTTACTTTTAAATACTCATAGAGAGAATAACTAGTCAATAGACTAGTTCTCTTCATGTCATGTAAATAATTATTTCTGTAAACAATTATGCTTATTTTTATGTATTAACAGATTGCATAAATAAACGTAAAAAACACAAAGGAAAATTAAATGTCTATTGTTTGTGAGCGAATATACAAAACACCTTTAAAATTTAATTCTATTTACTGTAATGAAAAACAACTATTTATTAATTTAAACTATAACATTCAAAAACTGTGATATTTACTCGTAAACTTTAAAATCGTTTAATCTAAAATAGATTTAATGGCAGTCATACTAAAATTTACAGAAAGTCAATCACGTTAGCTGACCAAGAACTTTTCCAGCTGAATGCAATTTTTCCTTCAGGGGGGATCGTCACTTATTAGACAAGCGGACGTCCAAGATTTCTTAAAAAAAAATTAAAATATTTCGCTTAATCAATCTTTTATTTTTATTTTTCATCATTTATTTAGTGGTAATATAATCGTTGCAACAGGATAATGTGTTTCACAAGAGATGATCAAAAATGCTGAGAACACTTAAGACAAAACATTAAAGTGGTGGTGGTGGTGGTGACTATGATGATGATGATGATGAATATTATTATTATTATTATTAATTTTTATCATGGCCATCGTCATCATTAATATTGTGTGGATCGGATCGGAAAGGCAACAGTTGTAAGCGTGTAGCAGCAGGGAAGCCAGGGGTGGGCTCATTATCAGCCTGTTGCTGTTCCCAACCCTACATTAGTTTATTTTTAGCTGGTACAAATTGCACCGGCATGCTTCCATAACAATAATGATGCACTACATTGTACAGCCGGTTTATTGCCGTTCTCGTCATCATCTGCTTTCTGCATACCACGTCACTGAGAGCGACAGTGACGACGCTATTGTGTAATAGTGCTATAAACTGTGACAACTATTTTACTGGTGTTTTATATTATTGTTTGCGTGTTGTTATTGGACGAACGAAGCGAGTTCTTAGTTTTGTCTCGACCGTTTGGCATTTGTCTGTCTGACTATCCATCTGTCTGTTAAGGATATCTCTCAAGATAACTTTAGAACGCATCAACCGAATATCGTAAAAATTGTCACGCATGTCCACATTTTTATCCTACAGAAACCTATTGTTTTTAAGATTGATACCTTCAAAAAATAGGGAGGTGCGTGGCAAAAATGTAGGAGGAGGAGATCAAAGTTGTGAAAAAAATCGCAAAAGCCCACGCGGAGTATCAAATTACAGTGAATTTAAACCACAATTAAATACATTCCGAATATAGTGTTCATTTTTGAAAATTTCAAAATTTTTGGACGTCAGTACCCAAAAAGTGGATGAAAATTTTGATAAAATCTCAAAAGTTCATACGGGGTATCAAATTAAAGAGATTTTTAACAAACATCGGAATGTAGTATTAATTATTGGAAATTTCAAAATTTCCAAGGTTCAAAAAAGAGATAATAAATGTGAGCAAAATTGTGAAAATCCAGCAGGGTGTCAGACTAAACCAATTGTAACCGAAATCCGAATGTTTGGAACTTTTAGTGTTTATTATACTATTTTCTGCTCTACACTTGCTATATTACTAAAGAAATAATAGAGAATCGGTATTTTTGAATTTTTTCCATTATTGAAAAATTAATATTATATATATATATATATATATATATATATATTTAACTTCCACTATGAACACTTACTTTTTGGTTTTGTTATCCAGACGTTTCGACGTGGTATTCGTCTTCTTCAATGGGATTTAAATACTGAATGTCTGTACAGTAACGGTTATGGGATGTAGGTGTGTGTGGTGGGGGTTGCTGGAGGGAGGGAATTGGCGCTGGGATTCGAATTTTGTGTTGGAATCAGTGTATCGAAAATTATGTGCGACCTATAATGTAATTATTGTTCGTTTAATATGTTGTTTGGTTGTAGTGTGTGATATCTGTATATTTAAAATTGTTCTGCTGTGTTTAGTTTTCTACTTTTAGGTAAGTAGTGTAGTATTTCCATGTTGTGCTCTATGTTTGTGTAACTGTGGTTTTCGTTTTGTAAATGTGTGGCAAATTTGGAATGTATGTAGTTTGTGGTGAGGGCTTTTAAATGTTCAGAATATCTAGAGGAAAAAGATCTTCCCGTATGGCCGATGTAGAACTGGTGAGTCATTGTAGTTTAATTTATAAACCCCTGTTTTGCTGTATGTGTCTGTGTCTTTGTTAGTATTATTTATGTGTTTCATGATGGTGTTGTTAGTTCTGTAGGCTACTTTATAATTGTGTTTCCTAAATGTGTTAGCAATTTTGTGTGTGTTGGAATTGTAGTATGTGAGTGTGATGTATTTACTGGGTTGTGTGCTGTTGGTTTTATGTGTTTTACTTTTTGTGTTTAGGATGCGTTTGTGTAGTTTGTTTATTAAATCGGGATTGTATCCATTTTTGACTGCTATATATTTAATTGTGTTGAGTTCTTCTTGGTAGTCGTGTGTATTTAGGGGTATTGATGTGAGCCTATGGAGCATATAGTTGAAAGCTGCATGTTAACAAAACCAAAAAGTAAGTGTTCATAGTGAAAGTTAAGTATATATATAATATTAAAAAAGTGAACGAAGAGGATGTATCAACAAGATAATGAAAAATTAACTAATATCGAAATTTATTCAATAATAAATGTACTTAGTTTAAAATAGTGAGCAAGTTATGCAGTTCAGGAAGTATACGAGTAATAATAATAATAATTATTGTTGTTGTTATTTATTATCATCATCGTCCCCGTCGTCATCACGATCATTAGCACCACCACGACTTGTATCTAGAGGCTCAAACTTTTGAATTAGTCTAAGAAACAAAAAATAAGTTTCAAGGATATATAAGCGTGTGTCTCCAATAAACACAGGCGGAATATTGGAGATCAGCTGGACATGCCAAACAGCACGCTGAACAAATTAAAAAAGATTACAGCATTCACACAGTCCTAGAAGTGAAGTGAAGTGAAGTCTTAAACATCAGAACGCCAGAGTAGCTTACATGATATGACCTCATTCAGCAAATGTCGCCAAAAATTTTCCTTCCAAGACCTACCAAGTTTGGCCAAAAACTGTGTAAAATTTAACATCCAGACGGCTCAGCAAGAGAACGCGACGTCCAAGAAACAGTGGCAAGAACAAAATAAACGCCTTACGATGCGAAGAACACAAGATACGGCTTGGGCTGTAGAAACCTCCCGTGACAGAAAAAGAAGAAGGAATATTATTTTTGTACTTCTATTACTTTAGCCAAATCGAAATCGATAAAATGCAGTTTCAAAAGATGGCGATGGTATTCCAGTTTTTCATCGTGATGCGCTTATTAAAACGGTCTCCTCATATTTCCACGTTTACAAGTAATCTTCCTTACAACAGCAGGAAACCTGCTATTCTGTTTTTACGTGGTGACTAGCATTATTAACGTATGCTAACATAACATAACCTCTTCTTCTTATTACTTTTCTTAACATTTTCCCGTTGGAAGGGGGCCCGCTCCCCGACATTTAATGCAGTCTGTCAAGACTTCTGCGCTCACTTTTTCACTTCTAAGGTCGGCGTTTATTTGTCTATCCATCGTAGTTTGGATCGTCCGCGTGACCGTCAACTTTCAGGTGATAGGCTAAGTGTATGACGGTGACAGGCTCGCAGAACACGTTTGTACCAACGAAGTCGCCATTCCTGTGTTTTCTCATTTACTACAGCCACACCAGTCAGACGCCCGGAAGTAATGTTGACATGATCAAGAAACGAAATTACCATTGTCTTCCGCAACATCCTCGTTTCCACGATGTGTACTGAGTGTTCTGCGCTTTAGGAGGCATGAGAACTCTCGGTGCCGTACAGAGAACGGGTCTCACCATCGTGTAGTATATCTTACGTTTCAGGCGGTTTGACATTTTGTTATCATAAAGGTCTCCGATAACCTACCTCCATCGTATCCAGGTGACATTAGCACTTTCTGGTGCGTCTTCATTTGAGCAGCCAAACGGAACATTTCTGGTGCATTCTGCCAACGAAATAATAGTTAACGGAAGATATTTACATTTGCAAGAGCCACTCTATTAATCTAAATAGTGCCAGGGGATAGGACAATTTCCGGGTACTCCGTCTTAACAATGTTGAGACGTAGACCGAATTGATGAAGAATGCCGTGCCATGCTTGAACTTGACACTGATGATTTCTCTTACGTTTGCAGCAAATATTGAGTCGTTACCAGACAAAAATGTTCATGGAATTTCGACAACAAAGACTACAGTTTTGCCTTTAAAGCCAAATACCTTGTGAGGTTAAAAATATAATTACAAAACGATGACGATACCTGTTTTAACGTATGGCAATGAAGAAGGAGAAAGAGAGTAAGATTACGTCGCGGAGATCAAAATGTATCGAGGCGTAGACGGCGCCACTTTGCGGAAACGAGTAAGAACAAGGCTGTCCATAAGATTTGAATGTTTTCTGCTTAGAAAAACGAATCAAAATATACAAATTTAATTGGTGGAGGCGGTCAGTGGATAGGATGGGTAATGAAAGATTAGCTGATGCTGCCAGAGATAATGTAGGTATACCCACTAGATATAGAGATGTTGGTCGGACATATAACACATGGTTTTCGGAACAGGCTCGTTTGCGTAAGCCATGAAGTGCAGAAGAAGAAGAAGAAGAAGAAGAAGAAGAAGAAGAAGAAGAAGAAGAAGGAAAAGAAGAAGAAGGAGAAGAAGAGAACCTCTGCTATGTCTATTATTCTGTCTACACTTTTATAAACTAACTCTTTATTAAAACTCTTCCACGCTCTTCTTCCTAAAAGTGCAAGCATAAATATTTACGCCGAATTGATTGCAAAAAATTATTAAACAATTACTTATGCATTCAGTGCTTTAACGGCGGAAAATAAATCAGACATTTGCCTTGTAGTGACAAGGGTTGGGACAATTTGCATAGCCAGAATAGGGACAAAGTGAAGAAACCGTTTCTATTGAATGTAAAACACGACTTGTTGGCTTGTCTGCAGCCAATTTATCACGAGTCCGTCCTTTGTCCGTCCGCCGGTTCCTTAACACTTGCAACACTTTCAAATGGTAATTCCACGTTCCTTTCTGATATTAGCCTATCCGTATATTTCATTACTTTTCTTTCTACAGCGCGCCCGTTTTTCTTGCCAGCCAGTCGCGCGCGCGCGTGTGTGTGTGTGTGTGTGTGTGTGTGTGAGAGAGAGAGAGAGAGAGAGAGAGAGAGAGAGAGAGAGAGAGAGAGAGAGAGAGAGAGAGAGAGAGAGTTATTGGATTGCCCACATACCGTCCACACTTGTGTAGACGGAAGCTGTTACTAATTCTGAGCTGCTCACGATACAGTCATTCTGTAGTTTCTCTATACTTCGAAAGATTCCTGGTACGCATTGTTTCACACAAAGCGTTTAAGTTTTAAACATCTCATTTCATCCGTTACAGAACATTATCGGTTAGAAGCAAACAATATTTAAAGCTAAAAATGTCCTTTAATATAACTTTATCAAGAGTAACAATTTTGGATCTATAGGCTTTCATCTCCATTTTCGCTGTCATCTTCTTCTTATTCTGCATCGTCTTCTTTATCTTCACCTTCTTCACCATCATCGACTTTATCTTTTTCTTTCTTTTTCGTAATCTTCACTATCAACATTACCAAAATCTTCCTCTTCTTCTCCTTCTTCTTCTTTTTCTTTTTCATCTCCTCCTTCTTCTTCTTCTTCGTCGTTGTCGTATGACTTAGCGCCATCCATCTACACAACAATCTTCTCTTTTATGTTTCTGAAGTCTTCTTCCGGAATGGACCGTGTCAAAAATGTCTTGTATGACAACGTTTCACTCATAATACAATGAGTATCCTCAGGTCTATCCTGGGTCACATAGACCTGAGGATACTCATTGTAATATGAGTGAAACGTTGTCGGTACAAGATGTATTTGACGCGGCCCATACAGGAAGAAGACTTCAAAAACATAATGGACACCGGCCGCGGCAGCCTACGTGAGAATATAATCTTCTATTTGTCCAACACGTCTTCATACTTTCTACTGAAATATCTGTTTAAATAATTTTCGTCGCCCTTTCCTGTCATGTGGTCTTGGAAGAGTCTGTTTTTGTTCCTTCGTTTTACAATTAAACTTTTTGGCCGATTAAATTATTTTATACTAAGTTTTTCTAGGAGTATAAAGATCTGTAAATGACACGACGTCGAATATAATTTCTTTTAGTTTCTTCCTCTGAAAGACAGACGTAAGACTTACTTCAATTAATCTTGAATTACATTCAGGACGACCTAGTTTTACGTAAGGATACATCCACGTGATTCGTATAACTATATAGCCTATACGAGGGTAGGATGTAATGTTCCGGGCCTGACACAGGGACAACGCCACTACGCTCATTATTACTTCCATATTCCTTAAGGAATGGAAGTATGGTGATGGCAAAAAAAATCGTGTTCGAGATTAATGCAGATTCTGATTCTACTACACTCAAAACATGAAAAAAAGTCGTTTTCCGAAAAGTGTCTGTGTGTGTGTCTGTCTGTCTGTCTGTCTGTCTGTCTGTCTGTCTGTCTGTCTGTCTGTCTGTCTGTCTGTAGATTTTTTTTCTATGGCAAACGATAACTGCCGCAAATTCAAACAGAATCAAATAATTTTTTGCATGCAGCCCGGATTTGCAGAGTACTCGCGACCTATTGTTTTTGGTGAAGATCGGTTGAGGGAAAGGGGTAGTTTACCTGCAACGGTTTTTTTTTAGCAAGGGTAATTTTGTTTGTTTGGCAAACGATAACAGCCGCAAATTCAAACAGAATCAAATAATGTTTCGCATACAGCCCTGAATTGTAGAGTTCTCAAGATCTGTTGATTTTGGTGAAGATCGGTTAAGGGAAAGGGGTAGTTTACCTGTAACGTTTTATGTTTTAACAAGGGTATTTCCTATGGCAAACGATAACAGCCGCAAATTCAAACAGAATCAAAAGATTATTTGCATACAGCCCTAAATTGTAGAGTTCTCAATATCTATTGTTTTTGGTGAAGTTCGGTTGAGGGAAAGGGGTAGTTTACCTGCAACGTTTTTTTAACAAGGGTATTTTCTATGGCAAACGATAACAGCCGCAAATTCAAACAGAATCAAATAATGTTTTGCATACAGCCCTGATTTGTAGAGTACTCAAGATGCCCTATTGTTTTTGGTGAAGATCGGTTAAGGGAAAGGGGTAGTTTACCTGTAACGTTTTATGTTTTAACAAGGGTATTTCCTATGGCAAACGATAACAGCCGCAAATTCTAACAGAATCAAAAGATTATTTGCATACAGCCCTAAATTGTAGAGTTCTAAAGACCTATTGTTTTTGGTGATGATCGGTTGAGGGAAAGGGGTAGTTTACCTGCAACATTTTATATTTTAACAAGGGTATTTTCTATGGCAAACGATAAAAGCCGCAAATGTAAACAGAATCAAATAATGTTTTGCATACAGCCCTGAAGTGTAGAGGTCTCAGGACCTATTGTTTTTGGTGAAGATCGGTTAAGGGGAAGGGGTAGTTTACCTGCAACGTTTTTTTATCAAGCGTATTTTCTATGGCAAACGATAACAGCCGCAAATTCAAACAGAATCAAATAATGTTTTGCATACGTCCCTCAATTGTAGAGGTCTCAAGGACTTTCGATTTTGGTGAAGATCGGTTAAGGGGAAGGGGTAGTTTACCTGCAACCTTTTACGTTTTAACAAGAGTAAAGTACTTGAAAATTTATTTAAACTTTTTCAAACAATGGTTGGTTTATTGCCAAGCAATAAAATTAAAATTTTTTCATTTTAATGTAAATCATGTATAAGAGAAAATATATCGCGCTTGGCAGGCGATATTAAGATTTAAATATAAATCTTAGAATATGGAAGTCATGTATGGTTCTCCATACCGATATTTTTGATCGGGTTGTATGATTTCATCCTTTGTAGGCTGAATTTATATACGGTATTTCAAGTGAATGAGTTGTTTGGTGTTAGCTTGACAGTACGTCACAGTAAGCAACTCAAGTTCTGCGCGAAAAAGGATGCGCTGTTTCACCATCTCACACGTCAACTGTTGGAGGATGGCTAAAAATGAAAGAATTGAAGTTCAAGTTGCTTCCTCACCCACCATACTTGCCCGGTGTAGTCCGAAGCGACTTCTATGATTCTACCCTCAAAAAATGGCTCAGAGATCCTGTAAATGGCTACTTTGAAGTCCTCGACAAATCGGCTTATCTGTTTGACGTAACCGCTTTAAAACATTGTTGAAAAAACTATATTAAACTATACATAGCTAAATAGAGATTATGTTGAGAAATAAAAAACATTAATCTAAAAAATGTTGTTTTATTCAGGCCCGGAACGTTTCACCCTACCTCGTATAACAATGTAGTAGGTGATGACACTGCGACTGCTACACACACACACACACACACACACACACACACACACACACACACACACACACACACACACACACACACACACACACACACACACACACACAGCTACATTATTTTGATTGCGCAGAAAAATTTCATAGTAAAAGCGGCGCGAAATTCACATACCGGTGTAAGAAACAAACGACGAAAGAAAACTTGATTAACTTGTATCGGTTAATTTTCACAAGCGTGCGAGGAAAGTTACACACACAGAGAGCTCTCTGCTTTCAATCACTCGTGGTAATTGGAATTAAACCTACTGTAGTTGCAAACAGGATAGGAAGGCAATAACAGGACCGTCCGAGATGCTGCAGCCAGTTACGGGCAGATCTTATCCTCTCGTTTCTCTCTTCTATAAATTATAGTACGGGGAAGTTCTACGTAGGTGTGTGTGTGTGTGTGTATGTGTGTGCACACGTAAGACGCCGCTTTCAGATCTTCTGGCCAGATAGCCGCAGTCGTGCGGGCGCGGTTGCCCGTTACGCAGCAGCACTGCCCTCACAAAACTGTAACTCGTTTGCGTACTCAGTCAGGTGGTATCGACACGGTTTCTTTACATAAATGGTAAACTTTTAAATCTTATTTTGATTAACAACTAGAATGTTACTACAATCTATGAATTGAGTAGTACTGAGCGGTATACTGATTGGAATGACCGGAGAGGAAGTGATCCTCTTGTATGCTGTCACCGTTCTATAATTCTGCTAAGTCTTTATGCCATTTATTTTTGAGTCTTCGATAGTGGGGTTACTGTTTCAGTCTTCTGTTGTACCGTTTATCTCACTTGTGATTCATCAAAGCATGTGATAGATTTACAACAAACCGTGGAGGGCCTTGGACTGAAAGCGCCTTTTATATTTCTTGACAAGGTGCTTGATGTGGTGTACATTCCCACAACCGTATATCCGAATCGAAAATATTATAGTTTTGTTAAGAAGTACCCATATCGCTTTTGTTGATCTGGAAAAAGGATTTGATAATGTAACCCGTCAAAAGTTATAGAATGTATGGATAGAAGAGGATGTCCCCAGCATTTAACAAATTCAGTTAAGATCCTTTACAAAAGTACAAAAGTACAACTGTAGTCCTGGATCTGAATGGTAGGTTATCAGGTGACATTCTAATAAATAAGGGATTTAGGCAGGGATGCTGTGTTTCTCCAACCTTGTTATATATATATTGACGACGTGTTGAGAGCATGGAAATCCAGAGTGACTTCGGGAATACAGCTAAGGGGAGTCGCTACTGAAAAATCACCAAAAATCAACAAATATTGAAAACATTTTTTTCACTTATATTATTTTTTAAGTTGTCCTTTATCTAAAAAAAATGGTAGATGAATATTTATCATATTTTTAGGTGTGAAAAATTCAATTGTTTGAAGTGGTGTCAGCGTGAAAAATTTGCAGATATGGTGTCTGAGAATAAAATGTTTATTGCTTTCTATTTTTCACATCTAACAACTTCAGTATGCATTTTTATATAGTAGGCCTGTTTATTCCATTCTGTGTAGGAATGTTTCCATAGAAACAGCATGTTTACCTTTAAAAAAATCAGCTGTTCAGCTGTTAACTTCAAATCGGTTATGAATAGCATTAGTATTTACAAGCGTGTGGTACAGTTTATTTTTGTTTTACATACATTATGTGTTTTATTTGCAAAAATTTAATAATAAGTAGAAGAAAGAATGCAAAGAATGCAAAGTAGAAATAAGACAAATATTAATAGGAGGTGGGCTAACATCAGCCGTGAGAATGTAGCAAGAAGTGAAGAAAAAAGTGAGGTTATGTGTTGTGTAGACAATAATGCTGATTCAACTTTGAGGTTTGATGTTAGTGATGAAACTGCAAGTCCAGTTGAAAATAAAAATCCTCCTACTGGTTTTGCATTATATAATAGGTATCAAAATGATATTTATACTTCTCCTCATTATGCATTAGTTGATACAAAACTGTTGTCTTAATTTTTATGTTTATTTCCTTGTCCTGAGTGTCTAACTAAATCAATTGTTGTAAGTAAATGTTGCAAGAAATGAAACTCCAGAATCACATAATGAGAAAATGAAAATTCCTCTTACTGAAAACATTGCTGCTAGAATCTTTCCTGTATATCAGAGGTTAGCATCAGACAGTTTACTGAATATATGTGTGTCAGGGAAGACACAAAATGCCAATGAAGCTTTGCATCATCTTCTGTGGTCAAAGTGTCCAAAAACTGTATTTGTATCTAAAAACACACTTCTAATGGCCATAAGTATCGTCATTTGTGAATACAATACAGGGGATCTGAAGACAGTTGCAGACGTTCAAACCGCAAGTGGCCTAAGCCCTGGAACAAACACGGCAAGAATTGCTAAGACAGCTAGATAAAAGGAGCCTAAATCTAGCTGAGAAAAGGAAATCAACTAAGTATGAAGTATTCAGAAAAAAAAAAGAAATTAGCTTTGCTGAAGGAAGAAGAAAAAGACAAGAAAAAGAGGGTTTATCATATGGACCTGGTGAATTTTGAAAACATTGTAAAACGGTGTTACTGTATGTGAGAAAATGTGAATTTACTTTGCAAATGTACATTTTTCATCTAAAATAAAGAGTATTGTAGTTGTATTTTTGTGTAAGCTACAGTTTTTAAACATATTCTATACCCTATAAAATAAAGGTAACCATTTTACATTGATAACTATGTCTTTTTACCAATTGGTTGTTAGTACTTTATAAAACTGGCGTTTTCCGCAAATCACTGTTTTAGACACAAAAGTTGATATATCTAAAAAACCGTACAATGTAGAGCTCTGATATTTTGTATGGTTATTCTACATATAATTATCTAAGACTTCTTATATTTTTATTCAGTTATGAGTTTTTGGTCATGAAATATTACTTTATATTTGGAAAAAATCTTGAAAAACTTAATTTGCTATGTAGTTTTGATAATTGTCAGTGACTTAAATAATGGACAGTCATGAAAATACACGAATTTTTAGATAATGTTATTAGCTTTAAAATGACACTAAGAACAGTGTAATTGGTCAATTCAATCTTGAGATATATCAAATTCAAAAAATGTTAAAACATTTTCGAAAAAAAATTTTTTGGGGTACCCAAAATAAAAAAACAATAATTTTATGTATATTTGTATTCATTTTGGACACCATTTAACTAGAAAAACAATTAAATAAAAAATAAATACCATTTTTTAAGATTTTAGAATTTTCAGTAGCGACTCCCCAATTTGTTGGGTTCCCTGCTATATGCAGATACACATATATACGTACATATCAAGATATGTATTTGTATATATCATCCTGTATTTGTATCAAGAATCGCTTTTAATTCTACTCAGGAGAATTTATTTTATCTATTATCTAATTGTCGTACAACTGATTTGAAAGGTGAACGTTACCAAAAAATAATAACAGATGTACTAAAGTATGAAAAATGTGCAGGCTACTGGAAGAAGGTCGTCGATTTTTCTGGAGAACAAGCTACTTCTTAACTTCTTCTTCTTCTTCTATTCAAGGATTACATTATATAAACCTGTTCCGGCACCCATCTCATCCTCGGACGACCAACATCTCTTCTACCAATGGCCTTATAGTTCAGTGCCGCTTTCGGCAATCGATCCTCTGTCATCTTTTGCAAATGATCCCACCATCGTCTTCTGTAAGCTGAAATAATTTCACTTATGTCTTCTTCGAGTTCTGCTCTGATATCCTCATTACTTATTCTATCTTGGCATTTATAGTTTGAAATACTTCGAAGAAACTGCATTTCAGCACTCTTCATCTTGCCGCATTCCTTTTTGTCAGGACCCACACCTCACTCGCATATGTCAATGTGGGTATTGCAATTTTCTTATAAAATTTAATCCCTGTGCTATGTCTTGTTTTATTTATAAGATTTCTATGAGTCGTTCCACAAATATTCCTAAATTTATTTTATCTTCTCTTTTATATCATATTCAGACTCACAGCTTACTGCACATCCGAGATATCTGAAACGGCTCACTTGTTCTATAGTGCTGTTGTTTATAACTATTAGTCGTTACTGGATATTTACCTTTAAAGGCCATGGTTTTAGTCTTTTTCACTGAAATTATCAGTGAGTACTCTCTTGGTACTTCTTGTAATTGAAACATAGCTCGTTGTAAATCATCCTCATTTTCTTGAATAATAGTGTTACGACATTACAGAACAGTTTACGTGTTTGTCGAATGTGCCAGAAGAATCTCGCTCTAATGTGTGTGGCATACGTGACTGTAGACGCATTCGCGAGAGTTTTCTCGAAGCCGCCAGCCGCGCGGACTGTGTCAAGGCCACAATTAATTACGTAGTACACACTGGCGCTAAGACGCAATTAGGAACGTTCTGGTCTGTGAGCGGAAGTATAAATATATGGCGGCAGCGGCCTTAGTTTTCAGTATAGCTGCGATATATTTACAGTGCGGTTCGAGAGTTATTATCGGGCGATATTACTGTGCGCGTTCAAGAGGTTATTAGTTAAGTATTGTGTTTTTATAATCGGACGGTATATTGTAATACAATTGTGTTTTAATATTAGTTGACATTTATTTGCGTGTGAACAATTTTTATTTGATTTTTTATAAGAGACTGTGTTGTTAATTACGAACTGTTTAACCGTGAAAATTAAAGCTGGTGATTAGTGAATTAATTGGTGTCTTGTATTTTGTTTCCACTGTACCTACGACGATCAAGTAGACACATAGGCAACGTCCACAATAGGCAACTGGTATAACTGGTGGAACAATCAACTACATCGTAGTAATAGTAGTAGTAGTAGTAGTAGTAGTAGTAGTAGTAGTAGTAGTAGTAGTAGTAGTAGTAGTAGTAGTAGTAGTAGTAGTAGTAGTAGTTGTTGTTGTTGTTGTTGTTGTTGTTGTTGTTGTTGTTGTTGTTGTTGTTGTTGTTGTTGTTGTTGTTGTTGTTGTTGTACAGAAGAGTGAGTAAGCAGTCAACGTGTTTTTCTACACAAACAGCAATAGCAGTACCCGTTTTCTAGGCATTTCCAAAAATGTAAAATGTCAATCGACACATTACTACCTCTTATCTGTCGTAATTCTTATTTATTTTGTTTTGTTTGAGAGCTAAACAAAGGTAAAAAGAAATAACTGTTTGGAGAATTTACGCAGCGCGTGTACGCCTCTTGTTATCGTCGTGTCGAATCCCTATTGTCGCTGGACACTGGCGGGGTAACGTTAATTCTCTGTTCTGTCTGTCTGTTTACATTGTATGTAAATGTACGGATTTCTTAAAGTACATAAAATACGCTCGGCCGGGTCGTAAAATACACCCTAATAACTAACGGTTTTAACGCGCGCCAAACAATGCCACTTACCAAAGCCAAAGCCAAAGCCTCCTTGTTCTCGTGTACCTACGATCGTATAACCCACGGCCGCCTGACACGTAGTCTCCGACACGGTTTCGATGACTTACCTACTACTAGTCATTGTTCGGGAATAATCTGTAAA
The DNA here is from genome assembly GCA_034769895.1 of Magicicada septendecula. Classification (NCBI taxonomy): domain Eukaryota; kingdom Metazoa; phylum Arthropoda; class Insecta; order Hemiptera; family Cicadidae; genus Magicicada; species Magicicada septendecula. The sequence continues at coordinate 778,144,273 of CM068368.1, forward strand.
CTCGCCGTACTAGAACGACTATGTAGTTGTAGCGTGGAACGGTAAAATTCTTTCTCCTACTCCTTCTGCATTCAGAGATTACTCAAACGGTTTCCGCCTTCAAAGTTTTCAAATTTTTTCGTATGCTCAAAACATCCTAAGACGACTGCTTACAAGGCTGAAGAGACTGCCTACAAACTGCAAGCAGCTCTCACTAGATTTGAAAACTCGACAAAAAGTGGAGAATTATGCTTAATGTAAGCAACTCGATTCATATCGATATCACCAACAAACGGTTAGATTATATCCCGATATCCTTGAATGGACAGATATTACCGTACGCTAACAGCCAAATAAATTTCCTTAACATTTGATGCTTAGCTTCGCCGGGAATCTCGTCTCAAAAAGAAAAGAGAGGAGTTTTCCCTTGTTTTGAATTCAGTATGCTTAAGATTATAAGTTTAGTATATTTTTGTTTAAATAATTATTAATAAATAATACTCTCTCTCTCTCTCTCTCTCTCTCTCTCTCTCTCTCTCTCTCTCTCTCCCTCCCTCTCACTCTCCTCGTGCTGCTGTTGTTGTTTTTTGTATGTTATTGTTGTTGTTGTTGTTGTTGTTGTTGTTCTTCTTCTTCTTCTTCTTCTTCTTCTTCTTCTTCTTCTTCTTCTTCTTCTTCTTCTTCTTCTTTTTCTTCTTCTTCTCCTCCTCCTCCTCCTCCTCCTTCTCCTCCTCCTTCTTCTTCTTCTTCTTCTTCTAACCCCTTGGCTTCTCTATTAAGCGAGCTGAAAGCTTTCTTAATACATTTTCTTGGATAGACCGATCCCTTTCTTGCCTCCTGGTTCCTTGTCTCTCAGATTTTCACTATTCTGTCTTCTTCCATTCTATTAATATGTGCTTTCTATTTTCTATTGGCATTACTTCTTCTTCTTCAGCACTACACCCCAAGGTGAGCTCTGACTTCCAAAACCAATCTTTTCCAAAGTCTCCTGTCCATTAGCACCTCAGTGTAACCCTTCATATCCATTCTTCTGAGATCTTCTGGCACATCATCCAACCATCTTATTCTCTTTCTGTTTTTATAGACTTGCGCCCTCAAAAGTTTCTTTGGCATACGCTGATCATCCATCCGCTCTATAATGGATTTCTGGGCCAACAATCATCAGGAATACGTTCCACGTAACCATACCACGAGACGCTTTGTATTTATAGTGTATAAAATTGTTCTATATATACGAAGCTGCGGCTTGATTCATCACTTCTAATGCATTATATCCCGGACACACTACAAGACCTCCTTCAGAGTTCATTTCCACTGCTTGGAGCCTTCGGGAGTTTCTTTGAATTACCTCCTCCCAAGTTTCAGAGCCATAGATGATTATGCTTACTAAGATATCAGAGTAAACAATCTTTTTTATGTTTTATGGGTTATTTTCCCACAATTCAGTGCCCAATCACCATTTTCCCTTGCTCTATTTTGCCGCTGATATCTTAATCTTTTGATAATCTCACCCCAAGACATCTAAAGCGAATTTTACTGTCACATTGGCTCCTTCACCTCCAATAACCAGTTTTTTTTTTTTTTTTTTTTTTTTTTTTTTTTTTTTTTTTTTTTTTTTTACCTAACAAGATCTGTTTTCTTCATGAAGTTTTCGGACCATGTGATTTGAGTCCTGACCGCCCAATGCTACCACAACTTGATCGTCCGGAAACAGAAATGAGTAGATATAGTCGTCATTTATTTGGTCCTTATTTCACAAAACAGTGTCTTTTCCACCAACTTAAGACGCCGCTAATATAAATTTTGAATAAAGTAGATGTTATGGAGCATCCTTGCCTTAAACCTTTTGATATCGCAATGTATTAGGATGCCCAACTTTCCCAACTTTAACAGGATTGATATACCCCTCGCATATACACTCCTCGTCAACAGCCTAGAGAACTGAAAGACGATGTAGACCATCAATATAGACCACAGTAAAATTGAAACTCGTTCCAGGATCAGAAGTGTTGAGCATGTATAAAAGAAACAGATAAAGATTAAGTGTAGTAACGGAATGATGGAGAAGACGTTGTAATTTAACGGGACTAGACAGGGTTAGACGTGATGAAATAAGAATGCGACTGGAGTGGACATAGTCCTAACATCACAAAAAGGATAGAAGAAAAACAACTAAAGTAGTTTGGCCACCTCAACAGATTACCCGAAATAAAATATGGAAATAGACACAACAAGAAGAAAAAAAGATAGATCTAAATTTTCTGGAGCGATGATACAGAAACTATTACGAACAGCAAGGGCCAGTAAAACTCGGACTTTGAGGACAGAATACGCTGTAGATACCATCACGTATAAAATATGCCGCATATACCTATAGAGTAGAGCAGGGGTCTCCAAACTACGGCCCGCGGAAACCCGGCCAATACTGCATGCAGTTTTTAAATAGATCGTCAAAATACTTCATATGATAACATTTTACTAAATAACTAAACAAGAAATAAGTTCAGTAAAATGAATCGACCTATATCTGCGAACAAACATTTTCAGAAATGAACTTTGTAAATTCAAAGTACAGGGCTAACTTGTCAGGCGAACACTTGAAAACCATACTAGTGATAGGAGCAACAAAATTTGACCCAAAATGGACAGACATTACATGTCCACACATCCCATACATAAATAAGAAAACCAATACATAAGAAATATCTTTGAATGTTATTTTTTCCTTACTTTTATTTATATTATTTTGAATAAATGAATTTGTTTTCTTTGGATAAATCTGCTTAACATTTATTTAATTACCTATTTTATTGACTTGATTATTTCGTAAACTTGAAAAGAAAATAAGTTTACAATATTGTGTGTGTGTGTGTGTGTGTGTGTGTGTGTGTGTGTGTGTGTGTGTGTGTGTGTGTGTGTGTGTGTGTGTGTGTGTGTGTGTGTGTGTGTGTGTGTGTGTGTGTGTGTGTGTGTGTGTGTGTGTGTGTTGGCCCGCCTGACTTCCAAGATTTTTCAATTCGGCCCTCAAGTGAAAAAGTTTGGAGACCCCTGGAGTAGAGTATGGGAAGGTCACGAGGTGATCAAAACCACGTAACAAAAGACAATGCACAAGTAAACGTTTCGAACTCGCCCCTGCATCTTTTGGTTGGATTAAACAGTAACTGATACGGACGATAAGTGACGAGACAGTGGAATTCAGTTTGTTACTGTCGTGCTGTGCAGACGCCGCTGTAGATTTATAGCGATCGGTACAAATTTTGTTTACCGGTCGGGTTCGCCAGCGTGCGAGAGGCCGGACAACGAACGACGACACGCACGCACCAACGTAACAGCTGGGCGCGCCTTTCAATTAGTTATCAGCTTACATAAACAATTGTCAGTCCGGATTCCGAACGTGTTTACAAACACACACAAATTAGCTCTCTCACGTTCACGATTAATTTACCGTCTTCATCCTTCTTCCTTCTGTGAAGAATCTGATCAATTCGGCCTAACGGATGAACCAGAATAGTTGTTTTATATTAAAAGATAGGCCCACTACAGCGAACGTATTTTATGGACTAAATCACGGCATGCTACCGGTTTTGTTCTTAACTTTTTCTGCTCTTTTTTTTTTTTACTCTACCGTGTAAAGCCTGTTTTAGATGATGGTGAAAAGTGATCGAGCATAAATCCACAAGAAGAGTATTAAATTCGTATGAAGTGTCTTTTTCATTGTAGTATCACTTGATTAGTCTACTAATATTCCATAATAATCATCATCATTATCGTCGTAATCAAATAGGAGATTCATTTGGCGTGTGGCACTCTTCTGGATAACATAGTTTTTGTTTAAATAACGAAATTCATTTCCTACGTTAGCCTAAGAACACAGATCTATTAAGTGCTCTAACAAGTTATTCTAAATTTAATTACATTCATATTTGCTCATTTTTCTTGTATAGGCTATATATTTATTTATTAATAATAATAATAATAATAAAACTAATTGTACAAGAATATATTTTGTTTTTTTGTGAATACTACAATATGAAATAAAAAATATTTTGTAATATTCACAAAATAAAAAAAATATATTATACAAAAAGTTTTATTGTTATTAATAATAATATCTAAATTTAATGTATACATACTCCCTACGTCATTTTAACAATGAGTTATTAAAAGTGTACAATAGTTAATAAAAAAATATATACAAATTACATTATTTTTTCCGACATATTTATTTTAGTATGCATGACAGAAGAATGATATTATACTGGAAAATGGACAATTTTCTATAATATTTTCTATTGCAAAGAAAAACCTTGAATGTCCTACTTTGAAAGTTCCTGCATTATTCTAAACGTGAGTAGTGATATCTAATAGTACTAGTGAACTACAAACTTGCAGACGAAATCCTTCTAAATGAATGTTGATTAGTATTTCAGTGCTGCACAATGTAGAAAAAAGACAAATAAAGTAGATCATACCTTTTACAAGATGTATTTAGTACCCTGCTTATTTTTCATAAACAGACTTGCGTTTTTTATTGTGTAAGCAAAAAAAAAAAAAAAAACAAGAAGAAGAAAGTGTATTGAGCGGAAACTATGAAATGCAGAGTTCAGTATAAAGTTAACAAATCAGTAGTATTCCTCGTCGCTCTCCGTTAGCCATTTCAGACTTGTAGTAGGAATGATTGATTCAACGAACGAATATAAGACTCAGTCATATTATGAGATACAGACCCGGGTCCCGGAACTGGCCCACTACAAAGATCCACACCCGGTGAGCCGGTTCATCTGAATGAACGATTACTCCCATCTCTACTCAAAGGAATGAATAGAATTCTGAAAGGCGCGAAAAGCCGTAATAATAACGATAATGATATTATTCTTCTAAGTAAGCAAGCGGTTGAACTGCCAGTGAAAGACTAAGGAAGGTCAAAGGTGCTCCGCTGACGTAATTTGTATTTTACGAGTGTCGACACAATAGAGAATCACCAGGGTCTCAGGAGGAAGAAAGAAATGAACGTACACGACTCTCCGAATGTTACTATGAAAGAAAATACGATCGACAGATAGAGTCATACGCTAAAGGGCAACTTAGGACTCTAGAGGTAGATTATACAAGAGAAAATACAAAGGGTGAAAGGCAAACAAAGAAAGGAGAAGAGTTGGAGCGCTGCTGGGCCTACAATAAATATTTCTCAACGCTTGTCGTAAGCGTTTCGCCGCTAATGATTGCAATCGGTTTCTAGGTTAATGGTCCTCTAAAAATGGCCTAAGAAACAATAAAACAACTTATATTGCGACGTTAGTAAACGGTGTGATGGCGGCGGACACCCACACGCGGTCGAGCACCACAGGTAACGTAGAAACTTCCGCTATCCGACCGTTGAACGACGACCAGCACCAGGAAGCCATTAATATGTTCTGTGTAATCTGGGAGTGGACGTAAACAATGCACTCGCAGAGTAATAAAGCCTGATATGACGTACGCTGTCTGAATTCTGTAGTCGTACGTTTTGTGATAATAGTCGTTTCGTTGAAAGACTTCTGTGTGGGGTACGATGTGGCATTCGTGGACGCGTGGACAGAATCGTACTGTAACCCGGTAGTTCCTAAACTGTGGCTGACAGAAAAATACATAGGTCTACGTATTTGGTGCCTCGCAAAACAACCAGTAACTGAACAAAATATTAACTTGCAGCGTGTCAAATAAACACAGTTTGATGAGTCGATAAAGCCGAAGATACTCTAAGTAAATTGTACTAAATTTACCGAGTTATAAGTGAAATTTAAACACATACATATACATGTATAAATAAAAAAATAATTTGTAACATAAGAAATAATGAAAGCTGAGGAAAGGGACCACAAACTCAAATTTATGACTCATATCTAATTTCATTAATGTAAACTATATTATTTAATTAATAAAGTTGTGTCAGTGGTTACAATCACAAACAGAAATAACACTGTTGGACGCCACTATAGAAACAATTCCCGACTAGCGCGTTCAAGCTTCACAGCTCATCATCAATATAATTTGATATTTATGATCTGATGATGAGCTTAAAGCTTGAAAGCGCTAATCGCGAATTTTTCTACAGTGGTGTGCAACAGTGTTATTTCTGTTAAACTATATCAATATAATAAATTGTAAATTTGTAGCGATTACAACAAATTTCTGCGAAATTAACCCTGTGATGTTACATTTAACTTTTTAATTTTCAAAGATCTATTTTAACTTTCATTTAAATTTTCATTAGAACAAATAGCGCAGTTAAAAATGTACAGGCATTGCACAAATGCAATGCACAGAGAAGGGCATTTAAAATGCTTCAATAAATCTAAAAAATATATACATTTATGTTCATTCACCAATCAATGAATTCATTCTTCATTCACCAATCAATGAATTCATTCTTCATTTACCAATGTACAATTATAAGTTCATAAGCGACGTTTTATATGTGTACTACGTTACTGACAACAAAGAAGTAGTTTCTATGGAAACTCACCGGTTCCCATTTTCGATCACGCACCAGCGATCGGCCGCAAATGTGTGACACGTCCTTATAAACATTTTCAATGTTAAAACTGTGCAAAAATGAAAAAATTAATTTAGTTTTACGATTCAAAACGCAATACAGCAATTTAATATATGCATATGTATGTAGGGCCCTAGGTAATTATATAATATACTGTACACACACACATACGTAGGCCTACATATAGGCCTAAATTTGTATGTTGAATCGTAAGTATATATTAGCCTTGTTCGCCACAATAAATTGTTTTTTTGGTAACTATATTTGGATTTTTATTCCTTTAACTTTAATTTAGTACATAACAGTAATTTAATATTTATTTTATATTATCCAGCTGCGGGAATCACACACTTCTGATAACCCGAACGTTTTCTATAATCCGGTCCCGGTTAGTTCTAATGTACACGAAACTATACGAAAACAATAGATTTCGATTGATATTTCAATGAATATTTCAATGTCACTTATTATTTGTTCCTAACTAAGCTTTGATTAAATTTTGATAAAACACTGGATCGAAAACCGTTTTGTAAAAAACAAAAAAAAATTGAAAAGTATGACTAAATCTGACATCAAGCTAGGAGAATCCGCTTACAGAACCGTCGCGGCACTCCATGCCAAAATCATAGTTCAGTGACGTTATTGACTCCTACTTAGGAATAAAATGCGCTAAGAGTATCTTAAACTGTGACAATTCGCGTTGAGATATTTGAAAGTACGTATTTATTTGTCGTACATTTTTGTCGTAAGTTTTCTTAAGCGCATGAAAACAAAATACACTCTTCCGAGATGAAGTTGTTAAGAAGCGTAAAAGGATGCCTGAACGCTTACAGAATACAAATACTACAGACGAACTACTTAAATACAACACGTGTATGGAAAAATAGAAAAATACAAGTAAAAATAAGATATGGCATAGTTCGTACTACCAAAACTGATAACAAAATTACCGCGAGAAAAAAAAAATAAAAAATTACAGCCAAAAAATGGAAAGCGCGCACAGAAAAGATAGGTAAAGAAAAAGTGACTACACAAGGTCTCAAGTACAAAGCAAAATGAAGAAAGAACGTAGCACGACCAAAGACAAGTTGTAAAAATTTTAATAGGAACGGGCAAAATGCTTAAACCGTATGCCGAATATGATGATGAAAATAAGTAAAATAAAAACAAGACTAATGTACACTTTGACTGAAAGTTAGTTCTTTTAAAGTGGATACGCATTTATTACCCAAATCTCAACTCTTCAGTAGAGCCCATTGATATTTTAAAAAGCCATCTAATGATGTGAGCTGAACGTGTTGAACATGTTTGTAGGCTACCTCAGAATCTACAGAATAGGGTGTAAATAATGTTACGGGCAGATGTACTTAGGGTCCCTACAAACTTCAAAGAATGCAACAAGACCGTCTTCCCCGAGTCGCCCTGAATTAACACACGCCCAGAGGTCAGCAAGTTTTGGAGGTCTGAGGACAAGATAGTTTCCGGAACAGACAGTGCAGCCTAGACGATGAAATGAAGAAGAAGACAAACTTTAAAGGTTGTTTCAGATTGGACAGAACACAAAAATAATAAGAAAACTTCTATATTCCGTGTTCACCATGCTGTAACACTTGTTTTTTTTTTTTTTTTTTAATCTCGCAGCTACTTTTTGCGCATGTCAATTATTCCAGAATTCTATATTTAATTAATTATTTATGACGAGAAAGATTTAGTTTTAATTTGATTTATTAACCCACATCTGTTGCAGCGGGCAGCGACTTGGCTACGATACGAACCGCGCGCGTGCTTACATGCGAAATGTTAATATTACAAAAAAAAATGTATATCAACTGTCGGAAACATCTTCAACCGCTTTCCACTAATGTTATTATACACTATACACGCATGAAGAATACGCAGTCCACGTTTCTCGTATCTTATCTTCCATTTATTTTTTTCTCCATCATTATTATTCATTCATTCTTCTTCTTCTTCTTCTTCTTCTTCTTCTTCTTCTTCTTCTTCTTCTTCTTCTTCTTCTTCTTCTATTACTTGTTGGCTATCCATCGCTTTTTTCACTCTGCCTCCCTAAGAAGATTTCGGTTGCACGTATTTCTTTCCCCTGTTGTCTGACAATTCAATAATTTTAAGGAGAGGGTCGCCTTCGTTTCAGCTTCTTTTCATGTGCCCAGAGTAAATCAATTTTTTCGCTACTGGTTTGCTTTGTCTTCAATTCTTTCTCGACTCCATCTCGTATCACAAGTTTGCCGTTTTCTCTCTCTCTCCACAGTGTTCTGTTATTACACTCTCTCTCCACCAAACCCGATCTTCCACCGTTCTTTTAAGACGTACTTTTAACTCTTAAACCCGGCGTCCCCCAAAGCCCCCACTCTACTATCCGTTTAAACTACTTTTCCTCGTCCATTCTATTCACTTGATCAATTATTGAATTATAGAACAGGTGGGCCATTTTAATTATTTGGGAAATGATATTGGCTATGATAGGAATTATGGTTCAGGAATTATGAAAGGAACTGATGTTAAGTTAGGCAAGTTCCATACGATCTACGGTACAACCAAACGTATTTTTAGAAACAAGGTACGTCAAGATACAAAATAAAAGCTCTACAAAGTTATGGCAGTCCCTTTACTGTCCATGTTGGTTGTGAATTACGGACAACAACCATGAAACAATATAGTAAAATACAGGCGTCAGAAATGACGTTCTTAAGAGTAGTTAAAGGTATTCTAAACTTGACCGTATAAAGAATGAAAGAATGAGGCAATAGGAGTAGTTTTTAATTTGAATGTAAAAATTAAAAGATTACAAACAACGGTGGACAGAACACTTAGAAAGAAAGTCAGATTCCAGACTGGCCAAACAAATCTTCAAATACAATCCTATAAGACACAGGTTTGTAGATAGACCCAGGAAGAGACGGCTGAAGGATCTTTGAAGGTGAAACAGGCAGCACCTTGCCTATGCCGTGTTGCGAAGATGATGATTCTACTCTCAACTCTGATTTTTTTATCAATTTGCAAAATATAACTGTTCAGAAATGTGGTAGGTTTTGGACAAAGTTAAAGCAGGGAACAGTGAAAGAGAGTACTTAACAAATAACCTAAATACCAAAGATTGTACATAAGTTTCATTTTAAATTTCTTGTTACTAAATCAATTGTCTTAAACACGAGAATCAGTGGCATAACTAAAGAGGAGCAATTGGAGCAGTCGCTCCAGGGCGCACGGCTACAGGGGGCGTAAAAATTTGAAGAAAAAAACTTTTTTGATAAAAAAAATCACGAAGATGACGACTAAAAGGAGAAAAAACTAATACTAGAGCGTCGAAACATTCCGGGGATATCACGATTTGTTCGCGGGTAAAATCGCGGAATGTAGTAATCCTGTTCTATAGAAAGAACCAGAGAACGCACAATTAACTTAGATGATGTTATTTAACGATTTGCTTTACAACAAACAAGACAAAAATCTTTCTAGAATGGATAATGGATTTGAAAAAAATGTACGTTTCAAGTGGTTGTAGTTATGTCTTATAATTGCATTTGTGTGGTTTTATATTGTTAAAATAATGTAAGGATCTGATTGTTAAATACGCAATAATAGTAAATCGTGTATCAGTAAATGTACAAAAGTGTTGCCTTGTATACATAATAAATTAAGTTGTTTACTTAAATGAGTATCTCAATCTTTTTACGACTGCATCTTTTTACATATATGTCAATTAGTTTTTAATGGTGGGGGCGCCAAGTGCAGACCAGTGCGCATAAACCCTAGTTACGCCACTGACGAGAATACTACTCAAACTGATCAAAACAGTACTCTCGTACACTAGTAATCTATAGTACTATCGATATGTTTGTGTGAGCGTGTGCGCGCGCGTGACCTGTTCCAAACGTGGAAACAGGTTGTCATTGCGAACAGGAAACAACTCGCGAAACACGGCGTAAACACGGGCGCGAACTGCGGATGTGTACACACTTTGTGTGTAAACAGTATTATCATTCGTATTTCTTGGCTGTTGCACGTCTTATCTCGCCGTAGATAGGTGTAAAATGTAAACCAGCTTGATGTGCATATCCCACCGTGTAAATCTGAACACGGGAGTGCATTGACACTGCGGTCTTCTTCTGTTCACATCGGCTATGGTGTCTGCGTGTTACAGTGAAGCATATTCTGATGGCAGACTCTTGAGTAACCTAGGGTCGCCGTTCGTCCTCTTTTCCATGTGAAAGGGGAACGCCCGGGGGGGGGGGAATTCCTGTCCAAGTCCAGGATTTTATAAGTCCTTCAAAAACAGTAGTAATGCAACCTTGAAGAAGCACGTTACCTTGGTTACGTAGCAATTATACATAGTTAATATTCTGACAAGGGTTTATTACATAGTGATTTGCGTTTAAATTAGTGATGGCGTTTTAGCGTTACAGTGCTTGTTTATTTAGAGTTAGACAAAAGTGTATCGTCATTTAAAGCAGAAAAACTTGATTCGGAAGCTGAAAATTGAGATACACCTTCTTAGGCATACATCAAAAGTATTAACTGTCGCTTAAAAAAAAAAAATAGCTATTTTTTTTTATTTTTTTTTTTATTTTTTTTATTAATGGTTAATTATTTTACTTATATTACTTAATTAGCCTCCTATTTTAATGAAATGATACTATATTATAATAAAAAACGTAGCGTACTGCATACGAAATAAGTTTTATTATTAATAAATGTTAATTGTATTAATAAATAAAAACTGAATATTTCAAACAAAAAGTCAACTCGAAAAATAATTTATTTCGAAAACATAATTGTTTTATTACGAATGTCATGCTAATGAGCCATCATGTGTGTCGTAGCTTTTTTTTACAGTGTTAGATAAACAAGTAACATGTCTGGGATCGTCCTTTTATTTGATTCTGATTTCCCTAGGATTCCGCGTTAGCAAATGGTAACTGTAAGTAAACTTTGTTGAGTTTTGAAGACTAAGAGACGAAGACAGTATAAACGCTTGCATACTCCCATCACTGTTACACGGGCACTCTCGAGTAAATATCGACTTAACAGAAAAGTATGGAAAGAGGCATTTTGGTGCTAACCAAAAGAGATCATTGGCGTGCCACCGTGATGAGAGAGCTGACACAAGTTCATGAGACTCACTATTATTTGCAAGAAAATTAAAATGGAAGTGTGCCGGACATCTGTCTAGGACGAGGACAACCGACGAGCGCTTAAAACAGCGAAATGGACACCACATAGACAAGTAGAAACGAAGACAAAACAGGCCAAGGAGAAGTCAAATCATGGAGAATGTGGGCGCGGCTGGCAGACAACAGAGGGAATTGGAAAAGCTGGGAGAACCTCTTGCGGTCATTATTCCTATTGGGTCATTATTTGTGGAGTTTTCACGTACAGATCGTACTTAGTTTTACAAAGACCGTGTGCTGTATCGGGGATGTATTCACCACTACAACTAGTCAGGCTAGTATGCTCCATGAGCTGCAGAACACATTACTATCTTAAACGCAATACATTTATTATTAAGGTATATTTCAATATTAGACAATTTTTAAATTGCCAGAAAAATTACAACACCTCCCATTACTCCATTACTTTGTTAGTAACATAGCAATTGATGCAAACCAGATGATGATATGATGCTATATGATGTAAACCAGACAATCATAGAATAAAAACTAAGAATTTCAACTATTGCATTTTTCCGGATAAATTTATAACTATATTGCCTAAAAGATAAATAATTTAGTCGTTGTTTTTACGTTTATTTGTGTATACAGCTATATTTAATACTTTTCACACATATGCATAACTGATAACAATACGAAACGTTTTCTTGCAAACAAAATTTACAAACGTTCTGTAGGAGGTCAAAACTTTGCAAAGGATGTTAAGGAATATTAATTATTGAAGACACCGAGCTTGTATTTTGAATAAAGTTCTCATAACTTGATGCCCCACACAAACTTTTATAATTTTCTTATCACAATTTTTCCACTTTTGGCCAAAAGTGCCCTTAATGTTACAAAATTTTCAGAATAATAATGTATTAAAGACTACGTTCGGATTTGGGTTAAAATTCTCTTTAGCCTGACTCCCGGCACAGATTTGTAATTTTTCAAATTTTTAATCCTTTTTGAGCACTTTTTTAATCCCGGAATTTTGAAATTTGCAAAACTGAATACTTTATTCAGGGTTTGGTTAAAATTCTCTTCAATTTGACACTTAAACTAAATTTTTGGGACTTTCTAAATTTTTAATCCTCACATTTTTGTCTTTCGTCAGCTTTTTTTGGGGGAGGGGATCAATCACAAAAACAATAGGAGTCTGCGTGGTAAAAGCATGAATACACACGGCAAGTTTTACCAACGTTGGTTGATACATTCAAAAGTTATCGTAAGACGTGCGCCCCAAACAGATAGACAGACGGACAAACGCCAAGTGGTCCACTCAGTTTACACTCGCTTGGCTCGTTCAACACGAAGAAAAAGAGATACTATCCATTTTTGTCATGCTCTTTGAACATCTCTAAATATGGGATTTGTAATAGTAGTCTATAGCATAACAATAACGCAGATATCAAGCAATTTTGTTGCACATTATTTAAAATATGAGAAAATTAAAAACGAAGTAAAGAGAAACTGGAAAACAGCAGAGTGCATATTATCATCATCATCTTATCATTATCACTAATCCCTCCTCATAGACACTGGTTTGCCTAGTGTGTTCATTGGTTTTAACGAAAACATTTCTGTATACTGTAATATATACTAATATATACGTAACGTATTACTACAATAAGTACTATACCTACTACTTAATAATAAATACTACATTATAATATATAATACAAACTACATAGTATTACATATTACCAATAACAATAAGTATTACATAAGTACTTACTACAAATAAGTACTCTATACTAAAATACAATTGAAATTAAACACTCATCAAATGAAGGTTTTATCACGCTTTCTTCTTACTAAAATATCACCAAACTTTAAAATATTCAATAAAATTTAAATTTAATAAAACAATAATTATGCAACTTTCAGCAATCAGTGTTGTTTTTTATCACATATTATAAACGCATTGGTACAAATAAGTATTTTTCGTATTAAAAAAATCACAAAATGTATAACAAAATCGTTTAAGATCACTGGCCTTTGTGGACTAGAGGAATGAGGAATGAAATTCATTTTCGGTAGGTAACGAATACAACGAAATACAAATTTTGTTTACAATGTCTTAAGTTTTTTTTTGTCATGTAAATTTTCGATACAATAATACTTACGTCTACCATATATTTCCGAAAATTACAATATATAATTCACATAATTTCTGCAAACAATAACCTCAACATAAGAGACTATTAAGAAATATGTAGTCAAAGCCTTCTGGATTGCCGTTTGCTTTAGCGAAGACAAAGATTCGATACCGCGTCACCTGATTATTACTGTCCTTTATTTAATCAGAAGCCTCGTCGTTTAGTAATTTTGTTTCATTCTGGGAACTCAGTAGACATCCCTACGCGCTTATCAAAATCAGTTTTGTTTTTCAAAAAATCAAAATACGTTCACGAATGTACATGAGAGATTTTTTCCTATTTACTACACGTTCTGTCCAGTCAATTCAATTGTCCAACGGTTTTTCCGAAACATTCATTTAAACTATTAAATAATACATTTTTTACACTAAAATATGTTTAAAATATTTTAAAATTATTTTGTTTACTTGAATATTAATTATTCCGTATTCGTATTTACAGCAAATACATATATATTAAGTAAATTGAGAATTGCTTTATACAGACTAACCTCGGTTGTGTGAACCTTGTTAACTCGAAAACCATAATTATCCGAAATTTTTTTTTTTTGGCTTCTCTTTGTAAAATAAAAACAGTAAATAGTAGTATAACGAAGAACTAAGGCGAATTTTTTGGAGCCGTAATAAAAAAAATTACAATTACGTCCAAATGTCACTGAACAGGTAAATTCTCAACACGCTAGCAAGAAATCTCTTAACAACTTCCGTAATAGTGAAAATTATCAGATGTAGGCCTGTATTATTTTTATGAACTCTTAAGTGATCATCGTCTGCACTTCACGGATTAGGCTGCACTGCCTTTTCCGGAACCCATCTCGTCCTCGGTCGCCCCACACTACGATACCCTGTGGGGCAAGTTTGGGAAGGGCGATCTTGCTGGATTCTTCCCAAATAACTTGACTTGTACACCAGTTGACTTGTATTCCGTAATTCTATCCCGTAATTTACACATTTGTAATTCTCGCCTTATCTGTGCATTACTTATTCTGTCTCGTAACATGCCCCTTTTGACCAACCTGAGAACGTCGTGAAACCAATTTAATTTCTGCTGATGTAACTCTGTGAAAGTACCTGACATCTCTCACTCCCATACAACGCCACCGGTACAGCCATAGTCTTATAAAACTTAAGCTTTGTGTCTTTTCTAGCTTTGTATTTTAAGGTTCTATGGATTGTCTCATATATATTTTAAAATTTAATAAGTTTATAAGTTTATTTTCGACATCACAATCAACTGTAGGAGATATTTCTTATCCAAGATAATTAAAACTGGATACCTGCTCCAAGAAGTTTCCATTTACCTCTATCTTTGTCCTTACTGGATACTTCCCTCTAAAAGCCATTACTTTTGTTTTATGTGGAGATAGCACCAAGTAATTGGTGCATTCTCTGCTAAATTCCTCAAGATCAATACTCCCCTCTCCAAGTACAACTCGTAAGTCAAAATACAATAAGTTGTCTGTAGTACAGGCTATAGTAAGTTATAAACAAACATGTTACAAATGAAGGTATGAAAACGATAATTATTTAATAGCCATGTTGTCGCAATCATATGAGAAGAATATATATTCCATGTACAGTTTTGTTATTCTTTACAAAATGATATTTAAGGCAACTGATACATAGGACATTTAGGAAACTGTACACAGGACAGTACAGTATACGTTTGAGTTCCTGGAATATCTGTGAACTACTCAACAACGTAGCGTACGTACCAACAATAAAAGTTATGTTCAGCCTATACTGTCAGCTAATTATAAACTGGGTCATGGCACAGTGGCGTCTCACCGCATCGCAACCTTAATAAGCAGAAATATCGATAACTCGAAATACTACCAATTTCGAGTAACGAAGATTTGATTGCAGCTAAACAGTTAGGAGGGACCGACCTGAACAGAATCTATCAGCAAAAGGCCAAACCAATGTTTGAGAAGAGAGAGAGAGGGGGGAGAGAAACAACGTTTGAATGAGACTGAGTGTCGGTGTGTGCGTGTGTGTGTGTTTGGCATCGCTCCCGCGACGACAACGAAACAGTTCCCTGTCCAAAATTACTACACGATACATTCGATGCCGTCAATCGTTATGTCTGCTCTTATTAACTAGCACGGATTATACATAAATATACAGCACAATAAATTGTGCATGTGTGTGTGCGCGCGCGCGCCTGTTGTCGTACAGACGCGTGATATTAAATTACATTTGCGCGCTAGCAACATTCTGTTCGTAAATACAACTCGCACTGTGTGAACAGTAGGCATACACTGTAAGCCTGAACCAGTGCACGGCCATTGAATGTCAAGTATCGAATACCTGTATCCAAAAATATAGCCTCGTTTTCATTTACGTAACAAAAATAAAAACGTTCAAGGGTATATATAGAAATGCACTTGTTTTCATAATCAATTTTTTGCTAGTACCCTTCCTGAGCTGCAAAACTCGCACACCTTTTTGAACGAAGTACATTTATTATTGGATAAATTTTGATATTCGATAATTTTTCTATTATAAGAAAAATGATGAACATCGCGATTACCATACTGTTTTATGTAATATACACTAAAAACTCTGTTATCCGAATAGCGTTTATCTGAAAATCCGGTTTATCCGAAACAATTTTTAGTAAATTTTAAAAATACACAAAAGCCTTTTCCTGTCCTTTTGTATTTGGAGCGACAAGACGAAATTTCCCCTGCAAAACTTCTAAGAATGAAGCGACTTCGAGATCGGGCAGCCAGCAAACGAACTTCAAAGCTTAGGCAAAAAGCTATGATTGATTACTTTACAAACAAGCAATAGGACTGTTCCAGTACTGTAGAAACTATAATTAACAGTGCGGTGCCGTTTTATAGTTTATTGTGTCATATTCACTGTAAGTAACTTTCAAATTAATTTTATTATTATTATTAGTAACTTTCAAATTATTATTGTTAAATAAAGTTACTGTACTTACATGTGTATTATTATTTAAATAGAAGTTTCGGTTTATGCGAAACGGGCGCGGTCCCATCAAATTCGGATAAACGAGTTTTTAGTGTAGTAACAATTGCAAAGCAATTGTACAATAAACGCTAAAAGTTTCAAACAATCGGATTTGTCTTAAAATTCACTTTAGTCGGTTGAATTTTTACAGATTTTTCAAATTTTTAATCTCATGTTTGGGCCCTGGGATCAAAATATTTTGAAATTTCCAAAAGTGTATACTATATTCACCTTCTGGTTACCATTCGTTTTAATTTGATACGGAAGATAGAGAGAAAGGGGAAGACGAACGATAACTGTTGTTGATGATATAAAGGGAGGAAGATTTAACGAAGCAATGAAGATGGATACGTAATATAGTATGCAGTGGAGGCGACTGATCCAAAGTCTTGGGCCTGATTCAAGAGAGAAGACTTGATTACTACTGATCGTTATGTATAATCATAGGTGTATCACTACATGTCGAGTTTTCCAATGCAGATATCAATCACTTTTGCGACTTCAGATATTTTTTTTTCATTTTTTTTTTTTTTACCTTTTAGGACTTGATAATGCTGGAGAAACAGAAAACCCTCTTCCAGTACTACAGAGCGAGTAACAACTGTTTAACAAATAAGAACAAAATTTTATTTACGAAATCTGCCAAAAAGGTTATGCTGACTGAATTTTTTTTTTTCACTTATGTACCCTTTGTCAGCCCTTTCCTATAAGTAGCGCAGTTCTCTTAAAAATATTCAATGCTACATATGCACTTACACATTCATAGAATTTAATCAATACAACACAAACACAGGGCTGAAAACAAGTTAAGGAACGATGCAATATAAACGTAAAGGACGTTCCATTTACTATATGCCTACATTAAAAATTACAATTAATACTTTGCCCATTTATAATTTACTGTTATAAAGCTAGACCTAGATGACAGATAGGACGTCTGACCTACTGACACGTGGACTGCCAAACCACTGGTCAGTTTTCTTGCATTATGTTCTTACGGATCAAGGACGGACTCACCCACATCCTCTCTCCAGAATAACGAAAAGATATACTTTGGCTGTGGGTATGAAATGATCTGGTCACCGCCATTCGACTGCATAGATTACAATGGGGCAGGACACATCACTAGGATGGAAGGCAACCGAATACCTAGGAAGGTACCGTTCAGTCAAATCGAGGGTTGAAGACCTGTCGGAAGACCCAAGCATGGCTGGATTGATGCAATGGCGAGTGATGCTGATACTTTGCTTAAAATAAACGATGGACATCGGTCGCTAAGGACGGGGAAAAATGGAAGCGGATGATTATGGAGGCTAAGGTTCGACTCCTAACTGTGACGCCATGGAAGAAGAAGAAGAAGAAGATATTTTTGCTGTTCCAAATCCAGTGTTCAAATATCCCATTGGTTCTTTATTTTTTAATGATATATATCATTTGTCAGTCCATTTTTACAAGTAGCGCTCTTGTTTGAAGTTTGTTTTTATAAACATCTCGTCATTCAAAAATTATCCAACCTATCTTAATTGCAGTTGTTGCGCTCAATTACTGTAATCGCTGCCACCTCAATTAACCGGTTGTCGAGACACAAGCGGTCTTCATAAAGCGAAACGGACCGTCGTAATAGCCACTGCCATCGTTCATGTTGCGTCGGGTTTTCCAGTGGAGTTACTTAATCGTCTCCTGAATTTTCTTCCTTTACGCTGTTGACAGAGTCTAAGATAATTATCCTCCATGAGTGATACCTTCTTTAACGCGTGCCTCTGAACGGTCGAGGGCGACATGAAGCACAGGTGAGAATCGCTGTGTTAGGTTTTTAAGCGCTCCAATTACTGACAGTAATCTTTGGGATCTCCACTGTATTAACATACTCACTAACATAAACGATTATGAGCGTTCGATATACAAAAATCGATTCTCGTGCCGTGCCAAAAAATAAAAGAAACAGCGGTGTTAATGTTCGGTAAATAAACCAAGAATCGGTTTTAATAGGAAAGTTAGCGATGTAATATACAGTAATGAAATATATTACGCCATATACGTATGCATAATTACATTATAATTCACTACTAACTGGTCGTGTTGTTGCGATGCTAATGTTCTGCCGTATCGATACGATCTTACGCTCCGGGTCATGTTAATTTTTCTTCGGAATTTTGTCGTTTTCTTTCATGTTTGATCTCAAATTTAATTTAATTTATGAAGTAAAAATTGAGGTCACCGATGTCTTACGTAGATCACAAAATATTTAGTTTCTGTAGATTGTGTATCTTTGGGGCTCAGATACTGAGCAACGGAAACTGCAAAGAGGATATTAAGGCGTAGTAAACAGGAATAGCAACAACATCCCAACCCAAATGGCAAAAGACTGGAAAGTATGGAAAAAAAGAAGAGGAAGGTTAGCTAGCAGATTCTTCTATAAAATGTCTTTAAGAAACCCTATAAAAACATTCAATAATTGAATTCATAAAACGAAAAACGCAGAAGACAGAAAACGCTGTCAGATATCATGTGAATCTCAACGCAATTGGGAATCACATTCACACTGACAGATAAGAATGTAGTAATCTACACTACAATTTACGTTCGAAATCGTTTGTTTATGTAGATAATTTTTTTTTGCAAGTTACAGAAAAGAGAATTGAACGTAATCTAGATACTAATGTCGTTTCATAAATCTACAAAAAGACGTATAATTCGATGCCACTGAGCAGATTCTAAACAGTTTTTAGCAATTGATGAGTTTTTATCACAGGCCGTTACGATAGCACAAGCTGTTTCTTTCTGACAGCGTCATCGGTTGTCTCTTAAAATCCGATCGAGAGGATCACGTCTGTTTGAGATATCGAAAGGGTTGTGACAATGTTGATGCTCAACTACAGATGTTGATGCTACCTTACTTAAGACACCCTATAAATGTTGCTTTAAACAGCGGATCTGAAAACATTCAGAAAACGGTGATATACGTGGAGGATAACAAGTTGTAAACTCTCTCACTCGCAAACGATCAGATTATCATGGCCAAAGGAGAAGACTATGTACGTTACATGCTGAGGAAACATGACGAAGAATACGAAACATAAGGCCCAAGACAGAGCAAATGACGGTTGGAGGTAATGCTGAAGAACTGAGGTTTACATAGAGGAGCGACACCCAGAGCTACAAATAAGCCTATCTGGAGGTTATGATTAGCGACGACGGATTATCCGACAGAGAAATATTTGAAAGAACAGCTCAACGAAGAAGTGAGTAATTAAGCAATTAAGTAACATAGCTTGGAATCGTCTTTTCTTCTTCTTCTACACTTCACATTATCAGACCCTTCTCCGACTTTACATTAACACATCCATTTCTTTCTTGGTGTTCCTACATCCCTTCTTCCAGAAGGCTTGTTCTTGTTTACAATCACTGGTATTCTGTCTTCAGCTATGCGACTTAAATGCTGTTTCCATTTTCCCCTATATTCTTCAACTTTCTAATTTAGATTATATATATGTTTAATTCTTCCCGTATATCTTCATTTCTTATATGATCCCTTCTTGTGCATCCTTTAACCCTTCTTAGAACCTCAACTCTGCTGACTGTATGTTGCTTTTATTTCTCTGTTTTGTAATCCAGGATTCACTGCCGTATAATAGCACTGGAACAGCCATTGTTTTGTAGAATTTTAATTTAGTCTCACGTTTCGTTTTATTTTTCAGTGTTTTATTTGTAGTTCCACGTATGTGTTGAAATCTATTGACTTTACTTTGTATATCTTTGTCAACGTCAAAATTTATATAACAACCTAAGAAGTTAAAATTTGAAGTCTATTCCAATACTTTATCCTCAATAATAATCTTTGAGCGTACTGGAAATTTTTCGTAGTGAGCCATAACTTTTGTTTTGTTTGTAGATGTATTTAGGTTGTAGTATTGTTCCAGTTTATGTAGTCTGTACACAGACCGTTCGTTATAAGTCTGCTTCATTATTTTGTAGTATAACCACAACATCTGCATACAGCAAAACATTTAAGTGGTAAACCTTGGAATCGTAAAATTATGAAAAAAGCGAAGATCATTAATGTAAAACAAAAATTCAGAATATCGGTATAATATCCTCTTATTACATATGGGGGCGGAAGAATGGAAAATAAATCAATAGAACCATAACAGGGTAAAAGATGTTGAGATGGAAGCGACATTATAGCAGAAGTATAGGTTGGACAGAGTAAGGTTTATGGACATAAGAGACTGAATGGGAATATGGAGTGACATTACATACACAGAATGTAGAATGCAAGATAGTATGATGGTATGAGTATGCGCGTTGATTGTCTGATCATCTTGATAAAAAAAATGTATTCAACTGGCAAACAATCCAGCGTGTAAAACGGGGAAGGCCAAGGAGGCTGCAGTAATGACAAGCAGAGACCTGAAGAAGACTGAGAATGCAGACACGCCTTTGGAAACTGGGTTTCGAGAAACGGCGCCAGCGGTAAACATTGCATAATACGTACTAGTATCTTTTGGTTATTAATAGTAATCGTTTGAAGTTTGTTTTTGTAAACACCTCGTTATTGAAAAAATTATCCAACCCATCTTAATTGCAGCTGTTGGGCTCAATTACTGTAATCGCTGCCACCTCAATTAACCAGTTGCCGAAACACAAACGGTCTTCATAAAGCGAAACGATGCGTCTTGATAGTCACTGCCATCGTGAATGTTGTTTCGGGTTTCCCAGTGAAATCAAGGTTTTATGTATGTCTAACATATAGAGCATCAAAGCCGGGGTTCCTACCGAAAACAAACGTAAACATTTTTTATGGTTTCCACTAGTTTTCATTATGTTTAATGTGCAATGCACTGCAAGTTTCGCGCTATAACCTATATTTAGTTTTAAACTCTTAGTATAGAAAGTCACAAAAATAGTGTTCCTTATTTTAAGTGTAATTTAATCCTATACATTAAACTTGGTGGTTTGATATGAGACCTAGTTTTGTGTATAATAAAAATTGTATTTTTATTTACTCTTCCTAAAAATAAAATTTAATTTCGAATTCATTATATTCAAACTTTACATGAATTTAAATATTCTTTATTCTCACAAAATTAAAACAAATTCTTAAAACTACTGATACTAATGATTATTTAGCTGATGCTGATGTGATTATTTAGCTACGCTTCATTCATAAATCACATGAAACAATGGGGAAGATAGGGAAATACATTGCGTGTATGGGTTTCGTTCATATGTACCGAGCCACTATAAAATTTACTCGTGCAAAAACTAAAGTTGGAGGATTATAAATTTTAATCTTTTGTGTTGTCAAAACTGTTCCACAAATTATTAAATTTTTTGGCCATAAACAAAGCCGTAAAAATATAAAACCAATAAATTGTACATTTCAACAACTTAGTGAATTTTGTAACTTGATTCGTCGTATTTCCGTTGTTAGTTGACGTAAACGGCTCATTTTTAGTTCAATTTGTAGCTTAATGCATCCGTAAGGCAACAGAGTAGCTAATGCTAATCTGCATTTTTTACATTTTTAACAAAAAATTATTTATAAGGTTTGGTTACGATTTTTTCAAATTACGAAATGAAAAAGTTAGCCTGTGAGAAACTTTTTTATACTTAGTGTAAGCGAACGAAACGATGAAAATCGATTAAATTTGGTATCGAATAAAATTTATAGATGTGTCTATCTCTCTTCTCCGTGAATGTTTTAATTTTATAACACATAAATATTTTTTTAATTTTATAAATCATACTATTCATTGACGTTTGTATTTTTAATGTTCATACGTGATCTTGAAAAGGGTTCCGCGCACCTCCGTAGCAATTTTCTGCGGATCCCTTAAGTCTACCTGCAGCCTTTTGAAAATTACTGCGGTAAATTACTGTTTAAGTAAGATATAAAATTAATTAGTACTATAAAAATAGACTCAATCTCACTGACATGATGTAACCATTGCCTCTGTAAATTCAAGTTTATGCTTCTTCCCGTACTATTAAAAGGACGCAAGTATCATCCAAACAGCTTTGCATAACTTTGCATCACCAACGCCACCTGTATTCCATCACATAAACCTATTTATTATATGAGTATCGTGTGTAATTTTAAATAATCGTTATGTCGGAATACAAATATTTTCTGATAGTTTTTCTCATAAATATTTCACGAGAATTTATGCTGCATCTTCAGGGGCTTAAATGTTTTATCAATAAATCGATTAGAATTTTGTTTTAAATACTTCGATTGTTGAAATGTTTGTTTATTTAATCGGGTGAATCATTGTTTGTTTTAAAATTTGGGCGTTGTGTATTTAGAGGTAGTATGAAAAATAGATTCTTCCAGAGCAATAAACACCTGTAATCGGCTATTTAGAAACTACAACCTTTTCTACTGTTGGTTAAGAAAATTGTGTAAATTACTTGACGGTGTCTTCTAATATTGTATACGCACTTTTTTAGTCTTTGTCATCGGAAAGAAAATGTTCACCACTTCTGATAAACGGAAAGCACATGCGGTCCAGGATTTACTAACTGAAGTGAGTAGGTAGGCCCACACAGACATCAAGACACAAACACACGCATCATTATACACATTATTATTAATATTATTATTATTGATACAGATATAACACATTTTACAAACGCGATCTTTCTAGAAAGTCGTTAACAATGCACACAAAAACACACAGTTACGAAAAAGGGTCTTCATAGTATTAAAAGACACCCTAAGTACGTAATTTACATAATTTTTCGAAGAATCGGTGGAAGAGACTGAAGGCTTGCGATTGTCCACCCCAGCTGTTGCTCTGAAGGGAGCCGAGGTATCATGGTACCTCCAAATAAAAATTCACAAAACCCCAAAATTTTATCGTGTACGTT
Source organism: Magicicada septendecula (assembly GCA_034769895.1). Taxonomy (NCBI): domain Eukaryota; kingdom Metazoa; phylum Arthropoda; class Insecta; order Hemiptera; family Cicadidae; genus Magicicada; species Magicicada septendecula. Next base: position 778,167,968 of record CM068368.1, read on the forward strand.
TTATGTTATTAGAATACATTCAAAAATAAACGACGAAATAGCTGAGTGAAGGAGCAAAATTACAAGGTGAGACAACTTAAATATGTCAATTTAAATTATTGTTTTATCAGCTTAAACATTTACACTTTCGAAGATGGAGGGACTGTTTCTTATGAAAAGTACACGAGGAAATTATATGTAATGCTTACAGTAGAAAATAATTCTTATTATTCATCTATCTTGAATGTGATACTAAATAACAATCAAAATTTACAACGCAAAATAAACAAATGTTACTCTTTGACGATGGTGAACAAAAGGCTTCAATGAAATGTAGCCTGCATAAAAAATTAAAATAAGCAAATACTTGCATGGTAACTTTGCATTACAATCTTGTGTGTGTGAGTGAGAGAGAGAGAGAGAGAGAGAGAGAGAGAGAGAGAGAGAGAGAGAGAGAGAGAGAGAGAGAGAGAGAGATCAAATTTTTAATGTGTGTGTGTGTGTGTGTGTGTGTGTGTGTGTGTGTGTGTGTGTGTGTGTGTGTGTGTGTGTGTGTGTGTGTGTGTGTGTGTGTGTGTGTGTGTGTGTGTGTTGTGAGTAGGCCTATAACAGGTACAGTTAAATATGTAAAACAGTCAACAGTCATACACTATTATACTATTTAGAGTTTATCGCCGATTTCCCGTTCTACTTCGTTATATTATTTGATCCAAACCATGTTCTACATCCAGATTATAGCGTATCTTATACAGTGTTTCCACGAACGCCGAGGGATTTCTATTTTTCTCTTTCCCAGAACTTTCCACTTATATTTTTGCTTAGTCCATCGCTCTTCTCGGTATTCGTGACACTTATCCGAATCACTTAAAATCTCTTCTTTTGATTACAGTATCTCTTCCACTCGCTAGGTTCTTATTACATCCGTTAATATTTAAAACAGTACTAATACGTTTTCTTTTCACTTACAAGATTAGTAGACTAACTTTTCATATAGGCCTAATTATATGAATACTGTACTTACAAATGAAGCATCAGTTACAATCCTTTAGCAAAATAAACATATACGACTTATTAATATAGAAAATTAAGAGAAACACTGTGTGATGTCCTCATGACAAAATTATAATTTAATGATACTCAAATTATCGAAGCACGAACAGCTGTGCAAGAATTTGATAAAATAAACTACAAAGAAAAAATAAGCACAATTAATTAAAAATCATCAAATTTGTTTGTTGAACAAACGAAGCGAGTTACCAGTTTGACTCGACCGTTTGGAGTTTGTCTGTCTATCTGTTTGGTGTATGCCTCACCATAACTTTCGGACGCATCAACCGATTATCGTAAACTTTGGCATGCGTGTCCATACTTTTACCGTAAAGGGTCCTATTGTTTTAGAGATTGATCCCTCGAAGAACAGGGAGGCGGTAGGCAAAAATCTGAGGGTGTACAAATTTTGAAAAAACCGCGAAAACCCATGTGGGATATAGGCCTAAAATTACAGCGAATTTTAACCACAACGTGAACATAGTGGTGATAATTTTTCAAAATTTTCGGACGCCAGGGCCCAAAAAGCAGGGCAAAAGTCTGATAAAATTGTAAATTCCATGTAGGATACCAAATGAAATAGAACTTTAACCAAAATCGCAATACAGTGTACAGTTTTGGAAATATCAAAATCTCCTGACCCCAGGACGCAAAAATCCTTTTGCGTGGATCAGACTAAAGGAAATTTTAACAAAAATCCGGTTGTTTTGAGTTTTTAGCATTTATTGTCTGATTGCTGTACAACTTTTACTTCAATACAGACAAATAGTTGGGTTACAGGGATTTTCGTATTTTTTCTGATAATTATAAAATTATCCAATATCAAAATTTATCCAATAAAAAATGTACTTCGTTCAAAACAGTGAGCGAGTTCTTCTCCTGTGCATAAGATACGTCTGCCTTGCCTCTGTTTCTCCTGCGTCAAGTTTCCTTTGGATCTTTCCCTCCTGCACCACATCTCCTTTGGCGCTTTTCCTTCTGCACTAAGTCTCCTTTGACGCTTTTCCTCCTGCACTAAGTCTCCTTTGGCGCTTTTCCTCCTGCACTAAGTCTCCTTTGACGCTTTTTCTCCTACACCACGTTTCCTTTGAAGGTTTTCCACCTGCGCCACGTTTATTTCCCCTTTTCTTTTTTCCATCTGGATTCCAGTAGTGTCTCGTTACCTACCTAATGTAACGAGCAAAAAATTTAAAATTTTTTAAATTTTCACCTCGACGGAGTGCGTTCACACGAGGCGGTGTCAACGGCTTATAGTTGACGCAATAAATAAAGTGTAATGAGAAGATGTCAGAGCAGCGTCGCTAACTAGACAATAGAAAGACGTTAAGTTCGACTCGGCTATAGAAATTGGTTGCACAAGATGACAGGGAAAGTTTAGTTCAGAATTATTGCTCACTACAGCTGTAACAATGTAGGCGAGGACATTCACACTTGTACTGAGAAATGTGGCAGATGTTCGACCAAGTTACGTCAGTATACGATAGACGACAAAAAGAGGGAAACTACATGTTACAATGGAACGGATGCACTGCACCTTAAGAAACAATACTAAGGCAGAGATCAGACAAAAACTCAAGTCATGTTACGCAGCTGGAGTTATCGTCTAAGTGCCAGACAGAATTTACGAGTGGAAAGTTGGGGTGACTTCACCAGCCAGCAGATGTCCAAAATTATTAATAGCTACAAAAAAGGGGTATGACACAGAACAATACGTCGGGAGAACCGAAAGTACAGATAATGGCAATCTAGAGAAACACTGAGTTTACTTCAGACAATGGGTTGATAGACAAGCGTATAATAGCTAAAGTTTCTACGAAAAGGGTCAACGTTCGACAGAGCAAAATCGGGGGATGCCTAAGAGCCTATCAGAAACCCAGAGCCACGGAGAAAACTTGTAGAGAGGACTGTTTCCATAGCAACAGAAACGAAGAACCTATCGGAAGAACGATGACGGAGGGTCTTGACATAGTGGGACAAAATATTCCAAGAAAACTCAAAACTGACCAATCACGAATAAAGAAGGCGTAAACTGCGCCAGGGACAAAATTTTGAGTAGGGACGAATTAATAAAACTATATGTCCAAGACGGGGACGAGGCCAGTATATCTCAATTTTTCAAACAGTTTAGTCTAATTATTTCTTTTATGAATTTGCTAACTGCTATAATTTTTTTTTATTTATTGTTTGACTAAGCTTTTCGTCATTACTGACATCTTCAGGTCTTAAACAAACTCAAATTCGATATATATAGGAAAGAAGGTTGTTTAAGACCTGAAGATGTCAGTAATGACGAAAAGCTTAGTCAAACAATAAATAAAAAAAAATTATAGCAGTTAGCAAATTCATAAAAGAAATAGTAAGGATGGCTGCTAATTTAAACAATACGAAGAAAGTTTAGTCTAATTGTTCGGAAGTCAGTATTATTTCAATTTTTCTAGAGTTTACTTTAAGTACGAAGCCAGTATATCTCAATTTTTCAAACAGTTTACTCTAATTGTTCAGAAGTCAGTATTATTTCAATTTTTCTAGAGTTTACTTTAAGTACGAAGCCAGTTTTACTTAAATATTCAAACAGTTCATTTCAATTGTTCGGAGTCAGTATACTCTGAGTTCACAAGAGTATATTAATTGTTCGGAGAGATAACTCAAGTTCGGGAGTTAGTACGTCAACTCGTTACTTAGCAGACTTAGTGAAATCATCATGTCACGATAGTCAGACTTAGTAAACTTTTAATAGTGAATTTCGAAGTGCGATGTAACGGACTTAGATAAGAATTATTCAAAGTGAACAATCAGATCGTTACACGAACAAATATCACCACATATGTACTATACAAAACAATTGAACTTAATTCAGTGTTACTACACCTTATTAAAACCTCAAAGAACATGAAACATTAAACTAATTAATCAATCACACGTATATTTGATAAAACAGTGGTATAAGTGGAACTAGACATGTACAGTAACGTCAAAACGAACACACAACATACATCGTAAGATGAAGTATTTAATTGAACACTAAACATCAATTATTCACATAAACCTACGCCAACGCGAGTGATCGGAAGTGTGTGCAAGTGCTTGTGATTTCAGCGGCATTCAACGAGATGCGTCTTCATGCCATCCTCATCACTGAAACTGGACATCACCAAAGACTAATGGATATTTCATAAATCAAGTAACCATTATTTTAATCATTACTATTTAGTTACTTCTACTGACCTGATTCTTTCAAAGAATTCATCCCTGAGAAATTATTAATAAACGCAATGAATATAAATCAGAATTAAAAACGTAATTAGTGAATATATTAACAAAAAACTATCTGGGATTAATGAACGCATTAATAATTAGAATATGAATTGTTATCTTATTTGATTTATATATGTATGTATGTTTTCTTTGTTTCAGCATATATTTAAACATGAATTTGTTCTTATAAAATATGTATGTATTACAGGTACATCGACGTATCATATGTATGATTATAATTTATTGTAAATGATAAATAAACTAGTAATTTAAGTTGATCCTATATATGCGTTTATTATTACCACAGATAACCCAGATATTAACTTAATTTTTGAACAAAATATAAAGTAGAATTTTAAGAGTTTCTTTTGTTCAGTAAAATAAATGAATTGACAATATTAATTTATTAAATGATATCGAGTATTTTGTTTATGAATAATCAGAATAGTTATACATTATATTAAATGATGCTTCTTACCTGGAGCATAGATAACAAAAGGTAATAGAGAAAATTTAATTATGCATATTTAGTGTAAACAATAAAAGATTACCCTTTATTATCATTGTATTAATTGGCTGCACAACACGTGGCACGAAAGTAATATATTAATGCAAGTAATTTGCATATTATCCATTACAAATAAATATTAATATAAATTACATTATATTAAATGGCACCCAAAGAACGTAGGACGTTATAAATATCAATTACATCAATTTAATATCATTATTAATATAATATTCATTATAGTAAGGAGGCCTATCTTGAGGTTTTCTGAATTATAGCCAATCTACCTCTAATTTCGTCGACTTCTTATTTTATATACTGGCTCAAAATTTGATCTCCTCCACAATTCTTCATTTTATATTCTTCTTGGCCACCGGACTTAAAAAATTTTCCCTAAACATTTGTTGGCAAACACTGGTAATATACGTTCTACATTGCGCGTTACCTTCGAGTTTTCGCTCCATACAGCAAAACAGACAGTGTTCAAATGCTCCAGTTAAAAATTATAGTTTTTGTTCTTATAGAGAAAATCCCAGAATATTCTCTGTAGTGTATGAGGTACATTTTTGTTTTTCTTAACCCTGTTAAGAGATCTTCACCTGCTCCTCTTTTTTTTAACAATTATCAATTATCTGCATAACAGAACTTTTCCATAACTTGTGGTGGGAGAATACAAAGCAAAAGATATTAACCGCTTAGACTGTGTGGTATAAACAATGAGACGTGTACATTACCTCCCGATGTGACTCTTTACAATACCAGCGCGGCCGTTTGTCTTGTAGACATTTATTACTATTATTACTATTTGTGTAATTATTATCGTTATTGCTATTATTAGTATTATCTACTCTCAACGCAGCAGGTAAACTGTGTACAAAAAATATATAGCCTATATAAATGCAAACGCGCCAAGTTGCATGAGGGTTTGTTTCCATCAGTATAAAGACTTGCAGAGAATTTATAAACACTCGTTCTGTTTTAAAGGTGGCATTACGTTATTCACAGTAGTCATAGACGTTGCAATATCTTTTGCAGATATAAAACCCACTCTAATCTAAACGATAGTATTTATTTTTCGGTTCCGTAAATACGAGTTTCGATTGCCGTTATCTAGAACCTTCGTTGACAATTTACGACACACTTTGCAAACACTTAGCGTTACATTGTGAGACCAGTAAAATTGAAAAAAATTGTAAATTTTCAAAATACAAACACAAATCAAACTAATACCTGAACAAATACAAATCAATACAAAGCATGACACAATTTTCAAAGCACTCAACATCAAAAATACACAAAAAGCTAATATATGCACCACAATCACACACAATAATAACCAAAAACCAACAGGAAACCATAACAACTAACCAAAACACAAGTATTCCACAAGGTTCATAATTAAGAAGGCTGATGATGGGAACAATAAGTTTCCCGAAACATGTTCCAAATAAGGGAAAAAACATCTTGAGGTAAAGTAATTATAAATTTTAAATATATTGTATATGCATCAAGAAATAGACTGTAGAAAAAAGTGTTTTAAAATATATATATATTTTTTTATTTACTTATTTATATAATGTTATCAAATAACAATCGCTTCTGGAAGTGTATTTTTCTTCTTTTTTATCTCTACATTTGCACCTAACGCATGTTTCACAAGAGTTATTATCTTTCATTCAGTCTTTATGAGATATAGAAACCTCCGCAGATTCAGATTGAATATGTGAAAGTGCGTCAGATGCAAATATAGAAATAAGAAATAAGAAAAATAACTTGCAGAAGTAATTAGCCTATTATTTGGTACTACAATATAAAACATACAAATACTGCAAGAAACATCTAGAGTTACCTACAAAGAAAAAATATACATGTAATAAGTCATACATATTTTTGTCTATTTATATATATATATATATATATATATATTACATTTAATATTTATACATAAATTTACCTCAAGATGTTATTTTTCTATTTGGAACATGTTTCGGGCACTATCTTGTACCCATCCTCAGCCTTCCGGTTTTTTTGTCTGGTGAAGTACATATGTGATGTTGGTTGACTATTATTATTGTGGCTTCCTGTTGGCTTCTGGAATTTCAAGTTGGTTTTATTGTGTGTGATTGTGGTGTATGTGTTAGTTTTTTGTGTATTTTCAATGTTGAGTGCTTTGAATATTGTGTCATGTTTTGTATTGATTTGTATTTGTTCAGGTATTAGTTTGTTTTCTGTTTTATGTTTGTATATTTGTAAATTTTTCCATATGTTTATTATGGTGCCTTTGTGTGGTATATGTTTTATTAGTGTTACATTGGTTATGTCTGGGAATTCATGTCCTGTGTTTATTGCATGTGTGGCTAAATTGGATTTATATATTTCTGATTTTTTGTATGCATTTAGGTGTTCAAAATAACGTTTTTTCAGCTGTTTTTTTGTTTGTCCTATATAACATTTATTGCAATCTTGGCATTCAATTTTGTATATACCGTTAGTTGTTGTATTATCTTTGTTGTGTGAGCTATTTAGATTTTGTAATTTATTTTTATTGGTTTTGTATGCTATTTTTATATCTGTGTTTTTAAATAGTTTTGTTAATTTTGTCATTTTATTATTTATATATGTGAATGTGGCCCATTTTTTGTTGTTGTTATTATTTATGTGTTGTTCAGTTTGATTAATTCTTAATTATTCAGTTTTTATTTTGTATTTGATTTTATTTTCTATTTTGATCACAGTATTTTTATTGTATCCATTTTCATAACCAATTTGGTATATTATATTTCTTTCTTTGTCAGTTTCTTGTTTGTTTAGGGGTATTTTGTACATTCTGTTAAATAACGAATGAAATGCTGCCATTTTATGTTGTGGTGGGTGGTCAGAATGGTTAGGTATATTAGTGGAAGTTGGTTTTCTATATATTGCATATTGTATGTGTTTGTTGTATCTTGTGATGGTTATGTCTAAATAGTTGATTTTGTTATGTTTTTTTTTTCTTCTGTGAATTGTATTTTGGGATGTATGTTATTGATTTGTTTCAGTATGTTCTCTGCATTTGTGTTTTTGTTATTTGATACATATAGTCCATCATCTACATATCTTATCCATATGCCATTTGGGTCATGTGTTTTTATGATATTTTGTATTTTGGTGTCTATGTGTTGTAGGAATATTTCTGCTATTATGCTTGATAATGGTGATCCCATTGCTAAACCTTCTTTCTGTTGATAAATTTTGCTATTAAATTCAAAGTAATTTTGTTTTAGTATTAGTTGGAGACTATTTTTTATTACGGTTATATATTGTTTGTTTTCATTTTGTTCTTTAAGTTTGTTTATTATTATGTCAATTGTTTCTTCTACTGGGATATTGGTGTACATGTTTGTTATGTCATATGATGTGAAAAATGTATTTTCATTTATATTTATTATTTTTAGTTTGTCTATTAATTCGTATGTATTTTTTATGTTATGATGGTTATTTGTTATATGGTTACTTTTTAGTTTTTGTGCTATTATTTTTGCTATTTTGTATGTAGGAGCTTTTTTGAAATTGATTAATGGACGTATTGGGTTGTTTAATTTGTGTATTTTTATTAGGCTATTCATTTTAGTTGGTTCTGGATTATTGTTTATATATATGTGTCTGTTTTTATTGTTGAAAACGTTTTTAGTTGTTTTTATTAGTTTTATTGTTTGTTTAAGATAGTTTTCTGTTGGGTTTTTATCTAGTTGTACGCATTTATTATTGTTGATGAAGTCTTCGGTTTTTTTTATGTAGTCTGCTTTATCAATTATTACTGTTGCTTGACTTTTGTCTGCTTTAGTTATTATTAAATTATTGTTCTTTACTTTATTTTTAATTTCTTTTATTGTTTTATTGTTTTTCTTTTGTTTATCTTTGTTTTTCATTTCGCTAGTGATTATTTTTTTAATTATATGTGTTGCTTCTGTTCTTTTTTCTTCTTTTATATTGTCTTTTATTAGGTTAATGGCAAATTCTGTTTCTACTATTAAATTTTCTAATAAAACATATACCACACAAAGGCACCATAATAAACATATGGGAAAATTTACAAATATACAAACATAAAACAGAAAACAAACTAATACCTGAACAAATACAAATCAATACAAAACATGACACAATATTCAAAGCACTCAACATTGAAAATACACAAAAAACTAACACGTACACCACAATCGCACACAATAAAACCAACTTGAAATACCAGAAGCCAACAGGAAGCCACAATAATAATAGTCAACCAACATCACATATGTACTTCACCAGACAAAAAAACCGGAAGGCTGAGGATGGGTACAAGATAGTACCCGAAACATGTTCCAAATAGAAAAATAACATCTTGAGGTAAATTTATGTATAAATATTAAATGTATTATATACATCAAGAAACGGACTGTAGCAGAAAGTGATTGAAATATATATATATATATATATATATATATATAAAACAATAATAATAAATTTCTTCTATAAGTAGATTTCTATAATAAATTAATTTTATTACGTCACCTTACTCAATTTTCGCAGAAACAATCTGCACTATCACAGGTTTATAATATGAATTAACGAACTGCTATTATAGGCCTAATATTTATTATTATTATTGTTGTGTCGTACATTATAATGTATAAGTAGTACAAGAAACTTCAAGAATTACTACGAAGAGAAGCAAATACGAACATCACACCGCGGGCTAGCTCGCGCTCGTATATTACAGAATAATTATATCATTACTTCCTGTATATTTTTTTAAAATTTTTAACAGATAGTTTTGAGGCGATTATTTATATAATGTGCAGTATTATATACCGTAATGTATAATTGTTTACACACAAACAAATACACAATCTAGATAGTATCAAGTTAGTGTTTTTCATCTTGGCGGTACATTTTAAAAGTAACAATTAATCAATATGACAATAAAAGGAACTGCGCCAGGTTGATAAAAGAATAAACACGCGCGCATGCGGAAGCGTCCTGTATTATCACAGCTGCTTACAGTAGGCACATTTATAAAACTACATATTTTATGTTATCACGAAAATAATTATTTTTGTACGGAAGTGCTTAAAACCATATTGTCTGATGGTCGCGCGATAGAATCAATTCCCGCGTATAGAAACATAACTCTCTTGGCGCTGTACATATTGTGACAATCAGAAGTAATATGACGCAGTAGGGAAGAAGGGAAATACATGTGCGTATGGGTTTTTCATTTGTGTGACTGCGTGACTTGACAATTTGCTCGTCCAAGGATTATAATTTTTATTAATATCTAATTATAGGAAATAAAAAATTGTATCTACTTTATTCTAACATGAAATATTCAACTTTCATAAATGATAAGATTCTGTACCTATTACACAAACACACACACACACACACACTTTATGAATAGAACAGAAAATGATGGATTAATTAGTCTCTGGTAACACATAGCTCAACTCTGTGAATGTAGCCTACTTTAGATAACACAATTTTAAGAACTCGAAAAAATAAAAAATAATAATTTTTGTAATAATTACAATACAACTGCAAAAAAAGCTTGTATGTATCGTATATGCACAACGTGTTTCACGAAATAACGGAAATAGATTAATGAAATTAAAAGAAATGAAAGTAAAGGCAATAAAATTAATACAAATCTATGTCTAGAAAGCTTCTTTTTAACTAACGGTCTCTAAAAGATGTATTCATATCTCAACGTAAAAGCTTTTGATATTTAATTGCCCCCGATGGTTTTAGAGTTTGAACAGCTACAAATTTACTTAAGATTGTACCCAATCTACAATGAAATAATTTCCAAAAAATAAATCATGTTTTTTAAAGTATTGTAAAACTATTAAGAAATCATATTTTTTAAAGTAGGTATTGTAAAATTATTTCACGAATTATCCTACTGTATATTATTATTTGTTTCAAATAAAAATAATTTTTTCGTTTATTTTGTTAAATTAACTTACATAAACTACACAAAAGTTAACAGTTCCATTATTTAAGAAGAGAGAATTTCCTTTTTTTAAGAGTTTTTGTATTTCTTCAGTGGGAACATTAAAAAGAGCATTTTCAAAATCCTTCAAGGAAGCGATTTATTGATAAATTATGAAATAATTAGTTTCGGACCATTTAATCTAAATTTTCTGCCGTTCTGATATCTAAAACGTATTACATTTCTCATAAAAATAATAGGCTATATACGGCCAAAATATAATTCGAAGTTACGCTTTTACTTAAAATTTTTGTTAATCTGTTAAACAAAAATAATAACAAAAACTTGAAAAGAAAGGATTTGCAGGTTTAACATGTATAAGAAATTTTTTCTTTTTACTTCCAGAACATGTCTAAAAGTAATCCCGTACGTTGTGAAACAATTCATATTCGTATAGGCTATACCCAAGACGTCATTATTTATGAAATGAACAACTAATTTCAGTCTTAATTTATTGACTTACACTGGAAATGACAGTTTGAGACGTCGAAATAAATGCACGTGCGCGCGAGTGTGTGTTATCCTGAAAAAGTAGACCAGTTTGTTATTAGATCAGCCTGTTCCAAATTTTTTACTTTGTCAAAATCCAATGGAACGCGCGTAAAAATAACTACAAAATTCCCTGTGCACATGTTGCAGTATTATCATGTAAATAAATAGACTTGGCGAAGACAACAGATATTATCCGTTTGTCTCTAGCCACGGAAACAAAAAAGAATTTTTTGCAAACTGCCTGTTCAGAGCACATAGTCAGGAGTCGCGGGCTAAGCGCGTTTCGATTTTTCAAGCCGCTAGTCATAGTCATAGTCATTTTTTCGTGGCTGTCATAGTTCATTTAAAAACTTTAAAATAACGTAAGACAGCAACCGACGATTCTGTTGTATTGATTGTTACTCGAGAAGAACATTAAAAAAATTAAATTAAAAGGAAGTACATTATGCTATGTCGAAGCACTGTCATTAGAGACCGCATCTGAAGATGTAGCACATTAAAAAAAGTCATCAGAAAAAATAATAAAATTATAAAACCTTCATCAAAACGAGCCTTGCACCACACTGAACTGTTTCACTTATGAAGATGAAAACTGAAACATTTAAGAACTCCCCCGTAATGTGTAATACTGCCTCTTTGATGTAGTAATGTAGGCCTATCCGTAATTAATTGCGCGGCATTTTCCGACACTGTCTCTGTGCACCAATCAGATCGCACCGTTAATAAGATGAGATTATCGTTTTGAATCCATATTGCCGCCGCTGTCTTGCCACAATTAGTATTCATCAATCCCAGCTTATCACCTTCAGCGGAGCCGACTCATCGTGTCGTGGCCACTTTGCTGCAGGTTTAGCCGCTGTTTAATGATGTGCAGAAACATATCAACAACATGTAACTACACTGATGTGAGATAAAAATAATTAATTACAGCCTATAACGGTTGCTTTGATGCCGACTGTTATCCTTTGGCCGAGAGAGCTATATATTTACTATACATAGTATACATTCATATTATATACTATATATATTATATACATAGTATATACTATATATATATTTTGTATATTTATATTTACTTTACAAAATGATAGGTACACTTTGCAGAACTCCAAGTTATACGCGAACACGGCTAACACAATGCCCACTACAGACTTCGAAAATTGTTAAGAAGAGTACCGCATATGGGGTATAAGCCTACAACTCAACCTTAGCGACATAGAACACACCGACAAAGAAGTAGTAAAAGCCACATAAAAAGGTTGGCAGCTAAGAAAAACAGGAGATCGTCATGAAAAAACAGGAAGTGGGGCAAAGATGGACAGAGATAAGGAGATTTTTTAGGACCAAGAGATGTGTGAGAGCGTTAAATGATTGTATATATAAGACGTATATATGTCTTATTCATATTTTATATGTATATAACAATCAACAGAACAATAGATGAATATGGAACCATGAAAACAGATGTAGAGGGTATCCATGAAAACAGAGGAAAATAAAAGGTGTAGAAAACTATGGAAAATTGGAAGACAAGTTGTGCTTTGTCGACGTTGGATAGGATCAGAAACGTGGAAATAAGGAGACGATGTGCGGTGGACACAAATATACGGAGGCCGTCGAATCTAAGGGATTAAGCTGGTTCGGACATCTATTCGGAACGCCAGATTTGAGACCGACACAAAATAGAAAGAGAGGTGAACGTAAAATATCATGAAGAACTGTTACAGGAAGTGTAATGATCCGCAGAGACCTCTAGGAAACAGACTGTGAGGACAGAAGGTGATGGAAACTGGAATGCAGATGTCGACAGACGCAGAAAACTCATCGTGTACAGATCGATCTAAACTGCACAGAAATATTCTACGAAGATCAAAATTTAAAAAATAATTATTAATCATTCATTAAAATTATATTATTATTTTATGGTTAAAAATACGTGTTACATGCAATCCACCAAAGCGATTCCTCTATGTGGTTCCACCCTTTAAGGACTATGAATTTTCATTTTCGAGTAGGTCTTATAGCGTCAGAACTATTCTCAATACCTGCTGCAGCTACAGTGAAACAATTATTTTAGTTTGGTTTGCCAGAACGACTAGAATAAACAGACTGCTTCATCGAACCTTAAACGAAATAAACGAACGGCGTGATGTCGGTTGATTGTGTTGACCACTGTACTGGTGCGTTTCGTCCGATCCATATAGGCCTACGTATATTACACTGGACTCGTGACCATCCGGCCTAATGTGTCGACGGCCGAGCCGCATAACCACAGGGGTTAACGTTCCTTCTGCATTAGCGCCCGGTATTTCTGATGATTGTTAATTAGCAGCGTTCCTTGTAACTTATATTTACATTTGTGTTTATAGAGTCTCAATACTTTGAAAACAATAAATTATATTTAAATTTCACATACTTACATAGGAAAGTTACCGGTAACTAAAAAGCCTTAACATCTTTTAAAGATGCCACAAGTATTTTATGACAAAGATTATACGTAGGCCTACAGTAGCATATGTCATACAAGGTGTGTTGATTAAAAATTGTAACAAATCTACCGTTTTATTGGAGAATCGATTTTCAAATTTTGTAATCAGTTATTTCGAGGACCGGGCCGAATAATTCGGAATAATCAGGTACCGGACAGCCAAAAATGTGAGGAAGTCAAAATTATGAAAATATCGCAAAAGTCCAAGCGGGATATCAAATCGAATGGAATTTAAACCACAATCTGAATATAGTTTTCAGTTTTGAGAATCTCAACATTTTTTGACAGCTGGGCCCAAAAAGGCGGTGAACATTTTGATATAACTGCAAAAAGTAAAGAGCAGATCTATCAAATTAAATATAATTTTAACTAACATCTGAATATAATGTCAGAGTTTGAAGATTTTGGGAACCCTAGGCTTTAAAAAAGGGATCAGAAATTTTAAATAAATTGTGAAAAATCCAGCAGGGAGTCAGACTCAAAGGAATTGTAAACCAAATCATAAGGTTTCGTATTTTTAGTGTTAATTGTATTGTGTGCTCTACAATTGTTAGCCTATGTTACTGAAGAAATAGTAGACTAATCGGGATTTTAAAATAATTTTTCTCATAATTTTAAAAATTATCAAATATCGAAATTTATGTAATAATATATAGGCCTAGTATATATTTCGTTCAAAATAGTGAGCGAGTTCTGCAGGTCAGGAAGGATAGTATACCTATTAGTTAATATACCTACTTCCCACAATCTGACTGCCGCATTCAGTAAATTGGGGACCAAGCTGAACTAGATCTTTGAGAATTAATTGCTTGTAACAACCTAATTTTAACCATAAATATATCGGCAATAAACAATTTTGAGACTTGTGTTAGTCGCCTTTCTCTTATTTTGACCTGCAGAACAATCAGCTAGAATGCTGTTGTGCAGTCAAGATTCACCCTACGTCATATTTGATGATTACGTTTTATGTTAATACAGAACATTACATTTGAAACGTGTTTTCAATCATATCGTGCTGTTGTTATTCACGCCAGCCAGACGTTTCTAGTGCAGCTATAGAAAACTATGCAGTAATTGCAGAGTGTCACACAATTGGGATGTGAACGGTGGCTTGAGTGGATACACTGGATGCAGTTAAACGCGACAAAAATACAATTCAGAGTCATTACTATAAAACACCCACATCCAATATCGCCGGCCTATAATTAACAACGCGACTCCGCGCACTACGTGGGAATTACAAAATGATCTCGTTACGAAAAAATATTTATCCGCTTGTCTTTCGATTAAATCATTTCTGCGCCCCTCGTAAATCACAGTGATTCAATCGTTATAAATGAATTTACACACATACACCATTGCTGATCGAAAATAATAACGATATTTTAATTTTTTTCTAATTATACCGGTACAAAATTGTTAGTTAAAATTTTTCATACAAGATCGTAGATTTTTTTTTGACGTAACATTAAAAATGATCTCATAATCTGAAATATTTAGTCTCTTTTTAAAGTAAAGATTTTGTATTTATATAACATTACTGTCGTTCCTCACATAAACAACATTCAAAATAAATGCAATATTTCAATTTTCAAACTCAAAAATCTGACGGTTCTGTTTCTGATTTAAAACCGTGGGTTTTGACAAGGAACAAGGAACTTACGACTCTGCCGATGTTTTTTTTTTAATAACTTATATTTTTTTTTAAATTTAATTTGTATTGATATTTTATTCGTCTGTTGTATTGCTGCTATTCTGCACTGATTATTGTACGTATCAACATGATTTCTTATTCCAGTCCTAAAATTAATATGTCCAAAATACCATTAGGTATAAAAAATACTAAACAAAATCATCTCAGTAACAAATCAATTGAATCATAACGATGTTTTTCGTATCTGTGACTTTACTCTTGAAATGTTTCATTTGTTTTGAAGATAGGTTCGTTAGCGCATAGGGGTTCGAGAGCGCGTTACACTCTCTTGCATTTGTTTTTCAAAGTAATATATAGGCCTACTTCCAAGTATGTACATCACTTAAATTTTCTTAAATTCCTCGTAATTTGACCTTCCAAAATGAAAAGATTCTCCGATCTATTCCTTGATAGGACACTAGTTTCCATTCGTGATGTTACAAATAACAAAACTGACAGGTAGATCTGTGTAATACGAGTTCGCTACCCACAGCCTAGATTTTTTAATTCATATAAAATTACATTGTATTTAACATGCATCATTTTAAAGATGTTTTAACTGAACCGTAGTCTTACCTTTGCATTCGTTGGCGTCCCTCGAAGTGGCTCGTCCCCAAGGTCTGTCGAAGTGGAACGGTTTGCACCGTTCGCAGTCTCTCCCGGCCGTGTTGTGTTTGCATTCACAGACCAGTTGACCGGACGGTCCGGCGGGAATGCACCGGGACGCGTGGCCATTACACTTGCACCGGCCGCCGACGGCAAAGTCCGACACGGCGTAATGGTACGACATGGTGGTCGACGTGGTCGTCATCAGGCTGTTCAGGACCAGCCCGTTGGGACTGTCGGCCGATATGCTGGCAGCCGCTACCGGCTCGTTGTGGAGGTCTTGCGACGGGTTGAGCTCGATCTTCGGCAGCGACGGTCCGTTGGTTATGTTGTTCACGTCTTCCTCTGATTTCTTCTTGTCCTTCTCGACGACGTCCACCACAATACTCTCTTCCTCTTCTTCCAGCGTCGGCGGAAAATGCAGCCTGTTGAATACGACTTTGATGTCGGTGGCCGTCACCCAGTCCTGCAGGACGGGACTCGTGTCGAAGTCGGCGGCGCTCGGCCGTCCTTCCAGCGTGCTGAACGCGATGCGGGACGCCACCGGCCCGCCGGACCCGTCGCCGCCGTTGAACCTGTGCGAGTCCGTGCACAGCGCCTCCTGTTCGTTGGCCTTGGTGATGGTGGCGCGGTTCGGCCGGCCGTACACTCGCCGACATTGGCTCGAATAAAACTGAAACGGCTGCCAGGTCTTGCCGTAGTCCATGCTCTTGTATATGGCTATGGAATCTGGTTTGGCGGCCCGCGGACAGAACTGCAGGCTGACGTACGTCAGTTCGTATTTTTTGCCCAAAGAGAGCGTCAGAGTGACGTTGTCGGGCGGACTGGTGTGCGGGTTGGAATGTGCGATAATTGGCTCGGAACGCCAACACGTAACGTTGTTGGGATTGTTCAGATCGGTCAGATAAGTGGCGGGGTGTCTGCGCTTCGGCTGGGTGTCGTCGCACGTGTAACACGAGCCGCCGCCGTTATCGGGTACATCGCAGTATCTGGAAGGCGCGAACGTTCCGCAAGTGCTGGAGGCTTCCACCGGATTGCCGAACGCGGCGTTCACAAAGTCGGGTATACACCGTTTGGGCCTGTCCTCGTCGTAACACGGGTCCGTCGGCGCGTGTTGGGCTGCAAACAATTTTAAAAAGTCTCCTCCCCCTTGTGCTGCCAGGGGGAAGACCGAAATCACGACTAGAAACCAACAGAAGGAAGCCATTATTATACACTTTTTTTGAAATTTTAATCTAATTATATTGTACACCAAAGTTCGTTCGATTTATTCGAATTTTTTAAAATTATTTTCCTGGAATGTCCGCGGAGATCTGAAGATTCATTTTTTTATTTTCCGTTGCACCTGTCTTTTATTTTAAAACGAATCGTTGGCTATACTATTTTTAAAAATCACTGGAAATTATCCAAGACGCGAAACAATAAACCCATTATCCGTTCTGTCACTGACGCCTCATCGATACAAACCAGGAAATATTAATGTTAAAAACAGATTGATTATGATAATTCTCTTCGAAATAAGTACTTTCGTCTACGAGATAGTAATAATAGAGTCGAGATATAGCAACAATAACTTCTCCCTTGGCATCAATACATCGCGCTCTGCTCTCTTGTACGTACACACTCTATAATTTTTCACATCAAACTATGCACAGATCATTTCAACCGACTACAGTCGATCGCTTGTCACAATCAAAACAGCACACACGATTGTGTGGTACGAGTTACAAAAACACGCTCCTGCTGCACAATCGGAACGGCCGCGGAACTGTTGTCTCGCGCGCTCCGCTACGTCTCTCTCACTACTGACTGAGAGAGGAGAGAGAACATTGTGACTGTGTTTCTTGGCCCCTCAGCCGAGTGGGCGGGGCCAAACACAAACGCCCAATCACAGCCGCTGCTCTCTCCTCTACATTGTTACGTTTCACGTATTATACTTTTAACACCGTATATTTAAAATTGCAACGGATAATAGCCACAATTAAGTGTAACAGATAGCGAGAGATTGTTGTGTGTCTGTGTGTGCGTGCGTGACACAGACAGCGTGGCGAGCCTCCTTCTTCCGTACTCTCTCTCACTCTTTCACTCGTGTACGATACCGTTGTTTCTTTTCTTGGTCTCTACTACTAGTATTTTCTATTCTAGTTATAATTATTCTTAGTAACGCACCTTTCTCCTTCATAAAGCACCAGAGACTCGGTGGTAGTTTGTTTAATAAATAGTCCCAGTTCGTCGTGAGACAAGAGTCAGTCCGACACAGCAGGTGCGACTGCAGCCTGCACTTGACGCGTTATTAATTAAATTTTTTGTGATTACTATTATTATACTATTCTTCTTATTTTTATTATTATTACTTCTAGGCATATGCATATTCGTTTGCTGTAATAATCGTAGTAGATGAGTATTTTTTTAATTTTTCACAGACTCGTTTCATAGACCTAATAACAAAAATAAACGATACATAGACTTACCAACATCCCACTAGATGAAAAAGACTACAAAGACGAACCAAACACGATAAAATATCTAGCAGAATCCAACGGATACAACAGAACAATAGTCAATAAACTCTTACACAAAACAAACAACAGACAAAGACAGAAAACAACAAATTCATAACACTAACATACATCAGTAACCACACTGAAAAAATAACCCACAGATTCAAAAAAGCAGGATACAGAATCACATACAAAACTACAAACAAAACAGAACACACACTATCAAAACACACACACACAAAGCACAAAGCAAATTTGATCTACCTGGTTCTTACAAACTAAATTCCTCAAATTACAACAAATTTTACGTAGGCCAGACAGAACGTTGCTTCAAATAAAGATACATTGAACACACAAAGGCACTACTCTTCACTACCGAATGCACCTTTACAAACCACCTCATTGAAGCAAACCACACGTACACAAATATCGAAACAACATGAATATTCTACACGTACACACAAAAGGCCGAAAACTAGACACTATTGAACAATTTGAAATATACAAACACACAAAAACACATAAAAACGACATCCTAAACGAACAGACACATTTCAAATCACACGTATTATTCGTGTAACACGTAAAACGTAACAATAATATAAGGGGCGTCGTAGTAGATGGGAGTTACAATTATAATATAACGTAACAATAATATAGGGGGCGTCGCAGTAGATGGGAGTAAAAATTATAATTCAACGTAACAATAATATAGGGGGCGTCGCAGTAGATGGGAGTTACAATTATAATTCAACGTAAAAAAATTAGGCTTATATGCAGTTATAGATTAAAACAAAGGACACATACACTTTATACTTAAAAAAAAAAAATAAGAAGTCAATTAGGTTTGGGGGAGAAAAGTCGCTAGGCCTCCTTATCTGTGTCTCTTGTTGGTGGTTTGGTGGTTCTAGTAATGAAATCGTCATTCCAGATGACACTCAGCTCTTACGAAGCTGAGTCCGCAAAAGTGTCCAGATGACACTCAGCTAGTCCGCAAATGTTGGATTGCTGATTCCTCGTCCTTCCTCTCTGACCCCACTGTTCTAGTCATCTAAACCTTTTCTTTTTATGTGCTATATTTAATATACATTAAATAGAGTTGGAGACAGAATCCATCCTTGTGTGGCTCCTTATTCGTAAGTAACAAAGGACGCAGAAAGAAAATTGAGCAACCCCCCATGTAGAGAGTAATACCCCAGAAATTCTCTCGTCTTTTCAAGTGGCAGGATATACATATTCAGTTCATGGATAAGATCAGGGTGGATTACTTTTGGTTTATTCTTCACATGCGCGATCTGAAAAGTATAGACTGGGTCAGTAACGGCTCACTAGAGAACAAGGGAATAATAGGTTATATAAACTGTGTACTGGGTAGAACAGCAGGTAATTGACTGTGTTAGGCACTATAAAGCCAGACAGTGAACTAACTAAGTGAACACAAAACTAAACTGTTAGAGAATATGAGGGATGAGAGAACTTGGAGAGATATTAGCATTGTTCCGCGTTGACTGGACACTAGTCCTCACCAATCTACAGGGCTGGATGAAGTGATGGTAGCTCACAGAGGAGTCTGTCTGGCACTCTCTCCCCCTCTCTCTCTCCAACCGAAGACATATCACAAGCGGTGATACTGTTCGGACAGAACAGTGCGAACCCAAATCGGAAGGTCGATAAATGTTCCTGGTGATGGACGGCAATCCGTGGCGGATTTAAGATTTTTGAGGCCGTAGGCCAAGTTTCTGAGCCCCCCTACGGCTGTGACTTTGAAGTAATATATGTAGTCTACTGCACAAGTAATTTGATGTCAAATGAATACTATCAAATGTAAAATCAGTAGGCTACTACAAAAAAGTGTGCTTTCATTTAGCAAACTTTTTCAAAATATTAAGAAACATGCAAAAGAATTGAGAAAATTAATTTATTATTATTTTGATTCCCTTCAATGTTTAAATTATCCACGGGCTTATTAATGGTCTGGTCGTTAGCAACCTCTGCTTCAGAAGTACTTGGAACATTGAAGTCAGTTTCTGATCTGATACACATTTAACTGCAGTGTTATGATTAGAAACTGGAGTAGTTTTAAAAATTGATCTAGTTTTTGAGTTTTTTTTATTGTTTCCAAATGAGCTTCCTCTGTAATTTTGTTTTAGCTTACGTTTGTAGGCTCCACTAGCCTTGTGAATTTTTATGTTCATGTTCATGATGAATACGTTTAGTGTACGGATTCAATTCTATGTTCATAAAGTTTTCACGCGAATAAATATCATCGAAACAACACGCTGCTCACCACAGAAAGCTAAAAACCTTCTTTACGTTAAAAACAAAATAAAAATATAACCTCAAATTGCAAACCATTCACTCACAACCCATATAAACAATGATAACACACAAGGGTGGTACTACATCGTGTAAATTCGGGGGCAATATAGCGGACGTTCAAAATTCGCATGCACAGATTAGTTTTCAAGGATGCCAACGACTTAAAAATAAGCGCACAATATTTAAATAAGAACTCTCTTCCATTTGTATTATTAACAAAAATTTATCATTTAATTTCAAAAAATCATACTTAAATGAATCAAAGTGCTTCCTACTTTTATAAAAATACTTCTGTTAAAAAAATTATATATCTGTAGGTTGCGGCCCTCTCTGAGCCTGCGGCCCTAGGCCGTAGTGGTAAATCCGACACTGACGGCAGTGTTCACCAGTACTAATTATGACGCACAGGAATTGCTCCTAGACAGATTTAACTTTTCGGTTATTGCATCACCATCATTTAACTGGCTGTGATATTGCAATTCAAGTGGCAGAAGAGACTGTGAAGATGCAACCCATGTACAATAGTAAACCTCGAATAAGAATCCTGTCCTTCCAGATTGGATGGGGGGGGGGATTGGTGAACACGTTAAACAACTCACCATGAAACTACCATCAATAGGATGGCTCAAGGAAACAACATACAGCCTCGGAATTGGACAGCTAGTGAGAAAGACGAGATACTGGGAACAAAATGACAAGAGGCGAGTTAGGCACCTAAGGAGAGGTGGCGCTACACCGTGCTTCTGATAAGTCTTGTAGTAGAAAGGAACAAGCCCCTAACGAAAAAGGTCTAAAAGAAGTTGAAGAAAGAGAAGAAACGAAAGTAGAATAGAAAAAATTAATTGAAGATATGCTAAGAGAGAAGATGCCAGATGGTCTGGAAGATTGCTTAGGGAATGAGACATAAAGAGGCCATAACGATGACCTTTTGCAAAACACAGAGACGATCTGGTTAAGTACTGGTGGTGCATAAATCTGGACAAGAATTGCTCAGGAAAGAAATCGTCGAAAAATGACTGAGGAAACAGTGGGCATTGAAGGTCTAATGATGATATTAAATATAAAATATTTTTGCTTATTGCAATCACTGTACGCTTTTAACCTTGAAAAACATTCAATTAATTAGAAACAACAATCTTTTTGTTTGACTAAGCTGTTACTGAAGATCTTGTTGTATTAGTTTAAGTTATATAATCCATTAATTTGGTAAGATGAGAGACATGTTTATTAGATTATTTCAAGAAATGTGGTTGAAGATTTTAATATTTTACTGAAAGTGATAGATTTATGTCACTTTTGACAGATAACGCAGTAAGATAACGTAAGCCGACTGGAGTTTCCTCGAATTCTACAAATAAAATAGTACTTTAGATAACGTGAAACGTCCTTTAGATAAACTCTACTGGAGTAACAACTGATCATTACCGAAAGCACATAACATATTGTTATACCAGAAATGAGAAACAAACTTGTTAAAATATAATCAGTCCACTTACAGAAAATTTGTACGTGAATAATAGGTTAAAATCCTCTTCGAGTTCAACAAATATTATGCTGTCATCGTGTTCTAAACGAGTCTAATTTTCCTGAGTTTGTGATGCCTCAAGTATTAGTTTCTGGAGTTTTGTTCTCGCCGCGAACATACACTCGCAAATTAAATTTTAAAAAATTAAAGTCTCAGACATCTCACAACTTATGTCGGTTTTAATGTTTGGATTGAACACATTCCTAAGATCGTTACTGTGCGTATTTACCCTTGTCGAAAGTAAGAAAGATTCGTTTTACTAAACCTCTAATTGTCAAGGCTCGTGCGAGCGGAATTAAGGTAAGTGCTCAATTTCTCCTGTAATTTGAGAAAAATCTTTTCACCCTCTGTCCGTTCTTACGAGGCTATAGGGCCGAGTCGTAATCTTATTATCCATCCAATCTTCTTATTCAGCCGTATTTCGCTTGGCTTGTAAGCAGAGCTACAGAGCTACGATGCTTTAGTCACATGACCGTATCGCCGATCAAAGGCGTCTTTTTAATTCTACGAAACATGGATAAAAAGATGCCAAAAAAATCGAGAAACAGAAATAAATATTAAATAAACCTATCTTCTTCTTCTTCTTCTTCTTCTTCTTCTTCTTCTTCTTCTTCTTCTTCTTCTTCTTCTTCTTCTTCTTCTTCTTTTCTAACTCCTTCTCTTCTTTTCGTGATACCTCAACGACTCTGTTTCTTTGGAATAACTTCAATCAGGCTTAGTAAAAGGGGTTCACACTAAACTGTTGGACCACTAACTCTATGTACTTGCTCGGATAGTATTTTAAGTCCTCCAACGCAAATTTGTCTTTGCACAATTCTTTGCACGCGTCCAGTTTGTCTATCGTCTCCAGTAATTTTCAGTAGGCCTAGAACTAATCATGAGGCTGCCCATTCATTATATGAATACGATATCTTTAAGTCTGTTTTCTTCTCCCCCTGCCTTGCAGGTCAATGCGACTAAAAGAGCTCTATAGAAGCCTACAATTAAGTTAGCCTAATTTTCAGGAATAGGATATATCTTGATCTTTGAGGAGCTGGATGTTAATAAAGTTTGTGAAGTCCACCTGAAAATAATAAAGTGTATGTAGACCCTGAAGATACTTCATTACAGAATGGGTAAAAAGTTAAATTTTCTATAGATCTATTAACAAAAAACATATGCTCTACCATACTTTAGTTTGTTTTAGTATTTCCGTTAATATCTTCTACTATCATTTCTGGTCGTCGTATGTTTTTTAAGTTTCCTCTTCTACTTTTTTGACTTATGCATCATTCTCCGACGTTACTTTACATTTTAACAGGCAAACAAACCTGTACCTATCTCTTCAATAACAGATGTATACCTAAGATTACAATCCATACGCTGAGCTCACTGGAAAACTAGTACTCCGCATTCCTCAATTTACCTAATGTAACGCAGAAATTACAATATTTTTTTACTACCAAACATTATGCTCGAAAATCGCATCAAATATTACTGAAGATGTAAATATTACTTGGACACCTTTTGATTAGCAGTTTTTTCATGTCGACCTAACAGCTCTAAACTGACAAACGTCTTCTCTGGGCGGCGAAAAGCAATGACTTCTGCCGGCTAGTCTGAAGAGGACTCCACAGTCTCTTGACAAGCTACGAACCCAACAATCTCGTTTCTGCTCCACGTGGAAACATTATAAAAAGTGAACTAGCCATAAGTTTTAAAATTCAGTAGAATCTGTTCCTTACGAACACTCTTCTGAAATGAAAAACTGAAAACTTTAAGCGCAAGAAAGATAAATGAATGAAAGTAAACAAAGTCTACTACTACTACTACTACTACTACTACTACTACTACTACTACTACTTTACGGCGCTACAGCTAATGGAAAGCCCTGGCCTCCAGAACGACGTGCCTCCACTCCTCTCTATCCTGTGCGACTTTCGCCATCTTCTGACCCCCAGTCTTCTTTAGTCTTCGTCTACATCGTCCAACCATCTTCTTCTTGGCCTTCCTCTTGCTCTTCTTCCAACTGGTCCTAAAATGAATACTTTTATCACTGCCCTTTCCTCTATCCTTCTTTGTATTTGAACCAGTCATATTCCGAGGCAATCTTTCTGTATCCGTAACAAAGTTTGTTTTACAGGATAGGGTTGTTAGCCTTATGCCCAACCCCCTACCAGGAGGACCAAGGACTTTGATTCCGAGCTGTATCCTCTAGAGAGATGCCTTCACCTCGGCTGCCGAGCGCTCTCTGCCCGGTCGGAGTAGGCTAACTAACTCAGCCCACTAGAGGTTCCTCCGTCTCGACACCCTATAGATGCACGTCCTGCTGTCGGTGTACACCATCCTGCCAGGTCAGGATCCAAGTTACCTCTAGGCTGCCCTGGCAGGACCCTCTCTCTCTTCTGCTTGCCAGCCCATTTCGCCGAAGGAGTTGCTTACCACAACCTTGGAATGGGTTGCCAAAAAGTCTGTGTTGTAGAATAATGGCGAGGAATATAAAAGTGATTATTTCACAGTATAGTAGAGTACATACAGAGAGGAAGTGTGGCATCTTGCGACAGAAATAAAAAATAATTTCAAGTATTTAGTTTTAATTAATCCATTCACCCGTAAGCTACTGCCGTCTCTCGCATCGTGCATGCCATAGGTTTCTGTTGTTCCCATCGACACGTTGCAAGCCTCTTTTCTCTGTCACATCGTGTATGTACGCCTTCCACGATTCCCTGGGTCTACTCCGTTTCCGTCGTCTATTGGAACCCAGTTTAACAACTTTTAAAACTGTTGAGTCCGGTTAACGATCGTCCGTTCCACGTGGCCACACCACACGAGGCGCTTTGTAGCGTAATAGTGTCTAAAATGATTTTGTCAATGCGACTTCCATCCAAGGGGGATTCCCTAAGTCCCATACTCCTCAGTGTAGTTATGGATGAAATTATTAAGGAGGTAAAGCACATGAGAGGATATAGGGTGGGTAATATTATATGTTATGCAGACGACGTTATACTAATAGCGGAAAATGAAAATGTCTTACAAAGACTTGTGTATAATTTTAACAAAGCGTGCCAGAAATATAACATGAAGATAGCGGAAGAAAAATCAAAATCAATTATAATTTCACATGACCCATTAAGGTATAAGCTTGTGATAAATGACAGAATAATAGAACAAGTAATGCAGATAGACTACTTAGGAACAAGGCTTACAGGTAACAATAAGGCATTTGAAGAAATAGAACATCAATAGATGAAAGCAAGAAGAATTGCTAGATGCATGAATAACCTTATGTGGAATAATAAATACCTCACACAAGAACCAAAAACTAGAATTTACAAAAGCACAATACGTCCAGTAATATCCTATGTATCAGACACCAAGCTAGATACAGCAAAAACTCAAAGAAATCGACAAACTATTGAAACGACTATCTTTCGGAGGGTACTAGTAAAGACAAGGTATGTTGCCAAACAATAGTATAAGAGAAACGCGTAATGTAACAGATATTAATTCTTGGATTTCGGAAAGAAGAAGGATATGGAATGAACACATATCAAGAACGGATGACACAAGGCTAGTGAAAAATGCAACAGATAGCCAACCAAACACCAAGAGAAGCATTGGTCGGTCAAAGAAGAAGTGGAGCAGCAGCATGTAGAACTGTTGTTATAGAACAGGACAGAGTCCTAACAAGGAAGTCAAAAGAAGAAGAAGAAGAAGAAGAAGAAGAAGAAGAAGAAGAAGAAGAAGAAGAAGAAGAAGAAGATTTCCATTCTGATATCTTCATTTCTAATGCACTGGAGGTTGGATACCCCACAAGACCTTCTTCAGAGGTTCATTTCCACTCCTTGGAGCCTTGGAGTGTTTCTTTTTTATCTCCCAAGTTTCAG
Organism: Magicicada septendecula; assembly: GCA_034769895.1. Classification (NCBI taxonomy): domain Eukaryota; kingdom Metazoa; phylum Arthropoda; class Insecta; order Hemiptera; family Cicadidae; genus Magicicada; species Magicicada septendecula. The sequence goes on from CM068368.1 coordinate 778,194,260, forward strand.
AGTCGCAGATCTCATACTTCCTAATATGGTAGAGTATGAAATCATCTTTTTTGTTTCTTGGGTCATTTCCCCCACTCTAAAGACCAGAATTCAGCTGCCCTATGACCAGTCTTCCTTGTTTTATTTTGCCGCTGGTGTCCTCATCAATTCTGCCATCTTATGGTAATACTGTATTACCCTAAGATACCTAAAAACATAGGTATTTTTTTCTAATTTACAGATATATTGACAAATTAGCTCCTTTACCTCCAAAATCACCTGTTCGTTTTTCAATATTTATGTCGCGGCCCCAAGATCTGTATTCTTCATGCAATTTTCGATCACATAATTGGAGTTCCGATCGTCTTCATCCAATTCGTCTTACGAGTTGATTCACTTACGAACGGAATGAATAGTCGTCATTCGATTAGGTTTAAATTCACTAAGATTATTTAAATAATTTAATTAACTAGGAGTTTTATAATTTTATAATTAATAAATTCGAAAAAAATTTCATAACGCACGGAGAGGTGAACGGATTGTAACAAAGTCGAATACACAAAGGCACAGAACACTCCACTAAAGAATCCACCGTTGCAAACCACCTCATTGAAATAAACCACACATACGAAACCAATTTGTTCAATTTTCGCTTAGTCCAACAGATTACAAATCTCCAATAAATTAAAAAAAAAAACATGGATATTCTACACGTACACAGAAAAGGCCGAAAACTAGACACTCTTGAACGAATGAAAATATACAAACACATAAAAACGACATCCTAAACGAACAGACACAATTCAAATCACACGCATTATTCGAACATATCACACCCTACACACACAACATCGATCCTTCAAAAGTGGATACCGTCGCCAAGAACAAGATGGATAGTGCTCCCAGCGGCAGCCTCTGAAGGAGCTTTTTAAAAGTGAAAACTGGTTCAGGCTATAAGGTAAAACTTTTACGTTTTTACCCATAAAAAACTTTGTGTTCCGAGTCGGTAGTGAATTAATTATATTTAGCCATAAAACAACTAAATTCTGCTCTGTACATTATACATGACACAAAAATCTCCAACGTGAGAGTTTACAACCCTATAGTAACAAGGATTTTGATGGTGCAAAAATTTGGCTGTTCAACAAAACGAACACAACGAACGAACAAATCTGAGGAAATAGGAGTAGGCTAGACATTCTAAGGAGAACGGACATTCTACAGAGTCAGACAAACGGCTCAAACTGGCGAGTCGAGGAATTAAAAGGCGAGTAAAAAATGATACGAACACGTGAGAAGAACCGTGGCCGGCTCTAGTAGAGGGCCGGAATATTAAACGTGGCAACGTTCCGTCCGAGGCCGAAGCGGCAGTTGAGTGGAATGTGATCGGTATCGTGTGAGCGGTTAACTTTATAGTAAAATTTACGAAGCTCTTGTTACAGTTTGTTGTTAGTGACGATTTTTGTAGTGGAGTAGTGCTGTTTAATATTATAGTTTATAATACTACAGTGTTATTAATGTTTGTTGTGTGTTTTTTTAAGTTGATTTCAAACACATGTTGGTCAACGCACGTACTTATTGAAACATAACCTAAACTAAAATTTGCACGTGTTTATAAAGCTTGACTAGGATAGGTGCTCAGAATTTGTAACTCACATTAAATTGTACATAATTCATTTAGTATAGGTTTGTCAGTGACAATGCCACTTAAGTGTTGTGTTCCTGGTTGTAAAAGTAACTACAAATACGAAGATTTTGTGAACTTGTGTGTAAGGTATATATTTTATTCTTACCAAATTTTCGACTTTTGGTTTTGTTGACAGTAATGAAAATTTTTGAGACACACCTGTTATAATTAAATGGTGTTCTAAGACATTCCGAATGTCATTTTTGTACCCAAAGTAATTGACACTTTTAAAAATAGAATACATGGAACGTATAATAAAAGTGCAGCATTGATTTTTCAGTTATTGTTATTATTGTCTGAAAGTAGTGCTTTGTTAGTTTTCATCGTCTAAAAAGTAAATGATGAATAATGTTAAGTAGGCCTACAAGCATTGTGTAATAAAATAGCTAAAGTGAACATGTTAGATTCTGATTTAATTTCGTAGCATTACTAAAATCATGAGTAGGCCTATTTATAGCTGAACATTAATTATAGGTCTATGCGCATTATACTGTAGGTTTAAGTTGAATAAATTAGTGAATTAGTATTAGGCCTAATGAATTAATTTTATTCGAATTATTGAATTTGTATCATATGAATGAGTTAATTATTATATTTCTTAAATAATATAACAGTATTTTACATAATAAACTTTTAATTTGCAAAAAAACAAAGAATTATAAAACTGCTGTTAACCGGCAATTAAAAATAACGCGATTTGATCATCGAAATAAATAAATTAAGAGATCGTCTAGTCGGCCTCAAATATCAGCTGGTTCCAGTGTTGCCACGTTTAATATTACGGCCTACTACTAGAGCCGGCCATGGAAGAACTCATCCAGACCTACGGACACCGGAAGTAACAGATTGAAATGCGACGGTAAGAGAAAACAGGAACGACTCGAGCCTGGGAAAGCCTGGCTGTACCCCTGCTTATTGTATTCATCCGCGTTATTGCTCTCTCTGACTGCTAATCCGTATGTCCATCGACCATATCCTGTCTATATTCCTTGATTACGTCTCTAACATGTAAAACACAACACTGTATATAGGCCTAAAACACTTTGCCAGTCTCTTCCTGAATAATAGTTAGCAACAGAATATTAAAAACGCTCTTCATTTCAACCTCAAAGGAAAAATCATCGAGAATGTCCGAGAAAAAGGAGGATCCTGGAGTCAGAAGCCTAATACTTATTGGCGACAACGACGATATCAGAGTCCGTCAGATTGTAAATCAATGTGTCCCGATTTAGAAACGTAATTTGTTAATCATTGTAGCCTACATTAAAAAATACGTGCTGTTAGTGAGAAACACTAAGTGTATCTGGATAACATAAAGCAGGCCACATGCGGGCGCTATGCCAGATGGCGTACGTCAAACGTAGAACGACTGCAGTACCGCGGCATCTCCTGGCTGATGGACGTCATCGTAGTTTGCGAAATCACGTAAATGCAATTGGAAAACAATTTTCGCAAACATTCCGCTTCAATTTAAAAACAGCCGTCACTTGGCTTGGAATGTTGCGTCTATTCCTGTGGTTAGATATAGATTATCAGTACAGAATATTCCTGTTTTTACACACGTACGGTCAAACGTCGATTATCAAATCTCTTTTGCGTTGTTTCGTTGAAAAAATTAAGTTTTTTACTGTAAAAAGTATATTTACTGACTTTGCGTCCGCGCACAGAAAACCGCGTACACCACATGATCGAAACTTTTTTTTTGTTTTTTTTTTTTCTTTTTACGAGAGTAGGTGGAAAAATGTGCTGAACAAAAGTCCGGAAGGGTGCACACTTCCGGGGTCTGTGGGTTTTGGTATTATACCCGACCCACTAAAAAACCACCTCCCTCTCCTCTTCTTGAACATTGACATATTACTTCGGGCTAGGCCTATTGTTCTTCATCAGTCCTAGGGCTCACGTCTGGCTAGTTATTCTTCTTCTATATTACGTTGTCGAAGACTATCTTCTTGGCCAAAAGCGTGCCACATAGTTCCAGATGTCCTTCCCTCGAAGCATCGCTTCGATGATGTTATTCGGGAAGATCTCGCCCCTGATATCTTCTTGCAGCGATCTCCCTGTGTTGCTCCCGTTTATCGCAAACGAAGAAGGTTTGGGTGACATCGTCCGCTACTCCAGGGCAGTACAGGAATTCTCATGATCGGAACACTGATTCACGTGAATTTGCTAATGTCTAATGATTTATACCGCACGCGCATATTGTTGTCTAGGATAAATGAGGATCGACCCGATTTCCTACATCAATTTGGGTTAGTATTATTTGACTGATATCCCAGGAGTAAAATATTACATATTTTTAAGTTACCAAATGTTCCTTATTGCCTTATTTTAAAAAGTAACAACCCTTCTCCATCAGTCTTGATCCCCTGCGATCGCTTTCCAGTTTCTCATCCCCAGAAGAGTCCCAGCGTCTCGCCGAGAAGTGTCCTGCCAGTCTTCCCGTTTGTCTTCTGTCCAGTATCTGTTCCTTTATTATTTTCTTCATGTCGCCTGTCACTCGTTCGTTCAACACGCCCTGCCCATCTTAAGCGTTGTAGCCTGATGTAGTTTACATTGCTGGGCTATTTGTATACTCGCTGCAGATCGTAATTGAGCCTGATTCCTGAGACTCCTAACTCCATCACTACCCCTAACTGAGTCAAAAATGTTCATCAGTATCCGATGTGAAAATATACCCAGCATCTTTTCACCCCTCTTAGTAAGTATCCAACTTTCGCATCCATATGTGACAGTATGTCGTATTAACGTTATTATATTGTAAGTTTAGATTTTCGTTGCACTAGCTTGGACCCTACTCAGAACTTCAGCGAATAGATTGTCCTACTGCTCTTCAGAATTCTATTTCGTATCTTGTGGTCTTATCATAAAATTAAGAACGTTCATTTCGATTTCGGCTAATCCAATCTGTATTTTTTATCTTCGTTTCCTAGACGAGACTAGGAAAGTCTTTGATAACACTACAGACATCATTCACCCTCGGCCGATAACTCGTAGCGAGTGTCCAAATTCATTACAGAAATCAGATCACAGCTCTTGTTCGAACTACAAACATTTTATCCAAAAGTACATCAGTAGGGGGAAAATGAGGGTTCTGAGCCACAAAGGAATGCCGCCTTTCTTAAAAAACATAAAAAACGATAAAAAACATGATCTAAGAGATGACGCCGCCACCGCTGGACCCGCAGCATCCCGATGGACCACAGCATCCGCGAATTTCCGCGAATAATTTTTTTTATTTTTTTAATTTGGTTTTTTATTTTTTTTAATTAAATTGATTTGCATATCAAGGGGGGGTGGGATGAGGTTCAATGGACCACAGCATCCGCGAATAAAATTTTTTATTTTTTTATTAAATTGATTTGGTAGGATGAGGTTCAATGGACCACCAGCATCCGTGAATATACTTTTTTATTTTTTTTAAGAAAGCTGATTTGCATATCAGTGGATGGTGTTGGGTGGGAGGTTGTTTTTTTTTATTTCATATCAGTGGGTGGGGGTGGTTCCAACTCGATGCATTATAGTGTATATTAAAATATATGATCAGGTGTACCAACCTTGCATGAGTTCAAATTTGTCGTGTGTTATAATGTATATTAAATTTATATGAGCAGGGTTGTCAACATTTTTTTCTCTTCTGTGGTGGGAAATTTCAAACTATATGATCATAATTGACACTCTCTCTCTCTCTCTTTCTCTCTCTATATCTCTCTCTCTCACTGTATGTATATGAAATTAGAAAGTTTATATTTATTCGACAAATATTAACGTCCTCTCATCTCTCTCTCTCTCTCTCTCTCTCTCTCTCTCTCTCTCTCTCACTCTCTCTCTCATCTCTCTCTCTCTCTCGTCTCTCTCTCTCTCTCTCTCTCACTCTCACTTGTTTCAACTGTGGCAACAAATAGTAACGTCCTCTCTCTCTCTCTCTCTCTCTCTCTCTCTCTCTCTCTCTCTCTCTCTCACTCTCACACGTTCACAACTATGCAAGGTTCCATACCCTTTCTCCTGTCTCCCTCTCGTACATTGTGTAGTCGGTGTGATGAATAAATAATTTTAGCTCTCTCTCTCTCTCTCTCGTTGTCAAAACGCCGTCTTCATTTTTCAATGTATTAAATAATTAACTAATAGTTTATAATGCAGTCAGTGTGATTGATCCTTGTTAGAAATATATATATTTGGCGTCAATGAACTACTTACCTGTTATGTTGTTACAGATGACAAATCCATACGTTAAACGGCTTAGCAATCTGGTACAATACTTCTGTTTTAAGGTTGCAGTTTACACACAACACACATAGGTTCAGTAGTGTATAGCGAAATAAATTAAAATTATACACACACATGAAAACGGCGACAGAAATTCATACAAATCTCTGATGTAACAGTTCACAAAAAATAAATTAATTGTACACATGTTCAGAGGTGTAGAGTGAAATAAAATAAAGTCATAATTTGTTTAAATGATTAAATATATTTTAACATTCACAATATAAAATTCATAATTAAATGAATACATTATAAAATTGATATTTTTTTCGAAAGTTTATATATAATTGTGTCGTACTTGTAGGAGAAGCAACCTGCAACATAACATTACAACAACATTAAAATCATGTTAAATATCACACACACGGATGCACACGCAACGCGCGCACATACAGACCCATACGCAACGTAATCACACACACACACACACACACACCACACACACACACACACACACACACACACACACACATACATACGCATACGCAACGTAACCAAACACGCAACGCGCCCACACACAGACGCAAACGCAACGTAATCATACACATACATACAACGTGCACACGTTTGGTTTGAATCATGTACATGTAGGGCCAATAAACAGATAACAGATTTAAATATGCTATAGTCATTGTAAGACGTTACAATCATTGAAGTGTTTAATAAGTAAATTGTATGTATGTATTATATCAATGAATAATAATAATATAATCGTTCTAGTTTTATCGTTTGCTGCAACAGGTAAAGCAGTTACAAATAATTACATATAGGTTCAGAGGCGTATAGTGAGTTAACAATCGGATACTGCTTGTTCAATGTTAATTCTGCACACCGTTTGTACTCAATAGCAGAAACTGCATTGAATTTTGTGATAAACGACATTATTAGAAGTGAGACGTCTGTATCAAACGAGGCGGAACTAAACAATGACTACAAAGAAGACTAGTGAAAGTAATGGTGGTGGTGGTGATGTGGTCATCAGGAAAGTTCACGTTCATCGCCGAAGCTTTGCATGTACATACACACAGGCAGAATTAGCGCTGTTACAATATATATATATATATTAGGAAAGTCAAGCCACAGACCACTAGACATAGTTATCGTTTGAAAAAAAAGAACCGCACATTACGAACTAATATCGTTACAATAATAATAATACATAAACTTACGTTTACGGTCGTCCAAACTGAAGTATGGAGTGACAATAACTATAGATATCACAGTAAGAATTTTTGTTGTTGTTTTTAACAGGTGATGTTTTTCCAATCCCTGAAGCTTTGTATGCAGAATTATGACTGTTACATAATATATATTAGGAAAGTCGACAGAAATAGTTATCGCCTGCAGCAAGAATTTTTGTTGTTGTTGTTGTTTTTAACAGGTGGTGTTTTTTGCATGTACATACATGCAGAATTATGACTGTTACATAATATATATTAGGAAAGTCGACAGAAATAGTTATCGCCTGCAGCAAGAATTTTTGTTGTTGTTGTTTTTAACAGGTGGTGTTTTTGCATGTACATACATGCAGAATTATGACTGTTACATAATATATATTAGGAAAGTCGACATAAATAGTTATCGCTGCAGCAAGAATTTTTGTTGTTCACAATATAAAATTCACAATTAAATAAATATATTATAAATTGATATTTTTTCGAAAGTTTATATATAATTGTGTGTCGTACTTGTAGAAGAAGCAACCTGCAACATAACAATACAACAACATTAAAATCATGTTAAATATCACACACACACAGACGTACACGCACACAGATGCATAAGCAACACGTGCACACACAGACGCACACGCACACACATACATACATACAGACAACGTGCATACGTTTGGCTTGAATCATGTACATGTAGGTCCAATAAACAGATAACAGATTTAAATATGCTATAGTCATTGTATGTATGTATATATCACTGAATAATAATAATATAATCGTTCTAGTGTTAACGTTTGCTGCAACAGGTAACACAGTTTACAAATAATTACATATAGGTTCAGAGGTGTATAGTGAAATAAATTAAAAATAGAAATGAATTCCTTATAAGTTTATGTCCTTTCATCAAAACTTTGTAAATTAGAATCTGCACTACAGTCAAACATACACACACACACAGTGATAAAAATTGTTTATTAAAAGTAGTTTGTTACCTTAACAAGTACTGTTATCCTACACCGTTGGAGTCCCCAAACCATTCGTGGACGAAATTACATGTAGGCATTGATGCCTTATGGACTTGAGTGGGATTGTCGCCCACCTCCCAATCCATAATTCTTATTTTGCAGACACAACATCTTACAGCATCACCGTCGCCTTCGTAAAAGAACCCGGCTTTAGCCAGATCGGACAATTTCACGTTCTCATGCGGGTATATAGGAACGTAAATTTTAATATGCCCACGACGTTTGATGTTGTAATAGGTATTCAGACGGTTTGTAAAAGAATGTACGTATTCGTCCATATCTACCTATAATAATAACAGTACCTGCTTCATTATCATATGCATTATGTGCTATATATAAATATATACATAAGGCTTCAACACACACACATACCATAAATCCAGAACAGGAAAGGTATTATAACAAACATTACGAAAACAAGTACGTACATAGATCAACGTTTAAACAAACAGATTATTACCTGAATAAATTTTTTTAAAAACAGGACAGCGTATTATCTATATAACGTTCTGTTTCAGATAAGAATAGTTTGAATATAAAATGAAAGGGTACGTTGTATTTTGTTATGAGAAAATGCATTTCTAAATTTCGTTACATTTGTCAAAGAGCTTATTGATCAGACGTATGAGTAATTATATTAATCCTTATGTAGCAAATACGCACGGATTCGTAAAATACAGCACTCAGGTGTAGGGCAATTAATCCTTTTTGTATTGAACGTATTTAAGTAGGCCTACTCGTGATATCAGTAAATTCTATCTAAACGTCATCTCAACGGAATCATTAAGTTTTTCAAAAGATCTTATTGATCAGACGTATGAGTATAAAATTGGAAATCTACAAACACATCAAAAATATCTGTCAAACCCCTATCAAACAAAAACCCCCGTTCTTATCGAGAGACAACAGTAACTGACCTAAGCACATGTGCTTCATTAGGCAACAGACCAAAAAAATCAAATAGACGACTATAAGCTCAATTTAAATAAAATCTGAATATTCAATAAAATTATGTTTTTTTTTTACTTAGTAACATATGCAAATCTTTTACTTACCTCTTAAATGTTGTTATACACACAATAGCCGATTGAACGATGAGTGTCTCATACATGTCGTCTTGTGTGTGTGTGTATCATATGGTATATGATATATATATATATATATATATATACATCATACGGTGGTAGCGTACACGTTTGAAAGTTGATACACATTAAATTCTCTCTCTCTCTCACACACATTACAGAGATTGATATTAATTGCATGTATGTTCAGAGGTTGGGTGTCTAAATCGATGCATTTTACTTTCACTTTCTAATTTGACACATGGCTTACTTCCATACATAAATAGCTATCGTCCATATCCGTCTACGAGTGTTGCTAAACGAAATTAAAAATGTTGTAATACATAACGTCCTGTGTAATAGTATGGTATGTTTTTTAGGACAGCCAAAATGCATGAAAGTATTATTTAAATCTGTATGGAAGTCATATATAAATATCGGGTCAGCGCGACACAACGTAACATGATTCATGTCAACGTCGTATGTATGTGTGTGCGTGTGCGTCTATGTGTTCGTGTGTGCGCGTGTTTGGTTACGTTGCGTATGCGTCTGGTGTGATTACGTGTGCGTCTGCATTATCGTTATTTTGACTGAGCTATGTTTCTACCCTAGAAATTTCGATGTTTGTGGACATAGTATGTCATTCGTAGAGTTACGTGTGCGTCTGCATTATCGTTATTTTGACTGAGCTATGTTAACTTCACACACATGGAAATGTAGGAAAAGCGTCTGAGGGCAAAGTTATGCAAGAGGTTGTTGACGAGAACCAAACAAACTTGGATCAGCCAGTAGTGTTTAGGTCATCAGTACATGACGCAACGGTAGTGATAGGTCCAACAAGAATCAGATGTTTTGTATACGTTCTAGATGAAAAACTACTGGGGATGTCTCTGACTTTAGTTGGAAATAAATAACATTACAGATATTGATATGGTACTATGAGGAGCCTATACGTGAATACTATACATCAGACTGATTGTATCCGTCATTAGCAATCTAACGTTACGACGGCAGTGTGTACGTATGCGTCTGTGTGTGTTCGCGTGTGCGTGTTTGGTTACGTTGTGTACGTGTGCGCTCGTTGCATGTGTACGTGTGTGCGTGTTTGGTTACGTTGCGTATGTATGTGTGTGCGTGCACGTCAGATGTGTGATTACGTGTGCGTCTGTGTGTGTTCGTGTGTGCGTGCGTCGGATCATGACCGAGGTACGTCCTTTATTGCATGAGAATATGCAAGTAGAGCAGAGCAGACACGTTTACGCAATATCAAGTGCACACACATACACAAATGCCAATAAACTACATGTAACTATATTACGTCTAACATGAAAATGCAAATTATATTTCCATTACCAAAATCTGACATGTTATACTTCATTATCCTACGTAACATTACAATGTTCTGTCTTTATTGTGTACTGTGACTTAAGCGTGCACTCACACACACACACACACACACACCAGGAAGCCACAATAATAATAGTCAACCAACAACACATATGTACTTCACCAGACAAAAAAACCAGAAGGTTGAGGATGGGTACAAGATAGTACCCGAAACATGTTCCAAAAAAGGAAAAAAAAAAAATAACATCTTGAGGTAAATTTAATTATAAATATTAAATGTAATATATATATACGGCATTAACAGAATATTATGAGTATACGCGACAGGATTGGCTAGTATCGTCTGAATTGGTGGGAACATCTTTGCCGAATGGATGACTGCCGCATTCCCAAATAATTATGGAACTACAAGCAGAAGGGACGGAGAGGTTTGGGACGTCCGAGGAAGCGCTGGAGTGGCCAGCTCTAGACTCTTTAATTGTTTGAGGCCGGAACACACCATCCTTTGTTTAATCCTTCCAGCTGATTATGATTACTTCCATTACCGTTTCTTCCGTCAACTCACTGACTACTACACAGAGGTTTTAGCAGAAAGGGACGTTGTTACCTCGATAGGATACTCTGGTTGCCCACTTTACAAATTTAATGTGACTGTAGAGTTAAAAAAGTCGTAACAGCTCGAAGTGTCGAGGTAACGGCGGGAATAGCCAAACTGACAAGTCCACGTCCATATGTTCACCTGTACATTCTCTCTTCCTTCAGGTATCAAATTGACGAATCATCTTCATTCATCTTAATTGTTATTTAAATAAGCAGTCTCTGTAATTCCAACTTTGTCGTGCTTACTTGCTGAACTGCTACCTGTCATGCTTCGGACGAGGCCTTTCAGTGTCTCAATCATTATCAAGTCCAAAACCACGACTAGCTAACCTTCAGCAGGAACGTGGGGAGGAGCAGACTGAACAAGGTAAAAAGTTCAATACCAATTGTCACAGTTAAGAAATTATTTTTGTAATTATGTAGCGTGCAAACTTGCTGATGCGAATTAACGTTTGAGTCATACATACTATGTCTATTGGTGCGTGTATGAAAAGTCTCACTCTTAACATCGTTTAGAAATTGTCATGTAGATGAAACTTTTTCATGTTCCTTCATAGGTTTGTCACCTTCTTTCCACTCTATCGTCTACGAATGACATACTATGCCCACAAACATCGAAATTTCTAGGGTAGAAACATAGCTCAGTCAAAATAACGATAATGCAGACGCACACGTAATCACACATCCGACGTGCACGCACACAGACGCATACGCAACGTAACCAAACACGCGCACACACGAACACATAGACGCACACGCACACACATACATACGACGTTGACATGAATCATGTTACGTTGTGTCGCGCTGACCCGATATTTATATATGACTTCCATACAGATTTAAATAATACTTTCATGCTTTTGGCTGTCCTAAAAAACATACCATACTATTACACAGGACGTTATGTATTACAACATTTTTAATTTCGTTTAGCAACACTCGTAGACGGATATGGACGATAGCTATTTATGTATGGAAGTAAGCCATGTGTCAAATTAGAAAGTGAAAGTAAAATGCATCGATTTAGACACCCAACCTCTGAACATACATGCAATTAATATCAATCTCTGTAATGTGTGTGAGAGAGAGAGAGAATTTAATGTGTATCAACTTTCAAACGTGTACGCTACCACCGTATGATATATATATACATACACACACACACAAGACGACATGTCACTATTTCTCATTTGTATGAGACACTCATCGTTCAATCGGCTATTGTGTGTATAACAACATTTAAGAGGTAAGTAAAAGATTTGCATATGTTACTAAGTAAAAAAAAAACATAATTTTATTGAATATTCAGATTTTATTTAAATTGAGCTTATAGTCGTCTATTTGATTTTTTTGGTCTGTTGCCTAATGAAGCACATGTGCTTAGGTCAGTTACTGTTGTCTCTCGATAAGAACGGGGGTTTTTGTTTGATAGGGGTTTGACAGATATTTTTGATGTGTTTGTAGATTTCCAATTTTATACTCATACGTCTGATCAATAAGATCTTTTGAAAAACTTAATGATTCCGTTGAGATGACGTTTAGATAGAATTTACTGATATCACGAGTAGGCCTACTTAAATACGTTCAATACAAAAAGGATTAATTGCCCTACACCTGAGTGCTGTATTTTACGAATCCGTGCGTATTTGCTACATAAGGATTAATATAATTACTCATACGTCTGATCAATAAGCTCTTTGACAAATGTAACGAAATTTAGAAATGCATTTTCTCATAACAAAATACAACGTACCCTTTCATTTTATATTCAAACTATTCTTATCTAAAACAGAACGTTATATAGATAATACGCTGTCCTGTTTTAAAAAAAATTTATTCAGGTAATAATCTGTTTGTTTAAACGTTGATCTATGTACGTACTTGTTTTCGTAATGTTTGTTATAATACCTTTCCTGTTCTGGATTTATGGTATGTGTGTGTGTTGAAGCCTTATGTATATATTTAGATATAGCACATAATGTATATGATAATGAAGCAGGTACTGTTATTATTATAGGTAGATATGGACGAATACGTACATTCTTTTACAAACCGTCTGAATACCTATTACAACATCAAACGTCGTGGGCATATTAAAATTTACGTTCCTATATACCCGCATGAGAACGTGAAATTGTCCGATCTGGCTAAAGCCGGGTTCTTTTACGAAGGCGACGGTGATGCTGTAAGATGTTGTGTCTGCAAAATAAGAATTATGGATTGGGAGGTGGGCGACAATCCCACTCAAGTCCATAAGGCATCAATGCCTACATGTAATTTCGTCCACGAATGGTTTGGGGACTCCAACGGTGTAGGATAACAGTACTTGTTAAGGTAACAAACTACTTTTAATAAACAATTTTTATCACTGTGTGTGTGTGTGTATGTTTGACTGTAGTGCAGATTCTAATTTACAAAGTTTTGATGAAAGGACATAAACTTATAAGGAATTCATTTCTATTTTTAATTTATTTCACTATACACCTCTGAACCTATATGTAATTATTTGTAAACTGTGTTACCTGTTGCAGCAAACGTTAACACTAGAACGATTATATTATTATTATTCAGTGATATATACATACATACAATGACTATAGCATATTTAAATCTGTTATCTGTTTATTGGACCTACATGTACATGATTCAAGCCAAACGTATGCACGTTGTCTGTATGTATGTATGTGTGTGCGTGTGCGTCTGTGTGTGCACGTGTTGCTTATGCGTCTGTGTGCGTGTACGTCTGTGTGTGTGTGATATTTAACATGATTTTAATGTTGTTGTATTGTTATGTTGCAGGTTGCTTCTTCTACAAGTACGACACACAATTATATATAAACTTTCGAAAAAATATCAATTTATAATGTATTTATTTAATTGTGAATTTTATATTGTGAACAACAAAAATTCTTGCTGCAGGCGATAACTATTTCTGTCGACTTTCCTAATATATATTATGTAACAGTCATAATTCTGCATACAAAGCTTCAGGCGATGAAAAACATCACCTGTTAAAAACAACAACAAAAATTCTTACTGTGATATCTATAGTTATTGTCACTCCATACTTCAGTTTGGACGACCGTAAACGTAAGTTTATGTATTATTATTATTGTAACGATATTAGTTCGTAATGTGCGGTTTCTTTTTTTTCAAACGATAACTATGTCTAGTAGTCTGTGGGCTTGACTTTCCTAATATATATATATATTGTAACAGCGCTAATTCTGCCTGTGTGTATGTACATGCAAAGCTTCGGGCGATGAACGTGAACTTTCCTGATGACCACATCACCACCACCACCATTACTTTCACTAGTCTTCTTTGTAGTCATTGTTTAGTTCCGCCTCGTTTGATACAGACGTCTTCACTTCTAATAATGTCGTTTATCACAAAATTCAATGCAGTTTCTGCTATTGAGTACAAACGGTGTGCAGAATTAACATTGAACAAGCAGTATCCGATTGTTAACTCACTATACGCCTCTGAACCTATATGTAATTATTTGTAAACTGCTTTACCTGTTGCAGCAAACGATAACACTAGAACGATTATATTATTATTATTCATTGATATATACATACATACAATTTACTTATTAAACACTTCAATGATTGTAACGTCTTACAATGACTATAGCATATTTAAATCTGTTATCTGTTTATTGGCCCTACATGTACATGATTCAAACCAAACGTGTGCACGTTGTATGTATGTGTATGATTACGTTGCGTTTGCGTCTGTGTGTGGGCGCGTTGCGTGTTTGGTTACGTTGCGTATGCGTATGTATGTGTGTGTGTGTGTGTGTGTGTGTGTGATTACGTTGCGTATGGGTCTGTATGTGCGCGCGTTGCGTGTGCATCCGTGTGTGTGATATTTAACATGATTTTAATGTTGTTGTATTGTTATGTTGCAGGTTGCTTCTCCTACAAGTACGACACAATTATATATAAACTTTCGAAAAAATATCAATTTTATAATGTATTCATTTAATTATGAATTTTATATTGTGAATGTTAAAATATATTTAATCATTTAAACAAATTATGACTTTATTTTATTTCACTCTACACCTCTGAACATGTGTACAATTAATTTATTTTTTGTGAACTGTTACATCAGAAGATTTGTATGAATTTCAGTCGCCGTTTTCATGTGTGTGTATAATTTTAATTTATTTCGCTATACACTACTGAACCTATGTGTGTGTGTGTAAACTGCAACCTTAAAACAGAAGTATTGTACCAGATTGCTAAGCCGTTAACGTATGGATTTGTCATCTGTAACAACATAACAGGTAAGTAGTTCATTGACGCCAAATATATATATTTCTAACAAGGATCAATCACACTGACTGCATTATAAACTATTAGTTAATTATTTAATACATTGAAAAATGAAGACGGCGTTTTGACAACGAGAGAGAGAGAGAGAGCTAAAATTATTTATTCATCACACCGACTACACAATGTACGAGAGGGAGACAGGAGAAAGGGTATGGAACCTTGCATAGTTGAAACGTGTGAGAGTGAGAGAGAGAGAGAGAGAGAGAAAGAGAGAGAGAGAGAGAGAGAGAGAGAGAGAGGACGTTACTATTTGTTGCCACAGTTGAAACAAGTGAGAGAGAGAGAGAGAGAGAGAGAGAGAGAGAGAGAGAGAGAGAGAGTGAGAGAGAGGACGTTAATATTTGTCGACTAAATATAAACTTTCTAATTTCATATACATACAGTGAGAGAGAGAGATATAGAGAGAGAAAGAGAGAGAGAGAGAGTGTCAATTATGATCATATAGTTTGAATTTCCCACCACAGAAGAGAAAAAAATGTTGACAACCCTGCTCATATAAATTTAATATACATTATAACACACGACAAATTTGAACTCATGCAAGGTTGGTACACCTGATCATATATTTTAATATACACTATAATGCATCGAGTTGGAACCACCCCACCCACTGATATGAAATAAAAAAAAACAACCTCCCACCCAACACCATCCACTGATATGCAAATCAGCTTTCTTAAAAAAATAAAAAAGTATATTCACGGATGCTGGTGGTCCATTGAACCTCATCCTACCAAATCAATTTAATTAAAAAAATAAAAAATTTTATTCGCGGATGCTGTGGTCCATTGAACCTCATCCCACCCCCCCTTGATATGCAAATCAATTTAATTAAAAAAAATAATAAACCAAATAAAAAAAATAAAAAAATTTATTCGCGGAAATTCGCGGATGCTGTGGTCCATCGGGATGCTGCGGGTCCAGCGGTAGCCGTTAGCGGTGGCGGCGTCATCTCTTAGATCATGTTTTTTATCGTTTTTTTATGTTTTTTAAGAAAGGCGGCATTCCTTTGTGGCTCAGAACCCTCATTTTCCCCCTACTTACATTCTTCCTCACGAAGGTTTGGGATAGTCTTCACCTACTTAACATGGGGGTACCATTTTAGCTAATACGTTATTTCTTCAGAACTCAAGCGTCCAATTATTTGACGTTCTGTCATCATATCTAGCTCTGCTTCTTGTCAAATATATATTACAGACTAACGTAAAATGTCACCTGTCATGTCTTGGTTGTAAAGAACGTTAGTTTTCGTGGCTTCGTGGTTAGAGCACCCGTACTCAGAACACCTATCGACAGATACTAGTAGTACCACCCTCACAGTTTAGAGCTAGAAAAGATATGTGTAATTCACTAGTACTACGCTCTCGACTCTGCTTGATGGCGACTCTTAAAATTATCTCAGGGTATCCAAGAAATAATTAGTAACACAATTAACTTGAATGACTGGTAATTTTAATGAACATCTTCATTAACATATTACAAATTGCATACAATATTAATGATTAACAATATTGAAATTATACTTCTCATAAATTATCTTTGAAAGTAGGTTCATAGACCAATTGAATTGCCAATAGTAATAGAGTTACAAAAGATACATGAATTAATCTGAGTTTAATGTTCAATTTGGTTTACTTGTTGGTTGAATTCCTTTTGTTGGTGATTCCTTCCTTCGGAGCCTGCGATCCTGGAGATTACTTCGGTTTCACTTTAATTACCACTGTTCACACCTACTCACTGATTCAGCATGTAACTAGTGTATACTATTATTTATTTTTGACACCTTAGTAACTATGTTATTAAGCCGAGTGCTCGCAATATCAGTAATTCATCCCGAATACACTCCCACGTTCCGTAACTTCCGAATGCACGTGTTAGATTATCGATACTATGAAGTTCGGTAATTATCACCAAGTTATATTATATTTATTCTAACAATTACTTTGACTTGGTATACTTCGTTCACTGTAATACCGGGTTTAATATTATTAAACGCACGACACGAATACTGTACTTACTAATTATCGCAAGTTTTAGTTAAGAAATCGCAATGCGCGATAACGAGTCTGATAGTTGTAGTGTTCGCCGTAGACTGCCGACAATTATCCCAGCTACGTTTTTTATACTCCCGCAAACGTTACCCATACTCAATATTACAATATTACAATTCGCGTTCCCATTGGTTTCAAGTACCGCGATATTTGATTTCCTCCAACCCAACTAGCTAAATTCACCCGCTTAAAAGTGACGCTTTCTTCCATTCGTCAAAAAACAGCGCGTAGCAAACTTATACCGCGAAAGTAAAGTGACACTACTTCGAGTTCTTACTCTCTACCCTCTCTTTCTAAATTCTAACGGTACTGTATTTATTGTCTGAGCACTCAATTTTCCCTCAGTTTCACTTAACTTTATGGCTTTTTCTAATACAATACACTTTATGATTTTACACCCTGTACGTGACTTGCTGTATAGCTTTCGCACCGTCAGACAGGCGCCTCGCCAAGGGTGTGTGTGCTTTAAAAAACACCGCTAGGTAGGTTTCTAACCGTACATCAACTCACATTACTTGCATTTCTTATTCTAATAAACATTTAATAATCATGATTCTATATAAAACCAGCGTAAAATTGGGTAGCATTCAATTTTTACGTTATAGTAGCGGTCACTAGTCATTCTATGGTGTTTTTGATTGGCACAGATAATGAAAATTACATCTCAAAGTCGCCCTATAACATATGCCTCTCGTTGAACGAGGAAGCGAGTTCTTAGGGTTTAACTCGACCGTTTGCCATTTATCTGTCTGTCTGTCTAACTAATCGGGGTATGTTTCATGATAATTTTGGAACGCATCAACCGACTTTCGTAAAACTTGGCACACATGTCTACACTTTTCTCTACAGAACCTTGTTGTTTTTGACATTGATCACCCCAAAAATAGGACGGTGAGTCAAAATTGTGAAAAAATGACGGTGAGTCAAAATTCGCAAAAATCGCAAAATCCCATGTGAGGTATCAAATTAAAGGGAATTTAAAACGCAACCTGAATATAATATTTATTTTTGAAAATTTCAAAGTTTTTGGACGTCAGAGACTTAAACGTGGGCGAAAATTTTTGTAAAATAACAAATATTCATGTGTCATATTAAGTTAAGCAATTGTGACTAAAATCTGATGTAATGTTAAGTTTTAAAATTTGAAAATATTTATATTCTAAAAAACCAGTAAAGAGATCACATTTTTTTAAAGTAAAACCCAACTGGGTGTCAGATTAAAAGAAAAAGTAACCCAAATCCGAATGTTCCTAATTGTTTGCGTTTATTGTATGATTCTGTGCTCTACAGTTGTTATGTTACTAAAGAAATATTAGAGTAATGGGGATGTAATTTTTCTCGCAATCGGAAAATTGTCTAGTGACGAAATTTATGTAATAATAAATGTACTCCGTTCGAAAGAGTGAGCGAGTTCTGCACATCAGGGAGTATACTAATTAATCATAAGGAGACAAATATATTTAAAAAGAGTCCGATGTACGAACACACAAAGATTATTGTAAGATAGCTGAACGTGTAATATAGCCTACACTTAAATTTTTGAGCTAAGCAGAAGTAGGCCTACTTCAGGATTAGACGCTGTGAGTACGCTACTTGTTAAATATCTGTCGGTGAAGCATATGGTTTGAGGTGCGTGATTGCGTCATCAATTGTAAACAAGAAGTCACAAGGGGAATTGAAAAGGTTACTTTATCTATTCATACAAGTGAATTGGATACATTTGCCTTTCATTACATAAATAAGTTTATTGTATTTCATAGACAATAAAATAACACGTAAAATCAAAATGTACATATTATCAAATACAGAAGGGGGTAAGACAGGGAACGACCTAATATATTTCCAATATTACTGGAGATTAACAGACATTAGAATGAGAAAGAATTGACGTAGCATAGCTAGAGTATCAAATTGGAAACTTAAAAATTTGGAGTTCAATCTTTGAACCTAACTTTTGGTGGTACGTGAACATTATCAGCAGGGTTAGGTCGGATAAGTACCATTATTAGAATTTACAACAGATAAGTCCTACCTACGTACCGCTACTTACCCTCTAAGTCCGCTGGACAGAATCGAGAAACACCACCATTGATGCAAGGTTGTTCGTTGTGTAAATTTGCGACCGTGTGGTGGTGCTTCCCGGTTTTGTCCAGCGGACTTAGAGGGTAAGTAAGGGTTCGGTTTATATGGATTTTCTGTAGTTGTATTTAACTTTGTAGAAGATAGTGGTTTTTTCTTTTTTTGCGGTCTACGCTTGTTAGTGAGCGAATCTCGGGTAGGCTTAAGTTTTAACTTAATGTACTAGTTTACGTAACACTTGGAGACGATTACAGATTGTTTAGTAGTCGAAATGGTATGTGATAAGTTCGAACGATAGTAGTTGTTTTGACGTACGCCTTCTGATAAGATTTGGAGTTGTTTGGTGAAAATTCAGTCGAGGTGGATAGCACGTTTGATGAACTGGAAGGCACAAAGGTTTCTTAAGAATAAATGTGGAAAAAATTGTTAATAAGGCTCTACCAAGTGACAGTCGGTATAAGTATGGGAACGAAATTAAATGTTGTTAAAATAGTAACAGATATAATACGAAGCCTCACTATCCGCAGGAACTTCGACATGATCCTTCTAATTGATATGATTCAAAGCTCACAGTTGAGACGGTTTAACCTCGTCTGTAGAATAGAAAATCGAAGATACCCTAGAAGAGCGTGGGAAGCAAAACCAGAAGGTAAAAGGAAAAGAGGCAGACTCAGGTTGAAGTGGGAAGACAGTATTAAAGTAAGTACAGAAAGGAGACTTCTACGCATTCATGTGCTTATAAAACTAAAATATGTTGACTGGTTCAACTGTGGAAAGGAAAAGTTGGATAGGCACCTACTATGCCATTCAAACTGGTTCGCTGCCCTGATCTAGGGCATAGTGGGAGGGGAAGGCCCAGGCCCAGGTAGGACTACACGGTTCTGGTAACAAAAGGAAGAAGGAATGTGGTGATCAAGAGGCTGCCTACGTAAAGGAAGAAATTGCAGGCCCACTAACCTCTGGGTTGAGGAGAAGAAGGAGACGGAAACTAAAAATATGTAATTTAACTTTAACGTAAAGTTAACTTTCAAGTGTTAAAGTTAAACCTTTTAGAAAGTACAACTTACATTATACGACACCACCTTCTACGATAAGAGCAACACCAACTACAGAAAATTAAACAAATAAAGTGAATTTTTTACAAATTTATTAAAGATTATGGAAACTATTAATTACAGAAATACATTAAATGAAGTAACAAGAAAACTCAAATTTGTAGTTTCTGTTAATATATTTATTATGTCCAACATGGTGTACGTATTCATCCACCAGAAATGTATATATTTATTTTGTCGAGTCATAGTCCAGAACATGTAAAGTGTTTTGTGTTTTGGTGTTTGTATGTTGTCTCTACAACAAATTCAACCCTGGCTGAATTTGCCCATTGCGAACATACTCCAGTTGCAAAATTTTACTACTACGATTGCCACGATTAAAACAACGAAGCATGTGTGTACACCGCGAGCGCACATGCGTGCGACGTACCAGAGTGCGTGCTGAAGTCAATGCAAGGCGCGCACTTGCACTGACCCCCAACACGCAGACTGCATGGCAGGACATGTGTCGGCTCAGCGGTGCGGTGTGAGTCTGTACGCGCGCGCTTACCAGAGTGTGTGTTGAAGTCAATGCAAGGCACGCGCTTGCACTGACTCCCAACACGCAGACTGCAACACAGGGCATGTGTCGGCTCAGCGGTGCGGTGTGAGTCTGTACGCGCGGGCATCACACGCGCGCGCTTACCAGAGTGCGTGTTGAAGTCAATGCAAGGCGCGCGCTTGCACTGACTCCCAACACGCAGACTGCAACGCAGGACATGTGTCCGCCAAATGGGTGTGTGTGAGTGTAACGCCCGTATCCTAATTGTGACACTCAGAGTAGCAAAAATTCCATTACCTGGAGTAGGCCTATTTCACAGTGGGTAAATGAGCCACAAACTGAATTTATCTGCAGAGACACTGATAGGACACATCTGTTATCGTTGCTGGTTTGAATTAAACTAAATAATTTCATTTAATTTCTATCAATTGCTTAGAAACGAACAACTTATTGTTATTAACAATCACAACAATGAACAATTTTAAATTTTTTCTCTTCTAAATCCTGTACTATTATACAAATGGTGAGAATTAAGTGCTGTAATTTGGGTTTTTAGGTAATATAACATACTACTATGTCCACTATGGTGTAATTCCTTTAAACATTTAAAAAAGTAAAAATAATTCTTAAAATACAGGATCAGTCAATGGTACAGGAGACTTTAAAAACTCAGTTGTGTTTATATATATGGATTATAAAATTAACATTTACACTAAATTGAAAGTATACATAATAGCATTTAATTAGACACAGAAACTACAAGTTTTTGAACACTACGCCCCGAATGTGGCGACAATTTCAACTCACATGCTTTTGAAATCGAGTTTTTACATTTTCCATTTACGGTGTAACATGTAAACAGAAATTACACCAACTTTGAGTGTTTCGATGTTTCATGGGGGTGGATCATTGTACGCCTACTCTCAAAATATCTCCAGTAGAATAAATGGCACTCTGGCAATCTCGCGGGCCACGGAATGTTGCTACTCCTGAAGGTAACTCGTTAAACTGCATCCATTGATCGCCCAGCCCTATGGCTGGTTTCTCCCCATACTATTTGGTATGATTTAAGACTTTTCTGCGACTTGGGGAGACAAAAATTCGTTATCATTTCCACATATTACTCTGATGTGACAGTAAAAACAGAAAACAGTGACAGTAATTCCCAGAAAAAAGCGAGGACTGATTATTCGAGAAGAAGCTACTGTACACCATACACCATACAGTAAGCTTAGCAGTATGCAATGGTTCTCGAAGCATTTCTTGACGGTTATTTGGCTCTCAATACAGAAAAATTTGTTTATTTACATATCCGCTCAGATGGAAATGCGTTTCATTACTCATTAGCGTATTGTGAATAACGTCTACGCTGTTATGTATGACATACGAGAACTGGGCGCAAAAAGTCACACGGTTTACTTTATCACTGTCACTTAAGGTTTACAATATTTTAATTTTGTACGGCTGCATGTTTAAATCATTATGAAGAATTTTTCGAACACTGGTATTCGACGAGCCACATGAAACTGTATGGTGTCAGGCAGAATGTTTAGCATAGGATAGCAGCTCTTGTGCACGCAATGTTTTCGGGCGTACAACAGTCCTGTTACCTGGAGGTTCCTTTTTACTTCCGTGTTCCGTAAGGAAATGGTGGTCGCGAAAAAAATCGTGTTCGAGATTAGGGCTGATTCTGATTGTACAATCCTCAAAATATGAAGAAAAGTCATTTTCCGAAAAGTGTCTGCGGGCGCGCGGGCGCACGTGTGTGTGTGTCTGTAAGGCGTACGACAACTGCCCCAAATTCAAACAAAATCAAATAATTTTTTGCATATGTGTCCGAGTTGTAGAGGTCAAGGCCTACTGATTTTGATGAAGATCGGTTAAGGGAGAGAGGTAGTTTACCTGCAAAGTTTTACGTTTCAACAAGAGTAAAGTACTTAATTTTGATAAATAAAGTATCCTGAAAAGAAGGTCATAATAATCCACTGTAGAAAGGTAGATGAAATATCTATAAATAAAAAGGGTAGTCGAAGTGGGAGGGGGTAGTTTTTTGAAAACTACCTTTTTCATGTTGAATAAACTACGTCATTTCGAAGGATAAGATACCTTATTAATTACATGTAATGAAACTATTACTCAACAAAAGTGAACATATCAAAAATGGGGTTATTCGGTTAAGGGGAGGGGTAGTTTACCTGCTTTGTTCTGTGTTTTAATAAGAGTAAAGTACGTAATTTTGATAAATAAGTGCCTCGAAAATGAAGTAATATTAATCCACTGTAAAATGGTAAATGATGTATCTATAAATGAAGAGGGTAGTTGAAGGGGAAGGGGATGATTTTTGAAAATTTCTTTGCAGATATCAAGTAGTGTACGAGTATTTAATTTTCAAGAATATGATGCCTTGTAATTACGTATGACAAAACTATCACTTTACGTAAGTCTAAATATAATTACCGGTGGGGTTCGGTTGAGGAGGAAGGATGATTATCTGCGAAGTTCAGATTCTTTATGAAAATAAAGTATGTAATTTTTATAGATAAAGAAACTCGAAAATAACATTATATTAAACGATTACCCCATCAATTACAAAAATATCTATAAATAGTGAAAATAGTTTGAGGGTGGAGAATATTTTTTTAGAAATTATCGAACTTAATTCAAGTAAATGATTTGAAATATAAAGCTTAGAACATGAAAGCCATATTTACATCTTGGTGCCCAAAGTTACAATATTTTCATAGTAAAACCTACATTTTAATTTGGGTTAAAATGCTCTTTATTCTTACACTCCGCTGATTTTTACAACTTTTTAAAATTTTAGACCCCTTTTTAGGTTTCTGGTGTCTTAATATTTTAAAACTTCCCAAACTGTACACCATACTGAGGTTTTGGTTAAAATTCTTTTTTATTTGATATTCCACACGGATTTTTGTGATTTTATCAAAATGTCTATCCTCATTTTGGGTTCTGGCGTATAGCGTACAACTTACACTGAAATTTGTAGAAGAAGGACAAATGAGTTGATCATCTTGTAGTCGAGACGTGTCCATTAAGAAGAATTTGAGAAGCAAAAAAATAAAAGAATAAAAAAAGGTCGAGTCCTAAACAAGCCTGGGATTGAGTAATTGCAAAGGGATTGCAAAATTTTCGAAAGAAAAGGGATAACATAGGGTAAAGCGAAGAAAACTGTGAAGACTGAAAGGTAGTGAAACTGTACACCATACTGAGGTTTTGGTTAAAATTCTTTTTTATTTGATATTCCACACGGATTTTTGTGATTTTATCAAAATGTTTATCCTCATTTTGGGTTCAGGCGTATAGCGTACAACTTACACTGAAATTTGTAGAAGTAGGACAAATGAGTTGATCATCTTATAGTCGAGACGTGTCCATTAAGAAGAATTTGAGAAGCAAAAAAATAAAAGAATAAAAAAAGGTCGAGTCCTAAACAAGCCTGGGATTGAGTAATTGCAAAGGGATTGCAAAATTTTCGAAAGAAAAGGGATAACATAGGGTAAAGCGAAGAAAACTGTGAAGACTGAAAGGTAGTGAAACTCATAATCGTAGCTTATATCACTGTATTGTAACAGGATATAGTAGGACATTGTATACAAGATAAGATTTTAGACTACTTATATATTTAGTTATATGTTTTGAGTTATTTAGTTTAATACAAGGTTACATGAATTGCATGAGATAAATATAAGCAATGAGGATTAGAAATAAGCCTCTAGAATGCCTCTAGTAGGAG
Source organism: Magicicada septendecula (assembly GCA_034769895.1). Taxonomy (NCBI): domain Eukaryota; kingdom Metazoa; phylum Arthropoda; class Insecta; order Hemiptera; family Cicadidae; genus Magicicada; species Magicicada septendecula. Next base: position 778,219,229 of record CM068368.1, read on the forward strand.
CTAAAGATAAAGATCTAGCCATACAACAACTGAATGAAGTATTTCGGAGGAAAGGAACGTAAGACAGAAAGAAGAAGAGATATTGGTTAGGGAAGAAGGGAAGAACATGTATTAACCCACTATAAATACAGCAGTACTATAAATATACAAAACAACTAGTCTCACATGTTTTTAAAGAAATTTAGAATACAAGAGGCAGTGACGAAGCATTTGTCATTCGGTTTGATTCTGAATACTGAATCGACTCCACCGCAGGTGCAAGAAATATTGATTTAGCCGTGTCGCCGCCGCTTGACACATGGAAATATCGAACTTAGTACTGTACATTACCGACCGCCAGACGTTTGAATTATTTTTAAGCAACGACGACGACATCAAAGGTGCCAGATGAGACCGCACAATGTATGACAGGGGCGAGAGGTATTGTACTCGTGACGCCGACTGACGCGCCGCGCCGCCGAGAAACCACTACAAAGTCACCGCGCCACTTTCAGTTCACTTGATATGTGTATGAGAGATGTATGCGCGCGCGCCGCGTCAGTCGGTCATTGGAGAGAAGTGAATTAATTGCTGTTAATTATCGTAGTACTTACGTGAATTAATCACGTGCACGTGTGTGTGTGTGTGTGTGTGTGTGTGTGTGTGTGTGTGTTTCTGTAAATATCTCCATCATTTTATAATTAAGTTCATTTTACAATCAATTACACTGTTTTCCTCGCAGGAAGCAAGGAAGAGTAGTAGCATTGAATGTATGGAAAATTTGGTCATGAAAATGCATGAAAATTTTCATTAAAATTTGACACGAAAATGGAATAATCAGGAATCTGGTTTGAATCCAGTCTCAAACTTGGGACGATCAGCACGCTGGGACTGTCTCATCAACATATGACCAGCACACGTATTCCCCCCCCCCCCCGGCAGTCTATCTGTATTGTGTTCTACTCTACAATGCAGACAATCCCTGTTTCTCTGTTTTTCCATCTATCCTTTTTCCTTAAAGGGACCTGCTTGCCCCTTCAGATTTTTGTAAAACACGGAGCTATACGTAACGAAGGTTAGTTAAATCTTTTGTACTCGCCATGTTTAAATAGCTTTCCATTCACTCGAGTCTCTCCAGAGGATTAACTATTTAAAATATAAGATTTAACATTACATGGGATTAATCTCCGATATACGTAAAATTCACGTAATTTTTTCGTAACCTAAAAGCTCCACTACTACAAAAGTGAAAGTAGTGAAAAGCTCTAAGAACGAAAATAGGGTTTTAATATCTAAGCTTTAAACATACAGCTAACATAAAGGAAGCTAATGAATTCGCCTATTTTGGTAGCGGGTAGCGGAATCACAAGAAATGGAAGAACCAGAAAGGATTTAGACTTGCGCATACCAAATGACATTATTCGCAGAAGCGAATTTTGTTATTGTCAGAGATTAGGTTAGCAATTCTGAATATGTTATATGTCAAGTCATATATTTGTAGCATCAAGCTACACGGATTCAAACCTAGACAAAAGAGAAAGCTGAAAAGCGAACAGCAGAAACATGAGAACAATGGAAAAAATTCGTGTACAAAGAATATACGTGTGAATTCTGGAAGTAGTGGAGAACTTTGTGGAGACGTTTGAGGAGAACTATAACGCGAAGACGACGAAACAGGTTGTAGGTCATTGGTTGGGCACCCAGAAGTAATGGCTTTGATGATAGAAGGCGCACAAGGAGACTCGTTATCCTGCTTATTATTTAATGGAGTCCTGGAAATGGTAGTTAGAAGAGCAGATGTTGATGTAAGTGGAACACTCATAAATGAGTCTAGGCAGTTACTACCATATGCAGATGATATGCTATTTTGGGCAGGTTATCTGTTTGAGTGCAGGAGGTATTTCTTGATTTGGAAGCGGTAGCAGGCTTAAATATAAATGAAGACAAGACAAAACGTATGATCGTATCGAGATCACAAGCTCGAAGGAGTAGACATGACCAATAGGGGTGGGCCGATATACCTATAACAGGTATTTTGGAACGATATTTTTGTGGAACGGATATAACAGTGACTGAAAAGTTGAAACACCTGTTCCGATTCAACAACTGAATACTGAAAAGTCGAAACACCCGTTCCGATTACTCGCGGCTTCGCGGTTCCGAGTCACCGGACCCCCCTACCCAACGAATAAACAAGTAAACAAGTACTACGAGTATTACGACTACACGAGTACAACCCCAGTTTTTGGTGTTGAATACTTCATTCTGCGCATGTACCGATTGTCATACAAGTACGATACGAAGCAAAAAAGCGAGTTTTAGAACGTCTCTATGTCAAAGAGACGAAGCTGTTTTTAATAAATGAAAAAAATTCATGCTGATGTTACATTTATTCTCGCGTGTTATGCAGATATATAATACAGATTATAATAACAAATTATATATTATACTACTCACCAACTTGGTAAATTTAAAAAAAACCGAATTATATTGTGTCATAACCTACAGAGTGGCTGACAGGTTATGTGATTTCGGAGACGATTTCAACTTCACTGCACATCTCACGTAAATTTTTTGACATTATTTGTTGGCTATTACGTGCACTACAAATTTCATTGCCTGAGTTTCGCAACTGATTTGTCTAACCAAAATGGAATCAATAGTTTAATATTATATCTATGGCAGTTTGTTTACTCCTAGTGAAAACTTAAATTAGTATTTCAAAAGGGAGATAGACCTATAAATTCTCTTGTTTCTTGTTTTCTATTAAACAGTAACAGCTTAATAAAGTCACAGTGTAAAGTAACACTGTTAATACTTTTAGTTTCAATTTATTTCACATAACAAATTATATAATAGGCTACAAGTATATGTATAATACGTATATAATAACAGGTATTTGTACGTGTTATTTTTTGGAACGGTTTCTTTCGTACCTGTTATTGTCAAATACAAGTTTAGCGTACCTCTAATGGCCAGTACATCAGCTTTGGCGACTACAGATGTGAGATAGTGAAAGCATTTATTAACATTGGTTCAATTGTGACCAATGAAAATGTTATGGAGGAGGAAATCCAAAGAAAACTTGTTGTCAGGACATCTCCAGAACTCTGTAAAGCGCTTCTTTCTGTATGGCCCAGGTGGCAAAAGGAAAGTGGGAAGACCTAAGCTGAGGTGGGGAGATGGAGTGCAGCAGGATAAGGAAAGGGCAGGAGTCCGCAACTGGAAGATGGTTGTATTGGACTGAGATCGTTGGTGCGGGTTTCTTCAGCAGGCCAGAACCCGCCCAGGGCCTCTGTTGATGATGATGATGACGATGACGACGACGACGATGATGACGACGACGACGACGATGATGATGATGATGATAGAGGGTGCAGTTAATGGGAAGAACTGGAGGGAAAGGCAGAGTCTTGACGATGATGTAATGTCGTAGGTTTTCGGGGATAAAGACATTGGTTTAGGACAGGAGGAGCTGTAGGACCTCACCAAACCAATCAGGCGACTGAGAGAGGGGGAGAGACAGATAGACAAACCGACAGAATATCGATTATCGGTACCCGGCAACATGAAATACGGCGTTTATCATAATCGCACAGTGAAGTAAGAAATGATATTTGTTATTAAAATATCGGTAAAGGAGAACCAGATATGACTTCCATGTTCTAAGATTTATATTTAAAATCATTCCTTGAATTCGGTACTATAATTTCTAACAAGTTAGGTTGTTCCTTGTAAAAACCGGGTTTTATGTTTGACAAATTGAAATGACATATTTCCATAGAAACTACTTCTTTTGTTGCCGATAACGTACTACACCTATAAAAAATCGGTATGCAGAACCATACATGACTTCCATGTTGTATGATTTATGTTTAAAATAATTTACACATATAAAAGTTATAAAATTTACTTCCTCCATCATCAACTAATATTTTAATTTATAAAAAAAAATTACCCCCTCCCCCTTCAACTACCCTTTTCATTTATAAATATTTCATCTACCTTTCTACAGTGGATTATTATGACCTTCTTTTCAGGATAATTTATTTATCAAAATTAAGCACTTTAGTCTTGTTAAAACGTAAAACGTTGCAGGTAAACTACCCCTTTCCCTTAACCGATCTTCACCAAAATCAACAGGCCTTGAGTTCTCTATAATTCAGTACTGTATACAAAACATTATTTGATTCTGTTTGAATTTGCGGCTGTTATCGTTTGCCATAGAAAAAATTCTATAGACAGACAGACACACAGACACTTTTCGAAAAATGACTTTTTTTCATGTTTTGATGGTAGTACAATCAGAATCTGCCATTATCTCGAACACGATGTTTTTCGACATGACCATACATCCATTTCCTTATGGAACATGGAAGGAAAAATTATCTCTTCCCTCTTCACCTATCATTTTCACTTATAGAAGATTACCCCCTCACCCTTCAACTACCCTTTTCATTTATAGATATTTCATCTACCTTTCTACAGTAGATTATTATGACCTTCTTTTTAGGATACATTATTTATCGAAATGAACTACTTTACTCTTGTTAAAACGTAAAAGGTTGCTGGTAAACTACTCCTTCCGATCTTAACCTAACCGATCTTTACCGGAATCAATAGGCCTCGAGTCCTCTACAACTCGGGTACATATGCAAAATATCGGTATGGAGAACCATACATGACTTCCATATTCTAAGATTTATATTTAAAATCATTTTCAGCCAAACAGCCAGGGAAGGAATTTTAACAAAAAAATACTTCTTTGTTGCCAATAACGTAGTACACATATAAAAAAAATTATCCCCTCCCCCTTCAACTATAATTTTGATTTATAGAAAATTACCCCCAGCCCGTTCAACTAGCCTCTTCATTTATAGATATTTCATCTACGTTTCTACAGTGGATTATTAAGATCTTATCAGGATACTTTATCAAAATTAAGTACCTTACTCATGTTACAACAAAAAATGTTTCAGGTAAACTGCCCTTTTCCCGTAACCGATTTTCACCAAAATCAACAGACATTGAGTTCTCTATAGCTCAGGCACATATGTAAAAAATTATTTGATTCTGTTTGAATTTACGGCAGTTATGGTTCGTCATATAAAAAATTACCCATGTTAAAACATAAAACATGAGATTTATAAAACATATCTAAGATTTATATTTAAAATCATTTTTGAAATAAAATACTTTCATAGAACCTACTAACGCTGGGGAAATCTGAGGAGCCAATCAGAGTTGGGCCTACCTGTCACTCTGCTGAATTTGGTGGAAAGCCCTGTCACTGTCGTCAAGTCCCCACCTCAATGAAGAACCCATTGTTTTATAAAAATATATTTAAATTTTGAAAACTGAAAATTCTTTTCTTGTAAATATTTATATTTTATAATCAAAATGACTTTATTTTTGTTACCTGGCAACAAAATTATTTTATTTTCAACAATTACCATTGTTTCAAAAAGTTTAAATAAATTTTCAAGTACTTTACTCTTGTTAAAACGTAAAAGGTTGCAGGTAAACTACCCCTTCCCCTTAACCGATCGTCACCAAAATCGAAAGTCCTTGAGACCTCTACAATTCAGGGATGTATGCAAAACATTATTTGATTCTGTTTGAATTTGCGGCAGTTATCGTTTGCCATAGAAAAAAAAACGTTGCAGGTAAACTACCCCTTCCCCTCAACCGATCTTCACCAAAAACAATAGGTCTTGAGTACTCTACACATCAGGGCTGTATGCAGAAAATTATTTGATTCTGTTTGAACTTGCGGCTGTTATCGTTTCCCATAAAAAATACCCTTCTTAAAAAAACGTTGTAGGTAAACTACCCCTTTCCCTTAACCGATCTTCACCAAAAACAATAGGTCTTGAGAACTCTACAATTTAGGGCTGTATGCAAATAATCTTTTGCTTCTGTTTGAATTTGCGGCTGTTATCGTTTGCCATAGGAAATACCCTTGTTAAAACATAAAACGTTACAGGTAAACTACCCCTTTCCTTTAACCGATCTTCACCAAAAACAAAAGGTCTTGAGAACTCTACAATTCAGGGCTGTATGCGAAAAATTATTTGATTTTGTTTGAATTTGCGGCTGTTATCGTTTGCCAAAAAAAAAAATTTCCCTTGATAAAAAAAACCGTTGCAGGTAAACTACCCCTTTCCCTCAACCGATCTTCACCAAAAACAATAGGTCGCGAGTACTCTACAAATCAGAGCTGTATGCAAAAAATTATTTGATTCTGTTTGAATTTGCGGCAGTTATCGTTTGCCATAGAAAAAAAATCTACAGACAGACAGACACACAGACACACACACAGACACTTTTCGGAAAACGACTTTTTTTCATGTTTTGAGTGTAGTAGAATCAGAATCTGCAATAATCTCGAACACGATTTTTTTTGCCATCACCATACTTCCATTCCTTAAGGAATATGGAAGTAAAAATTATCCCCTCCCCCTTCAACTATAATTTTGATTTATAGAAAATTACCCCCAGCCCGTTCAACTAGCCTCTTCATTTATAGATATTTCATCTACGTTTCTACAGTGGATTATTAAGATCTTATCAGGATACTTTATCAAAATTAAGTACCTTACTCATGTTACAACAAAAAATGTTTCAGGTAAACTGCCCTTTTCCCGTAACCGATTTTCACCAAAATCAACAGACATTGAGTTCTCTATAGCTCAGGCACATATGTAAAAAGTTATTTGATTCTGTTTGAATTTACGGCAGTTATGGTTCGTCATATAAAAAATTACCCATGTTAAAACATAAAACATGAGATTTATAAAACATATCTAAGATTTATATTTAAAATCATTTTTGAAATAAAATATTTTCATAGAACCTACTAACGCTGGGGAAATCTGAGGAGCCAATCAGAGTTGGGCCTACCTGTCACTCTGCTGAATTTGGTGGAAAGCCCTGTCACTGTCGTCAAGTCCCCACCTCAATGAAGAACCCATTGTTTTATAAAAATATATTTAAATTTTGAAAACTGAAAATTCTTTTCTTGTAAATATTTATATTTTATAATCAAAATGACTTTATTTTTGTTACCTGGCAACAAAATTATTTTATTTTCAACAATTACCATTGTTTCAAAAAGTTTAAATAAATTTTCAAGTACTTTACTCTTGTTAAAACGTAAAAGGTTGCAGGTAAACTACCCCTTCCCCTTAACCGATCGTCACCAAAATCGAAAGTCCTTGAGACCTCTACAATTCAGGGATGTATGCAAAACATTATTTGATTCTGTTTGAATTTGCGGCAGTTATCGTTTGCCATAGAAAAAAAAACGTTGCAGGTAAACTACCCCTTCCCCTCAACCGATCTTCACCAAAAACAATAGGTCTTGAGTACTCTACAAATCAGGGCTGTATGCAAAAAATTATTTGATTCTGTTTGAATTTGCGGCAGTTATCGTTTGCCATAGAAAAAAAATCTACAGACAGACACACAGACAGACAGACACACAGACACACACACAGACACTTTTCGGAAAACGACTTTTTTTCATGTTTTGAGTGTAGTAGAATCAGAATCTGCAATAATCTCGAACACGATTTTTTTTGCCATCACCATACTTCCATTCCTTAAGGAATATGGAAGTAAAAATTATTTGATTCCTTTTGAATTTGCGGCAGTTATCGTCCGCCATAGAAAAAATTCTACACAGACACACACCGACACTTTTCGCAATGACTTTTCTTCATGTTTTGAGGGTAGTAACCAGAATCAGCCCTTATCTCGAACATTATTTTTTTCGCAATCACCAAACTTCCATTTCCTTACGGAACATGGAAGTAAAAGAAAGATCAGGATACAATAAAAACGCAAGTAAGGTAATCAACAAGGGGAGACCGAGAGCCAGGTAACACTGTTACACTAAAAAAATATCGCCCACCCTCAAACTAATTTCACTATTTATAGATATTTTTGTTATTATGGGGTAGTCGTTTAATATAATGTTATTTTTAGTCACTTTATCCATAAAAATTAGGTAGGCTTACTTTATTCTTATAAAGAAACCGAACTAAGCAGATAAGTTTCGAGTTGGAAGAGGTAGATATTTTCAGATATTCAAGCACAGTAGTGAACGGCAAAATGTGAGAATCGTGGAAATTGATCAACAAATACACATCGACATAGAACCTACTTTATCTAAAAATGTTAAGATTCGCCAAAACATAAAATAACGCTCTACAAATGTGAAATAAGATAAACATACGGGAAATAACGGGAGTTAAAAATTAGGAAGCTAGAATACTGTGTAAACTTTCGAATATAAATAATAAGGGGAATCAATTCCTCAGAAAAGACAGAAGATTAGTAAGTAAAGAAGAAAATCAAATATTACAGGAAGAAAATATAATAAGATTTATTAAAACGCAAAAACTGAAGGTATTTTCAGTATAAACTCACAGAACTAAGGGAAGTAATCAAAAAACGTACAAAGTGGAACCCAAATTGAGTACAGACACAGTAAGGAGATACCCTGCAAGTGTTTAAATTAAATCTTTGTAAAAAGGTAACAAAAAAACTTTCGAACATCTATCCAGCGATTAACTTACAGTTTGTTTACTTAGTTTAAAAGGAATTATTTTATAGACATACAACAACAAAAATGCAGAAAAGCTTTTTGTAAGAAATTTAATTTAGCCTATTTAATTACAATTTTCTCTTGTAAACGTTTTAGTGTTCCAAACGTTAAGTATGTGATCGATTGTTGGATTTGTTGGTTGTATCCGTGACAGTCCTCTCTCTCTCTCTCTCTCTCTCTCTCTCTCTCTCTCTCTCTCTCTCTCTCTCTCTCTCTCTCTCTCTCTCTCTCTCTCTCACTTATATATTGCAATGGGTGACATTTGCATATAAAATAATAAATTTCACTCTTAACATATGATAGCATGTTTCAATGAGAACTGGTCAAATTAAAAGTTGGGTGTTGGAACATTGTATTATAGAGAGTTAGAATCATGTCAAAATTGTTAGATTAAGTTAATTTTTGACTGTATAAAAAATATGAGTGTTGTGAAATAGTGCGAACGTATGCATAGGCATATGCTGAGTGCGCGTGTGAATAACTGTGTTACGAATTAACAATAAAAAACGAATTAAATTAAATAGCTTTTATGTAAATCAAATGTCTGACATAAGATTTATACCAGATTGTGCATAAAAATAAGACCAATTTGGTAGTAATGTTTGTTAATAATATAAAGAACAAATAATATGACTTTTTCATAAAAAAGGTTTTATCACCCACAAGAAATTATACCGGTTTTATTTTTATGTTTTACATTGCCCATATGCAATTTCTTACAAGTAGAATGTTATCTGGACTGTAGCGTAAGGGTGAGGGAGCGGTTTTGACCAATGAGATTGGTTAATATATCTGTTGATTTGATCCGTGACGAGATGCAAATCAGTCTACCGTAGAACTCAGAAGAAGCAGACTTGCGACTCTCTACAACGTACAATCGTTAACTCTGATTCAGTACGATAGGTCTGTCAGGAGTTACGAACACTAATAGTAAAGTGGGCGACTGAATAATCGAGTGCTAATCGGTAACAGTTGCAAGATTGTCCGATTAGGTTTTTAGGAACACATCAAGTTGCCGGAGCTATATAATTAAGTAATAATTAATAACTAATCATTGTTCATAGAAGTGCCCAACCCGTACAACGACCCTGAGAGCTTGAAAAACAGGAGGAGATCCTGCAGAAGAACCACAGGAGGAGCAGGCGGTATCCTGACGACTACCTGAAAGGAGCAGCTGTCAACACTCATCAAGAAACGAGGAAAAACACCGCATCATTCATCACAGCAGGAAAGTGAACCCATTTATATAAGAACTAAATAAATCAAATAAACAAACTAAAAAGACAGAAACTTATAAACATTAAGATATATGTTATTAGAGTGTAGGAATTATTTTTTATGTATAAACTGAAGGTCAACAGAAACTGTTTATTAATTTTATTTACAAAAGAAGTAGTAATTTATTAATTTAAACAGAACTACTAATTTATTTATTTTGTATTAAAAACTGTCTATTAATTTTGTTGTGCTAACATAAACTGTAGTACATTCTGTGCAGTCTAAAATTTAAGAAAATCTTTAATTAAAGCCAAACATTTCCATATCTAGATATCGACTTATTTGTTCTATGCGACCTTGTACATCGCAGTGTGTGTGTGTGTGTGTGTGTGTGGAACTTTAAGCTATTTAATGTCAAACAACAATGCATCCCTGTGTTACTTCTTTCTTTACTGTTGCGTCCCTTTTTTGTTTTTTTCTCTTATTACCGATACATGATTATTATACAAATTAAAAAATCATTCTAGTGTTCTTATATTTCGAAAAACCCTTCTTAAATTTTCAAACAGTTTATTACACTTGACATTACCAAACGCCTTTTTCAAACCTATAGCCTCATATGTACCTTTGTTTTTCTTTACAACGCCTCTCTTCTGATTATCAGGTTGTTCTTCTTGTTGGGATATTTACTGATCATTTCCTAACAATAAATATTTGTCAATAAAATAAAAAACTGAGATTAACAATAGGAAGAAGGTTATAACGTACAACTGGCCACACTAACACTTTCACGTTGAGTTTTGTCGAGTGCCATCCATGTAAGGCTTTCAATACAACATTGTTTTAAATCACGAAAATCACATTATTCTTGGTGTCTGTCATCTTTAATTGGAAGTAGGATATTTATAGTTTACAATTCTGCTACTAGATTACAGCAGCAATCGTCTGCTACTAGACTGGAAGCATCGTACATTTCCATTTTCTTCCAGAAGTTTTCGTAGTTGAGTGTGATATTTCAAAACATATCACGCAAAAAAAGTTTAGTGAACATAATACAATCTGTTATTTTTATTATGCGTAATAACAAAATACAACAACGTTTAGAGGACAAATTTAAGTTGTTTTGAAAAATATATAACGTTTATATTGTAATTAAAGCAAAATTTCAACTTTTTGCTAAAACAATTGTTTCATAAATTAAGACAGATTTTTTTCTTGCTTTTACCTAAGGTTTATTTGTATACAGTAGTTTAGAGAATACATGAATTTACAATAATATATACATTTTGCCATAATTAGAATTATACTGTGGCTCACACCATTAGTCAAAACATGGCTAGACACTGGGGTTGGACAACTGCAAAATCACTTAGACGCGAAAGTGTTAACTTTCCTGCATGGCTTGTGCCTCAGGATCGGAGGCTACACTGCGTCTTATTTGATAGAACAGAAAGGAGTCTAAAAGAGAATGTCTGCTCGTTGAGCCGCAGGCACGTCTGCAGCACAGAATTCGTCTGTCTGTTTTCGACAGAGCTGGCAGTTTACCGCTGTTTAATGTATTTCCTGCACGTCGAAGACAGTTCGCACGTTTACATTTCTTGTCTGGTACGTGTTACCGGGTAGATCGTATTGTTTTGCGATTGACTACTTTATATCATTTTTGAATCACAGCCGATCGCATACACTGTCCACAAGTCAGATGTGTTGGAAATGAGCGAATTATAGAACGCTTTGTCAGCCAGTCCTTAACACTGTTTACAGTCATCATCTTTGATCTGTTGTTTGCGATTGTTTTTAGCTTGATGTCGATATGATGCGACCAGCATCCTGTGTTGATAATGCACTCAGTCGATATATTCCACCCATCGATCTGCCTCGATACCGCTGTGGAACCCTTCGATGTACTTGTACCGGCATTCACTGCTTGAGCGGCCTCTTTGTAATCTCTCGCCACCTGTAATCTCTCTGCACCTTTCACCTGGAATAAGTAGCACCTTATTTTATTCCAAACGAGTCATCTTTCTTGTGATAACCGTTAACATATTTTGACATTAGAACTGATGTACTAAATTTCTCAATAAACCTCGATTTTTTCTACGTTAAGCCATCGTATCGCACTCAAAACAATTTTAGCCGAGTTATGACTGCGGAATTCAGCTGTGGGGCTGTACAAAGAAAACAAACTTAGAAAAGATAGAAAAGATACAAACCTTTCAGAACAAAGTACTCAGAAGCATAAGTGAGTGCCCCTTGGTATATAAGGAACGACAACCTAAATGCGACACGTGGTGGAAGAAGCTCCACACGTCCTGAGACGACTCAAAAGACAGAAGCCACATGATCTGGTATCGCAATATAAAGCAATTAGTATGTCTAGATCCATAATAATCTACGCGAGAGAAAGACAGAATAATCTTGGAATTAGCCACTGGGTTTCACCCCATCACCCATGACGGAAACATGAAGGAGAAGCTGCTGGATGAGCTTGCTCAGTTGTAGCATAAAGGGAGGTGGTTTTAGTGGGTTAGAGTCCCACACTACTAGGAACTACGGAGTTTCTACTGTCTATAGAGATTTTCACCTACCCTCGAAAAAATAACCAAGAAGTAACATTAACGGATACTATAATTTAACAAAGTCACGAAACTATTAAGATTACAGCTTAATATGTCAGTAATATGTCAACTATTATTGTTTTATAATACAAATAAAACAAACGATACAAGAAAAATTATTTTACTTCTGCACGCGCTGTTAGTTTTAAATGTTTTATAAGAATTAAATTTTTACAGCTTTATTCTATAACTGTATCAAAATCATACAACAAAATGATAAATGTGTTAATCGTTCATTTGATTATTCATGTAATCAATATAATTTTCTTTTCACTAAAAACAAAACTTTTCATGAATCAACTCGTTTACAGAAACCGAACAGTGGTACACACGAAACAGACGCAGATTTTCAGAAGTGTAGAGAGGAGGAAGAAGCTTAACGACGCTGATGGCGCGCGGTGTAGCCTACGTCAAACCATGCTTATACAGTATTTATGAAAATCAAAGCTGAATTATGTGCGGGGATTAAAGACGCCCGCCTGCTACGGCGTTATCTGTGAACTGCAGATGGGTTGTACGGGACCACAACAACCCTCTGATTTCTTGTAGGCTACATAAATACGTACGGAACCGGAACCCTTTTACCCCCTACAAAGCCATTTAGCAAAAACTTAAATTAGGGCCTATCATAATTTTACGATTCTTTCTTTGTTTATGGCGTAAAATCATTGGATCTCTCTCTCTCTCTCTCCCTCTCCTCTCTTTCACTCTCCCTCCCCCTTTCCGCTTACTGTCGCTCTTTTCTTATTCTGGTTCTCTTTATATTTATTCTAATGTACCCATGTGTCTGTTCTGTTTTTCTCGTTTCGTAACGTTCTGTGATCACTGAATGTAATCATAGGTTTGGTTTTTATAAACATTTTACATAAAAATCAGTGCTCGTAATAATTTTGTTACTCGGGCAGCGGCCTTTATTTTGGTGAAACTAAACCAACACCAAAGACAATAAACAATCATTGCTTTAGTTAACTGTTTTATTCAAGCCACGCTTAATTAGACCACATAAATACAAGTAGCTCCCTGAAGTGCAGAAATCGAATACAATTTTGAACCAAGTACCTTTATTATTACATAAATTATTTCGATATTAGATAATTTTTCAATTGTGAGAAAAATTACGAAAATCTTGATTTTTCCTACTAATTATTTAGTAATATAACAATTAATTGTAGAGCACACAAACATACAATAAACACTAAAAATTTCAAACATTGGGATTTGGGTTACAATAATTTTTAATCTTTCATCCTGCTGAATTTTCACAAATTTTTTTAAATTGTTAATCTCTTTTTGGGCCCTGAGGTCCTAAAATTCTGAAATTTTGAAAACTTAACACTAGATTTAGGTGTCAGTTAAAATTCTCTTCGATTTGATATATTCCGTACATTATATACTAGTATGCTCCCTGAGCTACAGAAATCGCTCACTATTTTGAAAGAAATTCATTTATTATTACATAAATTTCGTTATTAAATAGTTTTTCAATTATGGGAAAATTACGAAAATCTCGATTTCCCTACTAATTCTTTAGTAATGTAATAACTGTAGCGTACACAATCATACAATAACACTAAAAATTCGAAACATAAAGATTTGGGTTACAATTCCTTTTAGTCTGACACCCTGTTGGATTTTCAGTTTTCCAAATTTTTATTAAATTTAAATTATTTTTTATTTTTATATTTTTTAGACCCTGGGGTCCGAAAAGTTTGAAATTTCTAAAACTTAACACTACGTTGAGATGTTAGTTAAAATTCTCTTCAATTTGATATCCCCACATAGGCTTTTGCGATTTTACCAAAATGTTCACTCACTTTCTGGACCGTGACGTCCAAATATTTTGAAATTTTCAAAAATGAAACTATATTCAGATTGAGGCCTAGATTCACTTTAACTTGATACCCCGCATGGGTTTTAAAGATTTTTTCACAGCTTTAATCCCCACATTTTTGCCTCCGAGTCCTCTAATTTTGAAGGGATCAATCTCAAAAACAATCTGTAGGGTAAAAGTATGAACAAGCACGCCAAGCTTTACGAAAAGCTTTCGGTTGATGCGTTCAGAATTTATAGTGAGACATAGGCCTACCCCAAATAGGTGGATAGACAGACAGACAAACGCCAAACGGTAGAGTCAAAATGTAAATTCACTTCGCTCGTTCAGTAACCCTTATGCACTATACATAATAACAGTAGAAACCTGACGATGAAATTGAACAGTGGCTTAGAGATGCGCAGTGTACAGACGCCTCGTTGCGAGGCTAACAAAGTGTTCAGTCATTCCTTCGCACATGTGCATAACAGTCTTGTACAGTGTTTCATAGTGTGAACATCGGAATCATGTGTGACAGAGACAAAGGTAGTACACGAGTGAGACGGTGTACTGTTATCGATTTGTCTCCCCCGTCTTCTCTCTAGACAACTTACTATACTTGTCAGTGGGGGTAATTCATGCACTGGGTCGGCGCAGAGAACACTGTCGCGCCTATAGCAAGCAGTGCAGAACTACATACTTAAAAAAATTACTTTTACTGCCTTCTATTTTACGTAAACAGGAGAGAGAACGTATCGAGGTCTGTTCGTGTGTGTATGTGGGGGGGAGGATACTTTATGCATGCACCGGACACCCACTAAAAACGTCTTTCTTAATTACGCATCTAATAATGATCCCCCGCGGGACTATCGCTAGGCATTATCTCAACCGAAGCTCTACTGTGGTTCGACTGGATTTTCAAGAACGATGTGTAGCCATCTCGCCGTCCGGTCGGCACTCCTTCGTAACCTTTCCACACACCAGAGAATTCTGCCCATGTCCGAAATTTTCCAAATAAGTTGTAGCATAACAGATATTCCACCAATAATTAATTCATTTAAGATCATAAAAAATAATTAAATTACATATACTCAAAGAATGACAAATGAAATTCAGTTACACTTCAAAGGAAAACACCACAATAATAGAAAAACAATAATTAAATAATAAAAATACAATTAAAAGTCAAAGAAAGAATTAAAGAAAACTCATATTGAAAAATCAGAAGATTACCCAGGAGAATAGGAGCAGGAGATAAACAAGATACCCCAAAATCAAGAAAAAAGAATAGTATTAGGAGTAGGTGATAAACAAAATACCCCAAACACAATAAAAAAGAAGAGTAAAGTTTAATATCAGGTAATAAACAAGATACCCTGAAACCAAGAAAGAAGAGTAAAGTCAGTATCAGATAATAAAGAAGATACTCCGAACCAACCATCAGACAAGATAACACTGAGTACCTTGGTTTACCCAAGAATGAACACAAGAAGGAAGACGAGAAGAAAGGAAGAAATAGAATGGAAGAACCACCATAAAAACCTATTAACTACCATTAACCCCAAACCAATTGATACCATTAAAGAAAGTATAACATCCCAAAACCTTATGAAAATGTAATTATTTATAAACAAAAGTGTTGTGTAGTATGATAAGAAGTGCACCAACTAAAGTTATTATATGATGAAAAATAAACAAATCTTCACAGTCCATTATGACTAAAGGTCTGGTCTGAGAATAATAAAACTCAAATATAAGTCAGAACCAACAGTGAAAGTGTACTAGTGTAAGTGTTTTGAAATGTAATAAACTTCAAGTTGTAGTGTATCTATAGCTTAAACAATATGCTATAAAATAACTTTTATATTTTATAATTAACAAATAATGAAATATTAAAATGGATAATATTTCCAATATTTCATTAAATAAGGTCACTGTGTTATCTCAAGACATTCGTTGGATTGACAATAACAACTAAAGTATGCGTGGGAATGTTTACTGTATAAGGGGATGTTAGATAATAGTAGTAAAATCAGAAAGGACTGGTAATAGTTTAAGTTTTAATAGAATTAAGAAGTTTAAATGGCTGATATTGTTCAAAGCCATGAACTCCATATTTTTAAAAGAGTTCTAATAGAATAAGGTTTATATGTTTAGAGTAAGTTGTATTAGTTATATCACAGCATACATCCAAATTAAAATGTTTCAGTATGGATGCTGTATTAATTTACAAAGGAGTTAAATGTATGTTCAAAACAGTTTCAGCAAACATGTCCAACTTTATAGAATGCTGATTAATGTTAATTATTATTTTTGTAACAGTAGCATGAATTAGATGTTACACATAACAATAGTTATGTAAATAAATTTCTTTTATGTCATGTTAACTATTAAGAGTCAGAGGAGGAGTAGAATTAAATTTATTTGAAAAACCATACATGTAAAATACTAAACTCTAGGCCAAATAATGAATTCACAAAAAATTAATATAAACCAGTTAATTAACCAATGAACCATGTAAACTGACAAGATTTAGGTAAGGTAGATCAATTAACAACTACTGTAAATGAACCTATGATTTGAAAGAGTAATATAGAAAAATATCTTAAATTATTGAAAATTTTTGAAATGTATAAAATAACTATTTTTAAAGAGGAATGGTAAATTCAGAAATTATCACTAAAAGACAGTTCAAATGTTAAATTTATATGTAATTAAGGAAAGGAAAGGATTTGTGACCATTTGAAATTTATTATAATTATATTAATAACACTTAAAATGGCAGTAAAAGTGTGGAAGGACGGAAACAGTTTTTTTTTGGGCCTAGAATTCCAAAAAGACAGAAATTTGGTAATTTTAACAAAAATCTCAACAAATATGGACTATGGCATATCAAATTAAACAGAATGAGATAAATAAACCAATTATATGGTTAATAGTTCATGAAAGCGAACAATAAACTAAAATTATTCCATATATAATGTACTTTGGAATTATGTACATGGGAAGTGAAAATTATTTTAACAATACTTTTCCAATATTAACTTGGCAAGATATTTACTAAGGTGGAGGAAGTTCTTTAGTTCTTTGTTAACATTCAAACGGAACAGTCGATGCGGAATCGCGTTCTTAAAACCGTATAATGGAGTACAAAGGTTAAGCCTAAAGTCAGTGGAAAACGGGAGTTACATAAATTAACACTTTTCGAGTTAAAACTAATGAAATACTCCACGACAACAGTGAAAACGAACAATACACCACATAATACAAGTGATTTAAAACATTGAAACTACATAATATTAATAATTCACTTTAAAACAGATTAACAATTCTTCATCACGAACAGACAAAGTGAACACCTCTCATAGAAAACAATTAACACCAGTGGACACTGAACACTCATCCAGAATACCTCAAACAACATACTAGACAGTATACACAATTTCGGAGATCTTTAAAACAATTATAACGGTGAATTTATTGTGAGATTTTCCTGTGACAAGATTACGTATAACCTCATCAATTCAGCTAGCCGCCATGATGGTCCCAACATGCACTGCAACTTTCCTTGACTGATCTCATAGCCTGCAGTATTGGTTTGAGAATTCAACTCAATTTCTAATTCAACTGAGATTTCTAAATCGATTTAAAATCGATTATTATTAATAACTGTCAATAAATCAGTTTATTTCAACTGTGTGAAGTATTTCACATTTTACTTTAAGTGTTTAATTAACCACGAGACTTCCTGGAGGACGAGAATTATTAACGAAAGGTGAGATACTGGAGCAACACTGAAGATCATTAATCGATTGCTGAAAGGAGATAATCTGATTAACTCCAGATTTTGTTAAGCTCTACCAGAAGTGCAAATCAAACCAAAAGTACCTTACAGAATTTTAAAAATTTGAATAAAACATAAAACCAGGATTAATTCTAAATTATATACATAACAAACAAACATAAAATTTTTTTTTCAAAAAAATTTTTTTTAATAAAATTTTTTCTTTCTTTTATTTGTAACTACAGTTAACAGGTCTTGTTACAAATTGGCGTCCAACTAGAGGGCTTAATTAATTTAAGCTTGGCAGCGATTATATCGTAGAAAAGGAGACAGAATGCAAAGACGAGCTACTTCTAAAAAGAGGGCGGCAGAGGCCGAAAAGGAAGTTGACATGGGGGATAAGGAGGCAACACCCATGGAGGATCTGGAAGGGTTACTAACCCAGGGGGAACCGAAACAACCCGCACCACCAGAGGAACAACCCGAAGTACCAACACAAACAGGGGACGTCAATGTCCCAGAGAAGGAGAAGGAGAAAACTAAAACAATGGAAGAGAAGATATTGGAAATGTTCCTACAGTTGAGTAAGAAAATGGACTCTACTAAAGAAGAAAACAGTAAGGAAAGAAGGGAAGACAAACAGTCCTTGAAGGAAGATTTGAGGAAAAACATAGAAAATACCAATAAGAGAATTGAGGAAACAAGTAGGAATTTGGAAGAGAAGATGGAGGAAAACCACAAGGAAAGGAAAAAGGACAACCAATCATTAAATAAGAAGATGGAAGATCTGAAAAAGGACAACCAATCCTTGAGTAAGAAGATGGAAGAGAAAATGGAGGAAACAAGTAGGAAGATGGAAAACGACAATCAGCAACTGAGGGAAAAGTTGGAGGAAAATAATCAGAAAATGGAGGAGAAATGGACGAGAATAACCAACGATTAAGAGAAGAACTAAGGGAAGTCAACCAGGAGAACATGAACAAGTTAGACGAGAGAATCGAGTTAGCGAAGGAAGAGTTGAATAGAAAAATAACAGACGCTAAGAAATCCCTCGTTAAAAAGTTGGAACAAGAGGTAGTTGTTGTAAACCAACAGATTAGGGAAGTGGACGAAAGATGCCGTCAGACGGAGTGTGATGTACTGGAAGTCAGGGAGGTAATAAATAAAGAAATTACCCAGGTCAAGGAACACCAGAAAACTAAATGGGAAGAAAACCAAAAGTTAGCACAGGAAGAAATAAATAAGGTTCGAATCCATGTCACCGAAAGATGCGACGGTATGGAAGCAGCTATGACTGATATCACTGGACAAGCCAGGAAGAAATGGAGGTAATCAGAAACCGGCCGACTGGCTACAATAATTTCCCCATGTCTGAACATAGAGAATTGCTAAACTTCAGGCAATATAAGCGAAAGCCAATGGAGTTCTTGGCCCGAATTGAAGAATACATGGACAAACATAGAGGAAACCGATGGGTCCAAAACCGAGAACTTCTAGACGAGTCTTTTCGGGAGATGAGCGACCATTGGTGGATGGCCAACCGAAGCGACATAGAGAACTACCAGCAATTTAAAAGCCTCTTCAAGGCAAAGTATTGGTCTGAAACGACCCAAAACCTAATACGTGACAACATATGCCACGGCCATTATAAACAGCAAGTAGGTAGTTCCATGACGGCGTATTTCCTCGGCAAGGTATGTATGGCCAAACATTTGGAACCGGCCATACCGGAAGAATGTTTAATCAACAAACTCTCGTATGATTATGACGAGGAAGTGATTCGAGCGAGGAGAGGCAGCCAAATTAAGACCATACAGGCCATGACCGAACTCCTCGAGAATTACGAAAATGAAGAGTACTACCGACAAAGCCGGAGACGAAACGATCGGCCCGAACCTAGGACGTATCCAAATAACAACCAGGGTACGACCAACATCAACACGGGATACCAAGGAAGCCGAGCATACCCACAGCACAACAACTATAATAACAGTAATAATAGTAATAATAATAACACGGTTCAAAATCATACGAACCAAAATCGACCCAATAATGGTTATCAGGGTAACCGAAACCAATACCCTCCAAACCCTAATAGTCAGAGAAGCCCCAATTATAATAACGATCGTTACTATAATAATAACTATCGTGGTAGTCCAACAAATGGTAACCCCAATAATAATAGGTTTTCTCGACTACGAGTAAACTTCATTCGAGCGGAAGATGGTCGCCAACGGAGGTACTACCACCAGAGAAGAAACAGCTATCACGAGTATGAAGATAGGCGGAGGAGCCGAGAACGAGATCAACCAAGGTACTATCCTGCGAGACGGAGTACCAGTTTAGATAACACTGAACGGCTGACCAACAGCGAACGACCGGAAGATCATAGAACCGAGCGGCAAGGACCCACTATAGGCATCCCAAATGATGCATCCACAAGTGCGACACAAAATAACAATGATGTCGAGCCTTTAAACGGGAGGAGGCAGTAATAAATCACCAGAACCCGTTACTGCTCCTAAACACTGGGTATAATAATGAGTTGACTAATAAAAATAAAATAATCGTATCACTATAATAGGTTGTAACTACCTGAAGAACATCCGACAGAGGACGATAAGTTGAAAGATAAGAGGAAGAAGTTGGAAGAGGACGATAATAGTCCAACCAATAACACTAATAATGAAATAATACATGTAAATGCGGAGATAGCATGAATCCCCGCCAATTTAATGATCGATACTGGTTCCAACGTATCCATTATAAGTACAACTGAGTTGGAAAGAATACAGAGAGAATGAGGAAGAACATTACCGACGTTGCCATTAAACAATATTATTTTGTTAGGTGCAACCGGCCGACAAAATAAGACACTACGAAGACAAGTCTCCGCCAGTGTGATGAGCTGCGGTATAGCTATAGAAATGGAATTCTTGGTGGCGAGCGGGCTGCCATTTAATATATTGGTCGGGTGTGATGTGCTCAGGCGGAACTCCGCCATAATTGATTTGCGAACAGAGAAATTGTCACTATTTACAAACGGAAACACTTGGACGGCTAACTTGGTTGGTAGCGACCAAGTAATTCCTAATAATATCCACCAACAGATTCGTAAGATCAATTATATACCTCCAACTTCTATTATTGAACAGAAGATAGACGATAACGCTAATGAGGACTTATGGTCCCAAAAAATCCAGGAAATCAGGGATTTCCGGAGCGGTATAACCGGAGAAATATTGCCACAATACCAAGCAAATAAATTAATTAAAATATACGAACAGTATAAATCAGTATTTTCTGACGAGCCCGGTAAAGTAAAAAACTTCCAGTGTACTCTACAGTCTTACCCCATCGCGCAATCACGAAAGGAAGCAGTAAGAGCTGAAATAACAAAGATGATTAACCGTGACATAATAGAGAGTAGCCAATCCCCATATACAAGTCCTATCGTGGCTATTCCTAAGAAAAACGGACAAGTCCGTTTGTGCCTAGATGCGCGGGAGATTAATAAGATGATTATTAATGACAGGACTTCGCCCGGTGAGATTGAAGAGATTTTGAAACGGTTCCACGGTACCAAGTACTTTAGTACCTGGGATACGGTGTGCGGCTACTGGCAGGTGGATTTACATCCACAGAGTCGTCAGTATCTGGCCTTTATATTCGAAGGGCGGAACTATCAGTTTAAGAGGTTGCCCTTCGGACTGGTGAATTCAGTCGCAGTCTTTGTACACTGCATGGACCAGATACTTGGCAGGAAGCACTACAGTTCACCACCGTGTACGTTGATGACTTGCTAGTGTCCTCAGAAACTTGGGAGGAACACTGCTACCGTGTGGAACACGTATTAAGAAAATTAGCTGCGAATAACATCACGCTAAAGCTAGAGAAATCTCACTTCATAGCCAAGGAAATTCAATTCTTGGGATTTATATTGAACGACCAGGGAATCTCACCGTCGGCTGAAAAAGTAGAAGCGATTCAAAACTTTCCCACACCTAAGAATCGAAGGCAATTACAGTCATTCCTGGGACTCTGTAATTACTACCGCAAGTTCCAGGAAAAGTATTCTGGATTGACCGCCAGATTTCAGCCGCAACTGTCATCCAAGAATAAATGGATATGGGGTACAGAACAGAATGAGACCTTAACACTGATTAAACAGAAATTTCTGGAACCAATAATACTTCGCCATCCGGATTTCAGCAAACCATTCTACCTGAATTGTGATGCCAGCGACATCAGCCTCAGCACAACGTTGTATCAAGAGGATGAGGAGGGCGAACATCTCGTGATCTGCTTTGCCAGTAGAGCATTAAATCAGTGCGAGAAGAATTATCACGTCACTGAAAAGGAGTTGTTAAGTGTAGTGTTCGCGTGTGGAAAATTCCGCACATACATCCTTGGTTACCCCGTTACCGTCCGGACAGACCATAAGTCCATATCGTTCTTAAGGAGATGTAAACTAAGTCACGGAAGGTTGACACGGTGGATACTGTTATTACAAGAGTATGATCTTAAGTGGGAGTACATCCCCGGAAAGAAGAATGTCGTCGCGGACGTGTTGTCTCGAATAGGCATTAATAAACAAACGTTCGAGGGGGAAAAGGAAAGTATACTTAAAGTATACCACATTCTGAGTAATAGCGCCGATCTACAATAATTGGAAAACCTGAGCACACACCAACAAGCAGACCCGAAGTTACAATCCATTAAAACAAGATTGAAAGCAGGGGACGAGACTATCGCCCAATATTATAAAATACACAACGGTATACTATTTATACAACCATCTCTGAAGAAGGAAAAATGGAAAGTTATTATTCCAACCCATATCGAAAAGGAGATAGTGAATAACTATCATGTTCGATATGGGCATATGGGCGCCTTAAAGGTGATAAAGGCCCTGGAAGAGAGCTGCCACATTAAGGATATTAATCGGAAGCTCCGAAAATATATAAAGAGTTGCCGCATTTGCCAACTCGTGAAATCAAATAACGAGAAAAAGGAAGGACAAATGATTCCAATAACATCTCAAGCGAAGCTAGAAAAAGTATTTCTGGATATCTGCGGGCCATTTCCCCGCAGTGGGGGCCGACACAGATACAAGTATCTAGTCATCGTGATGGACCATTTCACGAAGTTCATCAAGCTATACCCAGCGAATCGGGCGACTACAAATAAAATTCTCGACATCTTAACCAACCAGTACTTCCCAAACGTCGGAAAACCAGTTTCGATAATCACCGACCACGGATCCCAGTTCAAGGGGAAAAAATGGCGGGATACACTACTGTCGATGGGGGTTCATACCTATAAAACCTCGGTATACCACCCGAGCAGTAACCCGGCAGAAAGAGTATTGCGAGAGGTGGGGCGAATATTACGTACGTATTGCCACGATCAACAGAGTAGGTGGCAAGAATATCTAGTGGCCACAGAAGAATTCCTCAATCTGGCATACCACCCAGCAATAGGAATTACCCCATACTCCGCCATGTACGAAAGACAACCCCCAAGGGAGATCGAAGAAATATTGGAGTTCCCGAGGGAAAATAAATATATTTTTAATAAAATTAAATTTTATAACAAGGTGGCCGAAGACCAGGAGAAACGGCGGATTAAATATAATAAAGGGATGGGTAAAATAATTACCTATACCATTGGTGAGAATGTTTTATTAAAAAACAGGGAATTACCAAGTTCACTAGAAGGAATAACTAAGAAATTATTACTCTTATACACTGGACCCTATGTAGTCTCCAAAGACAAAAATAATATCACCTATGAAATTAAGGAGATGGGTTCTGGTAAAATTAAGGGTGTCTATAACCAGGCATCCATGAAGAAATATCATGAATAATCATAAAAATTTTAAAACAGAGTAAGAACAACTTACAAACCAATTATTTGAAGAAAAAACATTTTGGAAATAATAAGAAAAGAATTTTTGAATGAATAGTGAAAATTCAAAAGCAAAGTAAGATCAAATTACAAACCAATTATTATAAAAACTATTTGGATATATAATATAAAAAGGATTTTGATAAACCAAATCAATTCCAAAAACAGTGTAAAAACAAGTTACTACCAACAATTTGAAAGAAACCATTTGAGAAAATAAAAAGAGAAGAGTTTTGAGAGGTTGAACACCTACAAAATTAAAAAATTAAGTGAGAGCACCTTACTACGATCTAGAAAGGAAAAAACTATGGTGAAATAAAAAGAAGAGAATTAATACTATATTTATGGTACTAATACAATATATTTACCATATTTGTGGAAAATCTTTATGAGATAAATAAAAGAAACAGAAATTAGAATTAAACCAAGTAATTCTGAAAGAGTATGATAATGTCTAATTTCAATAAATAAAGTGTAAAAACCCTTCAATAAAATGATAAAAAAGGGAATAAAAATCAGTGATACGATTTGATTGATTAAATATGATAAAATACAGAAACTTATGTGGAAATATAAAATAATCAAACTTTGAAGTGGCATAAGGAGAAATGATGACCTCTTACCAAATTAATTAAAACATTCATTCGAAAGAATAAAAACCAAGAGAGGAGTAATTTGAGAATAAGGTCAAAAATATGATGTAATTAAACAAATTAATATTGAAATGATCATGAATTAAATGTCAATTGTAATAACGACAATTATAAGAAAGTTCTAGAACATGGAACAAGTGGAACTAATAAAAACAGAGCAACAAACCAAAAATGTCATAAAAATATGTTACTATAAGCCAAAGCAGATTGTAATAAAAAACCAGAAAGGAATAAAGCATTAATAACCAAAAACGTAATATGATAAGAAAAATTGAAAATTGTATTAATAGAAGAGCTTCCTACCATGATATCAAATGAAATAACCATCAAGTTAAAGAGTCAGAAGAACAACTGAGATAGGAATATTAAAATCTCTGAGCAATATAATAAGTGAAGTATACAAAGATATTTTTTTTTTAATAGTAACAAAAGTGTACTATTCTGATGTAATTTTTTAATCTGTCTGTAGATAATTCCAGCAGTATTAATAGTGCTACGACAGCACAGAACAATCTACGCGTTTATCGAATGCGCCAGAAAGATCTCGACGTAAGCGTGTGGTGTACGTGCTACTAGACGCATTTTGCGAGAATTTTCTCGACTGAGCCAGGCTTCGGTCGGGCGCTCGGACTGTGTCAAGGCCGTAGCAATTACGTAGTTCGCGAGAGATAAGACGCAGTTTGGAAGCTTCTGGTGTGTGAGCGTAACTATAAATACATCGCGTCGCGGCCTTAGTTTTCAGTTCCATGCGAGATTGTGGATAGTGCGGTTCGAGAGTATTAGTGCGATATATTTACAGAGCGGTTCGGGTTATTACTGTGTACGTGCAAGTAGTTAGTAGTGAAGCGTTGCGTTTTATATTCGTACGGTATAATTGTAATACAATTGAGTTTTAATATTTGTGGACATTTTATTGCGTGTGTACAATTTTCATTTGATTTGTTGTAGAGACTGTGTTGTTAATTACGAACTGTTTTACTGTAACAATTAAAGTTGTGATTAGTGACTTAATTGGTGTCTTGTAATTATTTTGTTTCCACTGTACCTACGACGATCGAGTAGACCGTCGTAACAGTGGTGTCAGAAGTGGGATAAAACAGTTAACAGTGGAAACAGTGGACACTTTGTAAAAGACGAGTGTGATTCGTAATTAATCGGTAAGCATGGGTCCCAGTCAGATGATGGAAAATTTACAAACACTGCTGCGGCAGACACAGGAAGAAGCAGAGAAACGACAGGATGAGAAAGCGGAAGAAGCAGAAAAACGACAGGATGAAAAACGCAGGCAGGAGGCAGAGGAACGTAAACGTGAAGCAGGTGACACCAAAGCATTAATTCATGAACAAAAGCAGATGCAAGAACATACTACCGCAGAATTGGGTCTCCTACGTGGTGACGTAGGTGAATTACGAGGTGAGCTCAATAATCAGATTACCAGAATATCTGACGTAGAATAATCCATGTCAAATAAAATAGCTAAAGTAGAAAACTCTGTCTTGACTGTGGAAGAAGTTATGTCAACAAAAATATCTGCAGTAGAAAACTCAATGGCAAACATAAGAGAACAAATTAAAATTGAAGTTGAACAGTGCATGAAGATTCAACCAAAACAAATGTCTGAACAGACTGTACCAGTGATCAAGACAGAAAAATATGCAGAAAATAAGTTAACAGAGAAAGTCACTTTGCCTGCAGTAGGGACAGTTCATGTCAAAGCTCCAACCTTTGACGGAAGCACTCACTGGGCAACGTACCTCCGCCAATTTGAAGCTGCTGCATGCGCAAATAATTGGACAGAAAAAGACAAGGCTGTTTCACTTGTTCTTGCATTAAAAGGACCCGCGGCAGAACTACTATAGAAAGTGCCACCTGACAGTCAGAACACCTATGCCGAGTTGATAAAAGCTCTGGAATTACGCTACGGTGATAAACATTTGCGAGAGGTGTACTACGCTCAGTTGAGAACAAGACGACAACGTTCCGGGGAAAGTCTTCAAGAATTTGAAGCAAGTATCGACAGATTGATTAGATTGGCCTATCCTGAAGCACCAGAAGACTTCCGAATAAGGTTTACGGTGCAGATATTTATTGATGGCATCGGAGATTGTGAACTTCAGCAAGTGTTACGAATGGCAAGACACCGAGATAGCTCAGAAGCTCTTGTTCACGCCCTAGAGTTTGAAGCTGCCAAGTCAGCGTCCCGCTACATTAATGGGTTTGTGCCATCACGTTGCAGTCAGAAGATCCCTGTATCACATTACCGTTACGATGGGTGCAGAAAAACAGTGTTGTCGGACAAACAATTCAAAAGTTCAAGAGAGTCGCAACGATTTGAAAAAGACAGAAGACCGAAATGTTACAACTGTGGAAAACGTGGTCATCTACAGGTAGACTGTTGGGAGAAGAAGATACAGAGAGGAGAGACTGATCGCACCAATTGGAGAAGTAAAGGCCCAGAACAGCACACAGTTTCCACGCTACATAAGATCAGTGGAAACTTGATTGTTAATGGATTTGCGGATGGTAAACCAACATCATTTACAGTTGACACGGGCGCAACAGTGTCCATTGTGCGCCCTGACTTAGTCTGTAACCGCCATCCTCTAATTAGCTCTTGTACAATACAGACTGTGACTGGAAGCCCCGTCAAGGTGCTAGGAAAGGTAGACGTACGTGTACGCCTGGGTCTTCTTGAGTTTAGCCACCAAATGCTCGTTGCAGACATTGTCGATGAAGTGATTCTTGGCACGGACATTATGAATGCCTACGGATTCGTTGTGGACTTAAGAGAGAATGTCCTGAAAGTTGGCCAAGAGAAGATAAAGCTTTGCATGGCTAAAATGACAGGGTCTACCAACCATTCGATTAAGCGAGTGGCATTAGTCGAAGAAAAAGTCAACGAGTCTGGTCAAGAGGAAACCTCCCTGTTGCAAGCGGCAATGGAGGAAGAACTAGCAGAGGAAGTACAAATAAGTATAACGACAAAAGAAGTGATTGGAAAGCCAACTATGGGTGTCGAGACAAAACTCTTGCTTGTTCCTGAGCTGATAAAAGCGCCCGAGGGTAAAAGGGCTGAAGATGAGGTTACGCAAGAGGTTGTTGACGAGAACCAAACAAGGTTGGATCAGCCAGTGGTATTTAGGTCATTAGTACATGACGCATCGAGAGTGATTCCAGCGAAGCTAGTGGTTGCGCGAAAGATTCGCATTCCTGGGAACGTGATGTTCGGATCACACGAGACTGAATTCGAAGAACGGGAAAATTATCCTTCGTAAGGACGGCCACCTAGATCGCCTGGTCGAGTATTACTTCGAAGACGCTTTGCCAGTTCGGGACGAACAGGCTTAAGGAGGGAGAAGTGCTACGACAGCACAGAACAATCTACGCGTTTATCGAATGCGCCAGAAAGATCTCGACGTAAGCGTGTGGTGTACGTGCTACTAGACGCATTTTGCGAGAATTTTCTCGACTGAGCCAGGCTTCGCTCGGGCGCTCGAACTGTGTCAAGGCCGTAGCAATTACGTAGTTCGCGAGAGATAAGACGCAGTTTGGAAGCTTCTGGTGTGTGAGCGTAACTATAAATACATCGCGTCGCGTCCTTAGTTTTCAGTTCCATGCGAGATTGTGGATAGTGCGGTTCGAGAGTATTAGTGCGATATATTTACAGAGCGGTTCGGGTTACTACTGTGTACGTGCAAGTAGTTAGTAGTGAACCGTTGCGTTTTATATTCGGACGGTATAATTGTAATACAATTGAGTTTTAATATTTGTGGACATTTTATTGCGTGTGTACAATTTTCATTTGATTTGTTGTAGAGACTGTGTTGTTAATTACGAACTGTTTTACTGTAACAATTAAAGGTGTGATTAGTGACTTAATTGGTGTCTTGTAATTATTTTGTTTCCACTGTACCTACGACGATCGAGTAGACCGTCGTAACAATATGTTTTTTTGAGCAGAGATGATTTGCCTCTGTACTCAAATAAGAAGTGAAGTATTGGACAGCAGAGGAAGTAGCGTACAGTGCCTCTCTGAACTGAACCAGCTCACAAATTAGGGAAAGATAGGGAGGAAATATCACAAGGAGAAAATACTAAGAAGAAATATGAAAATAAAATAATAAATATGAAACTCAGATGACTATTACTATCAAGGAAGATCAAGTGAGAATGAGAAAGATATAAGCTCAAATATATATAAGAAAATTTTTAGAAATGGAAGGAAGTCAAGAATAATAAAAAACTATAATAATTATCATAAGCAATTGTTTCAGACAAAGCAAGTATAGTCTGAAAAAAATCACTTCTGGAGAAGGGCAATCTGTAGCATGACAGATATTCCACCAATAATTAATTCATTTAAGATCATAAAAAATAATTAAATTACATATACTCAAAGAATGTCAAATGAAATTCAGTTACACTTCAAAGGAAAACACCATAATAACAGAAAAACAATAATTAAATAATAAAAATACAATTAAAAGTCAAAGAAAGAATTAAAGAAAACTCATATTGAAAAATCGGGAGATTACCCAGGAGAATAGGAGCAGGAGATAAACAAGATACCCCAAAATCAAGAAAAAAGAATAGTATTAGGAGTAGGTGATAAACAAAATACCCCAAACACAATAAAAAAGAAGAGTAAAGTTTAATATCAGGTAATAAACAAGATACCCTGAAACCAAGAAGGAAGAGTAAAGTCAGATATCAGATAATAAAGAAGATACTTCGAACCAACCATCAGACAAGATAACACTGAGTACCTTGGTTTACCCAAGAATGAACACAAGAAGGAAGACGAGAAGAAAGGAAGAAATAGAATGGAAGAACCACCATAAAAACCTATTATTAACTACCATTAACCCCAAACCAATTGATACCATTAAAGAAAGTATAACATCCCAAAACCTTATGAAAATGTAATTATTTATAAACAAAAGTGTTGTGTAGTATGATAAGAAGTGCACCAACTAAAGTTATTATATGATGAAAAATAAACAAATCTTCACAGTCCATTATGACTAAAGGTCTGGTCTGAGAATAATAAAACTCAAATATAAGTCAGAACCAACAGTGAAAGTGTACTAGTGTAAGTGTTTTGAAATGTAATAAACTTCAAGTTGTAGTGTATCTATAGCTTAAACAATATGCTATAAAATAACTTTTATATTTTATAATTAACAAATAATGAAATATTAAAATGGATAATATTTCCAATATTTCATTAAATAAGGTCACTGTGTTATCTCAAGACATTCGTTGGATTGACAATAACAACTAAAGTATGCGTGGGAATGTTTACTGTATAAGGGGATGTTAGATGATAGTAGTAAAATCAGAAAGGACTGGTAATAGTTTAAGTTTTAATAGAATTAAGAAGTTTAAATGGCTGATATTGTTCAAAGCCATGAACTCCATATTTTTAAAAGAGTTCTAATAGAATAAGGTTTATATGTTTAGAGTAAGTTGTATTAGTTATATAACAGCATACATCCAAATTAAAATGTTTCAGTATGGATGCTGTATTAATTTACAAAGGAGTTAAATGAATGTTCAAAACAGTTTCAGCAAACATGTCCAACTTTATAGAATGCTGATTAATGTTAATTATTATTTTTGTAACAGTAGCATGAATTAGATGTTACACATAACAATAGTTATGTAAATAAATTTCTTTTATGTCATGTTAACTATTAAGAGTCAGAGGAGGAGTAGAATTAAATTTATTTGAAAAACCATACATGTAAAATACTAAACTCTAGGCCAAATAATGAATTCACAAAAAATTAATATAAACCAGTTAATTAACCAATGAACCATGTAAACTGACAAGATTTAGGTAAGGTAGATCAATTAACAACTACTGTAAATGAACCTATGATTTGAAAGAGTAATATAGAAAAATATCTTAAATTATTGAAAATTTTTGAAATGTATAAAATAACTATTTTTAAAGAGGAATGGTAAATTCAGAAATTATCACTAAAAGACAGTTCAAATGTTAAATTTATATGTAATTAAGGAAAGGAAAGGATTTGTGACCATTTGAAATTTATTATAATTATATTAATAACACTTAAAATGGCAGTAAAAGTGTGGAAGGACGGAAACAGTTTTTTTTTGGGCCTAGAATTCCAAAAAGACAGAAATTTGGTAATTTTAACAAAAATCTCAACAAATATGGACTATGGCATATCAAATTAAACAGAATGAGATAAATAAACCAATTATATGGTTAATAGTTCATGAAAGCGAACAATAAACTAAAATTATTCCATATATAATGTATTTTGGAATTATGTACATGGGAAGTGAAAATTATTTTAACAATACTTTTCCAATATTAACTTGGCAAGATATTTACTAAGGTGGAGGAAGTTCTTTAGTTCTTTGTTAACATTCAAACGGAACAGTCGATGCGGAATCGCGTTCTTAAAACCGTATAATGGAGTACACAGGTTAAGCCTAAAGTCAGTGGAAAACGGGAGTTACATAAATTAACACTTTTCGAGTTAAAACTAATGAAATACTCCACGACAACAGTGAAAACGAACAATACACCACATAATACAAGTGATTTAAAACATTGAAACTACATAATATTAATAATTCACTTTACAACAGATTAACAATTCTTCATCACGAACAGACAAAGTGAACACCTCTCATAGAAAACAATTAACACCAGTGGACACTGAACACTCATCCAGAATACCTCAAACAACATACTAGACAGTATACACAATTTCGGAGATCTTTAAAACAATTATAACGGTGAATTTATTGTGAGATTTTCCTGTGACAAGATTACGTATAACCTCATCAATTCAGCTAGCCGCCATGATGGTCCCAACATGCACTGCAACTTTCCTTGACTGATCTCATAGCCTGCAGTATTGGTTTGAGAATTCAACTATATTAAACATTATATATATTATTCACAATAGTTAAATATTAATTATTTAAGATTATTTCTTGTAAATGTTATACTTCCTAAGCCTGCCCATCTCTGACTATATATAAAATAATCGTTGAAAGAACCTTTTTTAATAATTATATAAAATTTTAACCTGTATTCACATATCGATATATCCCTGTGACGGAGTCGAACAATTGCTCTAAATCGATTTAAAATCGATTAATATTAATAACTGTCAATAAATCAATTTATTTCAACTGTGTGAAGTATAAAATTATTTCACATTTTACTTTAAGTGTTTAATTAACCACGAGACTTCCTGGAGGACGAGAATTATTAACGAAAGGTGAGATACTGGAGCAGCACTGAAGATCATTAATCGATTGCTGTAAGGAGATAATCTGATTAACTCCAGATTTTGTTAAGCTCTACCAGAAGTGCAAATTAAACCAAAAGTACCTTACAGAATTTTAAAAATTTGAATAAAACATAAAACCAGGATTAATTCTAAATTATACATAACAAACAAACATACAATTTTTTTTTTCAAAAAAATTTTTTTTAATAAAATTTTTTCTTTCTTTTATTTGTAACTACAATTAACAGGTCTTGTTACAAAGTTCGGAAGCATTCCATGCTCCGACAAATCCGGCATCAGGTAAAAGTTAACCTCTCCACGGGGTCTATTTATCTATATTTCTACACTTGGTCTTCTTCTTCTTCTTCTTCTTCTCCTCTTCAAGGATTACGTTATATAAACCTGTTCCGACATCCATCTCATCCCTGGACGACCCACGTCACTTCTACCAATGGCTTTATAGTTCAGTGCCGCTTTCGGCAATCGTCCTCTCTTATCCTTTGCAGATGATCCAACCATTATCTTCTGTAAATTGAAATAAATTCATTTATATCCTTTACTTCGAGTTCTGCTCTGATATCCTCATTCCTTATTCTATCTTCCAAAATACAGTTTAAAATATTTCAAATAAACTGCATTTTAGCATTCTGAATATTGTCGCATTCCTTTTTTGTCATGACCCATGCCTCACTCGCATAAATCAATGTGGGTATTGCAATTGTCTTTTTAATTTAATCCTTGTACTGTGTTTTGTTTTATTTCTAAGATTTCTATGAATCGAACCACAAATATTCCTACATTCATTTATATTCTCCCTTATGTCATATTCAGATTCTTAGCTTACTGCACAGCGGAGATATCTGAAACGGCTCACTTGTTCTAAAGTGCTGTTGCTCACTACCTTAGTTCTCACTGGATATACTTGGTACACTTGGTATGAGCCAATAAATCTACCTACCTTATACGACTTGTTTCATTCTGTTTACCACAATCCAAGGCTCCCTTGAAGAGACAGAGCACTTGTAGGTGTCTGCGTTGTGGACAGGTGCTCACACTTCCTTTGCCGCTTTCCCGCCAAGAAGTCAACGGCAACATCCTGCCATCAGCCGACACAGTGCGAAATGTGGCACTATCCCTATATACCGCAGCCACCTTCTTCCTGTATGCAGGAACCTTTAATGCAGCTGACCAGACCACCGCATCATACGGCAATGCAGTCATACCAGTGCTGTAGCAGTAGCTGAAACGTTATTCTTAACGTTGCCAGTATGACTCCTAAAGATCAATCTAGAGTCAACCATCACTCCAAGGTAACGATCGTATTTTAACCAAACAATTTGGTTATTTCTTCTAAATATATTGCGATCATATTGTTACGTAATGCGGAAAGTTCTCGTGCGTTCGATGGTGTCGTTCTACAAGCTTCTCGACTAGCCCTGCAGGTGTGTGTTTCTGGCGCGCTTAAGTATCCTCTAGAATTTTCGAGTGCTTGTTAAGGACGAATATTATGGAACCCTGCAGACTATAAATAGCCTAAAATATACTATATATAACATCTAGACTTAAAATCACTTAAACACAGTGAGTTTAAGTGGGGATTTATTCAAGTGAGGTTCGAAGTATTGTGGCGAAGGTTATTGTGTTATAATTGTGCGGGACTCTATTAGTTCACATTATTATTGCGTGTGGACAAATTTAGCTGAATTATTGCACGAGTATAATCTTGTTGAATAGCTTGTTGATTTCAAACTGTTAATTGTGATATATTAAAGCTGTTGATCAGTGACTTAATTGGTGTCTTTATTTTGTTTTCCACTGTACCATACGACGATCAGGGAGACCGTCGTTACAATAAATTCGCGCCTGCCTGTGTAGGCCTGTGACTGATCTATCTCCAAAGCCTCTTCGTTAGCGAGTGGCAAGTTCACCAATCCCAACGTTACAGTTGTCCAATATCTGCAACACACTAATTGTTGTACACGGAGAACCCCCAACCAACGTTCAAAGAAATATTATTTCATAATAGTGTATAATTTTGAATATATTAAGCGGTTGGGATTACTAAAACTGTTTGTAATTATAATACGTAGATTAAGTTACGTAGGTTAAATTCGTACTCACATGTATTTACGTTATTCACTATTTATGTATAACTTACGTATATTGAAGCACACTGTTTATGGAGACAATTTTATAGAACACGCTAGAATTTTCTGTATCAACATACTATTACATTTATAGTTCTCCTCTTCAAGGATTAGGTTATATAAACCTGTTCCGGCAGCCATCTTATCCTCAGACGACACACGTCTCTTCTACGAAAGGCTTTATAGTTCAGTGCCGCTTTCGGCAATCAATCCTCTGACATCCTTTGCAGATGATCCCACCATTGTCTTCTGCAAATAGAAATAATTTCATTTATGTCCTCTACTTCGAGTTCTGCTCTGATATCTTCATTCCTTATTCTATCTTGCAATGTTGCAATGTATAATTTAAAGTATTTCGAAGAAACTGCATTCAGCACTCTGAATGTTGCCGCTTTCTTTTTTTGTCATGACCCACGCCTCATTCGCATAACTCGCATAAATCAACATGGGAATTGCAATCTACACACAAAAAACTCAAAGTCTGAGAACGTATGTGTACTGAATACAAATCCACACCGTTACACCGATTGCCACCAAATTTTGCACAGGTAACCTTTGTCACAAGGCGAAAAATACTGCCTAACTTGGAATTTGATATTTTGCCCCGTTCGCACGATTTACGCCGTTTTAATTATGTCGGTTCGTTGACGAATATAAAGATGTCAACAACACCATGGAGACCAGAATTAATTACCATTGTAACAAGTAAATAAACAAATGATATTTAGCGGCATCGGAACTGTACCTTTATCCGTTTCTGCAGTTTTTTAATGTTTTTAATATGCGATTGTATCGATATATTTTGTAATTTTGTATACAGATACGTCTATATATTTTGTAATTGTCTTAAACGGTTATAAAATGTACGTTTATACGTATTTCTGATGGTGCAATGAATAAGTAATGAAGTATATTAAATACTACTACTAAACATGTTAACAACACCATGGAGACCAGAATTAATTCCATAGTAACAAGTAAATGAATAAAAGCTATTTAGGGCATCGGAACTGTACATTTATCCATTCCTGCAGTACATTTACGATGTTTTATATAATATGCGATTGTATCGATATATTACGATGTGGAAAAGAAGAAGTGTACTAATTGTAAATTGTCCTATTACTTAATGCAAAGCGAAAATACGTGTTGTTTTCATTTGTGAGGTTAGGTGACAACGGTTTTTGGTTTTTAGTTTACTGCTGAAATAAATAAAAGCCATGGTTGAGGAAAAGATAACGTTTAATGTGTTATACAATGGTTCTAACACAGTAACACTTAAAATAAAGAATTTAGCGTTTTTGATTTAACAGGTACTTTAAAATTATCTCCAAAGGCTTTATAAACGGGTACTTTCAAATCTCCAAAGGCTGTTGCGCCAACATAATAATTTAGTACAAGTTTCGAAAACAGGTTTGGAGAGAATTACAAAATTGTTATACGAGCTGACAGAACGCCATATAGACATAGACAATAAAAATTATGTTTAAAAGGAATAATTCCAAATGTTTAGTACCAAGCCACGTGTTGTTCAATCAAATATATTGCAACTTACCGTCTGCGGCTTCTAGAAACAACGTCTTCACAAAGTTGACATGTTTCGGGACACTTGTCCCATCATCAGAACTTAAAATAATCGTGTATCATTTAAGTTGATACATTTGTCAATTAAATAAAAATATTAAAATCTACATCGTTAAACCTTCGCGCTCGCTTTTAGACATTTAAGTATTCATATTGTTTTAAATTATTTATTTCATGTTGGATTTTAATATTTTTATTTAATTGACAAATGTATCAACTTAAATGATACACGATTATTTTAAGTTCTGATGATGGGACAAGTGTCCCGAAACATGTCAACTTTGTGAAGACGTTGTTTCTAGAAGCCGCAGACGGTAAGTTGCAATATATCTGATTGAATAAAATTATATTAAAATACTTATTAAAAGTCAAATATTCGCGTGCGAAGCCGCGGGTAACAGCTAGTTGTCTTATAAAATTTAATACTTGTGCTGTGTCTTGTTTTATTTCTAAGATTTCAATGAATCGTACCACAGATAACATTTATAGTTAATGTGCTTTATCCTACAATGTTATAGTTTATGCGCCTAGAACAACCTATACGATTCTAGCTGTCAGGTTCATTGGTGAATGACGGTTTACCAACAGGCGTATTATATTAACAGTAGTAGACGGAGTCAAGTGTCAGTCTTTACTGAGATTTCGGTTAAGCGAGTTACAGTATTAGCGCGCGTATGTGATACCACTTTTGTGGATCAATATTATATCTGTGTTGTTACCTGTGATAACAATAAATAAACAAGGTGATACGAGCGTTTTATTTCGATTGCTGCCTAGAAGACGACATAATGCCGACACGACTGTGAGCTCTCCAAACGTGCTTCGCTGCTATAATTCTTCGTAGACTCCACCGTTAATAAAGTTATTATGGATATTCTCAAATGTCGTCGTCGTCTTCTTCTTCTTCTTCTTTTTCACCTCGCGGAGTAGGCACTTTGCCTGTTCCGTCTTCACAGGGTATCTCTCCGTCACACTCTCGGTCTTCCTACATCTCTTGTACCAAAGGGTCTATATTGATCGCAACCTTAGGTAGTCGTCCATCCTCCATTCTGTCCAGATGGAGTAACCATTCCCTGCGATAAGTCTGGATCTTATCATTTATGGAGAATACCTGTAGCTCTTCTCTAATATCCTCATTGGGCAAACGATCGCCTGTCTCGTGCAACCCTTCGTTTTTCTCAGAAACTTACTAGATTTCTAAAGTTTGAATCTGGTTTTTAATCTTCTTTGTAGGAACCCATGTTTCAGATCCATTTAGTGAAACAGGCACTGGCATTGTTTTATAAAATTTAAGCCTTTCCTTGCCTTTCCTTGCCTTGTCCCTTTCCTTGTCTTTTCTCTCAACGTTCTATGTACGACACCACACATCACCCGAAACCTCGATATTTTTATTCTCGAATGTTCCACTGTATATTTATTATTACATGCAGTACCT
Source organism: Magicicada septendecula (assembly GCA_034769895.1). Taxonomy (NCBI): domain Eukaryota; kingdom Metazoa; phylum Arthropoda; class Insecta; order Hemiptera; family Cicadidae; genus Magicicada; species Magicicada septendecula. Next base: position 778,256,255 of record CM068368.1, read on the forward strand.
TGTTATGAAGAAATTGTAGTACTGGGAGTTTGCTTCAGTTGTCTTGGTGCATCCCTATAGCTATAACCCACACATCCATAGTGGTTGTGTAACACTTGTAATACCGACTTTGTCCACTATATGGTGGTGCTTTTTCAACAGATTCTCCAATTAAACGGATTAAATAAAACGTCAGTTAAGCCAGGTTGTTGCTGTTTGATGGATGCATTTGGCACCAAAACCATTAACGGTCTTGCTGTCCAGTACTACTTCATAACTAGTGATGTCGCTTTTTCGTTGCTGCACAAATGTCTACATGTTGATCGGCCATTTTCTCACTATAGTGTTTCACAAGAAGCATTTTGGTGAGGGAAGAATACGAGTTCTGTAGAGGTATTTGGCAGACAATCGCGTAATGAAGAATGTCGCGACTGCTGTTTTTCGTGGAAGAGCTGGATTTTTGGTAGAGTAGTTCTGCGATGTTGTGGAATTATCCTTAATTTTGGTAGCTATCCGGATAAAATTTTTTGATCAGGTGTTGTCAGTGGTCTTGCTTTTCATTATTGGGTAATTTGAGGAAACGTACCTATTTCAACATTGCCCACAACTTCGTACTGTGAAGGAACACATTGAAGAACGATTAGTTTACCACGTGCAAGTAGTGAGGAGGAGGTTCTGTAAAATTCTCTTTCACTTTGGCTTCCATGAGCTAGGACACTGCTCGGATAACCACTTGTGAATCAAAGGGAATGACTATCTTATTAAAATATTGTAATATTAGTCTTTGGCGTGGTGTGTCGTTCTTTAATAAAGTTTTATTTGTAAATAGGAAGTTTTATTATGGTGTTTAGCGAACGTAAATGGTGTCGTTCGGAAACGTCTGGTAGCCTGTGTGCCTTACCTGTCCCTTCTCACTCTTTCGTAATTCCGGATAGGCGCCAAATTGTTTTTCGTGAAAACAATTAAAAGTTTTTACCTGTATAGTTTGATATTGCACTATTGTAAATTCGAATCGTTCGCCGTCTGGCTTGTTACTGATTCTCGTTTGAGTGGGGGAAAAGTGTTGCCAACTTGGGATAATGTTGGTTATGTTGACCCACTGCTAGTAAACAAAACATACATAATATTCTTTACAAATAAATGCTGGACAATTTGTTATCGGTACACACTTTTTTATTAGGCTTTTAACTGGTTAGTTTTTTTAATGCTTCATACAATTAATAATTTATACAATGATTTTAGCCTCGGCAATATATTCGTTCACTCAGCGGATCGCTAGGTTGGCAGTACAATGTTTATATTAAACGCAAGACAGCGTGGTTATTATTTTACAAAATAAATCTGCCTATAGAGTTCTTTTAAGTACGAAACAGAGGTTTATATAACAAGATAACAAAATTAGAACATATCATTTAAAGTTCGTGATCATTAAAATTAAACAAGGTTTACTATAAATTAAATATTGTGGTGTTGAAGTGTGACAGTGTCGTTGGTGTATACATAGGTTATCATTTGGTTATTCAGTGTTTACAAAGTTATTTTTTTATTTTATCAATCCTTGAAAAATACCTTCAGTGATAGTGAGAGTTTTATTATTTAGTTATAATTTTTGAAAGAGAATTTGTTTTTTATAAATCAATAAATTCAGCAATACTCAACGTTAGTAGATAAGAGATGTATTGTCAGTCGTCCAAGTGGGGTAATGTGTTGATGTCGATTCTTCTTTCTTCAGTCTTGGGCTTCAGGAATGGTTGGCATCTTCTTCTGGTCGAATTCCATATATTTTCCGGTCATCTGGATTAATTCGGAGCTGGTCCTTGGTGTAGTTTGGTTGGAATGTCCTCTCGTCAGTTGTTCTGGTCCTTCTTCATCAAATTATGGGCACTTATACTGTTTTAGAGTTAAAAATTTGGGCCCTTCACGGCGTGGCGTCTCTACTCTTAAGCGTCACTACAGATTTTTTGTTCCTAACTGAAAATTAGTCAATATTCGGTTGTTGTCATGGTAACTCAAAATTTTTGATTGGCTGAAATTGGCTTGAGATCATTGTTAGGATATTTGAATTTTTATTTAAAATGGTCACAGATCTTCTAAATGTAACTAATCTTCAGTACTCCCTTTTTAGTAGTAAATATTATTACCACTGTTCATATTTTGGCTCAAGGATTAATTTGACATCCAATACTATAGTGTTTACTTAGGTATCAACATTTTGACAGTTTTGTGGATTTTATTTAATTATACTGTTTTCTTAATTTACATTATTATCATAATATTTCTGCCTTAACATGATAGTCTAGTTGTATTTCATAGTTTATGTGGCTTAGTCTTACTAATGTCAGTGTTTAATTCTAAAAATTGGAGTCTTTTGTAGTTTGACAGTTGGGAATTTGCCTAGGCTTAAACAGCAATTGACTATTTTTCTTTAATTACTGAGATTACATTTTATTTTCCCCTTGTATGGGTCCTGATTGTTCTAATACATGATTCTGTTTATTTGCTCAATGTTTATGTCTGTTCTTGTAATTGTGTGTGATTTTATTGGTTTCATATACTAATTTGTCTACTGTCATAACTGCCCTTTAGTGTCATTGTATCTGACTGCATTTATTTTGTTTCTTGTTTACTGGTTTTTGTTGGTTTTTAAGTCTTATTTATTACATCATATAACATAGCATCTTATGGTTTTAACAATTCCCATAGATATAATTTTTATTCATTAAAACATAATTCTTTTGAAACATAATTCTTACTCATTAAAACATAATTATTTGAGGCATAATTCTTACTCATTTAAACATACTTATTTACCTTTTATTATCCACTCATACTCTTCAGTGGGTAATAATTATTTTATAGTATCATCAAAAGAAAACAAACATATAAACATTGATTAATTATCTTGATTATTATAGAAAATCCTTATTACTAAACTTATCTGACACTGTGTTATTAACTAATGGTACCTAATACCATTTCACTATGTCTTACTAAATCTTATAATGATTATTCATTGTTTTTATCCCTCAATATTACAGACATTTTCTATATGGTGAATTGACACACTGATAGTCTATCTTTCTTACTTTCCCAATAATCTTAATTGTCACTTATTACATTAATTAACACACATTTAAAACCATGATAATCAGTTATCACTAAAGCTAACTTAATTTTAATACTATTAGTTTATTTAGTTACATTTTGGGTGTCCACTCATATTGGCCTTTCAACTATCACAGTCCTTCCTGTGTTTGGCCATTATTAGATCTCACTCACTTATAACTTATAACTTAGTTTATGCACTTATAAACTTTGATTTCGGTTTTATCAGTGTTTATCACTTTTTAATGGGGTTTATTCTCACTTTGGGGTATTAACACTAACACCTTGCACTCAATCTTGTTTTAGTGTTACTGGTGGGTAAAGATTAGTGTATTGCTTACTCAAAATTCTCTTTCTTACATTTATTTTAAAATGTTCATCCTCCTTACAATTTATTATCTCTCACTCTGTGTGGTTTGACTATACATGATATGTTTGTGTCGTGCTAATGTGATTTGTCCTAGTTTACTCTATTTGTTTGGGTTAGTGTACCCTTCTATATCTTAAGTCCTTAACAATTAATATTTTTAACTTGTCTGTCCTTATAATTATTATTATCATATACAGTTTTCATTAGTTAGTCTTTTTCATTGGTTTAACATTAGTTTTGTATTCTTTCTGGGTTCACTTTATTTTGCCATAGTTTACATGTCACTTCCTTGGTGTTGTGGCTGATTATACCTTCACACTTCCATGCTAATTCTTTGTTCATTATTATTCTTATGATTTCTACACTCTTGTGGTAGTGTGGTGGCTAGTTCTAGTTCACTTACAATTGTCATTATTTATGTTATTCTTGGTTTATGGGGTTGGTTCTACTCTCTCACTTACCATTTATTGGGCTACTCAGGTTAAATCGCCATATTTTACTGTATTTAACATTTTGGTTTGTTTGTTTGTTACTTCTTTATTATTAGAGGTTACTGTTCTGACTACCTTGATATGTCTGATCGTGTTATTATTTTGAGTCACCCATTCTTTAATCTCTGATTCATCCCTTTTTATTCTAGTGCTAATGATTAAATAATTTATCTTGTCATGTTTTCTTCATTATTGTTAGGTGAAGATATGTACCATTACAATATATATCTTTCCTTATTTTAGTTTGATGTTGTATTCATTTGGCCAACGTAACAACAGAATGATAGTAGGGTGGAAATTCCACTTTTTCGTGATGTTGTCCGCAAGGACAAGCCTCGGGCTGATCTGGGTCAAATCCCCTTTAGCCGGATGGCAGGACGTAAGGAGACACACGCCAGTGCAGGCCGGATGCGAAGAAGATGGAGGCATATTGAAGGTAGAGTTGCGTGTGTGTGTGTGTGTGTGTGTGTGTTTGTGTGCAGATGTAGTTTGTAGCCATATAGGTTAAGGAAGTGGCTGATGGAAGTGCCATTAAGTTTTTTTTATACATGAGGGCGGCCAAGACAGGGACGAGTAGCGCAGGTCGCCAAAGCTGGATGGAGGCGATAAAGAGGCGTCAAGGTAGGCGGGGGACAGAAAGAAGAGGGTTAAAGACTTGGTAAGAAGTTAGGGAAAATTTAAGTTGTTATATGATCAGGAAGGATGGCTGAGTATCCTCCTCAGGAAGGAAGGAGGTTGAGTATGTTTGAAGTTGGGAGTTATGTGTTTCTATTTCTATGACGATGGCGGCGAGGAGTTCTGGGAGGAGGTTCATCGGCTACGGTAAGGAGGCAGTTTATGAGGAATGAAGGTCTGCGGGTATTGCGGGTAGTTCTGTTTATGGAGGTGGCTATGTGTTGTAGGGAAGTGCGTTGTTTTGCAGTTTGTGAGTATTCCAGTTTATCTTGTACAGGAAGGAGTCAAGGTTTGGGAAGAGTTTGTTGAGTGCATACAGAGCGGTATTAGAGGTTTTGGTGAGAGGAGGTCTGCGGTAGATAAGTCGAAGAGCTCGCCGTTCGGTGATTCGGAAGGGTTTGAGGCGGGCGGGGTCGGTAGTCAGAAGTATGGCATGGGCGTATGTCATGATAGGGCGGATAGAGACAGTGTAGATTCGGCTGCGAAGTCCGCTGGAGCAACGATCGTTGCTACTGAGAGTTCTGAGAGAGCGCATTCGTTTGCGGGCTTGGTTTGAGTTTCGTGTGATGTGAGGCCGCCAGGTAAGTTTGGAGTCAAGTGTGACGCCAAGATATTTGCAGACACGCTTCGGTATTACAATTGATGGGCCTACGGTCCGAGTTTACAGAGATCGCCATGTGTTACAGTAGTTTATGAAGGGTTTTCAAACTAACTGTAGTTTAGATAGGGCTTGCCAGTGAACTCCAGTGGAGACCCAGTAGGCAGTATAAATGCAAATTCCATCAACTCCTGCATCCTATGCTTAGTCTGTTAAGGTGCCGTCTGTAAAGAGCGAGCCGTCTATTCTTTAAGTAAGCATTGTTTGCTGAGTTCCCATAGCTAAACTTAAGGTGACATTAACATATTCAGTTGTCTTGTGGATCTATTCAATTAATTCCAAACTGAAAAATCAGATTCAAATTTAGAAGATTTTATTCTGCGTGAAGTAAGTTCTCGGTCTGTCGGTATGTGAAGTAAATCGTCCCCTCGTTCTGCACTCTGATTAGTGCCAAATGGTCTACGTTGATGTGGAAACGAGATTAAATGAAATAAAACTGTGTAGTGCTAAAATTAATAACGTGTTGAGTAAACTATTTTTGTACCCCACCCCCCAAAAAAACGAGCAATTTTTTTATCTCAGTGTGTTGTGAAAGCTAACTTCATAAATCTATGACATTTCACATATGGCGGACTGTGCATAAATGAGTCAGCCGTTAAGTTTACAAGATGTTAAACCTGGGTCACACAGCTCAAGAACTTAACACGTTCAGTGTCCGTCCGTATTGACAAATCGTCGCCTAGTGTAACGTGGAATTCCGCCAGAAACCAGACGATACGACGCGTTAACGAATCGTCGTATATATATATATATATATATATATATATATATATATATATTGTACTGTAATTATTTACTAGTATAATATTTATTATATGCACCACGTTGGTTGCATCATTAATGTACTGTAATTAATTTGCAGATATATTTAAGATATGTTCCACGTTGGGACAGCCATTAATGTACTGTTATTTTTTTTCTAATTATGTAATTAAGAAATGTAATTACAGTTATTATGTTTTTTGTTTATCAGCACTTAAAAAGAAACTCTATCTCAGGGTTAATACTTATTAAACTGTTTGATCTTATTTAATATTGTATATGATATCTTCTTTCCTTTAAACCGAACCAAATAACGTTAGTATGTAAATTTCTGATAAATAACAATGTAATAATATCTACCACACAAATGTAAATAGATTGACTCTGAATTCTTCACAGCTGCCACGGGTTCACTTCTGGTTGATGTTTATTATTTTAAAAGGCAATATTAGGCTTAGCGATCCGTTCCTCCACGTGAATTTCTTATTAGTTTTAATGCTGAATGGTGTTTTCTTCGACGACTGCAAAACAGATACCTCTTCGGAATATTGGATTTTATGTTATGGCCACTCAAACTGTTCTTCAGTACATGATTCCTCTTTTAGATCGGCGTTCTTTCAAAGATATATTTAGACTTCTTGAAATATTTTTTTGTTTATTGAGTTGTATTTTTTTTTATTAAATTCAATATTAATATTAAATCTCTTCTCCTGAATGATTACTTTATTAAATAGAAAATTAAACTCTGGTATAAAAAATTAAACTCTTTTACTGTTTATATGTTTACATATAACATTAGACTTTGTGATATATAAGTTTTGACTTATTTAAATAATACCAAATATAAATTTAGATTTCATTTACATAATCACTCTCTTTGATCTTTAACATATTGAGTATAAAATTAGCCTAACAAACACATTTCCTTCCATTTCTATACAATACAACTCTAACAATTTACAATTTTGCCACATTGATATCTCTCTACATTCGTTACATCTTTCTATCATATAACTCTTAAAAACATAAATAACTTTTCTAATAATTATTAAATACCTTTATTTGATTTCTAACGTTCTTAATTCTAGTTTGTATTTATTATATTATAATTTTCTTACTCTTTCCTTTTATTTTATATTTATTTCAAATTTCATATAATCCTTGTCAAAACATATATCTTACTGCTGTTTTATCTAGCATTGGAGTCTACCTCTATGTTAGTTGGGACTATTGACTCAGTGTTTTTGTTTACATTTTAAACATATGTTCCAATTACTATTAAATTCATATATTTTTTCTTTTAAAACTATTATTTGACTCTTATGTACTGTGTTGTATTTTAATAGCAGTACATAATACCTTCCCTTATTTCATAATCTCAGATACCACTTGATATGAGATTTTGAAATAATTATTTTCTTATCACAAACATAGTCTAACCTTAATATTTAAAACATCTGATTAATTAGCTAATTGTATCTCACAAAGTTCTTTTCAGAAATTAGTTTTTTCTTTTATTAACATAACAAATATAGTTCATCACTATCACGAATCACCGTATCTTAAACACTCATTTATGGCTTAAAATAACATTAATCAAACCAACTGGTTTTATATCAAAAATAATAAGTATAAAATAACAGTTGTGCCTAATTTCATGGCTAAAAAACTCAAAAACCTGAATACAACATTATCTTTTCTTTTAAATTTCACCTTCCCGATCCTGGTCATAAATTTCATGTGTTCTTTATTTCAGAATTATTTTTCTTTTAATTATTTTTACTATAATATGGGTATTAGCTTTAGTGATGTGATATAACTTTGTAAACATAATAAAACTATCCATGATAATCAGTATATATTTAATACGTCTCCTACCACTACTTGGGAATGGTCCACAAATGTCAATAAAAACTTGCTCTAGCGATCTCAATGCTTGACTATTCATCCACCTTCCCTCATATCTGACATTGGCTAACTTGACTTTTTGACAAATATCATATAGTAACTTAGCACATAAAAATTGGTGTCGATTCTTCATACACTTTGGGGTATTCTATCATTTATTTGGTTACCTTTAATTATATTCCTGTTTTCATGTTGGAACACTTAATTTCTTCTCACTTTTCACACCTCGAGTCATATTGTCATATTTATTTTTTATTTCTTTACCTCGTTGTTTGTATCATCCCTAAAATACCATAGTTCCCTAACATTAAATACTACACATGGGTTCGGATTCGGAGGGGCACTCTTGGCTTCCATTACTCCGCCGTTTTCCCTAAATCATCATCTGATCAGAGGAACTTCATCTCTGTCCAGGAAAAAATAAAAGTTGCACTATCACAACACAATACATATAATTATTACCTATAAGGTAGCTCCTTCGCTACAAACTTATATTCAAGAGATTGTTACATGATTTCTTTGAGGTCTCTTCACATTTTTATTCCATTACTGTTTCAATTCTGGTGTTTGATCACTTCAATTAATATTCTATCATTCATAGGTAACTGGTTAACATTATTCGACATACATGTTGGATTATTTCCATCTTGGTGCTGTCAATCAATGATATTTTAGATTCTATCTTCATCTTCATTTTTCTTTATTTATTCCCCTGTAATTATGCAGTTAAGTACTGAATTTCATCATTATCGTAAGTTGTATTTGTCTATTCTTTCTTCATCTAACTCATTCTAACCCTTCTTAAATAGTAACTAGTATTAATTGTTCTTATCATTGTTATCATACTGATTAATATGGTTATTCAAATAATTATTATGGTTATTAACCGTCTTTCTCTTCTTAATTGATTCAAAATAATTTCTCTTAACTATCCGGTAAGATGTTATTACTTATTTTAGAATTTGGTGGTTTATTTCATCTTAATTCATAAAATAAAATTTTTTATTTGTAATATCTTTCATATTATGTTGTTTGTATTAATAATTAATCTAATCTTTGTTCAATTAGTTTGCTTTGGTCAATACCCAGAAAATCAGTCCCTTCTTTCCATATTTTTCATATTTAGCTCATCCGTTGTCAAATACGTAAGTTATCCTTGTTGCACGGATTATTATTACAGTGTCCATAATGATTTCTGTTTTTGGGCTCAGGACAGATCGGGTAGGGAAATGGTTTACTATCTTAAGGGTTATTATAAGAACAAGTTTATTGAGTTTAATGAACATAGTGAAAAATTAAAGAGAGAGCAATTCGTTTCCTTTCCGCATAATGGAATAGATATTTTATATTATTATTAATAATAAAACTTTGTACAAGAATATATTTTTTATTTTGTAAGTTACATATGTTTCGATAGTACATATCATCATCAGATATAAATTAATAAATTCAAATTTTTTAAAATAATACTTTTATAGATATTATATATTATCCTGTAGATAAGTCATTTATGGAGATTAGAACTAACGGAGTTCTTCTATTCCAACCAGTTCCTCTACAAATTAAAAAAATTTAATTTACTCCAAGCAGGAAAACAGGACGAATACAATTACAATTATTTGTTAATCCACAAATAAAGTACACTTTGTAACCCAAGTATTCGTAAAGTAATAACCACCAATCTATCTCTATAGAATTTTTAGTTATGTAGACTTCTACATCTTTATCCCAGGGAGCAGTGTCTCTGGGGACAGTTAGTTTGATCATTTATTCGAATTTTTTATACCAATACAGATCGTTGGTGTTAGATAATCGGTACTCGTATAAAAATTCAATTTTTTAAGGTAGCCTAATATGCGGCCTAATATTTAAAAATTAGTTTTACTGTACATATTATTGCACAATAACTTGTAATACTTTTCTCAAAAATAATCTGGTGCTTGTTTTAATTTTGATTACGTTTAATCTCTCGAATAATCCATTTGATTACTCGAATCAAGTTATTCCTTTCGTATTATAACCACTGCCTATATAAGCTCCGTTCCTGTAAGTAAAATCTTTCTGTGTTGCCGAAACGTCGTGTTATGTCGCAGATCTGAGAAAAAGGGACAATGTAGCAGGTTACACGGAAATCGATAAGAGACATTTTTGGTCACACTAGTTTTATATTTAATAACTATATTTTTAATGTTTCTCCAGTAAGGCTAGTCGGACGTGTTTCCATTATGCTGAACGCGATTTACGTTAGGTTAAAAGTAAATAGCGTTGGGTTAAACGTGATTTACGTTGCGTTCGTAGAACAATTTAAAAGATAACTATGCTATTCAGCTACCCAATTTCGGTTACTTTTTTGCAATTACAATGTTGTACAATATTTTCTTAAAATTACACTCATTTTCCTTATTAGTTCTTAATGTAACAAATCCAATGGAGTTAATATGTTGATTTACACAAATTACACAAACTTTTTCAGGGCTCCACAAATAAATAAAAATTATTTGTAGTATTTTTTAATTTTTACTTCTATGTGCCATAAGGAAATGGAAGTATGGTCATGCCGAAAAAAATCGTGTTCGAGATAACGGCAGATTCTGATTGTACTACCATCAAAACATGACAAAAAGTCATTTTTCGAAAAGCGTGTGTATGTGTAGAGTTTTTTCTATGGCAAACGATAACAGCCGCAAATTCAAACAGAATCAAATAATGTTTTGCATACAGCCATGAATTGTAGAGGACTCAAGGCCTATTGTTTTTGGTGAAGATCGGTTAAGGGAAAGGGGTAGTTTACCTGCAACATTTTACGTTTTAACAAGAGTAAAGTGCTTAATTTTGATAAATAAAGTATCCTGAAAAGAAGGTCATAATAATCCACTGTAGAAAGGTAGATGAAATATCTATAAATGAAAAGTGTAGTTGAAGGAGGGAGGGAGTAATGTTTTTTATAAATTGAAATGGTAGTTGATAATGGAGGAGGTAAATTTTTATAAGTTTTATATGTGTACTACGTTATTGACAACCAAGAAGTAGTTTCTATGGAAACGTTTCATTTAACTTTAACAAAATTCTATATTTTTTCATTTTAATTCAAATCATGTATGAGAGAAAATATATCGTTCGTGGCAGGCAAGCATTTCTCAATTATGTAATGATTACGTTTCCATTTTATTATTATGATTACCGCAATAAAAAGGCAGGCAAGACACAAACACACACACAATTCGCGTTATTTCTGGCCTCACTCATGTTTATTTCTTACATTTGCACGCTTTTTAAAATGGAAAGTGCCTAAACCCACACCAACACAACGCGTGCAAGCCGAAAAAGTGTCCAGCGTGGATAGCGATTTGCTTCCTGTGGATCGCTGGGCAGTGTAACTGCACGTGTTTACAGAGGAACGGTTCATAGACAGACTTTTCGTCTTTAGGGAATGAACCCTCTGCAAGATGCTCAGGGTCCATGAGTTACTTCGGAGCGCTTCGTAGGAGGGATGATTATCTGCGTAGTTCGGTTTCTTTATAAGAATAAAGTAAGCCTACCTAATTTTTATGGATAAAGTGACTGAAAATAACATTATATTAAACGACTACCCCATAATAACAAAAATTTCTATAAATAGTGAAATTAGTTTGAGGGTGGGCTATATTTTTTTAGAAATTACCGAACCGAATTCAAGTAAATTATTTTAAACATAAATCATACAACATGGAAGTCATGTATGGTTCTCCATACCGATTTTTCATTATGTTGTTAGTATCAAATAATTCTAATCTTACCATTACGCAATGACAATTACTTCGTATTCAATAATCATATAAAACTGATATAGTTATTTAATTTTCCTTGTGTACTATGTTATCACTCGCGGAATGATAGTATATATTTACTTCTGATAGTAATTTAATCTGAAACACATTATCATCTTAATTTTATTTAACAGACAAAATCAATGTCGTTATATCAGGTGTATTGAGTATTGTTTAATTCATTTTAGTTAAATTCTTTTTTTTCTGAATCTTGACATATTAGTGAGTTAGTTTAAAGTTGTAATCAGGGATAACGGAACTATTTTCTCATATTATAACTATGCTTTTAGCAATTCTGTCACCTGGTTTCCATTGTAGAGGAGATGTGAGTTAGAAAATTTACCATCTATTATTTATTTATTTTTCTTCTTGATTTTATATTAAATACACTTTAGTTTTGTTAAAGGGTATCCCTGGTCAAATGCCCTAAATCATGGATTTTCAAATAACCCCTATAATATTATTAGTTGGACTAAAAAAGTAAGGTACCCACAGTCCGTATCTCGATACCCCCCTTTTCACCCCGTGGAAGCCAAAAAGTGGGGTTTTCGGTTCTTATGATCTTTTTTAAAGAAGTTTTGTCATGAGACTTTAAAAAGATTCTTTAATGTACCGGGCATGAAGACCTTTTCTGGTGAATTTTATCAAGTTCAAACAAGGTCATTACGGTCTATAAAAAATCCCAAACATAAAAAATTGGTTTTTAATATGAGTTTTGAGAAAAAAAATCTGCCATTTTATAGAGACCCTCAAAGAATACATTCATGATTTTTTCAGAATTTTTCATTTTGTGCAACATCTTTCTTCTTCTGATAGTTCCTATTCGTTTTGGGATGTTGGATAACGTACAGACTATTTTAACTTTCTGCACTGCAGCACTGAATAAGTCAGTTGTATCCATACCAAACCAGGTCCTTAAATGTCTCAGCCATGAGATTCTCGGTCGCCCAACTCCTCTCTTCCCAAGTACTATTCCCTGTAGTATGGAATGCAATAAGTAAAATCTCTGTTCAGTAACATCTTTAAAAATTCAATTTTTTAATTTTCACGATTTTTAATGATTTTTTGCAATTTTAGGTGGAATGCACCATTAATAGCAAAAATCTTAACAGACTAGTTTAAAGCTTATAAGAAGACGTGTATTTTGGTTTTTTGTTTGTATCTGTACGTCAAAATCTGACTGAGTCATGAATTTTTAAAGTTAGTTTTACGATTTCGTTTGCAATTTTTACTTCCATGTTCCGTAAGGAAATGGAAATATGGTGATCGTCAAAAAAATTGTGTTCGAGATAAGGGCTGTTTCTGATTGTACTACCCCCAAAACATGAAGAAAAGTCATTTTCAGAAATGTGTGTGTGTGTGTGTGTGTGTGTGTGTGTGTGTGTGTGTGTGTGTGTGTGTGTGTGTGTGTGTGTGTGTGTGGATTTTTTCTATGGCGCACAATTACTGCCGCAATTCAAACATACTAATTTTTAGCATATGTGCCTGAGTTGTAGAGGACTCAAGGCCTATTGATTTTGGTGAAGATCGCTCGGGGGGGGGGGTTACTTCCAACGTTTTACGTTTTAACAAGAGTAAAGGACTTAATTTTGATAAATAAATTATGTTAAAAAGAAGGTCATAGTAATCCATTGTAGAAAGGTAAATGAAATATCTATAAATGAAAAGTGGTGAAGGGGAGGGGGTAATTTTTCTAAAACTACTTTTTTGTTGCCGAATAAAGTACTTCGTTTTGAAGGATTACATACCTTAATAATTACATATAATAAAACTGTTACTCAATAAATCTATAAATATCAAAAATGGGTTGTTCGATTGAGGGGAAGAGGTAGTTTACCAGCAATGTTTTGTGTTTTAACATGAGTAAAGTACTTAACTTTGATAAATAAGGTATCCTGAAAACAGGATCATAATAATCCACTATAAAAAGGTAGACGAAATAATTATAAATGAAAATGGTAGTTGAAGGGGGAGGGGCTAATTTTTGAAAATTACCTTTCCGATGTTGAATAAACTACTTCATTTTTAAAGATAAGATGCCTTAGTAATTACATCTAATGAAAGTATTACTCCATAAAAGTGTAAATATAAAAAATGGGATTATTCGGTTAAGGGGGGGGGGTAGTTTATCTGCATTGTTTTGTATTTTAACAAGAGTAAAGTACTTAATTTTGATAAATACGTGCCCCAAAAATAAAGTCATATTAATCCACTGTAAAATGGTAAATGAGATATTTATAAACGGAAAGGGTAGTTGAAGGGGAAGGGGGTGATTTTTTGAAAATTTACTTTGCTGATATCAAGTAAAATACGAGTATTTAATTTTGCAGGATAAGATACCTTAGCAATTACATATGATATGTGGCGATCGAAAAATTAAAAAATTTTAATTTTCCTTCTCGACCAGTCTGTTCACACGCAGCTGTGGCAACGACTCCAAGAACAGGGGCATAAACAAAGTTAATTGGGAAAGGCGACAACTAACGCCAATATCAGACAATGGAAGTGTGTTCAGCACGATGTAACAAAAGGAACGACGACTCAAGTTGACAGGAGAGGACCAACTGAGAATTATGACACCAAAACAAACCGAACAATGTACTTGGGCTCATTCACACGTTTACGCAGAATCGAAGCGAGGATACATTTAAGGGTTTAGTTAAGAAACGAGATCACGACAAAAACGAGGCGAGGCACAAAGGATTGAAGAAGCGTAGCAGTCTATAGAAACGATGCGAGCAACAAATTGTGAATAGAAGCAACGATGTTGCACAGCGGGATGTAACGTCTAAGTGACAAGCTGAGATTTACAACGAGAAAGCGTGGTGGCTACAGCAGCTGACACTTGACGGAAAATGGTTAATTGCCAGGACGCGGGGTTACAAAAATGAACAATACTCCAGGATGTTAGGGCAACCCTTGCTTAAAACTCTAGACAATAAGTTGACTGACAGGCGCGCAATGTCTTGCATTTCTCCGAACGAGAGTGACGCCTGGACAGCCGATTCAAAGGACATATCCAACCACCTATCAGAACAGAGTATTTTACGAAGAGAGCGTAGGAGAAGCCAGTTTCCATAGTAACCAGGAGAAGAACAAATCAGAGGGTAGAAGACTAGAAAACTTCGAAATGGTGGGAAAAGATTTCGAGAGAGGGTAGTTGTTCAGCCTATCATGGTGATCTTAGGCGTGGACAAGCCAGAGACCAAATTCTAGTAGGGAGACGTTGATAAAAACTAAGTGTCCGACACGGGACGAGGCAGTCGTATAATATATTTTGACGAAGTCTTACACAATTTTCCGAGCAGTTCGCGACGGAGTCTTACATAATTTTACGAGCAGTTCGCGAGAGAGTCGTCTTATAATATATTTGAAGAGAGTCTTACATAATTTTCCGAGCAGTTCGCAAGAGTCTGAAACGTCTTACCTACGTTACAATTCGGGAACCTGGTTAATTGGCTCAGGTCAATTAAACAGGCTGCCATAATCTTTACAAAATCATAAATAACTATTACGTACACAAAATGTTAAATAGGGTCCCGTGAATTGATGGATATTGACAAGGGATTTGGTAGATATATTCACTCACCTTTTGGATAACCATGACATCTCTTTATTACATAAATTTAGCAATGAGTATATTAAAGATAAAACATTTGTACCTCTTGTACAAAGAGAATTAGAGTAATTTAGTAATGAGTTACCATAGTTTTTATTTTATTAATACCCTCGGATCCGAGTACTTCGTTTCTGCATATGATATTACATTTATAATATTTATTCTTGTGTTATCTTAAATACTGCTTTATTTGACCAAAAATTATTTAAATTAACGCATGTTATTGCTAAACATGAAATTACATTTAATTTAATTAAATCAGTCTTTCTTGTTTTACTTAACGTTCAGTTTTTATCTATTTAGTGTTTATCATACAATATTATACTTCAAGTTTTGAACCACTGAATTCAAAGTTCAGTGTCACCTGTGGGTATCATCCTCGGCGAATCGGCGACTCTCTCGGTTGTCCTGGTGTCTTGTAGTTTTCTTCTGAAGATCAGGTTTCTGTTGTTGGTGAAGTTTGGAAGTCATTTTAGTCATGGTGAGTCCTGGTTCTCTCCTTTTTTAATAAGTTGTAGTAATCGCTTGTTGTTTTGGACTTTTACACAAAAGTTTTATTCACTTGTAATCACGTCACATGTTGATTTAGTTATTGAGTTTCACATTATAATTTCACCATATTTCTAATTACATACACTTTATTGTTTAGACTCCCAGAGATGTCATAGACGCTCAATTCTCATTCACACTCACTTGTTCACTACATATTTACTTTAATTATATTTGTAGATTATATTCGCGGTTCACATGTTGTTTAAATTTATATTTAGTGCCGCTACATCTCAACTGTGAGTTTATTTACTTTTGAAAATATAATTATTATACCGTATCTCGGCAGTATGCTGTTTACGCTTCGACCGCTCCATAGCAAGTGGTTTATTAGTTAAGGGGTGAGATTAGTAATCTCGCTTCACTTACTATTCAGCATAAAAGTAGTTCCATATTCGATTAATATTTACTCGTTTAATCTTTGACATATTTAATTATATTTAATTATACTACGGTATCTCTTACTTATTATTTTATTATTGTACATCATTATGTTTTTTATCAAGTTCCGATTTAATACAATTATTAGTCATATTCACGGGTAATTATGCGTGTTGATTCCGGTTTCGGCAGGTTAAAGCCGGGTTAATTATTAAGGGGTGTTATCGCAATTTTATGCTCGAATTCTTTTTGGTTTTAAAACTATTTATTTTGGGTATTATGGCGGGGTTACATTATCATTTTCATTAGGGGTTTATGTTTAGTTTTAATGTGAGGTTTTAAATTATTTTAAATTTCTTTTATTTCATTTTTTCCTCTTTTAAAATCGTCACATACTCCTCCTCTTAACAATCGACGCCGGGTGAGTATTTTACGGGTTATTAGGCGAGCAACGTACTGGGAGTATGCTCGGGGATTTCTGTGTTAAAATTTAATTTAGTACACGATTTGTTTTCTCTATATCTCTTTAAATGATCTTGTTCATTTACATGTTCTCCTCCGTGAATTCCCTTTATCTCACTTCTTACAATGCTAACTTATATTTTAATTCTTATTACTAATATCCGTAACTCACAATATCGTGGCCCGACTGACATAAGCTTACTCTAACTCCACAAGTTAGCTTTCAGCATGCACTCTTTTAATGATCTCTTGGCACCTTTCTGCCTCATCATTACTACCTTCAGTCGGCGCCGTTGTGACTTGTTACGTTACCTATATATAATTCTTAATTATCTCTACAGAAATCTAAAGCCAATCCCATACTTGACCTTAGATTCATTATTAATCCTAACATCTTATACTACTGAGAGAATCGGAATTTCACGAAGATAATAATTTTTTGTTTTTAAATGATCAGTTGTTACGCTGGAATGTGGGTCAAACTAGTTTTCTTCAAACAATGGCATTGTTTATGCGTACAAAGGGGAGAAGTCAACTCGAGGGAGAATATTTCTCTATTGTTCCATTTAACAATAGCTAACGGACAGCTTATTAACTTGCACTGGCTTGCATCAAAGAGGGGTGGCGTGTGCGATGCGTACGCAATGTTACGGCCCGTTACCAAGCTGAGTTTTGTCTTAAATACTGGCGACTGGGGAATTATTTTCAAGCAGGACACAACCGGGTGTTTACATTATTCACACATATTTTTATTATTAATTTCTTTTTACTTATTCCACTAATACACTTTTATAATTATAATTATACTAACGTGTTATAATAATTTACGATATTATTAAACCTTTTATTTTAAATGACTTATCATTTATTATTATTATATTGGTCTGATTTAAGAAACGGTTTCTTTTTTGTTTCGAACTCGTTTATTTACTTAGGGAAGCATCATTCCATAAAATTAATCAGTACACTTGTTTTGTTTAGTCAGTAGTTTATATAACTCATCGTGTCAATAGAAACACGAATTACACATTTATGCAGGCTTGTACAGGAAAACTACAGGTCTTATATTGTCGCAAAATAGACGTGTTAGAGACTGAATACTTTGACACGTACATACATGAATTGGTATAATACAATCTAATCTTTTCACGTATAATTATATACGAGTATGTGCGTAATCTCACACAAAATATACACTTATAAATATCGTCAATATTATTCATATATGCTACTTAGCCTCTTTCTTTTTACATACAATTTCCTAACTGAGTGCATAGATATACAGAATAGAGTATTTTATAATTGACAGTAAGTACACTAAGCATTTACACAAAATGAAACCAAAAACAGTGGCGCATTTTAATAATAAAATTATTTACTTTTTTTTTATTTTCAACAATGTCTGAAATCTTTTGTTACGGGGCAAGGGGTCACACACTTTGTAATACAATAGAGGGAGGTGATGTTTGTCTAACTCCAGGTGGCAGAGCGTAACAAAGGGATAGTTTGGTACAAGCGGTAACAGGTCATTTTCTTGTCTGAGATTGTCGTTAAACAGACAAGTTGGGGAATGCATTTTTAAACAGGTTTTACCCAGGGCTTACAATGTTTAAATAATTATTATATTATATTTAAATATCCTTACCTTATATATCATGGTTATTATATTATATTATATTATTACGCCACATAATGATTATAAAAACACATTATCCTAATTCTGATTTTACTTACTTTAATTCTTCCTTTTGCGTATTTTAAATTAACATTCATAGAGTGAATAATTCTACCACATATTAAATGACAAACGCAGAGTATTTTATTTTGCTAATTATCATTTATTCAGCAATTAAGCAGAGTTGCGCATTTGAAACGTTTTGCACACGTTACAATTCGGGAACCTGGTTAATTGGCTCGGGTCAATTAAACAGGCTGCCATAACCTTAACAAAATCATGAATAACTATTAAGTACACAAATGTTAAATAGGATCCCGTGAATTGAGGGATATTGACAAAGGATTTGGTAGATATATTCACTCACCTTTTGGATAACCATGACATCTCTTTATTACATAAATTTAGTAATAAGTATATTAAAGATAAAACATTTGTACCTCTTGTACAAAGAGAATTAGAGTAATTTAGTAATGAGTTACCATAGTTTTTATTTTATTAATACCCTCGGATCCGAGTACTTCGTTTCTGCATATGATATTACATTTATAATATTTATTCTTGTGTTATCTTAAATACTGCTTTATTTGACCAAAAATTATTTAAATTAACGCATGTTATTGCTAAACATGAAATTACATTTAATTTAATTAAATCAGTCTTTCTTGTTTTACTTAACGTTCAGTTTTTATCTATTTAGTGTTTATCATACAATATTATACTTCAAGTTTTGAACCACTGAATTCAAAGTTCAGTGTCACCTGTGGGTATCATCCTCGGCGAATCGGCGACTCTCTCGGTTGTCCTGGTGTCTTGTAGTTTTCTTCTGAAGATCAGGTTTCTGTTGTTGGTGAAGTTTGGAAGTCATTTTAGTCATGGTGAGTCCTGGTTCTCTCCTTTTTTAATAAGTTGTAGTAATCGCTTGTTGTTTTGGACTTTTACACAAAAGTTTTATTCACTTGTAATCACGTCACATGTTGATTTAGTTATTGAGTTTCACATTATAATTTCACCATATTTCTAATTACATACACTTTATTGTTTAGACTCCCAGAGATGTCATAGACGCTCAATTCTCATTCACACTCACTTGTTCACTACATATTTACTTTAATTATATTTGTAGATTATATTCGCGGTTCACATGTTGTTTAAATTTATATTTAGTGCCGCTACATCTCAACTGTGAGTTTATTTACTTTTGAAAATATAATTATTATACCGTATCTCGGCAGTATGCTGTTTACGCTTCGACCGCTCCATAGCAAGTGGTTTATTAGTTAAGGGGTGAGATTAGTAATCTCGCTTCACTTACTATTCAGCATAAAAGTAGTTCCATATTCGATTAATATTTACTCGTTTAATCTTTGACATATTTAATTATATTTAATTATACTACGATATCTCTTACTTATTATTTTATTATTGTACATCATTATGTTTTTTATCAAGTTCCGATTTAATACAATTATTAGTCACATTCACGGGTAATTATGCGTGTTGATTCCGGTTTCGGCAGGTTAAAGCCGGGTTAATTATTAGGGGTGTTATCGCAATTTTATGCTCGAATTCTTTTTGGTTTTAAAACTATTTATTTTGGGTATTATGGCGGGGTTACATTATCATTTTCATTAGGGGTTTATGTTTAGTTTTAATGTGAGATTTTAAATTATTTTAAATTTCTTTTATTTCATTTTTTCCTCTTTTAAAATCGTCACAAGTCTTATAATATTTTCGGACTGTAATAGTATTAGAGACACACATAACTCTCGTGACCAACCTTATAATGTTGCAGACAGTTTCATAATTTTATTAAGTGCAGTACTAGTTTCAAGAACAGTCACGTGAATTTTCGAACAGTGAATCAGTATATCGATTAGCCGTGAAATCTTGAGGTACGCGATATGGAGAACTAAACGGACATAGTGAAGTTAGGATTGAACTTTGTTGAACTTAGAAAATTAGAATCGTTTCGCGACTTAGTAAAACAGTATGACGAACAACAATTTACAATGTGCGTGAACAACACAGTAATGTTCATAATTTACAATAATCAAGACACACGTATTTAAAAGAACTATTCTACAACCACACACTATTACCTTGTGTAGACACACAAAGAACCACATTGAACACTTGAGTACGCATTTATTACTTAATGATGGTTGTATGCGGAGAAGAGATGAATTGTGCGGATAGTCGTGAATAAACATAACACACCTACACTATTCTGTTGACGACGCGTGTGCATAAGTGAATAGCCAGTGTAAGTGATCATCATCACCATCCAATGGAGCATCGTCTTCAAATAATCGTCATCACCTGGAATCTAGCACCGATGGAGTATAATGGATAAACTATTGTCAAGTAACACTTTATGATTTTAGTAGTATAATCAAACTACTGTCCTGTCTCTTTCAAAGAATCTACCCTGAGTAATTATAGTAAAAATTATTAAATGAAGGTTGCATTAAAATATAATCATGATCTATTAAAGCTAATCCATCTGGATGAATGAACGCATTAAATAAAGTAAATATTATTTGATTTTATTGTATGTATATTTCATATATGTTATATGTTTTTCAGATAGCGATTAAAAAGGAAATTATATTTTGATATGTATATGTTCGATGTTTTGATGTATTTACAGGTACCAGGAATATATGTATTTGTTATTGAATACAATTGTTTAAACGTATAATAAATTAGTACGTAAGCAGATCAAATAATGCGTTCATCATTATCAGAAACCCTAATGTATAATCTACAATTTAGTTAACTATTATAATGACATAAATTCTTGTGCATTGAATGAACACTCTTGAGAATTCTAGAATCTTATATTAGCATTTTAATTACACTGCTGTAAATGGCGACTAACGCACGGATTGATCTATATTATTGATTGATCAACAAACATAAATAACCATACTAATCATAAAGTAAGCAACCTAAGTATAATTAAAAGATTTGCATCTTAATTACATCGTTGTAATTGGCTTCTGAAGGATATACTTCATTAATCGATACGTAATTAAGTTAAGTAATTAATTAATTCACACATTAATTAATTACACCGTTGTATTTGGCGCTTCCAACTTGGGGCATGACATATTAAAAGTACATCGTAGATAAAACTGTTACTACATATTACTACATTATTACTAAAACGTAAGTGACATCATTTAATGATGGGGATCGGTTGAGGAGGAGGGATGATTATCTGCGTAGTTCAGTTTCTTTATAAGAATAAAGCACCTAATTTTTGTAGACAAAGTGACTCGAAAATAACATTATATTAAACGACTACCCCATAATAACAAAAATATCTATAAATAGTGAAATTAGTTTCAGGGTTGGGGTAGTCTTAGAAATTTCGAACCGAATTCAAGTAAATGATTTTAAATATAAATCTGAGAACATGGAAGTCATGTATGGTTCTCCATACCGATATTTTCATTAAGATCTCATTTTTTGACATTTTTCATGGTATACATCGCCTGTAGCTTAAATTAGTGTGTGTAGTTCTTAAATAAAAAACCTTTGACACAAGGCGCAAAATACTGTCTAACTTGGAATTTTATATTTTGCCCCGTTCGCACGATTTAGGCCCTTTTAATTATGCCTTTTCATTGACGCGTATAAAGATGTCAACAACACCATGGAGACCAGAATTAATTACCATAGTAACAAGTAAATAAACAAATGAAATTTAGCGGCATCGTAACTGTAGGTACCTTTATCCGTTCCTGCAGTTTTTAATATTTTTAATATGCGATTGTATAGATATATTTTGTAATTTTGTATACATATACGTCTATACATTTTGAAATTGTCTTAAACGATTATAAACTGTATATTTATACGTATTTCTAACTAAATACTACTACTAAAGATGTAAATAGCACAATGGAGACCAGAATTAATTACCATAATAACAAGTAAATAAACAAAAGCTATTTAGTGGCATCGGAACTGTACCTTTATCCGTTACTGCAGTATATTTTCGATGTTTTATATAATACGCGATTGTATCGATATATTACGATGTGGAAAATAAAAAAGTGTACTAATTGTAAATTGTCCTATTTCTTAATGGAAAGCAAAAATACGTGCGTGTTGTTTTCATTTGTGAGGTTAGGTGACAACGGTTTTTGGTTTTTAGTTTACTAGTTTGGTTGAGGAAAACATGACGTTTAATGTTATATACAATGCTTATAACACAGTAACACTTAAAATAAAGAACCTAACGTTTTTGAGTTAACGGGTAGTTTTTCAGATATCTCCAAAGGCTTTATAAACGGGTACTTTTAAATTTCCAAAGGCTGTTGCACCAACAAAATAATTTAGTGCAAGTGTTGAAAACAGCTTTGGAGAGAATTTGTTTAATGAGTACAAAATTGTTATACGAGCTGACAGAACGCCATATAGACAGAGACAATAAAAATTATATTAAAAAACTTATTAAAAGTCAAATATTCCCGTGCGAAGCCGCGGGTAACAGTTAGTGTTGACATAAATTGAAAATGCAGATAGATCTATATATTTTGTAATTGTCTTAAACGATTATAAAATTTCTGTTTATACGTATTTCTGATGATGCAATAAATAAGTAATTAAATGTATTAAATACTACTACTAATTTATATTGCATAAATTGAAAAGGACAACAGTTTTTTTCTTATGGGTCCGAAAATTTGTTCAGCTGTTTTAAAAAAAATACTTAATTATAAAGATAATCATCTGCGTAATGATATGATAATGTACGCTTTTATGAGATATGTGCCATGAAAAATGGCAAAAAAGTGATATCTTGATTAAAAAATTGCAAACGTAGTTTTGCTAAGTACTATTTCTCTAAGTACTGTTTCATAAGAATAATTTTTGTATTATTTTATTTTTCTTTTATTTTTAGGACAACGAGAACGACTACTTTGTACTGAGATCTAACTTTAAAAATTCATATCTCAGTCAGATTTTGACGTACAGATAAAACAAAAAACAAAATACGCCTCTATTTATAAGCTTTAAAATAGTATGTTAAGATTTTTGCTGTATGTGGTGCATTCCACCTAGAATCGCAAAAAAATCACAAAAAATCAATCGTGAAAATTAAAAAAAAATTGAATTTTTAAAGATGTTGCACAAAGTAAAAAATTCTGAAAAAATTCATGAAAGTATTGTTTAATGGTCTCTATAAAATGGCAGAATTTTTTTTGTTTTCTCAAAACTCATATTAAAAAATTAAATTTTGATGTTTTAGGAATTTGTTTAGAGACCTTAGTGACCTTGTTTGACCTTAAAAAAGTTCACCAGAAAAGGTCTTCATGCCAGGTATATTAAAGAATTTTTTCAAAGTCCCATGATGAAACCTCTTTAAAAAAGATCATAAGAACTGAAAACCCCACTATTTGCCCTCCAAGGGGTGGAAAGGGGGGTTATCGAGATACGGACTGTGGGTACCTTATTTTTTTAGTCCAACTAACAATATTATCGGGTTTATTTGAAAATACATGATTTAGGGCATTCGACCTATCTTAACCAGGGATTTCTTTATACGTTTTCCGTAGCTGTAGTAAAGAAGAAGTGCACAAGTCTGTAGTAGATGAACAACATTATTTTTAGCACATGAAAATAATTTGTTCTGTTCGCCTGTTGGCTAATTATCTTTATCAAGGCTTCATAATTTGCAGTTATACAGTGAAGGATTTTATAAAACAATTTTATATAAGTAATTTATTTGCTGTTAATTTAAAATAACTGAAATTAAAGTAACAAATCAACTACGAATTCTTTTAGTAATTTGAAATCGACTTAACATTTTTCCAGTGAATCTTCAAATATTAGCGAACATGTTAGCGTTGTTGACAATACCATGTTTCTTAAGTAATATTTCATAAGTGTAAAAGAGAATGAATAATTTGTATATGATTTTATTTTTATTTTTTTTTAGGATAACGAGAACGACTACTTCGTACCGAGATATAACTTACTGGAAGTTGTCAATGTACCTGCCTTTGTGGACGAAACACAAATGATAAGAAAAGTTTTTCATGGACTACACTACAAACGCATAACTGCTCTTCGTCGATTCGGCAAAAGCACTAATTTGAACATGCTGGACGCTTTTCTATCCATCCCGTTGAACTTAACCGATAAAGAAAAAGACTACAAACTTTCCAACGCCTGAAGATCTATCAAGAATCGCCAGAGTTTGTAAACAACAGATTTGAACATAGTTAAAGGACGGTTCGATGATGAATATTTCATTGAGATGAAACCGATGGAAATAATGGACTGTTTGGAAAACCTTGCTTTTTATCTTTACAAACATGGCAACAATAGTAAGGTATTTTTACTAATAGATGAATATCATTCAAATTATCACAGATGCCATGATGGCAGTAAGTGAAATAGATTTAAGAAGAATCATTAAATTATTCATGGGTCAAATCTCGTCACTGGTAAAATCGAACGAACAGGTAGAAAGGGCAGTGATAACCGGGATACCGTAGGCTATATAGCAGGATCAGGCCTCTCCAATTTGAACAATGTAGAGATTTACTAATTTCAGGATAACCACCCATATGGATTTGGATGTTAGGAAGAAGAACATAGTTAAAAGAAGGTGCGATGATGAATATTACATTGAGATGAAACCGCTGGAAATAATGGACGGTTTGGAAATCTTGCTTTTTATCTGTACAAACCTACAACAGTACTAAGGTATTTTTGCAAATAGATGTACTGTATATGATGAAATTATCACAGATGGCAGTAAGTGAAAAAGATTTAAGAAGAATCGTTAAATTATTCATGGGTCAAATCTCGAAACTGGTCAATCGGACGAACAGGTAGAAAGGGCAGTCATAACCGGCATATCGTTGGCTATATAGCAGGATCAGGCCTCTCCAATTTGAATAATGTAGAAATTTACAAATTTCTGGATAACCACCCATATGTTGATTTCTACAGCTTCACAGAAATCGAAGTCAGCAAACTGTTTACACATTCGAAATTTAATATTGACAGTACTCTACTCAAAATGCACGAGTAGAAAAATCTCGGAAAGCAAATATGGCGGTTATGCTTGGAAAAAGGTTGGAAAATCAAAAGCCCTTTTTTTAGTTTTATTATCTTAAAAAAGGTTAGGTAATAAGTTACTAGACACAGAGCGGTGGAATAGAGGATGTCGCAGAGATTTTTGAAATAGGTGAAGTTAGGAATTGTATTTCTCTGGTGATGAAAGGCCAGTCATTCACTATCCAGTTTATCAAGCGTGTTAGAGTAAAACGTAAGCGTGTTAAGTCGGTTGGACTGTAAGAAGAATCCAGCTGAAAAACATGCCGATTGAAAAAAGGTTATTAAATAGGAGGTGTTTTAATGTATTATTTTCAAATAGATAAAAAGGGCATTACTTTACTACCAGTTACCCAATTTCAGCTACTTTTTATTTGTTTTTTAAATTTTGCCTATTTTTTATTTCTTATTAAATTTGTTCTTATTAAATGGAAGATGAAAAGACAATCCCTGCTACTAGTAAATACTCCTCTATTACAGAGTTGTTGGGAAACAAGATAAAACCGACTTAACACTTACAAGGTAAACCGAATTAAATATAAACACTTACATAACAAATACTGGGATTTTTAAGTTTTAAACCATCTCAAAAATCAATAAAAGTAACTTATAGTAAAATTACATAATTACATAACGAAACATTTCTAATGAAATAATTAATTTGGAATAATTCTACAGAGATTTTTGTAATTTAAG
The DNA here is from genome assembly GCA_034769895.1 of Magicicada septendecula. Classification (NCBI taxonomy): domain Eukaryota; kingdom Metazoa; phylum Arthropoda; class Insecta; order Hemiptera; family Cicadidae; genus Magicicada; species Magicicada septendecula. The sequence continues at coordinate 778,282,474 of CM068368.1, forward strand.
AGTATACGTTGAAGACTAGCCAGTTATCTGGATCACGTCACTTGAAACTGTTCTATTTGATATACAACACAACGATAAGTTTCCTTTTTGGCTAATACTTAGATAAATTAGAAAATAATGTTTAACTTCAAACGGAGTATACTTTGTATTGGTGAAAATTGTGTAACTTTTCCTTTTTAACATTTGGTTAATGGCGACCATACAATTGGGTTCCTCTTTCTCACTGCATTTTAGCTCAATTAGTATTAAAGCAAAATTTCTTTTGTTACGTAAAGATCATCTGCTCCTTGTATCCTTGTAGCATTCTTAATAAAGTGTGTCGGTTTCTCAGCTTGAACAAAATAACCAGTGTTAGTTAAAATATGATACATCTCATAGTGAAAAGTATTTGCATCCAGTTCAGTTCAGCCTAATTCCAGTGCCGGATTTAAGATTTTTGAGGCTCTACGCCAAGTTTTCTAAACCCCCCCCCCCCGGCTGTGACTTTAAAGTAATATATGTACGGCAGAATAAATTTGATGTACGAGGGCCGCAATTTGATTTAACTGAAGGGCTATCATTAGAAACTAGCATAGTTTTGAAAAATTGATCTAGTTTTTGAGTTTTTTTTATTGTTTCCAAATGAGTTTCTTCTTTAATTTTTTTTGCTTACGTTCGTAGGCTTGACTAGCCGTGTAAATGTTTATATTCATGTTCATGATGAATATGTTTAGTGTACGGATTCAATTCTATGTTCATAAAGTTTTCACACTAATAAATATCAACGAAACAACACTCTGCCCACCACACAAAGCAAAAAACCTTCTTTACATTCAAAACAAAATAAAAGCAACCTCAAATCTCAAATCGTTCAATCTCAACGCAGACAAACAATTATAACAAACAAGGGCGGTACCACGGTCGTGTAAATTGGAGGGCAATATAGCGGAAGTTCAAAATTCGCATGCGCAGATTAATTTTCGAGGATGCCAACGTCTTAAAAATAAGCGCGCAATATTTAAATAAGAACTCCCTTCCATTTGTATTATTATCAAAAACTGATCATTTAATTTGAAAAATCACACTTACATAAATCAAAGTGCCTCCTGCTTTCATAAAAATGGTTCTGTTAAAAAAAAATATCTGTAGCTCGTGGTCTAGTCGCCCTAGTGGTAAATCCGGCACTGCCTATTTGAATTGGTGTGTTAAAATATTCGGTAAGTGATTCGTGCAAAATGGTTAACGTTCTCTCCAAAACGGAATCCTTAGAGGTGTCATGCGGTCACAGTTTACACTAGATAACTAGTGATAACGCCATGATGTTTATGTGTCCATAATAATCACCCAATCTTTATTGAAATTCAAACATTGTCTCTATGTTCAGCAATGACACTTTGTTTTCGCTGTCAGTAAAGGTTAGGTAGCCCTGCTCAAATAAATATGAAAAGAATACATTGAAACACCTCCTATTTAATATCCTTCTTTCAATCACCATGTTTATCAGTTGGATTCTTCTTACAGTTCTTTACTGTAACACGTTTGACAAACTGGATAGTGAATGACTGGCCTTTCATCACCAAAGAAATACAATCCCTAATTTCATCTGTTTCAAAAATCTCTGCGATAATCTCTACTCCACCACTCTGTGTCCAGTAACTTATTACCTCACCTTTTTGAAGATAATTCAAAATTCAAAAAGGGTTGTAGATTTTCCTACCTTTTTGCAGGCATAACCGTCATACCACGCTCGTGCATTTTGAGTAGAGCTACTGTCAACATTAAATTTCGAATTTGTAAACAGTGTGCTGACTTCGACTTCTGTGAAGCTGTAGATATCAACATATGGGTGGTTATCCAGAAATTTGTAAATCTCTACATTGTTCAAATTGGAAAGGCCTGATCCTGCTATATACGATATATTGGATTAGCAAAAATACTTTAGTACTGTTGTAATGTTTGTACAAGTTTTCCAAACCGTTCATTATTTCCATCGGTTTCATCTCAATGTAATACTCATTATCGCACCATCTTTTAGCTATGTTCTTCTTCCTGACATCCAAATTGCAACTACTAATTAGATACTGTTGTTCTAAAAAATGTTCATGAACTTTCTTGGCTAGAATTTTTAACGCTTCGTCGTAGTTGCTTACAGTGTAGTCGTTTTTAAAGTCTACATTCACAACGGAAATGGCAAACCAGCAAGTGGTATCCTGCTTAGTAGAAACCCTCCCCGGAAAAAAAGCCGTTCGGATCCGGCGTTAAACTGTAGGTCCCATATACCTGTGAGAGACTCAGTACCACACGCACCATGGGTATATGCGGGGAGGGTCCAAACCAGCCGAAAGACTGAAGGACTACGAACTGAACTGAATTCACAACGGGGTAACTACCATATCTCTTGTTCACAAACTCTGACGATTCTTGATAGACCTTCAGGCGCTGGAAAGTTTGTAGTCTTTTTTCTTTGTCGTTTGAGCTCAACGGGACGGATAGGAAAGTGTCCAGCATGTTCAAACTAGTGCTTTTGCCGAATCGGCAAGGAGCAGTTATGCGTTTGTAGTGTAGTCCATGAAAAACGTTTTTTATCATTTGTGTTTTGTCCACAAAGGTAGGTACATTGACAACTTCGAGAAAGTTAGATCTCGGTACAAAGTAGTCGTTCCCGTTATCCTAAAAATAAAATAAAATCATAAAAATTATTCATTCTCTTTTATACTTATGAAATATTACATAAGAAAGACAGTACTGTCAACAACGCTGACATGTTCGCTACTATTTGAAGATTCATTAAAAAAATGTTAAGTCGTTTTCAAATTACTAGAAACGAATTCGTAGCTGATTTGTTACTTTAATTTCAGTTATTTTAAATTAACAGCAAATAAATTACTTATACAAAATTGTTTTATAAAAGTCTTTACTGTATAACTGCAAATTATGAAGGCTTGATAAAAATAATTAACCAATAGGCGAAACAAAACAAATTATTTTCATGTGCAAAAAAATTTGGGCATCCCTACAGACTTGTGCTCTTATTCTTCTTTAGTACAGCTACTGAAAACGTATAAATTTAACAAAAGTAAAGTGTATCTAATATAAAACTAACAACAAAAATAAATAATAATTTATACTGGAGGCCTTTACTTGATGAAAATCCATTTTTTATAATTTTATAAAGAAAAACTAAAAACTTGTTTTCGTGATTTTCACTCGTCATTTATTTAAAAAATAATACAATCACGACAGCTGTTTCGGCACACAGTGCCTTCTTCAGATGGTAAGAGCTCGTGGTTGTATTATTTTTTAAATAAATGACGAGTGAAAATCACGAAAACAAGTTTTTAGTTTTCTTTATAAAATTATAAAAATAAATAAAATAGATGATAAATTTACTAACTCACCTCTCCTTTACAATGGAAACCAGGTGACAGAATTGCTAATAGTATAGTTATAATATGAGAAAATAGTTCCACTCTACTTTATTAACAAAACTTTAAACTAACTTTCCAATATGTTAAGATTCAGAAAAAGAATGTACTAAATTGCATTAAACAAAGCAGCTCAATACTGACATAACGACAAACATTAATTTTACCTCTTAAATAAAATTAAGATGATAATGTGTTTCATATTAAATTACTGTCAGAAGTAAATATCACATTCCACACGTGATAACATAGTACACAAAGAAAATTAAAATAACTATATCAGTTTTATATGCTTACTGAATACGAAGTAATTGTCATTACATAATAGTAAGATTAAAATTACTTGATACCAAGAAGTTTATGAAAAATTAACGAATATTAAAAATAATATTTAATTGTTTGTAAAGGCCTGAAAAAAAGAGTTTGTGTAATTTGTGTAAATCAACCTAATAAGAAAAATGTATTGAAAAAATTATAATTGCAAAAAGTAACCGAAATCGGGTAGCTGAATAGCATAGAGTTCTGTAAATTTGTCCTATACGAATGCAACGTAAATCACGTTAACTCGACGCTATTTACGTTTAACCTAACGTGAATCGCATTCAGCATAATGAAAACAAGTCCGACTAGAATTATTGAAGAAACGTTAAAAGCATAGTTATAAAATAAAAAATTAGTGTGACCACAAATCTCCCTTATTAATTTCTGTTTAACCTGCTACATTGCCCCTCTTTCTCAGATCTGCGACATAATATTTGTGTTATGTGTTTCGGCAGCACAGAACGATTTTACTTACAGGAACGGAGGTTATCTAGGCAGTGGTTATAATATGAAAGGAATAACTTGATTCGAATAATCAAATGGATTGTTCCAGAGACAATTTTAGTCTTGTAATTCTTCTTTCAACCAATAATTAGAAGCATAACACCCCTCAATGTTCTCAAATTTTAAAATGTACTTCTCTTTTCCACGATAGTTTATAATGGATATATTGGATACAATCAGCTCTAAACCCTCCTCTAACGCTTCCAATCTTTTACAATCTACTAGCTTTACCTTACCAATAATCTCTCCCATTTCTACGTTCTCAATCTGTTCCCTATCCCCTTCCTTAAACTCTAACTTCTCCTTATCCTAAAAAATGTCTAAGGTTTTTATTAGCTCTATTTTTGGATAATTATTCCCCTTATAAGTGGCCACTCCGTTAGTTCTAATCTCCATAAATGGCTTATCTACAGGATAATATATAATATCTATAAAAGTATTATTTTAAAAAAATTTGAATTTATTAATTTATATCTGATGATGATATGTACTATCGAAACATATGTAACTTACAAAATAAAAAATATATTCTTGTAAAAAGTTTTATTATTAATAATAATATAAAATATCTATTCCATTATGCGGAAAGGAAAAGAATTCCTCTCTCTTTAATTTTTCTCCATGTTTATTCAACTCAATAAACCTGTTCTTATAATAACCCTTAAGATAGTAAACATTTTTCCTATCAGATCTGTCCTGAGCTAAAACACCAAAGTAAGTAAATTTATTTTTGTCGTTTACTGCAAAACCGTAAATCTTATAAACTCCCTTTTTATCGAAACCCTTCCATCCAGAATTAAAATAACCGATCACTTCCTCCTCTGTACGTTTAATCTCTTCTTCCTTTTCATGCTTTTAATTTAATTTAGCACAAGAAAAAGCGATAAGAGACTTCCAAATAAACACAAGAGGTACGATCCTAAAAAAAAGTATACAACTTTTAACATACGAAGATGATATTGATCTAATTGCCAGGACAAAACGAGGCATTAGTGCATTTACAGCATTAGAGGAAGCCTCAAATACAATTGGACTGCAGATAAACTTGGAGAAAACAAAATATATGTATGCTACCAACAAACTACCACTAAACCCAGCTCCAACAACCTTGTAATAGGCACAAAAAATGTAGAGACAGTAAAAGAGTTCATATATCTTGGCTTTCAGATAACCAGCACTAACAACAACACTGAAATAAGAAGAAGAATATATCTTGAAAATAAACTTATTATGGATTAAAAAAGTACCTGGCATCTAGCTTCATCTCAAGAAGCATGAAATGCAAAATTTACAAAACACTTATCAGGTCAGTGGTGCCATATGCTTCAGAAACCTGGACAATGACAAAAAATAGCGATAGGCTTCTAGGTTTCTGTGAAAGACGGATACTAAGAACAATATTTAGATGAGACAAGAAAATGGAATGAGGCGCAGGCGCTATAATTATGAACTATACCATCTTTACAGAGAGCCGGACATTGTCAGGATAATCAAAATATACAGGCTAAGGTGGGTTGGACACATAGAGAGAATGGAGGCAGAACAGCCTATGAAACATATTTTCTACCAGAACCCAATGGGTAGTAGAACAAGGGGAGGATCCCGAAGTAGATCCAAAGACCAGATAGAGGAGGACCTCAGAAAGATGAACATGAGAAACTGGAAAGCCAGGGCACGTAATAGGGAAGAATGGAATCGACTCTTGGAGCAGGCCAAGATCCACCAAGGGTTGTAGAGCCACGGATGATGATGATGATGATGATGAGTGAACATAAATATAAATTTAGCATTTCTTTTTAACGGAATGCTACTGGGTTTCCCACTGAATGATACTGGCCGCTACCGTGAGTAAGTGGCTGAACCGTGCACTGTAGATTGTTACATTAAATCATTTTGTTTATTCACCCTCCTCATGGGGCATCACCTTTCAGTATCAGTCTTCTTGCGAACGGGCAGGTCTTTAATGAAGTTGAGGGCGATGCTGGCGTAACATAATTACGGTAGCATCTCTGTTGCCGGACAGCCATCAGATGAGAGGCCAGATGAAGTGTCCTGCGAATGCCCATCTTGTATACCCTACCAGTCTTCCTTACCATTTTATCCCTTCTGCTCCTGTTTCTCATTGGGAAAGCATTATTTATGATTATAGGATGCCCCTATCCTGTAAATACTAAGACGTGTTCAGCATCAGAACAATGCATGCAAAGCTACCAGATCCCATCTCAGAAGGAAAAGGATATGAGTGATTTTCGGCACCCTAAAACCGAGGCCCCCCAGCTAAACTTATAACCCCTACAGAAGTCCCCCTTCTCCCCAGGTTTTATATTTTTTTATTATTGTTTTTTAAAATTATTCGACAGTTTTAACGGCTGATGACAATAATTTAATGATGATGACTGTATATATACTACTTGACAACATCAACAAAACATGCAGAAAAAATGTGAACTAAGGGAGTTCAGAGACAAAAACGCGCAAGCGAGTCTCACCCCACCAAGCAGTCTACAGTCATTCTACTAAAAACTCTGTAATTTGAATATATGCTTTCCAGCTATGAATATCGTGAGCGTCGATTTCCGTTACAAGTATAGGCTAATATTTGTCCGTGTTCGTGTTACAGACTTTGTATTTATGTTTACTAATTCTAATTGTGAGTATTGTGAGTGTACTTGCAGAACTCATACGAATTTGAGTCTAACGAACAGAGAGATGTTTCGAGGAAGATATGGGTTCCAGAACATTTCAACCAGAGCCTACTCCTTGAAGTAAAAAAGAAAAATAACAAGAAATTATCTTAAATGGACATTTAAATTGGTTTACTCGTTATCCTGAGATGTATTAAAACTACCTCACAATTTTATTAAATTATGTTAACTCAAAAGTCTCACGACGTTAAACAAATTAAAAATTCCTTTTTAGACTTTTCTTTAAGATTATCCAAAACTAAAAGTGTGTGTAGAAAGACAAAAAACTTGGGTATGGTAATCTGACTATGGTAGTTAAGCAACTGTGTGCCCTAATTTTCAAAGTAATAGTTTACAAAAATGCGTATAAAAACTAGAAACTTCAGGTAAGGTTGGCTTGGCAAGTTAATCTTTTTTTACCAAACAATTTACAGAAAACCCGCAATGTGAAAAACCGTAATGGGACACAAAAACAAATAAGGACCTAAATGTTTTTACCGTTTCATAATTTGTTACTTGATTGGTACTAGCTTAACTGTTACCCTGATCAAGGTCGACATTGTGACCTTGACTCAAATACATAGGCCTTGATACAAAGAACCTAATAATACCCACAACAACAAAAACAACAACAAATACGAAGAAACAGAAAAACATCTCTTAACCGACAACTCACCTTACACAAAAACTTATAGAACCCATACCGACTGTTAATAGAGTAGAATACGCAGACCGGAGCATAAGTAGAGGGGAAGCAATACTGCGGCTCGCTGGAAAACTACCGGCAAATTGAGTATTACTTTTCTTAATATTATAACATTGCCAAACTCTGATCACATTTGATACCAATAAGTATGTAAAAAAAAAAAGGCTAAGAAATAATATATTTTGATAAATAAATAATAACAAGAATGAGAGTAGTAAATATAATTAAGAGTGAATAGTAAACCAAAGGTGATTATTAAAGAAGAAATACGAACTAGACTGACAGACAACTGACATTGACCCAACCCCAGAGATTGGCCAGATATTAACCAAAATAAAGCGAGACAAGAAGACAGTGAAGAAAAAAGAAAAAAAGTACACTCATACAGGCAGGGAATAGAAATGTGTGCGTGTTTCAATCAGAGAACAAATTGTATAGCCTACTATATACTTTGAAACTTTTACTAGGATTATTTCAGCAGTATGTATTTTATTTCAGCATTATGTGTTTGAAAGTATAAGGTTTTGGAGAGTTTATTTATTCGCTAATATTACTGCTGTTGCTACAGATGTAGTATGTTTCAATTAACACAAAATATTTTAACATTATTAAATTGTTGTTATTATTATTAATTATGACATTTCAAACCAATTTTTATCACTTTAATGACACAATGTATACAAAATTATGTTTTATTTGAAAGATGTGTTTACAATACCATGTTGTTTTAATATTATAAAATGATATGTGACAGTCTGAAGTTAATGAAAGAGACATGAACTCATTAGATACAAAAACTTTGAAATGACAGTGAGATAGTGAGAAATATAAGGGTAATTAGAGATAGGTAGGGAGTGACAAAGATGAACAGTGAAGTGATAAGTGTAATAAAATAAACAACATAAATCTTAAGAAAAAAGAGTTAAACAAGTGTGACAAACCCAAAACATAAGCACATGTTAAATGAGCAATTAAGTTAAGTATATTAGACTGAAAGACACAGAATAATTGTGAATGTAAAAAACAGAAAAAATATTATCTCAGTATAAAAATCACCAGGGTGATTATTGTTATAAAAGAGATGGTGTAGGTATAACACTCACCAAATTTGTTCATTTTTTAATTTAAAGAAAGAAGTTATTGGCTTAATGTTTAAGGCAATAAATATCAGAAGAAATAGTTTTACAGTAATATGTTAGTATGTTTTAAGTAAGTAAGGAATTTATAAAGAAAATAATAGCAATACCTTTATAAGAAATAACAGGCAAAATATAATAATTATGTGTAACGAAAGGGAACATGGCTGAACTATGTACAGACCAGTAATTTAATTATATGTTATGTTTTATTAATAGATGTAAGTGTTAACGATGTGGGTGAGAAATGGGAGTAGGGATAAAAATAGTAATGACATAAATTTAACAAAAACCGCAAAATAATAGCAATAATATAAATTGAAAGTAATGTATAAAATAAGAAATTATAAGATGTAACAACTTATGCCCATACAGGACATAGCTGTCGAAGTTAAGAAACCCAATTGTAAACAATTGAAGACAATATTTAAATAACAAAACAAGGTAAATTATGTAATTACCAACAACTAACAAAAATAACATGGCAGAATTATATTAAAACTTAGAAATAAGTAAATTATGTATTAACATAGTATTATCAATTTTGGACTAAAACATTAATACATGGCTTAGACCAATCTTGTAAGATATCAAACTAATCTTTGAAAGAAAATAGGAACATCTATGTAAAGATTACAACCATTGAAATTATCCCCAAGTAAATATAGCCATTATAAAATATTTATTCAAATTAAACAAAAAATTCAAAATTTGATAACAATGTGTTTATTTTGAGATCAACCAAGGAGAATAATTACGTTACCATGGAAACTGTGGAGTAACAAGCAAAAAATACCGTTAGATTTTTTTACTGAATGCATGACGCTTTAATGGTATACAGCTAAGTTTAGAGTGACCAAAAATTGTCAATTAAAACATAGAAAATATCAGAAGAAGTTACTACTAAGTGAATACCAAGACGTAAGACGAGGACTGGAACCATATTACTGAAGTTGAGGCCAAATTAACGAAAAAGAAAATAAATTCCTACCAATTAAACCGGAAAAGTTGCCTGATGTCCCAAACCAATGCAAATTAAAGAGGACTGCAGTATAACCATTAATCACAGATCGTGTGAATTCGCCATAACTACGGAAGTGATAAGTACTTATTAAATTACCCAAAATTTATAAATAAACTCACGTTAATTATTTCTCACTAAAGGTCGAAATCTCACTAAACTGAAATTAATTACTTTCAAAGATTAAAAAGAATACTAAGTCACTGTCAATTTATAAACTAACCAATATAAACTGTTGTTAATTATCCATAATTTGTAAACACTTTTACTACACTACACTAAACAAGTTATACCTACACAATATGTTAGTTAAGTTTACTTGATGTAAGGGTGTGTATTTTTATTGTTTTAAACATTTGTAATCCTTTTAACGTAATCTCAAGAACCTATGACAAACGAACATTAATAAGTTGTATACAATTTCCAACAGACGCCATTACTAAAAGTCTGTTTATCAATTCAAATATCGATTTGTCAAACCCTGTAGTTGTCTCATATAAATAACCGGAGCATTTGTAGTAGAATAATTTGTATTAAATGAATAACTAATCACTAATAAAAAATGTATAAGTATTGAGTGTAACCACGGTGTTATAATTTCATTAGGAGGTGCACAATATTTTATGTACATTTTAGCAGACGACTAACGATTTACACAGCCCACGCAACGAACTGCTGAGCGCTACAGTTGGCCTAGGCGGGCGGAAATATTTGAATTATTCAAACCGCCTGAGCTGCGCTGGTCATACACCTTTGAATTTTATTTTAATTGTTTTAAGAAAACAATTTGGCGCCACCGGAATTTTCACACCCCTAGTGAACAACAGGTAAGAACATCGAGACCTGGTTATTCGTACGTTCGCAACGGACGAAATCTGCGGAAGTTGCACGCATTTGAACTACGGATAGAGAAGAAACGTTACACCCATTACACACAAATTGTACATTATTCACACTTTACAGAGTAAAACGGTAGCCGTACACACGACTCCTTTACAATATGCATACACACTGACGGTGTAATCTATTTGTGACCTTGACGTGACCTCAGTCGTGTTCACTGAACAGCTCTTCATAATGAAATCCATTTCTTAACAATCTCAAAATCGAAATTCTCTTCACAACTATATAGACGCGCTGAAAATGTAGTTCAGACTAGTCGATTACAGCAACTTTTGTGTGTGCATGTGACATCTAAACGTCTTGAAGATAAAATACTGAAAACGCGAGAAGTACAGCAGAACTTAATCTTGAATACAGAAAAAACAAGAACAATCAGTAACAGAGAAAAGAACTCAGTGTTTCAGAAGCAGTGAACAAGTCAAACACTTAAATACCGTACTACAAAAGTACTTAAACAATTAAAATAGATAACATGAATAACGAGATAAATGCAAGAATACGAGCAACAGAGAATATGCGTACTACACAATGAAGAAGATATTTCTGGATCAAAGATATTCATGAGGACAAAGATCAGAGTTTACAAGGTGTATTAAAAAAAATAACCGAACTTTTTGAATAATACACCAACCAGCAAAATAAAAACTCTCTCTCTCTCTCTCTCTCTCTCTCTCTCTCTCTCTCTCTCTCTCTCTCTCTCTCTCTCTCTCTCTCTCTCTCTATTTATGCACCTGAGCATTCAAAGAATTTCGACGAAACCGAAACATCGAAGCATGATAATGTTTTTAGGCTTTTGAAACGTATAATGTGGATTACGTTTGGTGGATTACGTAAATCATTTCCAACCCACAGACGATCACAAACAGAGCATGTAAAACCAAATTTATTCTCACTAAAACGTTTGCTAAACTCAATGTCAGCAGCGATTATTTCTGTCTTGATGCGTTTACATATCAATTTCTAGACTGTGGGGAATCGAAAATGTGGAAGCGTTACATTTTTCGATGACGATTTTTGTGGAATGACCTGGGGGTCTAAAAATCGAAAGGCTGGGGCCTAAAAACATTATCATGTTAAAACAACGCGCTGCGACTTTGAGCGCGTCTAGCGACAGTTTTCGACACCAAACTGCCATTTAGTCTGTTTCGCTATAAGCACGAGTTTTTTAGCTATATCAGATTGAGTTCTGCGTGCTGTGTCGTCGGGTTACTGACAAAGTGACTAAGAAAGATCTCGAAGAACAACGTGTGCTTATGAAATTTTGTGGCTAAATTAAGTTAAAACTGTATAGAGATATTTTTGTTATTCAACTAAGCATATGGGGAGGCCTGCAAGAGCCGAATGACTATTTTAAACATTTTTAAAGTGAGCAAAACATTGGTCGGTGCAGATCAAAACGATGTCGAAGATCATGAGAACAGACCTCATGATGTGATAATTGTAAATCACCGTTTAACTGCCGATACTTCCTGAAAGAGGGCGCATTTATATAAGATCGTAAAATTAAATTTAGATACAAAAACGATCAAAATATAATTTGTAAGTATCGCACTGAAAAGCTCTTGCTGCGATTGTTGATTGACGTTCAAAAAGAGACCCGTTTTGAAATCGATCAGCAACTCCGTACCATTGCAAACGGTAATGACAAATTTGGAATGCAATTTCTCTGTAAAGATTTTACTAAGTTAGCAGCAAAATTTAATAGACTTGGTAGACACACGTTGTGTTAAACGGACGTTCCCACTACAGCGTGTGTAGCTCAAAGATTAATGCATATTACGGATCAGAATAAATGCCAGTTTGTTCACAAAGTCGCAGCGCCTTGTTTTTATAGGTTGATGCGTTATTCACAAAGTTCGGCCTTTTCTTGGAACACACCTCGTGCAAGTCAAAATTAACGATGACAAGAACAAATATAAATAAATGTTTGGGTAAAATAATAAGAAACGACTGAAATCCAATGTCAGAAATTGTCAGCTGCATAAGAGTAGATTGGATTGCCTTTGGAAAGTTAAGGAAAGCAACGAAATGACAAAAAAAGTCTTCTTCTTTCAATTCCTTTGATCGTCGAGTGTCCGGGTTGTTCAGCCACACTATCACGGGCGAGGTCTTTGACTCAAAGTCTTACATGTTCTGTTAGACAGCTTCTCTCACTATAGCCGACCCATTCCAATCCTGGTCTTCCTCTTCCTCTTCCTCCGTCTGCCCGTGCTTCCATTATGGGCTTTGGCTTCCTTTCGTCCATCCTCATTACACGACCAAACCAATGGCGTGCTTTTCTCTCTACTACCTCGTAACTACTTGTTCTTGCTGGAACAAATTTCTGTAGTCGCATTCCTGATTCTTTGCCTGCTAGTTCTTCCAGCTTCTCGCCTCAAAAATCTCATTTCACTGGCTTGCAGTCTGTTTTCCTGCTTCTCTACCAGCACCGAGAAACAAGAAATGCGACGTTTCGGCACCCCAAACAATTGGTAGCCGTCTTTAGGTTAATTATAAACTAATACATGTAAAGAACTAAATATAATACTCTATCAACCAGTAACAAAGGGTCGATAAAAAATATAATAACAGAACTTCACATAATATGTTATCAAAAGATAAAATAATACAAATGAAAAAATTGTATGAAAAAATACTCATATCCACCACATCTCATCAGAACAATTCAAAGTCTATATCACAAAACAAAAATTTGTATAAACCTAGACGGAAAGATAAGTAATTCAGGAATGACTAATATAGGAGTAAGACAAGGATGCAGTTTATCACCCGCGTTATATAATATTTATATAGATGATATAATCCGAAATTGGAAAGAATTACATAAAGAGGGAATATATTTAGATAAAGACACAATATTAAATGTAATTTTATATGCTGACGACCTCACACTAATTGGGAAAAAAGAGGAAGAATTGCAAAAGGGATTATACAAACTTCAGCAAATTAGCGAAGGATACAATTTAAAAATTTCAATTCCTAAAACAAAAATAATGGCATTCGCAGGAAAAGAGCCAATAAGAGCCAAAATCATCTTAAACGATAAAACACTGGCTCAAATAAAACATTTTAAATACCTAGGTTGTGATATTTCCTTCGATTACAGTCAAGATATTGACCAAAAAATTAGTACTTTTAACCGTATTTGCGGAACTATCAGTCGATGCCTGAAAAATAAAGCCAGGAAAGAGATAATGTTGAAATTTTATACAACAAAGGCTGTTCCCGTACTTATATATGGCGGCGAAACATGGGTAACGACAAAGGAACAAGAAAATCGAATTCAGGCACAGGAAATGAGATTCTTAAGACGAGTTAAGGGCTGTAGTCGAATAGACAGAATACGAAATGAAACGATTAGACAAGAACTTCAGGTATTCAACTTAAATGAAAAGATAAAATTTAATAGAAACAAGTGGTAAGAACATTTAGAAAGAATGCAACAATACAGGATTCCAGTAAAAGCTAGAAAATACAAAGCCAGAGGAAGAAGAAATTTAGGTAGACCAAGGAAACGGTGGGAGCGGTAACAGGCAGAATGCCTAAACATGAAGTGAAGAAGAAGAAGAAGAAGAAGAAGAAGAAGAAGAAGAAGAAGAAGAAGAAGAAGAAGAAGAAGAAGAAGAAGAAGAAGTACACAACACTCACAGAACACTTGCACACCGATAAGGTCAACAAAACACTGCGGAAAATCATTGGTTGACAGAGTATTATTTATTTCTTTACATGTATTAGTTTAACAGTAGCTTGCAGACGGGTGCCGACTGTTTGGTTGGCCGAATATATTTTCGGTGATGTCATAAGTCCGTCAGTTAAAGTCAAATTCAAATATCTGCACTCCATCACAACCGCCTTTGATGGATGTGAACTTCTCCAGCAGGTTGGGGTTTTCTGTCCACAGCACAGAGGAGTGTCGGTAGAAAAACTGTCTTGTACACACGTAGTTTGAGATCATCTTTAATTTCTTGCTTATTCACAATAACATTAGAAATCTTATGACACAATTTTATTGCTTCTGTAGCCGATGATATTTATTTCCAAATTAACCTTTCCATCTGAAGTGATTACTGTAGCCAAATAATCGAACATCTTGACCTACTCCGCTTGTTAAGAAGTCAATGGGAAGAATTACTGGTAAGGCAAATCATCAACGGTGGTAAATTGATGGTAAATAATGATGAAGTAAGTAAGCTAGAAAGTATCCAGGCATCCAGGCCCGCTATATCATTACAATTAGGCCTACTAGATTTCACAGCGGCCGAGTTTCAGTTTCACCTGGCGATATTACTAGTACGAATCAAAGGGATTATTGTATTAATCACCATCATCATCATCACCACCACTTCAAGGATTAGGGCCTAGATCTGTTCCGGAACCCATCTCCTCCTCGGTCTACCGACATCTCTACTTCTTCTCTCGATCTCTACGACATCGGTTCAAGTGTTCACATAATCTACTTCTTTGGTCTTCAATTTTCTAGTGCAACGACATAATGTTTAATTCGCATCTAATGTCTTAGTTCCTTTTCCGATCCGGGAGAGAACAACCTTGCGTCCCTCTTACAAATTTCATTTCAGCTGCCTGAACCCTCTGTACGTCCCTTTTACCAAGAGTCCATGTCTCACTAGCATACAGGAATGTGGGGACAGCCACAGTTTTGTAAAATTTCATTCGGGTATCCGTCCGTGTTTTATTTTTCAGGATGAATCGTTCCACAGATGCGTCTAAATTTCGTTAGCTTACTATTATTGTATTAATTAGTACAAAACTGTAAAAAGGTTGCATGTTTTGTTGTGTGTTGGACAAATTTATTTTGAATTATTATATAAGAGAGGTTTTGTTGATGTCTGTTATTTCTGTTTAATTAAAGTTTGTAACTAGTAACTTCATCGGTGTCGGTTATTCTGTGTCTACTGTACAACTCGATGATCTGTGAGACCGTAGTAACAATATAAATGATAAGTAAATATCATGATTTTGGTGGTGACGGTGAGTGTACGGCGCCTGATCAAAAAGTTCTTGGAATTTTTGTTTATTTGAAAAATTAGGTCTGTATTCATCTATAGACTATATATATTATTCCCTTCTAGGTAATCTTAACAGGCTATAAAACAATTACGCCAAGGCTTTCTTCTAGTCTTCAAAACGTTTCTGAAACGTAGATCTACTTTCAGTATAGCCTTCGATTGGCTCACTGATTTTTGTTTTACGTCTCCAACGGGCCGAAACCTTTCCTTTCCTCTTTTAATTTCATTCATAGGGAGGGGAAAGATCACAAGAGGACATACCTGGCGGTTACAGTATCATTACGATGCTTTTGTTTTTCTTTTTTAATTCTTAAACCACTTAAACATTCTTGACGTGTGTACTATTGCACTTTCGGGGTGCGATTTCCATAAAAATTACGTTTTCTAGTAACAGAGATCTCACGTAAAATGCTCAAATACAACTCTTTATTGACAGCAGCGCCTAGTGATTAAAATTCATAGAACACAATAATGCAATCTTCATCTTTCTATTAAGATCTCCAACTCAGTCACAACTCTCTTTGAAGGTCTGTGCACTATTTGTAATCCGCTCGTACATACGGGAGTAGGCAGAGATGTTCAAACCCCTCGTTGAAGTTCCCCCACTCGGCTAAAATCACGTAATATTATATCATTTCCTATTTCCGATTTCTAACTTGGTAGATATTAATCTAAAGTAAACGACTTTCAGAAATTTACTTGTTATATAAATTTACCATAAATTTTGTTTGTAACCTTATGTCAACTACCTGATGTAAGTCGTAAAGTTCTACAGTTATTGTGTAAATTGTATGTTTTCTTAATTATGATTGTTTTTTAAACCACTAGTGAATGAAACATGTTAAAAATAACTTTTAATAATTACATAGTTGAACATCCCCTAATCTGGTTTTAGTTATAGGTAGGCCTAATATATTTTACTATGCTATATGTATAAACAATTTATGTACCAATCTAATATCCAATTGTTGATTACTGTTTGTTTAATTAATTCAAATATCATTACATATAGTAATTTAAATTGTTATATTGTATAAATTAAGTTCTGTCATACTATAATTTTCCCGTTTTCTTAAAGATAGTATTGGAAAATGTAAACAAACTATCTCAAGTCTTCACATATACAATGATACATACAAACGCACGAACACGTTCACCCAAATATTTAATTGTTCTGTTGTGTTTGACATTTCTTTTGTATTTCATACACAGGTCCTGATGATGACAATAAACATTGTCGAAACGTCGACTCAAACAAATTAAAAATTTGTGTTATTTTTGACCGATTATAAAGTCTCTCCTGCAAAGACATTATAACATCGGGAACCAGTTCAATTCTTCGCTGTTAATTAAACTAGCTGCCGTTGTTAGTAAAATTTACTTACCAACAAATTATGACAATGTATATATCAGGAATTAGTCAAGGGTTACATAAATTTATTCACTCTCTGGATATTAGCGAAAACATCTCTTTATTCTTGTATTTTAACTAAGTATAAAAGTAATAGCTTTAATGGTCATCCTTTAATTTTTTACTTACTTTACTTTACTTTTAAAAGAAAAATTCTTATCAATTCTGCATTAAATATTCTTTAAAATTTTTTTACTCTTTTTATCTCAAAATCATTCAGCTGTGTATTATTTCAGTTACCACGGATCCGGGTCTTAACTTTGCAATATTCTAATATATCACAACATCATCCAAACTATTTGAAGAATAGTCCGGTGTAATTTTCAGAATTACTTTACCTTTAAAGATCATCAGGTTATTACTATATCATTACAGAAATTACAAACGTTTATATGCTAATCTTTAAGTTATCTAAAGTCTTTACCAGAAACTTTACTGTTCTTTTTGTTTCGGTTTTTAAAAAAAAAACAAGTTATGCACAAATGTTATGATTTAATATCACCTGAATAGAACGTCAGTTTGCTGTGGGTGTTCATGATGGTCTTCTTCAGTAGTTCTTCTTGGGTGTGGTTCGTTGTTCCTCTGGATCCTCCATTTAGTGGATTGTTTCCGAATTGTAGTCTAGGTCATGACGATTGGATTCTGCTACTTGAAGTTCATACGGTTGTTGTTGTAACTTTCTTCTTCTGGAGTTGGTTGTTCACATTTTACATTTTAATTGTTCTTATTTTAGCAGCACTGATGTTTACTTTAATATGGTAAGGAACATATCTTACCACTTACTGTTTGTAAAGAGATGTGTCGGCTACGTTTTTTTTTATATATTACCAATATTTGCTCCACGCACTACATTCCGAGTTTTTTTTAGTTTTACCCAACGCTACATTGGATTAAATCAACAACTAACGTCTAGTTATATCGTTGTTTAGCGGTGTACACCTAAGTGTAACTTTACAACACATTTTTGACCTGCTTACATGTCGAAGTTTCTCCGGCGACTGGGGGTTGTTTAGTGGCTGGCGCGGTTTACGCGCTGAGAAAAGTAGTTCGTTCCTTTAGTATTAATAATTGTTCATTAATTAACTAGTAATAAATTATGCTACCTTTTTGTTATGAGTTAGATATTTCCTTTATTATTAATACGTCTTTTATTTAGTTAAAAGAATTATTATTTTTCGCTTAATAACATCGTACTTTGCGTGTTCGTACTGGACAATTTGCACGTTGATACAGGAATCTAGGTACAGATAAGGGGTGGATAATACTCTCACTTGTTATAAGAACAAAAATTTAATTTGTGCTATTTAAATAATTTTTAAATCGTCACACGATCCTCACTAACTTCCACTGAAAAATTATTTATAAGAAATAATAATTAATTTTTTATATTTACAGAAATGTTTTTAGGGAATGAGAAACCATAATATTTGTCCCCTCACTTTTCTGACCCCCTCCGAAATAAAATTCTACATACGCCGGTGCTTGTTCAGGCGTATCAGACTCGCCAAACGTTTTGCGCGAAACTTTCATAATGTTAGAGTTTATGTCATTCTCTTCTTCTTCTTCTTCTTCTTCTTCTTCTTCTTCTTCTTCTTCTTCTTCTTCTTCTTCTTCTTCTTCTTTCATTCAGGAGTAGATGTAGACGCCTGTTCCGGTGCCTTACATACATTGAGAATTTCAACTAATATTACTTAAAAATATTTTAAGTTGAATTAAAAAAGTACAATCTGAACCTTCCTACACTACGACTATCCTGTGGAGCATTAAAATAAACGGCCTTTGCTGTAGAGACCTTTTTCCATACGAATAACATGTTCCTTCTATCGTCTTTACAGCTTTTGGTGGATCTTGGCCTGCTCCAAGGGTAGATTCCATTCCTCCCTATTGCGTGCCCTGGCTTTCCACTTTCTTATGTTCAGCTTTCCGATATCCTCCTCTATCTGGTCTTTGAATCTACTTCGGGGTCTTCCCCTTTTTCTACTACCCATTGGTTTCTGGTAGAAAATATGTTTCGTAGGCTGTCCTTCCTCCATTCTCTCTATATGTCTTAGCCTGTCAACCCACCGTAGCCCGTATATTTTGATTCTCCTGACAATGTCCGGCTCTTTGTAAAATTATAGCGCCTGCGCCACATTCCATTTTCTTGTACTCCTCTAAATATTGTTCTTAGAATCCGTCTTTCACAATAACCTAGAAGTCTCTCACTATTTTTTGTCATTGTCCAGGTTTCTGAAGCATATATCAGCACTGGCCTGATAAGTATTTGTAAATTTTTAATTTTGTGCTTCTTGAGATAAAGCTAGATGTCAGGTGCTTTTTTAATCCATAATATGTTTTGGATATATGTTTGCGAGATATATTCTTCTTATTTCAGTTTTGGTGTCGTTAGTGCTGTTTATCTGGGAGTCAAGATATATGAACTCTTTTACTGCCTCTATTATTGTGTGCCTATTTCAAGGTACATGTTCCCTCTATCAATTCTTATATTGTAGCATGACAGATAATCCACTAATTAATAATTCAAAAATGATCATAATTACATTTAAATTAATTAAATCAAAAGAAAGTTCGAAGCAAAATAAATAAATATCGAATGAAAATAATTAAATAATCAAATGAACATAATTAATTATCAAAGTGAACAACACCACCATAAAAGAAAGGTATAATTAAATAATAAAATGCAATGATAAAGTATCAAGGAAATTAAATCCAAAGGAACTCATATATAAAATCAGGAGATTACCCAGGTAGTTTAGGAGCAGGTGATAAAGAATATACCCCGAACCAACCGAAGGACATAATGAAATACTTACCTTGGAAAACCCAAGACAGAAGAAATGAAGAAAAGAAGATGTAGGATGGGAGAACTACGAAGAATACCCATGAAAAACCTATTGATAAAAATAATAAACCCCGAACCAAATATTAATATAACCCCAAGAAAGTATAACACCCCAAAACCTCATGTAAAATAATTATAAACAAAAGTGTTTAGTAGTAAATAGAAGTGCACCAAAGAAAGTTATTATGTAATCAAATAGACAAATCTTCACAGTTCCCTATAACTAAAAGTTTGGTCTTAAAATATTGTAGAACTCAAATATAAATAAGAACCAACAGTGTAAGTGTAACAGTGCAAGTGAATCCCATATAATAAACTTTAAATAAAGGTGTACGGATGTTGTAAATATACAATAAATAACTTTAAGTTTTATAATAAATACAGAAATGACATAGCATGAAGTATTGTTATGATTATATGTCAAATGTTTCATAAAAGAGGACACATCTTTTTATCAAAAAACATTTATAGAGATGCAAATGATAAAGAGAGCAGAGGGGGAATAATTACTGTAAAAGGGGATTAAATTATAATACAATGTAAACAGAAAGGACTGTGATGAACTTAAGTTTAACATAACAATTTTAAATGGCTAATTATGTTTATGTTTAAAGCCAACACATTTAAAAGTGAGAATAGAATTATATTTAGTGTAAGAATGTTTATTAATATAACAGTGTACATAGAGCCTAAAATGTTTATGTATGTATACTGTACCAGTTTTTAAAATGTTTATTATGTATTTTAAAAATAGTTCAACTTAACATGTCTAACTTAAAAGACTAATAATTAATGTTCAATATTGTTTTTACAGTATGAGCAGGAATACCATGCTACATGTTCCAATAGTGGTATAAGGAATTTTTATTTGATGTTATATTAACTTTAGACAGTCAGAGAGGGTATATAGGATTAGTAATTTTAAAAACCCAGTATATGTAAAACAATGGAATCTAGGCAAAATGGTAAATTCCAGTAACATTTATATTTGAGTAAAGAAGTCTAATAAACCATGTAAACTAGTAAGATTTATATAAGGTAAATCAAGCATCAAATACTATAACAGAAACTATACTTTAAAAGAATAATATAAAAGGTTGGATAAAATTATTAAATAATTTCAAAATGTAATATCTAACCATTTCAAAGGAGTAATAGTAATTAATGGATTTTAACTAAAAGGAGAATCAAATTGTTAAATTTATAAGAAATTAAGGAAAGGTAAGGATTTATATCAATCAGAAATTTATTATAATCATATTTATAACACCTAACATGGCTAATATTTTGGACAAGAACAGGAAGCTGATTTTGGGCCTATATTTCCAAAAAGACAGAAATATTGCAATTTTAACAAAAAACTTTATAAATATAGACTATTGTATGTCAAATTAAACAGAAGGAGGTAAAGAAACCAATTATGTAATTAATAATTCACAAAACCAATCAATAAACAAAAAATATTCCGATTATAATGTATTTTAGAATCACATGAATAGGAAATGAAAAATATTTAAACAATACTTTTCCAATATTAACTTGGCAAGATATTTCATGAGACGAAGGAAGTAGGATAGTTCTTAATTAACATTCAACGAGAACGGTTGATGTGAGATCGCTCTAAGAACCTCTCTAGCGAATTATAATGGCGTATATAAGGTTAACATAAAATCAGTGGAAAAATCGAGAGTTACCGAATTTGTTATTTTAAACTTATAATCAGTGAAACACACCAACACCAACAGTGAAACCAATTGATACGCAACATAATACGATTGAATTAAAACAGTAAAACCATCTAACATTAATATTTCACTTTACAACAAACTGTATGATTCTTAGCTACAACCCGACAACAGTGAACACACCTATCACAACACAATTAAAGCCAGTGAACACTGAACAATTAACCAGAACACTTCTAACAACATAATAGACAGTATACACTATTACGGAGGTGATAAAACAATTGTGAAGGCGATTTTATTTGTCAGAATTTACAGCCTACATTCCTTGATTAACCTCATCAACTCAGCTAGCCGCCATGATGGTTCCGTGATGCAACGCGACTTCTTCAGATTGAATTCAGCACACGGCATTGGTTTGAAAACTCAACTATTGTAAACATTAAATATTATTAACAATTTGTCATTTATTAATTATTAAGATTATTTTTGTACATGTTATACTTTCTATGCTTCCCCTTCTCTGACTATATAACTATAACCGCTAAAAGAACCATTATAAACATTCATATAATATAACCTGTTTGTAAAATCTATTATCCCTGTAGAAAGAGTCAACATTGTATCAATATCGATTTTGAATCGATATTTTCCGAATAATTATTATTAAATTAAACTAATTAAATTATCTGGGTTAAAAAATTATTTCACATATTATTATAAGAGTTTACATTAACAACAGGACTTACTGGAAGACGACCATATATAAAGGAGAGTAATATATTGGAGCAGAGCAGAAAATCGCAAATCGATTAGTGTAGGAAGACAATCTGATTAACTCCAGAGTCATTTACGGTCAACCAGAAGTGCAAATATTAACCAAATAAACTCAGAAAATTTTAAAATTTCAACGGAAACTCATAACGAGAATTATTATAAAAATATTCAACAACAAACAAACATAAAAATTTTTTTTTGGAAATTTTTTTTTAATTAAATTAAAATTTTTTTTACGATACAGAAGATATATTTATTTGTAACCAGTGTAAACAGGTCTAGTTACAATATTCATAAACTTTTTCAAAAAATGAGGACACCTTAAACTCATTCCGTGTACTCTCATTGCAAAAATGTCTAATCGTGAGTATCCTTTGACCATTCTTAAAAACCTCGTATCTTCTGCGGTGATTTTATTTAGGCCTACACCCGCCTTTATAGAGTCCATGACCCTGCACCACATAGCAGAGTAGGTACCGCCACAACAATATAAAATCTAATTTTGGTTTCTGGTCTAACTTTATTTTTTAATGTTCTCTTAACTGACCCACAGACAGATCTAAACTTACTCAATCTTTTCTCCACATTTTGTCTAGAACTCCCCTGAACTATATTTTTGTCTATTTTTCCCACGAAACTTATTTCCCGGATACTGGGAATCTCGTACCTGTTCAAAAAGTAGCCGTCTACCGATATTTTTTGTTAGGACTAGATAACAGGCACGGAATACCATCGCTTTGGTTTTCGGCAAGTTTCGCTTTGGAATCCTCATGTTATACTCGTGGTTCATTGGGTGCAATTAAAATACAGCTCGTTGTAATTCATCTTCCATTTCTTTCAGAATAACCTGATCATCTGCGAAGAACACAGTATTCACAGAAACATCTACATTTAATTTTATCCCCTCATGAACGACATCTGACCATTTCTTTTAATTAACTGTTGTTGGCGAGAGACTGCTACCCAGACGAACTCCTTGAATTGTAAATATTTTTTATGGCTGTCCGTTATCTATGCCAATCAAAAACACTGAACCAGCACAAAGACTTTTAATGATATTTATTAGATGTTTTGTGTAAGCTAATTTCATTATTATTTGCCTCGATTGTGGCAAACGCTCTTCGATTAAAATTATCAAACGCTTTCTAAGAAATGACGAAGGGTAGGTGTCTCTAGTTTCAATTTTATTCGTTTTTTCATTATTCGTTTTAATGAAAAACATCGTCAGAGCAGGATTTGCAATTCCTAAAACCAATCTGAATATCTGACAATAAAACATCCGAGACAGATAGTAAACGCTTATTTATTATTTTTCTACAGACTTTATAGCCAGAGCCTATTACGCTTGTACTTCTATATTTAGAAGTTAGAACTTCAATCTCCTTTTTTACACCTTTGAATACTTTCAATCTTCAGGAATGAGGTATAATTTCCAGCATACATTAAGGCTTTTTGTGGATCAGTATCTCATGTTCTGTGAATTGACATTGTTCGATAAGGGAAACAATGAATCCTTATTTATTTAAAAAATCGGTGTGGAGAACCATACATGTCTTCCATGTTCTAAGATTGATATTTAAAGTCAATTACTTGAATTCGCTTCGATAATTTCTAAAAAATATCCCCCACCCTCAAACTACTATTTTCACTATTTATAGATATTTTTGTTATTTGGGGTAGTCGTTGAATATAATGTTATTTTCGAGTCACTTTATCTATATAAATTAGATACTTTATTCTTATAAAGAAACTAAACTACGCAGATAATCATCCCTCCTCCTCAACCGATCCCCACCATTAATGACATTCTCACTTTCATAGAGTAATAGTTTTATCATATGTAATTGCTAAGGTACCTTACCCTTCAAAATTAAATACTCGTACTTTACTTGATATTACCAAAGTAATTTTCAAAAACTCACCTCCTCCCCCTTCAACTACCATCTCCATTTATAGATATCTCATTTACCATTTTACAGTGGATTAATATGACTTTACTTTCGGGGCACTTATTTATCAAAAGTACTTTACTCTTGTTAAAACACAAAACAATGCAGGTAAACGACCCCTCCCCCTCAACCGAACAACTCCATTTTTTTATATTTAATTTGTACTTTTACCGAGTAATAGTTTCATTATATGTAATTCCTAAGATATCTTATACTTCAAAATGAAGTAGTTTATTCGATATCAGAAAGGTAATTTTCAAAAAATTACCCCCTACCCTTCAACTACCATTTTCATTTATAGAAAATTAACCCCCTCCCCCTTCAACTACCCTTTTATTTATAGATATTTCATCTAACTTTCTACAGTGGATTATTATGACCCTCTTTTCAGGATACTTTATTTATCAAAATTAAGTAACTTCTCTTCTTAAAACGTAAAACGTTGCAGGTAAACTATCCCTCCCCCGTAACCGAACTTCACCCAAAATCAATAGACGTCCTCTACATTCGGGCACATATGCAAAAAATTATTTGATCCTCTTTGAATTTGCCACAGTTATCGTTATCGTTCGCCACAGAAAAAATTGTACACGCAGACACACACACATACACACACACACACACACACACACACACATTTCGGAAAATGACTTTTCGTCATGTTTTGAGAGTAGTACAATCAGCCCATATCTCGAATCACCATACTTCCATTTCCTTACGGAACATGGAAGTAAAACAATATTACGAAATTTATTCATAAAGTTCATCGTCAGCAGATCTGTTGAGAATCCAGTCATTCAAATGTGACTCCTTGACTGCCTCCTTCAGTATACGTACGTATTTCCAGATTTAAAGAATAAAGTCTTTCAGAATTTGTATATTTTAATTTTCCCTATTCTCATTTATTCACTGCCAAAAAAAAATTGCCGCTTGAGTGGTTGACTCTGCAAGATCCGGTTTTAAGTTGCTCATCTTGCATTTAATAAAAGTTTTACATCCGTCTACAAAAGATCGTACAGGATTCAAATGATATTATTTCTTAATCGTCAAGCCATTAAATTGTAAATTAACAATTCCTCTACTCCAAACAAATTACTGCTGTAGAATGCAGTAGAATGAAGCAATGTTATGAGGTAAGTGGCAAAAATTTCAAACCTATTGGTAGGTGCCATGCGTGGAAGTTTTGGATCCGCTGCGCTAAGTGGTAATAACTTATATGATTCGTCAACGCTCTCATTTGGTCAGGTCAATAGAATCGAGAGAATTTTACAATGCGGATACAATTCATCATTATACTGACACGCAAAACAAGTTATTTTTTATAAAACCGGTCTTATGTGTTTGTGTTTAATAGATTCCTTTCAGTGGCAGTCTACGTGTGGCGTAACTATAAAAGTGTGTGTGTGTGTGTGTGCGCGCGCGCGCACACAGAGATCGAAATAAAACTTGTTATGAAATAAATAATAAGAAAGGTGTCGCCGATGTTAATCTTTGCAGTTAGTTGAAACCTTTAATTATTATTTTTCACCTCGAATCACTGTTGTTTTAATTGTTCTTGTTTGTGTCCACCGTTTTTGGGGTGTCTGGCGTTCTCAGGTTGACCCACACGTTCCCGACAATGCTCTTCGCTTCAATGACGAAACGTCTCCTTTTGTTCTTAAAAATTACTGTAGGCCTACACCGTCCTTAACGCAACGTCTATACGACAAAGATGTTCCAAGAAAGTAAAGGTATAAGTTTACTGTAATGTACAAAGTTTGATTAAAAACCTCGAGCAACTTTCGTTTATTCAAAAACTTATGTCTTTACTCGTCTATGTTTATACTGTCCCCTTTA
Source organism: Magicicada septendecula (assembly GCA_034769895.1). Classification (NCBI taxonomy): domain Eukaryota; kingdom Metazoa; phylum Arthropoda; class Insecta; order Hemiptera; family Cicadidae; genus Magicicada; species Magicicada septendecula. The sequence continues at coordinate 778,308,683 of CM068368.1, forward strand.
AAGTAATCTTCACTGAATACAGTTCACTAACATCAAAGTTCTTAAAGCCTTTAAGACGTTTCTAGAATTCACTTCTTTTGTTATAACCCTGAGCTTGCCAGGAATTTTCTTTGTCTCCAGCAGTCGTGGAACGTTGTCATTTCGTACTATTTTCACTTCTGGGAAGAATAAGAAGATCAAGTTCCTCTGGGCTTATTAATAGTATCTCCATTAATAATTAATATTATTTGTAATCATTTGTTATTACAAATTGGCGCCCATTAATAGAACTATTCGAGTGTTAAAAACATAATAACCAAACAAACATACAACTTTAGTCAATTACAATTTCTATTATTACTATAGAAAATCTACCAAAAACAGAAGAACACACCAACCCAGGTAATCAAGATACATTAAAGTATTAAATAGTTGATTGAACAAATAAATCGTGTGGTATCAAAAAAAAATATATATATACCAGGTCAAATAAATCAAATAAAATTTAGCCACACTTTTGACAAACAACTGACATAAATTTCCAGATTTCAATAATATGAAGTTAATTAAATATGAGTCTTAAGGTGAAAAAGGAACATTTAGAAAAGTCCGTATGTATTTATAAATATAAAAAATAATTTATTAATAGATCAAGAAATAAAATTAATTCAGATATGGTAAATAGTTGAAACTTGTAGACCAAACATTTGATAATTCATACCAAGAACATTTCATATAATTCATATAAACAAACTAACTAAGCATACTTTATCTACATCGTAGTATAAAAACAGTTACATTGTAGTATAAAAACAGCTGATCAACAGTAAACATAGCAACTCTACAAACAAACAAAAATGTAATTTGTAAGGAAAACAGCTCTGACAATGTTGAACAAAAATCTGTTTTTGTGAAATGCGCAAAGCAAAAAAAAAAAAAAAAAACTTGAAATATAAATGCTTGAAAATTAAATTCATATATAAGTGCCTGTGAGAAAACGGTAGGAGAGAGTGAGAGAATTTTTATGGTTGAAAAGTAACTAAACTCCACTCTTCTAAAAATTTCTTCTCCTCTTAATGTCCTCATATACTTTTCTTTCTATAATTCATTCAGCTAATTTAGCAGATTTTTCTAGATTTCCTATTTTGTTATTTTCCACTAACCATCAAGGATATAGGCAGAGGGGATTTGGGGAGTTGAACCCCCCTCCTCGAATTTTTCACTTGCCCCTGCAATTTTAACTGTAATATTGTATCCTTTAATTTTAATTAAAGGTAGGTTTAATTATTATTTATGTTTCATAATAATATAATAAGAAGAAGAAGATTAATAATTCTGTTTGTCCACAGAAATGTTTTTAGGAGATCTGCAGAAACGTTGTCACAGCCATTTCAATTGTCAATTTTAGATTGCTCAGTACGTCCTAATCCTAATCCCCGTTGGGCTCATTCTAGTAGTCTTTGTAATCCACTCACTCTCTCAAGTACGTATTTCATGTAAACAAATTCTTTGGTTTTTCAGTCACCAACCAATACTCAGGACTAGATTTTATTTTAATTGCAGTATGTTAGTATATGTTATTACATAACCTCAAACATAACCTAAATGTGTAGCCAATTCAGTGATCGTTCTGTTTAAACAGAGCTATATTGCAAACAGAATTAACACTGTTGCACACTACTACAGAAAAATTATTATGATTAGCGCTTTCAAGCTTCACAGCTCATCATCAGATCGGAAATGAGCTGTGATCTGATTTCCGACCTGACGATGAGCTGTGAAGCTGGAAAGCGCTAATTGGAATAATTTTTCTATAGTAGTCTGCAACAGTGTTAATTCTGTTTCTGATTATAACCACTAACACAACTTGCTTAATTAGAAAAAGAGGTATATTGGTTTCAAAGGGTGGGGAAGAAGTTGTTTTTACACAACAAATGAGAATAAAACAGCAATTTTACTGAAAAAACTTATATTTATTAATACAGAATTAAATGAGACTGTGTATTGCACACATATGAATGGATCAATGTACACATTTAAGAGGTATTTGTAAGTAAAAGGAAGCGCTATAAATTATACAACACATGTAGCACAAACGTCTTGAAAAAATTGTCACATTCACTGATCGTGCACTGAATAATCGTCAGTCTGCCAAACGGCTGTCAACTAGATCAGTATTCAGTGTGATCTTATCATGTGTATTAGCAATCAGCTGTCAAGTTAAAATTACGTCTACTCTCTGCTCTCTCCCTCTCTCTCTCTCTCTCTCTCTCTCTCTCTCTCTCTCTCCCTCTCTTATTCCATCTCCATTCTTACTTGAAACCAGACAGAAATTTACAACAAATAATAAATAATAATAAATCATTATCATTATTCACCCTATAGGATAAGGACGCCTATAGGTTAAATAATAGTTGCCTGAAGCATGAAAATGCCCGCACTGCCTCCCTTGCATGCTGTACCTTATGGGCAACCTATCCCTCCTCTCCTAAACCATTTTGATGGTACAATGCATTCATTTTGAATTTAGTATTTGAACAACAATAATAGTGAACACGAATCAACACAAAATTAAATATTTGAGGCAATTAAAGTTAGTAAAACAGTGCTACTGATCGTCCTAATTATAAATATATTCTCCTTCCTCTTCTAATGGTATTACATCCCAGGCTGCATCTTCTTGATCATCTTAATGGCTCGAGTAGCCTTACTCTCCCTCTAAGCACCTTCAACTGTTTGGCACTAAAATGAAATTCAAAACATCTGCTAAAAGAGTCAGTGCCAGAGTTTAGAGAGAAAAAAGGAGTACCAGTACAACATCTGTAAACTTGGGGAAACAAACATAAATGAAAGGACAGTACTCATGGACATGAAAGAGTAATTGACCAAAAGAAGATATTCAACAAAGGCTGTCAAAATCAAAGCAAACACATGGAATTCAACTCGTTTATGTAAATCTGCATACATAATTAAAAATCTAAGATGTGAGTGATTACAATAAGTAATGAAAAATCAGTGCTGTCCTATGAATGTGAAACATAGACATTATGTGAATTTAAATAATCTTTCACAAGAACATAATAACAAACACTGAACTGAGGGAAAGAATTAATAAAAGAAGGAATAAAAAGGAGGTAACAGGCCTGAACTGAGTACTTCTTAAGGAAAGCATAAGGAAAAAATTATAAAAGTGCCTCGATTAAGTGACACACAATAATTTTTAGATAATTAACAATGTTTATCTATTTTACTATTAGACTTAACTACAAATACATATTATAAATAAATGTAATGCATACAAATAAGTATTTGTAATAATATAAATAAATATTAATCATCAGTACTTACATAACTTTTAATTTTATTCAAGTGAGCATGAAATTAATCAAATTCTTATTCAATTGAACTGATTAGGTTTGTTAGTTCTGGCTATTTAAAACACATTTATTCCATCTACTATTGCTGCACAAAGACAAAGACCTGATAAGGATGATCTGGTACACAGTCAGTTATGAATAACTCACAGTTTCACAATGTAGCTATGAATAATATGGAACTAAGTCTTATCTTTCTTAATTTATTTGAAAGGTAAATTCGTTCATATAGAAATGGATACAGATATTAGCTTCATGTATTAAACTTTAACCTTGATATTATATAGAAGACTGATAATTAGTTTTACCATTTACAAATTTTTAATTTTGTTGTTTTGTTAGTTCATCCTCTTCATTCACACACTTAATATTAGTGATAAATTGTAACTTTCCTTGTGAACACTTACATTTCTTAATGTCCTCGTACGTTTCGGTGTGCTGTTCACTTTATTCAGCAAGGTTTAAATACAGATTCAGTTTTAATTTTGATTCAGAATTTTTGATGGGCCCAGACCCACAGGACCACTAGAGCTGCCACTGAAGCCTGAAGTGATTTAAACTGAAGCATCACCATATAAAGGAAATTATATGTATACAGAAAATTCTTCATATTTTTCACAATGCTCACTACTGTTAATTTAGTAAACCATGAAATAATAAACAAAACTATGGGAAATTATGGACAGATGAGGTTATTCCAAACACTTGATAGGAGTTACTCAAGAGCTATACCAACAAACTAGAATTGTAATAAATACTGGAGAAGGTAAAACTGCACCTATAACCTATTAATAAAGGGATTTTACAAGGGTGTATCTTATCTCCCACTTTATATAGATGACGTTGTGCGACAATGGAAGGAAAAAAATAAGCCCTGGAATTAAATTTACACCACCCAGTCAGTGTATCAATAATTTATAACGTGAAAATTGCACTCTCAACAATTTTACGGGGACAAAGTCATGTTATACCCAGGGAGAAATATAAAATCGTAGAAAGCGGGGAGAAAATAAAACTAAAACTACCGACTAGAGCGGTGGTACTTCAAAGTAAGAAATATTAAAATGTTGTAGTAGGGCGCGGTAGTTGTACATAAAGACGACCTTGCGTTGACGCCCGTGAGTCGGCTAAAAACTATGTATTATTTTCAAGGGTGTCAGAAAACTTCCCTAAGATTGTAAAAAGTTAAGTGCATCTAACAAAAGGAACCGTTAGGTTAGACAGAGAGCGAGATGGAGAGAGACGCTAAGTTTCCTACCACATTTTCACGCGCAAATAGTTGACGAATAACGGAAAGCGTCATGTTTTACGCAGGACGTGTTCGCTAGACAGATTGGGTAAATTTGAAATTAGCGGTATGTCAGACCAATTGGCGTGTATTTTGTAGATATTTGGTGAGGGTAGTTTGTAGCAATGTGTAAAAAAACGAAGCGTAGGAAGTTAAGTTAGTCTACGGGGAGATTACAATACAAAGACTCACAGTTAGTGTATTAAGAAATTTATCAGTAAATTAAATAAGTATATTTCAATCGCAACGGGAAAGTCAGTTACGGTAACGCGATATTAAGCTTTGTGGAAGTTACGTATCATAAACACTTAATAAGCGTTAACAAGAATAATTTCCAGAGTAACTAGAAAAGATAAATTAAAAGCGAGTAATATCTCCAAGTTTTACTTAGTACATCAATCGTTGAATGTCGAATTACATAGCGAAATTTAATGTGTCAAACATCATTGTACGGGACAGTCGGTCGAGAGTAGTTATCAATCCGGTGTTGGACGCACTTAGCTTTAATAAGGATATACTGAGTATTCAACAAGTGTATTAGTATACGGCACATGTGTAATTATCACTAAGTTTATTAAGTTAATTGTGTAATACCTGTGAAACCAGTGTAAAAATAGTGCAACTAACAAGGATAATTGTTCAACGGTCAACGTCAGATCACCAGCCTGGAACCCGCAGAATTGATGACATTGCATTGCAGAGTGAATTCAACATACACGTAAATAATAAAATGAACACTCATTTTAATATTGCTTATTAATTTTAAATGTATGTCAATCTTGTGTGGTGACTCAATAAGTCTAAGAATCCATTGCCAAGAAATAAGCACTAACAAATTTTATAGTAAATTTATTGAAGTACTGACTTATAAATTTTTTAATATGTGAATGCAAATCGTTATTAAAAAACTGAATTAATAACAATCAAATTGTGTTTATTTATTACTGGCGCCCTGGGATAATTCTTAAGAGTCGGTACACTAAAATAAGTGTGATATCTTGTTGCTGAGAATTAGTATGTGATTAATATTAATATTTTCATTGAGTAATTTAACTTGATAAACGCTTACCTTATACATGCTCGTAGGCCAAGTAGTATAAAGGTGGTAACGTGAAATAGTAGTAAGGCCTATTAAAAGTGTATTACACTCTGTCGCCCGGAACGTACTATTGAGTCACTAATAGAATAGTAAAGTAAGAATAAAATAGAATTAAGAATAACAATAATATAAGACATAGTTGTATGATTACGCGGAGTAAGAGTAGGAAAAACAAAAACACACAGAACAACACGCATAAGACATAGTTGTATGATTACGCGGAGTAAGAGTAGGAAAAACAAAAACACACAGAACAACACGCACGAAGTAGACAATAATATGAATACAGAAACAACATCCCACGATAACGAAATGGAATTCGATATAAACAATCAGCTAGAAGATTCTCAGATGCTCGCACACATTTCATTTGGGAATCAAGAATCAGGGACGCGGGGACCGAACGACGAAAATGCAGAGACACAACAGAATACACAAGAAACACTAGTAGAGGTTAGAGAGAGGACGGTATATCAGACATTACCAGAGACAGACAAAGACACTGATATATATACAATACTCCGACTATTACAACAAACACAACGAATTGAAGAACAATCGAAAGAAACAAAAGAACAGGCGGAAAAAACAGCACGACAGATAGCACAGCAAGCGACACAACAAAAACAACAAATACAACAAATATCAGAGCAGATACACAAACAAAATATGGAACTAAGGAACGAAGTAATCGCGCAACTCAATCAAGAAAAAGCAAATAACCAAAAAGTTCTCCAGAAGTTTAGAATAGACACTGATAATAAGATCCAAGAAAATTGTGATAAGATTAATACCGAGATTAGTGCCAATACAAAACAACAGATTAAAGAACTTGATGAAAAGTACAATAATAACTTTAAAATAATTACTGAAACAATAAGTATAAACAATAAAAGATGTGCAGATAACACGGCAGCTATAAATGAATTGAAGGTTGAAAAACTAAAAGAGTTGGAAACTAAAATTGACAGCAAGTCTGACGAGACACATCTTAAGTTACAACAAATACAACGGGAAGTCAGAACTAAACTAGCGTCAATAAGCAACACACCATGTAGTCGGGGCATGACAAATGAACAAATTAAGGACATAAAATATAATGGTACGGGTGATTTCCCGATGGAATTTATTAAAGAATTGCACGAAATATTCAGAGAACATTATCAGGATGCGGGAAACATCAAGTGGATAGCAAGACATCTTGAAGGAGAGGCAGCAGTGTGGTGGAGATTAGTAAAAGATAGCGTTAACAATTTCGTTGATTTCACTGACGCATTTATAAATAAATATTGGAATGACGTCATTCAAGAGAGAGTAAGAAATGAACTGGAGTTCGGAAGGTATCACGCAGAGAATGGAATGAACATGTTTCAGTACTTAGAGCGTAAACTATTAGAAAACCGCCAATTAATTCCGCCAATACCAGATAAATATTTAATTAGGAAAATCTCTAAACATTATCCACATGACATACAAGTTGCAATAATTACTCGTGGTGTAGTTACAATCGATGAATTCGAGCAAGTATTACTAGAATTTATGAGTTTGAGAATTGACACGAGGGAAGCGAGCCGAGTGTATTGTGAAGGCAGGCGGGAGCGTAAGCCGTGGACGAGGGGCGAAGAGGAGAGAGAGCGAGCAGCTGAACAAGGGCGCGCTAACGAAAGTGAAATTAGGTCAGCTACGTCACACTACCCCAAACGACAAAACAGGTTTAAGAATGAAAACGAATCTATTCCGTCGACTAGCAGTGCAAACGGTAACAAAATTAATACCGCTATGCCAAAAAACTAGATAAGTTTTGTAAATATGAAATAGACTTAAGTACTATTAATAAATATATTAACACTACTTTTCTAGATTTACGAGATGACTTAATGGTCAATGATGATGTCAACGTAATATGTAAAGTTAATAAATGTCCGGAAGTAAAAATCACGTTGAATGGAGTGCCTACGTATGCTTTGGTAGACACTGGAACCCAGATAAACGCCATTTCGGAACAGTGGTTTAAAAACAATAAGAGGGAGTTGGGTAATTTAGAAATGTTAAAATTGTCAAATACCGTAATTAAGGGTGCAACCGGCAATAAGTCAAAAAGGGTCACACAACAAATCTTATTAACTGTCCAGATCGAAAGTTTAAAAGTCGATAGAGTCTTTGTAGTTGTACCAGAATTAATAAAAGACTGTATCTTAGGCGTGGGATTATTGGAATAAAATGGGTGCGTGATCGACCTGAACAACAAACGATTAATGATTCAGGGAGATCAAAACCAGGAAGGAACTACAGCAGAGATACTACGAGTAAAACTCTCATCTGTCGATGAAGATATCGAAGAATTGATTGAACAGAAGGTGCAAGCTATCAGGGAGATAACCGATGCTGAACGGAGCGAGCTACAACATATTTTAATGGAAAATAAAATGGTATTCCGAGATACGCCAGGTAGAATTAACTCATATCAGCATAGATTCGAAGTTACCGTTCGGACACCATACTGTCAGAAAGGGTGGCCGATTCCGATGAGATACAAGGAGGTAGTGAAGGCAGAAATCCAGAAGATGGAGGCGCGTGGTATTATTGAAAGGGCCCAGAGTCCATACGTCAACCCTATGGTCACTGTCATAAAGAAAGACCAGACAGTTAGATTACGTTTGGACGCCCGTAAATTAAATTCAGTAACAATTCCGAACCATGGACCACACACAGCCATTCCACTTAATGAGATACTGGAAAAATGTGGTAACATTAAAGTCATGTCCACAACTGACCTCCGTAGCTCATTTTGGCAAATCCCATTGCATCAGGAATGTAGAGATTTTACTGGGTTTTTGTACGAGGGCAAATGCTATCGGTACACGGTGACGCCGTTCGGATTGAAGACTAGTCTAGCAAGTTTAACGCGTGGTTTGGACCGGGTGTTATCGGAAAAAGTGAAGGCATTTACTATCTTATATGTAGATGACTGCTTATGTATCTCGGATAGCGTGGAAGAGCACCTACGACACTTAAAATTGTTATTACGTGATATAAAACAAGCCAATTTAACTGTCAACTTTAAAAAATCACAACTGTTTCGTAAAGAGATTGATTATTTGGGATATCGCTTAACAACAGAGGGTATTACCGCCGCACCGGATAAGATTAGAGCCATTCAGGAGTTTCGGAAGGCAAAGGATCAAAAACAACTCAACGGGTTTCTGGTAACATACGACAATTAAAACCTTATTATGAGCAATGACCCATTGCTACACACACGAACACTGACACTACACAGCTACTAAAACAGATTGTAATCGCACACAAACGTCTATGTATGTAATAATTGTAAGATTAGAATACCGTTGTAATGAATAGGATGATCTCTGTTAATTATTCAACTGTGTAGTAATTCCAAAAGGTATTAGCGTAGTTATTATAGATTTACTACACTATAAAATTAGTTAAGGGAAACTAGAACGTAAACAAACCTTAGGGTAAAATGCCATGGTATAACATTGTGTTAGAATGAAAGTGAAAGTGGGAGAGAATATCTTAACTTAGTTGTTTGACCAGTTGTCAAGGGAGGGGCGGAGAGTCTGTTTGTAAACAAACATTGAAATGCCGTTGACACTTAGGGTACAACAACAAATAGTCAGTAGATAATGTTACAAAGTTGTGTAATATCAATTAGAAGTACTTAATATAATGTGATGTATAAACCGATGTATATTCTAGCAAAGTGTTAGACTAATCACTAAAAGTAAAATATAATTAGAATGGAATTAGGGACGCAGCAATAGAATTAATTCGAAATTTTAATAAAAATTTGACATAATTCGATTGGGGGACGATATAACGTGAAAATTGCACTCTCAACAATTTTACGGGGACAAAGTCATGTTATACACAGGGAGAAATATAAAATCGTAGAAAGCGGGGAGAAAATAAAACTAAAACTACCGATTAGAGCGGTGGTACTTCAAAGTAAAGGGTTCCAACTTGATGCATTATAGTGTATATTAAAATATATGATCAGGGTTACCAACCTTTGCATGAGTTCAAATTTGTTGCGTGTTATAATGTATATTAAATCTATATGATCAGGTTTACCAACCTATGCATGGGTTCACACTTGATATGTGTATTATAGTGTATATTAAAATATATGATCAGGGTTACCAATCTTGCATTATTGTGTATAGAACAGATCTGCCAACATTTTTCTGTGGTGGGAAATTCAAACTATATGAGCAGACGCATTATTACATTCTCTCTCTCTCTCTCTCTCTCTCTCTCTCTCTCTCTCTCTCTCTCTCTCTCTCTCTCTCTCTCTCTCTCTCTCTCTCTCTCGTTCGTCATTTCAACCAATTTGTACTGAGATCTAATTGTGTAAGAATAACTGCGTGCGCACACGCGCGCACACACACACACACACACACACACACACACACACACACACACACAGGATCATTGACTGTGGTGGTGGAAAGCTTTTAAGAAGTTAGCGATATTGAAAATATTTTCTCGCTCTCTCTCTCTCACTCTCTCTCGCTCGCACTCTCTTATGTTATTGGTTTTACTGTGTCTGTTGTGGCTGGTTGAACGAAACATATGACTGAATTAATAAATTGTCTCTCTGCATAGCAGTTGTAAAAGTAGTCATATATACAACATCTCTCTAGAGCTGCAGACGTCGGAAGAAATTCCTAGTTTATAATGTAATTACCTGTGCGTGTGCTGTTACAGATGACAAGTAGAAATCCATACGTTGACGGCTTCACAATAAATGTTAGTCTATTGTTTGTGTGTGTGTGCTATGTAAATTGTTTGTACATCAAGGAATAATAATATAATCGTACTAGTTTAATGTATTGCTGTAGACGTCAGCAGAAATTCCCACATTCTAATCGTTGACAGCGTCTCTCTTCCATGTAGCATTTCACATAAGTTAATGTACTTTACAAAATAATTGCTTATATGTTCAGAGGTTTATAACGAAATAAATTAAAATAAACCATAATTTCTTTTAAATGATTAAATATATATTTACACCACTGTACACAAACTTAAAATATAGTTTACAAACCGTTGTAATACAATTATTCAACAATACATTTTACATTGATTAAATATATATCACAACAAACATTGTTATATAAAATAAATACAATATTAATAATAATAATTTTTGACATTGTAAGATTTTTAAATAATAATAATTTCACGCCTGTAGATACAGTCCACATGGAAGTTTATCTGTAACATAACAATACAGTCGATATTAGAATCACTGATATGATAAATATTCAATTATCACACGCACACGCACTGTCAGTGGAAAGAAAGAATCAATGCGTTAAGTAAGTAAACTTTTTCAAGTATGTGTCATTTTCATAAAGTTAATGTACTTTCAAATAATTTCTAATCGAACCAAATATTATTCAACGAAACTTTGTAAATATTACTTAGAATCAATGATACATTTATCACATAAAGTTAATGTACTTTCAAATAATTTCTAATCGAACCAAATATTATTCAACGAAACTTTGTAAAAATACTAATTAGAATCAATGATATATTTATCACATACATAAAAATTCAATTATTAAAGTGTTAAGTACAGGGAGTTGAAACTACACACACACACACACACACACACACACATCAATAAATTGTTTGTTAACACGATTGCTACTTACGACGTTAGGACACAATCTCCACCTGCGTTGTTTGATTCCTCGTCCCTCGATACACTAAATGTAGTTCTTTGGGTTTGATATGTCTGAGCTCCTCATTCGTGAAGACACCTGCATACCTCTTGGGAAGATAGACACGATACTGGTGGTCGCCATCCTCCAACGTAGCATTTTGTTAAATCCACATTTGTTAAGACCATGATGGGATATTTTTTATTCACTGTCAATTCTGAACATCGCTTGTACTCGATAGCACTTACAGCATTAAACTTTACAAGAAACGATATTATTAGAAGAGAGAGAAAGACGCTAGTGGACACGTCTGTATCAATCGAGAGAGAACCAAACAATGACAGAATATTCGACACAAAAGGACAGTACAATGTGATAGTGGTGGTGGTAACGTCGTCATCAGAAAAGTCTGTGTCCCACTTTCATTTACGGCTTTGCATGTATGAACATGTCCCCCCAGACGAAATTAGAGACACCAAAAATATAACAATGTCATTAGGAAAGTCCACATTCCACTTTCATAAGGAAATAGTCACCGCTTACAGCTATGCATGTATGTACATGTCCCCAACAGAATTAGAGATATAAATGTCATCATTCGCTGTGACCTACTTTCTAAATTTTGTCGTGCTCACATTAAAAATGTTTGTTTAAAGCAAAAATCATGAATCATCCATTCCCGAATAGCATGCACTTTATAGTTTGCACATCGGTCAGAAGAATTGAAATGTCTAAGACATTCTGTTCCGTGAAATAGATACGGTATGTTTTTAGGACAACCAAAGTCATCGAGATTGATGATATTATTGTGTATTATCTTTGATTGTTAAAAACTTTTTTCTCAAAACCCTTCACAAACACATATTTATATATACGCGTATGTGATGTTAACAATGAAACAAGATTGTCGTACGATGTCTCTCCTTCGCTCCATCTAAGTCTGTGATAATTTGACGTTAACCAGTGGTTTGTCCTAGCGTATTTTGGATTCGTAACGGATGTAGCAGGCGGAGTGAAAATCCAATGACTACCAGCAAATCTCAGAACGTCCATGATTGACAGTTCCTTCACAATATATTTTCCGTTGTCATCGAAAAAGCACTGGAAGTCAATTATAACTGCAGTGTTATCCATAATACTGTAAGACAAAGAAACCACACATTACAAACTATATATATTTATATTATGTTTAAACACAAATATCGTTACGATATTAATATGCGAACTTACGTTTACAGACGTCTAGACTGAAGCGTCGAGAGACATCAACTGACGAAAGAAACAAGTGTTGGGGGGTAATATACATGGAGACAAATTTTTTTAGCAGGTCCCCACCTGTTGGGGGGTGTCGTCATCGTTCTCCATATTGATGCGACGTATTCGATAATGACAAGTGTATCACGACCATTGTCTAGTATATAGCGCTTATCATCCATCATACGGTGACAACGCTTGCTTATTTACACGCATCGTGTACAGCGTATGATGATCGCTACGTAAACAAAGCGCACTGCTAGAAAACTGACAATGATCAGTGAGACACTTGCGATACATATCGTGTCGTAGACTCCTCTTAATCGCAACTCGGGGTACACCTTTACATACACGTTTTTGACACTCTTTGCTAGGATCTTCGTGGGCCACAAGGAACGAATAACATTTCGCTCTGAGACCCACGAATTCTCTAACAGGACGACCACACGTTTCATCCTTGAACAGTCCGACAACCTTTTTGTTTTTAAGGCTATAACAAGGATGAGACGTAGGGTAATCCGATGTGTCAAAAACGTGTAGGTCCTCCTTCATGTCTGCATACAAGTCAGATGTTTGAATACTATACATCAGACTGTCTGTATCTGTCATTAGCAATCTAACGTTACGGCCATACTTGCCGACAGCATAACGATAATGGAAGTCATACATTATCGTTTTGCTAACGTCAAGCACTGTGAAGCCGACATACACGGGACGGGAAAAAACGATGAATTTTTTACGGAGTGAGAGCCCCACCAGATCGTTCGTATAACGAATCATACGTTTCAGCCTAGTTGTGGAAACTAGTTTTTTGAAGCTGTCGTTCATCTGAGACTAGTTTATTGTAACGAGCAGAAAATTTTAAAAATTTTTTAACTTTTCACCTCGGCAGAGTACGTTCACACGAGGCAGTGTCAACGACTTATGGTGGAGCAATAAATAAGGAGTAATAAGAAGGTGTCAGTGAAGCGTCGCTGGCTTGACAATAGAAACACATTAAGTTCAATCCAACTATAGAATTTGGTGGCGTAAGATGACAGGGAAAGTTTCGTCCAGAATTATTGCTCTCCGCAGCTGTAACAAAGTAAGCGAGGACATTCACACCAGTACCGAGAATTGTAGCAGATGTTGACCATGTTACGTCAGTAGACGATAAGCGACAAAAACGAGTGAAACTCCATACTAAAATGAAACGGATGCGCTGCACCTTAAGAAACAATACTGGAAGATAGGCTGACAAAGACTAAAGTCATGTTACGCAGCTGGAGGTATCGTCTAATTGACAGACAAGAATTTACGAAGGGAAAGTTGGGGTGACTTCAACGACCAGCAGATGTTCAAAAATTGTTAATAGCCAGAAAAAAGGGGTTAGGACATAGAACAATACGCCAGGGAGACTGAAAGTACAGATAATGGGAATCTATAGAAACACAGAGTTTACTCAGACAATAGGTTGATCGACTAGTGTCTAATAGCCATAGTTTCGTCGAAACGGGTCAACGATCGTCAGGGCGAAAAATCGGGGTGACCTAAGAACCTATCAGATGCCCTCAGCCAGCGAGAAATTTGGTGGTGTGGGGTGTTTCCATAGCAACTGAAACGAAGAACCTATCGGGAGAACTATGACGTAGAATCTTGACATGGTAGGGCAGTATTTTCCAAGAATATCAAAAAACTGACCAATCTCGAAATGAAGTAGGCGTGTAGCGCGCCAGAGACAAAATTTTGAGTAGGGACGAATTAATAAAACCATCTGTCCAGGCCGGCGGAAAAGGGAGTCTACACGCAATTTTTGAGAGTCTACAGTCTACAGTCGACACTTAATTTTGAAACGGTCATGCTAAAGTTTTCAGACAGTTTACATTAATATTTTCAAGTAGTTTAACTTCAAGTGCGAGAGACGGTATATCATAAACTTTCAACAGTTTACGCTAATTATTCGGAGTTAGTAATTATTCAATGTTCAGAAGAGTACATTAAACGGCGGAACGCTAACTCGAGTTCGGAAGTTAAAACGGTAACAAGTAACTTAAAAGACTTAATAATACATCCATATCGCGATAGTGATATTGAACCGAAGTGCGAAGTATCGGACTTAGTTAAAATTATACCAAGTGAACAATCAGACCGTTACACCAACAGACATCATCACTTAACGATATACAAATCATTTGAACTTAATATTGTGTACGACACATTATCAACAACATAATGAACACGAAACATTAAACAAACTAATGAATTATATGAACGTTTAATGAAGCAGCGACAAATGAAACTAGACATGTATATTGACATTAAAACGAACTCACAGCATACACAGTAAGATGAAACATTGATGAACACTGAACTTCAATTATTCACATATGCAAACGCCCACGCGAGTGATCGGAAGAGAAGTGTTAAGTGATAGTGATAAGGCAGCTTACGACGGAATGTGTCTACGAGCCATCTTCATCACCAGAACGAGACTTCGTCAACAACTAATGGATATTCAATAACCAAGTAACCATTACTATTAATTATTTCTAATTAATAACTTCTACTGACCTGGTTTCTTTCAAAGAATTCACACCTGAGAAAATTATTAAGAAAAGTAATGAATAAATCTGAATAAAGTAGTTAATGAACGTATAAACAAAAGCTTATTTGGGATTTAATGAACGCATTAAATAAGTAGAATATTGAATTGTAATATTATTTGATTTATATATGTATGTATGTTTTCTTTGTTTTTCAGCATATATTGAGACATGTATTTGTTTATTATAAAATATGTATGTATTTCAGGTACAGCGACGTAACCTATGTACTATTATAATATGTTATGAATGATAATTAAACTAGTATTTTAGTTGATCATAAATATGCGTTCATTATTACCAATGCAACCTAAATATTAACCTAAAGTTTGAAGGAATACAAATAGATTTTAAGAGTTTCTTGTGTTCAATTAAAGTAAATGAATCGATAACTATCATCTATTAAATGATATCACGTATGTGTTGATGAGAATCAGAATAGTTAGACATAATGTTAAATGGTTGCCTCACACACAGCATGAAAATAATCAATTAAAACAAGTAAATACACATTATTTATTGCACATGAATTTATATAAAATTCAGTGTATAAACTGTGTTCCAACACGTGAGTATAGATAGTCAGAGTCATAAATAAGATTCAATTATACACATACATGTAAGAGATCGATAAATTTTGTATTTAAGAGCAAACACAATAACAATATTAATTACCACAAGTGTGATTTTACATTTACTACACATTTGCATAAATTGACATTTATAATTTACCACTAATCAAATATGCAAATAAAATTTATAAATTAACATTTATAAATGGCGCCCATCCGCACGGCATGATACGTATTAACAAAGATTGTTAACACGTACAGCTTTGGTAAAGAACAGGCAGTAGAAGTAGTAGAGAAAGTAGTGTCATAGAAATAGAAGTAAGATAAGTGTTATTAGTGTAAGTCAGTTTGAATGATTACGCGTAGTAGGGCAAAAATGGCGAGCAATTCAGACAGTGTAGAATTTGACATTAATAACCAATTAGGCGCAGTAAATACAGAGGACAATACTACACCTAGTGAACCAAGTAGTGTGGTAGAGAGTCCAGAAGATAGGGCGCGAGGACAGACAGCGCAACTAGAAGATGGAACCCTACAAACGTTGATGGAGTTCATCCGTCAACAGAACGAAAAACAAGAAGAAAATATTAACAAATTAATTAGCGAGAACAAGAAGAAAATAACAGAAAACTAGAAGAGAATATTAATAAATTAATTAGTGAGAAATTAGAAAAACAAAATGAAAAACTCGACCAGCATAAGGAAGAGATGACACAAATAAGGTCCGAGATACGTGACTGCCAGCAGACCTGGGAAAGAAAGGTCGACGAACTACAGAAGAAGCAAGATGATGTCGTGAGAGACTTGAGAGAAGAAGCCAACAAGAAGTACGTAGAAATACAAGAAAAACAAGAAAATGATCGTCAAGAATGGATGGCAGCAGTACACACTACCCAAACGACCGTTAAAAAGATTAATCACAAGTTCGATGTTCACGTTAAGGATTACAATAAGAAGCACGAAGAACTCAAGGCCGAGATACACGATACCATACTGCAGAAACAACAGGAGCAAGAAGGAACAAATAGTAATATTATACAGAAGTTGGAAGAAGTTGACGGTAGACAACGTTCAACAGAACAGAAGTTGGACGAGACTACGAAAGAGAAGACAACGAGGATCGAAGAGTTAAAAGGACATTTGACTAAGGTAAGAGAAAACCAAGAAAGATTGCAGCGACAATTGATGGAAGGTGAGTGTGGAATATTAAATCGAATTAACGGGCCTAACCACAATGATCTTAAATATAATGGCACGGACAGATTCCCTATGGAATTCCTCAAGGAATTGTCCGAAATCCAAGAGTTATACTATCCCGCTGACAATATTAAGTGGATTGGCAAACACCTGGAATTGGACGCAGGAATTTGGTGGCGAGTGATACGTAACCAAATATCAAATTTCGAAGAATTCAAGGAAGCGTTCTCTCTGAAATATTGGGGCCAAGAACGACAGGACAGTATCCGGGACCATTTGGAGTATGGCAGGTTTGATTGGCGCGGACCAGTTACTGCTATTCAATATATTGAACGCATTTTGTTGGAAAGCAGGCAGTTAACACCTACTCTGTCTGACTATCAGTTAATACGTAAGATATCTCGTCACTTTGGGCGCGATATCCAGCTCGCGGTGGTCACGAGAGGGATTGTGACGATACCAAACTTCGAATCTTTGATCATCGAGTATACACAGATTCAACCGAGAGATAATAGAGAGTCGAACTATGTGGCGGCAAACGAGGGGACAAATGCCTATAGGGAAAGTGAAAGCGGTCCAAACAAAGGAAGCGGAATACAGAAGAAATTTTTGGGTGACAGACCGGCCATAAATAACCAGCACCGTAATGCAGACCGGCGCGCTGTCAACACAATAGAGTTTACGAATACGACGGCTGGTACATCGGGCATTCAACCCAAAAGGAACCGTCAACAACAAGAAGAGGAAAAAAAAAATCCCTCCACCCATTAACGGAGATAGCCGTCAAAACAAATGACTACCAGACGAATATAATCCTACCGGACTTACGAAGCGATTTATTATGTAATGATGATGAAGAAATTTCTCAACGAATAATCAGGTGTCCAGAGATAAATATCAAGTTCAACAATAATGTTAGTGTACAAGCGTTGCTCGATACTGGATCCATTATTGCCGGATTATCTGAGTCGTGGTTTCACCAAAACAAACATAACATTACACCTTATGAAATATTACCGATGTCTAACACATTAATAGTTAGCGCAGTTGGTAATAAATCAAAGCTAATCAGAAAACAAATATTATGTGATATCTATATTGAAGAAATTAAATATGAATATGTTTTTCTCATAATACCAGATTTGATAAAACCTTGCATATTAGGAACCAATTTTCTTCAAGAAACAGGGTGTCTCATTGACATGGGAAGAAGAATCGTCGAGTTAAGAAGAGAGGATAACGAAGCGACGTACACGGTGCCTATGATGCATATAGAAGTGGTGGACGTAGAAGAAGAAGAAGAGATCATCAGAAACATTGACAAGAGGATAGAAAGTATTGAATGCGGAGATAAAGGAACGTTGGAAAGATTAAGGGAGATTCTAATAAGGAATAACTTTTTATTCAGAGAATGCCCCGGAAGAATTGAAGGGTATGTCCACGAGTTTCGAGTCACCGACCAGACACCGTACGTCCAGAGAGGATGGCCTGTCCCATTAGCATATAAAGGGAAGGTAGATGATGAGATTAAGAAAATGTTACGGTATGGGGTCATTGAGAGATGCAACAGCGCATATATCAACCCACTTGTTACGGTAATTAAGAAGGACGGTAGTGTACGATTGTGTCTGGATGCGAGAAAGGTGAACAGCGTGACTATCCCGGACTACGAGGGTGCTCCTCCGGTAAACGACATATTGGCGAGATGTGGCGAGATGAAGTATTTATCTACCGTCGATTTAACTAGCAGTTTCTGGCAAGTACCACTGAAGCCTGAGTGCCGGAACTTCACCGTTTTTATGTACGACGGCAAGTGTTATCGTTTTACAGTTACACCATTCGGACTGAGTACCAGTTCTGCGGCACTGACCAGGGGATTGGACACAGTATTGGACGATGAAGTTAAAGAGAGTACCATTATTTATGTCGACGATTGCCTGTGTTATTCAGAAGATTTAGAAACGCATTTGTTACATTTAGATTTATTATTATCCAATTTAAGAAGGGCAAATTTAACCATCAATTTGGAGAAGTCGCAATTCTTCAGACAAGAAATCGCGTACCTCGGTTATCGATTAACGACCCAAGGAATACGAGCAACGGACGAGAAAATCGATGCCATTATGAAGTTCCCTACACCTCGGAACCAAAAACAATTAAAAGGTTTCCTGGGTTTGACAAATTTCTACAATCGATTTACAGACAAATACGCTGAAACCACTAAACCATTACTTGAATTGTTAAGGAAAGGACAGAAATTTACCTGGACACAGGAATTAAATGAATGTTTTCAGCAGGTTAAAAGGTTATTCGTAGAAACAGTCATCTTAAAGTTTCCCCGAATAAACCAAAGATATTATATGCAATGTGACGCCAGCAACTTTGCATATGGCGGACAACTATATCAACTAGACGAGGAAGGAAAAATTGGAGTAATAGCTTTTACCAGCAAGACATTCAAGGGTGCAGAAATAAATTATTACACGACGGAGAAGGAGCTTTTGTGTATTGTACGATGTCTTGAGAGGTTCCGTATATACATACTAGGACAACCGTTAACTATTATTACTGATAATAAGGCATTGACTTTTATGAATAAATGTCATTTAAACAACTCGCGTATTACACGCTGGATCTTGAGTATCCAGGAGTAAAAATTCGACATTGTCCATTGTAAAGGTAAGGACAATATTATTGCTGATCTTCTGAGCAGAAATCCAGAAGATGCCACTCTAGAAGTAATTAGTGACAATATTTCCGAATACTTAATTAACCACCTGACAATCAAAATGGATAAGAAGGTAAGCAAGAACCTAATGGATATTGGAAGGTACCAAATTCAAGATAATAAGCTTAAGAATATTATTGATAAGATTAGGGAAGAGTGTATAGATAAGGAATTAAATAAATTTTATAGATTCGTCTATGAGAAATTGTATAGATTACGTAGGAGAGAGTGGAAACTATAGGCCTACGTACCGAACAGTGTGTCCGGCGAAATAATTGTTGAAATACACCGTATGTATGGTCATCCCGGTGCGAAGAGATGTATCAAATTATTGCAGGAGTACTTTACCATAGACGGTATGTTAAAGAGGGTGAAAATTTACGTTCGGGCTTGCGACACTTGTCAGCGAAAGAAAGATTCTGGTAACAGAAACTTGTTCGGAGGAACAAAAGCCATAATACCGTTACGCAAGGGTGACCTAGTGAGCGCCGATTATTACGGACCATTACCTGCTTCGTCCGCCGGTGTCAGATATCTGTTTTTTATGGTTGACAACTTTACCAAATACGTACGACTTTTCACACTTCGAAGGGCAACGACCGTCGCTACACTGAGAAGAGTACACCAGTATTGTAAGGAACTGGGGTCTCCTAGAGTGATTATCACAGACAACGGAACGCAATTTTCAGCTAAAAAATGGTTAGATGGATTAACTGAACTAAATATCCAACCACGATTTACCGCAATAAGGAACCCTTGTGCGAATCTGGCTGAAAGAATCAACAGACAGCTTGGGAACTTATTTAGGATCTTTGTTGGTGATCAACATACAAAGTGGTCGCGTTACGTACCAATCGTCGAGAGTTGTATTAACGAAACGTACCACGAGACGATAGAAGTAACACCGTACGAAGCTCAGCTCGGGAAGAAACCTACCAGAGCGTGGGAAAAATACATAAACAAGGATATACTCCTAGTTAAAGGGGTGGATCATAACCAAATATTTATCAAAATGAAGGAGAAGAGAGAAAAACAAGCAAAATTATGTAATGAGGTCAAGACCATTACAAAATTCAAAATTGGTGAGAAAGTGTTAATCAGAACGTATCATCAATCGGACGCGGTCCAGAAAAGAATTGAAAAATTTTGCGAACTGTACTGCGGACCATATAAAGTGCATCAAATTCTCGGAGAAGCTA
The DNA here is from genome assembly GCA_034769895.1 of Magicicada septendecula. Classification (NCBI taxonomy): domain Eukaryota; kingdom Metazoa; phylum Arthropoda; class Insecta; order Hemiptera; family Cicadidae; genus Magicicada; species Magicicada septendecula. Next base: position 778,329,651 of record CM068368.1, read on the forward strand.
CTTATCTACTCGTTGATTGCGATGATGACAAGAAACTCCGTGGAAAATTTAATGCCAGACAATTGAAAAAATACTATGAATCAGAGAATTGAAGATAAAGGAAGAGGATGAAATTGAAGAAGATGTCTTAAGAAGCTAGCCGATGCTGATGGATCAACTGCGTTAGGGTAATTGACGCGGCGATATCATTCAAGCTGGCTTAACCAAGAAAGTTATGTACTTTGATTGTTAAAACATAATATAAAAATGTATTTAGTTAATTAAGCACTAATTAAATGTTAGATAATAAGATAAATTAACATTTAGTGTGATATTTTATAAAAATATTGCAGTGAATGCAAAGGACATTTTAATTGCTATTATTTGATTTATATAGTAATAAGTTACAAGGACAAAGTGAAAAAATGGACACTTAAAATAAAATAAGTGGTATTATTCAAAAGAACTAGATAGTAAATGAACTTTATTAATGTGAGCGTATATAATTAGTAGGCTAAGAAGGTAAATGATGCTATCATAAAGTAGGTAAATCATTAAAACAAAATGTATTACTTGTATGTAAATTATTAAAATAATCACAACTAACGTAGCGAAGGTATTAATTAACAATCTAATTTTAAATAACATTTTAAAAGATTTTATTGGTAGGATCATTAGTAATGCACAAAGGTGTATATGTATAGGAGATTTTCCTTGATGTCATGTAAAGTGTTACATGGAACTGATTGATTGTTTGATAATATCTTGTGAGTATGATATTTTAGAAAGTAAAATTTCATTCAATTGATTAAATTAATTGCTCATTGAATTTATGATTTGTCTTATAATTATAAGGATAAGGTATTTATATGTAAATACGATAATGTGAAATGCGTTCAGCTATCCCAAATAGCTAGCAATAAATTCAGGGAACCGATTAAAACCAAAAGGGGGTGTACCACTTGTAATATAAGCTTTTGAAAGTAGGTTATCATGTATTGCCTTTCCCTGAAGAAGATGAACACGGCGAGGCGACGTACAGGGCGCAGAATTTAGATTTGAGTTGTTCCCTGAGGTCACATCGTCAAATCAAAATTGAGGACACTGTAACGAGCAGAAAATTTTAAAAATTTTTTAACTTTTCACCTCGGCAGAGTACGTTCACACGAGGCAGTGTCAACGACTTATGGTGGAGCAATAAATAAGGAGTAATAAGAAGGTGTCAGTGAAGCGTCGCTGGCTTGACAATAGAAACACATTAAGTTCAATCCAACTATAGAATTTGGTGGCGTAAGATGACAGGGAAAGTTTCGTCCAGAATTATTGCTCTCCGCAGCTGTAACAAAGTAAGCGAGGACATTCACACCAGTACCGAGAATTGTAGCAGATGTTGACCATGTTACGTCAGTAGACGATAAGCGACAAAAACGAGTGAAACTCCATACTAAAATGAAACGGATGCGCTGCACCTTAAGAAACAATACTGGAAGATAGGCTGACAAAGACTAAAGTCATGTTACGCAGCTGGAGGTATCGTCTAATTGACAGACAAGAATTTACGAAGGGAAAGTTGGGGTGACTTCAACGACCAGCAGATGTTCAAAAATTGTTAATAGCCAGAAAAAAGGGGTTAGGACATAGAACAATACGCCAGGGAGACTGAAAGTACAGATAATGGGAATCTATAGAAACACAGAGTTTACTCAGACAATAGGTTGATCGACTAGTGTCTAATAGCCATAGTTTCGTCGAAACGGGTCAACGATCGTCAGGGCGAAAAATCGGGGTGACCTAAGAACCTATCAGATGCCCTCAGCCAGCGAGAAATTTGGTGGTGTGGGGTGTTTCCATAGCAACTGAAACGAAGAACCTATCGGGAGAACTATGACGTAGAATCTTGACATGGTAGGGCAGTATTTTCCAAGAATATCAAAAAACTGACCAATCTCGAAATGAAGTAGGCGTGTAGCGCGCCAGAGACAAAATTTTGAGTAGGGACGAATTAATAAAACCATCTGTCCAGGCCGGCGGAAAAGGGAGTCTACACGCAATTTTTGAGAGTCTACAGTCTACAGTCGACACTTAATTTTGAAACGGTCATGCTAAAGTTTTCAGACAGTTTACATTAATATTTTCAAGTAGTTTAACTTCAAGTGCGAGAGACGGTATATCATAAACTTTCAACAGTTTACGCTAATTATTCGGAGTTAGTAATTATTCAATGTTCAGAAGAGTACATTAAACGGCGGAACGCTAACTCGAGTTCGGAAGTTAAAACGGTAACAAGTAACTTAAAAGACTTAATAATACATCCATATCGCGATAGTGATATTGAACCGAAGTGCGAAGTATCGGACTTAGTTAAAATTATACCAAGTGAACAATCAGACCGTTACACCAACAGACATCATCACTTAACGATATACAAATCATTTGAACTTAATATTGTGTACGACACATTATCAACAACATAATGAACACGAAACATTAAACAAACTAATGAATTATATGAACGTTTAATGAAGCAGCGACAAATGAAACTAGACATGTATATTGACATTAAAACGAACTCACAGCATACACAGTAAGATGAAACATTGATGAACACTGAACTTCAATTATTCACATATGCAAACGCCCACGCGAGTGATCGGAAGAGAAGTGTTAAGTGATAGTGATAAGGCAGCTTACGACGGAATGTGTCTACGAGCCATCTTCATCACCAGAACGAGACTTCGTCAACAACTAATGGATATTCAATAACCAAGTAACCATTACTATTAATTATTTCTAATTAATAACTTCTACTGACCTGGTTTCTTTCAAAGAATTCACACCTGAGAAAATTATTAAGAAAAGTAATGAATAAATCTGAATAAAGTAGTTAATGAACGTATAAACAAAAGCTTATTTGGGATTTAATGAACGCATTAAATAAGTAGAATATTGAATTGTAATATTATTTGATTTATATATGTATGTATGTTTTCTTTGTTTTTCAGCATATATTGAGACATGTATTTGTTTATTATAAAATATGTATGTATTTCAGGTACAGCGACGTAACCTATGTACTATTATAATATGTTATGAATGATAATTAAACTAGTATTTTAGTTGATCATAAATATGCGTTCATTATTACCAATGCAACCTAAATATTAACCTAAAGTTTGAAGGAATACAAATAGATTTTAAGAGTTTCTTGTGTTCAATTAAAGTAAATGAATCGATAACTATCATCTATTAAATGATATCACGTATGTGTTGATGAGAATCAGAATAGTTAGACATAATGTTAAATGGTTGCCTCACACACAGCATGAAAATAATCAATTAAAACAAGTAAATACACATTATTTATTGCACATGAATTTATATAAAATTCAGTGTATAAACTGTGTTCCAACACGTGAGTATAGATAGTCAGAGTCATAAATAAGATTCAATTATACACATACATGTAAGAGATCGATAAATTTTGTATTTAAGAGCAAACACAATAACAATATTAATTACCACAAGTGTGATTTTACATTTACTACACATTTGCATAAATTGACATTTATAATTTACCACTAATCAAATATGCAAATAAAATTTATAAATTAACATTTATATTATGTTTCCGTACGTTCTCCAGCGACTTGCCGTATACAGCGTTGTTCATCTGTTTGAAAAGGTCTTTTTCAAAGCTGTTGACGGCTGCTTGCCTCTTGCGGGTGTTGAAATCGATAAACGGTTTCAACCAAGCGCTTTGCTTAAAACACAACACCCTATGAGTCGCTTTCAGCTCTAAACCAAGACTTAAATACAACTTCAAATTTCGATAATGGAGAACGTAATTTTGTTTGTCCTCCAAAGTCGTTAACAACTTCTCTACGGATGACATTGTTGACCCCGATTCGTTATACGAATCTGTATATACTCTCATGTAAACGTTTGGAAAAGGGAGAAAGGATATCGGGTGTTACGCGCTGGCGCACAGGTGCAAGCGGGTAGTCGGAATGCAGGTCGTGTAGTGTATCAGGATAGTGTAGGTCGACCTCGAGGATGTACCCGATGTCGGAATCATCACTCACATTACGTACGTCCAAAGACTCGATTTCGTTACGATCGAGCCATCGGAAGTCTGCATAAGGGAGTGGTTGCGACATGGCTGCACCGTATAGATTGTTACGGTCCGTATACAGAATGAAGGAGGTCGGTTTCGAAACATCGTACTGATCTGGGATCAGAGGGTTGTTAGCGATGGCATGACGGTTGGATATCATAGCAACGCCTCCGCGGATCCCAGATTCAACAAACAGATGTTGATTTATATCTATCAACAGCTCCAATTCGACCCCTGTCATTTTTAGCATCGCATTCCAAGCGAGACCGGGAAGCGAGTAAAAATGACACGGGTCGAAACAGTAATCGCGTAAGGTCATGTCCCGAAAACTTTCAAAGACATCAGCCAGCAGCATTACGTCTGTCAACAAATACAGTTCATGGTAATCTCCAAACGTACGCAGATTGAATGCACTCCACACGTTTTGTGCGTGCTCGTAATCTGCGTCCGAAATAGACGATTCCATCAACCGGTTATCAAAGTGTTCACGAGCGGGTAGACTTGTTTCGCTGAACCGATCAATACTGTCAAGTACGCGTAAGGGTATACCCCCTTGTGTACGAGCAGATTGGTCTGTTCGTCGAAACCCCGTCTAAGCATTTCCTCTCTAAGCAAAGAAAAATTGGTTCCCGGACATGGACAGATTGCTAACGAGTGTGTCCAGAGAGCGATTAAGAAATTGAAAAGAGTCTACGAAACGCAAGGGACCCAGGGAGAACGACACGTAACGCTCACTAGATGTTGCAATGCAGGATACGTGTTGGTCCTTATATTTTCCCAAACCCTGCATTAAATGGTGACAGTCGTAGCCACGAAGGTTGTGAAAGAAGACGGGGATATGACGCGGCATCTTGTAGCTCAGATTGCAGCTATTGTGGGCTGCTCCCAAGAATTTCCCCGTAAGATGACAATGATTGCGTACCTTGTCATCGTCTGTCAAAGGGCGCTCACACAAATGGCAACGGTGGCGTTAGTGAACGCAACATTGTCATCATCGGACATAATTAATTTTACGTTATGACGTATTACCTTCATCATATCCTCGACGTCTTTCATCAACCACGAGAAGAAAGTGTCTACAACGTTTTCACCACGATATACTTTAACCTCTCTCCAGAGACTGTGAACGTGATCAACGATAGCATAGGAGAAACCTGACGGAATATGCATCGCTTCGTATGATGTGGACGTACAGGAGAAGGTATTTTCTGGCGGACACCACTGCTATCAACTGAGTAGAAGTCACCTAAATCTTTCACTGTCGTCGGTATGTCGTTACCTGGGAACACGATTGAAGGGGGGTGATAAGGGACTCGAAGTCGGCGTAGACGGTAAAGGGTACTTTGAGACAGTGTGCGTAATTTTTAAATGACATAAACTTCTCCTCCTCTGTGGGCATTTTGGCTTTCTGTTCACCATAAGGTGTTCAGTAGGGGAGATGTTCGGCAGACCATGTTCTGTGGAGAAACGATGCAGGCAGTAGTCGCAGTAAAATGATTTTTCTTTGTGTTTTGTTAGGAAAAATAACAATTTATTAATGCTACTGATAAGACAGTAGTGTTTTCGGCTATTTGTATCGGACAGAAGTAAAAGATTAACATGATGTAATCTGTCCTTATTGGGAGTAATTCTTAATGGATAAACCTCATTTTTTGATTCGTTTCTGATATTGTCTTCTATATCATAGTCGAAAACGTTTATAGAATTATTGGGATTCTGTGTTTCAAATTTAGAAATTGAGTTTATAGAAACAGGGTACTCGATACCGGACATATTTATTGTGTTTATGAAAGAGGTGTATTTTGAAACAAATTGTTGATATTGTTCAAACAAGACGATCTAAATTTACGACATGCATACAACGATCGCGTCAACATGGATATGAAATATGATGCTTTCAAAAACGTCTGCACGGAAGCGTGGAAGGATCGTTATGGATTTCTAGTCATAGACAAAGACTCGTCAATAAATGAAGGTAGATATAGAATCGGCTTTGATCGATTCATAATTGTTTCCAGCGAAGTATAAAAGTGGTTGCACTGTAGTAATGTAATCAGTCCTCTTGCTAACACGCGATGGCGATGAATAAGGAGGAACGACTTACGTATGATATAGATACGATAAGTGACAACATAAGGAAAAAATATCATGCATTACAACACGGCATCAGAGAAAGCGACGAGAAGTTCAGAAAAAATTACAGACCGATTCTGGAACCGTTAGAAGCTATTTCACGAAAGTTAAGTGGTGATATGATGGAGGAGGAGGAGGAGGAGGAGGAGAAGCAGCAGATAAAACAAGAAGAGCCTACACAACACTTAATAACTGAAACCGAAAGTGGCGCGCAGAGTCATAACGCTTCTCATTTCAGTGACGATAGTGCATGGAACCCTAACGCTTCACATTTCAGTGACGATTCATTAGCAAACAAATATATGCGTTTGTGCGAATCGGCTGACTGTAAACGGATTATAGATCGTATGTATGGTGTTCGATACGAGGCCGGTAAATGGATGATAGGTGATTCAAATGTGAAAATCGATGATAACGACAACTTTCATGTCAAAGGAAAAATTTACGAGGGTACGCCCGGTCTGTACGAACTTTGTTTATGAAACTACCGAAAAAATACAATAAGGACGATATGAGGAAATACAAGTCCATACTATTAGCAACCAACGGACACAAAGAAAAATATAAACACATACGCGAATAAACAGTAACAGTGGTGTCAAGTACCGACTAGTAATATCTAAATTGTTTGCATCGAGTGCGCGAAAACGTACAGGGAGTGGCTATATGGAGATGAAGCCGAACACTGCAATCGATTACGTACATTGGGATGATCCTAACGAGTTGGTTAATCGATTGAGAATGTTAATGGCTTCTCAAAGTAGTGGACATACTGGACATAGGAATGAAATGGTTTGATATTGGAAGAATTACGTGAAGCCGGCATTATCATATAAAAGCAGACGCACCGTTCTATGACCACCAGTTCTTCATAAATATGAGTGTAGACAAGTTCGGTAGACACGACAGCACTGTAAGAGTGCGAAAAGAAACTCATCGAAGTCTGCGTGAGGATATCGGTTTAGGAGTGACTAACGACGGTCACTTTGATGTGAAAAACAAAAAGATACACAACTTGGGTGATCCCGAAGAGCTGCACGATGCTGTTTCTTTACAGTACGTAAACGATGCGTGCTTACAGTACAAGAACGACGCTACCGTAGACGCAAAAGATCATCGAATAATAATGCTAAATGATCCGCTTAAATCAAGAGATGCAGCCACAAAACGATACGTAGACGCAAAGAGTTTGAGAAAAGATCGTGCAGGTAACGTAATCGTTGATGACTGTCGGCTAACGCACGTGCAAGCGCCAGTCGCCAGCAAAGACGCTGTGAATTTGGAATTTTTATACGACAACACAATCAGTTTGCAAAGCAATGCTTTCTACGCTGGCGAAAGAAAAATTACGAATATAGCGGACGGAGTAGCTGACACAGACGCAGTCACTGTACGACAAATGCATGAATTAAAACTACATATAGACTGAATTGTACAAGGTCACTCAGGTATTTCACGCTCATATAATCAATCTGATAAAGTTTGTCTATAAATATCAAGACAGCGCGACACAGCGTTCAGTCCTGTCTGAATATATTGAAGAGGTGGGACGTTTAATAGACGTTCTCGATACGGAAACGGAAATCAAGGATTGGAGATCTGTTTACAAGAATGCACGTACTTCGTAAGAAAAGAATGGGGCGTGGTGTAATTGGAAAAATACTTAAAAACACCGTGCCCGCTATCGTTTCGTCAGTACCTACTTTGATTAATCGAGCGGTGGACGCATTACCAGTAGAATTACACCTACCCGGCTACCGATTCTGTGGACCCGGAACAAAACTCAAAGAGAGATTGGCACGTGGCGAGCGCGGAATCAACGAGCTGGACGAAGCCTGTCGCGAACACGATATTGCCTACGCAAGGTACAAAGACAACAGTCGAAGACGTATAGCTGATCGCGTTCTTGCCGACAAAGCGTGGGAACGAGTGAAAGGTTGGAATTCCGGTGTTAGTGAAAGATCGTATGCCGCAGCCGTAGCAGCTGCAATGAAAGCAAAATCAGCAGTAGGTGGAGGGAGCTCGCGTAGTGGTTGCAGAAAAAAGAAGAAGGGTTCAGGAATTAAACGTCAATCCGCGGGCAAACGCAAAACGACCTTCAAACATAAACGTAACAACACCAAACGCAAAACAGTCTCAAGGCATAAACGTAACAATAAAATAGCATCAGGTCTATACCTGCGTCCTTACAGACAAAAAAACTAATTTGCATACCAGTGCGTGCATTGTCCGACAGCGATTTGTATGTGTACGCAAAACTTTTGAAAATACCTTATTTCAGAGGAGTTTTTATGCGTAACACTTTACCGCACAGACCACCTTGGAAGAACGAGAGCGCGGTTGTTAATCTGGACAGTGCAGAAGGACCTGGTACGCACTGGGTTTGCTACAAGAAGCGAAACAACCGAGTTTACTACTATGACGCGTATGGTAATATGCGGCCACCTCTTGAGCTGACACAGTATTTTGGAACCGACACTGACATTTACTACAATTACGAGCGTGAACAGCCGCCACACACAGTCATCTGCGGACATTTATGTTTGGACTTCTTGACACGTGAGTGATCAGTAAGCGACAAGATGTCTTCGTTGTCGGTCACCTTAACAGGCACGAATGCTGCCGCTCTTGTACGTGACTTTTTCCCGCCTCTCGAACTAACAAACGGTGAATGGTATGTAGGTCTATTGGACTTTACTACATACAACAGTATACCGAACGTGGTTGAGGGGAAAAACAATGTGTTTCCAGTACTACGGGACGGGACAACGTGGGACTTGATAACTTTACCCACGGGAGCTTATGAAATCGGCGACATAGTGTGCCGTACTGGGTTCGGCATCCTAGGCTAAGTGTTTTTAAAACGAGCGGCTTTGACGTCACGCACGGCCACGGCAGTTCGTCGCCGTCCGGCTATGCACACAGTTGTTGTGTATCTACGAAATTCAGTTGGCGCGTCCAGCTGTTTTTGTGCATTCCTGCATCGAGAGCTTTCTTGGGTGGACAGACACATTGAATCTGTCTCATTTCTATTCGAACCCTCGACCTGGTCATCTGCTCTCGACTGGCGGCACTCTTCTGTTCAGGATCTCGTCGACTTTTCTATGGTTCGCTGAATAAAGTTCTGCTCCAGGTATGTACAAGTAGTCAGGTTCTAAAAATATTCTAACCCCAAATATATTTTTGTGTTTCAGCTTCTATTATAAACTATACTTGTGTGTGTGCGTGTAGAGCAGTTTTCAATTTGGGCGTAACACAATTAAAAATTAAATTAATATGAATGTAAATGTTGTGGCTCAAAGTGACCTCAATAAAGAAAATGCTAATGCATCTTGCACTCAGCTGTGTTTTGTGTCATTAATAATTATGAAATACGCAGTTAATTAATTTGAATATTTTCAACGAAATACTTAAAAAGTAATTGGTAGATGAGTGAAATAAGTCAGAGCTGGGGAGCTTAATACTGATTAATAGGAGTTAGTGGCGATGTGTGTGTGCGCTGTTGATGTTTAAAGTTGGTGTTAGAAACTTAATGCGGACGGCCTATGTGGCGTGATTTTCCTTATGACACCCTCTACAACCTATTACATGTCGCAGGTGCTCGAACAAGGGCGAGATGGGTGTCGGGTGTGACGAACAACTGTCCACCCTGCTGGCAGAGACGATCTTTTAGCCACGATTGCCGTCAGTCGAGAACAACTGTTCAGACACTCTTCCAACGCTACGCCGCCCCAGGACTTGTGATACGACCGAGACATTACTGATCAGCGCCAATATTGACTAAGTACACCGGACAATCCAGGTGGGAACATTCTAATTATCTATTTCTATCTCAACGACATGGTGAATGCACGGAAGCTCCCAGAAGCTCACTCATGAAGTTTTAACCGTTATACTTTGGCACAAACTCTCTTGTTCAGTTCTGTTACTGCATGTGCGAACATTACAGCATTAGACCTAATGAAATCTATTATAACTGTTTATAATGTGTACAAAAATTACACACACACACACACACATATCCGCAGTTTGCTGTAAGTTCTGCCTTTTCATCTAATTAAAACCATTAGGGAGTTAGTTATCTTGTGCTTTCATGTCACACGGTCATGGCAGAGTTTTAATCACGTAACGGGGGCTGTCTGATGCTTCAGTTGAGAAACTATTTTCCTTTTCACATATACTTAGCGCTTTTATGATTAAAGTCAGGGTTATTTAGTATGTTGAGTCTCTGGGCGGTCACTTGCATTCTCTGGTGCTAATTACCAAGGCACATCTATGCTTAGGAGCTGTGATTATCAGATTACCCTGTCATTTATATTTATACATATATATATATTGTTGTGCATTCATTTACGGTAGTTGAAATGGGTTTATGAGGAATCTAGTCCTGAAACGAGGGATGTTGTGTTATTTATGTTGTGTATGTGCTTGTGTGTGTAATCTTAATATATTTTGCTGGGGGAATATGTTATGAATTTAAAAGAAAAAACCATAAATGTGCTTACTAAGACAAAAAGGCTAGCCTATTTGAAATCTATACAACACTTATGGATTAGTGAATTGCTTTTTATGAATGAGATTATTGCTACCATTGACTCATACATAATCAGGCAGGAATTTTGCAATTTATGTTAATATTCAGTTCACTTACATTCTATGCCATTATGAATATTAATTGATATATATATATATAATCCTGCCGTTAATTTTGTGCTTGTACAATCGATAACTTGTCTTCTCATGTAACATTTTGCAGGCTTAATAAAGCATACGCTTGTTGGTTAAAAGACTTTTTCATTTGCAAGTCCTGTCATTCACCTGGGGGGACATGTCTGTAATGGTAATTGGGCCTTGTACACTTTTGCTTCCTCTAGGTTTTCCACCTAGTTCTAAATATGATGTCTCTCCCCTTAAAAAAAAAACTTAATAAAAATAAAATAAAATTCAAAAAAAAAATTTTACAAAAAAAAACTTATAAAAAAAAGGGGGGTTTCAAATGGTAGATCAGAGCGTGGTTATGATTCTAGGTAGGTAGTAGGTATTATTTCTGCCTTATTTTTTTTTGAACTTGAGAAATTTTCGAATCTGGGGTCTTGCATTTATTTTCTTAAATGAAACTTGGTGTGGCTACAGACATGTCAGCTGGTGTTGGGACTTGCAAATTATTTCAAATTATTTGTAATTGGAATCCAAGTGTTGCAAGAAAACTTAATGGTAGTGTAACGATTTAATAGAATGAATAACCAGAAAAATAGCATATTTTATAAAATGAATAAGGGGTTGATGAAGTTTAAAATGATTTAATATGTGTTAGTGTTTAAGTAATTATTTTGTGATGTTGAGTGTAAGATGAATTTTGAAAAGGGGTTATAAGAATGTGATTGATTTTTTTTAATGAATGAGTGCTGATTGATTTCACTTGGACATACCCTGGAGCTCAAGCAGATTTTGGACGTGATGAGGGCCGTCAGTACTTGTTGATTTTGATTGTGACTTGTCTCATGGATTAGACAACGTGTTTTATAGCATCCCCGTTATATAGTACTTGTTTATTGAGGGCGTTGCGTTGCGGTATCGGGTATTTTGAATGCGGTCATGGTCCGACCAAGGGCATGGATGTGATAGTTTTATATTTTCGATTACATTGAATTTTATGTGTACTTTGTGGATTGTATTTAGTGAGTTAGTTTTGGTTGTTTTGTGTCGTGTTCTCTTCTGGGCATTTTACATGGCTGTTTCTCTGCTTTTATGACACCCATCTCGTCGTATCGCTAGAGCATTCTGGAGCCACTTGTATGATCAAGTTCTTCCTGTCCTTCCCTTTAATTATTGTTTTTACGTGGTGTGTGTGTGTGGATTGCGCGGTCATGTCCATTTCTGTGAATGTGGACTTGTTTGTGAAAGATGAGCTCGAGTGGGAGGTCCGGTTCCGGGGACGGAAGCCGCAGGAGACTGTTGTTTCATTAAGGAAGGAACTCCGTGAGGCTCTTGCCTCCGGTGAGGCACCGAGTGGGAGAGTAATACTCACGGATGTCACAGCCGATGTGGAGCTGTGTACGGAAAAATTTTCTAAACTGCGAGATTTGGCCGAAGGCCTGCAGTCGGCTGCACCCGCCTCTGCGGCTAGACAGAGGGTACGCCAACGTTTACAACATGTTTTATGTCGTTTACAGAACGCTGAATCACAAGCTACCACCTCGGAATTAGAGAAAAATGTTGTCACTCTTAGGGAGCAAGTGGCGATGGCCTTGCGAGAGTTCTCTCTCGGCCAGCGTCGCCACGTGGATGCGAATTCCGGTTCTTCTTCTTCTTCTGTTGAGACGGCAGCCAGGGTGGAACCCCCTGCGCATGTTCCGGCCTTTTCGGATATGGCTGCAGCGAGCTATCACAAGCTCCCTAACCCACTGTCGGATGTCATTCAGCGTCTCCCAGTTGTCGATGGTCTGGATCCTGAGGCGCTTTTGAAATTCTTGCGCATATTTTTTCAGTTGGCAGATTTCCCTGGGCTGTCGGAGCGGACTTTGCTTGAGCTCATTTACCCGTACTGTCGGGGATCTATGGCTGAGCGCTTGACAAGCACCCTTAGGGATGGTGGTGGCATCGACCATTTCCATCGGGAAGTTCTGGACGCTTTCATACCGGGAAGGTTGCACGACCGGTTACGACATAAACATTTTTATAGAGTCCAAGCAAGCGGAGAGTCCCTTGCTCATTTCATTTCTAGTGTTAAAGACGCGGCCAGGATTCTGAGGCTGGGGTTGTCTGAATCTGATGTTATTCACACTATTCTGGAGGGCGTGACGCCGGAGGAACGGTCGCGTTTGACATTTGCTGTCCGTCCCCAAAGTTTTATTGATTTGGACCGGCTGTGCGCCGAGTCAACCACTATACGAGGTAATGACGATATTAGAGCCCACGAGGCTAGGAGGTGTTCAGATCGCCCTATTTTAGAGCGACGACTTGGGCAGCCCGGGTCTTGGGGTCCTCGGTCTGCGCCGGTTCAGAGCTGTGAGGTGCGAGAATTATTTTGTTCCAGGTGTCATAGATCCGGTCACGTTGCGCGCTATTGTTCCGATGCTAGACAGCGTCAGGGGACTTCCCGAAAAGGTAACTATTCAAAAAACGTAAGCTCTCGGGGAAGATAAGTCGGGAGTGGTCTTCCCCGTTAGGCCGTTCGGTTCCCGTTTCACTTAACCCCAGGCGGGTAGTAAATCCCGGATCATCTGGCTCCAAGGTCCTGCGAACTGTCCCCAACTACAGTTCAGTATGCCCCTTCCTGTTGGTCGAGTTGAAAAAGGGTCAGCTCAGAGCCTTGGTTGACTCTGGATCAGCCCGATCCATTATTTCATCTAGAGTATGTGAGGACCTTGAACAACAGGGCTTACTAATAGGGTCGGATCGGTCTTCCGTGGTATGCTGGACTGCATCGCGGGAAATTCTGCCCATCTCCCGGGTGGTTTCCCTAAAGATTAAAATCGAGTGTTTTTCATGGGTGTGGCGATTTTTGGTTTCTCCGGCTCTGGGAGTCGACTGTATTGTGGGTGCTGATTTCATCTCCAAGACTGGTCTCGTTTTAGACATTCAAGCGCACCACTGTTATTTTAAATTCAATCGGGAAGTTGTCATTCCTTTCCTTGGGTACCAGGGAGCTAAGGGAGGTATCCAGGAGGTTGTGTGTCCCGATTCAGAAAGAGACCATCTCACTCCGTCCCAGAAGCGTGCCTTAGATCATTTGTGTGAGCAGTTCCCCACTGTATTAACTCCCAACTTGGGGCTCACGCATCTTTTGGAGTATAAGATCCGGTTAACGGACTCCGCTGTAGTACGTTCACACCCATACAAGTTCGCTCCTCCAAAGATGGATGTTCTAAGGGAGAAGGTTCAAGAATTGCTTAAACAAGGAGTCATTGAACCTTCCAATTCTAGTTATGCAAGTCCAGCATTTCTGGTGCCCAAGCCTGGGGGTAAACAGCGCATGGTCATAGACTATCGCAAACTAAATGCTAACATTGAGGTGGATTCAGTTCCTCTTCCCGATTTACATTCTGCTTTTGATTGGTTTAGTGGGGCCAGATACTTCACCATCTTTGACCTCAATGCCGCTTATCATCAGATTCCTCTGTCTAAGGAAAGCCGCCCTTATACGGCTTTCTGTGTGCCATGGGATCTTTATCAGTATACTAGAGTACCCATGGGTCTGGCTGTGGGGGCCCAAACCCTCACGCGACTACTTGACACTGTATTTCATGACGTGAAATTTAAGTTCATCTTCAATTATCTTGACGACCTCTTAGTCTACAGCAAAACGTTCGAGGAGCATCTGTGTCACCTGAGAGAGGTGATGTGCCGGTTGAGGAGTGCTGGCCTCACTATCAATCCAGACAAGGTCAGATTTGCACAACAGAGTATTTCGTTTTTAGGGCATCTCGTCTCATATGGGGGTGTGACGGTCGACCCGGAGAGGACACAGGGCATCCGAGATTTTCCTCCCCCTAGGGATGCGAAAGGTGTTGCCAGATTTGTTGGCATGGTCAATTTTTATCGTAGATTTATCCCTAATGCCGCGGAGATTGCCGTCCCTTTAAACGAACTCAGAAAAAAGGGTACCAAATTTGTATGGGGAGAGAGGCAACAGCGGGCCTTTGATACCCTCAAGGAGGCGATCGTCTCTCCCCCTGTGTTGAGGATGCCTGACTTTTCAAAAAAATTCATTTTGCAAACGGACGCGAGTTCTGTTGCGCTCGGGCGGTTCTGTCCCAGGAAGTTGATGGTGCTAGGCAGCCGGTGGCATTTATATCCCGGACCTTGACCCAACAAGAAAGGAAGTCTTCAGTGTATGAACTAGAGTGTCTTGCTGTCGTGTACGCTCTAGATAAGTTCAGGCGTTTCTTGGAACACGCTGAGTTCCTGCTGGAGACCGATAATCAGGCTCTCTCATGGCTTCTCGCTCATCCCCGGCAGCTGGGTAAAATAGGACGTTGGGTGGTCAAGATCTCATCCTTTAAATTCAAAGTGCAACACATCAGGGGAACACAAAATGTTGTTGCAGACGCCTTGTCACGTATGTTCTCCCAACCCAGCGAAGCCAATTCTGAGCAACCCTGTTCCATTCTGCTGGATTTTCCTTTGGCTTTTACTGATGTGTTACCCCATCAGTTAAATGATGAAGAGTTGGGTCCTATCATCCAACACCTAAAAGAGGGTAACGTGCAGGTACCATATTTTCTGTCCAAGGGCGTCCTGTGCTGCCGAGAACGAAAAGGACGTGCCCCGAAGGTTGTGCTGCCTAGCAAGCTCGTGCCAATGGTCTTCAGCTACTATCATGATTCCCCAATAGGTGGCCATAAGGGAATTTCGAAGACCATTTCCAGTATTAGGAGACATTTCATCTGGAAGGGCATGGATAGGGACATCGCGGCTCGTGTGAAAGCATGTCATCTCTGTGGCTTGAGTAAGCCTGCTCAAAACACTAAATTGGGTCTATTGTCATCCGATGTGGCGAGCAAACCAATGGAGAAGTTATTCATAGACTACGTGGGACCTTTCCCTCGTAGCAAGTCAGGTAATGCTTACCTACTTGTTTGCGTGGATGCTTTTTCCAAGTTTGTCTAGCTACTGCCCTTACGACAGGCAAACACTCGCTCAACTATCTTTATGCTACAGACCCATGTCTTTCAGCATTTCGGTTTTCCGTCCACCATTGTCTCTGACAATGGACCACAGTTCATTTCGAAAGATTTCCGGCGAATGTGTTTCGCTAACGGCATCAAACATGTGACCACTTCCCCGTACTACCCTCAACCGTCCCACGCGGAGAGATTTAACCGGAATCTCCGTTCAGCTGTTATCGCCTACCATGCTGAACAACAGGATTGTTGGGACCTAAATTTAAAGTGGTTGCAATTTGCATTTAACACGGCCCTACACGAGAGTCACAAGGCCGTACCCTTTGAAGTCATGTTTGGTTTCTCGCCGAGTTTGCCGTTGGACAATTTGTGGCACATTGACGATCTTCTACCGAACGATCCTGAGGTCACGACTGTGGACAGATGGCGGGAGGTCCGGAGGAATTTGCTTCGTGCGCACGAACGCGTCCGTAGTCGCTACAATCAGGGGCGAATTCCGAACCCATTTAAGATTGGCGACTTGGTCTACTGCCAGAGCCATCCGATCAGCTCAGCCATAGATAGGAGGGCCGCTAAACTATGTTATCGTTGGTCGGGACCATACCGCATTCTTCGGTTTGTGTCGCCCGTTACAGTGAAATTGGGTGATCCCGGAGGGGATGTTGAAAGAGTAACCACTCATATTTCGAAGCTAAAGTTTTGCCATAGGGCATGAGTTAGTGATGACAGTTTTGTCCCATAAAAGGGGGGGAATTCTATTTGGGTTCCTGGATCTCAGTTATTAGATTTGGGAGGCCTTGGTGGTCAGTACTCAGAGCTGGCGCCGGCGATTCTTCTCTTTCTCCTGTTCTTTTCTGTCCCTTATATCTGCATGCGGACCAGGGCCCGGCGAGCATGCAGGACTCACACTTACATCTTCTCTTTCAGACACACATTCACTGACTCACACCTCTTCCTTCTGCTTTTTCGTTTTCCTGTGTCTCACTGAACTCACCAAGAGCGATTTTGAATCTGAGATTTTCCAGTTTTCCCGCAGCCGTCGTGCTTGAGGACTGGTTTGTTTTGGGTCAACCAGGTTGCCCTTTTGGGGTGAGGGTGTGCCGTACTGGGTTCGGCATCCTAGGCTACGTGTTTTTAAAACGAGCGGCTTTGACGTCACGCACGGCCACGGCAGTTCGTCGCCGTCGGCTATGCACACAGTTGTTGTGTATCTACGAAATTCAGTTGGCGCGTCCAGCTGTTTTTGTGCATTCCTGCATCGAGAGCTTTCTTGGGTGGACAGACACATTGAATCTGTCTCATTTCTATTCGAACCCTCAACCTGGTCATCTGCTCTCGACTGGCGGCACTCTTCTGTTCGGGATCTCGTCGACTTTTCTATGGTTCGCTGAATAAAGTTCTGCTCCAGGTATGTACAAGTAGTCAGGTTCTAAAAATATTCTAACCCCAAATATATTTTTGTGTTTCAGCTTCTATTATAAACTATACTTGTGTGTGTGCGTGTAGAGCAGTTTTCAATTTGGGCGTAACGCAATTAAAAATTAAATTAATATGAATGTAAATGTTGTGGGTCAAAGTGACCTCAATAAAGAAAATGCTAATGCATCTTGCACTCAGCTGTGTTTTGTGTCATTAATAATTATGAAATACGCAGTTAATTAATTTGAATATTTTCAACGAAATACTTAAAAAGTAATTGGTAGATGAGTGAAATAAGTCAGAGCTGGGGAGCTTAATACTGATTAATAGGAGTTAGTGGCGATGTGTGTGTGCGCTGTTGATGTTTAAAGTTGGTGTTAGAAACTTAATGCGGACGGCCTATGTGGCGTGATTTTCCTTATGACACCCTCTACAACCTATTACATGTCGCAGGTGCTCGAACAAGGGCGAGATGGGTGTCGGGTGTGACGAACAACTGTCCACCCTGCTGGCAGAGACGATCTTTTAGCCACGATTGCCGTCAGTCGAGAACAACTGTTCAGACACTCTTCCAACGCTACGCCGCCCCAGGACTTGTGATACGACCGAGACATTACTGATCAGCGCCAATATTGACTAAGTACACCGGACAATCCAGGTGGGAACATTCTAATTATCTATTTCTATCTCAACGACATGGTGAATGCACGGAAGCTCCCAGAAGCTCACTCATGAAGTTTTAACCGTTATACCTTGGCACAAACTCTCTTGTTCAGTTCTGTTACTGCATGTGCGAACATTACAGCATTAGACCTAATGAAATCTATTATAACTGTTTATAATGTGTACAAAAATTACACACACACACACACACACATATCCGCAGTTTGCTGTAAGTTCTGCCTTTTCATCTAATTAAAACCATTAGGGAGTTAGTTATCTTGTGCTTTCATGTCACACGGTCATGGCAGAGTTTTAATCACGTAACGGGGGCTGTCTGATGCTTCAGTTGAGAAACTATTTTCCTTTTCACATATACTTAGCGCTTTTATGATTAAAGTCAGGGTTATTTGGTATGTTGAGTCTCTGGGCGGTCACTTGCATTCTCTGGTGCTAATTACCAAGGCACATCTATGCTTAGGAGCTGTGATTATCAGATTACCCTGTCATTTATATTTATACATATATATATATATATTGTTGTGCATTCATTTACGGTAGTTGAAATGGGTTTATGAGGGATCTAGTCCTGAAACGAGGGATGTTGTGTATGTGCTTGTGTGTGTAATCTTAATATATTTTGCTGGGGGAATATGTTATGAATTTAAAAGAAAAAACCATAAATGTGCTTACTAAGACAAAAAGGCTAGCCTATTTGAAATCTATACAACACTTATGGATTAGTGAATTGCTTTTTATGAACGAGATTATTGCTACCATTGACTCATACATAATCAGGCAGGAATTTTGCAATTTATGTTAATATTCAGTTCACTTACATTCTATGCCATTATGAATATTAATTGATATATATATATATATAATCCTGCCGTTAATTTTGTGCTTGTACAATCGATAACTTGTCTTCTCATGTAACATTTTGCAGGCTTAATAAAGCATACGCTTGTTGGTTAAAAGACTTTTTCATTTGCAAGTCCTGTCATTCACCTGGGGGGACATGTCTGTAATGGTAATTGGGCCTTGTACACTTTTGCTTCCTCTAGGTTTTCCACCTAGTTCTAAATATGATGTCTCTCCCCTTTAAAAAAAAAACTTAATAAAAATAAAATAAAATTAAAAAAAATTTTACAAATAAAACTTAGAAAAAAAAGGGGGGTTTCAATAGAAGCCTTCCTCAAAAAGCAGTTAGGAGACTCAAAGATTAGTCTACGTCCTAACAACAATACACTGAAATGTGAACTGACTTGTGCACTGGATATTGACTTTCAACAAACAGCGTGTGGTATCGGTGATATGTTGGGTTTCAAGGAAAAGCGTCTGCTTGAAGCGAATAAAACACACGTCTGACGCCACAGTTAACATTATAAAAGTGAACAGTATACTGATAAGGTGTAATATAGCGCAAGGATCATACAAGAACGGTAAAAACGAGCACACTCACTCATTCTATCCGTCAGTCGAACCAGGATTCAAAATAATTGAATCACCTACAAACGTCATATACCTACCTGTGAATGTGAGTCGTTTGGACAACATAAAATTATCTTTAAACGACCAGGACGGTGACGTAATAGATTTTTGTGGAGAAGTCATCACTGTGCGTTTACATCTAAAACGACTATAGACATGGGCTTGTACTTTGTTTCTCCGCCACCGCTGCTACCACCGTCGTCAGAAATAAAAGAAGAAGAAAGATCAGTTAGGAAACGCATCAGTACTCGTTCGAAACTGAAACGATTAACATCGGTTAACCGACGTTTCCTGATTCCATTGGGTTTTGTTGTTGTTGTAAACAAGTAACATGGCGAGTGGAATATTATCTGTGGAGCAGCAACCGTTCTTTGAAGACAGTATCACGCACTTTTCATTTCACTCACACGCGCCGTACGCAACAACAAGATATGGAAACAATGATGAAATACGTGTGCCAATACAACAACAGGACGTCTTTACACTGCCGTCAGAAAGTTTCCTCTACATCGAAGGCAAGTTGGTTAAAAACCCTAGCGTGCCTGCAGATACTGCGCTGAATGTGGAACTAGTGAACAATGCTATAGCATTTCTCTTTGAAGAGATTCGTTACGAGTTGGCCGGAGTGGTAGTGGACCATACCAGAAACGTAGGCGTTACGTCAACTATTAAAACTTTTCTATCACTCAACAACAACGCACATGACGCAATGAAAAACGCGGGTTGGGTGGCACCGACGGCGATCGTGTTAAAAGTGAACGATGACGGTGAATTCAACTTTTGTATTCCACTGAAAATGCTAATGGGATTCGCAGAAGACTACACACGCATCGTGCTGAACGTGAAACAAGAACTTATACTCCTACGCACATCTACTGACATAAACGCTATGGTTTTAGCAAGCGGACAAACGGCTGCTAATTGTGTTCTTGAACTGGATAAAGTTTACTGGAAAATGCCTTATGTACATGTAGCTAATGCGTACAGATTACCACTGTTACGACTCATAGAGAAAGACCACCCGATAACTATGCTTTTTAGGGCCTGGGAGTTGCACGAGTATCCTGCCTTACCACAGACTAAAAGGCAGAATTGGATTGTCAAGACCTCGAGTCAGCTAGAAAAACCACGCTTTGTTGTGTTAGCGTTTCAGACAGCAAGAAAGAATGTACTGACAGCACACGCCGATGAATTCGATCACTGTAACGTGACCAATGCGAGACTGTTTCTAAACGACAAGTATTATCCTTACGATAATTTAAACTTGGATATTGGAAAAGACCGTTTTGCACTATTGTACAATATGTACGCCAGTTTTCAAAGTTCATATTACCACCGTCTACACGCCAGCCCACTACTGTCACCAGAATTATTCAAATCAAAAGCCCCGCTGTTTGTATTCGATTGTAGCAAACAAGACGATACGCTTAAGTCTTCAGCGGTTGATGTACGTTTAGAATTTGAATCGTCAATGAATTTTCCTGCACAGACTACCGCCTACTGTATGATACTACATGATTCGCTTGTAGAATATACGCCATTGTCCAACACAGTACATAGACGTGTTTAAGTCTTATTTTATACAAAATATATTTTGTAAATACTAGTTTTAAATATATATATTTTCATATTTGTAACAATATAATATTGGAGCTGTGTATGTATTTTAATTGTAAAACTAGTTTAGATATATTTTCATACTTGTAACAATATAATCTTGGAACTGTGTATGTTTTTTCAATTGTAAAAACTAGTTTAGATATTTTTCATACTTGTAACAATATAATCTTGGAGCTGTGTATGTATTTTAATAAATGTATATAGTACACACTTTATTATTATTTGTATAACCCACTTCCATAATGTACATAGATTTTTACTTACTTGCAACAAACTAGCGAGTGTTGTCCACACACACGTACCCTTAAATGACAAACTTTGTATGTATACTGAAGGCTCGCATGCTTAAATTCAGCTATACCTAAAATATATCTTCAATTAGAAGTGTAATATAAAAAGTACGGTAAGAATAAATTTCAGAAATTGTAACAGACATAGTAATTTGATCACACACACATACTTATTTGAACGAGTCATGTATTAAATTCAATAAATAATGCACTTGATAATGTTTTAATGTGAATAATTTTTACGTTTAAATAAAATCTGTACATACAACAAAATTATGTAGTGTAATATAAAAAGCACAACAAGAATAAATTTCAGAATTTGTAACAGACATAGTAATTTGATCACACACACACATACTTATTTGAACGAGTCATGTATTAAATTCAATAAATAATGTACTTGATAATGTTTTAATGCGAATAATTTTTACGTTTAAATAAAATCTGTACATACAATAAAATTACGTTCACTTATTAACGTATTCAAAATGTTTCATGTACACTTACCAAACTAGCGTGCGTTGTCTACACACCCTTAAATGACGGACGTTGTGTATACTGAAGTCTCGTAAGACGTATAGTAATAATGCAAAACGGTCTTTCAGCTATACCTAAAATATATCTTCAATTAGAAGTGTAATATAAAAAGTACGGTACCGTTAAATAACACACACACACACACACACACACACACACACACTTGATAATGAATGTTCGCTTATTAATGTATTCAAATATTTTACTCACCTATTAAAAAATGCTGTTGTACGCAGTGATAGATTTCACGATGTATCAAGCACACGCAGACAATCGAAATGAGAAATTGCAACTGATTTTCTTCGCGTACATATTGTACACTGGTAGTGGGGACAGCTTGTATCCGTTTTGGGAGTAAATACTTTATAATCCGTAAATAACCCGACTTACCGTCACCGCTTAATTTCTAAATCGCTGCTAATGACTGTCATGTGTCAAATTAGAAAGTAGGACGCACCGATTCGGACGTTGTAATCACAGTCAATGACCCCTTGGCTTAATCTAGTGTTGTAGAAACATAATAGTGAAGAATAACTATATCTAATTCTGTATCGTTGTGTGTGTGTGTGCGCGCGCGCGCGCGCACGCAGTTATTCTTACACAATTAGATCTCAGTACAAATTGGTTGAAATGACAAAAACACGTTGAAAGCCTTTTTACAACTGTTATGCAGAGAGAGAGACAATTTATTAATTCAGTCATATGTTTCGTTCAACCAGCCACAACAGATTTTTTGAGGAATACTATCGTGATCCATAACTGCGTCTAGAGACGTTACATAAACACACAGAGACAGCAATACATTATTTCTGTTACATGTATACGGCGCATAAACATATGTCATGTGTGTGTATGTGATCGTAGTATGATTTTATGTCTTGACACAACCCTTTATCTTGAAAATATGATTTTTAGTCGGGCGTTGTAAATAATTTTTTATAATATCACTTACTAAGTGTACCCCTGCGTACGAGCAGATAACAATATGTAATTCCGTGTATAGTAATCAGAAATGTATTTAATGTAAAATATGTATTTCATTTATCTGTATACATCTATGTAGATTGAAATCTATGTACGAATCAATGTGTAGACTGCTGAAAATGTAAATTCTTGGATTAATGTTTTGTCGGTTCGATTATTTCCTTAATTTGATTAATTACGAAAATATTTTCAATATCGCTAACTTCTTAAAAGCTTTCCACCACCACAGTCAATGACCCTGTGTGTGTGTGTGTGTGTGCGCGCGCGCACGCAGTTATTCTTACACAATTAGATCTCAGTACAAATTGGTTGAAATGACGAACGAGAGAGCGAGAGAGAGAGAGAGACAATTTAATAATGCGTCTGCTCATATAGTTTGAATTTCCCACCACAGAAAAATGTTGGCAGATCTATTCTATACACAATAATGCAAGATTGGTAACCCTGATCATATATTTTCATATACAATATAATACACATATCAAGTTTGAACCCATGCATAGGTTGGTAAACCTGATCATATAGATTTAATATACATTATAACACGTAACAAATTTGAACTCATGCAAAGGTTGGTAACCCTGATCATATATTTTAATATACACTGTAATGCATCAAGTTGGAACCCCCCCACCCACCGCCCACCTCTGATAAGCAAATCAGCTTTATTAAAAAATTATATTCGCGGATGTGGGTGGTCTATTGAACCCCACCCCACCCCCACCCCCCTTGATATGCAAATCAATTTAATTAAAAAAATAAAAAATCAAATTAAAAAAATAAAAAATTTTATTCGCGGAAATTCGCGGATGCTGTGGTCTATTGGGATGCTGCGGTCCATTGGATGCTGCGGAAGAGCGTGGGAAAAATCTTGGAGCGCGGGAACGGCGGCATCTCTTTGATCTAGGCGTGGGAAAGGCGGCATCTCTTTGATCTTGGTGGTGGTGGGGGAATAACGGTACTTTGGTCAGGAACCCCATTTTCCCTCTACTTCTACGAGGAGATTACAATACAAAGACTCACAGTTAGTGTATTAAGAAATTTATCAGTAAATTAAATAAGTATATTTCAATCGCAACGGAAAAGTCAGTTACGGTAACGCGATATTAAGCTTTGTGGAAGTTACGTATCATAAACACTTAATAAGCGTTAACAAGAATAATTTCCAGAGTAACTAGAAAAGATAAATTAAAAGCGAGTAATATCTCCAAGTTTTACTTAGTACATCAATCGTTGAATGTCGAATTACATAGCGAAATTTAATGTGTCAAACATCATTGTACGGGACAGTCGGTCGAGAGTAGTTATCAATCCCGTGTTGGACGCACTTAGCTTTAATAAGGATATACTGAGTATTCAACAAGTGTATTAGTATACGACACATGTGTAATTATCACTAAGTTAATTAAGTGAATTGTGTAATACCTGTGAAACCAGTGGAAAAATAGTGCAACTAACAAGGATAATTGTTCAACGGTCAACGTCAGATCACCAGCCTGGAACCCGCAGAATTGATGACATCGCATCGCAGAGTGAATTCAACATACATGTAAATAATAAAATGAACACTCATTTTAATATTGCTTATTAATTTTAAATGTATGTCAATCTTGTGTGGTGACTCAATAAGTCGAAGAATCCATTGCCAAGAAATAAGCACTAACAAATTTTATAGTAAATTTATTGAAGTACTTTCTTATAAATTTTTTAATATGTGAATGCAAATCGTTATTAAAAAACTGAATTAATAACAATCAAATTGTGTTTATTTATTACTGGCGCCCTGGGATAATTCTTAAGAGTCGGTACACTAAAGTAAGTGTGATATCTTGTTGCTGAGAATTAGTATGTGATTAATATTAATATTTTCATTGAGTAATTTAACTTGATAAACTCTTACTTTATACATGCTCGTAGGCCAAGTAGTATAAAAGGTGGTAACGTGAAATAGTAGTAAGGCCTATTAAAAGTGTATTACAAATTGTTAATTGCGAATGATCAGGTTACTATGCAAAAAAACAGAAAAAATATCTCCAGTTAGCAGTTTTCCATTTGAGCAAAATAAGCAAGGAATATAATCTTAGAATATCAACCCAGAAAACAAAAGTTATGGCCTTTAGAGGAAAGAATCCAATACGTTCCAAGATAGTTATAATCAATCAGTCTACAGAACAGGCATCTCATTTCAATTTTCTAGGGTACGATGTAACTTATGAGTATGACGACATCGATATAAAAATAGATTTTTAATTATACGCAGTACTATACACAGAACACTTGGAAATAAGACAAGGAAAGACACCAATATAAAAATGCTATAAAGTAATGGCAACACCTGTTTTAACTTAGTGGAACTTGGACGTAGACGAGAAATGATAAACGAAGAATACAAACAAGTGAAACGAAGTTCTTGAGAAAACCCAAAGGTTGCATCCTTAGAGATCAAATACAAAATGAAGATATAAGAACTGAGTTAAATGTATATTCTATGGCCAGCAGAATAAGGGAAGGACAAATAAAATGTAGACAGCATATCGAGAGAATGGAAGACATGAGACTACCTAAACAAGTAATAAGATACAGACCTCAAGGAAGACGAGATCTAGGTAGACCAAGGAAGCGGTGGCTTCAGTAAAGGCGGAATAGGCTGTAAGCCTATATCTTGACTTGGAGGAGAAGAAGAAGAAGAAGAAGAAGAAGAAGAAGAAGAAGAAGAAGAAGAAGAAGAAGAAGAAGAAGAAGATTTAAAAAATGTAAGTCTTCTGAAACATTTGAATAGGCCTACTGAACATTTACACATTTCTCTTATATTGGACCATCATGGAAAACAAAGCTTCATGTACTTAGTAATTACAAAAGTACTTAATACCAGAAACCATAATCTTCCATCTGAAAATGGAATAACACAGAAGAAGGGCCCCTTAACTTAGGCTTTTCTATCATTGCTTCGCCCAAGGCAGTTATTTTTTTACATAAGATAAACTAGTTTTAAATTCTGTATATTCTAAATTGTACGCTAAAAATATGTCTTACCTACATTGTAATAAAGTGCCATATTACTATCTAAATATCACTATATCCTCAAATGTCTGTTGTGTCT
The DNA here is from genome assembly GCA_034769895.1 of Magicicada septendecula. Classification (NCBI taxonomy): domain Eukaryota; kingdom Metazoa; phylum Arthropoda; class Insecta; order Hemiptera; family Cicadidae; genus Magicicada; species Magicicada septendecula. The sequence goes on from CM068368.1 coordinate 778,355,604, forward strand.
GTTTTCAGAAAAGGTTTAACTCTCACTCTGCTCACTTCAAATATTGCGTTCCACACATCCTCACCACACTGTCTGCGATCACCTTCAGAACTGTCTATACTTTCAAGATAAACCTCTTGCTTTAAATTTTCTACTTTAGCAGATCACGTTTCGATTACATTATCATTGTTCTTCTGAACTTCGTGTATGAGGTTTATAGCTTGTTACAGTAACTATTTACTCTGCAGTCTGCCGCTGTCACCCACTTGGTTCATATCGTTTTGCTTTAAGAGATCATCTCTTTTATTCAACATCTCTGTGTATTCATCCTACTGACTTTGATTCTATTGAATGTGTTCCGATGTCTACGCCCTTCACTCTTCTTAGCGATTTCATTTCTCAAGGTTGTATTATATATTCAAGCTTCTTCAGCACTATCCATGTTTCTGTTACAAAGACAAGAGGAGTCATTATGACTATTTTATAAAACATAAGTATACTTAGCCTATAAACACAAAATGTGTAAAATTTAAACATAACTTTGAATATTGAACATTAAAATTTTTAAGTATGAAAGGTACAACTTAATAGTGGCCAACTGCTTTGTAAAACAGTAAACGACACCAGCAACTGTACGGAATTAAACAAATTTTAAGTAACATTTAAAAACATATAACCTATACTACTATAATAAAGGGAATAAAAAAAATTTTAACTTTTCATATTTACTAAATTCATAAAAAATCGTGCAACGTATGAGCAGCGTTCTTCCATAAGATACATACAAATTTATGTAGTCATAATCCAGTGCAAACAGTAACGTGGTTATAGTATGTTCTGTCTCTATAGTAAATTCAACCCTGGCCTGGCCTGGCCTGGCTATAGTAGTATTTGCCTATTGCGAACGTACTCCATTTGGAAAATTTTACTAATATGATTGCCACAATGAGAACGACAAAGCATGTGTGTGCACCGCGAGCGAACATGCGTGCGCGTACCAGAGTGCGTGCTGGAGTCAATGCAAGCCGCGCGCGCTTGCACTGGCCCCCAACACGCAGACTTCAACGCAGGACTTGTGTCGACTCAAGCGGTGCGGTGTGAGTCTGTACGCGGGGCGTCACATGCGTGAGAGCGCGAGAATGCCTGCTGGAGTCAATGCAAGGTGCGCGCTTGCACTGGCCCCAACACGCAAACTGCGCGCCAGCATGCGTCCACCAAACGGGTGTGTGTGAGTGTGATGCCTGTGTCCTAATAGTGACAATCAGACTAGCAAAAATTCCATGTACCTCGAGTTCTTCACAGTGGGTAAAGGAGCCACAAGATGAATTTATCTACAGAGACACCGACAGGATACATCCGTGATCGTTGCTGGTTTGAATTAAACTAAATAATTTCATTTAATTTCGATAAATTGCCTAGAAAGGATCAATTTATTGTTATTAACAATTACAACAATGAAAATTTTTTATTTCTTTTTTTACATGACCTACTACTATACAAATAGAGTTAAATAATTTCCGACGTTAATTAATATGTTTATAATAAGGTTTGAATTATTTATAATTCCTTTAAAATCTGTACAAAATAATTTTTAAATGCCTGTTTGTCTATAAAACAAATATAAGAATTACAAACACAATTAAGGAGTGAGTACAGCAGACTTTTACTGATATGTTAACTTAGAAAACACTTCAGATTATTTGCACATTCGTCGTGTATTTAAGCGAAATCGAGTGCACGAGAATTTTCGATGTTTTTTTTTTACTTCTAATCGCTTTTTAAATTACAAATAAGTTGACATAAAAACAAAAGTAAGTGACACTGCGCATTTAGTGATGGCTGAGATTTAATAAAAGTTTTTAAAGCAAAGGCTATTTTGAGAACACAACAGCAAACAGATATGCCAACCTAAGTGACATTGGTTGAGCATTTTATTTGTAGAAACCTGTACGAAAGTGTAAAGAAAATATTGAAAACAGCAAACTACACCAAACGACATTTCACTTAAAAAGTTATACTGTGGAAGTTAACAGCCTATTGAAATCAGACTAAACCTAGAATGTTCTCGTACAAACAACTGTTTTCTTTAATTTAGTTAATAAATTCACGATCTACTCCATATCAAAAGAATAGTTAGTAGCAGTGGTTGATTTCTAAAATTATAGGTGCCGAACGCATCAAAAGTTGTACAGACACAAATATACTTAAATTTTATATTAGAGTATAAGTTTACACCAGGTTATTACAAAGGAGGACTACATTTTTAAAGCCGTATAAAATATGTAACATACGTATAAATTTGTACCTAAAAATATAATAAAGTTTACTGATATTTCTAAAGAGCTTCATCGTCAGGTTAGCCGCACGACAATCGAAAACGTGTCACTCACGATGGCGTCATTCCGCAGCCTCAATCAAACTCTAAGTGATGGTTTCGGGGGTCGGACATTTTAAAAAAGTTTCCGTAGTTTCATCGTTGTGTCATCATATAGTCTGTTTCTCGACCTTTCCTTACACTTTCTGTCCAATGCTGTATGATGGCCAAAAATCAGCCATAAATCCACGTACTTTGACGGACAAAATAAACGGAGAGGAGGTCCATTAATTTTCACAAATAAGAGGTTGGGTACAGTCTTTGTCTTTAGAGATGCTCTTAAAGATGTAATGATTAGATTCATTTGCAAAAAAAAAACCCTCTCACGTTCACTTGAAGATATTGCTATTGATTCAATAGCATATTTCAAGGTAGAAAGACTCTCCGGAAAAATTCTGGAATGCATAGGCAAACGTCGGTCGTCACTTTGTGTCGATACCGCTAACTGCGAATGTCATCTTCGAGCGAGGATTGATAAATTTTTTAAAATACATTCTACTTAAAAGAGAATTTCAGGTAGAACGTATTAAAAAAAAAAAAATTAACGATAGTAGTTAGTCGTCACTTTGTGTCGATACCGCTAACTGCGAATGTCATCTTCGAGCGAGGATTGATAAATTTTTTAAAATACATTCTACTTAAAAGAGAATTTCAGGTAGAACGTATTAAAAAAAAAAAATGAACGATAGTAGTTAAGATAAAGATTAGTGCTGGTGTTTGATTTTGACAAATGTTTAGTTTTGTAATGGGGTTAATGAGGAGCACAATTTAAAAAGTAATAGTATTATTTGTAATAATCAGGTTTTTCTTTTCATATATTTTTTCCGGTAATTTAGTTTTGGATCCAAGAGGTTCCGGAACCCCATTCCGGCGCGTTTCCCCTGAAACCAAGCCCTGGTTAGTAGCCTAAATAGTCTCTAACAAGAATAATGTTGAGTCGGCAACTGACAGTTGCATCGCCACTGCACCACTTATTAACAACACGTTTTCTTACGTTATTTCGCTGTTGTTTTCTTACGTTATTGGACAACGAAGTACGATTTTTACGGGAGTTCTGTACCTATCGTTACTATACAAAGAAACACCTTTATTTTCGGCTTCTTATATAATGACCTCACGGTACGATCGTGTAATTAAGGCATAGTGGTTAACTTGTAAATGAATACAGAAACCCTGTTTAAATGACGGCGGCTTGGTAGCCGGAGACATTGTATTGTACTTGTAAGGGTAGACAAGGGGGATATAAGGAGATTTTCACCTCATAATCTTAAAGGAAAAAACATTTTACACATTCCCTATTGAAATAGCAGTTAAATGGTATTTATGAAATGTTTGGAAACGCTAAAATGTTTCAGAATCGTCAAAAATTGTTATTGAAAATTTTGAAAGAAGAAATTTGGGAAAAGAAAATGTTTTTTTCAACTAAGTTTTTGTTATTATTAAACGGTTTGTTCTTTAACGGACGTGACACCTTTCATAATTTATAGCTCTCCCCTAAATTTCCTCTATCTCACTCACACATTAGTCAGCAAAAGTTAAAGATTGTATCTGAAACAGAATAAACCGTTGTTTCACATTTCTGTTAGGCATATGGATATTACAATACCAAAACTTATCACGCACGTAAATATAGGTAGGGAATTGAGAAAAGAAATTACCATTCCAAGGGAATGGAACAGCGAATTTAAATATCAAGGGGTTTATCTGTACTGACGTGCGGACGAGTCACGTCTACAAAACAAAAGAAAGCGAGTACACATACAAAATACAGGTTGTCGAAATGTGAAGGGTGTTTAGAATCAAGTAGATAGATAGAATTCTATCTAGGTTCGCCACTGACAACCAACTGTCAGTGTAAATCGTAGAACAACAACTTATATGACGACTAGCTGTTACTCGCGGCTTCGCACGGGAATATTTGACTTTTAATAAGTATTTTAATATAATTTGCATTGTCTATATCTATATGGCGTTCTGTCAGCTCGTATAACAATTCTGTACTCATTAGTTAAATTCTCTCCAAAGCTGTTTTCAACACTTGTATTATTTTAACTTGTACTAAATTATTATGTTGGTGCAACAGCCTTTGGAGATTTAAAAGTACCCGTTTATAAAGCCTTTGGAGATATTTATAAAGTACCTGTTAAATCAAAAACGCTAAATTCTTTATTTTAAGTGTTACTGTGTTAGAAGCATTGTATAACACAGTAAACGTTATGTTTTCCTCAACCATGGCTTTTATTTATTTCAGCAGTAAATTAAAAACCAAAAATCGTTGTCACCTAACCTCACAAATAAAAACAACACGTATTTTCGCTTTGCATTCAGTAATAGGACAATTTACAATTAGTACACTTCTTTTCCACATCGTAATATATCGATATAATCGCATATTATATAAAACAACGAAAAAGTACTGCAGGAATGGATAAATGTACAGTTCCGATGACGCTAAACAGCTTTTGTTTATTTATTTGTTACTATGGTAATTAATTCTGGTCTCCATGGTGTTTCTGACATCTTTATTAGTAGAATTTAACATATTTAATTACTTATTCATTGCATCATCAGAAATACGTATAAACATAAATAAATTTTATAATCGTTTAAGACAATTACAAAATATATAGACGTATCTGTATACAAAATTACAAAATATATCGATACCATCCCATATTAAAAAAACATTAAAAACTGCAGGAATGGATAAAGATACAGTTCCAATGCCGCTAAATATCATTTGTTTATGTACTTGTTACTATAGTAATTAATTCTGGTCTCCACGGTGTTGTTGACATCTTTATACGCGTCAACGAAAAAGCACAATTAAAAGGGCCTAAATCGTGCGAACGGGGCAAAATATCAAATTTCAAGTAAGACAGTGTTTTTCACCTTGTGTCAAAGGTTACCTGTGCAAAATTTGGTGGCAATCGGTGTGGATTTGTATTCAGTACACATAAATCCTCAGACTTTCTGAGTTTTATATGCAGTATGTGCACCAAATTTTGCACAGGTAACCTTTGACACAAGGTGAAAAACACTGTCTTACTTGAAATTTGATATTTTGCCCCGTTCGCACGATTTAGGCCCTTTTAATTGTGCTTTTTCGTTGACGCGTATAAAGATGTCAACAACACCGTGGAGACCAGAATTAATTACTATAGTAACAAGTACATAAACAAATGATATTTAGCGGCATCGGAACTGTATCTTCATCCATTCCTGCAGTTTTTAATGTTTTTTTAATATGGGATGGTATCGATATATTTTGTAATTTGTATATATATATATATACATTGTAACGACACATTTAATCGTACTTTCTAAATTGTATGTTATTTAGCCTCACTATTGGGATAGCCAATTTGTTACATCTAGAATCGAATCTATGGGTTATTTATCAGAATTTTTATCTTGTTTAACTCGGTTATAATTTGTATATACTTTGTTAATATTAAATTAAGGATGAGTATCTGTTCAGGGGGATGTTTGTTGAGCGCCAATTTGCAATCACCGTTTGCAAATAAAATTTATTGGTGAAATATCAATAATAAATTTTTTATTAAAATTTATTTAAATAATATATGGTTTCTTTATTCTGTAATTAACTCTCCTTTAATCTTTTCTTTCAGCAATGAATATGATAACGTGTGCTCATCAAAACATATTTTTAAATAAATCTGCTAAGACTTTCAATTGATGAGTGTTGCCAAATTAATCTAATTACTGAAGTCAACTCACAGTATCAGATATCTTGTTCAGTATATCATACCCATTTTGTATTCATGAAATAAGAAACGAATAAACCTTTTTCTGTATTTTGTAAACTCAAATCCTTTATTTATTCTTTAACTTGTTTTAAATGTGAAATATAATTCTTAACAAAGTTTGGCCAGCTGTATTTTAATATGCTCAGAGTGGCAGCAGTAACTCTTATGCCTCAGGCATAAACATTTCGTATTTTATATTTAACGAATAAAATACAATTATAATGTGTTAAGTAGGTCCTTTTGGCTACGATATAACAACAGTTTTGCTAGGGAAAGTACCAAAATACATATGATTAGAAATAGTCACAATGTATCTTAAAAGGATTATATAAAGAGTGTAAAACAGTTCAGTGTATAGGTTATGTTATAAAAATGTTTTTTAGACTTAATTAGCTTTAGATTATATTAACACTATACATCAATGGTTTTTTATGCTTATGTCCATACTATTAATTATTATTGTTCTCAGTGGAAGTCAAAAAATGTTTTTTTTTTTAAAAGTGTACTCAATGTTTTTGAAACCTTTAGTCTAGGCTTAACAGGGAATGGTTCAGATTAATTTTATATCTAAAATACTTCTCTCCCTGTGTCAATTGTTTCACTTTCTTCAGAGATATCCTGGTTTAATTCTGTAGAGTCTTGTAGCACTTCCTTCTTCTATTTTAATCTTGATGAAGATAATTATTTAATTGTTTTTATGGAGATGCACTGATATAACATGTATTATAATTTACTTTAGTCACTATAAGTTGTTTAAATCAACCTTTCTTCATTCAGCTTCCAATAATACTCTTTTTTTTTATTCTATCAACATATTAGTTGCTAAGGCCTACCTTAGATATCTCCCTGGTTTCCAATGTAACAGTTTTTATATCACCCTGGTGATCTCATATTATTAATATAAACAAACTCTTACTATTTTGTATTTCATTTTATTTAAAAGGATGTACCTTTTTTATAAGAGCTTTTATCTTCATTTTATTTGTTTGTTTGTTCTTCTGATAAAAAACTGATCATTTTGACATCACTCTTGACTATTTTCTGATCTATATTTCCTGAGTTAATGATTTACACTTTTATTATTTTTGTTCCAAACTTATTTATTATTATTTCTTTTTGTACCTTTCACTTTCTTAAATTTATTTTATACATTTAGTAATCTTTTAACATAAACTGACATTGTTTCCTTATTATTTTAATAGAAATTCTTATTCATATAATTTAATTGACTATGATTTTGGTACTTTCTTGTTAAGAATAACATTAGTGTTATTAACACTATCATACATAATATTAATTAATGTGTCACAAACTAATTACTAATAACTATTAGTAATATGTTATAATTCCCCTTAACTGACTGTGTTTATAAATTTACAGTCTGCACAAATAAAACAAAATTCCATAAGTAAGTTGATTATAAACACAACATACATTAAACAATTAAAATCAAACATGTTCAATCAAGTCTTTCTTAAAAATCTTATGTCTCTTGGTACTTTTTTCTAATATAATCAAAGTATATTTAAGTTACTAGGGCATGGTGAAAATGTCATGTAACAATATATATATATATAGATTGTGTTACGCTGCAGAAGGCAGGCTTGTTGGAAAAAGAAGTAGCCTACACGCGGAAAGAATAGACCGTGGTGTGAATAAGGACACTAACAAAAAGACCATGAACCTTTAACAAGAACAGTGAACAGTTTACCATAACAGCCGGCAACCTTATATAGCCTATAGGCCAATCTTATAACGTACTCGCCAATCTTTAAAATGGTGTCTCGAAAGCGGATTTGTCATACAGTAGGATACACTGGTAGATCCAGAAAGAATTACCCGATCCATCCCGATAGAACAATGTTTTAAAAGTACTTAGTCATTGTCAGATAAATAAATACCACTGTAGTTTTAGCTTCTGATTCTCTAACGCATGATGTACACAAAAGTCGACACACATAAAAATTGAATTTTTAAATTACCGAGTTCAAAACTCAATCTATTTTTTCCATAAAATGATTTAGTTAACAATACTTTCTTATACTAACAAGTTTTTTGGCAACATCATTTTGAAAAAAGTGCCGAAATTCATATAGTGCTAAAATAAAAACTCGGAATTTTATAATCATTTGTTATAAACAGTTTCACTGAGTATAATTATATTTATACAGATAATATGAAACTTTCTTCAAATATTAACTACTTCCACAAGTACAATTATTGTTGTATTTATCTCCTGACGCAGTTTCACTGATTAATCAATATCATCGGAGGAAAATAAATGAATTGATTTATAATTTATAATATACTAGCAAAATACCCGTGCTTCGCTACGAGTGAGTTTCACGTTGTACGTAATTGTACAATTATTGCTCGCTTAATAGTATAGGATTAGATAGATTGTACAAATTCTCAACTCTTAGTTTGTTTATTTACATTCATAGCAACAGCTAATTATTATTTATTTCGAGAAAATCGTTAGAGCCGTTTCCGAGGAAAAAAAGGACATACATTTATTAATTAATTGAACTTCGAAATTTTCTCGACTATAAGAACCTGCAAACAACGAAGTTTTTTTTCAATTTAAAATAATGATTAAAAACTCAGGACTAAATGTATTCGGGGTTTCCAGTAAACTGAGATGTCAACCACTTCATTTACAAAGTATGCAATTCCCGCGATAAATTTCAGTATTTGGTTTTTTGCCCCTTAGGAGTGAAAGTTTTTAAAACCGTTTCTTAGTGAGCACCTAAGACCTATGATGAAGCTATGTTCAAAGTTTCATTGATATCCATTCAGTGGTTTCAGAGATATCGTGATCAGTGGTATTTGGCTTATATAGATATCTATATCTAGCCGATTTACCCAGCGTTGCTCAGGTTCATAATTTATTCATAGGCTCATAGGCACCTATTCTTGTTCTAAAATTATATTACTTGTATATTGTATAATCTTCCTTATATTGTTACGTTCGCATTCTCACTGGAGGAATACTTTGTAGCGCACCTGTTTAAGAACATGTCGTAAACTGTATTCTTATATCTGGAGAAGAATTCTGTTGCGCGTGATGCTCCTGCTCGATTTCTAACTCTGGGAGAGGGCGAACAGCTAAATTAGTTTTCAATAAAATGTCTACAGTACTTGCACGCGCTGCGTATTTAACTGTCGTTTTATAATTCATTGTGTTAATGTTGAAATAAGGCATTTGTTAAATTAGTGTCTCCTAAACTTATTCTAACAATACAATACCTCTATAGATTTCAGCTTATCAATTTTTAAATTCAAACTGAAGCAAGTGCATTTATATTGTCTGAACACTATGATCTGAATACATTCGCTATCAAAACTTTGTTTTTTATACTCGCTTATAACTTACTTCGATCTTAACTTACCCACTTTTAAATTCAAACTGAAACAACTCTGAATTCACACACTATTAAGAAGTTTCTTAAGATGCATACACCACCTATGATATCATAACCTATATCTTTATTTATAAGAACCGTGGACTCTGGCCCCGCCGTCTTTCGCGGGATCCGACCTAAGACTCCCCGGGTTCCGTGGATGAACTCCGGGGAAGGCCCGTCGGACGACTCCCGCGCTATTTCCTACGCGGGAGACTTCCACCGATGCTGTGGTAACCAGAATCTATTCTATTGGGTTGCCATAGTAACCAGATCTAATAGTTTTTAAGACCCAAAGGACCCCCCAAAGGATCGTATCGAAAAAACACTTGTCCTATGTTGGTTCTCCCGTTGCGTAAAATATTTGTGCCAAGTTTGGTTGAAATCGGTCCAGTGGTTTAGGAGGAGATGTGGAAGACCCCAAAGGACCCCCCCGAAGGATCGTATCGAAAAAACACCTATCCTATGTTGGTTCTCCCGTTGTGCAAAATATTTGTGCCAAGTTTGGTTGAAATCGGTCCAGTGGTTTAGGAGGAGATGTGGAAGACCCCAAAGGACCCCATCGAAGAAAACACCTATCCTATGTTGGTTCTCCCGTTGCGTAAAATATTTGTGCCAAGTTTGGTTAAAATCGGTCCAGTGGTTTAGGAGGAGATGTGGAAGACCCCAAAGGACCCCATCGAAAAAACACCTATCCTATGTTGGTTCTCCCGTCGCGTAAAATATTTGTGCCAAGTTTGGTTGAAATCGGTCCAGTGGTTTAGGAGGAGATGTGGAAGACCCCAAAGAACCCCCCAAAGGACCCCATCGAAAAAACACCTATCCTATGTTGGTTCTCCCGTCGCGTAAAATATTTGTGCCAAGTTTGGTTGAAATCGGTCCGGTGGTTTAGGAGGAGATGTGGAACATACGTACATACAATGGGGGGGGGGTTTGCCCCTTAGGAGTGAAAGTTTTTAAAACCGTTTCTTAGTGAGCATCTATGACCCCATAAGAATATACCGTCAAATTTTGAGATCATTATCTTCAGTAGTTTTTGCTCTATGTTGATTCTCTGTCAGTCAGGACAAAGCCGCTTATATATATAAGAGATAATTTATATTTTATTCCTGGATTTTGTTGTCCTTGTCATGTCCGTTGATTAACTAATTATAAATAGTGTATATCACTACTGACTCGGAACACTAATTTTTTATTGGTAAAAATGTTAAACTTTTACCTTGTAACATTAGCCGTGTAGTTAAGGTAAAAGTTTAACATTTTTACAAACAAAAAATTAGTGTTTCGAGGCAGTAGTGATATATATTTATAATTAGTTATATTTTATATTTATAATTAGTTATATTTTATATTTATTATAACAGTATTTATAGGCTAATTTTACTTGCAGAAGTAGTTAATACTTGAAGAACATTTCATACTATAGAAAACTGCAAGAAATATTTAAGAGTTACTTACAAAATAAAGATGAATTATACAGATAGTTATATTAGATTAAAAAAAACGTTTGTTTGAAATTTGAAACCTCAAAGCTTTCGTGCCCTTAACCAACAGAAAAAACAATAATAACGCACTAAATTTTGTGTCAGCTGTTTTTATGGTGTTAATTGTTAAGAAGTAAGTGCATATGCAATCTGGCGGATGTTTTATGTACTACAAGGCCCGTATATGAAATTGGTCTTGTTGTTTGAGACCATTGGTTCCCAAAGTGGGGTTCACGACAATGTTTCGGGGGGTCCGTAGACACTTTTAAGAAAAATTATAATATACCGTAATTTTATCTGATTTTTTAGGCTCTAAAATCTAAATTTTAGAATCTTAAAACAATTAATAGAATATTCCAGTATTTTTTATAGGTTCAAACTAATTGTAATTGTAAAAGGAATTTCAAACTACTGGTTTTAACGATGTCTTTAAATCATGTCGTGTAGCAGATCTGTTTGGCAGCCGAACTGACTAGACCTCTTTCTTACACTACAAAAAGAAGATTCATTGGCAAAACTTTCAACTGTCAGTTCATTAAAATTACAGTTTTCGCAATTAAGCTAGCTGACATAATGACTGACTACCTTGAACTCACAAAAAAGTTTGCAAGCATTAAACTGTGTTTCCCTCTACTTATTTGTGTGAAACCATATTCTCCCTACTCATGTACTTGAAGTCAAAGTTAAGAAATAAACTTGATGTCGAGTGATTTAATATTGAAATTATCAGACATTAAACCCAATATTGCAGAGCTAATTTTTCAAAAGCAACTTCATTGTTCACATTAAACTATGTTTGATATCGTTAATATTATAATTTTGCAAGTTCAGATAATTATTTTAATACATTTTAATTAAAATATTAGAGTTTCTATCATATTTACTGTCTGTTTTATTTCAGAACTCAGACGGGGTCCTGTGAATTTTTAAATTATTTATGAAGGGGGGTCCGTGGACTGAAAAGTTTGGGAACCACTGGTCTAGACTGTTAAGACATAACAGGCAGGACCCTATTGAAATAATTCAAACATTAACTGCAAAAAGAGGACGGTACACATTTTCATATTTCCCAGGAGACTCAAAGAAACAATTATGTATTTGCTATGATTGACTTAGAAAGTTACTTTTAAAAGAAATTATGTAATTACTTTACTTCAGAAATTATGTAAGAATTTTTAAATTTCTCAAATCTTGTTTATATTTAACTTGTAAAAAGCTAAAATAGAAAGAGTGATGGCGAGAGAGAGGGGTGAGAGGGGGATTGTGTGTGTGCATGCGTGCACATGTTCCCTTCCTGCAGAATCCAAATTTTAAACATGCTAGTTTCAGTAGGGGTACATCAAATTATTTCAGTATGAACAACTAGGCTATCATGTAACATATAACATTGTACATATAAACATATTAGACTTAGGTACTTATATATCTCTGTATACATTAAACATATTATGTAACATAGTAAACAAACAGATTTTTAGTCTTTTCCTAGCACTGACCACTTTAAAATATTATTCCAAAACTACAAGTGAGTTTCAAGTATGTAATCTACGATTCTCAAACCAATACCAACAACGTTAGTAACTTATATGCTCTGATGTTTTAATTTAAAACATTCAAATTTAACTGATAATGTGAACTAATATATTTGTATACTTTTCATGTAGAGTTTGATTTGTAAACGATGTAAATATTTAGTTTTCGTAAACAGTTTAATGTGCATTGCAACAGTGTTTACAACTGTAAAAACTTTAGGCCTCAGATTTCTATTTGTATTTTTGAATGTGACAAAGTGGGTCTTAAAATTAATTTACAGGAAGCAGAATATTTATGTATAGGGGAAAAAGGAGTGACATGGTGCTAGACTGTGCAATTATAAGCCAACACATGGAAACATTAGCCAAGAGGAAACCTTTAATAAAGATATTAACTATAGAATCACTCAAGGACGAATGGCTATCCAAAAGATGCTATCCGGTAGGTGCTTAGACGTCACCTGATTGGAGAAAACACATTCTATAGCTACTAAGTTAGAGGAAGTAGAAATATTCAAACACAGTACAGTACTGGACAGGTACTTTCTTATGAATATGCCACTTTTTCTATACATCCTGTAACATCTATTCCCACGTTTATTGTAACATTTATGCATTTTTGTCTGTACTTTCTTTGTATACGTGTATACAACATACAAGGACTTTGTCACAAATTTTCAGTGGGAGGGTTAGTGTCCAAGATTCCAAGAGTTATCCTGAGGATTATAGGTCAGTATTTTTCCTTGCATGGTGGCAGGTTATTGATTTTATTTGATGATATACAGGAGGGAAGATTTAATTTAAATACAACAAATGAACCACATACCCTTCACACCCCTACATTAACATTAGATGGGTTGCATGAAAAGGATATGTAGAATAAGCTGTTAAAGGGAAATGCTTGGAAGTGGCAGAAATGAGTTAATGGAGAAGAGGTCGCAGCAACCAAACAAGGTTATGGACACATAAAAAATACTGTAGAAAGACATAAAATGGGAGTAGATTCTACAATCACAGATAACACGCACAACACAGTAATCTGACGATAATATGCACACAACTTTTACATGGAAACCTCTTGAAAGATGTAGATGAGGGAACCCACAGATTATAAGGAAGGATATAGTGGTACTACAACAGAAATAAAATAATTAATATTTATTATTCATAAATATATTTCTATGAATATTTTATGTAAACTGTTAAGGGGATGTTACACTGAAAATGGCCAAAAATGACAAAATTTTTGAATTTGTTTTTTTTTTTGCTAATTTTGTTCTACATGTCTTCCTGCACAAGAAAAATACAATATAAGTCATGTTTCACCTGTATTTTTACCAGAAAACATTGTTTTTCTGAGAAAGCGCACTCTTTCACGACTGGTAGTTTTCGTGCTGCAGCGGTTACTTTGAGGATCAGTAAATAAGTACACTACATTGTTATTATTTCTGAATAGTTATTCATTTCAGAAAGAACAAATATATATATGTGTGTGACGGTGTTTTTTTGACAAAACAAAAACAGCTGATTTATTTTGTTGTTCTGCTCACTGCTGTCAGCTGTGATAGTGTAATTGTGGAAAGCTGCTTGTTGTTGTTCTGTGTTTCTTTTTCTAATAGTTTTCAAAAATGGGAAGAGTGAAGAAAAGCAAGAAAAATATTGCTATGCGAAACAAAATCAACATTTCCAGAAGGTATGAAATACTTCCTACAGATTTTTTATCAGTTGAAATGGACATTGGTGATGGTGAAAATGAAAGTGAGGTTAGGCCTATGTTACAAGATACAGACATTCCTAGTACTTCTTTTAGCACTAACTTACCAGAAGTTACTAATGATGGTAATGAAGTAGGCACAAGTAGGCCTAGTGAAAAGTTTGAAAAGGCTACTGGCTTTGCCCTTTATGACAGTTATAGGTCTGTAGTGGACGTTGATGACGATGCACCTAAGTATGTTTTTGTAGATGCAAATAGGCTTGTAAAGTTTTTAGAAGGTTTTTCATGTCCTGTGTGTGTTAGTACCTTGCAGGTTAGTCAGATGCCACCTAAAGCCTATGCCAACTTCTTCGATGTTCAGTGTAAAGACTGATTTCCACAAATCGTTCGACACTTCTGACCGAGTTAGGATAAGTGAAGATGACTCTACACAACCTTCGTATGATGTGAATCGTAGAATGGTTCAGAGCTTTTCTAGCATGGGAAAAGGACACAGAGGTATGGAGACTTTCAGCATGAGCTTGAATATGAAGCCTATGAACATTACTAGTTATAGTCAGCATATGAATACTATGTATAAGCGATATGTCAAAACTGCAACGGAATCATTACAAAAAGCTAGAAAAGAAGTCTGCAAAGCTTACAGCATTCTAAATAATACCTCTCTTGATGAACCTGGCCCAATCGACATATCCGTAAGTTATGACGGAACTTGGCAGAAATGGGGATTCACATCGAAGAACGGAGTCGGTTGCTGCATTGATGTAGTTACCGGATTAGTAATCGACTATGAACGATTATCCAAATACTGCCTAGCTTGCGATAAAAAGGAAAAAAAACTTGGAAAAGGCACCGCCAAGTTTATAGAGTATGGCTACAGAAAACATAAGCTTAACTGCCAAAAAAACTACGATGGATCTTCTCCGGCCATGGAGATGGAAGCAGCGGAGCGCATTTGGAAGCGATCAGAAAAGAATGGATTTCGATACACTACATTAGTGTCTGATGGTGATTCAAAAACCTTTGCCCACCTAACTGACTTGAATCTCTACAAGGACCAAAAAATTGAAAAGGTTGAGTGTTTGAACCACGTTGCAAAGCATCTCGGTTCAGGTTTGAGGAAAATTGTTGCCAAAAACACCGGCAAAGGCCAACCTCTGGGTGGGAAAGCCTATGGAAGTTTGAAGGGAACAACTATAAACAAGTTGACTAATTACTACAGAAATGGAATACAAAGTAATCTGGGAAATATAAATAAAATGAAAACAGCTATTTTCGCCACATTGACACATTGCTCTTCAACTGAAGAGAAACCAAATCACAAAAAATGCCCAACAGGAACAGAGTCATGTTGTTTTTACAATAGAGCCATCGCTAAAAAAATTAGGCCTGACCACACAAACAAAAAGTCAAAACACCCTTGACTGAAGAAGTTGTTGCAAAAATACTGCCACTGTACCAGAGGTTGGCCAGCGACACTTTGCTTGATAGATGCGTGTCAGGAAAACCGCAAAATGCCAATGAGGCGCTCCATGGCATCATTTGGTCGAAGTGTCCAAAAACTTCTTTCTCTTCAAGACAAACACTATAAATGGGAGTGTGTGAAGCAGTGTGCCAATACAATACTGGTTACAGGCAAACTCTTTCTGATCTACAAAAAGCACTGGGTGTGAGCCCCGGAAAACTTACGGCAAAGACTGCAAAGGCTTTTGTTTCGAAGAGATTGAAACTTGCTCAGATCCGTAAAAAGGCGAAGTTTACAGAATATAGAAGAAAACTGAGGCAAGCACAACTTCTGGAAGAAGAAGAGAAGAAAGAAAAAGAAGGCCGAACTTACGGTGCTGGAGAATTTTAATGTTGTGTAGAACAGGACTTGAACTTTTTTATTTTGGCCAATTTTTTTTTTTTTTGTAAATTTCACTGTGAAGTTTTTCTGGTAAATGTAGGCCCTGAATTGTATTATATTTATACAGGGAATTAAAGGACCTATGTGATATATAAGCACGTTAAACTTTAATTACCCAGTTATTTCTGTGTCAATGCAGTGTACTAGACAAGCGTTACTTCAATCGCAGTTTCCCGAAAGTTTGAATTTCCGTGTTTTTTGAGACAAAAATTGATATTTCTAAATAACCACTTGTACTACAAGACTCAAATTTTTACCACTTATTCTACAGATGTTTTTCTTCATATTTAGGTAGATTTATGTTTGTAAGTACCCTAGAAGCCAAAAAAAAAATTGGTAATAAAAAGCAAAATTTTTGTTAAAAACAAATTTTAAAGTTGACTCATACAAAAACTACATATTGTACCACCATAAATCTACCTAAATATCAAGAAGACATCATACTCTTTAAAATAACACAAACATGAAAAAATCCATCAAGTACTTTTTAAGGAATATCAATTTAAAAATACCTCTGCAAATTTGCCGAAAAACTGACGTTTTAATTTTTTACCTATGATAAAATTTAAAAAAGTCGAGTTTCATATTTTTGAATTTTTTTTTACACTATTCCTTACATAAAAAAAATTAGTACAACCCTATATAATGCATATTTAAAAAAACGACCCTTTTCAGTGTAACATTCCCTTAACTGTCCACACAACTGTAACAGTTCAGAAAATGACAATGAAAATATATTTCCATTACAAATATTTTAGTAAGTATGTATTAGGGTATGAACATGCTGACACAGCATTACTGGTAGACAGCAGCTTACTGCGAGACATTACTGAACTGTGTGACAGTGAGGTCATAACAAATGTATAGATTTGAATAGGAGCAAACATGTCGAAAATGCTTAATGTACTACATTACTGTGCAGCTTAGTGTTAGAGTGAGGTAAGAACAAATTATTTTGTTTTTGCCTAACGGAAGACAGCAATGTAGTAAGGTGGCGCACTACCTGATTGGTTCACTGAATCACATGACTTACCTCATTCCATAGTGCAGCTGAGTTCAAAGTGGACGCATTCTTATCTCGTCAGTTCATATGTGTTTTTGGTTGTGATTCTGGCTTCATAGTTAATATTTGGATTTTTAATTATAAATTAAAGACAATTTGATAGACTTAGTTTTTTTGTCTCTCATTACAAATATCTTTAAGTATAACGGTCATGACTTTATATCTTTAAGTATAATCATCAAATCATATCTTTAAGTTTTAAAAGTCGTAAGTAAGATGAAAGGTTTGCTTGAAGTTGACTTCCTTTTATGAATGCCAGATATATCAACCTTTGAGTAGAAGATTCATTTGTCGGTTTGTTTTATAAAAACTAAACTAGGCATACAACAAACTATAATGAAGAAAAAGGTTTGTCAATTTTTAACTATAATCTAATAACTGCAGTGACATATTCCACTGCTAGAAAACACTTTCTTTTGACATGATAATGTCTTTTGGCTGGCCATCATTTGAAAATTTCTGTAACGCTGTAAACTGTAACGCATCACGCTGCATGACGTCATTCTTGCGTGACGTCATTGGGATTGTTGTAAATAAAAACGTTTGTTTTGATACGTCGCAATATATATAATGTGTTAAAAAAATTCAAGTACCGTCTGCCTAGTGGCAAAAGCTAAAGAGCATGATAATGTCTTTCGGCCGCCAGCTAAACGCAACATTATTATGGTTACTGACTGACTGATTGTTTCCTTTCTGCAAATGTTGCGTTTAGCTGGCGGCCGAAAGACATTATCATGCTCTTTAGCTTTTGCCACTAGGCAGACGGTACTTGAATTTTTTTTGCACAACGAAGTGAACTGTTTGTCAGCTGACTTGTCGCGATGTCTCACAGTACAGTAATGTCTTACAGTCACGATAAACTCCTTGGTATGTTTGTTAGCTGACTGATACCACTGATATTACTCTAATATCTCACAGTAAGCTGCAGTCTACCAGTAATGCTGCGTCAGCTGTACTCTTATATAAGAGGAGATGTGTGAAAACCATATATTTTCTGGAAACTGGGTTGTGAGAAGTCCTTGCTATTACAAATGCTATTAATTATGTACACAATCAAATACAAAATAATATGTCTTACGTTTTAGCTAAGAGTTATAATATTTTGTGCAGCTCTCTTCAGTAATGACAGTACATTTCCTTCCTTCAGATCCAACAGTGTTTTATACCTTCTCCCTTGACTTCTTTTTTTGCTTCAGTGACTAATTTCTGCATAGTTACTCCACAAAATATAGCTCATCTGATTAGTTTTCTTTTCCTCGTGTACTTTAAGAGACTTCTTTTTTTTTCAAAGTTTTGTAAGTACAACATATTTATTCTCTTAGTACTCACCCAAAACTTTCTTTTTCAAATCCTACTAATTTTCTCAAAACACAATGTATTCAAGTGAGTACACTTCCCAAATATCAAAAGGAGTTTGCTTACTCAAAACTCTTACCATGCTCTATCTTGCTATATATAGGTAACAACTCTTACATTATTTATATTCACATACCTTCTGTAATAGAAATGTTGATATGCATCCAGAATCCATGTCCTGTCCTTTCTATTGTTTCCATCATTTTCTATATATGTTATCAGAATTATATAACATTGTTATGGCAACAAGATGTAAACAACATGTGCACATGAAGCCAGTCAAATACTATCTACTCAACAAGTAGACACAATATTTCAGTACCATCCAGCAAAACAAGCACATATTTTTATATATTCCTGAAAATCCCCTGATAATCTAAAAAATCTAGAAGTTTCTCTTCTCCACTTCAAGGATTAGGTTATATAAACCTGTTCTGGCACCCATCTCATCCTCGGACGACCCACGTCTCTTCTACCAATGGCTTTATAGTTCTTTATTCTATTTCGGAATGTATAATTTAAAGTATTTCAAAGAAATTGCATTTCAGCACTCTGAATCTTGCCGCATTCCTTTTTTCATATTCAGATGTATAGCTTGCTGCACAGCCGAGATATGTAAAACGGCTCACTTGTTCTAAAGTGCTGTCGTTTATAACTGTTTTAGTCCTCACTGGATAGCTTTACCTTTAAAGGCCATGGTTTTGGTCTTTCTTACTGAAATTGTCAGTGAGTACTCTCTTGCCACTTCTTGTAATTGAAACATAGCTCTTTGCAAATCATCCTCATTTTCTTGAATAAGAACTATGTCATTCGCATACAGCAGGGAATCCATACAAATTGATTTGTTACGCTGTATTTCCGAAGTCACTCTGGCTTTCCACACTTTTAATATGTCGTCAATATATATATTAAACAAGGTTGGGGAAACACAGCATCCCTGCCTAACTCCCTTATTTATTAGAATGTCACCAGAAAGCCTACCATTCAGATCCAGGCCTACAGTGTATTTTTATAAACGATCTTAACTGAATTTATTAAATGCTGTGGATATCCTCTTCTATCCATAATATTCCATAACTTTTGACGGTCTACATTATCAAATGCTTTATTCAGATCAATAAAAGCGTCTTTTCTATGTACTCCCATCTTTTCTCTATTATCTAGAAGCTTTTAATCTACATTACACTACAACTGGTCTTACCTGGACCCGTAGGGTGACTGCAGTCAATGTGCCTGCAAATTGTTTTATAGCAGCAATTAGAGAACAGTATTAGTGCAAACAGAGTTTGTTATAATTGTTTAATTATACATCACTATTCTTAACAGTTGCATAGCCAGAATTTCTCCATGGGCCAAGTTATTGACCAAGATTTTTCGATGGGAAGGAGGATTATAGATTGGTATTTTTGGTGATGGGTTACTTATGGTAAGCAGGAGAGTTTTGGTGGCGCGATTCAACAGGTAAAGCCTACTGTGTGTGTTATATTATTGTTGCCAGTGAGCTGGTACTGTCTGCATGAGGCCTTACTTATATAAGTCCTCAATGGAAACCTACCAGGGATAGGGTATAGCTTCAGTAACTCCCTTTAGTTACACACTGATTGTTATCCAATTAGTGGCTTATTATCTGCTGTGTGTAGCACACAACGAATAATAAAGAAAGATAAATGTAATATGGGTACAAGCCTTGTGACTGTCGTATTTTATTGCCCCTCCACCTTATCCTTGTAACAATAGCAGGTGACCACAACAGCTGATTGAGTATCACTTCCTAAACATACTTCTTGTAATTGCTATTTCATAACATTTTATGCTACAAGATTACTATCTGTTAATATAATGTTTATCTTCTTTTTAACATGTAAGTTTTTTAAAATCTTAAAGGATGTCAACTTACTATCACCTTAGCCAGTAGCCTCTGAAAAAAACCAGTCTGAAAAATAGTTTTTGCAAAATAATCATATACTTGAATGAATATTCCACAGCCGGGTAACTTGTGCATCATTAAAGTAATCTGTTAATTTACCAGAAGGCAGCTATTTAACATCAATAAAATGAAACATTTCAGTTATCTGCTACATTTCTTGAAGGGATTAAAACTTCTTTTTCCTCCTTACCTACCCGTTCTGCCTCTCAGCATTGGGCAAAATTAAAACAAACATAGTTTTTCCTAGAAATTAAGTACCGGTATTCTGCACATCATATGCAAGATGATCAAAGACTGTGATGAATTCCATGGCAATATCTCACTGTTTAGTAGGTTAGGATTTCCATACAATACAGATCTCTTGTCGCTGCAAAAATCTGCAGCTCTGTTGATTCCTTCCCCCAAGTTTCTCTTTACATTAAAACATTAGGGTTTTGGGCGAAGGTAAAAGCTGATAAATCTAAACCACTCCCACTTATTTTAAATAATTCTTGGTATCCACTTTTAAAAATAATACCAATCTATTTTTTGTGCAATGTTAGTGTTGGTTAGGTGGGTAATATAGAAACAATTATGTATAGCATGCCTGGATCAAAAAGCAGCTTTTGATAGTTCTGCAGAAATCCTTATGTGTGAGTGCTCTTGTTATCTTCATTCTATGGTATAGCTTGTTCCAACTTTACTACAGGACCTACCCACAGACCTTCCGATCTGATCATGATCAATTGTCAGTTTAACTACCCTCTGATTTCTCATTCTGTAAATGCGCGTTCCATCTTTATAGGTAGGTATTGGAGACAATGGAGGTCGAGACAAATTAACAATGGTCATGAAGAGAACAAATGAACAGAAAGCAGGACTGCATAACTAGTAGATTAAGCAAAGAGAAATTAATAGAATTCAAAATGGAAAAAGGACCACACAAGGTGAAGGCCTCAACCCTTTACTACATGTAACCTACATGGACCATTTTACCAAATTATAGATCATAAACACAGAAACACTGTTTAGGACATAGGAATTTAAGTAGTCATAGTACAGTACCTGCTGTACTATGATAATCTATTAGTATAACATTAGTTTGGTTTTTTAAGAATAAAAATAAAAATCAAACAAAAAATTAAAAGAATGTTATGCAAATAAATTTAGAAAAGAGTCAAGTGATGCAAATTCCCTGTGGAGATCGAGGATGAAATACGTAGATACAAATACCGAAAGGTGAAAAAAAAAAAAACACAAAACATACGGACCTTAAAATTCTGGAGTCATAAGCTTAGACAGAAGAATGGTTGAGGAAATAATAAATGTAGTCAGCAAAGCCAATATGGTCTGCTACCAAATAAATACACCTTTAAAGGGAAAAAAGGGCTCGTCGAGAAAACAAAATTATATCTACAAAACAATAAACATGGTAATAATGCTATATCGCAAAGCCTCAAGCTTACATTGAGCATACACAAATCTACAGTAACTGCATAAAAGATGCAGTATTTAAGGTATACAATAGGAAGACTAGATGGGACAGAATTAGAAAACAAAGTAGAGGGAGGACTAGAATTATC
Organism: Magicicada septendecula; assembly: GCA_034769895.1. Taxonomy (NCBI): domain Eukaryota; kingdom Metazoa; phylum Arthropoda; class Insecta; order Hemiptera; family Cicadidae; genus Magicicada; species Magicicada septendecula. The sequence goes on from CM068368.1 coordinate 778,377,675, forward strand.
ATTACTAACTGAAAATGGAAATAAAACAACTCAATAATATAGGCATATGATACACATATGAATGAACAGAGTATTCCAAGAAAGTGTTTTACGCAAAATGTGAATGAAGGAAGTGACTGTAGAGGAAGTTGATGTCATACAAACAACTAAGATAAAAACATTTGTAAAACGAGAACAGTTTACAACAAATGAATCAAAATTCCAACATCTTGAGGTTCAATGGGAAAAGAGAAAGTAATATATATAATTTCTCAATCTTCGTTTTACACATGGGTTTGATAATTTTCCCCAAAATAACTCTTTTCAATTTATCTGTTCAATTATCTGGGAAACCCGATATTTGGCAAAGTGCTAATTACTTTACGTTACTGTTATACTGTTACTTTCTTGCACTAACAGCAGGAAATTCATTCACCACACTGTAGAACACATTCACAGAAGGATAGTTTTAATATAAATGACAAGTAGTTTTTGCACGTGTAAGTTTATTTTTATTCAAAATTTTTTATAACAAATCAAAGTTTACAAACAATACAAATAACAAAACTCGAATAATACTATCTTTATATATACAAACCAACATTCTGATAATCACAGTACAAAATTTTTCCATTCTTTTATTATTTACATATACAAGCAACATACGCATATTATGAAAATAAATATACTATTTATTTTTACAACACACATCGCTACAGTAGTATTAAGTACAATGTTAATTTTCCCTAAACAAGTGGTAGTACAATTTACATATTTCAATTATTCATAATACTAATTTAATATTATATTCACATAAATAGTATATATACTTGCATTCCACTTAATATCAACACACATTTTATATAGAAAAATATTTCACTATAACAACCTACATCATCACAATCAGAATCTTACAAATTGGGTTTGGTATTACAAAATCTAATGGATATAAAAAGAAATTATTGGTTAACTTTCCATACAAATATGTCACTATTGTTGTTATTTGTAGGCAAAACATAATGTTACCTGAACATTTCTGTATTTTTTGCAATAAACGCTATGAACAGATTTCATATCAAATTGAAAGCCATGACTGACAAAACAGTGTTCTGCATAATCTGGTAAAATACAATGTAACAGCAGGGTCAAATCTATTGCATATTATATACAAAATACAGTCCCAAAATTGACAAATGAGTAAAAATATGTCAGAGATACTATGAGCAATACACAAAGAGTAACAAATTCCACTTAACGTTTTGAAACTTGTGATCACGTGTGTTCCCTGCCATGAGTTACAGGCTAAAAACATGGACAGTAAACATGAGAATTATACAAAAACTGTGGACTAGCATGAAGAAAGAATGTATCAGGGATAACGAGGAGAGACAGGATCTGGAACAACAATTAAATGCACACACAACCAAATAAGAATACAGTATATCGTTTACAGAATTAAGAAAATACAGAAGTGAGGGGAGGGGGGACATTTGGATTGGCAATGCACAAGTAGATGGTCACAGAGGTTGTTACATCAGAGACCAAGAGACCAAAATGATGCAGTGATAACCTGCAAGACACAGTGATAACCTAGTAAAGACCAATTGTACAATGAAATGAATAAAATACACTCTAGAGAGAAATCATTAGAGAAAGTGTTCACTCAGCAGTGAGCAGACAAGTGGTAATGATGATAATGATGATATGTTGGTTGAAACAACATTATTGGAGTGAATCAGATAAACAGATATCTCTTACACTTCTCGATTCTTGTATCTGTACTACTGTGTTAAAAATTTATTGTTTCAGTAACAAAATCAGTTCTATGCTTAAAATTTACGTCCACAGTAATTTTATCATTCATTTATGAAATACCTTGATAATAATTAATGATCTCTGTTTCTAGCTGTTATTTTCTGACATATTTATGACTAGTAGCAGAACATAATTTCATTCAATCCAAGTTAATAGAATTAAAAATTTTTAACACTCAGTGTTATGAATTAGTAATTGTCTATAAACAACTACTAACACCCATGTACTATATTACCTTTGAGTTCAGTTGGTAAAGAAAGTTAGTGTATGTATTTTTTTAAACACTGTTTATTATACTTATGTTCAGAAAATAAAGGGAAGGGTCTTTTTTAATTACATTTGGTTTTGAAATACATATGTATACTTGAAGTCAACAAAACTTCATTATTAAAGGACACTATTACTTTATACGAGGGCTATTCGGAAATTAACCTCCGTTGCCGAGTAACGAGAAAAGTAGTGGGGGAAGTGGCGTGATTCCTGTGCTGACTTGTATAGTAGCTTAGTACGCATCCAGCTGTATAGTAGGAGGGTTGCGCTGCCGTTCTTTCCATAGTTATAGGCTTTCAAAATGAGCGCTGCAATAGGAAATCCTGCCAAATGTAAAGTGCGTGCTGTGATAAGATTTCTGATGGCAAAAAACCTTTCAGCAGCAGACATTCATCGTATGGCCGAACCGTTATCATTGAAGGTGTTGTGCATCAGTGGGTTCGTTTGTTTAAAAGTGGAAGAACAAACATTCACGAAGAAGAAAGGAGTGGCAGGCCATCTGTAGTCAGTGATGAACTTGTTCAGAAAATTGATGAAAACGTCCGTGATCTCTGTTTGAACAATCTCTGAACAATTCGTGCAAATTTCTCGGACTGTTTTGTATGAGGTAGTCACAGAAAAGTTAGCCTACTGGAAGTTCTGTGCTCGGTGGGTACCGAAAGTGCTTTCCGAGAACCAAAATACACAACGAGTGGCTTCTGCCTTAGGCTTTCTGTCATGGTACGGCGCGGAAGGAGAAACGTTTCTCAACAAAACTGTGACTGGCGATGAGACTTGGGTGTCGTACATAAACACTGAGACAAAACAACAGTCAATGGTGTAGGGTCACCGCCTCACCAAACACGCCAAAGAAAGCGCGGCAAACTTTGTCTGCCTGGATAGTTATGGCAACCGTTTTTTGGTATGCGAGTGCAACCATATTTTTGAACACTTCATGGAATGTGGAGTGATCATCAATTCTGCAGTCTATTGTGAGATTTTAAAAAACTAAGACTTTATATAATTAAATAATTAAAATAATTTATATAATTAAAAATTAACTTTGTATAATTTACTATTGACACTATTCAAAACAATAAAATAAACTGTTATAAACACAAGGTAAAATATGTATCATGTTACAAAATTATTGTATTATACCTCAGAAAATAATACTCTTCACAAACAGACAGAAATCTCTGGAAGAATATTTTCTTATGCAGACTGCTTTACCCACTAATAACACACATCAACTTTTGTCCAACTCAACACGCAAAATTACCACCATGATATGTTCTATTACATCCTCAATAATTGGCACTACTTTGTAAAAAAAATTCTAATAAAGCCGACATGCACTACTTCACATATACAATGACATATACAGTACTGTTAAATCACAAATTCTGTCTTTTATTATGAAATACTTCTGATACAAAATATGGTGGTGTTACCATCAGATATTCAAATAAACACTTGATTATCATTTTTATCATTGTGTTATATTACTTTATACATGATACATGATTTCATACTGCTACTAACTGATCAGACATTTCTGTTAGCATACTACAGTACTTTCTAAAATCTTAGCTCTTAACAACGTATTAATTCACAAATATAATTCATGTACTGGTGTTTTTTATAGTACACTTCATGTCTACACTTCAGCTTCAATGTTTGTTCCATCTTGAGTAAAGAGAAATTGTTACAATATACTGTTTACTTTTTGATTTGGTAGATCAGAATGTAATATCTGTCTTGAGTAGAGTATTACAAATGTTGACGCAATCCATGTGTTCAATAGAGAAGATGGAATAGTATTGACTGTAAACAAGAGAAAATTTAAGTGCATATGGTAGTTAGAACAAAATAGGCACTACAGATCCTCAAAATCATGTAGAAACTTTTCAAAATCAAGCTACAGTGTGCAAATATGGTTGGCCACAAATTTTGTTTAAGTTGGTACACAAATCAGTTCACTGGAGCGTCCGTAAATGGCAATCTGAACACCGCATTTGTCTTAGGTTTGCTGATTTGTTTTCAAAATGGAAATAAAGCACAACAATTAAACACACAAAAAAATTATTAAATATGTATAAAAAAAACATGTATAACAATAGGCACATCTGTATAAGATTCAAATAGCATACCAAAAACTGTTTAACCTAAAAATTTTTTAGTTGCTGTGGAATAAAGCACTACACTATAAGTATTGTAAACTGAGATGGATACACTGCAGGCCAAATAAACACTTGAATGATACCTGTTTGTTACCTACCTATTAACAGGACATAATATCAAACTAGGATACAGTTTAAAATTTTCCTCAACTACCAGACAACTACTAATGTTTACACAAAGCTATATTATTTCCAAGCCGGCTATAGTGTACCATGGTTAAAAATATTCGAATAACCTAAAGGAAAAAACAATTAAATAACCTAATTTTTTAAACAACTTATATAACTTCAATTGACACTTCCTTTTTTATCCTCTTGGGGGGGGGGGGGTGAACCACCAAATCCTCTCTCGTTGCACCACTGCCTTATTTTAAGAATGACCACGAAGTGAAAAATAAAAGACGAAAGAAAATTATATTAATACGACAGATCTCTTTTCTTAGGAACTTGAGGGACAAGTTTAGATTGAGTTTAATCAGATCTGCAGAGCTGCAGCAACGAAACTAGTTGTGATGATGTCCACCTCTTGATAGGGAATATAACTCTAAGGGTACGAACATGCTGACGCAGCATTACTGGTAGACAGCAGCTTACTGTGAGACATTACTGTTAGACAGTGATGCCATAACAAGTGTATAGATTTGAATAGGAATGAACATGTAGAAGATGCCTACTGTACTACATTACTGTGCAGTTTACTGTTAGAGTGACACAAGAACAAATTATTTTGTTTTTGCCTCATGGAAGACAGCAATGTAGTAAGCTAGCATGCTACCTTTGTGATTTGTGATTGGTTCACTGAATCACATGACTTCCCTCACTCTACAGTGCAGCTGAGTTTACGTGGACATGTTCCTATCTCGTCAGTTCATATGCGTTTTTGTTTGTGATTCTGGCCTTATAGTTAATATTTTGATTTTTAAGTTTAAAAAATCATAAGTAAGGTAAAAGCTTCGCTTGCAGTTAAAGGCGATTTCCTTTTCTGAATGTCAGATATATCAGCCTCTGAGTAGAAGAGATTAATTTGCTGGTTTGTTTTATAAAAACGTAACTAGGCAAACAACGAACTATAATGAAGAAAAACGTTTGACAATTTTGAACTATAATCTAATACCAGTAGTGACACAACTTCCACTACTAGAAAACACTTTCTGTTTGCACAATGAAGTGAACTGTTTGTCAGCTGACTTGTCGGGATGTCTCTCAGTATAGTAATGTCTCACAGTAAGTTGCAGTCTACCAGTAATGGTGCTTCGGCATGTTCTTACCCTAAGAAGAAAATTATGCATGCCCTGGAGGGCCCACTTTTAAAAAGGATGCTCAAATTAATTATTGTTAATCTTTAAATAATTATATTTTAAATATAATTTACAATCGTTTGAAATTAAAATTAATAAGTATAATAAAACAATAGTAATAAATACAATAAACACAAGTATTTATACAGTAAACATACCATAATAATAATAATTACATTAGCAACTAACATCAGATTTGATTAATACTAAGAAAAACTGAAAATGATAGTCGCAACATACAACCAAACTAAAATGTAAAGAGTGTGGTACATAGTAGACTTAATTCTCTTTACCGAAGTGTGCTTCGAATTCAGAATCTGATACTACCACAAACCAGTGCACATTTTCATAAACATAAAACGGCATATCTGTAAGTTTCTAAAAAAAAAAAATTAATACTTAATATAGGATAACAAAACATACTAAAAACATAATTTTATGCCCTAACTACACAAATTTCAGACTTTTATAGTTTATAAACCTTCACCTAAAATTCTTAATTCACACAAAATAAAATATAATTTATAAAACCTTTATTAACAAAGAATAATAAACAACAAATTTCCTCATTTCTCTCTGTCTGTTTAGTTGGCCCATATTATAAACACATTTTTTCTAGTAATAATTTACTTGTAGTTGTTACATTTTGGTATGTTCTGAATTGTTCTACAAGCATTATGTACAAAAACCTGCACATAATTTCCTCTACTCTAATCTATTTGTTATTTACACATATAGTCTTTTATCACTGGCATATGTGGATTTACGTATGTAACATTATTTAAGCATACAATGTGTAAATACACATATTTCCCTTCCCCCTCACAACACACACACAGCATTAATAAAAAAATTTTGTACAATGATGTGTACCAAGCTTCGTTGTGTTTCAAAAGTGTGATTCACTTTTGGCCATTGTACAACAGAATATGGTTTTAATTCTATAAAGTGATTCCTAAATTTTACCTTTTCGGTATCTTTTCAAAACAGCTCAAATGGCATCTCTGCAAACTATTAGTTTCAAATTATATGTTACAATAAAGTTCAATGACAACTACAGAAAACACAGTTATTACACAGTCAACTCATGCACTGCACAGTCATGAAATCTGCAAATCACTGTACTATGGATGCACTTCTACCATTACTGTACTTAATTTTTTTAAGTTACTCTGATAAGCCACTTAGTTTTAATACAAATGTAATAGGCCTTGTTACATTTTATTAATAATCCCACACATGGTTTATTTTTGAAAAATTAAACACAATTAGTTTTACAATCTTAAACTTACAAGACAATGTTCAACAAAACACTTATTAATAATATAATATTTATAAACAATACAGTTAATAAATTGATACAATACAAATAAAAAAAATATATTAGTAAACATTAAATTTTCAGTGGCCTGTTTTGGACTACATCACATGAAAAAAAATCTTTTATTTTCTCATTTTTTGTGGCTGTACTATTTAAAAGTATTATCTTGGACTCTTTGCAACAGACATTTGCTGCTCAGTAAAGATCAGATTCTCTACTGAGATAGTATAATAAACTATCGTTATTGTTTAATGCAGAGCTGTCGGACAATGTTTCTGTCAACTTTTCCACCGACTGAAGAAGTACCTCACTTACTCCTACATTATTTTCCCATTTTCTGCGTGGTTAAAATGTGAAATTTTTTTGGAGTTTTCCTCCCAAACATAACCCCAAAGTGGATTGGCTGCAAAGGAGATTAGCGAAGAGTTGATTAAGAAAATAATGAAGAGCATTGGAAAGGAAAAATCATATATTCTGAATCTGTTTGTTCTAGAAGTTATACAACTTCCATTTTAATACATTATCTCTTAAATTTTGTGGAATCCTGTTCAGGAATCATTGATAATATGTGTATCCACATTCTAAACTAAGCAAAGTGTTATTGAAAGTTACCAAAACTGAATAAGCAAATTTTGTAAAAGATGTAATCACTATTATTACCAATATATTCATGTAACTTATTACGAATAGTGGATTAATTTTCACTCATAGGATAGTGTGGACAAAATTTTCAATAACACAATACTTCTTTTTTGAGGTGACAATCATGTTCTGTTGATATTATCAACACTGTGTTTTCTCACACTTGCTACAGTCTTTATAACTACAGCCATATTTGTTCCAGTTCAACTATTTGTATAAAAAAGTTAAACAATTAAACAAATGTACTGCACAAAACAGATCATGATGGTTTTCACTGTTGTAACAAACACACCTGAATAAAATATAAATCTCATGGCACAGATATCTTGGCTTTATCTATCATTTTCATAATCTACTACCGAAACTGGACACCTCAATTTAATAATTGACATAACACACCTTAAAAACACAAATTATTTTTTAAGACATTTATCACATTCATTTACTCAGTTTTATTCAACTGATACGGGCAATCACAAATCCCAATGACTAGAAACTCTTTATCATAATCCAGAGAGCTAAATTTTGAACAATTTTACAGAATCCATGTACCACTTGGGCACCACTTTTTAAAAAATGTTCTTAACAGATTGTGTAAATGTCATCTGTTACATTCATCACTATACTTAAATACTTCGTCACTTGTTTGTTTAAGTCAATACTTCTGGACCAGTGCAGCGTGGTTATGAAAATCACACCTATAAAAGAATTACAATACCTTGCAAGTCTAATCTTGAACCATGGCTCTACACCCTGTAAGATTTCAATAGAACTCACTCTGGCTGTGAAAGGTTAAGTGGATGTGAATTCAGTGTGGCATCTTGTAAAATCAAGTTTTCTGAAAACTTACTTGGGGCTAAATTGTCTAACAATGTCTGTTTGACATTTTTTTATTAACTCTAATGTATTAATGAGATTTTTTCAAACTAAATTCACCAAGAAAAATATTTCAAATTATTTTTGATTCCAATTAACACAAAAAATAAACCCCAAAGTGGTGCCCTTGTTTTGCAACTTTGTTAGTTGATGCTGTATTATTTTTATACACATTTAAAATTAAAGACACGATAAAACACTATTGGGGCAATAAGACACTGTCTTACTGGGATTATATGCACGTAAGACTGCACAAACTAAAAAAAATCAACAAATACAGTTTATACAGTAAAGTGTCAATTGTTTAGAACAAATTGGATGCTGATAATCTTTCGGGCTAAACAAATCTTGTGCATAATCAAGAAGCCATATTAAAAAGTTATTTCTGGGATTAAAAAAGCAATTTTTCAGACAAAAAAGGAAAAATTATATTCTTACTAATGTGACAAAAATCTTCATTACATGTGTGCAGTGTATGAAAAAACTACATGGTCATACATTAAAAAAATTACAATGGGTAATTCAGTGTTAACAGAAATGAATATAAACCGTAATCGGTTTAGACTGCTTAATACTTTTCTTACAGTAAATTTCTTCAATTAAAATGGTAGAGCAGCTTGTAAGAGAGAGTGGACAAGAACATTTTTATGGAACATATTTGCTAATTTTCTGGGAACTAGATTATGGTTTGCCTTACATACGATTCACACATGGCTTTATAGAGAAAATGGTGTTGGCTGGACAATACATATTGGGAAAACTGGCAGACATCCGTGACAAGCCAATGAACAGAACTCAGTCTTGCAGCAGGGGTAACCAAAGATTATGTGGTGCGGAACAATCCACAAAGAAAAAAAGACACTAGAAAAAATCCTGATGAAAAACACTGGTAACAAACCAGGTCACAACAAGACAGACTGCGGACTTCTTTATGTTCTGTGACTGAATGATTGGCCTTATATATTTATCATTTCCTCTCCCAATTTTGTAACGTTTCCAAAAAAATTACCCTGTAACTGTTCTTTCAACTGACACTCTACTGTAGCAGTAAGTGAATTTCATTTTATTTTAAAAGAAAAAGCCTTTTTTGTGAACCAATAGTAGACATGTTATACATAATTTATAATACATGTTATTGTATAAAAATTCTTAAATGCTACTGTATACCAATCATTCGAGTATAACACACACAAGTGCAAAAAAAATCCATACTTTTAATGTCGACTAAATAATTTCAACTCACTCATATCCATTACAACACTAAATAAATTCACAAAATATATAAAATAAAATTTAATATATCCAAGCATCATACATAACATTCCATTTACAGTCTCAAATACAATTCATAAATATAAACTTTCACTATTACTCTACCACTGATATATGCACATAAATGTATTTATGTACATATTTATATACGCACGCACGAGTGTGCCGCCCACACAAACACACACATGTAATTTTTTTTCTAACATATTTAAAACCAACAAACGAAGTAAACAATTGCTTTAGTTTAATTTGCAAGAAAAGATATTCTGCAATTTTATAAACACCTTTTTAACAGCACTTTGTTAGTCACTGGTTGACATCCTTAAATTTACACAGAAATTACTTTTAAATTTTTTGTCAAATTATTTTAAAAAGTTATTTGCTGTTCTTGTTTACTCATTCATCTTTGCCTATTGGTTACTTCTTTTTTGTTTTTTAAATTGTTTAAATTTAAATTATGTTTTAAAGCAATTATATATTTTTCCGAATGTTAGTCAGTGGCTATGAAATATGATTTTAAAGAAACTACTTATAAAATAGACAATATTAAAAAATATAAGTTTTGAAGCAGACCAAGATAAAAGTATACGAGCAGTATGTCCCTGACTTTTACAGTAGAAAATCTTAGGTGGGAAACAATAGGTTTAATATAGACACCAAATTAAAACAAAGGCACCAAATTAAAATTAAATCGGATTAACATTTAAAGAGACTGGGAGACTCAACTGTAAAGGGTCGACAAAGATCAACCACCTTGTAAGAACGTCTAACTGAAGGTCGCCTAAGACAGTCTGTCAATATAAAGCAAGCATAAATAATCTGTGGCAGACTCAGAAAGACCCACGAGTTAGATTTCACCAATCTGATTTGTGGAGGGGGCAAAATCAAGCAGTCTTTATTGGGGGGGGGGGGGGTTTGAAAATAAGTTCAAATCTAGTGTCAGAGCCATATATATTAATTTAATCTTGATTTTATATCTAACTCTTAATATTTTTTGCCAGTTTTCTATGTTATAAATAGTTCTTAAAATATTAAATACTTCTGCAAATAAAATTTTTATTACTGTATTTCACCTGTGTCCATTATTGTAATAATCAGCTGTTTTACTGATTATATCCAGAGGTTTATATAATAATAAATTTTACTTGCAGTAGTATTTAATATTTTAAGAACTATTCATTATATATTAATTTAAATATATAGATGTTTTTAACTGTTCATTCATAGATAAAAATATAATTTTATACTGACAAACTACAGGTCCAAGTACTGATAGTTTATGAAGTTTTATTCTTTTTGAATATATATTTTCATATTCATCATTCACTGAGGGAGGGCGCAAACAGCCCCTTGCCACTCCACAATTCTGCCTATGGAAAAGGGTAGGAATGATATATAGCAGAAAATCTTACCAAAAGGAAATAAAAATGGAGTGTACTGTTAGAGTGTTCTGAATGCATAAATGCTTAATTTAATGTTTATAAATTTATGCATACATTACGTTAATGTTTTTAATATTAATTATTTTCATGTACCAGTATTTTGCAAGTAAAGATCCAGTAGACAAAATACTTTGTAAATGAAACTAAAGCAATTGTTTAAAGATGTTAAATATATATTACTAAGGGAAACAAAATCATGTGGAGAAACTTACTCATAGGTATACACGTATTTATTTATAAATCACAGGGTATTGCTTACATAATTTATAACTATGCAATTGTAAACATCGGCAATTGCCTGCATGAAAAAATTGTTAATTACGAGGCAAATGGGGGAACTAACCTGCACTTTCATTTGGATAAGAGATTTTCAACAGATATACTCAAAACAAAATATATTAAAAGTAAAGATTTTAGGTAACAAAAATTTTGGATTTAGACATGCTTAATATATTTTTAAAATTTCACAATTTATTAAAAGTTTTTATTTAATTATTTTTCAAGATGTACTTCAATACAACATGCTGATTGTGTGACTTTATCGCACTAAATATATATACATGTCTGTGTACAATGATATAGTACAACTGAAATAATGTATTACAAAACTACATATTAAGTATACAACTCCATATAAATACACCTTAGTAAAAAGATGTTTGCACACACGACGAACTTACTATTGATAACACTGATCGTTTCTGAAGGAACTGGAGAAGTCTGTCATCATAAATATCTTAATCGTTTTCACTCAAAGTTATTAAATCATTAATAATATATAATTTACTTCCACAAATTTTGTTTAATTTTGTTTTTTACCTTGCATCACTCCACAGTTACACAAATTTAGACCGGTTTCTGCAACAAAAACAAACATATGTATATGGTAATTATTCATGAATCAGCACATTAAATTATTTTATTCGAATGATATTAAGGATACAATTCTACATGATAAAAATAATAAAATATAATAATACAAACATAATAAAAATAATAATATTAGAAAGAACATTAACACACAAGTATGGATAATTTGTGTTTGGAAAACATATGTTACAATCATGATTTTAATAACTTTTAGTAGTTCTTATCACAAAAAATTCTCTATTACTATATAGTGATAAGTTACTGTTTATATATTTGTATTTTTATGTTTTAGAATTATTGTCCTAAAGATGGTTACTGATTTGTAGTGTGGGTCAAAACACTGCTTTTTTTTTTTAGAAAAATGAAATCAGTGATGGGGAATATCCAGTTCCAAAATGTAAACCACAGTGGTTCTGTACTTCAGAACTCTAACCTGTGCACACATAATACTGATTTTTAATTTTCAACATTGCTGGTGATATTTAGTATAAAATTTGGATAAACATAAACAACCATTTTAAATGTAAAAAACTGTTCCAACAAATGGTGACATGAAAAATAACTGGTTATTTTTGTTAACAGAGGTTTTACTGAACTGTTTGCAAGAAGTGACAATAAGAATTTCTGACAAAATAGATTTAATTTTATAATTTTCTCTTTAACCTAATAGGTTTCTTTAGCTAAAGAAAAGTACTATGGTATATATACCTGAAAAAATTTAATTTTGAGTTTTATGTTGTTTCTGATGTTCTTGAATATTGGGAAATTCAGTGGAACTATTCAAAAACCTGTGTCTGCAATAAAAGTAAGATTTGTCAAACTGGACCATCAATAAGAAAGAAGAAACATACCTACACAGCTTCGAAATGTTGTTGGTGATAAAGGATCAAGATGAATTAGACTGATGGAATGAGAAACTATGAAGTATTGACAAAAATAAGAGGAGAAAGAAAACTGCTGAAAGTATGAAAGAAAAAAAACTCTTGGTTGAGGCATATACAGTGTACAAACTGTATGCATCTAAGGATTGTAAGGGAAAGGTGAAAGAAAGGACAGGAAAGAAGAAAGATTGGAATGTTTGATGATATCAGAAACAGAAAGATTTAATGACAGGTAAAGGATCTAATGCACAGGAGCAAGAAAAATAGAGAGCATCCATTCGAAACCTGTTGTACGACAGTTTTACTGAAGCTGATATGAAGCTGTCATATCAGCTCTCAACAGAGTCAAACAGCTGTTTCCCAATTTTGGATAGTTGCAAAAAGTGCATTCTTTGCTTGGCATGCAGTGTAGTAGCAGAACCTAATGAAAATGAATAACATTTTATAAACTACGGACCTTCAGAGGTTACTATTAACTGTTTAAGTAATGTAACAAATACAAGAACATCCGATCATATCTATTAACAGAACACTATGAGACCAATTGAAGTCAATATGCAACCTGTCAAAATGGTCAAGAAAGCCAATGAGTCTCAATTGGTATACTGCACATTTATATTATTTGTATTTGACATATAAACGCATCTCAGCAAAATTTAAAAATGAACACCGATCTCTATAGCAGTAGCGGCTCGTACAGGGAGGGCAAAAGGGCGCAGCCCTCCCACTAAATTTGCAAATTAAACTTGTCAATAATATAACTATAATGTGTAGTATTCTTATTGAAAGATATTTTTGGGGCAACTAATAGCGATCACCCGATGATTTCAGCATGGCCCCACAGCTGGGACGGTTTTGCTGTCGCCCTCCCTGAATAGGCCGTTCTTTCGGGGACCGGGGCAAGAGACGTATACACATCTCTATGCATTTAAATGAGCATCCGCCATTACAGGTGGGACTGTGGCCGCTTTCTGTTTCGCAGCTAAATTCATAGATAAACTTCTCATAGTGCATATATTTTCTCTTGTGTTTTATATAGTTCCGATTGTGTTCTTGTTGTCCTTTTTGTGTAAACGTAATGTTCTAATAATTTATTCTTTATTAGGCAGTGTATTCTGTGTACGATAGTGTTTTTGTCGAACCTTGTGTACATAAACGTGTAACTTATTCTGTGTGTTCTGTGCGTATTTGTTAGAAACGATTAAAATGGCTATGAATTTGGTAAGTAATATTAAACGTTTGATTATTTCAAATTCACTTACTTACGAAAAGAAAATAGAACTAAAAAAAAATTATGGCCACCAAAACCGAATTTAGATATTACACAACAAAATTATAAAACGGACAGACCAGCATCAAGTAAAAAAAACTACACAAGAAAATTTAATAGAAACTGTTACTTACATGCTGATTGGATATGTGGATGTGAGGTGATCAATTCCTTTTTTTGTTATGTATGTTTGGTGATGAACCTAAACAGTGATTCAGTCTGGACTGAAAATGGAATTAAGGACTTGAAACATTTGGGAGAAAAAATAAAAAAACATAAAATTAGTGAAACTCATATGAACAATTGTATTGAATATTCATTGTTAGGAAAAGTCAATATTAGTTGCCAGTTAGACAGTGCATATAGATTAAAAATTAAACAGCATAATGAAGAAGTCTCTAAGAACAGATACATCCTAAGTAAGTTAATTGACTGTGTAAAGTTTTGTGGAATATTTGAACTAGCTTTAAGGGGACATGATGAAACAAACACATCTGAGAATCCAGGTATTTTTAGGGGCTTAGTAAATTTAATGGCAGGCCTAGATAGCACCTTAAGAGAGCATATTGAAAAAACAAACAATAGGGTTTTCGTTGGTCTTTCTAAAACAATTCAAAATGAAATTTTGGATTCTGTTTATGCAGTGTGCATTGGACTAATAAAAAAAGAAATAAATGAACTGACTACATTTCAATTGAAGCAGATGAAACCACGGATTGTGCCACTCTGTCACAAATTGTGTTAGTTGTGAGGTATGAATTGAACGGAAAATTACATGAGAGATTTATCAGTTTTGTCAGTCCACAAGAGCACTCCGCTGAAGGTATTAGTAATACTATTTTTGAAGAATTAGCAAAATTAGAACTTGATAAGATGCCTAGTAAAATTATTGCACAAAGTTACGATGGGGCAGCAGTAATGAGTGGAAAACATAACGGTGTTCAAGCAAAAGTTAAAGCTGTGTACAAGAATGCCCAGTATATACACTGCTATGCCCATCAACTAAACTTAATTATTGAGTGCGCTGCATCACAAAACAAGCAAGTAAAAATATTTTTCTGTAATTTAGATGGCTTTACAACATTTTTTTCAAGATCTTCCAAGCGAACTGCCATACTTGATGAAGTAGTAAAGAAACGTCTCCCAAAATGTTCTAATACCAGGTGGAATTTAAATCCTGTTGTGTGACAACAGTATTTATTCATAAAAATGACATTTCCGCTGTTCTTGAAAAAATCATAGATGACGAGAGTGACAAGTCCACTGTTCAGAAACCACTAGGACTGAAAAACACATTAAATAATGATGATTTTAATTTTTGGTTAACATTTTTCAACAAAATTATGCCAGCCTGTGACATTTTGTTTAATCAATTACAGCACGTAGAAATTGACAGTATTAAAACACACCAGTATGTTGCCTCATTCAAGTCACACATTCAAAACATCAGAGATTATATTGATTTTGATGCCAGTCTGTCTGCAACAAATGATTTTGGAGAATCATCACAAAATCCAAAAAGGTCACGTTTTGATGAAAGCAAGAAGACTGAAGCTAAAGGAAGTTTGTGACATAATAGTTACCAACATAGACGACAGATTTTTATTTTCAGACCATTTAGCAATAGCAGTTTTGTTGCAACCAACCCTGTTTTCTAAACATCAGCTTATCTTTCCAGAAACATAGTTACAAATTGCTGCTAAAGAATTTAATTTAAATGAAACTGCATTAAGACATGAACTGGTAGTTCTATACAGCAGGCCTGACTTCACAAAGGCAACTGGCGCATTGGTTCTACTCAATTTTGTATATGAAAACAATCTAGTTACTGTTTTTCCCGAACTGGTAAAACTATTAAAAATTATTTGTACAATCCCTATGACTACAGCAGAAAGTGAACGATGTTTCTCAACTCTCAAACGCATTAACACAATTACACGTAATACAATGAAAAAGGACAGACTAAGTGCTCTGGGAATGTGTTCAATAGAAAAAAAAATGTTAGAAATAACTCCTAACTTCAATGAATTAGTTATTGACCATTTTACCAAACAAAAGGAGAGGAGAATGGATTTCATGTTCAAGCAAATAAACTAATCCAAGGTAGGGAACAAATATATTTTATTTAGTAATGCATGCATTTAATAATATAATTTCTTAAATATTTAAGTTTAGGAACGTGAACTGCTTAGGTATATATAAATAATTTGTTTCAAACACTGTTTAAATATTGGTAGTTTGCAAGGTAGGTTTTTGATATTGACAATAATTTAGTTTCTACTGGTGACTTTTTTTACATAATATATGGGTACAACTAAATTTTGCCCCCCCCCCCCCAGTCAAAAACATTACCAGCCGCCACTGCTCTATAGTATCCAATAAACAGCATTATTTGGTTTCTTAGCCCCAGATGACAAACATGTCAGTACATGTTGCATCATTTTAATAGTTCACTTTTAACATTATTACAATGATCGCACGGATCATCATGTTTGATCAATGTAAACAGCGTAACTGTGACCAGAGTCATTGTTAATTACAACTTCAGCAGCTGTTAATTATTTGAACAGCAGTTCAAATAAACGAAAAACAACAAGAAACACTCTTAAAATACAACAATTAAAGTTCACGATTGTCCAACACACAGTATTGTAATAAACAATAAATACCACCTAACCAACATTGTGGTGATACAAACCACAGAAATACAAGTCACAATTACAGAAATCTGCACACAATAACTTAAACAATAATGACGTTTTACTAAACCGCTGGGAACTACATGTACAACTCAACTCCTTATCGCTCGCTCTCTGCTTCACAATATCAGCCTGGCTCTGGCCACTTTCAGTTTTACAGACCTATTTAGCCAGTGTGGTGTAGTGATGTGACAAGAGTGGCCTAGATGATGGGGTAAAACAATCAACGAACTTCTGGAAAGATTGCGGGCTTACAAGAGAATAGCATAATCCCTACCATTCACACACGTGTGCAAAGCGTTAGTACCCACACACATTCACAAGTTATCTATCTTCTCGGCACTGCAATATTGTTATATTATGTTAGAAATGGTTTCAAAACTATTTCGCTCTTAAAAACTAACTATGAAACACTGATCTTTATGAAACTGAATGAAATTACTTGGGACTTATAATTAATCTTATATTTTGCAATTTGGAAATGTAGAAGGAGTGGGGATTTGGTATTCTTTGAACTAGCCATATGGTACTTGTATTTTTGATGGCCCTCCCATAACAACAGATAAATTATGCCAGTTTACACTGCCAAACAAACACATATTTTGTTTTCAATAACTACAACACATTACAGTCTGGATCTCAAACACATGGTTTTGGAATCCACTTTGGCGAAACTCTATTCCCACTACTTCAATGCAGAAGTTACAACAAACAAATTATGGGCACCAGAAGTCACTATTTTCATGATTAAATTGTACATATAAACTACTGCATTTCCTCCATTTTGTTTTTACAGACTACCTAAAATCAGAATAACTAGCAAAACCGACCATACTAATTTTTTCTAGATTTTTTTGGTACATACATATTTTATTAAATTACTAATTTTTTAAAATAAATTTTGAAGTTTGGATAACCAGCCATAATCAACAAATGTAATCTGTATAGGCTACATTCTTTCTTGGGAGTAGTCCTGGAAAAAATGAATTATCAGCTTAGAAATGATGGTTGTTATTACCATATTAGCACAGACATAAAGTGAATGATGCCAATATGTTAATTCAATCAACTGAATCAAAATGATTTAGAATACTGTTTGGCCATTTCGGTATATTCATTAAAATAAAAAAAAAAACAACTTCCAAATTTAAAAAACTAGGTAAAAGATTCACTATTACACTCTACAGTATGAAGCTCAGCTAGTTACAAAAACCAGCACCTAATATTAATGTAAAAGACCCCCTCCCTCAAAGAAGTACCCACCACAGTAGTACTACTGGGCTACACTGACTGACGTAGGTTAGAAATAACATACTAGCCTTAAATATCAACACTCCTGCCTACACATATTGCCAGTGGTGCCCACAGGGGGGGGGGGGATCATAGCGCAAGTTGCGCATTGAGAATTTGGGGGGGGGATTTTTCGGGTGTATTTTATGGATTTTTGGGGGGGATTTTTTCAAGAATAACATTTTAAATCCAACATTGATGGAAATTTTTACCGTGTTTGTGCAACAAACTAAGCTATTAGTAAAAAACTAAAGCAATTGCATATATTTATGATTGTTTTAACGGACTGGTGACATAAATGTCTCTACCAGTACAACTAGTAGTAAATTTTGTTTTGGAATTTGGAAAACTGACCCTGGCAGCCTGCAGCAACATCCTGTCAATAAGTCAGAGTCCGTGATCGTGAATGTAAAAATGTGTGCATGTGCTAAGCTTGTAGACCGGCGGGCAGTGGAGTAAAGGGGGTGTGTCCTCAGTTCTTATCTCTGGTCCACCAGCCGCGTGCGGCGGCAGTCTGCCCGTGAGTTTTACTCTGTAATGCGGTGCTTTGTTTGTGTGAGTTGGGGTTGGAATGTAATCTCGTGTTTCATGATAGTTGTCAAAATGCCGAAAAAACTGAAACAATCGTTTAAGTATAAGTGTATGGAGGTTACATGTAACACAACTCATCGAAAAGACAAGTGGTTAGAACATTGTAAGAAGAAACATGCCTATAAATTTAGACATAACCTAAACATTAGTTTTAAAATGGTTGAAGTGAAGTCCGGTGACGGCCTGTGGGTGAAATACACTTGTGCTGAATCTTCTGCTGATCCCAGTACCAGTCAACATCATAGTTTAGATTCCAGGTATATAAAATACAATTATTGTTGTCTCGTTCAGTTACCGTTTGAATAGGCCAAAATAGAAACAACTTTATAGCCTATAAGATACAAAGGAATCGCTTTATTGCGTAATTTTTATTAGGGCTTATTAGCATTTTTGTACTACCGGTAACATTTTATTATATTTGTTGTTCTGTTATTTCCACTAATACGGCAAACAT
Source organism: Magicicada septendecula (assembly GCA_034769895.1). NCBI lineage: Eukaryota > Metazoa > Arthropoda > Insecta > Hemiptera > Cicadidae > Magicicada > Magicicada septendecula. The sequence continues at coordinate 778,396,807 of CM068368.1, forward strand.
TAAAAATAATAAAATAAAGCAAACAATAAAATAACAACTTTGGGGAGGGGAGAGTTCTAAAATCGTCGTATTTTTTTTAGATCGAGCGTAACCAGTGACGTTGCTAACGATGACCCTACAACTGAGGACATAGATGTACCATCAACTTCAAGTGCGAAACCCCCAGACGAGTCTCAAGATATAAATCCAACATTTGATGTCGTGGAGAGTGGAAATGAAGACAAAATGCAAGCTAAAGCACCTCCTTCGTTTGTGACTTCAAATTTAAATACTAAATTATCGTTACCGCCAAATGTAGAGTTAGAAATCAGTAGCCCTTCAGGCTCAGATCTAAGCCCAGAAAACATTCAACCAGATAATCCAGACCCATTACCTGGTGTTCATGATGTAGAAGACCCTGCATCGTTTGCAAACATCAAACTATCGGCGGAGGAGATAAATTTGGGTCTTCGACTAGAAAATCAAGATTTGTCTTTGATGAGTTTCCCTTCAACAGGCGGAAGAAAATTTAATCCTGCTTGGAAAATCAGCACTTTACCTGATGGGACTAGAAGTAAAGAAACTGGCTAGTTTATAGTCCGATGAAAGATGCGGTTTTTTGCCTGCATTGCACTCTATTTGCTCTACCAGGAGAAAGAACGGTATGGGGTACAACTAGCTGCAGAGGTTGGACTGAGCATCGAGGCGAGCGTTACATAGAACAGCATGAACAGTCAAAACAGCATTTATCTTCTCAAGTCGCTAGAATCCAGTGGATATCGCAGAAAAGAATAGACTCCTCACTTGCTGAAGAATCTGACCAACTCGTTCATCACAACAGAGAAGTGTTGTCGGTAATAATTGATTGTTGTCGATATTTAGGTGAAGAAATGCTAGCATTCAGAGAAAAGGATGTTTCAAAAGGGAAATTGGTGAAACTGTTCTCACTGATAGCTAAGTATAATCCCGATGCCAGAGTGTACCTTGAAAAGATAGAAAAATCAGAAACCAAAAGGGAAAATTGGGGTCAAATTTTCTCAGTTATCGAAATGTATTTGACTTGATTAATGTTATGAGTAACATTGTAGTCTCAAAAATAGTCAACAATATAAATTTAAGTAACACCTACTCAGTCATCCTGGATTCAATATAAGACATAAGCAAAAAAGAATGCACAGCGGTTTTGCTCTGATATGTTGAGCACCTAGATGAGCAAGGAGCTCCCAACAATCCAGTAAAACCGGAAGAACGGTTGATCAAAGTGTTCACAAGTGGCGACACAACAGGAGAAAACCTAGCCTACGAATTAATGAACACTCTAAAATCCATAGGAATCAACCCTAATGGCATGGTGGGGCAAAGCATGGATGGAGCAGGGAACATGAGAGGTCGGTACAATGGCTTAAAATCTGTTGTGCTTAGAGAGAGTCCCCGAGCATTTTATGTACGGTGTTGTTCTCACCGGTTTGCATTAGTGGTAGAAAAGTCTATTGATGTTTGCCCTCAAATGCAAAACATGTTCTCCCTCCTTCAAGAGATGTGTTTTCACGTCTGGGCATCGACGTCACCACATGTTTCTCGACAATTTGAAAAAGGGCCTAGCACAAAACACAATAAAAAGTGTAAAACGAGTGCAAACTACAAGATGGTCGAGTAAGAGTGATGCTCTCAAAACTGTGCTAACATGTTTCAAAACCATCAAAGAGACCCTCAAAGAAATCTGTCTTGACAAGAAATCTGACAATGACACTAAAGCGTCTGCGAAGGGACTGATCAACAGTATGTCAGATTATGAAAATATATGTGCCATGCACATTGGTTCAACTATATTTAAAGTTCTTTCTCCAATCACAATTTGCTTACAAGCCAAATCAGTTGATTATGGCATGATACCAGCAATTATCTCAGAGACGAGGGCGAAACTGAAGACATTAAGAAGTGAAAAAGAGTGGGACAAACTTAGAAGTTCAATAACACAATTTTCTGATCAGCACAACGTCTCGCAAATCCGAACTCAGCGAAACCGAAAACGGAAACGCCTCATGGACGAACTTGCGATAGACAAAAAAATTGATGACCCTGTAAAGAAAATGAAGGTTGAGGTTTATTTCCTAGTCTTAGACTCATTATTGTCTGAACTGAATGATCGTTTCCCGGACAGCTCGCTTGCCATGGTTAAACAAATGTCTTATTTTTCTTATGGAGGAATTATGAAAATCGCACATGAATTGGAGACTGGAAAAGACTTCAACCCCGATAAGATAAAAGACCTGTGTGAGTATTACAATCTGGACAATGACCTAATTGCTTCAGAACTGGAGACGTTTTGCAATGTGTACAAAGTTACTCACGCAGACATCGACATATCAGACATGTTACATTCCCCTGAAGCTGAAAGGATGGAGATAACAGAGGATGAAGTGCGAATCCCGGCAGGGGCAGAGGATCCAGATGGCAGTGAAAATGAGGAGGTAAAGAAAGAAGTAAGAAACATAGGATGATGGACCAATGGATAATGAGAGGATTCATTAGACCATTCAGGTGTGTCCTTAACCTTTCGGCTCTACCTAATCTGACAGTGATGCACCGAATATTGTTATCTTTTGCCATGACCAGCTGCTCTGCAGAGAGAACGATGAGCCGTTTGAAAATAGTGAAAAATCGGCTTCGGAACAGCATGGGAGACTCTTGGCTGTCAAGTTTGTTGATTCTATCCTGTGAAAACAATGTACTGAGCCAGATACAAAACGAAGAAATCATTAACAAATTTGCAACCACAAATGTACAAAGAAAAAAGCTGCTTTTGTACAAGACATTTAAACAAGGTGATAACTAATGTAAATGTATATTTTTGCACAAACATATTTTTCCTATCATAATTTAAACTACATTGTACATTGTTTTTGCGTCATTTCATTGTATTGGTTTTAATAGTACAATTATTTAAAATGTATTTTTAGTTTAGCAACACATTTGTTAAATACAATTTGCTAAGTACAATATTTGCTTGGTTTTTAATTACTCCAATACCCTTTGAATCTAGCCCGTTTTGTTCAAAGTAATGACATACAAAACTTCTAAACAATATTATTAGGGCTAATGATAAAATTCTGTAAGCTTAAACTGGCCATCCACGTTCCAATATGACCAATATGTTTTAAAATATATCTCTCAAATGTCTTTGCTTCTCATCCACACCCACACCAGTGTAGCGCCTTATCTTTTAAAACAATGATACAATTTAAAACAACTTAACAAGTGTAACAATTATCGTAACTGTAGTGTAGGATCTTGTTTTGTTTTTCATGACTTTTTTAACTAAAATAATTTGTATAGGCTTCAATTGGGGGGGAGTGCTGAGAATTTTTGGGGGGGATTTGCGCATTGGGCCTTGGGGGGGATGGGCACCACTGCATATTGCAAATCTGACTTGCAATTGCATATCCTTAATCTTAAAAAGCTCAAGCTTAAAAATACACACTGTTTAATATCTTCATAACAAATAATATTTATTTTGATTTTGGGTACCCAGAAATAAATTTTTATTTCTTCTGAAAATATCAGTTTGTTAATCGACTATAAGGGACACACTAACACCAAATTCATTGAGGTCTGCTCATAGTTTGACAATTTAAAGATGACACTTAGAATTGTATAACAATGCAGGTAAGGTAGGCTATATTTTAATAGTACATTTCTTGGCTCGAGCACTTTAAAAGTAGGCACACAAAAAAACCCCCCTCGAGAAAGGACTATCTTGTTTAAAATTTATCACTTAAGTGTTATAAATAATATGATAATTACAAACAATTATATTATGATATTATACAGAGGACTTGGTAATAATTAAATGCATGCATGGTACATTAAATCATAAAATTTTTGCCTCTTTTAATCTCGATTAATAATATAATAATGGCTCGCATGTATACCACCGAAGTAGCTTAGGAGTAGGCAGCCTAATGTGAGCCATACAGCATACAAGGAAGGGAGTGTGGCCAGCACTATGCTTCACCCGCCCATTATTATCCCACAGGATGTTATCCCAGGTATTCATTTTCAACAGGCTGAGTCAACCTGGGGGCTGAAAAACGCACCTTGATTTTATGGTGCGGGCCCTGGAACTGAACCTGGGACCTCTAGATTAGTAGCCAGGTGTCATACCCACTGGTCTACTGAGCCACCCTAATCTCGATTAGCTCTGCTTAAAATCAACTCTCAAAACTGTAATTTACAAACTTAAACTGATAATACTATCTACATATTTGTCCACATTTGAGGACTGAGAGTTTATCTTTTCTTGTGACTACTGCATTCGCAAAAGGCATTATGTCCACAAAATATCACTACTATAGTCACCTGAAATTCAGAAAAATTTTATTAGATTTAATTGATGGAACCCAGGATGTTTCTGGTTCTAATATTTAACTAGTAACCAATATTTAAACTGGCCTAAACCAATTAGGCCTACATTTATGGAAAAGGTTACAAATTAATCAAACATGGCCAAAAAAAAAACCTCAAGCGAATAATCATTTCAATTGGACTCCGCTAAAAATATTGATTCAGCTATCATGAAAATCAATAGACCTTGACCCTCTTAAATAAATAAAGAGAGCATAAATTTCATATTATTCAGATAATTTTGTCACCAGTTTCTTTGTCAAAAGGTCACACTCACACACACACGCGCGCGCGCGCACACGCACACAACCTCAGATGTAAAACAGAAAGTCGTTTTAGTTTGTATTTAGTTTAGTTACTAACATTTGTTGTTAGTAATTACTTATAACAAGTGTACATTAAAAAATATTAGTTGTTACATCACTATTTAATTTTCAATCTTCATAATGTGCATTTGCTGTGTGAAGCCACTTCAAAACTCACTACTCTCCCTTGATAAGGAAAAGTGAAGTGTCTGCAAATATATGACACTGTGAAAACTGCCTTACTTTTCTTTTGAGAGCAGATGTGTGGTTAATGTGCTTTACATTATCTCAGGAATTACTGAAAGAACAGCATTTCTGATCAGTCCACTGAATTCTCAATGGATCAAACACATCAGAAACTGTACAAAATTCAAAAATTAATTTTTGTGGATACCGCACTTGCATACTAGGTTCAGTAGCAACTTGAAATTTAATGGTATGCATATATTTAATTATGAATATTAATAAAGAAAGTGTAGTTACACACCAAATAATGCATTTCCCAAGGTGAGTCTACAAACTGTGCAGAACAGTTGATAGTTAAAAATCTGAAGTAACTGGGATGAGAGTTTCCTGAATTATTGATTTGTTTGGAATTTTGTAATAAAGCAGTATACTGTTATAACAAAACAATTGTGTGTGTGTGTGTGTGTGTGTGCGGCAAAAAAATAAATAAAATTGTTTTAATCGGTATGTTGTCAAAAACTGATCAATATAATTTGTAATAAAGTATTAAATAATTTTTGAAATTTTAAACTTGGCTACTTGAATAGTAGACTACTATAGTTCTAAATAAAGTACAACAGATAGGGTAGGCTAACTGCCTTATTCAAATGTTTTGGAAATAGCCAGTTTATCAAACGATTTTGGACAGTAACCTATTAGATACTGAACCCAATTGTAATGCAGATGTAACGTATATTAATAAATATGCTTCATGTAATAACTAAATAGAAATGAAATGTGATCCTGGGAGAAAAAAGCATTTCTCACATGACTGAGCAAGTTAGATTCTCAAACAACTTCAGAGATTTGCCTGCTGAATGATTAATTACAAAGAGATTAAAATTGCACTACTGTACTGGTGACCAGCTGTTTCTTAGCTGAATGAATTCCGTATAATCCAAGAGTTGTTCTGCCTACTGAAATGTTTGTTTTTTATCTTAATCATGTTTGTTTTCATTTGGTTTGTCTAGGCACTAACTTGGCTGAAAGTGCAATGACAGCAATGTATTTGGCTGTGCTCTACGCCATAAACCCCCCCCCCCCCAATTAACAACAAATCATAACTTTTATAATTCGTGAGTCATTGGACAATAAAACATTTTCATTAATGTTAATTCTATTTGGTTGTCTTTTAATTAGCATCAGAAGCAGATTTAGCATGTTCCAGGTTAAACTAACATGATTGTTGACCAAATATGATGTTACATTAACGTGCACAAAATACTGTCCTGTTTATTGTCCCGTCAACAAACAATACCCAACTCAAATTATAGCGGGTGTGACCTAAGGACCATCCCTTGGAGATTACTATGCTGGTCTCCCACTACATAACTTAACTTTTGCTTTAAACTTTGAATTTTCCACCACTAACATATTTAAGACAATTGTGAATTTTGCAGCTGTTACAGAACATAATGTCAATAGGAATTCTTGTTTTTGCGAGTGGTGTGTTATTAGAAGTAAGCTGTATTAAAAAATGAGTTCTGTAACACGATGGGAGTTCTGCATAATGATCCAAGGGCCATCCTGACTTAACTCCGAGTTGATGTTGTTTTGTGAGCTGTACAATAAAAGTACCGGTATGTTTTTGTTTCTTTGTGAGTCACATTTTACTGCCTTATTTTTAGGCATAAGGGTTAGTTTGTAAAATAAAATTGAATACTTATGACTTATTTGCAGTCATTGTAGAGCCACTTTAACATTATCTTATGTTACTACATAAAATATGAAACGTATTAGCAGTTAACGTTAGAGGCAAGTTTTACAATAATTACAATCACTTGTTTCTTTGGTTCCCTTGTTAGCATTCAACAAATGCAACAGTGGCAATACGTTAAGAAAAATACCATGACCCAAAAAATTTAATTTAATTCAAAGCAAGTTTGTTTTTGTCCTTAACTGCATTTATGCCCATTTATGTATAGTATCGAATGTAACATTATTGTGTGAGATCTAAATAGTTATTCTAACACATTCGAACAACTTGGTGGTTATGTTAATAGACAAATACCACAAATTGATTCAGTGTCTGCAGCCACATTTAGACTGCAAGACAGTGCAAACAAATAAAACATACATACTGGAAATAAACTAAACTATAATTTCCAGAACAAATATTTAAAAAAATCTACTTTTAGAATTGTTAGTGATGTGTCTGTTATTTTAGATGCTTCAAATTTTTAATGTTCAAATTATCAGTGTTCTATTACAATTAAATGTTGTCGGCTAACTGGCATATATACATCTTTCAATCACTATTCACAGATTTATAACAATTACATTGTTTACATTCTTTATTTAACATAATATTCAAAACATGACAAATTAATTTCTAATAAGTTGACATTTTCTTGTTTCAATTACATGAAATTTGTTTATAACAAAACAATTAAATAATGACAAAAACTCTGTCACTTCACATCCCATTAAACACTACCCATGGGCCGTAAAAACTCATAATTTTTAAAAATTAAATCTAAAATCTGTTGCCATGGACAATTTTGTCTGCAAAATTATTTTCGGCAAAGTCATAATATACCTGGCTCACATTTACCAAGTGCCACTTAAGTGAAATGTTACAAATACATTACAAAAACTATGCCCATATTTAACAATTAACAAAAAACTACATTACCTAAAAATTGTCAGTTGTCAGTTAAGGCTACATTTGTCAACCATTTTCACAACGAACTGTATCACAATTACTACTCCAGAATAAACAGTTTCCAACTCCACTGTAACAAATCAAGAACACAGCCGCTAAAAATACCAAACTACATATAGTACACGGTTTCCTTTCCAAAAAAAATCCAGTTAGATACAGAACCATAAACATGACATGTGTCTGAAGAAGCGCAGGATTGACAGGTTTCGGAATGAGTAGCACTGGTATCAGCCACTGGAGACAATACATTTTGAGAAAACGTCGTGATTTTGTTTGCTGTCAGATGAATTTTTGGTCACAATGTATGAAAAACACTAAATCATGTTTTCTAAATGTTCACTGTTACACTAACCTAAACGTCAACCACAAGCTATCTGGCACACGTTTTGCACGAAATAATCAGCTGACACACCTCCATATTGAATTTCTGTGCATTTAATTAAAAAACTGCATGTCAGTTTATGTAGTCACTTAATCAATTTTCATGATCCCTTTTTTAAGACAATAGGTTTTCTAACGGTGTCACCAACTCAAATTATTTATTATCATTGAAACTTGCGTGCTGAATCTATTTTCTACTACGCATTTTACCAGCTCTAGTTTACACTAATGCCAACAATGCAATACGAAAATGCGAATGAAAAAGAATATTGATGTAACTTATTACCCTAAAAAATTATGAATAACAAAAATACATGATTTAAAATACTAGAATTTTTATCATAATTACTACGTAATATTTACAGTCTCCCGTGAAAAGTGACAATTTAAAAAACTTCACATTCATACATGATACATAAGTAGCAGAATTCTTTTATATGTAAGTGGGCGTCGTCATCTGTGATCTGTGTCTGTTAACTTGAGTAGTAGAATTTTGATAATTAATCAGCCTACGGAGAGGTCAAGGACCCGTTACTTTGGACAATGGATCTAGGCTTAGGCCTAGCTGAAAGTATGAAAAATATTGTTGCTAAAGGGATTCAAACAGAAATGGGTTCTCCGTTTCCGGGTACAGGTTATGTTACTGAAAAATTGTATATGTTATTACAGTTGTATCTACAAAATAAAGGATGGAATCCATCTGTAGAGTTATTACAGTGTTTTACAGAATTAAAAGAAGCATCTATGCTTCCAAGCGCTTCTTATTTACAGTAAGTAAACACAACCTATACTGAACATCGATTTCCAAGTTTAGATTCGGAGATTAGTTTTTGATGCGTTATAATTTATCATTTTTTAGAAAGTATCTTGAAATCAAAAATACTTTTAATAATTTTTTAAAATAAGAAACTACAAAATAAGCGTGTTATAGGTTATAAGCCGCTAATGTTGACGGCATATGGCACATAGATTTCAAGGATTTAATGTCTAAATATAATTATTTCACTACGACTCGGAACACAACGAAACTTGTGTTCCGAGTCGTAGTGAAATAATTATATTTAGTTAAGTAACGGACACGTCATGGACAACGAAATCCAAGGATTTAATGTCATTAATACAAAAAATTGTAGGTAAAATAAATTAACCAAATTATTATTCCACAAAATTGAATTCTTATTTTAAAATGTTTGTATGGGAAAGATTTGATATGGATGATTATCAGATAGCAAATATAGATAGGCCTATAGCAAGTCTATATTATAGGCCTACAGGAATAATGTAATGCAGTAATGTTTTATTAATTTATTGATTCAGCAGATTCGTTGTATATTCATTTATTTGTAGGATATGATCATGATAAGTAACAAATTTTATATACACTTTGTTGGCATATACAAATTTATGCTGCTTGTTTACGTGCCTGATATGTAAGAGATTTTAGAATTCATAGACCAAAATTTAAAACAGAAATGTAAGATATTACAACGTTATATTCTAGTAGAATTATGCAAATTTAGTTGCATAAATTAATTATTCAATTAATAATTAATCTTGGATACAGTGATTGACTAATTTTATCACTGTTGTCTACCAGGATATACCTTCCATTGCCCCGCGTTGGGAAGCCATATACAACTCTTGTTACTTTACTAATTAATTAATTTAATTAAGTGTTGAATTGAATTTTAATTGAGATATAACTTTGATTCTAGTCACACGTTGGTGCGCCATATACCACTGTATATGCTGCTTATTTTATTCAGCATAAATTAATTAACATATTTTAATTAATGTGGAAACAATTGAGCGGTGTGTTTAAGTTTTAGCAATTAATTCTATCTTGTCTGTGCTTCCTTTAACTAACAAAATTCGTTATAAGCCTCGCGTTGGCGTGTCATTTGCAACCTTACGATTTATATGCTAATTAATGCATTCATTAAATAATCAATTAATTAATTTTGATGGAGTAATCAGTCAAACATTATCTCTGTTTTATGGATATGATGTATATTTGAAGACTAAATTAATTATGTAAATCATATTATTGAATTACCAAACTTTATCGTCTTCCACCTGTTGAGTGTGATTGACAACAACACACATTATGCATACTATAAATGACAACAAGTGTAATAAAGTAATAAATACTAATTACGTTTTATCGTGCTTCAGCTCTCCGCTGATAATCCATATATAATAGAGTTGATCTTGTACTTTGAATACATTGATTGAAAGATGTCATGTGTAAGTATACTTAGTTGTGTCAGACAATTCGTATCAATTAGGGTAACCATGAATAATATGACTCGTACGCCCAAGGTTTACATTACGCACTAGATTTTATTCAAACTTTGTATATATTCATCATTAGTCAATGACATTAAATTAAAACATCATTTATGTGATAATCAATAATACATTACATTTGTACGTTAGTTGTTTCTCTAATAATTCATTTCGTTATGGTACTTAGTTATAGACAATTAATTTATGATTTCTTTACATACCTACTACAATTTTACTCTTACTCATGGATTCATATTTCTCTTATACTTTCGCAATAATTATCGTTTTACTTTACTCTTAACTTTTATTTAATTCTGACTCTTAATTATCTCAGAGGTGTTTATCTTTTTGAGCAGCAGGACAGTGGTGACTTACACTAGTAACACAGAAATAATTTACTTTTGGTATGTATCCGTACTAGACGGTGCTTCTACGGAGAACTCCTGTCTCCCTTGCTCCTTGGAATGGTTGATAATCTGGCTGTCACCTCCATCGCTGGTTTGCTGGTCACTTTTCACTATCACAAAGTTCTCACTCCGGTGTCGATTCTCTTTTAAATCGCACCCGTAAAAGTTATTTGTCTGGCGTACGTTTAATTCTACGGTCACTTAATTCCATATTGTTCAACTCGCGATTTATTAGTTCATGATTATGGCTTTACCACATTATTAATATTTATCGCATGTTTGTAGCTTTTAGTTTATCGTTATATCTTACGCACTCACGAACTTTTCCGTTACTTTATCTTAACGTAAGTGTCTGATGTAAAGAGTACTTTAGTTCGGTACACAATCGAAATGTTTAGCTCATAGTTTTAATTATCTTTCACGAATTCGCATTGTCAGTATTTGAGCGTATTTGTACAACTCGTTATCGCATCAACTATTTATTCAAACTAAGCCTTGTTCTTGAGTTCTATTTTGATATATACAACGACATTCTCTCCGCACTTCCCGACTCGTCAGTATATTAACCAATCACAAAGTCTGATTAAGATTAACTTAACTCACAGTTGACATTAACTCCATGACCGAAACTTAGAATTGTTCTAAGGCTGTTAATAAGTCTTCTGATTACGTACTGGTAACTCGCATAGACTCCCGACACTTATAATACTTTGACGAAAAAAAAAATAACTAAGACTCCAAAGAAATTGTCACAACGACGCCGAGCGGGTTTTTAACTCACTTTGACAAACTGAGAAAAACTGAGGGCTTAAACTGATAGAAAACTGAGAGAAACTGAGTGAAAACTGGTAGAAAACTGAGATTCGCTCAAGCTGTTATTTGGTTTTGTGTCTCCTACTCCTACTCTTTGTTCTTCTCTAGATTCTGTCTTTTCCCACCAATTTCGTTCCTATTGGGTCTCATTCTTGAGTTCTCCCGAAGTCTCCACCCTGAGTTGGTCTTCGGGCGACCCAACTTCGTCCTTATTCGTTCTTGACTCTTGTTCCTATGGTAACGTCTTTTTCGAGAACCGCCTTTACCAAACTCTTGTTTCTGATAGGTTGGCATATATCCCTTCTCTCATCTCTTTCGGTTCTAGTCCCCCTAGCTTTGAGACGATAGACCGGATTTCATGCTCGTCAATCATCCACTTGTTCTAGTGTCTCCCCTTTTTGCTCGTTTCCTGATAATCGTTAACTAGCTACGCATGTGTTCCATAGTCTAAGTGTAACGAATCGTAGTATTGTTTTCTAGTTTCTCCGACTCTCTTTCTCACACTTTCGGTGGTCCTGTTCCTGGTACGGCACATCTGTTGCACAGCCTGCGTACTAGCCTGGTCTGCAAACATGCCTCCTGCTGCTTCATCCTGTCTTGTTCTATTCATGTAATGTCCATACGAGTCCTTGCCTTTGTCAGTGATGTACACCCTAGTCTTGTTGTAAAGCTCCCATGTGTGTCCAGACAATACTAGCGTCGCGTTCATCTCCGCTTTCTTGGTAATTCGTCTTTGTAAGGGTTCTTCTTTTGTTTTTCTGGTACTGTAGTGCGTTCCCACATACGTCCTTATGCTTGGACATCTGTTATTACTGAGGTATTGTCTTTCCAAGTTGAGCGCCTTCCTGTCACCAAATGGTCGCCCCAGTTGTTGTTTGAATGGCAACTGATACAATGCCAGCATATTTCATTTGTGACAGCAGCCACTTGCCGCCGCACCTTCGTTGCAACACTCAAAAAAAATTTCTTAACAACAATTACGCTATAATATAGCTATCGGTGTAAGATCCAGTCAACTCAGCCAGGTGATAAAAGAAGTTTTGTAATTGAACCGCCTTCAGTGGGATAGGTGGGGATGGCTCTCCCTCACCAAAGACGTAATATATAAGATAGAGTGTATGTTTATAACATAAATAGTGACTTTTTAATTGGTGAAATGCACGAATATTATATTTCATGTTCAGGTATGAAAACCAAACTTCCTGTTTTCTAGAACTTATATCCAAATAATATTAGATCTGTCTGGATCAGATATTTATAAATAAATGCCCAACAAAGCATTTCATACTGCCATAAAATTTGCAAAGTTTGTCTGTTTTATATGTTAGACCTGCACAGTATCATGTTGGTGATTAAAGGTATGGTAAATGTAATTCAGTAAACTAAAAGGAATACGAATTTTGAACTGATAGAATGTGTGGAGCACAGATATTGTAAAGTAGTCACATGATAAGATCTGAAATAATGCATACATTATGTACACATACGTGCATGAATGTGCGTGCTTGGCGTCATATGTACTTGCAAATATGATACTTTTGTGTGCAAATATGTTTTTGCTAGTTTGTATTGTTCCTATATTTGGGGGGGGGGGACTCATATCAGCGAGTCAAAGGTGAAAAGTAGTATTTTAGCTCTTGTAGGCATCTTCACCAGCCCCTTTGAGGTCTAAAATAACAGTACATAGAAAACAACCTGAAAGCAATAAGAAACTTATGTGTTTTCAAGTTGAAAACCTTATTCCAAAGATTGTTTTTATTAAATAACAATTATTACAAGAATAATTGATTGTGTTCCTAAGTAAAACATTATTTTATATAAAAAAATTCACAGATTATATCTGCATCATCACATAGTCTAATGTAATAAAAATGACACTTTTTTAAATTTCTGTGCATACTATTGACATATACAAGAAGAGAATGAAAATTTTCATTGTTTCACTGGTACTTGCAAGAAAAATGCATGTTTGCTACAACAATGCAGCATGAAACATATATATACTAAATTATATCAGAAGTGTCTTCAGAATATATTAAATATAAATTTAATTCTATTAAAATTAACAGTAATTTTAACACACATTTTGTTTCGAGTTACCAAAAAAAAAGAATGTGTTTGGAAAACATTTTGTATGATTAGTGTGCAAAACACAAACTTTTCAGTTTTGCTGATTGACTTCTGAAAACTTAGTATAAACAAGAAAGATTAAATAAGGTTAATAATGGTAGTTATTTAAAGTTATGGGTTTCTTTTGATGTAATTTTGTGCACAATTTCAAGAAAAATGTTATTTATAACACAAAATTACAGCAGAAAAAATGGCATATATTGAAATATATGAAATCTGGTTTGAATTTTTTTTTAGAATGTGCTATGCAAATTGTTTTTGCAATCCTATGTTCCTTGGTAATCAATCCAAAGATTAGTTGGCAGCAGTTCAGTGGTAGCAGTTCTCCACTCTTCACGGTTTTGCAGTACAGAAATGAAAATAAGGGATCTTTCATGAACACACCTGGTTTGTGCCCCCTTAATACACGCAGAAATGCAAAAAATGTAGTTTTCCAAACTTCATGACTGAAAGAGCGTGTAGTGAAGGTCCTTGTAGTTCATGTAGTTCCAAATTTTGTTCTTATCTTTGTAGATTTATGGTTGTCGGCATTTCAGTACAGTTTTATAGGCATTCTTAATAAAGTGTGTAGATTGAAAAGTATATTTTGGTTTTGCTTATGAATGTTTGAGCACAGTTAATGATAAATAAGTGTCCTCATCGCATGTAGGGTTACTAATTGGTGTACAAAAGGTATGATAAGATCAGAGGGAAGCTAAGTATGACACTTTTACCAAAGCATGGAGTATACAAGAGGGAAGCTGAGTATGACACTTCTACCAAAGTATAAAGTAGGCCACAGGAATAAAACGTTTCAACCATATTAGCACTGAGTACGTACTCCAATGATACTAAAATTGTATTTTTGTAATCATTATCTGCTTGCAGAGATAGGCATTGATTATGCCTGTTACAGCCCAGTAGGTTTGTTATGCCCATCCTCCTTTTGGGTGTCATGGGTCTTCCTTACCCCTTACTACATATCTAGGCCTACTGCAAAGCATTCTTGGCAATGTTATAAAGGGTTTAACCACTTAAATATTCTTTCCATTTGGTGCAGTACTCTATTATTTCTTATTTATTCAAAGTAAGTTCAATTCCTTCTTGATATCAAATCTCTTAATGTGTATTCTACCATTGATCGTAAAAATTTCATACCTGCAGTCTGGCATTGATTTCTGTTAATGTTTACATATTGCTAGAATATAACAGAGGAATATAACACATTTTATGTAAGTTTTACGAAGTGTTTCTTAGGACTGTCCTTTTAAAGGTTCGTGTAAGTGTGTTACATATTTTGAAACCTGGTATGTTTTCAAAAACCTGTAATCATCTTTCAATCTTGTGGTAAGGTCTTTAGGCAAGGGCCTTTATCGACTGCTCTGTTTCCAAGAAGAAACATAGATTTTGTTGGGTTTAAAACTTCAGATAATTAAAATTACAAAAATGGAGGTAGTCTGGCATGAGAAGTTTTCAGGTGTGGTTCACCCATCGCGTATGCATGTTAAATACCATATGATACAATATGAAAACAGTTTTAAGCATGCAACAATAATTTTTTTTAAGCATGATTACAATGTAAACTGACTGTAAAGGAATTTGATTGTTTTTACTGAACTTTCTTAATAAAGTGATGTATAAGAATAAGAATAAAATTATAAAGATAATATAATTCTACTAAAATATTTTTTCTTCCAGAATGATGGCAAATCGTGTAACACTGGATGCCCAAGGTAGACTGGTACTCCGTGAAAATGGCAAGATAATCTTACCTTTTGAACATTTTGCTAATGCTGTAATGCTTAAGCATATGAATGGACCTCATGGCACACACCTGGGTGTCGAAGCCACAGTTCGAGCTGTAAGTTTTTCCTGTATGCCAATTAAAATGCTGAGTTTAACTCTTCTTAATTATACAGAATTTATGTCTATATTATTTCGTAGCTGTGCTAACACTTTAAATAAGGAGTTATTAATATGAACTAACTATATCATGAATTTTAGTAAAAAAAAGTAACAGAAATGTTTTATTACATTACATGATGCAAATTTGTGTTAAGACATTAGAAATGTTGTAAATGTTATAAAACTTTCTGTCGCAATATTGTCTTCTTCTCATCAACCCAGAGGTTCGTGGGCTTGCAATATCTTCATTTCCAAAGACAGTCTCTTAATCTCTGCACATTTTCTTCCTGTTTTGATTTTATCGATATATTACTATACGTTCTCCTCCTATTTAATCATTATCTTAATGATTGATCCCTTGAGGTTGGTGAACCAGTTTGAATTGCATAGTAGGTAACACAACCATACTGCTTCTCTTCTTGGAAATGGTTTTAAACTGTGTCCTTCTTTTATCCACTGTTTTCAGCTCCTCATCAGTAGTTACTCTTTCTCACACACTACTGTGACATCCCAGAAGACCAATAAATCTGTTCCCAGTATTATGGCACCTCACCCAAGGAGTTGAAGATGTAAATCAACTGTATTGCCTGTTGCTTTTATATATAAACAAAATTGTATTCATGCATAGGGCTACATACACTTTGAAACACACTACATTGACATTTGATATATTAGAATATTATATAAAATGTTGTGTACTTTTTTTACTAATTAGTTTTTTTAATGAATTGTACAAATATGATTTATAGGTTATGGATTCATATACAATTGGCCGGGAATGTTTTGGAATGGAAAAGGAATTCATTGTTGAAGTAGTACAGAACTGTCCAAATCCAGCTTGCCGTTACTACAAGACACAGTTGGAATTGTCATATAATAAACCGACCTACATACCCGAACCACCTGGTAATATCTTCATGTTTTGCTAAGAGTATGCATTATTAGGTTAATATTAACCATGGTAAATTAGATTTCAAGCAATTGGAACAAGAGTTAGTTGAAATTTTAAATTGTCGTTTCTAAAAATTACTGGTTTTAGTTGGATTTCATAACACTGTAGGATTAATCCATTTCAAGTCATCCAGTCAGTGTTGTTCAACTGTATATTTTTATAATTTTTTTTGCCCAAGTGTTCCATAGAATTTTAATAGTTAAAAACAATGGTTAAACATTTTTTTATAAATTGCTGTAATGTTTTTTTTTTTTGGGGGGGGGAGGCATGTTTCAATGAAAGACATGTTG
Source organism: Magicicada septendecula (assembly GCA_034769895.1). NCBI lineage: Eukaryota > Metazoa > Arthropoda > Insecta > Hemiptera > Cicadidae > Magicicada > Magicicada septendecula. Next base: position 778,413,531 of record CM068368.1, read on the forward strand.
CTCCCTAATTTTTATCATGATAATTTTAAAACAGAAGTCCTTGTTACTTAGCATAAAATAAGTTGGTAATAGGCAAGTTTTTCCTATATGGTAAAGAAATACTTTCTGAATGAGCCATGAAGAAATAGATTCCTGTTTATACCATGACTCGTGAGACACATTAGCTATCAGCTTAAGCTGTATGCAAGCAAAGAAGTGTGTTCAGCACTGTTTTATCTGCCTAGAGTACCATCGTATTATCCTACCTCTAACTTACTGGTGCTGCATGGGATCTAAAAGCAGACTCTTGGATTTCGTTGTCCATGACGTGTCTGTTGATCTGAGCAATTTAGTTTGTAAACACCAGGTAGATCGAATAGCACAAAGCAGTAATAGATACAAAGCACAAAACAAATTTGATCTACAAACTAAATTGGTGTTTACAAACTAAATTGCTCAGATTGCAAAAAACTCGACATAGGCCAGACAGGACGTAGCTTCAAACAAAGATACATTGAACACACAAAGGCACTACACTCCACTACTGAATCCACCTTTGCAAACCACCTGATTGAAGCAAACCACACATACAAAAACATCGACAATAACATGGATATTCTACACGTACACACAAAAGGCTGAAAACTAGACACTCTTGAACTATTGGAAATATACAAACACATAAAAACGACATCCTAAATGAACAGACACAATTCAAATCACACGCATTATTCGAACATATCACACCCCACACACACAACATTGATCCTTCAAAAGTTGACACTGTCGCCAAGAACAAGACGGACAGCGCTCCCAGTGGCAGCCTCTGACGAAGCTTATAATAAGTGAAAACTGGTTCAGGCTATAAGGTAAAAATTGTTTAACCATAAAAACTTTGTGTTCCGAGGCGCTAGTGACTTAATTTTATTTAGTTAAAAACAGACATCTTAGATTAATAACCAAGTACCATGCATTGTGGTCTACTAGCCCCTTCTATTAAATAATAGGCTTTTGTTACAAATAGTAGTACGTCTTCGTATTTGCATTCCTCTTGGCTGACTCGCTATTGGTCGACCACCACTTAGATGGTACGGTTCTTTTGTAAGTCATTATCGAAGATGGGAATGTAGGACTTTTTTGTGGATGCAGACAGTTAACTATAAGACTATGACTATTAACAGACATTCAGCTTATTCACATTTCTATTTTCCATTATCAAAGACTATGCAGTACAGTTCCATGGTTATACGGTTAATACAGTTGTACAAAGTACAGTAGATTACCAGGTTAGAATCTGTGCTGACATCCGATGAACCCTCTGTGCGGTTGAAATGTCTCCTGACATCCGATGCCCAGCCACCATTTATCTCTGTCCTCCTTGGAGACACTGAGGTAAATTGCCACACCGTTTCAGAATCTAGAACTATGCACAACGCAACCGCACAATAAGTTTATGCATAACTGACCTTAGGCTGTGGGTATGTGTCAGAACAGTCATACTTTGTACAGGTACAGTGTATGGTATACGCCTGCTGTGTTCTTGCCTTCCAGTGGTGGAGAGAGCACCGAGTAGCGGTCGGACCAAATTTGGTGAACACAGCACGTGATCCATATATTATACATCCTTGGCCTTCACTTAGCCAGAAATAGAAAAATTAGATTGGAAGGGTAGGGATTGTCATCATTCCAACGTCAATGGTCAAGACATACCAGTACTCAAGGTCATTTACCTCCTGTTGTGGTTCCAGTGTGGCAGTTACTCACATTCATTCTTTCCTGTCTGACCCTTTTCTTATCTGCTTGACGGTGTGTGGCAGTTCGGATATTTTTCTAGACAATAAAATGAAGTGGCAATTTACCTTCAGCCAGAGACACTTTTTGATGTAGTGGTGCGCCTTGCTTTCTCTTCCAGAATGGTTTCCTTACATTGGGAAGTCTGTTTTCCATCATCCCGTGGACATGCCTGTACTAGATGACTTGCCAGATTTGTATTTCTTGAACATATTTTTGTTCACATTATAACGAAAAAGAATGGGTGTGTTGTTTAAATGTTTGTGTTGTAAAATGTCAGGCGTTACCTCCGCGCACTTTTGTTACTTACTCTGTTGACTGGATCCTCTGCAGTGATGTAGTCCTGTAACACAACTTAATACTATGCTTTTTGTGGGCGCCACTTGGAAACGTTTGTTCCAAGAAAAAAATGTGATTGATAAAATTTTTAAATCTACGAAAAAATTGAAACAAGTCAGTTTAGCTTGGAAAAATCAGTTAAGTTTAATGATTCTTCAAAAACAAACAAATCGTCTGAAGGACTAACATTCATAGAAAAAAATTATAAAATTGCAGAGAAAAAATTTTACAAGTTATTATTATTGACAATTCTTTATATATCCAATCAAGTATCGGCTAGTATATTTCAGATTTTGACTCAGTTGAAAAGCATGAGTTTAATACGTAAAAAATCTTTACTCTCAGGACGTGACTCCTTTGAACTACCAAGACATATCAATTAGATGCCTTACAAGAAAAAACTAAGTGATTTGAAGGTGTATGTATGGCGTGTGAAGTACAACTGCGTGATAAAATGTAACCAGGTAACAAATGACTTTAATTTTGGTAACTCACGTTCCAATGGTTATTTATTCTCGCACTGGACACTCCTTTCGGGTAGTTTCTCAATCTCGCCTCTTCGGATGTACACTGAATTTATTTAAAGTCAAATTTTGCGATCATTACTTTTTCCGCACTTTTGTAAAAACGTTTGGCAGTAGAATCTCGTTCAAACGCCGCCAAAAGCTCGTCAGCTGCTCCGCGTTAATTCAGAAATTATCCGCCGCAGCGCTGATTCCCATTCAGTGTCGAGAAGAAAGGCTTGTTGGGTATATGTTTGTTTACATTAGGGGGAATTATTGTCACGTTAGTCAGTCAATGCGAACACAGCAGAATCCGTTCTCTATTTAAATTTTTGGTCCCTCCTGGGCCGCTTGACGTTCTGGCTGCGTGATTTCTATTAAAATTTGCCGTATCGCTTTTCTATTTCAGCGATACTTTTGGCGTAGATTCTCGTTGAGGTTAAGTCAGTCGTTATGTCTATGTACGGGAAAAAGCCTTTCTCCGTGTCTTGTCGATTCCTCGCCTCTTCGGTTTCGCCTTAGCTGCGTTGATCAGTGTTGTGGGTGATGCATCAGTTCTGGAGTTCAAGTTTCAAGTGTGTTTGGGTCGAATTTGGTCTCTCTTTTATACTAATTTAGGATGACTGTTTTCATCGACTTCCGGTATATTTGTGTAAAAATTCTTTCTAGAATGTTCGAGAATAAACGAAATGGAATGTCAGAACAATTTTCACTTCCGTAGAAGCTTTTAGAATGAATTTCTTATTCTTCATACAAAGGATATTTCAAAATTTACTCTGGTATTTATCAAACAGTTTTACATTAGTACTCACAATTTGTATGCCATTAATACATTTAGATTCCCTGTTTTTAACTGAATCTAGCGATACTAAATATGATTGGTTTCTAATTAACTTAAGTCTAATAAACAATACAATATAAAACCCTCACCTTGAGTTGTTGTCATTGAAAACTCAATTTTTATAACAAAAATTGTTGTGGAGTTACTAAGTTCCTTCCACAAGCTGAACATCTAATACTACTACCTTCCTACAACAAAATAAACAAATTTTAACATAGATAAAACACAAATAAATACAATTTTATATGGCCTCTGCTCATGGCCTAGATTCTTGTCAGTTTTCTAATACAATGATTAGTCTTTTTCTTTAATATATGTATTATTTCACTACTGTACACACAGAGTTTATTATTTTGTCTATCTTTTGTGATACCTGGTTACTCTGTACATATATTATATTTATCACAAGATGACATAGCATCATTGATTGGTCTTGAGATGTCCTTTTTTTATGGCGTGACAAATCTCACTCTTATTAGTTAAATTCTTTTAGAATTGACTTTACTTTCAACTGAGTTTGTTTCTTATTAAGGTATACTGATGTATTGTACCTTTCTATCTTATTTTTGTTAGCATTATGTAAGTATTTAGTCAGATATGATTATTTTTGTACTGGATGATTGGTTCCAGCCATACATGGTATAAGTAAATATTTTGCTAACTTGACTATTACAATGTTAAAGTTAGTCAGGTATATTAGTATAGTTGCTTTATATCATATTACAGCTTTCTAATGCAATTTGGTTGCATTTTGGCAACATTAAATTCATAAATTATACAATATTAGATGCCTATTACATGTTTTTAGTTAACACTGTTTTTGGCTATTTTGACTGCTTTTTATTCATTTGACAGCTTCCTTTATTTAAGATAAATTGTTCACTATTGTCTGCTTGACAATTACATATAGTTTTTATTTAAATCTGATAATAATTAATTTTTTCATGAAATCTTGGTGTATGGTCTCAAATCCAACACATTAATATTTTTTTGTCATTGCAAATATACAATTTTTATTTTAACTTAGATTCTTTCTAATAATGTATTTAAGTCATTTAATACATTTATTTTATTTACATCACATAATATAATAATGGATCATGTCCATTTATTCACAAAAAATAGTTTTTAATACTCTATTCATAGTTATAAAACTTAATAATTATTGACTTCATTTTGGTTGATTCTGACATTATTTCTCTCTCTTATAGTGTCTTATGGTTTTTTCACTCTTATTCACTTTAATAATATATATGGGGTTTTGTCTTAGTCATAGTTTGGTCGTTTTTTCAAGTTGATAGAAATAATTATTATACAAAATTACACAATTTTTTGGGACTACTTGGGTTCGATACTGTTCACCTCACTTTCCTCTTATGCTAACTTACTATATAAATGATTTCTTTTATGGAACATTCTGTGACGTTACAACATCCATTTTAATTATTATTCATTATTTCTTATGTCTGTTTCCTGAAACTTCAAATGCCATTTTGAATGCATCCGTCTTGGTAGTATTTATCTACCTTCTATGGCTTTCATTCATTCAAGTTCCACTGGTCAGTATGATTCACACAGTTGTATTAGAGATAATGTATTTCCGCTGTTTCATTATTGTAGGGCTCCATAATGCCAGCCATGCTTACATCGTTTTTCCCTATGTTTGTCAATCATCTGTTCCTTCAGCATGTAGGCCTATAAGATTTAATCAGAAAGTTTGAGCAATTTTGTAACTTCCTATAAATATCTGTACTATAAATGTGTAATTGAGAAATTGTTTTTATGTGATGGTGGTACACAACTTAGTAACAATCATTTAAAATTTGAATGCCCATTGAATACATAATTTTGATGTTCTACAATGCAAGTTTGTGAACGCTTCTGGCGAGACAGATATGCATGAACTAGTGGTTTAGAACTGGAACAAAAGCTTTAAAGACTGTTGGGAAGTTTGAAGAGCATGATAGTCATGTGAAGATTGTAGTTTTAGTTCCATTAATTTTTGTCACTAGGTGGAACAGTAAGTAAGGAGCACTATTTGAGCATTTTACACTACTTGTTTGTAGAAAATGGCCAGCTTTACCAAAAAGATAGTTTGTGGAAATTGCACCTCGATAATGCAAAACGATGAATGACATTGCTTAACCAAGAATTTTAGGTAAAAAAAATTAAACTGTAACAGCTGTATTTGCTAGATGTGTCCCAATGTGATCTTTTCTTTTCCCAATAATGAAAAGTACCACAAAATGACATTTCACGACTGTTAAAGTAATATAGCAAAAATTACTGAATGAGCTCAAAGCTGTAACAAAAACTAATTCAAGGAAAGTTTTTAAGGCCAAAAAAAAAGTTGTATTATATCTGACTGACACTACTTCTAATGGAGCAGTAATAATGTAGATGAATCAAACAATATTTTTTAAAATAAACAGAAATTGGACAAACTTTCTGATCTAGCTACTTGTAATAGCCCCAGAATGTTTAATCACCACATTGTTTTGTAGTTTCTCCGTTGCTTAACACTATGTCACTTGATTGTGCTCTCACATACAAATATGTAGTTTCCCTATAGTGATTGTCACGTCTAAATAAAATGAAACAAAGTGTATATACTCCAGTAGTGCCTGCAGGCAGTTAGATGGTATATGGTACATAGTCATAAGTCTTTAAACACAAGTCATATAATAATAATTTTTATTATGGATATACTTTTTAAAAATCTATGCATGGTACTGTTTTGATTTTTGATGATTTTAATCATTTATGTTCAGATTATCAACATTCTGCTGTAAAGTATTAGATGTTGTTTATATTAAAAACCACTTATGATGATGATATGACAATATTGAATGTATTACAGTCACTACACCAGTAGGAGGCGGAAGAAATGAACCTCCAGAAGTAATGAGAGGAGGAGGAGGTGGAGGTGGAGGTGGAGGTGGTGGAAGTGGAGGAGGAGGAGGCAGTGATGGTGGTGTAGGACCAACAGGACCAGGAGGAATCAATAGTAGCAGTAGCAGTAATTCTGTTGGGGGAGGAGGTGGTAGTGTGAGTGGAGGAGGATCAGGGGGAGGTAGTGGCGGAGGGGCAGGGCATCCAATAGATCTTGAAGCAAGTCATGCCAAAGTGACACCAGTTACACCAGCCAGGCAACAGCAGCATAAATTGGCCGACTTTCTAAAAGCAAATCTTGAAAATCTGGAAGGACTCACAAGTGCTAACAAGGTAGGTAAATATTGTATACATAATTTTCCAAGTGTGTTGTTAAACAGATAACACATGTGTAGAAAAATATATTGCATGAGATTTGTCTATTATTATCATAATAATCGTGTTCATAGTCAGTACTAAACCTTAGGAATATTACACTCAAGTTGTATTCTTGCTTACAGCTATGAAAGTACTAAAAAATGAGTCATATAAAATTTAAATAATATTTAAATATGTAACAGAGCTCTATCAGTTTTATTAAAAGTTGGGTCTCTTTTGAAATTCCCAATACCGTTCTTCATTTCAGTATCACTTTGAAATTTCAGTAACTTGATCTATTTATGTAAATACACAGACAGGTGTTAGTTGCTTGGGTGGCCTGTATTGGAGTGTCAATAGGTTCCAAGTAAAATGTTAAATTTTTGCATAATTTGAATAGTTTGAACTGCACAGCAATGTACGTCATCTTTTTCTATCTACCAGTATGCATCAGCATTAAAGATTTTCGACTATCAAGAAAATAAATGCTCTTTGTGTTCCAATAAACACTGCCATGAGTTTTTTTACATATGATAATTTCTTAAACTTGTGATTTTAATGAAACTTGTCGTCATGGTAATGATTATTATGTAGGTTCAACATTCGTATAGTATATTTAGTGGAGATGAAGACAAATGAGCTGCCCTCTTTATTTTGATAACAGTGTGAAAATGTTTTGACCCAAAGCCTTATGTTTCTGCTAGTGCACATTGGTTGACGTTTTTTGGAACCCATGTGATCCGCAGTTTGACATTTTGTAGGTTTATTCTCATAGTATCATAATTTCCAGAACGCAAAATGTTGGGAATTCTCTTTCTTCCGCCAGGGAATAGGTGAATCACATTTTCTGGTCCCAAAGGAATACATCACTTTACTGCTTCCTAGGTCTTCTTATACTTGTTTGATCAATAGGCTTGTAATGCCAAACTTCCGTAGGCAACCTGCTATCTGCCATTCTATTCAGATGAGCAATCCGTCTCTCTTTTTTCTGCAATATAATCTTGGATATTAAAAATGTTCAGCTTTTTACAAATGTCTTCATTGTAGAATCTGTCTCTTCACGGGCAGGCTTTAACAGATCACAAGAATTTCATCTCCGATGCCTGTACCCTACCCAGCTGTCTCTTCACTGGAACCCAAGTTTCAGAACCGTACAACTACACTGGCATAGCCATTACCTTATAAAATTTTAGTTAAGTCTTTTTCCTTGTTTTCCTCGATAATCCTTGAAAAGTTGTGCACACATTGACTGAAACTTAGCCAAGTTAACGATGAACATCACAGTCCACATCGTAAGTGATGTTACAACCAACATATATTGGGAATTTCTATAGAAAATTATTGTGAATTGTTGAGCATTATGTTTTCCATCATATTGTCTGTCATGCTGCGTTCTTTGTCAAAAATATTCATTCACCCTTCTTAAAATACATTGCAAAAACGTATGATTGCTAACTTTACTGTTATGAATAACATTTAACCCATGACCTAAATTTGAGATTTAGACTTTGTTTGATATGCCACTGAGGACAGCTGCTGTGGGTGCTATCAAAATGTCTGGCAAGTAAACTTTCAAAGATAGACCCTAGTGTAACAGCTCAGAAGATTTGAGAGCTGTAGACACCGGTCGTGAAAGCCTATGATCATAAATACATGCTAGGACTGAGGACTGAAACCGTTAGAAAAGTTATGGGACATAGGTCTGAAGACACGTCATGAATAAAGTGAACAAGTAGAATTACCTTGTGGCAAAGAATTAGCCAGGAAAGATCATTATTAAAAATTCCAGGAAAGAGTGGACAGATCATCTATGTAGATGCAATATATGCATTATAAATACAGGATTGGCTATATATCGCTAGACAGAAATATACTTTTTTTAAACTTGTGATGAAAGGCTTTGTAAAGTTCAGTCATCAGTTAGACACAGTTTTAAACTTTTTTGCAATATTTTAACAGACTTTATTGCCACGTCATGACCTGTATACAGCCATATGGGAATAATTAATACCCATATAATAAATGGGAATATAGAATATTATGTGTTATTAATATAAGAATAAAAATGTAAGTTATTATTATGCTTTATATAATACATACATACATTGACAAAAAGCAGATCTTATGTATTAATTATTTCTTCGTTGCTCCTGTTCATGACAAATAATTTTTGCCCAAATAGTGATAAAGTGTTTTAAAATCATGTGGACTTGCTGATAAATCCTCACAAAATCTTTTATCGTTTATTAATTTACAGCCAATTTAGGAATAACTTGTAATGCCAAGCGATTTATGTCCATTCTGTATATTAGAAGGGCACAATGCTGTCAGGTGGATTTGTTACAAATCAGTCATAGTGGTGTGTTAAAAGTGGTGAGCTACCAACCAATCAAATTAGATTGTAGTAGTGAAACAAATATTCTACTAGGTCTGTCAAGAAAGTTATAGCCATTTGTTATTAGAAAATAAGCGACTTACAAAACAGCATTGGGTAAGTCAGTAAAGCACTTTTTGATCCTTTTGATGAAATTTTCGTCATTGTTGGTGGTTTTCAAGCAAGTCCTGTACAGCTTCAGCATGAATTACATTCATGTCAAGAATCTCCATCAAAATCTCTTAAATACGAATCTGTGGAGCCTTTTTTGAATTCTCACACCGTCAATCATCAATTTTAATTGATTTGGACCATATAATTTTAACTGGACTTCACTAATTGTATCATCTCCTAACGTCATCTTAATCATTAGAGTAGATTCTGTAGACGAATTTTCAAGTATAAGATAAACCTTGATGCACAGATTTGCCTATCTAATCAATCAGACTTTGTGAATGTGACAGTAGTCTCACACCCATCAGAACAGACTAATGGACAGTGACTGTTTATACGTAGTAAGGTCACTAATGATTGGCTGCCAAGTTACATGAAACTTTGCATATAGTTCTCATAACATTAATTTTTCTTTTTTTTTCGACAGAACTTTTATACATATCTTTGTTAGAAACAAAGTTCCAGTCATATTTCCATGGGCTTTTTTCTTGACATAACATTGAAAGTAACAAAACCATTCAAAATTATGCAGAATGGTGTTAGCTCTCAAATTTTAGAATATGTTTCTCCATTTGTGACAGACAACTCTAGAAATTTATCTGTGCGTAGGATTTGCTTGCTGTTCATAATGGCCCTTGGACCAGCCATCATGATTCACATGATTCTAAGAGACATCAGTCGTCGAATCAAGAAGGTAATAGCTTTTTATAACATATAATTTATGTTAAACACAACACTTATCTGCTACATAAATATTTTGTTCATTACCATATTGTATTAGACATTCTTAAGTAACAAAATGATTAAAAGTTATTTATATATAATTTGCTTGTTTTTCAAATAGTTTCAAACAAGTTATATATATATATATATTGTAACGTAATCTAAAATAAGGTGTGACGTCCGTCTTTTGACAGTCTCGGAGCGGTCAGAGTACCTATTTGCGATCGTCACTTATGAATTATAATTATTAATGTTTAAATAAGTCGGATGGTATGTTTACCCAAACGAAACAGAAATCGAGTGTGTGTGATCTGGTAGAGATTAAAGAAGTTGTTTAATCTTAGTTGGAAGAGAGAGTGAGTACAATTTGGTTACACCCAGATTGTAGAAAATTTCTTTTTTTTTTTCAAATATTCGTTATCCATAAGATCAGCTGATTTTGACATTAACCTCCAAATGTTAGGTTAACCAAACGACACTGTTCAGTAATACTCCCCGGTGGATAGTCCTCTTCCTGGCTTACTAAAATCTAGAACAACTACCCTGTACAATAAAGAATACACCTTTTATTGTTTGACATAAAATATTAAGAGTATTTATTTGTATAACATTGATTTTCTCTTCTCCCAATATACAAATATTATAATCGATCTTTCCAATCACTAATACATTGTATCGATTTAGTTAGGTAAACATGGAATTATTATAAAATCTAATTTTTAACGATTTTATAATTTTATTTTTTAATTAAACATCAATCAACGTATAATTCATTTTATTTATTTCCCCAGGGTTAAGGGTAAGTTCTTTGTGTTATGAGATGGTCAGAAATGGATAATTATATACTACGCTTTACAAGATAAAAATAATCAATTTCGAATTTTTTTTTGTTTATTTTCGTAGTACGTAGTTCCGGATTTGTCCGCGAGAGTGCAGATTATGTTTTTATTAGACACATGAAGGCATTTAGAAATTTCTGAATTGCACAACGGTTTGATATGAAGTTTTCTTGGTCAATTATTAAAAGAAATGTTTATATTACCTCTTTCCTCGAAGTTCTAACTTGCATGAAGCTGTTTCTAGTGTGGTCATTCTAGTTGTTTTGTAATTTCATTGAATGTCTTTCAGATACAATCTCGTTTAAAAACTCGAAGTTCGGTTTGGCTAGGCCAGATCCCGGAATGGTTTGTATCACTTAGTTATTGCTAAAAGCAAGTTATATTTGATATCTAAAGGAGTTGAACATAATGTGGATACTGTGAGTTAATTTGGTTGTAATTTTGTACCGTTTCCAAACGTTTTAATGTTTTTTAATACAATTTTGGTCTCATCACTTTTCTCAACCGAACTGTTTTCAATATCTTTTTCGATTAAACAATATGTTGTTATTCTGTTACTCTTAGTAACACATAATTTCTATATCATTTTTTATTGGTGCTTCTATTTACTTTTGAGTATATAGGCTGTTTCTAATTATTATAAATTTATTTCTGATTTATAGAAAAATAATTCTTTTTAATTTTGGTTTATTTTCCAATTTGATTTATATGACAGTTTTTCGTTTATTTTCTTATAACTTTAGATATAAGTCTTTAATATTATTATTAACTTTAATTGAATTTATATATTATTTATTAATCTCTTATAGTATTCTTACACTGCACTATTTTCTTCTGCCATTTTCCTCATACAGTATTATTTTATTTTTTATTATCATCTTATATTTAACTCTTTTATTTTTTAACCCTGGGTTATCTTATATACAAACATAATTATTTTATTAAATATAAAATTAAACATAGGTACTAAATTTTAGTTGCCTACACAATATAAATCATACAGTAATTAAATAAAATACATAACTGGTTAGTAGCATCACAGTCTACTATTATAATCCATAATTCCTACATCTACAGCACAAGTCTGTACGATGCTCCCTTCACATTCACTTATTTACGCACTGGGTACACTATAACTCACTTGTTACACTGTATATCACTTCAATATAGTTTATAATGTTTGGTGATATAACGTAAGTTAGAGCTAGTTATAGTTTACCCATTTCTGACCTTTATGGTAGTATAATTAAGTTATCAGTTTTTTGGGACTGGGTTATGTAACGTTACATAAAGCCCCCCCCCCCACTAGAACAAATTTATTTTTGTTTTACTTGTTTACCAAAATAAATTGTTGATTGCTTCAATTTTCATAATATTCCTGGTTTTATATCTTCATAATATCTTCCTTCATTTCGACTAGTTATATACTGACTGGTATTTCAGACTGGTGGTAATTGCTGTTTTCTTACTCAACTCTCTCTCTCTCTGTTGGAGGCAAATTCATCAATTATTTATTTCTCTGGGTAGTGGTACTTCCACCTTTTACTTGATAAGGACTGGTCACACTAATCATATTAAACTTGTTTTAACACTCATTTTTATTTACTTCTATAAATTCGCTTTATCAATTAAGCTTCGGTCTGCTATCTTCCTTCTGTTTTCTTCATTTATACTTCTGGAATCTAATATCACTCTTTTCAGCTATTTTATAATTATTATCCCTTAAATATTCAATTTCCCTAACATTTTTCCCTATACTGTGCGGTGGTACCAGTCGGGTGGCCACTTTTGGGTCCATAACTCCGCTGTCCAACCTTACACCTTCTGAGACCAGGGGAACATCATCCCTGCTCAGGAAAATTATTGCCGGAACATTGCTACGGTCAATACCTTAAAATGAAAAGATTATAAGTAGTCGATTAGCGACTAATACTAAACACCTTTGGGATTCTTCATACTGTAGCTGTTTGCATTTATTTATATATTTCTTATTCTTCTTGATTCCTTCTTCTTTTCCATTAACTAATAGCATATAACATTATTGATAGGCATTATTTTAAAATCCTTTTGACTTTCCTTCTTGTGACATATTTTCTCCGTATCATTTCTTCTTATATCATTTTCAATTCCGAGAGATTCTAAATTATTGTTGTATTAATTATTATCCTCCTTCAGTTTCACTGTAGTCATTAAATTAATCGTTATCCTTCTTATTTGACTTTCTTAACTGAGCACATTACCATCAATTGTTTTTATTTATTTATTCTTCTGTTTGTTACCATAAAATATTATTTTTCCTTTCATTTCATTTTAAATCAATTCTTTATAAATATTATTGAATAATCTGTTCTTATTTTTTGTTAAATTAAATGGTTTCGAAATATCTTAAGTAAGTTGTACTTACATACTTTTTGAATTTTGGGGTTTTAGTCTTTTTATTTTAAATTATATTGTTCGAAATAACTTGAGTAAGTTGTCCTTACATGCTTTTTGAATTTTGGGGTTTTCTCCGCTATTCACTGGGTTGCTTGGTCGGTTTTCAAAAATTCAGTCCCCTTTTTTTCTGGTTTGTTATTATTTAGGTTAACCATGGTCCATTAACTCAGGTACTCCATGTTCTCGGATTACTGGGGTGTCCATAATAATTTTTGTCCTTGTTAAATAGCTCTCTATCATCTGATATTGTAACTCTGTTGATATTGAATTTTCATTAAATTCAATGGTTACCATCGTTTTCCGAACTCTTTCTTTCTTTGTAACATATTCTTCTACTACCATGTCTTGTAATTTTTCTAATACACTTATTTCTATCATATTTATATGTAGTCGATTACACAAATAAGTTGATGCTATATCATTTACTGGTGATGTCACTGACCTTTTATTTACTGGTATATTTAATTTAAATATAGATTTAGTTAAGTTTTTTCTATAACTTTTCAAAACAGTCACTTCTCTGCAATTAACAATTGGGAGATTTTTAACCAGCCCACTCTTAATCATATCTACTTCTTCCCATGTATTTTTCCTTTTGTTAAGACGTATTATTCCTCTTTCTTTCGTTTTCTTAATTATTTGTTTCTTTACTCCCTTAATGTTAATTTCTATGGGCATTATCTTTTCTTTCTCTCTGTTAGGTTTATCTTCAGATAACAATGCACTTTGGTCTTCTTTAGTACCTTCGGAAGTGCTGTTTAGTGTTTCATCCAAATTCTTGAAACACATCTTCATTTCTTTATTTGTCTCCTCCTTGTATTTATCTGCTTTTTGGCTAAGTGTGTTAACATTTTCAAACTTCTCCCCGAAAGTTTCCCATATCTCCTTATTGAAATTCTCCATTTTACGCTCAAATTGTTTAAAATTTTCTTCGTTTCTTTTCTCAGTTTGTTTTAAACTGTCCCTCAAGGTTTCATTTTGCTTCCTTGAGTTCTCTTCCTGTTTCTTAAAATTCTCATCTATTTTGTCAAATTTTTCGCTCAAGGTTTCATTTTGTTTCCTTGAGTTCTCATCTATTTTATCAAATTTTTCCTCCTGTTTTCTAAAATTTTCATCTATTTTGTCATTGGTTTGTTTGTTTTGTTCTTTCAAAATTTCGTTTTGTTTCTTTGACGTTTCCTCCTGTTTCCTAAATTGTTCAGCCATAAATTTCATCATGTCTTGCCAATTGGGTTCTTCTCTGACTACCGCTTTGTCTGGTTGGTCCCCTTGGGCATCCTCTTCAACTATTTCCTTTTCTGTGTTCATAATTGCTTCAGTTTCTTCTTTATCACCCATTGGTTGTTCCATTTCATCGTCCGTAACTATTTCTATCTCTCGTTCCTGTCCACCTTCTTCCTTCTCCTTTTCTTCTGCCCTCTTCTTCGATCTGCCTCTGGTATTATGCATTTCTTGTTTTCTCATAACTCCCGACGATAATTAGGTTTTTTGGTATATTAATTTATTAAATATATCAAAATTCTTTTCTAATTACAGCCCTTTTACGTTGAGCGCCATTTTGTAATGTAAATCGCTTAAGTGTACTAGTGTACTACAGTTACAGGTATATAGTTAATTCCGCCCCAATGTTGGGTTCGCCATTTTGTAACATAATCTAAAATAAGGTGTGATGTCCGTCTTTTGACAGTCTCGGAGTGGTCAGAGTACCTATTTGCGATCGTCACTTATGAATTATAATTATTAATGTTTAAATAAGTCGGATAGTATGTTTACCCAAACGAAACAGAAATCGAGTGTGTGTGATCTGGTAGAGATTAAAGAAGTTGTTTAATCTTAGTTGGAAGAGAGAGCGAGTACAATTTGGTTACACCCAGATTGTAGAAAATTTCTTTCTTTTTTTTTTTTCAAATATTCGCTATCCATAAGATCAGCTGATTTTGACATTAACCTCCAAATGTTAGGTTAACCAAACGACACTGTTCAGTAATACTCCCCGGTGGATAGTCCTCTTCCTGGCTTACTAAAATCTAGAACAACTACCCTCTACAATAAAGAATACACCTTTTATTATTTGACATAAAATATTAAGAGTATTTATTTGTATAACATTGATTTTCTCTTCTCCCAATATACAAATATTATAATCGATCTTTCAATCACTAATACATTGTATCGATTTAGTTAGGTAAACATGGAATTATTATAAAATCTAATTTTTAATGATTTTGTAATTTTATTTTTTAATTAAACATCAATCAACATATAATTCATTTTATTTATTTCAGATTATGTTTGAGAGTGCAGATTATGTTTTTATTAGACACATGAAGGCATTTAGAAATTTCTGAATTGCACAACGGTTTGATATGAAGTTTTCTTGGTCAATTATTAAAAGAAATGTTTATATTACCTCTTTCCTCGAAGTTCTTACTTGCATGAAGCTGTTTCTAGTGTGGACATTCTAGTTGTTTTGTAATTTCATTGAATGTCTTTCAGATACAATCTCGTTTAAAAACTCGAAGTTCGGTTCGGCTAGGCCAGATCCCGGAATGGTTTGTATCACTTAGTTATTGGTAAAAGCAAGTTATATTTGATATCTAAAGGAGTTGAACATAATGTGGATACTGTGAGTTAATTTGGTTCTAATTTTGTACCGTTTCCAAACGTTTTAAAATGTTTTTTAATACAATTTTGGTCTCATCACTTTTCTCAACCGAACTGTTTTCAATATCTTTTTCGATTAAACAATATGTTGTTATTCTGTTACTCTTAGTAACACATAATTTCTATATCATTTTTTATTGGTGCTTCTATTTACTTTTGAGTATATAGGCTGTTTCTAATTATTATAAATTTATTTCTGATTTATAGAAAAATAATTCTTTTTAATTTTGGTTAATTTTCCAATTTGATTTATATGACAGTTTTTCGTATTTTCTTATAACTTTAGATATAAGTCTTTAATATTATTATTAACTTTAATTGAATTTATATATTATTTATTAATCTCTTATAGTATTCTTACACTGCACTATTTTCTTCTGCCATTTTCCTCATACAGTATTATTTTATTTTTTATTATCATTTAAATCTTTTATTTTTTAACCCTGGGTTATCTTATATACAAACATAATTATTTTATTAAATATAAAATTAAACATAGGTACTAAATTTTAGTTGCCTACACAATATAAATCATACAATAAGTAAATAAAATACATAACTGGTTAGTAGCATCACAGTCTACTATTATAATCCATAATTCCTACATCTACAGCACAAGTCTGTACGATGCTCCCTTCACATTCACTTATTTATGCACTGGGTACACTATAACTCACTTGTTACACTGTATATCACTTCAATATAGTTTATAATGTTTGGTGATATAACGTAATTTAGAGCTAGTTATAGTTTACCCATTTCTGACCTTTATGGTAGTATAATTAAGTTATCAGTTTTTTGGGACTGGGTTATGTAACGTTACATAAAGCCCCCCCACTAGAACAAATTTATTTTTGTTTTACTTGTTTACCAAAATAAATTGTTGATTGCTTCAATTTTCATAATATTCCTGGTTTTATATCTTCATAATATCTTCCTTCATTTCGACTAGTTATATACTGACTGGTATTTCAGACTGGTGGTAATTGCTGTTTTCTTACTCAACTCTCTCTCTCTCTCTCTCTCTCTCTTGGAGGCAAATTCATCAATTATTCATTTCTCTGGGTAGTGGTACTTCCACCTTTTACTTGATAAGGACTGGCCACACTAATCATATTAAACTTGTTTTAACACTCATTTCTATTTACTTCTATAAATTCGCTTTATCAATTAAGCTTTGGTCTGCTATCTTCCTTCTGTTTTCTTCATTTATACTTCTGGAATCTAATATCACTCTTTTCAGCTATTTTATAATTATTATCCCTTAAATATTCAATTTCCCTAACATTTTTCCCTATACTGTGCGGTGGTACCAGTCGGGTGGCCACTTTTGGGTCCATAACTCCGCTGTCCAACCTTACACCTTCTGAGACCAGGGGAACATCATCCCTGCTCAGGAAAATTATTGCCGGAACATTTCTACGGTCAATACCTTAAAATAAAAAGATTATAAGTAGTCGATTAGCGACTAATACTAAACACCTTTGGGATTCTTCATACTGTAGCTGTTTGCATTTATTTATATATTTCTTATTCTTCTTGATTCCTTCTTCTTTTCCATTAACTAATAGCATATAACATTATTGATAGGCATTATTTTAAAATCCTTTTGACTTTCCTTCTTGTGACATATTTTCTCCGTATCATTTCTTCTTATATCATTTTCAATTCCGAGAGATTCTAAATTATTGTTGTATTAATTATTATCCTCCTTCAGTTTCACTATAGTCATTAAATTAATCGCTATCCTTCTTATTTGACTTTCTTAACTGAGCACATTACCATCAATTGTTTTTATTTATTTATTCTTCTGTTTGTTACCATAAAATATTATTTTTCCTTTCATTTCATTTTAAATCAATTCTTTATAAATATTATTGAATAATCTGTTCTTATTTTTTGTTAAATTAAATGGTTTCGAAATATCTTAAGTAAGTTGTACTTGCATACTTTTTGAATTTTGTGGTTTTATTTTTTTTATTTTAAATTATATTGTTCGAAATAACTTGAGTAAGTTGTCCTTACATGCTTTTTGAATTTTGGGGTTTTTTCCGCTATTCACTGGGTTGCTTGGTCGGTTTTCAAAAATTCAGTCCCCTTTTTTTCTGGTTTGTTATTATTTAGGTTAACCATGGTCCATTAACTCAGGTACTCCATGTTCTCGGATTACTGGGGTGTCCATAATAATTTTTGTCCTTGTTAAATAGCTCTCTATCATCTGATATTGTAACTCTGTTGATATTGAATTTTCATTAAATTCAATGGTTACCATCAGGTTTTCCGAACTCTTTCTTTCTTTGTAACATATTCTTCTACTACCATGTCTTGTAATTTTTCTAATACACTTATTTCTATCATATTTATATGTAGTCTATTACACAAATAAGTTGATGCTATATCATTTACTGGTGATGTCACTGACCTTTTATTTACTGGTATATTTAACTTAAATATAGATTTAGTTAAGTTTTTTCTATAACTTTTCAAAACAGTCACTTCTCTGTAATTAACAATTGGGAGATTAAGTACATTAACAAGAACAGAGGAAAACATTGAAAGAGTTCGAGTAGCATTGACGCGTAGTCCACAACGTTCTGCAATGAAACATGCATCCGCACTAAACATTAGTGACACATCGTTACGACAAATTTTGCATAAAGACTTATCTTTTCATCCTTACAAAATTCAAGTAATCCAGGAGTTGAAAGGTGGCGATATGCTGGCTCGCAGGATTTTCAGCAAAGAAATATTGCGACGTGTAAATGATGATGAAAACTTTATTCACCGCATGTTTATGTCAGATGAAGCACATTTTCATTTGAATGGATATGTAAACAAACAAAATAGTCTATATTGGAATGATGAAAACCCAGGTGAGTTGCATGAAAAGCCATTACATAGTCCGAAAGTTACGGTGTGGTGTGCAGTTTCATCATCTGGCATTATTGGGCCATATTTTTTCCAAGACGATAGAGGAAACACACCACAACTGTCAATGCAGACTGCTACACACACATGGTCAGAACATTTTTGATACAACAGCTCCCTAGGTTTCCGGAAATTAATTTTTTCCAGCAGGATGGGGCCACAAGTCATACTGCTCGTGTGTCCATGGCTGCTTTAAGAGAACTCTTCCCCGGATGGACTCATATCCAGATATGGCGACATCTCGTGGCCTGCAAGATCCCCAGATTTGTCCGCATGCGACTTTTTTCTTTGGGGATTTCTGATGAGCAGGGTGTACATTGATAGACCGCGCACCATACCGGAATTAAAAACGAATATCAGACAAGAAATTGCACGGATTCAACCTGACCTGCTTCGTCAAGTGAAGGAAAATTTTCGGTCAAGATTAGAAGAATGTTTACACAGAAATGGCTCTCACTTGAGCAGCGTTATTTTTAAAATGTAAAATAATGGCATACTTTACTCAACTCAAATCTGTAAAAAAAAATCTGATAATAAATGTTTCATGAAAAAATTGGGTACTTTTAATTTTCCCGCTTCACTGGCAGACCCTGTATAACAGTATGTATAAAAACCTGACACATTTCACAATCTGTATCATCAGAGATTTCAATGTTAATTAACGAATTATCGATTTTGTTTCAATTATAATATAAACAAACGAATAATTTATTTTATTTCAATTAAAATTTTTTATTGTTGTAATGTTTTTGTAGTCAGCTGATTAGTTGGTTATATTACAGTATTAATGTTTATATTTCCATGTATTTAATAAATGTATAATAAATAATTCACCTTGTTGTTCTTATTTGTATTTGTCATTTAATTATCATATTATTATTATTATTATTATTATTATTATTATTGTTGTTGTTGGAGATGGAATAAGAGTAAAGGGAAGTTGGACATAGCTAAACCAAAAAACTGAGTAGTAATGAGAGGACAAATAAAGGGAACGGACAGAGCAGAGAAATTGGATAGGATAAAGGGGAGAGCTCATGAAGTAAATGGACGTAAATTGAATTTAGGAACATGGAACACCAGAAGTTTATATGATAAGGAGGAGGAAATAATGAAAGAATTTGTAGGATATAGATTAGAAATTTTAGCATTAAGCGAAACTAAAAAAAAGGAAGGGGTAAGATTACTATGAATGGTGATCACGTACTTATATATAGTGGAGTAGATGAAGATAAGAGAGCTGCAGCGGGTGGGATGCATAATACACAGGGATTTAGTAAGACAGATACGGAAATGGGAAGCAGTATCAGAAAGATTACTACTGGTGGAGCTGGAGAGTAAAAAGGGAAAATATTTTACAATTATAATGGTATATGGATCAAGCGAGGATGAGAAGGTGGAAGTAAAAGATAAATTCTGGAAAGAACTATCGGAAGTAACAGAGGAAGCCAAAGGAAATAAATATATTGTCGGTGACTTTAACAGTAGAGTGGGTAAAAGAGATGAGATATATAAAAGAGTAATAGGAATATATAGAGAAGAAATAAGAAACAACGGTAGGAGAATGTTGGATTTCTGCTTATTACATGATCTTATTGTGACGAACACTTTTTATCAGCACAGAGATATACATAAATTCACAAGGGAACGACCAAATAGGGGAGAGAAGTCGATAATTGACTATATACTAGTTGAAAGGACCAACAGGAAAATGATAATGGACACTAGAGTCTGGAGAGGTGCTGAAATATATAGCGACCATGATTTAGTAATGACCAAATGTAAAGAACAGTTAGTTAAAAAACAGATAAACAATGGAGAAGGAAGAATAGAATATAAATCTATCAGCAGATCGTATAAACTGAAAAGTAGAGATGTAAGTAATAGGTTTAAAGATGTGATCGAGGAAAAATTACAAAAGGTAAGTGAAAATATAAGGCATGCTAATATACACCAAGGCTGGAGAATAATGAAAGATATAATTATAGATACAGCTGTGGAGGTTTGTGGTGTTACTAGAATGAATAATAAAAGAAAACAGACGGTATGGTGGACTGATGAAGTAAAGGAGCAGATTAAAAGGAAGAAAAAGGAATGGGAAAAGTATACAGCTAATAGAACTGTGGATAACTATGCAGCATATAAGCATCAAAGAAAAATTGTTAAAGAATTAGTTAGAAAAGCGAAAGAGAGTGCATGGAAAGATTTTGGAGAAAAATTGGAAAGAGATAGGTGGAAAAATCAAAAGCTTTTCTTCAGAGTATTGAAATCTTTTAGAAAAGAAAAAACTGAGAATGATATATGTATATATAATGCTAATGGGAAAATACTGACAGAAAGAAACGATATAATGAATAGATGGAAAGAATACTTTCAAGGATCACTAGGTGGTAAGGAAATCAACAAAGATGATCATAAAGTCAATATTAATGAAGAAGATGATAGAGAGGATGGTGAAGTTGCAGAAGAAGAAAAAATAATGATGCATGAATTAGAAGTAGTGATTAAAGGACTTAAAAGTGGGAGTTCACCTGGAACAGATAAAATTACAGCAGAAATGATAAAGAATATGGGGAAAAAGGGGAAAGAAATACTTTTAGAAATTATCAATAAAGCATGGACAAGTGTAGACATACCAAGAGAATGGGAGAAAGCATGGATAGTTCCTATTTTTAAGAAAGGTAAAGCAAGAGATTGTAATAATTATAGGGGTATCAATCTGTTAAATATAATTGTAAAGGTTTATGAGCAGATAATTAATAATAAATTGTCCCAATTTTAGAAAATAGTTTGGAGGAATCGCAGAGTGGCTTTAGAGCAGGGAGAAGTGTGCAGGACCACATATTTACTCTGCAACAGATAGCTGAGAAGTTGATACAACAAGATAAATTGGTATGTTTGGCTTTTATTGATCTTGAGAAGGCTTTCGATAGTGTGCCTAGAACAAAAATATGGGAAAGTTTAAAAAATAGAGGAATAAGGAGTAAAATAATTAAGGTAGTACAGAGGTTATACAAAATAATGTAAACTATGTAATTGGTAAAAATGTGAGGTCGTTAGAATTTACAACAAATTATGGATTAAGACAAGGAGGTGGACTGAGTCCGACATTATTCAACTTGTACATGGATGACATTATTAAGAAGTGCTCACTGAAGGTTAGGAAAATGCATGTTGGATACAGGAACTTGCGAAGTATAGAAGTAACAGAAGGGGCTTTTGCGGATGATGTAGTGCTAATGGCTACAAGTGAAAGGGCGTTACAGGGTAATTTGAATATATGGAATGAAGTTCTCCAGGAAAAAGGGATGAAAATAAATAAAACCAAAACAAAGGTAATGGTAATGGGGGAGAAAATAATAAATAAAGAGATTGGAGGAGTGAAGTTAGAACAAATCAAACAATTTAAATATCTAGGGGTTATAGTAGATAGTAATGGGAATCAAGAAGCCGCATTAAATGAAAGAATTGAAAAGTCAATAAAAGTATACTATGCATTAAACAATAGATTTATAAATAAGGAGATATCAAGAAAAACAAAAATGAGTGTGTATAAAACAGTATATAGACCAGTTTTAACATACGGCTATGAGACGTGGGTGCTATCCAAAGGCCAAAGTAAAATCCAGGCGGCGGAAATGAAATATCTTAGGAGAGTAGTAGGAGGAACAAGGAAGAATAGTGTTAGGAATACACAAATAAGAAAGAATTTAGAAATGATATCAATTCTGGATTTTATTGAACAGAGACAACTATGCTGGTGGGGACACATGCAGAGAATGGATAGAGATAGAGTGGTAAAAAAGGTTTGGGAAGCAAAATCAGGGGGAGAAAGAAGAGAGGAAGACCGCTACTGACTTGGGATGGAATGATGGGAAACATTTTGCGAGAAAGAAGCTTGGGCTGGAGTGAAGTGAAGACACTGTCAATGGATAGAGTAAGATGGAAAAAATTTGTATATAGAGTGTACTACCTGACAACATCAACAAAACATGCAGGAAAAATGTGAACTAAAGGAGTTCAGAGACAAACGTGCAAGCACGTCTCACCCCACCAAGCAGTTTACAGTCATACTCAAAAGTCTGTCATTTGAATGTCTGTTTTCCAGCTATGAACATCGTGAGTGTCGATTTGCATTGCAAGTACTAGGCTAATATTTGTGTGTGTTCGTGTTACACAGTTTGTTATTTGAATTTATATGGTAACGTATACTGTTACTGGGTGTTTAAAAATAGTGTTTCTGTAACTCGTTCTATTACTCGTATAGTAAATGTGTGCGTGACGAGCATTTTTTAACTCGCTCGGGTTCGTGGTATAGTATAGGTGTATAATTGATGTTATTAATCAGTTCAGTTACTTCTGTCAATGTTATTTGCGTGTAGTGAGTCGAGTTGTACCTTTTCTTACCATTTACGGGCAAACCGTATCTCTCGGCATTTGGTTTGAATATTGCCGCCTCGCCGCCTGATTGGCGCACGCCGTCTTTCAGTGTTGACTTCGCTAACTGTGATGTTTTGTTGTTTTCACTTTAATAATTTTCAATGTATTAGCTTATTTTGTACGAATCAAACATACAGCGTTGCAGACAATAATATTTATTAACCCTTTAATAATTTTCAGTTATTTAGTAGTACATTATTTTATCTTAGCACCGGCTTTTACAATTGCTCAGTTGGCATGCTCAGTTGTCTGTATTATGTACACGCCGTTGGGCAAATAACGTTTGCTTACAATAAAATGTTTTACAGGGCATGTTAATAAGTCCTTTTGGCTACAGAAGTATTGGATTAACGGCTAAAATGCACAAATTTATAATAATTCTTAAAACTAGGTACACAATATTTAATACATTAATACATCCAAGTAAGTAATCATCAATGAGAGTTAGTATATTTTTTGGTTAGGATTTTGACAACAAGTTATGGTTATTAATTATTTATTATGGCTCAGTTTAAGTGGTTATTAATTGATTAAAGTTTAATAATAGTGATATTATAAATACTTTCAGTTCTTGTTCAAAATAGTGATCAGTGAAGTGAAAATTGTGATTTATTATTATGGATAGAAAAATTGGGAATTCGTTTTAGTGAGATTATTGTTTTATACTCATCGGTTCTCGTTGGGGCTTCCTCGATGCTCGTCTACTTCTTCCAGATGGATCTGGTCGTCTTCTATTCTTCGGATGTTCATCAATCACGTTCAGACAGTTTTTCCATAAAGTTCGGCTTCATACTCGTTCCGCAGTCGTTCGTTTTCTTGGGTTGAAGTAGGTCACTCCTGGTCTTCCTTCGGGATGAGTCGTCAGCTATAATTCTTGAAGTCTTCTTAATTTCCACGGATAATTTTAGTTTGTGAATATTTTAATAATGATTAGATTATTAGGTGTTCCATGGACTGCTATTACCATCTTTCTTCCTTCTGATTTCAGTCAAAATTTACTTATTTATGATAAAATTTGGGTTGAGAGCTGCATACATCCGCCCTCCGCGTCGGTCAATAATGGATTAACGAAAATTCAACGGTTTTTTGGCAATAAATTTCGGTTGCTATGGTTACCTAATAAATTATGCTAATTCTCATTGGTCGTTAATTTTAAGTCATTGTTATATTCTAACGTCTTATTTTAGTTTAAATCTATAAAATATCTTCAAATTAAGATTTCTTTCTTATATTAATAGCTTGTTTATTACATGAATACCATTGTTCATAATTTTTGATAAGGATCATTTTGATACCCCTCATGGTTACTTTTGAGTAGCTAATCACATTTTTGTTATTTTTCTTATTTATATTTCATATATATTTTATCTAAAACTGGATGTTATTTATACATTTTGGTATTAGGTATACCCACTTAACTTATTTAAACATTTGGTATATTCTGCTTTGATATTGGGCTATTGTTTGTTCTTAAATTTACAAAATTCTTCATTAACTGTTAGGCCTGGAGCCTAGATTTTCCTATACTACTATCTAACATTTCTTTGTAACTCCTTACTCTTATATATGGTGCTTTAAAACAATTTTTTAACAGAAACAAATAATAAACATTGGTGTTTCTAACTACACCTCTTAAACATTTTCTTGACAGGTTCAAGCCTGAAATAAAACTTCTAACTACCTTTCTGTTCCTTTCTACTATCTGGTTCAACTGATAATTCATTATATTATATTGGTTTTTTAAACAATAATAACACTCTTATTATACTACTATTAACTTGTACTTTACACAATATACTCTATTCCCTCATTCCTTCACTAGAAAACAGTGTCTATCTTTCTTGTTTGCCTTTCACTCCAATGACTTAATTTCTATCTTATCTTATAATTCTTATTAACTATTGCTTAACTTAATCACATTATAATGAGTTCCTCTTACTTGCTAGTACAAAGTTTATCACACGTCCTTCAGTTATTCTAATACAGTCTACTAACTAAAATATCCCTTTATGTTCACCCACTACACTTTTTCCTTCATAGAAGGTTTTTTATTTATTCACTTTCACTTATTATATGTAACATGCTATAATTGCATGTCACCACTTTTGTATTACTACTCTCTTTCTTCCACTCACTTGATGTTATTCACTAGATTGTTTAATTATGTTAATCTCATCATGGGGTTACTGGTTATAAGTATTTATTTTATTTTCCCTTCACTAATGATCACTTTTGGTTATTAACTGTCGCCTTTATTTGCCTCAGGGTATGATTTACTGGTTTTGATTATTTTTATCACTATTCATTTGGGTGTGTTTCTTATTAACTCCCTATCTTATATTTATGAGTACATTCCTTCATTAATAAAATATACATAACATTACTATATTTCTTATTTGTCATTATTACCCTAGGTACATCTCATCTATGTTCTAACTACATTAGTGCATTTGTTAACATACATTTTATGGTCATTATTAGGGAATTACAATGTTCGTTCTCAGTTTCTTGATTACATTTGTTTCTTGGTTCCTTCTTCCTTATTCCATTGTTCCTCTTGTATTTATCCAATCTATTGAGTCATGTCATCGTCAGTTTACTAGTCATTTGTCATTTTGTCATTAGGTTATTAATCTCTGAGTTTATAAGTTCTCGACCTTTATTCTTGTCTTCAGCTTCTTTGTTTTATAATTAATTATCAATGTATCTTCACTACCTTATGTCATGTTACAATATTTACTAATTGTGAGTATCGTAGCATTGATCTGCGGTATAATTAATATTTGCGTGTGTTCGTGTTAGGCCTACAGAGTTTGTCACTTGAATTTATGTTTATTAACTACGAGTATTGTGAGCGTCAATTTGTGTTAGGCCTGTAATTAATATTTGTACGTGTAAACCCGTATTTTAACTTGAACTTTTTATATAGTGTAATTTCCAGACTTTTAACACCACATTCGACATATAAAATTTAGAACAGCTTAGAACATGACAATACAAGAGTTAAATAATAGTTTATAATCAACTCTGAAATTAAAATTCATTAACTGTAGAATTGAAAGATGACAAGTAACAAGGAAAGGCCTACAATTCGCAGTCAAGCACGCCAAATAGTTGGGCGAGTTATTGAATTTTTTGATAAAGAAAAGAACAGTGGTTGTTATAAGTACCCAATAAACAATGCGACAAAGCGAGCTGCAACAGGAAAGTCAGAAACCACAATTTGTAAGATACGGAAAGAGGTAAACGTGTCAAAATCGACTGGTAGAAAACTGAGCACTTTACTCAATAAAAATAAAACAAAAAAAAGCAAACCAAAAATGGTTTAACTTTTAATCAGTTAATTTTATTTATCTTTAATCAGTTATTTTTTGTAACTATCAACTATAACTTTAACTTAGTTTGTGTGGACAGTAACTTTAACTTTGATCAGTTAACAATTATTATGAGGTTTCCTAAGTCCGTTTATAATGTGATATTGTGTTTATAACGTGGTATAGACAATATCACATTAGAAACTTGCTAATTCAATAGAAAATTTACTTGTTCCTCATAATTTCACTCGTTTATAGAACTAGGCCTACTATTTGTAATAGCAAAACCTTTCTCTACCAGCTAACATTTCATGTTGTAATTCAAAAAAATCATGAGCAAAAGTAACATTACTTTATACATTTATGAAGAGCACAAAAAAATTAAACATTGAATAACCTTATTGATATATTAAGCTCCAAACTGAAGTAACAATAATCCATTTATGTGATCAACAACGGAGACATGACTAGTTATGTTTTACAGATCAATACCTAATTGAAATTGTCGAGTTTATGCTCATATTGTTTATGTTTATGGTCAAAGTAAATTAATAATTTTAGAAACGGTGTATAATAACAATTTTGACACCATACGCGTACAGTTTAAGTATTATAATGCTCTAACTTTAATTTTTGGATGTGTAAATTTTCTAGTCGCGTATGAGTTTTACTTTGACTGTACAAACGTCAAGCAGTGTAGGGGAACATACTGAACCCCCGCGCAACTAGCAGTGCCAGTGCTGCTACACTTCCCCTCTCCAGATTCTGTGTTAACGGAGCCATGTAATAGTTGATGTAACCCAACACCAATATGGTATAAGGGTATTTTGGTAATAAATAAATTAATTATTGTTGTTGTTGTTGTTGTTGTTCTTATGTTTATATATATTGAAGTTTTTGTAGAATGTGTGACACAGAAGAATCGATGTGTACAAAAATATCTGTTTTAGAAGAAACTATGTCAAATAAAATGTATGAAGTAGAGGAGTCTGTAGCAATTGTGAAAGATTAATTTTCAACTATAAAAGTCACTTGCAAATAAAAGAACAGATATAAAAACAGAAGTCAAACAATTAATGAAAGTTCACTTGTGCTCTTCAAAACAAATTGCTGAACAGAAATACAAATGATAAAGATAGAAAACGACACAGAAAATAAGAATAGAGTCACTTTGGCTGCAATTGGGACAGTTCATGTCAAGGCCCCAACATTTGTTGGAAGCACTCAGCAATTTCCACATATCTTTGGCAGTTTGAGATCATAGCGTGCAGAAATAATTGGGTGGAGAAAGAGAAAGCACTTTCATTCATTCTTGCTTTAAAATGACCTGGTACTACAGAAAGCGCCCCTGTTAGCTGGAACAGCTGTGCCAAATTGAGAAAAGCTATAGAATTATGGTATAGTGATAAACATTTGCACAATGTGTACTACGCTCAGTTGAAAACAAGGCAACAGCATTGCAGGACTTCAAGAGTTCAAAGCGAGTATCAGCAAACTAATTAGACTGGCCTATCCTGAAGGACCTGAGAATTTTGAATGAGTTTGCAATGCAGATATTTATTGATGGCATCAGAAAATTGTGAATTTCAGCAAATTTTACAAATGGCAAGACATCGATATAGCTTGGAAGCTCGTATGAAGCTGCCAAGTCAGTGTCCCTCTTCATTAATGAGTACTTATGTCATCGCACTGAGGTCAGAAGATTTCAGTATCACATGGCCATTATGACATGGGCAGAATAAGAATGATACAAGACAAATAATTCAAAAGGTCAAACCACCACAGTGATTCAAATGATAGGAAAGAGACAGAAGACTAAAGTGTTACAAATGTGGGAAACGTGGACATCTTTAGGCAAATTGTTTGGAGAATAATAGTGTGAACAGTGATAAGGGTGTGAATGCACAAGTTGGAGAAGTAAAGTTCCAGAACAGCACACAGTTCCCATGCTTCATAAGACCAATGGAAACTCAATCGTTAATGGATTTGTGGAAGGTAAACTAACATTATTTACCATTGACATGGACACTACAGTGTCCATTGGGCGCTCTAACTTAGTCAGTTACTGCCTGCCTCAATTTAGCTCTTGTACCATACAGACTGTGACTAGAAGCCTTGTCAAAGTGTTAGGAAATGTACATGTACATGTACACTTGGGTCTCCTTAAGTTT
The DNA here is from genome assembly GCA_034769895.1 of Magicicada septendecula. Taxonomy (NCBI): domain Eukaryota; kingdom Metazoa; phylum Arthropoda; class Insecta; order Hemiptera; family Cicadidae; genus Magicicada; species Magicicada septendecula. Next base: position 778,442,296 of record CM068368.1, read on the forward strand.
AGCCACCAAATGCATGTTGCAGACATTATCAATGAAGTGATTCTTGGCACAGACATTATAAATGTGTACTGATTTGTTGTGGACTTAAGAGGGAGTCTCCTGTGAGTTGGCCAAGAGAAGATAGTTTTCCATGGCTGTAATGGTAGGATCAACCAATCATTCGATCAAGCAAGTGATAGTGGATGAAAAAGGAGTCAACAGGTGCGGAGAAGAGGAACAATTGGTGTTGGATGCAGAAACGGAAGTATGTACTAGTAGAAGAAGAACCAATTTATAAGGCAACAGAAGAGGTGATTGGAAAACCTACTATGGTCATCAAAGAAAGGGTCTTGCTTGTTCCTGAGTTAAAAAAGTGCCTGAGGGAAGAAGTCACTGAAGAGCATGTTACGTAAGAAGCTGTTGACGAGAATCAACTCCAAGGAATGAATCATTAGATAAGATAACGGCCGAAGATAGCCAGGGAAAAAATGAAAACATGTCATTACATTCACAATAATAATGTGGGCTTCAAAGAAGGAAACCAGGTTTAGTTGTACAACCCAAAGCGCTGTCGTGGACGCTTCCTGAAACTTCAAACTGACTGGGAAGGTCCTTACGCTGTGAAATAGAGAATCAGTGATTTTGTTCAAGGTCGTCCTCGTAGACCGCCTGGCCAAATATTACTGCAGAGATGTTTGCCAGTTCAGGACAAACAGGCTTAAGGAGGAGGCATTGCTATGCTGAGAAAATAGATAGTATTGCATCGCTAAGTGACTATGTGATGCCTTGCACGTGTGTTTGCATGGTAGAATTACACAATGCTCTGGATTGTTTGAGATGCCCATTCCAGACAGTACTTGATTACTCTACCAGAATCCAGCCTCGTTTTGTCACTAAAAGTGCAAGGGGGTGAGGTATAAATACTGGATTTTGAAGCGGCCAAGTTTCAGTTTAGATCTGGTGATATTACCTAGCAGTTCGAAGTGATTCTTTCGGTTCAGTGCAAAGTGATTGTTGTGTTGATTAGTTCAAAACTGTAATAAGATGTGTTGGACAAATTTAACTGTTGTTTGTTAGACTATGTAAACTATTCCATGACTGTATTACACTATGTAACTATGTCATTTGTCTTTATTGGTGTCAGTTATTCTGTTTCCACTGTACAACATGACAGTCTGTGTGACCGTGATAATAATTCATATACAGGCATGCTACTGAACAGTTAAAATAGCAAAAACTCTGTGTTAGGAAAATATGTTTTCCTATGCTATAAAGTTATTATAAACTGGAAGTAATTTTATTGGAAAAATGAATAAAATAAACCTCTAGTCCATTGACACCTTGACTTACCAGGTGGTTTTTTTCTGTGAGGAAATAGAATGATGTGACAAGGCGACCTCTTGTTAACCCCTTCCCTTTCCCACTATGATTCTGACCTTCCCTGTCAATATATATTATTACATTGGGATTTCCGAAAAACATCTCTTGGGCAAATCAATTTAATGAACATTACAAGTGGAATTCCATTTTAATCTGCTACTTATGAAGGTGGTTAGCTCTTATGATCTGTTTATTTAAATAATAATAATAATAACACTGGAATACTGCATGCATCTTAAAATTGTATAAAATGTTAAAAATAAAATGTTTCAGTTGGCCAAGAAAAAATTGTCCGCGCATTTGCCGAAATAATGAAAAATATGACTCGCATGAAAACCTGTATTCGACCTGCAATGTGCAAGCCGTATGGAAAACAGTCTGAAGCTTTACAAAAGAGTAAGTAGAATTTTTTAAACTTATTCTCACAAAACACACACACACACACACACACACAATTGGAGTCTGTCTATGTGTGGATAAAATATGTGTTTAAAAGTTTTTTTTTCATGTGAAGTTGGAAATCACTTTGATCATTCTGGTAACACCTGTATTCTTTAATTAAACACAAGTAAATTGAAAATTGTAAAAATTTGAGTTCCAGTGAAGATGCATCAAGTGTATAACACATACACTGTAAATGGATGGTAATATGAGGTTGCTCATGCAAAAAAGTTCACAGGTTTTGTTTATTTGAAAAATTGTGTCTTTATTCATCATATATTATGTTACGTGACATTTTTACCATGCCCTATAGTAGAGGCAAAATAGCATTTAAAAAGGATGTTTCTCCTCCGTCCAATTTTTTTGCTGGAATAGGTTAAGTAAGCAGAAGTTAGTGTACAGTTAAAATTTTTACAAAATCCTGCTTGTGCGTCACGAGATAAGTGCATTTTTGGTGCATCGTATAAGTGTATCGGCCGTAACTTCGGTTCTATTGGACGTATCGAGACCAAAAAAAATTCAACATAGTCGTTATGAATTAACAAATCAAGCTGGGTTAGTAGTGCTACCTAAAAAGGTCAACATAACCTCAAAAAAAATTAAACTTCATTATAATGCAATTTTCCTTTAAAATTCGATTTCTCTTGAATTAAAAAAGATAAAATCAATTTCTTTGGACCAAAATATGTTACAATGTAACCGGGTTATATTACTTTATATTCATGTATTTATGATACCTTTTGTAATGTATATCAATTGTATACATATATTAGTACATACATAACTTAAAAAATTTTTTTAAGCATTTAATTCTTAAAAAATGACATATATACTTATTTTTTACTCAATTTACAAGTTATTTTATATTTCCATTGTTATAACATGCTAAATAATAATTATATTCAATGAAATATATTTGTATGGCTTAATAAAGTTCTTTATTTTAAATAATCATTTTTTATACATAACAGTACATATAGTCAAACACATTATTATTTTTTACATTTAATCAATTTCTCCTTATTCTTTTGTTATCTGGAGGCCCCTCTTCATCATCAACTGAGGCATCGGTCGTGCCGTCGAAAAAACTGCATCTTCTTCTTCTTCTTGATCGTATTGATACCTATAAAAATGTTCAGTAAATTGAAGGCTGCTTTCGCTTTCGCTTTCCAGAATGCTTATGTCGCCTTGCTCACTGTCTTCCTTATTTTCCTCATTTTCTTCTACAGTTTCAAGGTCACCTGGTTGTTTATTATTAGTACAATTAGTACCCCGACAGAAACGACACATTGAACTGCAAAATTTGCCTTTGGCTCTACAAGAACAGTTTCCTGTCTTGCACCCTTTCTTGCAGGCGCATTTCATGTTCCGAACTAAATAGTCTGGTAACGGATCATTTTTCATTGTAATGGGCAAAAGACCTTGTTCTTCTATCAGTTCCCACCCATATTCTAAAGGACTTTTATCCGAATTACCAAGCCATTTTTGTATTTGTAAATATACTCGAAGCGAATGGTATTGTAAAGCTTCTGCTGTAGGTGGTAAACCAGATAATTTGCAAGCAGCATCCATACCAGACAGAACCCTTTTCTTAAAACACAAATATCTAATAATATTTAAACCAGATTTGTCAGATGGCTCATATCCATACATAACCTTAACAAAGGCTTCGCTTGCTGCATATAGGCAAATTATACTAGCATCTTTCTCATAAATTTCTGAATCGTATCAATAACATTTTTTTTACCATGATAATAAAATGCAGACGTGGTGTCACATCCAGAAAATACATGAATAAATAATATGCAATCTCTAAAATCGGGATATTTAAAACTATAGTAAATACTGCCTGGTACAGTTTTATCTAATACTGTTAGAATAACTAATAAATCTATATCTTCTGCTATCTTCTATATCGTCTGCTATATCATACTTGCTCTGCTATTATGTGTATAAAATTGATTACAAAAGGTATCCCTTTATAAAGTAAATATAACCCGGTTACATTGTAACATACAGAAATAACCTTGAAAACCGGTACGTTTATATATATATATTATAACCAATTGTTTATTGCTTCGCTCGATTTGATTTTGTTTTATGCCCCACTGTTGTGAGCGTCAATTCTATAATAAATAATGTTGAGTACGTGTTTGTGGGTTTATTTTATTCAGCCTCTCGTTGGTATGCGCCAATTCTATAACCAATTGTCTTTGTTTGCTATATGTATTTGTCAATTAGTAATTTTATAACGTTTAATTTATTATTGTATACTTGTGTTGTGATGCGTCTTACGCCTCACCGTTCTAATCGCCACTTTGTAATGTAAATTTGTTTTAGGTTTAAATAAGCTCCACGTTATTAATAATTTGTAATAATATTACTAACGTGCATATTCTGTATATACGGTTATTTTGCCGCACGTAGGATGCGTAATTCTATAACTAGTGTTCTGTATAATGTTGTTCTGATAAAAGCGTTTGTATTTGTGGGCTAGTGCTTTTAAATTTTCCCGCTCTCCTGGTTGACACGGCGACCGGCTCTAACCGTATGTTGGCAATTGTAGGTTAGTTTGTTTCTTTTGTCGCCGGCAAAGCTATGTTCGCCTTGCCTACCTGCTCGCTCCCACAAATACCTGTGAACAAACTCTTATTCTACTCACACACATGAAGTGACAACTCTGGTATTGGTAATCATAAGTTTGTTTTATTATTTTTTCAGCTTTTTGGTTAAACAACACAAGTGGTTCGGTCTTGGATCGACCTTAACAGTTCAATATCGATTCATATTTGAATCCACTCTTCAATGATTAGTAAATAATTTTAACATAAATTAAATATCTCAGGGCTAGGGTTCTTTGGGCCAGTTATGAAGTCAGAAAAATGCTTTAAAAGGGAGTACAACACATTACAATTACATATAAAACAATAAAACTGAATTATCAATGTTTACAAAATAAAATATTTAGTTTTTTCCACCGTCAGCGGTAACGAACTCTGTCGGCACTGGAAATTGAATAATAAACAAGATGGCCGCTTAGTCAGCTAATCAAACGCCATGTAGTTGAATGTTTTATGGTTTTAAATAAAGTTGTTACTATCGTTAATCACAGGATTAATGATCAACGGGTATTCCAATTAACACAGTAAATTGTTTATATGGTGTAGTGGATTTAATCTGTGTATATTGTGGAATGAAAATACTTCGGATTTATAATTACGTTCCTGAAGCACTGCAAGCAATCCCTCGCTAGCGTCTTTTGTGGTTCTAGGGTATGATTACACTTCCATTGGTCAGTATTTACTTCTTTATAATTGTCTTGGGGTTTTTTCTTATTTCACTGGTTTATTTTATAACATCGGCTGAGTATTGCTTGATTGGTTTGGTTTTTTCACAAGCGACCGCTATCAGACTCAACTCTTCAGCGTGGCATCTAACAATACAACTATTCGTTCATCTCGTCTTTGTAACGGCTTTTTGACCAGTAGACTAGGGTTTTGATTGGTCAGTTTCCGTGAACTTGAGGTCAAGCGGCACATTTTACAAAAATTATATCCTTGCCTTTACAGTCAAAAAATTTACTCCCTTGTTAATTTTTGTTTAAACTAGAATTGGTTTACATATTTCTGTTCCTTTTTTAAAGGTCTACATTTTGGTATATAATTTCGTATAAGTTAACTTCACATTAGGTGACCTTTCACCTTTACAAAATCTATAAATCTGGACTATAACACTGCCCTTACATTCACTATGATACAATACTTAATTTTCATTAGATTAATTTCATTTGATACACAATTACTCTAAGACCTGTCCATTATTAAATTTTGATCCTATTTTGTTATTATTGTATTATATTGATTTGATAACTTAATCATTTCTGACATTATTTTATTTTATATTTCATGTTCGGCCTAGGCCTCAAATTTGACTTCATACTCATTGTCTAAATTACATTACAATCAGAATGATCAATATTGCACACCACTATATAAAAATTATTCCGATTAGCGCTTTCAAGCTTCACAGCTCATCGTCAGATCAGGAATCCTGATCTGACGATGAGCTGTGAAGCTTGAAAGCGCTAATCGGAATAATTTTTATATAGTGGTGTGCAATATTGATCATTCTGATTGTGATTTCAACCACTAACACAAATTTCTTCATTAAATTACATTAATTATTAAATTGTTTTCTGGTTTGAACCCTTTTGCCTGATTACATTTGTTCTAAAGATTACTACATTTTTCTTTAACTTATTCTAACAATGTTTATTAACTAACACAAAATTCTTTAACATACTAACTAAAATTGTTGGCTTCATGGCCAAGACTAGACTCATTAATTCACAAACAATAACATAAAACATTTAGTTTACTATAATACCCATTACATTTCCACACTATTAAGCTCTACTAATGGACCATTAATAGTGTTTATATGAGATCTCTATTTAAGTATTTTTGGGTATTATGTTGTAACATATACCTTCTATTCTGCCTATAGGCTTAATACACTCCTTATAATCCTCTACATATGATTTATTAATGATAATAATTATTGGCATTGGCCTAAATAAAAGAAAAATAAACATGGTTAAGCACTGCTAATGCCTTCTACTTTAACAACCAACAACATGGGATAAATAAATATAAAACCTTTCAATAAATAATGCTACATTACTACAATTGTTTGTTTACACTCTAAACATTTAGTATGTCTGTCACTTTACAATGTTTTTAAGAGTTGTATCTCTTGTATAGACCTATTTGGTTTTTTTACATTTAACATAATTAGAGGGATCACTGATCTTTACAGTCTTATCTGTGTGATTAATGATCACCCTTGTTTTCCACTTTCCCCACTTTTCACTTATGCACTTTTCACAGGTTTTGTCTTATTATCTATAGTACATGGCTTCTTATTTATCACATTATTGTGTTGTACTTTTTATTTTAAATTGTTACATACTGGATTTTATTTATTCTGACTTTATTATTATTATTTGGACTATTTTCGTTAATCGTTTTGGGACTCTCATTATGTCACATTACAATATATATTGCCATAAAATAGGTAAAAAAAAAAATTAAAAATTTTTTGATGATAATAGCAATTAAGTACATAAAAAAATCTACGATTTGACAAACAAAAAACCTTACTAGGATCATCTCTCATAAAATGGTGACCAAATCAACATTTTTAAAAATTTTGAGATTTTAGCCAGAAAAATTAAATTTTTGTTTCAAAATTTTTTTTAAGTTTCTACAATAAAAAACAAATATTTTGGTCCAAAGAAATTGCTTTTATCTTTTTTAATTCAAGAGAAATAAATTTTAAAGGAAAATTGCATTATAATGAAGTTTAATTTTTTTTTTGAGGTTATGTTGACCTGTTTAGGTAGCACTACTAACCCAGCTGTTAATTCATAACGAGTATGTTGAATTTTTTTTGGTCTTGATACGTCCAATAGAACCGAAGTTATGGCCGATACACTTATACGATGCACCAAAAATGCACTTATCTTGTGACGCACAATCAGGATTTTGTAAAAAAATTTTAACTGTACACTTACTTTTACTTACTTAACCTATTCCAGCAAAAAAATTGGACGGAGGATACACATCCTTTTTCGGTATTTTTTGGTGCTATTTTGCCTCTACTACTAGTAACATAAATATACCATGATTATATTATTAAAAAGTACCAGGAGACATAATATTTTAAGAAAGACTTACAGTGGAAATCGTTTAACGCGAAAACGGTTACCACAAAATATCGGTTAACACGAAATACCACTCGGGTACCGATCGCCATTTGTTATGTACAGTGTATTATTTGTACGGTTAACATGAAAGGTTTACCTAAAAAATATCGGTTAACACGAAAAATTTTTGTTAAAAATAATTTTTTGTTGGCTGGCTTTTAAGTAACTGCATACAAAATAAAGCCACACAAGTACGCCCAAAAGCTTGTTTTCATTGTAAAGGAATCCATTATTCATCTCTAAAAGAGAAAGAGCAGGTAGTGACCATAGTTTGTTTTGTCTACCTGTTTTGTTTTGTCTTCAGTACCAAGTTCTATTTACAGTACGTACTGTATACAGTGTACCATTGTTTACGAGAAACCATAGCCTCTCCTTCAGCACCAAATGTGTTGTTCATTGACCGCAAATAAACCGTTATCGCTTACATTAACTACCTACTCTATAGGGTGTGGTGAGTTCAGTTCAGTTGTATTCTGTGCGTGTACAGCGGTGGTAAAGTTTGCGGTACGGTACCGATAACATTTTATTGTAAAAAATTTACTCAGTTGTGAGGATTAACTGTTTACTTTTTTACTGTACAAACTTCTTAGTCTTTTACAGCCAGTAAAGTGACGTTAAGCGTGTGACGTGTACGTGTTAAGTGAAGTTACGCTTGCGTAAATTTCGTTTTTGCAGTCCGGAAGTAAAATGGAGAAGAAAGTGCGTAAACAAAGTGCCCTCTCTTTAGAAAAAAAAGTTGAACTCCTCCAAGCTGTTAATGAGGGTATTCAAACTAAAACAGAAATCTGTAAAACATTCGGTATACCAAACTCGACGTTATCCACGATTATAAAAAATAGAGATAAAACTTTAGAACTGTATGAGTCGGGCAAGTTTGAACCAGGCAGAAAACGTTTCCGTAAGGCAAACCACGAAAACTTAGAGGCTGCTCTTCTTGTTTGGTTTAAGCAAGCAAGATCACAAGATGCTCCTATTTCTGGACCACTACTGATGGAGAAAGCAAACGTTTTTGCTGAACAGATGAACTTAAATTTCACTGCAAATCCTGGCTGGCTAGAAAGGTTTAAAAAACGAAATGGCATAACCTTTAAAAACATCTGTGGCGAATCAAGACAGGTGTCACAAGAAATGACATCATCGTGGTGGCAATCTACGCTGCCTGCAATTTTAAAAGACTATCCACGTAAGGATATTTTCAACGCTGATGAAACAGGACTATTTTTCCGTTGTATGCCCGATAAAACACTTTCATTCAAAGGGGAGCAGTGCTCTGGTGGTAAAAAGTCCAAAGAGAGAGTGACAGTGATGGTAGGTTGCAATGCTGATGGGTCAGAAAAACGTCCGTTAATTGTTATAGGAAAAAGTTTAAAGCCGCGCTGTTTTAAAAATGTTAAAAAGTTGCCAGTAGAATATAGAGCTAACAAACGAGCGTGGATGACGTCTAAAATTTTTACCGAATGGCTGGTTTCGTTAGAAAAACATTTCACTTCTCAGAAGAGGAAAATTGTGTTAATTATTGACAACTGTCCTGCCCACCCATGTGGCCTAAAATTGATGGCAATTAAACTTGTTTTTCTACCACCGAACACGACTAGTGTCCTACAACCTTGTGATCAAGGTATTATTCAAAATTTTAAATTTCAGTACAGAAAGTTACTTCTGCGGAAATACTTGGCCACTATTGAGGGGATAAAAGATTTCTGTGTAAAAGTTCTTGATGCTTGTAACTTGTTAAGAACAGCGTGGAACCTTGTGACGCCTACAACAATTCAAAATTGTTTTGCTCATGCTCGATTCATTTTGAATTCAGAAACTGAACAACCCGAAGAAAATGAAATTGATCCTACACTATCTGAAATGTTTAATCGTGTGTCATCTGTATTAAATGTTTCAATTTCTCTAAATGAGTACGTGACTGTCGACGAGAACGTAACTACGGCTTCCGTATTAACAGATACCGATATCGTGGAAACAGTCAAGTTGACAACTGTGAAGGTGATGATAGTGACGACGAACTTGACACGGAAAATGATAGTGAAAATGTTCTTACCGCTACCGATATGCTTTCGTTGCTGAGCCGTGTTCGTCGATATTTTGAAGCCAACTCGGAAGGTGAAATGTTTGAACACGTTGATAAATTAGAACAATTTGTTGAAAATAAAATAGTGCAAAATTGTGTGCAAAAGAAAATAACGGATTATTTTAAATAAAGATAAACACGAAAACTACGGTAAAGTTGAAAGACATACAGTAGTCTATAAGAAAACCTAAATCATAGGACTAAATTTAGAACAGCTAATAATAATGTTAAGAAAAATTAACAATAATAAACCATGAGTATAAATAAAAGGTTGTATTTGTTGCATTTTACTAGACAGTACAATAAATAATCTACAGTACACTATTTGTTCACTTCCTCATTTTGTTTCACTTTTTGTTCGCTTAACGCGAAATTAGGTTTACATGAAAAAAATAACTGGTCCCCGTCATTTCGTGTTAACCGATTTCCACTGTAATTGAATATGTTTAATTTTAATTGTTTATTGTATGTTATGTTTATTATAATTAAAGTAAGAACTTACTTATAGAATTTGTTTTTTGTGTGCAGACTGTAAAGTTATAAACACAGTCAGTTAAGGGGAATTATAACATATTACTAATAGTTATTAGTAAAATCAGTTTTTGTCACATTTATTAATATTATGTATACTAGTGTTAATAACACTAATGTTAGTCTTAACAAGAAAGTACCAAAATCATAGTCAGTCAAATTATATGAATAAGATTTCTATTAAAATAATAAGGAAACAATGTCAGTTTATGTTAAAAGATTACCAAATGTATAAAATAAATTTAAGAAAGTGAAAGGTACAAAAAGAAATAATAAATAAGTTTGGAACAAAAATAATAAAAAAAAAATGTAAAACATTAACTCAGGAAATATAGATCAGAAAATAGTCAAGAGTGATGTCAAAATGGTCAGTTTTTTATCAGAAGAACAAAGAAACAAATAAAAAGAAGATAAGAGCTCTTATAAAAAAGGTATATCCTTTTAAAAGAAAATGACATATAAAATAGTAAAAGGTTTGTTTATATTATTCTTATGATGTCACCAGGGTGATATAAAAATGTTATTTAGAAACCAAGGAGATATCTAAGAGAGGCCTTAGTTTGTTGAGGAAGAAAATAGATTGATTCTAAAAAAAGTAAAGTACCGTTTACCAAATGGTAAAAGCTTAAGAGCATGATAATGTCTTTCAGCCGCCAGCTAAACGCAACATTATTATGGTTACTGACTGACTGATTGGTTACATACCTATCTACAGCTATGCAGTGTTGTTTGCTTGTTAGGTCTTTAATCTGCGACGGACGTTAGCATGTTAGCGGTCGCGGTTTTAGTTAACGATTCCCGGCTGGTAAATGATGACGTCATGCAGCGTGATGCGTTACAGAAATTTTCAAATGACCCCCAGCCATAAGACATTATCATGTCAAAAACTGAATGCAAAAAGGTTGATTTAAATACTTATAGTGAAAAAATAAATTATAATATATGTGATATCAGTGCATCTCCAGATAAACAATTGAATAATTATATATATCAAGATTAAAATAGAAGAAAGAATTGCTACAAGAATCTACAGAATTAAACCAGGACATCTCTGAAGAAATTGGACCAATTGATACAGGGAGAGAAGTATTTTTTGATCTAAAATTAATCTGAAATGTTCCCTGTTAAACCTGATCTAAAGGTTTCAAAAAACTTTGAATACGCTTTTTATAAAAACCATAATTAACTTTCACTGAGAACAATAATGATTAATAATATGGACATAAGCATAAACCACAATTGATGTATAGTGCTAACATAATTTAAAGCTAATTAAGTCTAAAAAACAATTTTATAACTTAACCTATACACTGAACTGTTTTACACTCTTAATATAATCCTTTTAAGATACATTGTGACTATTTCTCATCATATGTATTTTGGTACTTTCCCTGTCAATACTGTTGTTATATCGTAGTCGAAAGGACCTACTGAACATTATAATTGTATTTTATTTATTAAAAATAAATTATAAAATGTTTTAAAAAGCCTGAGATCTAAGAGTTACTGCTGCCACTCTGAGCTTATAAAAATACAGCTGGCCAAACTTTGTTAAAAATTATGTTTTACATTTAGAACAAATTAAAGAATAAATAAAGGATTTGAGTTTATAAAATACAAAAAAAGGTTTATTTGTTTCTTATTTCATGAAAACAAAAAGGGTATGATATTCTGAACAAAATATCTGATACTGTGAGTGGACCTCAGTAATTAGATTAAGTTGGCAACACTCATCAATTGAAAATCTTAGCAGATTTCTTTTAAAAATGTGGTGATGAGCACAAGTTATCATATCCATTGCTGAAAGAAAAGAATAAAAGAGAGTTCATTACAGAATAAAGAGACCATATACTATTTACATAAATTTGAACAAAATTTATTATTGATATTTCACCAATAAAATTTTATTGCAAACGGTGATTGCAAATTGGCGCTCAACAAACATCCCCCTGAACAGATACTCATCCTTAATTTAATATTAACAAAAATATATACAAATAATAACAGAGTTAAACAAGACACAAATTCAGATAAATAACCATAGATTCGAGTCTAGATGTAACAAATTGGCTATCCCAATAGTGAGGCTAAATAAAATATAATTTAGAAAGAACGATTATTAGATTTGTATAATAGAATACGAGAAAGTACATCTAGTAAACGTTACAATATACATATTGCGACAGTACAATCATATGCAGTACTGTGCATTTAATAGATAAAATAAATATTTAAATTAAATTTATAAATATGTAATAAATAAGCAGGTATGAGATTGAAAGCTGAGTTTATGTTAAAAATACGGAATGTAGAGAGACAGGAAGTGACCTGAACACTTATGCAACTGTTGCTGAGAGTGTGTACAGTAGTAAGTGATGTGTGTGAGTGAGGCCAGTTCGAGCATGAAAGTTTGCAATCTCACCCTGAATAATTGTCAAATTACAGTTTTTATTTAATTATAAGAAAATCATAGATGGTAGGAAAAATTCAAAGACTCCAAAATATGTATAAAATTAATACGCATGTGTAGTGAGAAAATGGCGTGAAAGAGACGAGCAGTGCGAATTCAGTGCAATTTTAAGTGCGTAGTAATTACACAGATTATCCTATTACGATGGTAATTCCATTGGACATGTGTAATTAAATCATCCATCGTTATAGCACCCTGTAGTTCACATTAGACTTTGCAGTGGGCAGAAATGTGCGAAAATATGAAATTGGACGAGAGTGGGAGAACTGACGCCTCCGAGCAATTTCAAACAGGCAGAAGTCTGTCCCAACAGGAGCTGTACGATGCTCGATTATAAATAGGGCACAAGAGAAGCCAGCCCTTCTTCTCAATCAGTCTTCAGTAGCGGCGGGACGCTCTGTCCGTTGGCGACGCGAGTTTTTAAATTTTGTTAATTGAACAGTAGATGCGGACGGACGCGATGTTCGTCATAAGTGCAAAACAGTAACTCTTAATCTGTTTCCGAATACGAATACAGAACATACTTTACGATGTCTTCACACACAAACGTCCGTCAGTCAAGACAAGCTACTATGTTACATCATGCAGAGGAACGCTATGCTGAACAATAGAGGCGTCTGCTAGAACGACAGCAGCTGGTGCAGAGCAACTTCTAACACTATACTACATCAACCAGATGGGACCATGATAGACGAGTAACTGGAGGACGACAAGTGGAACCTGGGGACGGCAGGGAACTCCATCAGAAGAGGACCTACGGATCAACGGAGGACATGAGTATGAGCTACAAAATCGAGGTGACAGATAATCCATTTATAAATTTTAAATGAGAGACCAAAGACATTTTGAAATTTTTAAACATGAATAAGAGTTTATGTAAAATGTAGATAAAGAGGTTCAGAGAATCTGATTTAAATTTAATAAAATATTTTCTTTGATGTTTAACGATTAATTTAGTCAATTTCAATTTTATTTTAAAGTTTGTAGAGCAATCAATGATTACTATTGTAGCGTGACAGATATAAGCATAATATTGAATGGCAATTGATCATTAGAATAATGAAGTTATAATATTTAAATTTGGAAGAAAGCATTAAGTTTAATATAAATAGATTAATTCATAGCAACTGTGGAAAGAAATCATTATTATAAAGAAAATACAAGTTAAAATAAAAGGAGTTACTAGTGATGAGTCATCCAAAACCAGTCTCATAACCAAAGGTTTTCAAGGTATAACCCAGGAAGGTAAAATAGTAAATAACAAAGCAGTACACAATATGACCAAACCCACAACAAGGGAGAATAAATAGAATAGAAACCCTAAAATAAGCCAAGATCAACCAATACAGGTTGTGTATTTCTGTAATAAAGAAGAAGATGGAGAAGATCCCAAGAAACCTGATGGCAACAAGAAGAAGATGGAGAAGATACCAGTCCCAGAAGGCAGGAGAAAAGAAGACTGAAGAAAGAAGAAGAGGGCAGCATCCTGAAGAAGATGTCATGCTCTTATAAAAGACACCCAAATCCCTATATCCCCAAAATAAATATCTAAAAATAAAAGTATAACGAAATAAAAACCACATGTAAATAAATTTAAGAGAGAGGAGTGTATAAAGTAAAAGTTTCCTGTGAACTAAGATGAAACAATAATATAGTACCCATGGAACAAATCTCCATTGAAAAAACGCTAACCAATTTATTATGTTGATAAGACTATACGACCATTTAGCATTAACATAATATATAAGTGAAAGTGAACCAGTGATAGTTTTGGGTATTATAAAAAATGAACCTTGTGTTTCATTCTTGGCAATCACAAACATTGGATGCAATGAAATATGCATTTTTCAATGACTTAAAATGTGTACGGTGACAATATGTTGTTCATAAGACATGAATCTGTTTAAAATAACATTTTTGTTTTACATGAAAAAAGAAAAACAGATTTCATAGTGCTTTTTGAACGGTTCATACTATTTATTTGTTAATGACAGGGTACAATTCCCCAAAGACAATGTAAAAGACGGTATAAAAACTGTAGAATCCTACTTATAATAATAGTTAGAAATAAGAATATAAATATAAGGTTTTTTATGTATATAGTACAAGAATGTTTAAAAATGTATTAGATATAAGGCCATTTGTTTGGGTCTGAAACAACTAACATCAGAACTATAAAAATAGTTACCACTTGTAAATAGTAGAGAGTAATTAAGATGTTAGTTAGTACAAAACCTTTGTTGTAAACCATATTTCCATGTTGGAAATGGGAATTTTGTTGCAAAATGTCTGATTTGAAGACAACCATTTATTTAAAAAAAATGTTCTTTATTTTGTGTTAACTATTGTTTGTATTGTAACCAATACTAATTGTTTTTGTGTAATTTGAAAACATGTTTAATTTATAATACTATTTGTAAAAAGTCAGAGAGGGTATCACACATCATATATTGTTTGTAAATTATTTTGTAAGAAAAATTGTTAAAAAAAATCATAGGCCAAAAGAATGGAAACCAAACTTCATCAAAACAGAGAAATTACTCATTTAAAAGCAAATAAACAAAAGGGGTTTAGACACAATAAACTTGAGATCATGCCATATAATTGCACATACCATTTAGAGAGATTTTAATAAATTATATTCAGAATTATAAATAAAAATAAAATGACTAAACTCAGAAATTTAGACATGGGAGTCATATATTTCAGAATAATGTTTCAGAATACAACTAATTCAATTAATTACCAGAAAATAAGGGAATAGGAACCTTTTAATACAATATAGGATTATTAATATTAAATATAACTGATAAAATGGCTGAATTTATATAATGACAGGAAGTAAATTTTGATGTTTTGGACTCTTCAGAGTATACCCAAACTGAAAGTAAAATTACTATTTTTTGGACAGAAAACACTATAAAATGGCATTATTTAATCTGAAAATAACCAGAATGAACTGAAAGATTAATTTAAATCAAATCTAGTGAATAAAATTGACAAATAACCAAAGTTTAGGCATTCATATAGTGAAATAGTAAAATGTACACAGGATGTGAAAATATTTTTGAACAATGTTAAGGATAATATTATATGGGCTAAGAGTTTAATTGAAACTGAAGGAAACAGTTAGTTAATTATTGGTAGTTGAACGGTTAACATGACATACGTTTAATTATGTGGATAACCTAACCTATAATCGTCATACAAGCGAGTGTATAGTGAGTTATTGTGAAATCGCGAGTGACTTGTAAAATACTTCTGAAACTATCATATTATAACAGAAACGATCAAGTAACACTCCATAACACAGAACAATATAAATCTACTCCGAAAAACACCATAAAACACTAGAAAACTGTATAATACATTAAACCAACTTAGTGACGGAATCGGAGAAAGTGTTTGAACTAATAATTATACAGATACACTAAATACAACCCAGAATCACTACACCAGTCACTACACAACATATAACAAGAGATTTGCGACACGAGAACAGAAATATTGCGTCAAAATACATTATTTGGAATGCAGCAGCAACGAGCAACATTTTCATCGACTTGACGGCAGCCATCTTTCTTTGACAATTCCAGTGCCTCCTCTTAGTTCAACAGCTGTTGGGTGAAAACAATTATTATATTTACAAATTATTATTCAATGTCTGTGTTTATTAATAACTATTAATTTGATTGTAACGTTATACTTTTTAAATATTAGCCCGATTTCTCTGACTTTGGTAATAACTGGCTGTTTAAAGAACCCTATATAATTTTTATAACATATACTTGTAACTTTTTTCGATATCCTGAGAATCGATACTAATCGATAAGAGTCAATATTGCTGTTACTTAATAAAACATTAATACTTTTCAATACTTAATAGTTCTTTATTTCTTCAATAATACTAATTACCAATAATATAATTCTAATTGATAATCTACAAGGACTTTACCACCCGTAAGTGAAGATAACCTAAAAAATAGAAAGGTAAACAAATATCGATTGGTTTACAGACAGTCTTATGAGTGGTGATAGATTATTTAAATTATACTAAAACTTTAATAAAAATTTTCAGAAGAGCATTACACTGTTTAAAACTTCACAGCCCTATATTAATTAATTGATCCTAATTAATTAATTAATAAAATTAAAATTTTTTTTTATTATTATTTTTTTTATAAACATAATTTTTTTTTAATTTTCTTCAAAACAATAATTTTGTTTTGAAACTTTCGGTGAAGCTGAGCATATATATTTCTTCATCAACTTTATGCTACTCGACCGGTCTTGCTACCATTGGGACTCGACCAGCTGGGAAACTTAAGGAAGTGTTCAGGCCAGTAAGACGTCGAGAGCCACACCAATTAAACACCTTACAACTTACAGATTCACACATCAATCTTATTTATTTTATTACAAATTGAATAGTCCAAACAGAGGGGCTTGATTACATCGGAGTCTAACATACTACACAATCTCTTTATTATAACAACAACAACAGAATAAAGTATATATTTATTTTATTACAAATTGGCGCACAACTTTAGGGGCTTTAATTAGCGATTGGAAGGCCAATACATTCTGCACAATCACTAGTTGGAGCTAGGCAACAGCTACAAAGCCAGAGAAAAGGGGACAACGACAATCAAAATGGCAGAACTTACACAAGAAGAAGCGGATAAGATAATGGAAATGCTTATACAATTGAGTCAGAAAATGGATGAGTGCCACGAATCAATGATGAAGCAAATGGATTCTACAAAAGAAGATTTGAGTAAGATTATAAAGGAGAACAACCAATCCTTGAAAGAAGAATTAAGTAAGAAACTGGATGAGTGCCACAAGTCGACAATGAAGAAACTGGATGATCAAAATAAAATGCTAGATGACGAGACTAAGAAAATGAGAGAGGACAGATTGAAAAGAGAAGAGTTAAGAAAGGAGAGGACCAAAGAAATAAAAAATGATAGCCAACCAGAACCAGAGGAAGTACCAAATGATAAAACACAGGAACAAGTAATGGTAGTACCTGAAATGGAAACTAACCGAAACCAGGAAGATATTAAACCAAGGAAAAGGAGAATGTATCCAAGAAATGTAATAAAAACGAAGGAAGAGTTGGAGATGATGAAACATGGGTTAATTGATGGCAATAATATCCCAATTACCTATGACAAAGACATCATGAATTCTATGAATTATAGAAGGAGAATCGAAGTAATTTCAGAAATAATTTACCACAAGACAGTAGTCTACCAATGGGAAAGGACCAGAGATAAACAGAATACAACATGTGGACCAGATCAATTTCAGCGCAAGACTGGACAGTGGATTTCAGAAAGATGGAAATGTGATGTCGTACCAGACTGTAATGACGGCACAGATGAATCACCAGAATGTATTCCATTAGTGTGCCATCTAGGACAGTTCCAGGGTACGGTTAGACTAAAATATATTCCATCAGAGTGGATATGTGATGGTAAACCAGCTTATGGTGTTTCAGATAAACAAATAATAAGTGATAACCCAGATGAAGATCCTCACATATATTTGTCAGGTAACACAAAACATGGACCAGAGAAGTATTGGTGTATACAATATGATGATAGAGGGAGCCAGCCCAGTAATTACGACGGCCCTAACAACCCGCCGCGTAATGACCAGTTTAGCAGTAATTTTAACGGCATTAGGAATAACAACCCCTATCCAAACAATAGAAACAATTTTCATCAACATAATAATAATATTCTATACAGTCAGAGAAATCCATATCCCAACAATAATGATGACAGCCCTTACCCACCTAACCGAAATTACTATAATTATAACTTTAGTAATAAAAACAATAACAGTAATAATAACCGAGTGTCGCGCCCTAGGGTAAATTTTATAAGAGCAACTGAGATGATGGACCCTGGTTGACACAAATACCACACGACATCAAGAAAAGGGACGGATCATGATAACCGACTACGGCGAAAAACAATGTTGAAGGAGACGAAATAAATATCATTGGAAGGAAATGATACGAAGAATAAACATAGAAACAAAACTGGGTTTTATGAGTGAAGACTATGTAAGAAAATGAACATGACCAATAAAAATATGAGCAATGCAGTGACATAAAGAAAATCATCCATCTTCCTGGGTATATAAAAGAAAAGAAAATTTATAAGAAAAGAAAAAGTGGAGATCAACTTACAAAAGTATAAATAAAATGGGCCAGTGTAGAGTACAATATAACCCCATATGTTGTGGTAAATGATAAGCATAACAATACATATGAGTTGAGGGAAATCATTTCAGGAAAAATCAAAGGAGTGTACAATCAAGCTTCTATGAAGAAATATTATGAAGAATGAGTTGTGAGTTTTAGAATTTTGAATTTAATTAATTTTTAAAAAATCCGAAAATAATGTAAGTACATCTTACAACCTAATATTTTGAGAAGAACATTTTGGAGAATTATAAGAAGAAGGATTTTTTAATTTAATTTTAAAAAAAATCCTAAAATAATGTAAGTACATCTTACTACAACCTAATAATTTGAAGAAACAACTTTATGGAAGAAAAAGAAAAAGAGAGAATTTTGAACTTATTATTTATAAAAATTTAAAATTGAGTAAGTACATCTTACTACAATCTGATAATTTAGAACAAAACTTTATGGAAGAAAGAGAAAGAGAGAGAATTTTGAACTTAATTTTACAAAAAATTTAAAAATAAAGTAAGACCAACTTACTATAACTAAGTTTATGAGAAAACTTTATGGTAAATAATTAAGAAGAATTTGAATTTGGAGAAATACCAAAACATTCAGAAATAATAGTAAAATCACAGTACTATAAACAATTCTGAATGAAACAATTCTGGGAATAAATGAATTAAACAGAATTTGAATGTTGATAGAACGTCAGTACTTTGCAACAAGATAAGATCAACATATTACAAGGATTTATGAGAAATATTTTTCTATTAAATAAAAAGAATAGTTTGAATTTTACATTAAAACTAACCAAGTTCCAAAAAATAATTATGTGTCAATTATGATTGAATTGAGAAGAAAATAAAGTGATTAATTCAGAAAAGAGAATTAACGTTAATCCAGAATAAATGCTAGATATTCACAGTAGCATTTGAAGGAGTAGAGAAGAATAACAAAAAAGAGTGTAATATGCCAGAGAAGGAAAAAATTTGGAAGTAAAGAGACTAATTACCTATGAAACGATAATGAAAACAGTTAATTAAGAGCGAAGAAGAACAACTCATACCAAACAGATGGAGAAGATGATTTTGAACAAATGATAATAATAAGACCTATATGAAATGCAAAGAGAAGAAATACCACATGAAATATAATATAAATGAATTAATGCTAATGAATGCGAAGACGGATTAATAACTTTCTAAGAGAAAGGAAAGAACCAAAATGTTTAAATAAAATGATCAATATAACAACCTGTATATCTAATGTAAAGATACAATGTTAAAAAATTAAATATAATATATTAAGACCATTCAAATAATGAATACGAAAGACTATTTATAAAGACCATGCTAATACTATGAATAACCAGAAGAAAGTATAAAGAGAATTCAGATGAAGAAGAAAGAGAGTTACACTGTAAACAGTAACCAGAATTATTAAAAGAAAGGTTTTCAACCATAATTAAATTAAATATATCAGACAAGTTAAGAGTTTTGGAAAAATATATATGTAATGAGTATAATAATGATTATGAAGATTTATTAAGATAGAAAATGTGAGATAATCTGAGAGACTACGAAGTGGAGAATCCAAAGATATTTTTATTAGTCGAAAATGAGACTACTTTTTATTTATTTATTCGATGACTGACTGAAGATAATTCCAGCAGCATTATGTTTTTTGAGCAGGGATGGATATGCCCCTGTACTCAATTTATAGAAGTGGTGTATGGCCAGCAGAGAAGTAGCGTACAGTGCCCCTCTGATCTGCCCCAGCCCACGTGATAGGGAATGTTAGGGAATTAATATCCCAAGGATACAACACGAAGTTGATATAGAAAGAAAATGTATTACAATTATAATATATCTCAGAAGACACTAACTATCCGAAAAGGATCAGTAGTAAAACAAATAATTATATATATAAAATTAATAAAACTCTAATATAAAAAAGTCGATATAAAAATGGAGAAGAAAATGAATTATAAGAAATGATGAAATTATCATAAGAAATTATTTCATCCATAAACATGTCTGAAATAATTACTTCTGGAGGAGAGCAATCTGTAGCGTGACAGATATAAGCATAATATTGAATGGCAATTGATCATTAGAATAATGAAGTTATAATATTTAAATTTGGAAGAAAGCATTAAGTTTAATATAAATAGATTAATTCATAGCAACTGTGGAAAGAAATCATTATTATAAAGAAAATACAAGTTAAAATAAAAGGAGTTACTAGTGATGAGTCATCCAAAACCAGTCTCATAACCAAAGGTTTTCAAGGTATAACCCAGGAAGGTAAAATAGTAAATAACAAAGCAGTACACAATATGACCAAACCCACAACAAGGGAGAATAAATAGAATAGAAACCCTAAAATAAGCCAAGATCAACCAATACAGGTTGTGTATTTCTGTAATAAAGAAGAAGATGGAGAAGATCCCAAGAAACCTGATGGCAACAAGAAGAAGATGGAGAAGATACCAGTCCCAGAAGGCAGGAGAAAAGAAGACTGAAGAAAGAAGAAGAGGGCAGCATCCTGAAGAAGATGTCATGCTCTTATAAAAGACACCCAAATCCCTATATCCCCAAAATAAATATCTAAAAATAAAAGTATAACGAAATAAAAACCACATGTAAATAAATTTAAGAGAGAGGAGTGTATAAAGTAAAAGTTTCCTGTGAACTAAGATGAAACAATAATATAGTACCCATGGAACAAATCTCCATTGAAAAAACGCTAACCAATTTATTATGTTGATAAGACTATACGACCATTTAGCATTAACATAATATATAAGTGAAAGTGAACCAGTGATAGTTTTGGGTATTATAAAAAATGAACCTTGTGTTTCATTCTTGGCAATCACAAACATTGGATGCAATGAAATATGCATTTTTCAATGACTTAAAATGTGTACGGTGACAATATGTTGTTCATAAGACATGAATCTGTTTAAAATAACATTTTTGTTTTACATGAAAAAAGAAAAACAGATTTCATAGTGCTTTTTGAACGGTTCATACTATTTATTTGTTAATGACAGGGTACAATTCCCCAAAGACAATGTAAAAGACGGTATAAAAACTGTAGAATCCTACTTATAATAATAGTTAGAAATAAGAATATAAATATAAGGTTTTTTATGTATATAGTACAAGAATGTTTAAAAATGTATTAGATATAAGGCCATTTGTTTGGGTCTGAAACAACTAACATCAGAACTATAAAAATAGTTACCACTTGTAAATAGTAGAGAGTAATTAAGATGTTAGTTAGTACAAAACCTTTGTTGTAAACCATATTTCCATGTTGGAAATGGGAATTTTGTTGCAAAATGTCTGATTTGAAGACAACCATTTATTTAAAAAAAATGTTCTTTATTTTGTGTTAACTATTGTTTGTATTGTAACCAATACTAATTGTTTTTGTGTAATTTGAAAACATGTTTAATTTATAATACTATTTGTAAAAAGTCAGAGAGGGTATCACACATCATATATTGTTTGTAAATTATTTTGTAAGAAAAATTGTTAAAAAAAAATCATAGGCCAAAAGAATGGAAACCAAACTTCATCAAAACAGAGAAATTACTCATTTAAAAGCAAATAAACAAAAGGGGTTTAGACACAATAAACTTGAGATCATGCCATATAATTGCACATACCATTTAGAGAGATTTTAATAAATTATATTCAGAATTATAAATAAAAATAAAATGACTAAACTCAGAAATTTAGACATGGGAGTCATATATTTCAGAATAATGTTTCAGAATACAACTAATTCAATTAATTACCAGAAAATAAGGGAATAGGAACCTTTTAATACAATATAGGATTATTAATATTAAATATAACTGATAAAATGGCTGAATTTATATAATGACAGGAAGTAAATTTTGATGTTTTGGACTCTTCAGAGTATACCCAAACTGAAAGTAAAATTACTATTTTTTGGACAGAAAACACTATAAAATGGCATTATTTAATCTGAAAATAACCAGAATGAACTGAAAGATTAATTTAAATCAAATCTAGTGAATAAAATTGACAAATAACCAAAGTTTAGGCATTCATATAGTGAAATAGTAAAATGTACACAGGATGTGAAAATATTTTTGAACAATGTTAAGGATAATATTATATGGGCTAAGAGTTTAATTGAAACTGAAGGAAACAGTTAGTTAATTATTGGTAGTTGAACGGTTAACATGACATACGTTTAATTACGTGGATAACCTAACCTATAATCGTCATACAAGCGAGTGTATAGTGAGTTATTGTGAAATCGCGAGTGACTTGTAAAATACTTCTGAAACTATCATATTATAACAGAAACGATCAAGTAACACTCCATAACACAGAACAATATAAATCTACTCCGAAAAACACCATAAAACACTAGAAAACTGTATAATACATTAAACCAACTTAGTGACGGAATCGGAGAAAGTGCTTGAACTAATAATTATACAGATACACTAAATACAACCCAGAATCACTACACCAGTCACTACACAACATATAACAAGAGATTTGCGGACACGAGAACAGAAATATTGCGTCAAAATACATTATTTGGAATGCAGCAGCAACGAGCAACATTTTCATCGACTTGACGGCAGCCATCTTTCTTTGACAATTCCAGTGCCTCCTCTTAGTTCAACAGCTGTTGGGTGAAAACAATTATTATATTTACAAATTATTATTCAATGTCTGTGTTTATTAATAACTATTAATTTGATTGTAACGTTATACTTTTTAAATATTAGCCCGATTTCTCTGACTTTGGTAATAACTGGCTGTTTAAAGAACCCTATATAATTTTTATAACATATACTTGTAACTTTTTTCGATATCCTGAGAATCGATACTAATCGATAAGAGTCAATATTGCTGTTACTTAATAAAACATTAATACTTTTCAATACTTAATAGTTCTTTATTTCTTCAATAATACTAATTACCAATAATATAATTCTAATTGATAATCTACAAGGACTTTACCACCCGTAAGTGAAGATAACCTAAAAAATAGAAAGGTAAACAAATATCGATTGGTTTACAGACAGTCTTATGAGTGGTGATAGATTATTTAAATTATACTAAAACTTTAATAAAAATTTTCAGAAGAGCATTACACTGTTTAAAACTGCACAGCCCTATATTAATTAATTGATCCTAATTAATTAATTAATAAAATTAAAATTTTTTTTTTATTATTATTTTTTTTTATAAACATAATTTTTTTTTAATTTTCTTCAAAACAATAATTTTTGTTTTGAAACTTTCGGTGAAGCTGAGCATATATATTTCTTCATCAACTTTACGCTACTCGACCGGTCTTGCTACCATTGGGACTCGACCAGCTGGGAAACTTAAGGAAGTGTTTCAGGCCAGTAAGACGTCGAGAGCCACACCAATTAAACACCTTACAACTTACAGATTCACACATCAATCTTATTTATTTTATTACAAATTGAATAGTCCAAACAGAGGGGCTTGATTACATCGGAGTCGAAACTTCACAATCACAATCTCTTATATCATCAACACACTTACACTAATATTTATTTTATTACACTATGTATGCAATACATAAATTAACTTATTTGAAAGTTATATAATTATAAAAAAAAACTGCAGTAAAGCACACTGTCAGACTGAGCAGTTGAATTTTAATATTAACAAATAAGTATTTAAAACATAACTTTGTTACTGTAGAATATAAGATTTATTTGATGATAAATGTACTGCAACATTTGAACGTTTCAAGCAAACAATAATGAATATTTATGGCGAAGTAAGTGAGATTTTTAAACTCGCTTGTGGTTTATAAATAAAAAGTATGAAAACTCGTTACAATTCAATCAATGACTACTCTTATTACCATTACACCCAAAGTCCATTAATTGGTACACTTGTTAATAAACTTCTTTACTTATATAAGTTCCAGATCGGGTCGTCATTTGTTAATAAACTTCTTTCTTTTTATTTTATTGTTATTTTTACTTTAGCAGAGACTTACCTTTTGAAATTCGCACTATTTACATTGGTGTACAGGACGTGTTGCCAACATAACTTTTTCTTACCAGGGTCCAGGGTCGTATTAAGCGAACATAGCAAAAACAGTTTGGGCGTTTGAAATAATGAGTCAAACAACATTTGGTTTAAACAAAACTTGTGGTTTAATATTCTGAATGCCTCAATTATTAAAATACAAACAAAATGGAGTCGTACTCACATATATAATCAAAATAGCGGCGACGTATTTCCGCCATATTAAAATTATGTCAATCTCAATTATTCATATTTTTTATCTTCATCATTTAATCTATAATCAAGTGCATTTCTAATAAACTGCAGTTATCGTTATTTCAATTTATTACTTTCTTACGTTTGTACATAAACCAATGCCTCATGGCTTTGACTGTATGTGCCGGCACTCATTCGCACGCACACTCTCTCCCCATACAGCAAATTAATGGTACATTTTAAATTTAGAATTTTGAGCTCAAATAATAAACAATGGTGATATAAAATTTAACTTTCCTGAATTTGGAGTGTTGTGCCTTCTCGTCAGACGTTCTCCATTTGCCGGCTGGTGTTCCCCGAACTTTTTACTGTTTTATGTCTGTTCTTTTACTGCACTGAAGTTACATTACATTGTGTTCTCTGGTTGTTCACTGATTATACTTGTTACATTTTTTCGTTACATTTTGTACTTTCAAAACACTTTTGCTGGCGATAATTTGCCAGCGAATTTTATAACATGCTACTGCATTGATGGTAGTTTGTCGACTGAGACAGACATATTGGTGTAAATTCGCCAGGTGGAAGGGATAATTCGTCATCAACCTATTGTTCACAAGCTGATGATGGCATTGTTTTACATCACAGTTGTTACATCTGTCGTATTATTATGACGTTTTAGCATTGTCCGTTTGTCGTTTCGTATGCATTGCTGACAATTTGCACGTACACCAGTGACCTTGGCGTCGAGTCGTTCTGGCAAACTGCCTAGTATGATATATATTGGAAAAATTAACCTCATGTCGTTTAATACATTAAATCACAATAAAATTATATTTGCATGTACCTACAAATTCCTACACGGACTTATGTACCGTTACACACTTTACCAGTAATGTTATTTAAATTTTGGCACCCCACAATTTAAAAATAAATTTATATTTGCAATTCGTGTTGTTATAAATAATTGTAGCCAAGAACGTGCGGCTACCCAAATTTATATCAAATTTGTAATTTGTCTTGTTACAATATATTATAACACAACACACACAAGTTGTTTAATATAAATTTATTTGGGTAGCCACACGTTCTTGGCGACAATATTTATACAATATTACTGGTAAAGTGTACCAATTAATGGAGTTTGGGTGTAATGGTAATAAGAGTAGTCATTGATTTAATTGTAACGAGTTTTCATAATTTTATGTATAAAACACAAGCAAGCGAGTTTAAAAATCTCAACTACTTCGCCATAAATATTCATTATTGTTCACTTGAAACATTCAAATGTTGCAGTACATCTAACATTAAATAAATCTTTTAATACTTATTTGTCAATATTAAAACTCGACTGCTCAGTCTGACAGTGTGCTTTACTGCAGTTTCATTTTTTTTTTTTTTTTTTTTTTTTTTTAATAACTTCAACTACGTTAATTTATGTATTGCATACTTGGTAATCATTGATTGCTTTACAAACTTTAAAATAAAATTGAAATTGACTAAATTAATCGTTAAACATCAAAGGAAATATTTTAATAAATTTAAATCAAATTCTCTGAACCTCTTTATCTACATTTTACATAAAACTCTAATTCATGTTTAAATTTCAAAATGTCTTTTAAATGACTTTGGTCTCTCATTTAAAATTTACAAATGGATTATCTGTCACCTCGATTTTGTAGCTCATACTCATGTCCTCCATTGATCCGTAGGTCCTCTTCTGATGGAGTTCCCTGCCGTCCCCAGGTTCCACTTGTCGTCCTCCAGTTACTCGTCTATCATGGTCCCATCTGGTTGTTGTAGTATAGTGTTAGAGGTTGCTCTGCACCAGCTGCTGTCGTTCTAGCAGACGCCTCTATTGTTCAGCATAGCGTTCCTCTGCATGATGTAACATAGTAGCTTGTCTTGACTGACGGACATTTGTGTGTGTAGCCATCGTAAAGTATGTTCTGTATTCGTATTCGGAAACAGATTAAGAATTACTGTTTTGCACTTATGACGAACATCGCGTCCGTCCGCATCTACTGTTCAATTAACAAAATATAAAAACTCGCGTCGCCAATGGACAGAGCGTCCCGCCGCTACTAAAGACTGATTGAGAAGAAGGGCTGGCTTCTCTCGTGCCCTATTTATAATCGAGCATCGTACAGCTCCTGTTGGGACAGACTTCTGCCTGTTTGAAATTGCTCGGAGGCATCAGTTCTCCCACTCTCGTCCAATTTCATATTTTTGCACATTTCTGCCCATTGCAAAGTCTAATGTGAACTACAGGGTGCTCTAACGATGGATGATTTAATTACACATGTCCAATGGAATTACCATCGTAATAGGATAATCCGTGTAATTACTACGCACTGAATTCGCACTGCGCGTCTCTTTCACGCCATTTTCTCACTACACATGCGTATTAATTTTATACATATTTTGGAGTCTTTGAATTTTTCCTACCATCTATGATTTTCTTATAATTAAATAAAAACTGTAATTTGACAATTATTCAGGGTGAGATTGCAAACTTTCATGCTCGAACTGGCCTCACTCACACACATCACTTACTACTGTACACACTCTCAGCGACAGTCATGTGAGTGTTCAGGTCAGTTCCTGTCTGTGTACATTCCGTATTTTTAACATAAACTCAGCTTTCAATCTCATACCTGCTTATTTATTACATATTTATAAATTTAATTTAAATATTTATTTTATCTATTAAATGCACAGTACAGCATATGATTGTATTGTCGCAATATATATTATAACTTTGCCTCTTATGTGTGTGAATCTTAACTCCTAATCTTACCCTTCTTCAATGTAATGCTATGCTAACATAAAGAATCAAACTCCTGTAACGGGACAAATCGATGGGACAATATGTTTTGGTATTTTGTAATAAACCATTTGATGCAACAGTTTTTGACCACCCAGTGTGTAACTTTTTGGAACAGCCTATAGTACCGTGCCATGCGGTGCAAGGTACGACTAAGATTATAACAATGGAATGCATAAGAGCACGCGTGTGTGCCGCCTTTTGCGACATAAAATTCGCCCACATGGACTGCTTACCGTCTTTCACGAGATATCATGAGAGGCCCGAGACGTTCAACAACCAATCACAGAACGAGTTGACGACAGCGTGGTTGACGCCTAACGCCTGGCATGTAGGCAGCCACGCGAGCGAGGCGAAACAGTTTAGTCATCTACCAGTATAATCGACAGTCTACCTCCATAGTGAGCAGAAGTAAAATGTAAATACTGGCCTCGGGAGTACTTTTTCTGGTAGGTCAAAAATGTAATAAAAGACCTGCCAGAAAGGATAATAAGTTACAACGATTTTTACATAGTGAAATATACAATTAAACTCGGTTTGAGTGATGATGGAAGCGAAAGTGAACTGAGTGATGGCGGAACAAAATGGACAGCGTGAGAAGTTAAGTACAGTGATAAATACTTTTCATCATTGGCCAAAAGGGTATAAGTAGAAATATAAGAAATCGACTAATAAGAGAGCTCTATAAATAAAACGGGGGGTAGTAAAATATATAAAATGAAACAACTGAATTTATTTCAATTAATATAATCGAGTCCCTAGTTTGGATGTCACTGAAACTTTACGTCTTTTTGCGAGTTAATAAAATTTACTAAGTTATCAGAATTTACGTACCTTCGGGTTAAGCTCCAGGATTCTACAGACGAAACAGTTGCAGAGGGATTACTTCGGTTGGAGTTGCCAAATCATTAAGCTAACACATGTTATGTTATGAATTACTATTATTTATTTTTCTTTAGTCAACTTCTCTATTTACTCCCTGTAAATTTACAAAAAAATCTCTTAATTACTTAATACAGGAAAGTGATATTAAAACTTTACTACAGTTATTTTTGCGTCATCCCCTTATAACATCAAAATTATTCAAAGATTTTACAATTAATTGGTTGCCACAAACAATAAATTGGTAATTAATGTTATGAAACCAATACTTTGCTTTGTACGTACGTACACAATCTTACGCGCTCTCTCTCTCTCTCTCTCTCTCTCTCTCTCTCTCTCTCTCTCTCTCTCTCTCTCTCTCTCTCTCTCTCTCTCTCTCTCTCTCTCTCTCTCTCTCTCTCTCTCTCTCTCTCTCTCTCTCTCTCTCACACGCTTCTATTTCATTTAGTTAATTTTTATTAGATATTCTACCCATTATAACTATAACATTGAAGAGTTTTGGCCAATTAATTATTGCTGGTACTTAACCGTTCCAAGTGTGTCTCTGGGAGTTGCACAATCACTGTCTGTTCAACCTTTCGGTTCACTCCACGTTTAGTTTTTCTTTTGTACGCTAGTTAATTTGCTGCATTGTTGTGACCGTCCATCACCACTGTTTAAATTATACGGTTATTAGTTATTTAGTCGGCCGACTTTAATTTGCTCGAGCACTTAGAGGTTGACTGCGCTATGTTGTTTGTACACTACGTTATTTTACTGGATAGGCCGACGATGTTTTACGGCCCATCTCACACGTCCGAGGCCACCGTTTTTGGTTAACTTGTAAGCGAGTGTTCTCTGCTACTGTCTGATGCAAACTGGGGTGACAAAGTGATTCACAAAGAGACTGCTTGCCAGCGGTTACGTAATACGTCTGGCCGGGCAGACTCCAGACATCAGACATAAACAGTCTGCAATAACATTGTATGTGTGGCAGGTTACAATTGGGTACCCACAGGTGAATACTGACTACTTTAAAATTAAAACTGATTTACATTATTATCTTTAACATACAATTCTGTACCGTTACAAAAAGAATGGGATAGTGTATACGCAAAATAAACAAAGTACTGGTTTGTCAATTAAATTGTTAAGTTTAGTTAGTAAAGTTCTATGTTTTACATTTTATGTTAAAAAGAAGTAAAACAAGATCAAAAGTTTAATAGAATAAGATGAAGTTTATTGCCAATAGAAACATGAGTTAACAAAATTTTATTTTGGTATTTTGATGTTAAAGACATAAAAGTAAAACAAAGGTTAAATTCTGAGTAAAATAAAGCTACAAGTATTATCAGTAGAAACATGAGTTCAGTATAATTATTTCACAATAAACCTAATCTGTTCCGTATGAAGATGCTCACCTAAAAGAATCTGGATTGTCCCGTTATTTATACCAAATGTAATTTGAGTTCTTTGGTGTTGTAAAAAATCAAAGTCCTTTTATGTAAGGTCTGAAATCATCTTACGTCGTTGGTATAAAAAAATCACCATATCAAAACAATCATATCATCAATTCAATCATACAAAATACAACTTAGCTATGAAAGCTGAACTAATGCATACAGTGTAACTACATAATTTAAATAATTTTTACAAGTGTAGCATCATCATATAAAAGCAACTTTTTATCACATAATAACAGTTTTTAATCAGACACTTCTAATATACAAAATTAAAAAATTGAATGAACTTTCCAGTTACATCTCGTATATTCATGTAACACCATGTTAACTCTGTCTTCTGTCCTTCGTCATTTGTAAAACAGGGACACGCAACTCCCTTGACCTGTATCATCATCCAATGATTCATTCATCATGATCCATTGATATGTCCATTCATCATGAATAGGTGTTTCTGTAAATATTTTTCTTTTTTGTGAATGGTAAGTCTATTACGCAGCCCCAACCCTCCTATCTAGATACACCAGATACTTCGATTTTGGGATTCAGACCTTTGGAAAGCTGCCTTTGTTGTGGCTATTGAGGTCTCTATCCCTGTTCACACAGTCTTTCGAAGTATGGTGGCATTGATGTTCATTAGATAACACATCCTGACAGGTCACAGTCCATGGTATCTCTAGTCTCCTCATGGTAGTACCCATTTCTCTTGCCCCATCACTGATGTATTCTACTCCCAGTAGTGGTCACTACTACCTTTTGGAGTAGGTTGCCTGGATTAACATGGCCTACTGAAATTCAAGTCAGAATGGAGTTAATGTGGAGATGCTAGGTGCTTTCTTATATACTTGAGTTTGTTTCCATATGCCCCCAATATGAAATATGTACTTAGTTATAATATTAAAAAAATAATGAAAATTTAAATGCATGTACTCGAATGCATTCTCATAGTGTTCTTACTGTGTAACAATCTGTGTTATTGTAATCACTGTTTTTGTATAAAACATGGTTTTTAATTTCATGAATAAAAATTTGTCTGTGTCTACATGAAGTAAATCATTATTTCGGCTGATTAATTGAAGTGCAAATTATTAAAAATTTTCCATTGTTTTTAGAGACCCGTAGCTTTGTTTAAAACACTGTTTCTGGAATACATCATGGGGGTTAGGTTAAGTTGACAGTCTATTGTAAAATAGAACTTCATTTAAATAATAAATTCGTGATAGTGGTTATAATCCAAACAGAAATTATGCTGTTGCACACCACTATATAAAAAATTCCCAATTATGATTTCAAGCCTCACAGCTCATCATCAGATTGGAAATGTACCATAATAATGAGACAGTTCCTATGTACCTCTACTTGCCCAACAAGGGTGTACACATTTTTGTAAACAAGCGCTGAGGTAAACACCTTTACCTTTTGATTCCTAACATACATGGGCAGGTTCAATCACCCAGGTCAGTACTTTCACATTGATTACTACTACATTCTGTGTGTATTCCATCCCTTTCTATACCTACTGCTTTAAAGAGGGTGGATTTAAAACATTATGTATGGAAAGGGACGTTTATGGAAATGTGTACACCCTTGTTGAGCAAGTAGAGGTATAAAGGAATTGTCACATTGTTATTATGGTATATTTCCAATCTGATGATGAGCCGTGAGGCTCAGAAGCACTAATTGGGAATTTTTTATATAATGGTGTGAAACAGATAAATTTATTGTTATTGAGAGTACTGTTAAAGCAATAGAAATTTTACATTTCATTAATGGAATTAGTGCTAGAACCAGAATATTTTATTATTATAGAGGGGATTATTGTTGATTAGTATTATTTGTATGGAGGTTTCACTGTGCTGCGGTTTCTTCTTTAGTAAAGTTTTTTTTATTGTAATTATAATTGATTAACTGTATTGTAATGTGTGCATATGTGATTTAGCACTGATGGATACAATTCAGTTGGTACAGTCCTTGCGATCTTTTCTTCCACCCCCTCATATCGCAGTCAGCAGCTGGAAGAATGAAGACAAACACAGGTAACCTTGATTTCAAATGTAACTGTTTTATACAGATTGTACAATATGTTGTGCTAGATATACATAGACTTCAAATTCAAATTAACAGTTATATAAAAATTTATATAATTAATAATTATGTGCTTTGTGGACAAATGTTCTTCATATGTTATTAACACCAAATGGATGTGGTATGTTAAAATTATTTAAGAGTTCATAGTGAATTTCATTCGTACAGATCTTAAATGATATTTTATTACTGTTTTTCTGTTAAATATATTTTCTGATTAAGTACGCTTTACATGATTTTCAAAAATATGTTTTAATGCAAAAAGAAATTCTGGCAAATATTTTGTTACAGTAATATTAATTTTATGAAAATTTGGTTCAGGACATATATGATTGTAATTGGCTCCTCTATTTGGAAGAACGAGATCTTTTTCAAATATTTCTGTTTTATAATCATAGGTTGCTAACTTAGACCTGCTTTATTGTCAATCAAGACAGAGGAGTGAGTACCTAACTAGAAATGGGGTTCTGAAAGGGAAAACAATATTTTTTGGGAATATTCCCAGGAATTATACCATTTTAAGACAATATACTGGATTTTTGTTTTGTGTGTAGTTAAATTCTTTTATTGCAATATTCTTGTTATTTGGAATTAATTAAGCTTAAAAGAACTATATAAACACAGGTCCACTAAATCGTTGTAAATCAGTAAAATTTTGATTCACAGTTGCAAGAGACAGAGAGCAGAATAGTACTGCAAAAATGAACTGCAGTAAATTTTTCTGCCACATTACACTTGTTAGTTTTCAACTAGTCAGAATCAGGTAAACCACAAATAAATCTTTTTTTATACAGTCTTTGTTAAACAACTATTTTATTTACTCTATTTTTGTTAAGATGTTTCGTTTTAAATTGTTTTGTCGTATTATACAATGTGTAGCAAGTATGTATGATGATCACTACTGAATTTAAGAAGTCTATATATTTTCTGCATTTAATTACTGTAAAATCTGAAAGAAAAGTATAACTTTACTATAAAATTAAAATAACTTGTCTGTTTCTATGTTAATTTATTTTAGTACTTTGAATCGTTCAGTATATTTAGTTCTGTAGTTTTTATTGTAATTATAATTCGTTATGGTACATTTCTTACCTGCATTGTTAAATACAAGAACTAAACTCACAAAGGTTGTATTCACAACTTTTGTCATCATCTCACTATCAGGTATAAAATGGTCGTTTGTTCTGTCTTTATTGTAACCATTTTTTTGGACTAGCTTGCATCCCTAGCTTTTAATGATCATTTCAGATAAAATAAAAATCAGTACCTTCTCTTGTTTAACAATCCTGCCTTCTTTTGTTTATTTGTCTCCAAAAATACTGTTACTTATTGGATTCTGTTGTTCACTGAATATACACTTTTCTACATTATGTCATCAGCTCTTATCTGATCCCGTAAAGTGTGTCTTTTAACTTTTCTTTTCATTTCTGTCATCTAAGTTCCTCTTTCCTCGTGACTCAGTGTTCAATTTTCATCACGGTGTGTTAAAGCTGGCTTTACTGGTACACTCTAGAACTTGATATTTGTCTTCTTTGATTTTCTGCTGTAAGTTATAATCGAACATTCCAGTTTTTATTCAAATCACATTAAATAGAGGCTAACTCATATTTTTATTGTTTTTGTACATTTTTTTGAATTCATTACTGTACATTTGAATTAACGTGTACATTAAAAATCAACACACATTTTCGGTAGATTAACTCCAAATGTTTCATGCATTCTGCAGTTTAATATCCTCTAGCAGTGGCTAGAATTGACCCAGGTCCTATTCATATGGTAGTCTGCACCACAACAAATGGCATAATGTAAAGTTAAGTCCCTTCTCTGTAATTTGTAGTCTGGTTTACAGACTTTATTTGTAGTAGACCTTTGAATTAAAAAAAAAAAAAAACAACAATAGAGCATTACTGATATTTGTGAAACAATAAATTCAGATCGCATACCAATAATAGATTATTTATGACATCTATAATATTTACTTAATTGTGTACATAATTATAATTGTCATAGACAAACTGTAAAATTATTTTTCCTTGAATAATTGCAAAGTCAATGTCTGTCTATGCATAAAACAAGATTAACTCTATGACAATTATCAATTTCAGGGTGTTTGGAGATTCTTTATAAGTAAATAATAAAATTTTTGTAACATAATATTATTACCTGTTGTATATGGTAAAATTCCATTGTTTTATGTAATAGTTGTTGTTGTTTTCAATGGCTCAATTTGACTCACGCCATTCATGATGTAGCTTCCCAATAAAGACCAAATAGGTCTTTTCTATTCTGTCTTTCTTTATCCAGTTTTTCTCAGACCAGGAGGTGGTCCTTTCCATTTTGTTTTCAGGGCATGAAGAGTATCTGTTATTTATTTACTTATTATCCAGAAGGGAGGACGTTGATCCTGTTGAGGTGCCCTGCTAAGCAGTCGTTTCCTGTGGCCATGCAGAAATTGGCAACTGATGATCTTCTTGGAAGTTCTTTGTTCTCAGTGTAGAGCCTAGATATATTTTCATACAGTTTGCCTTTCAAGTCTTCTTTGGTTCTGTGATGGAAGGAAGTCTGGCAATGCTTTTTAAGTTATTTATGTAATACTATATTGTCATTATTTTACTACAGTTGTGTTGTGAATTAATGAGCTGTGTTTCTAATGGTTATGGGAGAAGACTACCATTTAAATATACCGGGATCAGACATACAATCCAGTCTCGGTATAAGCAGTGATGATGCCATACTGAAGAATTGAGAAATGTTTGGTGTTAATCAAAATAAAGTGTTCTCGAAATATGAAAATACTGCTGTTTTTTAATATAGGCTACTTTAATTTTCCTCCTCCAAGATACATGTTTGCCTGATGCCTCCCATTCACATCCAGCGTGTCTTAAACATTGCAACTAGAACATTAAACTGTGCAAGTAATTTTGTTCCCTGACATGCAGAATAACAAAATTGTTTAACTTAGTTTATTCTGTTTTTGTCGTACCATGATTTGTACGTTTACTGTATTTGTACATTCTTACACTGTTCGAATTACCATAATATTTAATTAATAAAGTTGTGTTAGTGGTTATAATCACAAACAGAAATAACACTGTTGCACACCACTATAGAAAAAATTCACTATTAGAAAAAAAAGCGCCAATCAGGAATTTTTCTATAGTGGTGTGCAACAGTGTTATTTCTGTTTGCTGGATTGCTTTGTGTCTGCTATGTTATTCCACTATTTACATGTTGTTTGGTTGTTTACATATGTTATAAAAAAATTAAAAAGTCACAATTTTGTGGAAAACTAAGTGCGCTATAAACTTGCACTTATGAAAGTTTATAGTGCTTACACATGTGCACACAACATGTTACACCACTCATCACTCAGTCGTTACTATCTCCAACTGTAAGCAAAGAAGTGTTACACAAGTTGGAACTGCACTTGTCTTATGTTTTAATTTTTCCATTTGTTAATGTCTTGAATGTGGAACTCTATACAGTTATATATACATAGCTGGGGTACAGTCAGTGACATGAGGTACCGTATATTATCGCATAATTCCCTAACCTCTAGGTTTTTGACATAAAAAAAAGAAATTAAATTAAATATCACGTCTCCCCCCCCCCCCCTAGTAAGTGGTCACTGGAAATTTCCTTAATTAGTTGTGGTGACAATTATTTACTTAGTTTCGCATCGCGTTATGATTTCTTTGCGCATAGGCCTGTCCAGTGTGAAGCAGCTCAACTTAACAATAGGTATATTGTAATGGTTTTATAATGATAATAGACACATAGAAATAATGGTAAATTTTCTAAAGCTGAAAACTAATTCACCAGTTTTGTAGTTTACATTGAGTTGTCACAGTATATTAACATGCGTGTAAACAGTGCTGGATTTAAGATTTTTGAGACCCTAGGCCAAGTTTTCTGAGCCCCCCCCCCTGGATGTGACTTTGAAGTAATATATGTACTGCAGATTATCAGTATTTGATGTCAGATTAATACAATCAAATTTAAAACCAGTAGGCTACTATAAAAAAGCACGCTTTCATTTAGCAAACTTTTTAAAAATATTAAGAACCATGCAAAAGAATTGAGTAAATTAATTTATTTTTTAAGTAGAGTAACTTAACTAAGCTTATTCAGAAATTTAACATAAAAAATTTCTTTTTTATTGTCTAGGTATAACACATCAATTTTTTTCTTGTAATTTTTATAAAATTAAAAAATAGGTTCAAATTTTTTTTTTAATTCTTTGACTAAAGATACTATAAGCTAATGGTAAACTAATATTCAGTGACTATGTAGCTTAATGGAATTAATGTCAGGGAAAGTATACACAAAAAATGTATACATTTTAAAAAGAAAACTATAAAAAATTGTTTTTAAATAACATAGGCTACGTTTTTATATTTTAGGAAGAGATATACACACACTGTTTTCAGTTATAAGTGGTTTATATGTACAAACCTTTATTAAAAGCTTATAAATGTAAATTTGGGGGCAATATAGTGGACATTCAAAATTCACATGCGCAGAATAGTTTTTAAGAATGCCAACATCTTAAAAATAAGCGCGCAATATTTAAATAAGAACTGTCTTCCATTTGTATTATTAACAAAAATTGATCATTTAATTTAAAAAAAAAAATCATACTTTAAATAAATCAAAGTGCCTCCTACTTTTATAAAAATACTTCTGTTAAAACAAATTGTATCTTGCGGCCCCCTCTGCGGCCTAGTCACCCTAGTGAAAAATCTGACACTGTGTGTAAATACTTAAGCTAAAATGCCGAAGTACAGTAACTATATAGTACAGTTTGAATTAAATACGTTATCCTTTGCCAATGAAAATGGAGTAAATCCGTGTGTGTGGGTAAAATCCGGCGCTGTGTGTAAATACTTAAGCTAAAATGGCGAAATACAGTAAACTATACAGTACAGTTTGAATTAAATACGTTATCCTTTGCCAATGAAAATGGAGTAAAACACCAGGAAGACATTTCTCCATTGGTTTTTATTTTGATTTGCTACTGGCATAGGCAAAAAGAAAAAAAACTCGTGATTGCAAAGAAAAGTCGAAAATCTTTCCATGAGCCTAAAACTGGAAAATTTCCTGATATCATTAACGGTGTAATGGAATAAGTACGTCAACTTTATGATGATGGTTGTGCTGTTTCCTATGGAATGATACAGAACAAAGCTCGAGAAATAGCTTGCACTTTCAAAATCGATGACAGTTAATTTAAAGGGAGTGTTGGTTGGGTAATTTGTTTTATGAGAAGAAGAATTTGGTTTGTTTTTATTAGTTGGGTAATTTAAGTCTGAAGAAGAACCTCTCTATCCCAGTATCTACCAAGAGACTATACTGATAAAGTGATTGAGTTTCACAGGTATGTAATAAAAGCGCGGAAGTAATGTGATTACATTTTGTCACACATTGACAAAGCTGATCAAACACCTGTATTCTTTGAAATACCAAGAAACACAACAGTTGCTCCAACGCATCCTTGTCAGGACTTCAAGTGCAGAGAAACTTCATTGCACAGTTATGCTGTGCATTACTGCAGATGGAAACAAACACCCCACACGTCATCTTTAAAAGAAAAATGTTTCCAAAGGAATATATACCAACAGATATTCATGAGCAAGTTCAAGAAAAGGGTTGGAGAATCGGTAGTGAATTTGTTGGAGAAAGTATGGGGAAGACGTCAACATAAGTCCTTACTTGTACTCGACAGTTTCCATGACCATCTGGTAGAAGCAGAGAAAAGAAAAATGAAACATGAAATTAGATCCTGTCATCATTCCTGGAGGCCTGATGTCTAAACTTCAGCCATTTAGACATCAGCATCATCAAACCCTTTAAAAATAATATCCATTGTCTATATACAGAATGGATGGCATCGGGTAATGATCAGATGATTCCTGGTGGCAAGATAAGGAAGCCATCGATATACAAGATATGTGAATGGATAACCCAAGCATGGGAGCTCATCAGCGAGGAAACTGTTAAAAAAGCTTTTAAAAAAACTGGCATTTCTAGTGCAATTGATAGGACCGAGGATGCCATGCTGTGGGAATGATATGTTGTCTGAACCTGATGTAAGTGAAAACAGTGATGAAAATGATGACAGAGTGTAGTGAGTGGGAGGTGTAGCATGAAACATTTGTGACTGAAGAGTGTTTATTCAAATGGATTAAACGAACATAGGTACTCAGTTTTTTTTAAGGTCATAATTAATTCACTATACTCTAATCTTTTTGTCTAGTAAATTTAAGGTAATATTTACACATGCCATTAATTTCTTATCTTTTTCCTGCCACTGAAAATCGTGATACTTACCATAGATTCAACGCCTAAAACAAAAGAGAATTAACAAGTTGTATGCTATTTATCTTTTCAAGACCTTATCACTGCTTTATGTATCCTCTCATAAAAGTGCTGCATAATTCCCACCCCTCCTAGCGTTTTTCAGTTGAAAATTTCAAAAAAAAGGGGAGGGGAATTATGCAATAATATACGGTATTTATTTCATTAAGAAACACATTTGCCTGGAAATTATAGTTTTACAAATATTAAAATTTTTTTGTAAAAGTGGTTCTTTCTGTAAAACTGTGTTGTTAATTGAAAGAATATATATATATTTTTTTTAATTATAAAATATAACCTTATTGAAACCGTATTGTACTATAATTTCATTTGTTTTACTTTTAGCATAATTATTTTTAACCTTAACTTCATAGT
This sequence comes from Magicicada septendecula, assembly GCA_034769895.1. Classification (NCBI taxonomy): domain Eukaryota; kingdom Metazoa; phylum Arthropoda; class Insecta; order Hemiptera; family Cicadidae; genus Magicicada; species Magicicada septendecula. The sequence continues at coordinate 778,481,380 of CM068368.1, forward strand.
ATTTATTATTTTGCTTTGTTAGTTTCTACTAAAATAAAAAATATACGATATTAAATGTTATAAATTGGAAACTATTTCTAGATTATAATTACTTGTAGCTTTTGTAAATTATGAATTTGTTTATGACACCATTAGTATAGTTTATTAATAATAATTATGTTTTGAGGTTTTCTTTAAATTTGGTTTTTGTCTCGAAATCGTATGTATTCATGACAAAATGGAAACATGATTTTTGAGAGAAGTTTTGTAAGAATGTCCTGGTTTATCCCAAAAGATATTTCCCATAATTGAGAATTCCTCATTCCATCACCAGGAGCAACCAAAAAAAAAAAAAGTCTGTAGAGAGCACTGTTTGTTTAGATTTTTTGACATTGCCTAGAGGTTTTACAAAATTGTCTTTTATTTTGTCTAAGTAAGTTACATAAAAATTTAATCTTTTCGTATAGAAGAGCATTAGTTACCTGAAATTAGCTGACAAGACCATTAATTATTAGGCATATTTCTCAGAGGCGACTCAATGTAGGCATTGTATGCAAGATGATCTGTGACATAGGTACAGTAAAATTGAAAGTTAAGGACATATGCGCAAAAACCAATTTATGGATGAACGAGTCCACTTTGAAATTGTGAATGGCTGGAGGGTGATGGAGAATCAGCTGGTATGCAAGTGGAGGTGTTGCCAACTTGCGTGTGATGTTTTAGTTACCAATACATTGTTAGTCTGTTATGTGCTATATCAATCTTGCATTTGTTATTATTACCTCAATTTATTATTAATTGTACGCATGTTATAACTTCAACATTTTGCTTTATTTACAGTTAAATGTTGTTTGCTAGCTAGTAAAACATAAATTATCTCAATGCTCATTCATCTGTTTCTTTTACCGGTTGTAACACTTTTAGCGTTAAGATTTTAAAAGATATTCTTTTCCTAAAATTCTGTATTGAAATTACTTGCTTTTTACTTCTTCTAAAAACAGTTTCTTGTTGTACAGAATTAAAAAGATTCTTGCAATTAAATTAATACAAAGAACCCGTTCCTTTATGTAATGATAAACTGGAAAGATAGTCAAGTGTAATTAAGGAGTGGAAGTATACAGTTTGCAAATTCCATTGCGATAGGAACAGTCAGGGAGGCTGTAGTTTTTTACGTCTCAGCAGTACACAATGACAGAACCAAATAACACTCAGATATGTTTATAAAACATTCTGATATGTAACAGCAACAAATTCCAATACATGTACAGTTCCAATTGTATTTATTAATTGATTTATTTCACTTTTGTTTGTACCATAGATAAATACAATTAGGCCTACAATATTATTATTATTACTATTATTATTGTTATTATTATTTGATTTACGTCAGAAACAATAAACATATAATTATTTTTTTAAGCCAGCTGTGTGACTCTAGGTACACACACACACACGCGTGCGCACGCAAAGATAGAGATTTGTGGTGACACATTTACAAACAAACCTTAACAGTCGCGAGTTTTTGTTACTATTAGAAACGATATTCATAGGTTGGCTGCACCGTTGCTGATAACATCAATTGTCTTCTCACATCTCATAGCGACCCTCTCCACATCGCCTTTCCCCTCTGACCATAAGCGTTTCGCGCATTTCCATGCCATTAACTTTCAATTTTGCTGTACCATAGTGGGATCTGTAGAAAAATCATGCAGCATGTGTTCAAATGTTATATAAAATTTAGAAAAGTTCTTGTTCTGTTTATCTGAAAACATTTGCTGATGGTTACCACTCTTCTGTCATTTCTTCAAGTTTTTCCTGTGCTTAGAAATTTAATAGCTTTTAAAGTGAAAAAAGAAGAAAAGAATGGTTAAGCAATTTAACAATTTAAAGCAATCCCACATTGCTACATATAAAGTAATCCTTTATGTCCATTGTGTTATATGCGAATTGTATAATATTTTAACACTTTGACAACTAGACATTTCTGAACAGAATATCAGTAAAACGGTTGACATTGAAATGCAATCATTCCGTACAGTACCAGCCATTTTTAACATTTTTCAGTTAAGTAATAGCATGTTTTAACTAATAGCAATATAACAGCAAATCTGGTATACTACACTTACTTTCTAAATCGATTTCTAAGTAGAACTTATTGTATTTGAAAATCAGAATAGTACAGACAGGGAAATTTTATTTTGTAGGCAGTGCCGGATTTACCACTAGGGGGCCGAAAGCTACAGGTATTTTTTTTAACAGAAGTATTTCTATAAAAGTAGGAGGCACTTTGATTTATTTAAGTATGATTTTTGAAATTAAATGATCAATTTTTGTCATTTAAACTTTAAATAAGAGAACACTTATTTTAGATTTGGTCTTATTAGTTTTAGTCATATCTAGTCGTATAGTGTAGTCATATTTCATTCTGAATAACATTTATAAGCTTTTAATAAAGGTTTGTGCATTTAAACTACTTATAACTGGAAAAGTGGTGTGTTTATATCTCTTCCTAAATTATAAAAACGTAGCCTACGTTATTTAAAAACATTTTTCTATAGTTTTCTTTTTAAAATTTATAAATTTTCCCGCAACATTTTTTGTGTATACTTTCCCTGACATTAATTCCATTAAGCTGCATAGACACTGAACATTAGTATACCATTAGCTTGTTGTATCTTTAGTCAAAGAATAAAAAAAATCTAGACCTATTTTTTAATTTTATAAAAATTGTAAGAAAAAATAAATGTTTTATACCTAGACAATGAAAAAGAAATTGTTTATGTTAATTTCTGAATAAGCTTAGTTAAGTTACTCTACTTAAAAAATAAATTAATTTGCTCAATTCTTTTTGCATGGTTCTTAATATTTTGAACTATTTTGCTACACTTTTTTATAGTAGCCTACTGGTTTTAAATTTGATAGTATTAATCTGACATCAAATTACTTCTGTAGTACATATATTACTTCAAAGTCACAGCTCAGAAAACTTAGCCTAGGGCCTCAAAAATCTTAAATCTGGTACTGTTTGTATGGTGTGCGAAATGAAAGTTGCAGCACAAATTGCAAAAGTACAGTATTACTATTCTGTGAAACACAAAATCTGTGTATGTAAATAATTGCTTAATTAATTGAGAAAATTGATGACACAGAATAAAGCCAATGACAGTGGCTATCATCATATAGTACTTCATGTCAATTGTATGTATCTGTGTCTGAATTTTTCATGTCTCTTTGCAAGACGGTAATATAGTCAAACATTCCTTTGTATAAGGAGTAGACTGTGTGTTTTTTTTTTTAATTCTTAGAAAAGTACAATGCTCATTCTATTCCCACTGAATCCACACAAAAGAAAATATCTGTCTTTCTTTACAATGATGGCATAAAGAAAAATGTAAATGAATATTGGAAAAATAAGGTATGATCTCCATAGATGAAATATGACGTGATCAGACGTTGCATGATGTGGTTACATTTTGTAAATGTCATTGTGAATAGAGTTCAGACAACTTTACAAATCATCTGTTGGCAGAAAAAATTTAATGCCATCTTTCAAGAAAAACGAACATTTTGTTCATAGTTTGTCCATGTGGTTTTTGTATTGCTTTCCAGGTGTGAATGCTATGGTCCATTGTTTTGTGTATTTATTTTAGTCAAAAAAAGAATTACCATAGAAGCTATTACCAGTCTGGCGCGAATATAAGGTGGCTTCACATATAAGACGACCCTAGATTTTTGAAGGTGTTTTACAGGAAAAAAGGGCTGCATATAAGACGACACTGAATTTTTTGAAGTAGATAATTAAATGGTCTAAATATCATACCTTGAAGTCACACTAAATAAATATGGCTATTTTACATTAAAGGTGAAAGTATAAGTTAAAGTGCCGTACTGTTTTTAGTTCCAGTCATCATCCTCGTTTTCTTCTTCTACTCCAAGTTCATCTTAAGAGTTGGTAATGGAATCAGACTCATAACTGGAATCTTTCCACAAAATGTCATCCTCACTCCTATCCATGTTACTAAAAACACAACATTTTTTAAACCCCTGTACAATGGATTCACTTTTGATTTTTCCCCAGGCTGTGATTATCCACTGGGCCAGTAACTGTATGCTTGGTTTCTTCAACTTGCCTGTCAGAGTCAATGCATGGCATTAATTAACCAGTCATTATAGTTCTTCCTTGAGTAGTCCTTAAATGGTTTATTAACAACAACCACATCTAAAACTTGAAGCTGAGAAGTTATTCCCCCAGTTATTATAACAAGATCAGAGTTCATTTCTGCAACCAGCTTCTTTATTTTCTCACTTGTGTGATCACAAAAAGCATCAAGAATTAACATGCCTCTCTGCTTCTAATAAAGCGCCAGGTCGACGTCCATAAACAATCTTAAGCCAATCTGCCGTAAGTTCTTCAGTCAGCCACCACTTTTCCTGTGCTCTAAAAACAATCCCAGCTGGAAACTTCCTTCGGAAGCATTTTTCTCTTCAAAATAACGTACGGCAGAAGTTTTCTTCCATCGACAGTTACTCCTAGCATCACAGTAATGCGTGATTTTCATTGCCTATAGATTTAATTATAACTGATTTTGCACCCTTTCTGTCCATAGTGTAACACTTGATGGCATATCGAAAAACACTGGTGTTTAGTCAGAATTTGCCATTTGCCAATCAGGTGATTGTGGGTTTTCCTCACTGATAAGTGATCAATTTGTCAGTATAATCTCCAGGTAGGCATTGTGCAAAGCAGCCCGAGCTTGCTTTAAATTCAGTTATTGGAATTTTCAACTCATGTACCACCTCCTGTGCCTTCATTCTAATAACTTCTCGGCATATTGGATATCCTTGGTTTCGTTTCTTGTGAATGCATTCGGAAACAAGTCTGTCAAGATTATTAAATTTTCCAGTTTTAGGTCCTGTGAATGCTTTTCTTGATGCACTGGCACTTTTAGACTTTTCTTCATCTTTTCACCCACACCATACATTACATTCAGAAACACCAAACTGTTCAGCAGCCTGCAAATTGTTTGTTTGTTTCGGCTCACATATTACTCTTAATTTGAAATTCACATCGTAGCTTCTTCTCTCTCCCATTTTTATATGACATGCAGAGGACGTCCTCTGTTCAACACTATTTTTTACTTGTGTATTGGCAGTATCCTTTATTGTTACCACAGACAGTGACCACAGACACAGTATGGTACGTGAATACTGTAATTAATGCACACACATACGAATAGAGCAACCAACAATGGACACATAATAATAGAACAACAAACACTCCAACGCACACACGTATTAATAGAAAAACACTCATCACACGTGAAAATTCACTTTGTTGACTTAACTTTAAAGTGAACAACTTTTAACATCTGACACAATACGGTACTTCAGCGCAGTGATGAAAGTGTACTTGGGAGCTTCATTTCTTGACCTTGAGTTCATTATAAAATGCGCGTGTTGATTCATACTACACACATGGCAAGCCTGTGCAGCTGGTAAATGTTACAAAATATGTTATACTTTTGCAGGCACAAACACGAAATGTTTAAATGTTAGGTTGCGCATATAAGACGAAGGGCATTTTAAGAAAAAAATCATTGTCTTATATTCGGGCCAATACAGTATATGTGGCAAATGTAGTTGTATGGCAGCTTAAATGTGACTAGTCAGGAGAAGTATTTCTACTGACATGTGAAACATTAGAAAGGATTAATAATGCCTCCGCACCTGTTCTTTTGATAGTGTTGTGAAATTGTTGAGCCAAACAAACTAACCAAGAACGTACTCCTCTTTAAAACCAATGCTGTTTCGTATACAGCAAAAGAACTAGAGATGTTGTACTCTAAAACGGTGTACATTAGTTGTCTCATCCACAGACTTCATAGAATGGCTGAAGATGTTCAAGGCAAGTATCCTAATATGGACAGATTCACTGCAGAAAGAAAGAAGATTGTTGTTAAAGCTCCACTTTAATGATTGAAACTTAAAGAAGAGGAATTGTCCCAACCCCTTACATAAATACATTGAGGAGGACTTGGCCTGTGTTACAAACTATTGTTGTACAAATTACTGTGACTTAAAGATTTTCAATAGATTTGATGGGAGTGGTATAACTGCAACTGATTCAACTATGTTAAATCTAACTTTTGTGTCTGATTAAAAATCTATTACTGGCTTGAAATTGTAGATGTTTAATTTGTGATGCAGTACATTTTCTGAAAGATGTTTTTTTTTACAAGCTACCATTTTTAAACTAATGATAGTCTTGACAGTCAAAGTGTTAAATATAAATTACGTATACATGTTTTTGCATACAGTATGCACATAAGGATTTCGATTTTGAAATTTTATGCCACAATAATATGTAGCAATGTTTTTTTCATTTTTATGTAGATTATTTCTGAAAGTAGCACATGTGGTTGGCTGTTCAGATAATTCTGTTATTGGTTGTGTAGATAATATTCAATGCAAGAATTATCAGTATTACAATTAGGTTTATGTTCATTTAATACGCTATATAAAATAATACAAGCTTATTGTAAAAAATATAAACTTTCAACTTTTCCCTTATTCCATTTATTAGATTTGAAATACACTAAACATATTGGCTGTCTGTGGTTAAGATGTTTTGTTCCATTCGTGTGTGTATCATCTTTATTTTTAAAAATTAATTCAAATTAAATCACATTTCAAAATCTCTGTTGCAAGTACAGATGAATAATAGTGTTGTGTGCACATTTAGAGAATCGTGTAACTGATGTCTAATAACAGATTTTTGTTGTTTCATTATAGGAAAAGCATTGGTTTGGACGAACTATGCGAGAGTGTTACACGCAAGGACTGAAGAGGATCACAATGAACACTGTAGATGTAACATTCTAGTCACAAATGATAAATCTGGGGATCTGTGATACAAAATTGGGATTGTTCAGACATCACATGGTGTGATTACATTTTATAAGTGTCATTGCAAAAACGGTTCAGACAACTTTTACAAATCATCTGTCGGCAGAAAAAATTTATTGTGACCTTCCAAGCAAACAAATATTTTGTTCATAGTTAGTTTTTCATTGTGTTTTTGCATTGGTTTCCAGGTGTGAGGCTATGGTCCATTGTTTTGTGTTACTTCTTTTAGTCAAAGAAGAATTGCCACATATGTCTATGCAATGCACCATAGCTGCAAAACCAGAAATCCAAAACAAAGTCTTGTTCAAGCAGAATGATTTTGTGTATGTGATTAGTAAATTATAAGTGAAACCAGTGAAAATTAAATGTATTCATAATTTTATTTGTAAAAGTTACCTGAACAATACTTTGTTTTGTGTATTGTGAATTTTTGTCAGTTAGGACAAGATGTGTTACTGTAATTTGTATACAGAATATTCGTGTAGTGTGGAAAGTTAAAAAGTTATTTAGTTATTCCTTGTTTTAATGTAGTAGTTCTCTTGTTAAAATTATTGTTATGAATTGCTTTCTAAAATACATTGTGTGTGTGTGTGTGTGTGTGTGTGTGTGTGCGCGCGCGCGCGCGCGCGTGCAAGAGCTCCAGTAAAAATAAATAAATAAAAACAGCACAAAAGTAGTTTCGTAGGTTTAAAAGACTAGTGCAGAATGTAGTATATAAAAAACGTGAAATAAGTTCTCATATATCCCTTGGAAAGTTGTAACTATCAAAAATATGCCACTCTTATGGCCATATTCATATTTAATTTGCTGTGATGTGGAATCTCACAATTTTTGAACTTCCCCAGTCTAAAAGCTGTGGTTTCGAATATAAAGATGTACTAAAACATTATAAAGCCATATGAAGCTAACAAATTATAAAGTTGTACTATGATAGATAAAGCCAAATTTACTAAATTCACTACTTTCAAATCACATACACATTTAGAGGAAATAGTACTAATTTGAAGCATTTCACTGTCTCAGGTTTGTCACTCAGAAGTGTATAGTTGTAAAACAGTAAATTTGTTGAGTTTGCTTGATTTCTTTATAAAATTTGTAAGTGTAATGAGGCTCAGTGGTATAAACTACTCACTGATATTGTGACTGGCACTAACTATTTCACCTATTTCCTTTTTGTGGCAAAGCTTTCCTCAGTGGCCAAACTGATATTGAATGATGTTTTTGATTCAACCACTATTTATATTGCCCTCCCCACACACACGTCCACGCACGTTTGTCAAAGACCACCACTGCCATTTTACAACATAACTGCAATATTAAACCAGTTACATATATCAATATCGAAAGATATTTATTTTACCACTTACAGAAGACAGTAATCTGTATCACTGTTATTGGCACTCGTCTTGTCTTCCTACAACTTAGTGAATACCTCTCCAGTCATTCTTCAGTGATTTCTCTAGCCAGAACATTGTCCAGAGCATTATAGCACAATAGTAACTAACTCCATCTTGTAAAGGCCTGACATCTTGGTGTCTTTTGACTTCCATGCCTTTTGTATATGTTTATGTCTTTAAAACTTCCAGTCTGCTCACCTTCATGCCTGTCTAGCTAAATGTCCTGTCCATCTCTTATTTTATTTTCCTAATTTCATAAATGATGTCATTGTGATATATTTCAATTTGCTTGTGCCGCCATTTTCCTGTTCATCTTTGAAATTCCTACCATAGTTATTGTAAATTATTACCTTATATTCGGTCCGCCGTGTGACTTCTCAATTTGGTTTGCATTACGCGTTTCAAGGCATATGCCTCATCATCAGACGTTAAAATTAAAAAACTTAAAAACACACACATCACAGAAGAAACGTGTTTGTGAAAAATAAAATTGCAATTTTATGGCACATCAGGAACCTCAAATCAAACTTTGCCATGCATATCATCGATCACAACCATACCTATTCTAGTTTTAGAAATAATTTCAAACCACTGCATTTCTGCAAAAAGGGTAAACTCATGGACGCACTGGAGGAGTTTGAAATTTACAGAGCCTCTACAACACACAATGGTCAGCTTCTGAACGAGAAACTGTCGTTTAAATCAAACGAACTGTATGATACTGCTATACGCATGCTGAAACAGCATGACAAATAGGTACATGCCGAATAGATTTGTCAGTCGCTCGCGGGGTCGGTAGCGATGCGCATCGTGAGATAATGCGAGTGGGGAAATCGACTGAGTAGCGAGATGTGCGTGACCTTTATATATATTTTTTATCTAGTGACGTGCTCTACATGAGTGAAAAGTTTATCCACCTGATGATGGGACTTTAAGTCCCGAAACGCATAGTGTATATTGAGAACACAAAGAAGTTGCAAAGAAGGAAAAAGGTAATTCTAATATTTAATAATTTGATGCCTGGAAAATGTCTTGTGTCTACTTTTGCAAGTATTGTGGTCCCTGGAGGTCATGCCCTACAGTTTGATAACCACTCCTATATGTCATACACTGATAAAAATTTTGATGTCAAGTACATTATGTTGTCTTTCATAATATTGTTTATCTTTCCAGAAGCAATTGACCTTGATCTTTTATGACTGACACTCACTACCGAAATATTTCATTTCACAGCTGTCAGACCTATATACAAAACATTTAACCTCCTAAGCTAGTTCAGCCTTATTAAACATTCTGTTTGTCATTAACATATTTATTCTTAGACCAGCCTCTTTACTTACTTGGTTAATCTCATTAATCAGTTTCTAATAATTAATTAGTTTTCACTAATATTATATGTAAATCTAGATGCTTAAGTAACTCAACCAATTTACCCAATGCACGGGGGAAATCATTTTATAACAATAGATGTCTCCATTTTACACTTGTAGTCCTATTAATTAGTATGCATGAGGGTCATTCTGAAAATAAGGTCCAGTTGTGCATAACTTCTGTGTAGTTGACGTGATGGAGTTTGAACAGATACAGGTAGTTTAGTTCATGCGGAATCCAGCAAACACAGGTGTTTCATTTTAGCGTCGTGTAACACAGACAGTATATTTATTAAAATGAGTAATCTCATTGAAAATCTCACAAATTGTGAAGTCCACACTGTGATATAATTTTCCACGTGAAAAAATTAACTGCAGCAGAAGTTCATTGTCAAATTACTGAGGTGTGTGATGAAAAATGTGATGGGTGACAGTAGAATCTGGAAATGGGTTGGGAGTTCTCTGATAGCCGAACAAATATTCATGACAAAGCGAACCCCATAGTGGCTGACCTTCGCTTGTTACTGATGATCTCGTGCAACGTGTCGATGACAAAATTCATGTAAACAGACATTTCACAATAAGTGAGTTAAGTGATAATTTTCCTAAAATTTCATGAACTGTTCTGTATGAAACAGTCACAGAAAAGCTTCATCACCACAAAATGTGTGCAAGGTGGATGCCAAAAATGCTCACTGTGGCCCATAAAAATCAGAGAATAGCAGCGGCTAGGAAGTTTTTAGACTAATATTGTACTGAAGGGGACAGATACTTCAGTCACTGGAGATGAGACTCTCGTATGTAAACACAGAAACCAAATAATAGTCAATGCATTGGAAGCATAGCTCATCACCTAAACAGAAAAATTCAAGCAAGCATTTGCGGGCAAGAACATTATAGCTACAGGTTTATGGGGCCACCGAGGTGTCTTGTGGAATTCCTAGAAAATTGTTGATAGTAAATTCTACAGTGTATTGTCAAACACTAGAAAAACTGAAAAGGGTGATACAGAATCACTGGCATGGTCTGACGACACATCACATAGCACCACAACCACATGTGTAACACTTCAGAAGTTCAAGTGGAATACATTTGATCACCTCCCCCCTCATAGTCCAGACTTGGCACCTAGTGACTTGCATTGTTTTTATGCAAATAAAAAACTTTTTGGTTTCACAGAAATTCATAAACACTGATGAACTTAAAAGTGCTGTGGAGGGATGATTTAAAAAGCAGGTGCACATTTCTTTGAGGAGGCTGTAAATAAGCTTGTCCATACTATAATAAGAACTTATGTAATGTTAGTAACTAAGTGGAAAAACGAATTAGGATTAAATGTAATGTATGCTACCAATAAGATATTTGTTTAGTTGAAAGAATGTTAATATCCTATTGGACCTTACTTTCCGAATGGCCCTTGTACTAGATTCAGTCTACATCTTATGAGGTTTTATCAGCAAGTTCGTGCGGTTTTTATGGTATTGAAATATTATATCTTTATATGCATATATTTATATTTACCCCTTCAAAGTAATCTCCATTGGATATAAGACACTTTTACCAGTGTTTTTCTGTTTTCAGAACATTTCTGGAATGCACTTTTTGATATAGCCTTGAGCTGTTTCAGCAGTTTTTGTTTAACATTGTCAGAAGCTCCAAAACGTTAACATTTTATGTTTTCTAATTCTTGGGAAGATGAAAAGAGTTACATAAAGACAATAATATGGGGAATATGGAAGCTTTGGTATATTAAGGTTTTATTTTTGGTCAAAACTTACTGAGGATAAAATGATGAAAGAGCTAATGCATTATTGTTTGCACAATTTCCATAAATTATCCTTCCATACGTCTATTAATTTTCTGCAAATAATTCAGTGTAACCAACATACAGTGCGCAGATAGTACTCTTTATTGACCATAGTAACCTACTTGTGATGATAAAGTGATAAAAATTCGTGGAACACAGTGCATGATCATCTTACTAATCACGACAAACAGTAAGATTATTCGTCATCTTTAACTGATTCATGACCATCTTGGAAGTATTTTTATCATTTGCAAATCATTCCTTCAGATATACCAGACTCACGAAAGTCTTCAGCAATGTTTTCAGTGTGTTAGACCATTTGTTTTTTGTATTTACAAAAACCATAATGCAAATTCTTCAATCATGCATTGTAAAATGTTAAAAAAAAATCACTTAATATACGAAACGCGACTGAACGACCAATGTGGATAAAAATGTAGATTGTGACAAACATGTGTACCAACATCACATAAAACTAGTCTTTTATTTAGATACTGCTAACATGGGAAATTAAAAAATACCAGATTCTCAGGTCAAATCTCGTATATTTCAAAAAATATACTTTCACCACAATTTTGTTCATTTCTAGTATCTTAAATATTTAATTCACATCAGTACTGTAAGGTATAATGGAAGAAACATAAGGTAGTGAATGCTTTAAAATGTTGTAGATTAGTACAAATGGTGAGCACACCATTTAGTATCATCAGTTTAAATAGTAATAAAATCTTGCTGTACATTAACCCACAAAAATAAGCTTGCTTGTGTTAAGGAATTTGTAAGTGTTATAAAGTTATTTCCAACATGCAAATGGTAGATTTAAGAAACTTACATTTGTTGTTTTATTTTTTTGCAGTCATGAATCTCGTACTTGACTTTTCGTTGTAATTATTTTTCTAAAGAATACTCAGAAATGTTCACATGTTCTGTGAAATGATGGTATGATGTATTCATATTTTATAATTATTGTTTTTAGTTTTTAGTAAATGCAACATATTTTTTGTGAATTAGTCATCATTGACGGTCGTAAATTATGTAGACTAATCTGCATACGTGCATGCTTAATGATTTTTTTCTCTGTGCGGCTCATCAGGTATAACAAAGTGTGAGGCTTTTATATGTTAACTTTTTGTATAGGAATTTAACAGTCTTGGAGCATATAATGTATCACTTGTGTTTATTATATAGAATATATATTTACAAGCATTTGTTATTTTATAACTACAGATATTATAGTAAATAGTATTTTTAATTTTGTAATAGAACCTCGTTTATTATTTTTATTATTATTACTGTTACTATTATTTGTATAATAGAAAAATTATTTTGTAGATGAAGAAACTTACGGGGGGTTGTCAGAATGTTCTTTGGTTCAAGAAAGCTTGTACAAACTTTTAAAAAACGTTAAAAAGTTATATTTACTTAGTAAACTACAAAACTGAGCTGAGACAGTTAACACTTTGAGACCTGAAAGAGGATGGCTTACCCTTTTTCATGTACAGGTGTAGTAATGAAAATATGGGAATTTTTGAATTTGACAAAACTGGCATGTTTAATTATAAAAAGATTACAAATACATACACAGTGCCTTAATACATTGCCATTCAGTTTCATCTATGTTTAATTATTGTGCCCTGCAGGTAATAACCATTTCATTGTTTTCATTTGCATATAAATTTTAATTTTGTAACTTTTTAATTATGTAATTTAAAACTCGAATCAATAATAATTTTGGTACTACAAAGATTGCCATTGTACTATTTGAAAACATATCAAGACGTTCTTGTGTGCCCCAGTAGCACATAGAATTGATATATGGATTATAGAAATCTGCAGGATGTCGATTAGTATACATCCAGACTTTAGAGTACGTCAAATTGACATTCATCAACTTTCTAAAAAAATTTCTGAGGATGTCAATTTATGTATCCTTATCATCTCAAAGTGTTAAGTGTAGTGTATCAATTAAACACACACACACACACACACACACAGAACTCTTAACATTTTGGTTAATACCCCTCATAAGTTACCTTCCTCTTCACTTGTTAAACATTAACATCAGTTGTATTGTGTATGTAATCTATTGTTTGTTATTACCCGAATTAATTATTTATTTGTTGTTACATGTTATATAATACAAAACTGAAATGTCGTTTTAGCAAGAGGGTTTGTTTTTTAACTGCTATTACAGTTTGGCTGGTTAATGATGGCGGCTGGGCCCACCTCAACCTCACTTGTTGATTCACTGGCTGGGTCTTGGCACCAGGTCCAAGCTGTTGTCTGGCAGCCTATGCCTGCGTGTGCACAGGCAAAATGTCTGCTAATCCTTAAGCCGCCCTCCTTGTCCAGCCACATTATAAATAGTTTGTTTTTTATTATAAATACTTTTGTTGTATTTAGTTGTAGTCTACAGTTTTGATTGATATTAATAGTGTAAGGTATGTATAAAAGCTTTATTTACAAAATTATGAATATAGTGTAATAAGACTGTTTAATTTTAAAAAAATAATATTATTTTTAGAATCGTGTTTGACAATTTGTAGTGTATTGTATATTTATTGTTTGCAAAGGAGTGACAGCTGTTTAATGTTGAATGTGGAAAAGCTTTCAGAATTTTGCACAAAAAGTTCAGCAGTTTTCTGTACAAAAAAAAAAAAACAAAATATGTGCTTAATATGCTCACTGATGATAGCATGAGATGTACAATTGTCAGTGCCGAGATGTTGTCTTTTTTTGTGTCTGTCACCAACAATTCATATTTTCAGCAGCTGAATACTCCAAAGTACAAAGAAACTGTAGATATCAACTGGTCTTGTTAGTATTGTGTGTGTGTGCACCGCATGACAGAGAGAGAGAGAGAGAGAGAGAGAGAGAGAGAGAGAGAGAGAGAGAGAGAGAGAGAGAGAGAGAGAGAGAGAGAGAGAGAGAGAGAGAGAGATTATTCTCCAAAAATACAAAACTTTTGAAACAGTGAGCAAGATACTGCGTACTAAATCATGCTGTGGATCATAGATGCTCTTTAATTGTTTCTGAGCTTTTATTAGTACTGTATTCTAATTTTTTCTCCCAAACGTATTAAATATAGGTAGTGTATGTATCAAAACATCTTTTTCTCGACTTAAACTTTTCAAGCTTGTAATCATTTTGACGCTCCAACTATTTCACAGGCCCACCAAATTGTGACCTAAAGACGGGTCGTGAACCATACTTTGGGAACCACTGGCATAATGTGCTGGTAGGCCAGTGGCCTCTGTCCTTATCACTCTGTATACTTTCACTTGTTGAATGGTTTGTTTGTTGGAGGAAGCATATGGTGCTGAGCTGTAACCTACTTCTGTTTCTTTTTCTGTGCACGTTGCCATGGAACAATACCATTTCCCAGTACCTTATTATTGAACGATAAATTAAATCATAATCATAAAATGTCATTTTCATTCCATTAAAACATTCAAACAATTATATTTCATACTGGAATACTCCTTATTTTGTTTCTATTACAAAACCGGAAACAGTAGGGAATGCATAAGTGTTTAGAGTGAAAACTAAATGAAAAAAATGCCATGGGTTACTAACTAAAGAGCACATCTACTTTAGATCATTTTAAACAAAGGCCTTTTGTTGTCATATTGCAGAACAAACAGTTAAAAGAAGATATCAATACAGTGTTCAAGATATCAATACAACGTTCGATATACAACACCGGAACCATATTATATTAAAAAATATTTTATAAAAAAAATAATAGTAATAACAGATTCCTGGTGGCATCTGCTGTTAATCACAAGACTGAACTTAGGTGGAAATTGGGGTTTCAGCAGCCATGTGTTAATCTGTGTGCTGGAAATAATAATTGGACAGATTTTGTAAAAAAATAATATTGGAGAGAAAATAAATTGGAATTTTGATGTATAAGGGTTGTTTGACATCGTACATTCTGGTTAGTGGCATTATTGTTCCTTTTTCCTATTTCATTGTATTAATCATGGCATGTTAATACTGTATGTAAATTCATTAGTACAAAAGTCTTTGTCAGAAAGGGTTATGTTGTCGTGTGGGACTGGATTTGTGGATCTCTGTAAATGAGGTTTATCAGAGTAAAGAACCTGGTGACTCAGGAAAAGAGTAGAATAATAGTTACTAGTTCTAAAAACATATTTAAAATAAGTAAGGTGGCCTCTGGAAATAATGCATTCATTTGTTGTTTATAAGTGAAGTTTATTTTCCTAATTTTTTTCCAACAAACAGTTTGTCATTAATCTTAATTACAATTTTTTTATTATTGTCAGTCATTGAGTGAATTATGTTTGCACGTATACTTGTGGTATTTTCTTGGTAATGGCTGTTCTGTAATAATAATGGCTTGTTTTTGTACCAACGTTATAGGTGTGTTTAGTTTACTTTAGGAGTAAGGCAAGATAGGCTGTTTTATGTGAACTGTTCGGCATATTTTTCAGTCAAAAACAAAATCATGTATCGAGAAAAACGTTTTTCAAGTCCCCACCTTCTTGGTTAAATAATTGATAATAATAGTTAAGTTAGTTGTTATTCTAATTTGGTTTTTCATATGCATTTTATAGTGTTGAATTAATAAAAGAAAAAATGTAGATTCATAAACTTGGTGGTAATCTGCTTGTCCATAAAAGTTATTAAAAATGGATTTGGAATAATTACACTTCACACACTGTTTTATTTTTCTTTAAGGACATTTTGTTTTTCTTTTCTTTTGCATTAAAAAAAATAATCATCTTGCAAAAAATAGTTAGTACCTTTGTTCTTTACAGGATTCCCTTACCATCGCTCAGCTCACTGGAGATGAATTCCAAGTTTTGTTTTTTTACAAGTACTATAAGGTTATGCTCTTCTTTTATCCTGCTTGTTACAAGCCCAGAGTAGTCTAGGCATGCCTTTCTAATCTTATAACTTTCTAATTCGATCGGTAATTGTCATAGCCAGGAGTTTTCTATAAGGCAGTATGGAGCAGGAGATTTATGCAGGGGATTTATTAGCTAAAAGTAGGGATAGAGTTGTGATGATTTTTAAACTGGATTCCAGATAGACTAACAAAAGGAGATAGATCCAGGATCTACAGTGAGATGGAAAAAAGAGGTGTACAACAAGGAGAGTGGCAAGACGGAAACTTGTGATAAGTGGGACAAGAATGATGACAGTAGCCGTATGTGTACTGCCAAATGGATGGACAGAGTACCATGGTAGGAAATTTACCAGTTGTAGCCTACTGTGTGTGTTGCGTGCTGCTACTGCCTGCCTGCGGATTTTGCTTATTAGATTCCATTGTTTATTCCCAATGAGGTGGAGATGCAAGTCCCATATGCTATGTCCACACGTGTGCGCTTTCAACTTAAACTTTGCTTTCAATTTTCAATTCTCCTTTCAACATCACTCGATAGTGTTGTGTGTGTTGTAGTCTTGTGTATCCCTTGGACCGAAAGTACGGAACGCATGCCACAAAGTGTTCTACACCTGTGCGTCACACAGTTGTCAATGTTTTTCTAGTGTAAATGTGAAAATGGATGTGACTGACATTGCTATGTTAGCAGGTATAAGTGCTGCATTTTTAGTGCTGAAAAGAGTTAGAAAAAGGCATGAAAAATAGCAGCATTCGATATGGTTGAAATATTATTTAAGAAGGCAGAATTTTGGAATTATCAGAGACCTGGATCTGTTTAAGAACTTTACGCGAATGTCTAGAACGAACTTTTACATGCTTTTACAAATGGTGAAGCCCAACATCGCAAAAGAAAATACTCGCTTTAGAGAAGCAATACCAGCTGAATTGAAATTAGCAATCACACTTAGGTATCTGGCTACCGGTGATTCATTTACTTCTTTGATGTACTTATTTAAAGTATCCAAGCAATTCATTTCATCAGTGCTTCCCAGGGTTCACAGTCAGTTCATACTTTGTAGCCAAAACAGCGTAAGCATCATTTCTTTTCATTTTGTTTGTATAATTTTTATCGTAATGTCCCATAAGGCACAATGTGACCTATAATCTTCAATAAAGACCATCGTTTGTTCTGCTGACTTGGCAAACAATAAACACAGTCACAGTAATCACGAAAACAGAACAAAACCTTTTTGTAAAACTATGAAGTTGCACGCAATGTTGAAAGAAGATCCACTGGTGGTGGATGCACGTGCGTTACTGAATGCATCACTAAAAATGGTGACCTTCACCTGATTTTGAGGTATGCTTTGTGCATGCATTATGTTCGCTAGAGGAAGGTCCTACTGCGCATGCCTCAAATGCATGAAAAGCACACTAGTGTGGACATAGCAATAAGTCCATCTTGACTATGCAACTGGATCGTGTGGTTAAAGCAGTGATGCTCTATTTGTAAAGCCAAGTGACACATATTTTATGATTATGAAAACTGAAGGGGTGACCACTCCTTCAGTGCAGACCGCTACTCGTCAGAATAGCCAGACTTTAAGATGTGATTTGATTAATCCGTTTTAATAACCAGTCTTTTCTGTGCAATTCATGTAATACAGGGTAGCCTGAGAATATATATGTAGATCCATGATTCAGAAGCATTGTTCTTTTGCAATCTTCCTGATTGATATAAGGCTTATGTTTTTTATTAATGTATAGTAAAATTTATAAAGTCAATATTAAATGAATAGTGCAGAAAAAGCATTGATGTTGTAATGCATGATTGTCATCTGTGCATACACTCCATGTAAATTTAGTCAGACTTTAATTGGTCTTGATTATGCATTTCAATAATGTGTGGCCACATTTGTGATGTTGAGCAAAAGCTAAACAAATATAATCATATACATGTGACAATGAGTAGAAGAGATCTGAAGAATAAAACGTGCAACTATGTAAAACTATCAATGTTCCTACAATGTTTTATGGTAGTGTATTTCTGGATCCTCATAGAGCATCAGTGAAGCAGTGCAAACAGAAAGTAATATAATGAGCAAAGAGTTATGAATATTCAGTGTCTGTGACAGGAGTCGGTTAAGTAAAGTAATAATAATGACCACTTAAAGAGATGGAAATGAAGTGATCACATGGAGAAATTATGAAGGCAGATAGCAAAAAAATGTAAGTGCATGGAAAACTGAAGTGAAATATGTCTAGAACACCAACGGAATTTCCATCCTCTACTGTGATCACAGTTGTCAATCGGTATAAATTTGAAAAGGTATTAAATTTTAACAATCTAGGCTCTACATGATGAAAAAAATTAACTCTTGGATTTTGTTGTCCATGATGTGTTTGAATATGAGTAATGTTACGCATACACTTTTGCAACAAGGAACGCTATTTTAAATAAAAATTTAAAAAAATCCTTTTCCTTAGATAGCTTTTGTTCATTGTGAGCTTTGTCAGATGCCACTTTATACATGTCATTAAAAAACAAAGAGACCCAGTACAAAGTAGATGGAAAACGGTGTTTTTGCATGAACAAACACCTGATCCAAAGACACCGAATAAAAACAAAACTAAAGGAATGTTTAAAGCCAACTGTGGTATGTAGAGTGGAAATGTGGACCTTCACATAACACAAAAAGATGACTAAGCAGTGAGAACCTTTGAGAAGTGAATTCTTAATAATATATTTGGATCAGTTCAACAGGACAGTAGAATGTAAAGAAAAGGAATGGACATTGAAATTAATACACTATTCATAATGCAGATATAGTGCAGTTCATTACTGAAGCCATAGGTTATGTGCAAAACAATGGATTCCTACTTGTATACAGAAGGGACCTCAAAATGAACAGTATGATTCAAGCGGAAGAGTTCACAGACACTGTGTAATAGAAAAGGACAGTGAGTTAGAGACAAATGGTAAGATTTGGATAAGCAGGGCAAAACACGTTAGGAGTTGTAACACTGGAGGTAAAACAAAATGGGAATAAAGCCTGCAACAACCATGTAAAGTTGAATATTATAACAAGAGTTGTCAGTTGTAAAAAATAAGATTCCAGCACATAAACATATTATTTTTATATATAAAACATTAAATTCACTAAAGATTAACTACCTGTGCTTTCTAAGGAAAAGACTAAGGTTTTCAATTTTGAGTGTTTTGCCAAACAGTTTTATTTTTATTACTAAAATATGCCGGTAAACTGTAGGCCTTATACAATGTCATTATTATTCATATAAGAATAGCATGATTAGTGGTCCTGGAACAATGGAACATTTAAATACCAGAGATCAACATGTCCAATTTTTATTAACATATTTTTAATATTCTTTTTGTTTACTACTGTTATCTTTTTATTCACTTCTTTAATCAATTTATTTTTAGACTTAAGTGGATTGCTCCATCCATTGGTTGGAAGGCCCCTACCTAAACACTTCATGTAAGTTCCAAGTTTATTGGTGGACATGCAGGACCATGTAGTCCATTTGTGCATTGAAGTCGCCAACCTCTATGTTGACGTGCTTGACTTTTTTAGTGACAAAAAGAAGTTCCAGTGGGCAGTGAGAGATGGAATTTTCTGACTGCAGTTGTTCAACTTGCTACATTCTTTTTGTGGTGTCACTTGTTAAAATCGTAGTACTGTACTTAGAATTTACTGTCATCTATTTTTTTCTTGTCACAGAGATCTTATTTGATGCAAAAAATCCCTCAGATCTCTGGCTTTTCATAGTGTGACATACTAAAGTTCTATGAACCGTTGGAACATATTTGTCCCCTGTTCCTCCACTGAGTGTTCTTCTGCCCCAACGGGTGGATCAGCAGGTTGTATGGGCGTATGGGAGCCCTGCATTACAAAAAATAATTAAAATTCCTTAGTTTTATAACAATTCTCCCCTGTTGATAAGCTGAATTTATACAAAGCAAATGATACATGTAGTAGTTCATAATTATAAGAAATAAAAATTTGGAGTACAGTAATTGAAAACATGTATATCATGCCTTTAGCGTGTGTTCACATTTTTAAGTCGCTGTCAAGACGATTCATTATAATCAAGAAGGAGGCAGTATTATTTACTTGATTTCCAATTATCATCAAGAGTAATGTGCGGGGTACCTGTGTATACTATATGACACTCAAACAGTCTGTTGTTTACACATGTCACTAATTGGTGAACCATCAGTAGCATTCTCTACATAAACTTGTTCTTTATTATGCATCTTCATGATGTTATTTTTGTTATATCAGTGTACACTTGTTCTTGTTTGTTATAAATGCAGTAAAATACTGATTCAATATGCAGATTACATAAATATCTGCTATAGTTGATTTTGTTTTGCTTGAGTTATGCCAATTCTTCTATGTATGTTTTCTGTTTGTGCTCACAGCTATCTCAGTACAAAGATATGAAAATTGGGACCAAATTTTCTTTCGGTAGCCCTCAAAAATTATATCTTATGTGATTTTTTATTTATTTATTGTTTAGTGAAGTTGGCCTTTAAGTATGTGGTGAAATCTGTAAGTTATATTAGTAATTAACTAGTAGTTAGCTACAACAGCTTGTCTGTAACCAACATCTCATATTTTAAGTTATAGCATTTGAAGAGGACCAGTTTTGGAATTTATGTTTAAAATAGACTTATCGTAAGTGTCAATTGTGTGGAAGTTTCAAATTCCGTTCATTATGGTGGGAAATACCTCATAAATGTCCTGAAAGTAGTTACATGGATACAAGTTGCATAATCTAAATACTGAATTTGTTTGTACGCAATTAACATAAAAAATTAGCATATGTTAAGGTATCAAAGCATAAAATTGTTTATTTTACTTTATTCAGCTTGTACAGTTGCATATGTAGACAGGATCACTTAATACTATTGTTAACATTACTTTTATATTAAGCATACTCTTGTGTTGCTTGTTTCCTAATATTGTAAAGAATTTTGTTTAATAGGTTAATGATGTTAAAACTAGTTGTACATTGATTTGATGTGCTGACAAGACATTTGTATAATTCATAGTGCCAATCATATGACTATGTTGTATTCTTAAAGGAAAACTATACCAGTAACAGATTTTATTACTCTATAAATAAATATTATGTGTCTATTGTGCTGTTATTTGCTTCTCCTTTTATGCTGAATGGTGATGGTATGGACGTAGTGACGATGATAATGTTGATATCATGGTTACTTTATTTTTTTAACTTGTAGAATGATAAACAAAAATTGTTTTATATGAAAAAGGCAATTAAGAAAATTTACTGTTTTCAGTATATGTGGTTCCAGGATCCTGTTATTTTTTTTTTTGTGTGTGGGGCAGCTAAAAGGGGGAAGCTCCACATATGAGAAATGGTCCTTGGGAGTTACTGAATACTGTCCATGTGAGTGGAGTTCCTCCTCCCTTTTTTAATTTTTAAATGATGATACCTAGAAAACAATTTTTAGCTCCAAAATGCACGGCTAGGCTCAAATCTTGATTATTTTAATCAAATTCGGTCCTACTAATCCACCTGTGTGTTTTAATCTACGTGTAGAGCTTCAAAGAAGTTTTTCCTGTAAAAACACAGTTTTACTTCTTTTGTGCTCACTTCTTTGAACTTGATCTGTTTATAAAAAAGCAGGAAATACCGTATTTTTAAGTACAGCACTTGCATTATTACTAAAAATTGTACAACTAAATGTACAAGCATTAATTTTTTTTAAATAGCATGCGATTGTTTTAAATTTTTATAAATTTATGTAATTGGTTTTACACGCACACACAGTAGAACTTGGCTGATTTGAATGTGCATAATTCGAATTCATGGACAAATTCTGATCTTTTACCATGGTCCCTTGAAATTCTTATGTAAAACCTTGCAAAAACATCGTCTGTAATATGAGCTCTTTTTAGTTAATTCGAAGTAAAAGTTTAGCGCAAACTTTGAAAAATGATTGTGTAGTAGTAAGGGGTAGACAACATACTAATAGAGAAATGTCTGGAAATAGACAAACAGGCATCTCCCTTGAAAACAGATGCTTGTTCATTGTGTCAAAATTTCTGGAATTGGCTGGGTCAGTTATACACAATGACTCATGACCAACTGGTATAATGGTACCATCTGTCTATTGTTCCATGCAACGCTCATTGTTGCTTATAGTTTGGTCTGTTTACATTTGTGGAAGGGTTAATTTTTGCCGTGCATACTGTGTCCTGTATACAGACTAAAGTTAACTGCATGGAAGTAGTACTGTCAAGGTCACTCACTTTCACTGCTTCTCCCTCTCACCTCCACGCCCCTCGCCCAGCGTTGTTGCCGGCTCTAGTACAGTGTGTAGCGTTTTAGCAGTCTTACGAAAGCAAATTTCATACATCCACTATATTGCTCGTTTCAAATTTATTTATGCGTATCGCGTAAATGATTTTTTTTGTCAGGAATAATTAGTTGTGGGTAACATTACTTGGTTAAATTCTGGGCGCCAGTATTTGAGCTATCAAAATTTGTGTGAGTCGGAAACATATTTTTTGTTGTCGCGTAAATATCTACAGTTTTTCTATCTTTGCGTTTCTTCTCTTTCTTTGGCTTCTTTTGTTATGATTTGCAGTTCTCTGAAACTACGATTTATACTGCGCTGGTTTTTCGTATGTTAGAATCTAAAGCTTTTAGCAATACACACCCTAACTTTACGAAGTACCATTAGGTCAGTTATTTTGTGTTTTCCATACAGTGAACTTACTTATTTAAAGTTTTACTGTTTTCTTTATGGGCAGACCTACAGACTGACAGTTGTCTGAGAACGCTGACCTTGCCTGCTGTTGTCGCTTTAATTTTTTCATACTCACGGTCTTTTCCCTTTTGTAAATGAATCTGTTTTTGTTCTCTGCACGGTCGTTCCTAAGCCATATGGTTTGGTTGGAAGTTCTGTTAGGTATATGTACACATTTGGTATGCGAATTGTGTATACCCTGTCAGCATGTCTTTTCGGTAAATATTGCTGTCTGACACTTTTATGAATGCCTTTGTCATTTTACACTCCCCTCAAAAATGTGTTTGTTTACTGGCCGCGCTACTACCTTTCTTCCATTGCACAAAGATAAATAGGACTGAGCAATTTCTGTGAACAAAATTGTCACTGTTGTGGCAAAAGCCAATCCCATTTCAGTTACAGTACCCCATTCCAAGTAGGTTGGGTGAACGAGGTGAGGAAGAGACAAATTAGCAACAAACATCCAACATATTTATCGTCCTTAGTATTGTTGACAGACATTTTGTGCGTTTCATGTGAATGGTTGACGTCTTTATTGTAGACAGTGTGTGTATTGTATTTATTATGAGTGATATTGAGGAACAGTATCCTACATTTAGTTCGGGTACAAGCAATGATGGTGTACGTGCGGACCGGGCCGAGAGGACATTAGAAAACAAAGTAAAGTCATCATAGCAAATGTTTACAAGTTTTTTAAAAATCTTGCGTATAATGAAGAAGCCAGGAGGATAAACTTTGCACAAGTTCAAAAATTGACAGCGGAAGCTAGTGGCATTTCTGAACAGTCGGTGCAACGTATTAGCAATACCGTTGCTTCGCCAGATGATCAAGACATAAGCGTTGTGTTCAGTTCTCCAAGGAAAGTGTATAAACGGCAACACAAAAACACTGAACTGGACGATTTTAATAAACAAATAGTCCGCAGGACCGTACTAGAATATTACGTCTGAGGGGAATACCCCACTGCAAGCAAAATTCTAGCTGATCTCTGTCAGAAAATCAATTAGTCTGGTTCAGAAGCCTCCATACTTCGCCTTCTGAAAGTGCTTGGTTTTAAATTTAAGAAGTGCAGTGATGGATGAAAATTTTTAATGGAGCGCAGGGACATAGCTGCGTTGAGAGCGAAGTTTTTGAGAACCATGCATATACATCGTACGGAGGGCAACAGGCCTATAATTTATTTGGATGAAACCTGGATATCACAGAATCATACGAATAAATACATCTGGCAAGACTCCAGAGGGAACGGTGGGCTGAAAGTACCTACTGTTAGAGGTGGCCGGCTAATTATTGCACGTGCTGGATCCGCAAGTACAGGTTTCATAGCAGGTGCCAAACTTGTCTTTCGTGGCAGTAAGCATTCAGCTGAATCTGACTACCACACAGAAATGAATGCTGAAGTTTTTAAGACCTGGTTTGTTGGTATGTTGCGCTCCTTGGAAGAAGGCTCTGTCATTGTGATGGATAATGGCAGCTATCATTCTGTACAAATAGATAAACCACCATGTTCAAACTGGCGTAAAGCAGATATCATGGAGTGGCTGCGTAAGAAGAGAATTTCATTTTCCACAGCTGACACCAGGGATGAACTTCTTTTTAAAGAAGAGATCCGAACGGCCAAGAAGACGTACGAATTGGATCAACTGGCAAATGAAATGGAACATACAGTAGTGCGCCTGCCACCATATCATTGTCAGTATAATCCGATCAAGCTGATATGGGCCCAAGTTAAATGGTATGTTGCAAACAAGAATACGACTTTCAGATTAGCTGATATTGAACAACTTGCACATCAAGCTTTGGACAGGATAACTCAGGAAGGCTAGGAGAAGTGCGTAAGACATGCGGAGGCACTACAAGAAGCCGATTACTCAAAGCAGTGCACGAGAGACACCACAGTGGAGACCTTCATCTTACACTTAAGTGACAGAGTGAGTCCAGTGAATCCGAAGACGAATTACTGCAGGAGTGTTAAAAAGTATATATAGGTGGTAAACATGTATAGCAAAGCGTAGTTATTTTCTATTTTTATTGAAACAAAAAACCGTGTGTGCGTGTTTTCTCCAGGAGTGTTATGAATGTGCTCTGTGGTATCACTTTGCAAAGTGATAATTGTGTGACTAACCCTATTTGAGGCGAGTTTTTCAACATACTGCTTATTTATAATAGTCATAAGGAATTCTATAGTTTATAAACTAATGAAAATTTTAATTACAAAATATGTAAGGACAATTCATAAAATATAGAATTATAAATTTAAATTCTATATTTAAAGATTTATAATATATGAATAAGGAATTTTAAATTTATTTCATGAGGCATTTGTATTTGTTGTTTATAAAAGTATCCTTATTTTTTTCCTACTAGTAATTTTATACAACCACTATATTATCTTTGGTATTGACGAGCGCTTTCGGCAGTCAAGCCATCTTCAGGTCATTTATCATTATTTTCTTAAGAAATCCAATTCGTTTCACGTTTATACATACCATTATTTTTATGCTACTTGTGCATGTAACGTCTTATAGTATAGTTCTAATTTTTTTACTTAATTATTAATAAGCAGCGCAGGAAATAAAAATAGAATATTTTTCGGAGTCACGAATAGTGCGGTGTCTCTTCAATAATTAAATGGGGCAAGCTTAAGACACAGGATGCATACGAAAATTCGCTCAAACAAACTGTAGCTGACGCGTCACACTGAATGTTATGTATAAGTTACGGAAATTAATTATTAACAATGTATTAATTGTGATGTAATTATTATTAAGAATTATTGACAATGTATTCTCTAGTGTAGCATTTTTCGGAAGAAAGGGAAACTGTTGCTTAGTGGCAACACTGTAAGTAAACGGTATAACCTTGACGATACTACTTCCATGCAGTTAACTATAGTGTGTTTTAGTGACTCTTATTGTGCACTTTTATTGTATTGTGTGTTCATCATGACCCTTTCAAAACCAACACTGCACAATACAAATCACTGACATTAGCAGAAAAAGTTGCCATCATTCGGGAAGTAGAAAAGGGACAAAAAAGAATTTTGAAATCGCCAAGGAATTTGGGATACACCAAATACACTTCTACATACCTAAAAAAAGAGAAAATTCTGAATAGTATGTGTAAAGTCGGTGACACACATAGGAAAAGAGTGCGAGGACTAGAAAATCCTGATGTAGATGAGTGTGTAGTGAAGTACTTTAAGCAAGTGAGGGACAAAAAATACGCATCAGTGGGCCTCTCATTAGAGCCAAAGCTGAAGAATTCACTTAGAGCTGAGATTTTAAGGCCAGCTCTAATTGGCTTGATGGTTTTAAAGAAATAAATAGCATTTCTTTCAAAACTATTTGTGGGAAAAGTGGATCTGAAAACGAAGCTACATATTCTTGGAAAGATGATTTGTTGCAAGTGATTTCTGATAGAGATGCTAAAGACACTTTTAATGTTGACGATACATGGTTATTCTTCAAATGCACCCCCACAAAACGATTGCATTTAAAGGAAAAAGTTTTAGTGGGAGGAAACAGTGGTGTACACAGAAATCAATCTGGGGGGGCTTGAACATAGCAGTCCATATATTAGCCTACTCTTCTACAACTTATAGTGTAAGATAGAGTACATATGCCAGTTAATGGTTAAAATTTATTAATAGGCGTATTATTTTCAGTAGGTTTCACGTTTTCGTGATTAAAACTATATCATACATTTGGGGACTTATGTCTCATTCCATTTTTTAATCAGTAATATTTTAAAACATTACTTTTTTTTCAAAAACTAAATATTTTTTATGTTCATTGTAATATTTAACAATAGATTCATTTTACTTCAATTAGACTATAATATTTTATACATTAATGTCAGTAGCACTGGGAATAAAGTTTTGCAACATTGGTATTTTAACAACTATATATTTCAAAATATCTTGCTATAACTAATTGTGTCAATACAGAAAACAGTTTTTCATTACACTATTATACTTCTTACTGTTATACTACTATTTTACTAATACTTTATTAATGAAAAATTACACAAGTGCATATTAGCTGAATTCTTACAAAATTAACATTAGTATTTGAAAAATGAAAAAGAAACAATATACAGTAATTAAGAATCAAATTAACTATTAATTTACAATAGGTAAAGCATTTGTGTCCAAGCAAGCAATTTTTAATTTAAAAGCCAAGTCCATTCTCCTATTTCCTTGATTGGCAAACCACTCAACATCTTCAGGAAAGATGTCGATTTCCCTGTAAATATTGAGCGAAGCTAGTCCATTAAGCCATGTCTCCGATGTTGTAGACCTCAGCCACGTCTTCAACCGCCTCAGAGTAGAGAAGGAGCGTTCTGGCTCAGCTGATGTCACTGGAAGTGCACACAGTACTTCTAAAAATTTTTGTATGTTGGGAAATGTGTCTGGATTGCAAGCTTGCAGAGAATACAGAGCTGTGTCTGGAACATTCATATCTGCTTCATCCACCCACTTTTGCTTCCATATTTCTGCCTCAAGTTTAAGTTCAATCTTGGAAATGTCAGGGTATATGATAGAGGCAACAGACTGCTTGATCTCTTGAGTAGTAGCCTTGATGATGAAATGAGGCATAAATACTTGAAGATGACTAATTTTATCAAACTCAGGCCTGAAACGGGTTTCTAACTCAAATTGCAGTGATCAACAAAAGGAATACATAAATTTAGCTTGTAGTGTTGTTTCACGTCCAATTCCTGGCCAGCATTTGCTCTATGTGATTGCCTATTACATTTTCTAGTCACCTTAGACTGAACCTCATGTTCATCTGCAATTTCTTTGATTTGTTCAAACAGCGAGTTGAAAGATTCATCCGTATTTTTCCACCTCTCTTTCAAAGCATTTTGCAGATTAGTTACTGACTTTTTGGCTTGGGAAAGATCAATATTTCGTTTCTGCAAGTATCTTGTTACTGGCAGCATTAGACCGCTGATTTCAGCACAAACTACCAAGCTAGCTAAAAATTCATAGCTTGCAAAAGAGAGAAGGCCATAGAATGTTTTGAGCCTAACTCGTTTATTTCCTCAAGAGTTGTGACAATAGTGCCAAAAAATTTCAAGAAATCGATAAATGCTGTGTCTCTCCACCCACCTTGTCTCACACAGCTGTGTCAAAACAGTTTTGTTGGTTTCTTTCATAGAAAGATGTTTCTTAAGTATTTCTCGTCTTATATAGCTATCTCTGATAAAGTTAGTAGTATTGTTAACAGTACCTAGCATATTCTTTATCTGTCGGGAGGCAGATTCACTATTTGTAGCTGAGACAACTGTTAAGTTTAAAACATGGTTCCAGCAATGAGTATATTCAGTGTATGGTTGTTTTTCCTTAATTTTAGCTTGAACACCGTGCAATTTTCCTGACATACTATATGCCCCATCATACCCTTGACCACGTAACTTGTTAATATCTAAATCATGGTCTTTTAAAACTTTTGACATCTGCCAAGTCCTCTCCTGATAATGAGGTCAATGCAACAAAGGTAAGAAAGGTTTCAATAATTTTTTCTTTTTTCAAAAAATGGACACAGATAGCCATTTGTTCAGTACTGGCGATATCTGTGGTCTCATCACACAAAACAAAGATATATGGTTACTATTTAATATCAGTTATTATAGTTTCATTGATCATGTCTCCACATATTGCCATTAACTCATTCTGAACGCACGGACTTACATACAGTGCATTTTTTGAACCCTTTTCAAGATGCTCTTTTAATATACTGTCACCAGCATCTACTCTGAATCTAAGGAGAGCATTGAAGGTTCCTCGATTTTGTTCACCTGCCTTCTCTGTGCCCTCGAAGAGGAATATTTTCTCTACCATGCAAAATAATTGTTTTCACAATACTCACCAACTTCTTCCTATTTTCAGCCACCTTCTTTTTCACTGAACTGTTTGCAAGTTCTTGTACATTGCAAGTTATATTTTTGTACATTTGTTTAAACGATTCTGCATCCAGTAAACTGTTTACATGGTACTGAGATGAACAATGATTTTTAAATGTTTCTAAGGCTTTTTTCCACTTTTTAAGTGGACGATTAACAAGAGTGCCAATATTAGCGTTGTGAGAAGTGGTTTTTCGAAAGAGAATACAATATTTACAATATGCGCCATCTTAAACCAACCAATCATATTTCACCAACCAAGAATACTGGAATGATCGCATAATTGCACCTTCCTTTTTTTACAGGAAAGTTGTGGTCAGCCATACTTTCAGTTAATTTTTACAAAGGACGACATACTTCGGGTTATTGTCAATTTTAGATTTATATTGTAATAATAAATTACTAATGTCTGTTACTTTACAAAACAATGAAGACTCGTTTTGTGAAAGAACATTTGTGTCAGAACAGCCAGGATTTATAGTTTCACTATTGTCAGAGAATTGAGAAACAAGTCCGGAAACATTGTTGTCATTGCCACAAGCTTCACTAACACAAGTATCTTGCTGAGACGATGTAGAAGTTGACAAAGAACATGTAGGCCTTTCTGCTACACTATCACACTTCGCTAATTTAGTTTTTGTTACAAAGAAATCCAAAGTGCTGACTATCCTTTTTGGTAATTTTGTCATGTCATAAAGTTTGGACGTATTAGTCTCCATCTTTGACACAACAAACAATCACTAACAAAATTACAAAAACTGCGGATTTAATAAACACCGTACTGCTTAAACAAACACAAACGCGACAATGGCAGACAATGAGAGCAACATGTGCATGAGTGGTATATCGTCTAAACAACTACCTCCAATCACTGCCGAAAATAGACGAATATATGGAAGCTTGTAGAGGCCACCTCTCACCCGTGGTGCTCGTGCAGCGAATTTCTGTTCGCTTGCCACAGGAATGCATGAAAACTTGAAATTTTGCACGCACAATGTGGGGTGTGTGTATGCTTCATAGGGCCCTGCATGCCGCAGGCAGGCGTGCAGGATTTGGTAGGCAGGTTAGTTATGTTTATACGTTCGGAAAATACGATAAATTTTAAATAAAATATTATTTCTAGAAATTAATTATTTTATAATAGTATACATAACGATTTTATTTTTCTTTTCAAGGAAAAAATGAAGTGTTTTTAAAAGTAATTTATTTCATTATTTCAAGATATGAAATTAGGAACGTTATTAACTGATATTTGCAAAAATGTGCTGAATTTAACGTAAGTATTAAATAATATTTTTATAAAAAGGTTTATGTAGGCCTACTTACTTAAGTATCATAAAAATATTATTTAATACTTCAATAAAATTACTTGGGGTTCACTGGTAGTAGTGGCCGGTGGCCGTGTCGTCAAATGAGAGCGAGAGAGGAAACAGGTAGTTTACCGAACGTTACACTCAGCGTAATATACCGCTCAATGAACTACAAATTATGACCGAAGTAACAATTGTTATTACAAACTACTTATTTTGTTAGTATTTATATCCCCGTCCAAATCGGCCGAAATATGCAATTTTGTAATTTTAAGTAACAATTGTTATTATAAACTAGTTATTTTGTTAGTATTTATATCCCCATCCAAATTGGCCAAAATATGCAACTTTGTAATTTTAAACGAGAGCCTAAATAAACTAAGGAAGTGCATATTATATTTTTGTGGTGGGAGGGGCTTGAGCCCCCCCCCGCGTACACCAATTGGCAGGAAACACAGCAAAGAACCCATACCACTGCTGTTTGAAGCAAACATGGATGGTTCAGAAAAACTGCCTTTGCTGATGATAGGGAAGTCAGCCAACCCACGTTGCTTTAAAAACGTAAAAACTAAATCGGTTGAGTTTTATATCTATTGAAAACTATATAGTATTCAATATATTGTTGAATTTATAAACTAAATCTATTGAACAATAGAGTTTGTATAAGTGAAATTTTCCAAAGATGCCTTTAGAAAATCGACAGGAAAGTTCAGAAGCAAAACAGAAAGTCGTTTTGTTTAATTGACAACTGTACAGTGCACAACACTATTCCTGCAATAGAAAAATGTAAAGGTTGTTTTCCTCTAAACTTGACTTCAGTGGTTCAACCTATGGACCAGGGTGTAATACAAAATTTTAAGCATTTTACAGCTTGCTTGTGGTCCAAAACATTGTCAGGTCCTTACTTATATGAGTACGAAATTATCAACATTAACATTCTTCAAGTTGCCCGCATGTGCAACAGTGTTTGGAACTAAGTTGCACAAAAAACGATACAAATTAGTTTCACAAAAGCAGTTTCTGCCACCTGAAGATGAAGCTGATACAGAAATCGTACCCACTGTGGATAAATGGGAAGATTTTGCAGTGTGCAACAAAGTGACGGATTCAGAGATTGTGGTTGATGTTATGAACAAATGAAATGAAGAGACATCTTCAGAGAAAGAAAGGGGCCAGCCAGAACTTGCAGAGATGCAGACTGCAATGGCTTCTGAGACATCAAATTATGTTCAAGACTTGAGACAGTTTGTTTAAGGACAGCAGAACATAAGCGATACTATTTTCCAAGCACTTAGTAAATTGAAGAGTCTACTACAAGTCCAAGTATATTAATTCCAAAATCCAATAAACAATTTCTTGCATTTTAAAAAAACCTGTAAATATTTTGTAACAAACATACAGGTAACACATGCTAAGTGTAAGGAACATTTTTAATAACATAGCATATTGTTTTACAGAACTTTGATTTTTCCTTTCATTTTTCTACACTTTTTAGAACTCCCCTAATTCAGATTTTTTATTGTCCCTTTCTTTGATGCCAAAAAGGTTTTGTATCTATAATTTTGGTTTCTGTTCAGTCCTAGAGTGATCTAGCTTTCTTTTCAGTTTAAAGTGCATGTTGTGAAGTCTTTTTTTTTGTTTGCAAAGTGAAACTGAATTAAACTTACTAAGGTGACCAGCATACGTAACTTGGGAGGGGCACTCCCCCTCCCCCCATGTTCCGAGCATTATACATTTTTTTCCAGTTGTTATAAATAAAAACTAACAAATAGTCTAACAGGAGACAGTTTCTATGCTTGCGAGCACAGTAAGCACTATGTATTGCGACAGTACAGATAAGTGCTGTACTGAGCATTGAATATAAAAATTTAAATATACATAATAAATTGTAAAATAATTAATAATGTATTAGAAGTAAGCATGTCAGGGATTGCAAGCTTGGCTCAGACAAAAATATGGACAGGTGTTTCGACCTGAATCGACTTGTACACACACACACACACACACAGATGTAACTGAAAGTGTGTACAACAGTATTTTGCATGTGTGTGTGACGCAGGTCTATGCAGGCGAGTTTGCCACCTCAGTATGAATAATTGTCTAAGTACTGTTTTTCCATAATTATTCATAAACTATAAATTAGGAGTAAAATCCAAAGACACAATAAAATTAACTACATACTGTGTACGAAAACCACGTGAAAGGGACACACCGTACGAGAGTAGTGGCAAAATAAAAATAACTGTGTACAGATCGAAAGGGTTAAGCTACAATGTCCAAAAGTACAGTGAACATGTGTAGTGAAAATAGTTATAAGATGGGTATAAGAGTATACTCACAGGACTCTGCAATTCGCAGAAATATAAGAAATAGCGAAATTGACGAGGAGTGGGGGAACAAAACCCAGGGACAATTTCAGACATGTCGATTTCGTACAACTGCAGGTGTTAACCAAGACGTGGGTACAAATAGGACACACACGCTACAGTTGTATCTTTTTTGATCACCCACAGTTGCAGCGGGAGCTTCTGCTCGTCCGCACAGAGTATTTATTTTTTTTGTAAATAGTTTCATCCTTCCGGTTACATACAACTATGTAACTGAGTTGTAAATACAATCACTTTTAAATAGTAACAGAATTACATGAGAAGAAAATCCATATAAGATGATCAACTGATGTCCGAAACAGCACGAAAAGAAGTAACATGAAGTTCCGGAGAGCGAGAGAGCTGACGACTTAGTTCCAGAGAGCGAGACGATGCTGGAGTCTAGAGCGGCTGCGCTGGACACGAGGAACATTACTGAAGTCTGGAAATGACGCTGGACAAGAGGAACATTACTGAAGTCTGGAAACGACACCGGACAAGAGGAATTGATGCTGGAGTTCGAGACGAGGGCGATTACAGATGGATCGATTGCGATTGAGTATGATTGACAACAATAAGGTGATAAACAACTTATTTATCTCTTAGTCGAACAATTAACTCAAAGACAATTAAAGACATTATTGTTTTATTTTAAAGTTAAGAGCCAATGTTTCTTGTAAATATAGAGTTAAAATGGTAGATATTATTGAAGTAAGATTAACGTAAACAAGAGCTCAAATTAGTATTGAAATGAAAAGAATGCAAAGCATTTAAGTAAAAAAGTAGAGTTTTATAAATCAGTACTGAAAAAGAAAGATAAATTCAGTAGCTATTAATATGTTGAATTTCGTTACAATATCTAAAAAAAAAAGATATTTAAGCATTGATATTTAGAAGCACACTAATTGCCTGAGTAATCAGGAAATGATACTTTTAATAAAATAATTATTAGAATAGAATATTTAGTCAGTAAGGATGTATGCAGCGTAAGCCTTACGGCATAGTAACAAAGCAATAATTAATGTTTTTAAGTCGAATCAAGTGCCTTGCACACAATTTCATTATTACTAAATAAATTTGAAATACCGTTACAAGTTACACAGAGTTATTATTACAGATACACCTGAACCCCAAATACATACACGCCATTATAGGAATGTTATATAAAGAGTATGAGTTAAATTAATGTACCGATTAAAATACACAAAAAAGGGTAATTTGTCACCTTTTGGCGTCCCAAAGAACGTGGGACTCCACAAATTTAAAATGCACTTAAATGTTGGTATATAAAAAGGTTGCATATTTGTCGCCCATGAACGTGTGGCCCGATCCCCACCATTTAACTATTAAAATTTTTTGTGTAGCTAAATGGTTGCTCTAAAAATAAGGGTGTGTTAAATGAAAAATATATTATATGTAATAATAATTATTTATATTAAACATTAACTGAATGTTATGTTAATTGTTGTGTAATAACAGCTGGCGCCCACAAATAATATTGTTTGTCTATGTAACAGGTGTAACTGTAATAAGTATTAATAATAACTCTTAATAAAAATAAAGAAATAAATAAATAAATAGGGAACGGTTATCAATAATAATTGTTAAAGAATAACTACTAAATATTTAAATGATACTTCAACATGACGACTCCAGGAAATTTGGACATAGAGGCGTTTCAAACGATGATGCGTGCTTGGGTAGATGAGATAACCACAAAACAAACAGAAAATATAAATGCTACAATAGACGAATTAAAAGAATCTAATAAGAAACAATTAGAAGAACAAACTGAAAATTTTAAACAAGACACCATAAAAATGCGGAGAGTTAGAAGAGTTAAAAATTGATAATCTTGAAATAAAACAAAGTATAATTGACAGTAATGCACAGTTAACCAAAAAAATTGGTGACACCAACATACGTATTGATACTTTAGAGAATAATTTTAAACAAGCCTTACATGAGCAAGTTATACGGATTGAAAATAAACAAAAAGAATTACGTCTCAAGTGGAGAAAAGATTTAAAAGAATCGCATAAACAAATAAAGGATAATTTAAATGATACTTTAAATACTATAACGCGAGAGCAGGATGATAAAATTCAAACTATTAATAATATGTCGCAAGCAAATACCAGTAAACTTAGAGAAATAGAAACACGTACTGTAGTCATTGAGAATAGAATTGAAGAAACTATGAAGGACCGTTCGGGAGACGTTTCACATATGAAAGAAGAAATTCAAGAGGAAATGAACCAGCTACGAAGTGAGTTGAGAAGACGACAGAACCAAATGACCATATTTCCTACACCAATGGAAGAAAGGAGCAGACTTAAGTTCTCAGGTGGTAAAGGAGAGAACAGTATGGAATTCCTAGCTAGAGTAGAGAAGGAATTAGAGAAGATTGGCAGTGCAATAAATGATGACGAGAAGATATACTTCGTCACGCGATATTTTAGAGATTCAGCCAGCCAATGGTACTCTATTATTAGAGATAACGTCAGTACATATCAGCAGTTTCGTGAGGCATTCGAGAACCGATACTGGAATTTACATACCCAACAACAAGTACGGGATCAACTCGAATATGGAAAGTTCAATGCACAAGGACAGCAGAGTATTGAACAATACACAATTACGCAAATAGAACATGTAAAGCATCTTAAACCTAAATTCTCAGAATACGAAATTATTACAAAGTTATCTTACCATTTTCAGCGAGATATCCAGTTAGCAGTTTATACGCAGGGAATTAAAACCATAGAAGAATTTTTAATCCTTGTGACACAGTCAGAGAATATCAATAAAGGTAAGAACACACAATACTGGGAACAAAAACAAGCAAATCACCACTATCATTATCACAGAGATGACAAGAAAGCAATACAAAACACTACACCGCAACGTGATAATTACAAAATAAATTATTCGCCACCAATATACAACACTACAATGTGCACAGCTACAGAGACTGAACAAATAAATCCAGCTAAACGACAAGGAGACGTTGTATGGTCGTCCAATCGTAAACAGTTTTGAAAACCAGCCGACAAACGCGTTGCCGCAGTACGAGGGTACGATGAGAAAAAATTGAAGAGAGATAGCCAGAAAATGAATGAGATGGAGACAGTAACATTCCACAGTCGGCCGTCTACATCAAAAGCATCACAATGACTGAATAAACTGAAGCAAAATTATAAAATAAACAACGTATACCCCTGCGATATTAGGGAGGACTTATTAAGCACCGAACAGGATATAAAGCGAGACGAACAACAAACACAATGTCCTATTGTGACTGTGAGCATACACAGGTGTAAAATACGGATGCTAGTTGACACCGGCAGCCAGCTGTAGTTCTTAACGCTGCATGGGTTCAACGCAATAAGAAATATTTTAAAAATACTGCAATTTTTCCCGTAAATAATTTAAATATCACAACAGCTACCAATAAAAAAGAAAGAGTTAAACAACAAGCATATGTAACTCTAACATATAAAAATCTAGAATTAGAACACCCCATGATAATTATGCATAAATTGATTTATGATGGAATTTTAGGTATCGATATACTAAATACAAAAAATGCTAAGATTAATGTTAATGATAATACAATTGTGTGTAAATATAAAAATGTTCAATATGAATAGCGAGGAAGAAGAGTGCAAGGTAAGTGAAATGCCTATTACTTTGTACAAGCCACAAATACAGTATGGTCCAACTCGACATGTGAATGCGGCAGATGAAGGAATGACGACACAGGAAGAAGAAAAACTGCACGAATTAATAGAAGAATACAGTGATGTATTTAGTGAAGTACCAACGCAGACGACAGTATACGAGCACTCTATAGTTGTGTCAGACCCTACGAAAGTCATTAGGAGGATGTACCCTATCCCAATGCAATATGAGGAAGAGGTTGAACTGGAAATTCGGCACATGATTGAAAATGGAGTCATAGAGCGATCGAACAGCAACTTCCTGAATCCTCTAGTGGTAGTGAAGAAGAAAAGTGATGAGATACGTCTATGCCTTGACATGAGGGAGCTGAACTTCATTGTATTAAAGGAGTATGACTGTGCGCCAACTGCGGACGAATTATTTACTAAGTGTGAAGGAGCGAGGTATCTGACAAAGCTAGATTTATGCTCAAGTTTCTGGCAGATTCCAATTCGTGAATAGACTAGAAAGTACACCGCTTTCCTGTATAAAAATAAATGCTACCAACACAGGGTAGTACCCTTCGGATTAAGCACGAGTTTGGCAGCCATCGTAAAGTGTCTAGAAAGAGCCCTAGGACCTGAGGTGGAACCCTACACCATGGTATTTGTAGATGATATCTTAGTTGTATCTAAACCGTTAGACGAACATATAAAACATCTAAGCACGATATTCCACAAGTTTAGGCAAGCGAACATATCCCTTAACCTAGACAAATGTGAATTTATCAAATCCTCTATCAAATTCCTAGGTTACATTATTTCCTCCTCTGGTATTCAACCCGATCCTATCAAAATTTCCAGCATAACTAATTTCCCTATACCCGGAAATCTCAAAGGGTTAAGAGCATTCTTAGGACTAACAGGATACTACAGAAGATTCTCACCGTTATATGCAAAGTATACGCAACCGCTACTAGAGCTGACGAAGAAAGGACAGAAATGGAAATGGGAGAAGAAACACCAAAATGCCTTTAACCAAGTGAAAGATTTATTCATCGAAAATATTATGTTACATCATCCTCAACGAGAAGGAAAATTCGTAATCTACTCCGATGCCAGTGACTACGCAGTACGAAGTGTACTGTATCAACAAGATATTACGGGAGAGCACCGAGTTATCGCCTACGCCAGTAGAGTCTTCAAAGGAGCTGAAAAACACTACTCCACATCAGAAAAAGAAATACTTGCTATAGTGTACACTCTTAAGCAATTCAGATATTATGTTTATGGTACTCATTTTGAGATACATACTGACCACCAAGCCTTATCATTTCTGTTGAAATGCAAAGTAACAAATGCCCGATTATTAAGATGGATTTTAGTCATTGGTGAATACTCATTCACCATTAAATACTGTAAAGGTAAAGACAATATTATAGCTGATACGCTAAGCTGATACATCAAAGAACAATGTGAAGAAGTCTATGAGAGCGAAAAGAAAGAAGTACAATTGTTATCAATTAAATTTAAAGAGAATGATGAAGTAAAACAAATACTGAAAAATTTAGCACAACAACAAGATTTGGACGTGACAATAAGGGAGATGAAGGACCAAGAACAGCTACCAAATCATTATAAGGTACTTAATGGAATTCTTTTCAGGTTAGTAAGACAAGACTGGAAGATAGTACTAACGAATGACATGTTACAGAAATTAATTCAACCAGCACATGAGAGTTTAGCACATGCTGCCGCTCTGAAATGTTATCCGAGTCTACAAGAGGATTTTACGATTAATAATATATATCGAAAAATAAAGGAGGTGAAGAAGTGTTATGAGTGTCAAATGGCGAAAGGACCGAATTTACACACATACGTAGAAATGCAGAGCATCCAGAAGGGGAACAAGGGAGAGCTAATTGCAGTGGATTTTCTGGGACCACTACCACGATCAAGTCGAGGTGTGAAGCACATATTGGTATGTATCGATGTGTTTTCCAAGGCAGTCCGACTGTACCCAATTATGCGACCCACAACCAAAGTTGTTCTAAAGATACTACTGCAGAAATATATTCCGACATATGGAAAAATGAAGAAGGTACTCAGTGACCAAGGTGTACAATTCCAGAGTGAAAAATGGGAGAGGACGTTAAGGGAAAATGGAATACAACCTGTACTCACATCCATAAGACATCCTCAAGGAAACCTTGCTGAGAGAGTTAACAAGGAATTAGGTAAATATTTACGAATATACTGCCATGATCAACACAATAAATGGGCAGAATATCTACCATTTCTTGAGAAGGTCATCAACGAAAATTATAGTGAAGCAACAGTATATACTCCAATAGAATTGGAAGAAGATAAGAAGCCAAACAGATTTTGGACCAAGTATATACACAAACCTAATAACCAGAATGTACCTGTACCAATGAGTGTAAAAATTGAATACGCAAAGCAACGGATAATAGAAAGAGGTAACAAGAGAGTAGAGAGATTTAATCTAACTCACAAACTACAACAATTTAATGTAGGAGAGAGTGTACTACTCAAAGCAAATCCTGTTGGGAAAAGAAGGGAGAATACGGCGAAGAAATTCTTCAGACTTTATAATGGACCGTATACGTTAAGACAGCAAGTAGGACAACACACTTTCATTGTATATGATGAGATAAAGAAGAAAGAAATTGGTAAATTCCACGCAACGTCATTTAGGAAGTTTTACACATAAAAGTAATGAAGTCAATGAAACAAGTCAGATCAGCTGTTGTTGAGGCCACCCTACAAGGTCACGAGCAGTGAACGCGTGAAGAGGGGTGGGAAGACATATTGTGTACACTCCAATTAAGGGTGAAATGACGAATACTATTGTTTTTTTTTTTTTTTTTTTTTTTTTTTTTTTTTTTTTTTTACAAACAATTGTAAAAAAAATAAATAAAAAAAATTTTAAATAAATTTATTAAATTTTTTATTACCAAGCAGAGGGATAATGCGACTGTACAGATAAGTGCTGTACTGAGAATTGAATATAAAAATTTAAATATACATAATAAATTGTAAAATAATTAATAATGTATTAGAAGTAAGCATGTCAGGGATTGCAAGCTTGGCTCAGACAAAAATATGGACAGGTGTTTCGACCTGAATCGACTTGTACACATACACAGATGTAACTGAAAGTGTGTACAACAGTATTTTGCATGTGTGTGTGACGCAGGTCTATGCAGGCGAGTTTGCCACCCCAGTATGAATAATTGTGTAATTACTGTTTTTCCGTAATTATTCATAAACTATAAATAAGGAGTAAAATCCAAAGACACAATAAAATGTAATAAAATTAACTACATACTGTGTACGAAAACCACGTGAAAGGGACACACCGTACGAGAGTAGTGGCAAAATAAAAATAACTGTGTACAGATCGAAAGGGTTAAGCTACAATGTCCAAAAGTACAGTGAACATGTGTAGTGAAAATAGTTATAAGATGGGTATAAGAGTATACTCACAGGACTCTGCAATTCGCAGAAATATAAGAAATAGTGAAA
This sequence comes from Magicicada septendecula, assembly GCA_034769895.1. Lineage (NCBI taxonomy): Eukaryota > Metazoa > Arthropoda > Insecta > Hemiptera > Cicadidae > Magicicada > Magicicada septendecula. The sequence goes on from CM068368.1 coordinate 778,521,296, forward strand.
TTGACGAGGAGTGGGGGAACAAAACCCAGAGACAATTTCAGACATGTCGATTTCGTACAACTGCAGGTGTTAACCAAGACATGGGTATAAATAGGACACACGCTACAGTTGTATCTTTTTTGATCACCCACAGTTGCAGTGGGAGCTTCTGCTCATCCGCACAGAGTATTTATTTTTTTTTGCAAATAGTTTCATCCTTCCGGTTACATACAACTATGTAACTGAGTTGTAAATACAATCACTTTTAAATAGTAACAGAATTACATGAGAAGAAAATCCATATAAGATGATCAACTGACGTCCGAAACAGCACGAAAAGAAGTAACATGAAGTTCCGGAGAGCGAGAGAGCTGACGACTTAGTTCCAGAGAGCAAGACGATGCTGGAGTCTAGAGCAGCTGCGCTGGACAAGAGGAACATTACTGAAGTCTGGAAATGACGCTGGACAAGAGGAACATTACTGAAGTCTGGAAACGACACTGGACAAGAGGAATTGATGCTGGAGTTCGAGACGAGGACGATTACAGATGGATCGATTGCGATTGAGTATGACTGACAACAATAAGGTGATAAACAACTTATTTATCTCTTAGTCGAACAATTAACTCAAAGACAATTAAAGACATTATTGTTTTATTTTAAAGTTAAGTGCCAATGTTTCTTGTAAATATAGAGTTAAAATGGTAGATATTATTGAAGTAAGATTAACGTAAACAAGAGCTCAAATTAGTATTGAAATGAAAAGAATGCAAAGCATTTAAGTAAAAAAGTAGAGTTTTATAAATCAGTACTGAAAAAGAAAGATAAATTCAGTAGCTATTAATATGTTGAATTTCGTTACAATATCTAAAAAAAAAAGATATTTAAGCATTGATATTTAGAAGCACACTAATTGTCTGAGTAATCAGGAAATGATATTTTTAATAAAATAATTATTAGAATAGAATATTTAGTCAGTAAGGATGTATACAGCGTAAGCCTTACGGCATAGTAACAAAGCAATACTTAATGTTTTTAAGTCGAATCAAGTGCCTTGCGCACAATTATATTATTACTAAATAAATTTGAAATACCGTTACAAGTACATAGAGTTATTATTACAGATACACCTGAACCCCAAATACATACACGCCATTATAGGAATGTTATAAAAAGAGTATGAGTTAAATTAATGTACCAATTAAAATACACAAAGAAGGGTAATTTGTCACCTTTTGGCGTCCCAAAGAACGTGGGACTCTACAAATTTAAAATGCACTTAAATGTTGGTATTTAAAATGTTGCAGTATCAACGTCTGTACTGTTATCAGACGACTAGTTACCATAAATTTATTATTCTTATTTCTTTCAAAGAAAAACTTGTATGTTTGACATATCTGAATGATATACGCCATCAAAATAATATTTGTTTGGAAAAAAAAACCTCTAGAGACCTAATTAACTTGAATACAATGCGTGCCTTTTACACAAAAAAGACTTGTTTTGGAACACCGTAATGAAATAATAAGCGCAGCTGTACTTCTAAGAATTTGCTCTCTTTACTTTTCTCTCTTTGTCACACATATTCTTCTGAGTCATCATCTCTGTGCTAGGATTGTTTACTGTTTGATTCAAGATTATTGCTGTTTTCAGTTCAGCAGAATTTTGCAATCACTACAGGCTAGTGTAAAAGAGAGCGGTATGGTAAGGTAACAGACTCGGCAATGTGAACAAATCTGGTTTACTGTGCAAGACGTCGATGGCTTTTTTCATGAATCTTAAAAGACAGTCGTTTGGAACTGTTATTTGTTAATGATTACCGATACAAGTGCGGTCAGTGACTCGGTCGTGTACGTAGTCCGTTAAAGTACACATCGCTTGTCTCTTTCTTAATTCGTTATTGTGGTGATTGTTTTGTTTTTTGTGTTCATAAGTTCTGAGAAATGGGATATAAGAAACGCTAAAGAAGTAACACTGCTTAATTTCTTTGAAAATTGCCTAAGTGGCAATTTGAAAATTTCTTTGCGTTGTGAATGATTCCGCTAACTGTTGCTATTGCCAAGCATTTTGTGACAGTGTGCCTAAGGGAGAGGATACGTTTACGAAAACTGGGTATAAGAATTGGAAGAACTGAAATTGTTTATGTATATTGTTACAAGTCAATTGCTGGTGTGTTTTGATTTATTTTGATAATCTATCTGAATTTATGTTTCTCTAACACCTCACGTTGTTAGACGCCAATTTGTTATAAGACCGGGTATGTCTCTCTGTCTTTCCTCTCTTTGATTATGTTAATATAATTCAATTTCTTAGATATCTGGAGTTGTGGGATATAGTAATCTCGTTAATTATGATTAACTTATCTCTCTAATTAAAATACCAGTGTTAGTGTGACTGTAACTTAAATAATTAATGTTTTATTCTAAAATTTCGCTCAGCCCTAGTATACCTTGCAGAGAATTATTGAAATTTCGTGTTTAATGCTATTCTCTTTGGTGTCAGAGAATTCCGCAACAAGCGCTGCAGTTCCGGAACAAACGAAATTTATAGGTTAATTCACCGTGTACGGTAACTTGTTATTATACACTTAGTCTGTTAATTATTATTCCCAACTCATTAAATAATACCCAAATAATAAGATCCTGAAATTATACAAGGTTTCTTTATTACTTCATCTTGTTAACATTAAATAAGATTGGTTTTAACTGACATACAAAAGGCTATATGTTGCGTTAATCGATTATTGTTCGGTCCAATATTTTATTTTAGATTCAGTTATATATTTTGTTTTTTTTATAATTAATTTAATTCAGGGTGTGAAGGTTCTTGTAACTGCGGGGAAGATTAAAAATACATAGATAAGAATGCAAGATATTACAAATTTAAAGTGTTGTGTTGTTTAATATTATTTATACAATTGTAAATTACCAGACTTAGAACAAAGCAGCTCTGGTAGGCAGTTGGTTTTTAACCTCGTGTCGATCAGAATGGAGATGATTTTCTTTATTCTTTTCTTCAGTTCAATAAATTGGAATCCATAGTCCTAGTTAACTCGGAAATACAGCTCCCTTGGTTTGTTTACGGCCAGACTGGTGATTGTGTTCTTCGGCAAATTCTGGATCCAAATACGTTTCTTCTATCGTGTGAAGTAAATAGTGATGTCCCAAGTATTGTGTGTATATGTTGTATATGTAAGTTAAAGAATTAGTTAAACAAAAACCAGTAAATTTACAACCAAAAAATGGCAGGAAATAATGAAAACAATATCAATGAAATAACTAGTGTTGACAATTTTGATGAGTCAGTTGTTATGCATAATATTGAGGTCCACTCGACTCCAAATGTGAGTCAGGACAATAAAATAAAAATAAATGTGACAGATGAAACAAATGTAACAGAGGGTTCGGGAGTACAGTTAATTCCCACCTCAACAAAATGTAATAAATTAGATGATGATATAATGAGTATATTAAGAACCATATCAATGGACATTCATGAACAGAAAAACGAAATCAAAGAAATTAAAAGTAGTTTTAATAATAAATGTGATGAACAGAATAGTCAGTTTAACGAACTTAAATGTGATATTAATGAGGTCAAAATTAAGTATGAGAGTAAGTGTAATGAATTGAAACGAGATATGGAGAAAATAGTAGAGTCAGTAGGGGAACAGATTGAAAGTAATAATAATAATGATAATAAAAAAGTAACAAGTGATAAAAATGATGTTGAAAATGATAATATAATTAAGAATGTGGTATCAGAGAATGATACGTTGAAAACAGTTAGTGAGATAGTGAGTGAGAGAGAGAGAGAGAGAGTAATAGGTTGTAACGGAGTAGTAATTAGTGTTGATGAATTAGAGAAAGAGTGGCAAGAGAGATTAGATGATTATGTAGGGCAGAGGGTAAATTTTCCCCATATTTATGATGAACCAAGGTATTCACAAATGTTATTGTTGAAGGGCAAGAGTCCCTTGTTATTAGAAGACATGAGGTCTTTGAGTTGTTCCCCGAGTTTTTATGAGTTAGTACCCTCTGTGTGGGATGGTGTCAAAAGGGTGAGATGGTGCTATGGTGAGAGAGAGTTAGATAGAGAGTTGTGTGTTGATAGAGAGATAGAATTATATAAGTTGAAGAGAAATTATAATGAGTTGAAAGAGATGTTAGAAGTGATAAAGATAAATGATATGAAATACTTACTTTGTAGAGTAGAGACTGAGAATTCTTTTGATGATACCTGTTTAAATAATAATAATTTACCTTATGTTGTAATGAGTGTAGTAGAAAAATATGATGAGAAAATAACTGACTTTATATTGAATAAAACTACTGATGGAGACCAGACCAAAATCAATGATGTAGACAGGTTTTATGATTTAATAATAATTTGGAATAATCCAGTAAATTATTATGTGGGTTGTACGGAACAATTTGAAGTATTAGAGAATCATTATATTAAATTTAATAAATTGAGTGTGGACAATAACGATTTATATTGTAAATATATTAGATTATTATTTGATGATGGAGGCTGAACATAAACTTAATAAATGGACATTTTAAATATTTTGATTTATGATTCTGACCTTGCTGACTTGGAAATGAAGTGTGGAAAACTGAACAATTAATGACGAAGAGTTGTAAATAAATTGTTAGTGAAATTAATTGTGTTTGTATTGTAACAAGTATGTAAGGTAAACAGTGGGTGTAGATAGTAGAAGTGTTGTGATAATAATAATAATATTTTTCCAGTCTAAATAAATAACAAAAATAATTTTGAAGAGGATAACAAGTGAATTGTAATTATTGTAATTGGTGAGAGTAATTAAAATATGTTGTGTTTTTAATAATTGATTTAATTAAAATAATTTGAGATGTTTAAATATTTTTGATTGATTTCAAGGTTATATAATTGAATTTTTCTAATAAGTCTAAATTATTTTAGGAGATGTGAATTTGACAATAATTAATAGGTAAATAAATGTTAAATTGTTTAGTATGGAATAACAGTGTTGTTAAAATGTTGCAGAAGGTACAGGGCATTGTTGATATTTATATTCCACTGTGAGTATAAATTTTGTAATACAAGTTATATAGAGTAAAATGTTTACAGGTGTTGAAAAGATTTTAACTCAATGATGAAACTAATTTGAGATAATTGTACTCAATAGAAACCATACTCAAAAGGTAATAATAACTGAAATATAAGATAAAATAAATGTTAATAATAAATTTGAAATTTTGAGGAATATAATTGTGGTAAGTGATAAATAATGAAATGATGATATATAGAAGAGTTAATAAAAATTTCAAGTAATTATGTTTACAATTTTCTGTATAAATTATTTAAAAGAGAATTGTTTGTTTGTTTGATCAAGGTTAACGTCTATTTGTTTATTATGTTATGTAATGTTATTATACAAGAGATGTGGGTAATTTTGGGGGGGTTGAATGGTATTAATAGAAGTGCTATACCTAGGGAGTGTAGAAACTGCAAGTGTAGAAGGTTTAGTTTAGTTATTAGGTTAGCTATTGCCGTGGTGGCATATGCCACGGTAGATAGCAGTAAGTGTTGGGGGTAACAGAGAGTGTTACCTCCATCGGAGGCCAAAATGGCATAAAATACGCAGCACACCTTTTATATAATTTTATATTATATCCTGATAGATTGCCGTGCCGTGTATAATAATGACATAGAGAACATGCCTGTAGTTAGAGATGATTTCCCCGACTTTTCGGGCGATTACTGCCTTACCAGCACTAATCGTGGTTTTGGATAGCGGTCAGCTATGGCCATAACGTAAGAACCTTGGTGTATATTTGAAATCAATGGGGGGTGATTTTAGGGGAAATCCTCGGAACTATGGAACAGCGGCTGCCACTCTGTTCGAGTAGGAACAGTAAACCAGGTGGTAGACCCGTTTTAAGGGCATATAAATTTATAACAGATATGATGATATCTCAATAATTTTAAAATGTAACGCTGAAGCAAGGACACGGAGATGATAAATTCCTCCACCAATGCCGTCCTTGTGGAGGCAAATGGGCGCAACAGTCCACCAGTAAAAAATAATAGTGTGTGTGGCAGGGTGGTTGCTCAGGGGAGCAACAAATTAAAATTTTGTAACTTAACAAGGGCAACTCGCTCTTGAAGTAATTAAATAATTGTTTGATTTGAGAAAATGGATACTGTAAATGTTTATTATGTGTTGGTTATCATGTTTCAATGGGTCATTAATCTTGTTATGTTAGAGTGTAAGAATTATAAATATGTGTTATGTATTTTTCTTTATATAATTTTGTGTAGCATTTTTGAACAGAGGTCATTCACCTTGTCAAGAAAATCAGCTGATTGCTGGAATTATAAACATATTACGTCACTTACAAATAATTTACAAACTTTTCAATGTAACTAAATGCTTGAATGTAACTAATGTTTGAATATAATGATTTTAATGTGCTAAAAGATTTTGATTTAAATGATGAAGTAATTTGATATAGTTAAGATTTTTAAATGGTTTGTAAAGGGTGGTAAAGTTGATTTTGGGTGATTAATATTGAGTTAGGACATGTAAATCAGTCCAAGTTGAGTTAAAAGGGGTACTAGAGATGAATAAATATTGTTATGAATAATTTAAGATAGAATTTGAGATGTAACAGTGACACAGTAGATATGGGGAAAATATGCAGAGTATTGATTGATATATTGAGTTAATAAATAAGTGGAGATATTTTGTTGTAGTTGAAGTGATGTATTGGGAGAGTAATTAGTTGATGGGAATTTTGTAAGGGGGGTGGTGTGAGGAATCAGCAACGAAAGGTGTTGGGACGGGAAGGGACCGTTTAGCGCCGGAAAGGGTTGCCTAGGGAAAGTCCAGGAACCAACATAAGGGAATGAGCTTTGGGAGGGGAACACACATCCTGAGTACAAAGGGGTAGAGAGTACTTTTTTTATAAGGGTAGAATGATGCGAATTGAATTGAGTAGTAAGTTGGGTTCAGAGATTGTTTGATAGATGTTTTTGATAGAGATGGGTGTCATATTAGTTAAAGCTGTTAGTGATATTAAAGTCAGAGGGGGGAAGATTATAAATATATAAATGCCCAGTTGTAAATCAAGTTATTATGAATAATTAAATCACCCAAACTAATGGAGATTGAGAATGTTAAAGAAAGAGAGTCATAGTAAAAATATAAAATTAATGGAAACAAGTGACAGATTTTAATAGAAGTTGAAACTAATTAGAGCAATAAATGTGTAATTTTAATTAATTTAAATGTCAATTTTATTGTTAATTGTAATAATAACCATGTTAATTTTGGATGTCTTATGATATTATGTTTGAAGATAAAAATTTTTAAAGATATTTAATGTATTTTATGATGTAGCCTACGTATAACCTATGTAGGTCAAGGTTGTTGGCTTGACCCAGTTTGATCAGCTGATGGTTGATGTTATAAACTAGACCAGTTTTGGCAATGAAGTGATGCAAATTTTGTTGTTTAATTGATTTAAATAAGTTTAAATTTTCTGAATATTGAGAAAAATAATATTTTAATAAATTTAAAATTTAAAAAAAAAATTGATTTTTTGTGCCTGCCATCTAATTGATGTTTTGAGTTTTAAGTGTATTATTGTTTGTGTATTGCGAGGGTTTTATTGAATTATATTGTTTAGAATATGTGTGTAAATAAATGTTAGAGTAAGTGAATTCATGTTTAATAAGGTATTCAATTTGTTTTCTTTAGGGTTGTTAGTAGTGGTGAAGAGAATTAGGGATTCATGTAAAAGATTTTTCTTATTGTGATTTTTGAGGGAATACCATTTGATTTTAACGGAAATGAATTTTGAGTATAAAGAGAAATGTTTGAAAATTTTAAAGGATAATTTTGTTTAATGAGTATTTATAAGTGTGTGTACGAGCCCAGTAACTGCTAAAGGCAGCCCAGTGTGCATGGTAAGGGGGAACATATCGGTTGAGGATCTGGCATGGAGTAAGGCCAGGGATTTGGAGTTTGGGGTGGCATGTTAGAGGGTTAGGTGCGCTGTGGGGCGTGTCTGTTCGATTTTATGGTGTTGGGATCTCGGATAGAGAAGTCCAGTAATATCGTTCAGATGCGTCCATAGTCACCAAGCCAGGGGGGTAGTTTACCCATGATGTATAAGAACTAATGGGGGTTCGTTGGCACCATATCCTCACCGGTCCTCTTAGGGGTTTAGCAATGAGATTTCTTCTGTTTCGACAGAAGATCTCTCATTGGGGGGGTATTGTAACGGGGCAAAAGGGAAGGTTTTATTTTATTAAATATTTGTAACAATTCATTTCATATGCGTGGCCAGTTACATGGTGAATCTAAATCGTAGCGAACAAAGAAACGGTGATGAAACAATTACAATGGAATGTGCGGTGTCGCACACAGCTTCGTAATTCTCAGAACGGCAAAACAGTATAATGCGCCCAAACGCACTAACATCGGCGGAGCGCATAACCCACGCTAAGCAAAAGGCGCACAAGATGGCTTGAAGATGAATTTTTCCAGCATGTGCTCAGGGACATGACGGAAACGAAACTAGGTCACGCCTACTACAGTGACAAACTAGTGAACACCAAATATCGTCAACGACCAACACATGAAAATCCCATGTGTCGTGTGTGCAACTAATGAGACTTTGAGAACGAAGGCTGTGAACAACGACGAAATTGGTTCGCAGGCAAGGCAGTGATGTCCGCCCGCATGTAACAGCAGTCGGAAAATAACATCTTGACCCGCCGGACGCGAACCGTAGTGCGTCCACCGACTGGACACACATTTTCATCTCAAATATATAACAGAATGTGAAGCAGCAGTGGTTGATGTTGTGAGGCGGCGGCCGTTTGAACATAACGGGCTGCGGGCCGAAAATTTATTAACCGGGTAAATACATTCAAACATGTGCACAGTGCGACGTAGCCGGGGAGACGCCGTGAGTAAATAGACCACCAGACAATTATTAACGCATTTAATGTACAGAGCTCTAAATGTCATATAAAGTATATAATTTAAATATTAAATTGATATGAATGTGTGTGTGTGAGCAGGCTGGGCTGCTTTAATTAAGGTAAGATTTTAGTTGTATCAGACCATGTCGTAAATATTTCAAGAAAGTTATATTTCTTTCAAATTTTGTTAGAGGTAATAAACTGATTTAAGAGATATCAAAATGAACAAAAAATAATTTGAAGTTTTTTTTGAAAATTTAAAGAACAAATAAAATTTAATTTGTTTCTCTTTACAAATGCGAGTTGCGTCTGTTATTAACACAACCTATAATCATACTTGCATCTCAACGTTCGTGTGACGGATTCTGGGATGAGAGGACAAAACAAGGTAGGTGGAAGATAAATAATTTTATTTATCTGTATTTGTATTTGTATAAATAATTAGCATCACACAAGATACAGCGAAACCTTGATATAACGCTCTTCTGCAGACCGGCCAAAAAGCGCTTTATATAAAGGTCCGAAGTTTAACTATTTAATTTGCCGGGACTGTGAAAAATGAGTGTTACATCAAGTGTCGCGTTTTATCACAGGGGTGTTATATCGAGGTTCCACTGTAATTAGACTACCATACATAAAACACATTTTGTGTATACATACGGATTACTATATATATATTTTGACATACAAAAAGCATATTCATTCAATTCTTCAGGTTTTACAAATTTTTAACAGAATTATTTAATTTACTGTTCTAACAGAAAACTAAGAAACAGATATAAACAGTTATTTGTAAATTTGAAAAATTCAGTAAAAACAACAGGTGTAGCTTAAAAAAATAATCACTAAGCTATTTATGATCTTTCAAACTTTATAGTCTTCTAATTTACTAATTACTATATAAGAGCTCTTACATTCACTGATTTCAGTAATTTGGATTGAAGAAAGAATACCTAGAGAATGGAACTGTGGTCATAATTGGCCCACTATACAAAAGGGTGCATGACAGCCTATAAAGTGTCATATTTTAGAGACATTACGTTACTTATTTTCGCCTATACAATATTTTCTACCATAAGTATGAGACTGTTCCCATATTCGAAAAATAACTTGGCCTCTACCAGTATGTACTGAGAAAGGTAAATTCAAATAGAGAGCAGCTTTACATAGCAGTGACGGATTTCAATACCACCTTAAAACTGATCCGCTTGGTGAGAATTACAATGAAGGAAGTGCACGGCAGAGTTGAAATTGAGTCTGGTCTGAATGTTCCTATGACTGTAATATTGGTTTGCGACAGGGTGATGGTATCCTGCTTGCTCTTCAACATGGCACTTCAGAAAGTCATAAGACTCTGGTCTACGAAGGACAAAAACAATCTCACAAAGTCAGTTCAGTTATTGGCATGCCTCTATGACAGGCATTCCTCACCTTGGAATGCCACGCAAAAAAATGGGTTTAGTTATAAATGTGAATAAGACTGAGAACGTGACAATTGATAAAAATTACAATAGACCTGAAATTTGTATTAATGGTTTACACCTTTGAAAAAGTTGATCATTTTAGATCAATAACGGCAACAAATCAGACCATGAACCCCTACCCTCCAAGCACTTAACCAAAATCCATAAGAAGAAATTTCAATCCGTTCTACAATCAACTATTGGAATGCTCCAGCATACAGACTTGCTAAACATTTAGACAAAATCATTAGACAGCACACACAACTAGACAGTAACATCACAATAAAAAAACAATACAGACCTCATAACAAAAATAAAAGACATGCATATCTCCCATAATTTAACAAACACACCTGCACCATTTGCAAAACAACAACACCAGGAATTGAAAGAATCCAGATTTTTATCAGTGTTTATTGATTCATCTAATTACTTGGGCAGTACAAATTTAGGACCCATCCTTGTTATGCACTATCGACCAGAGAAAGGTATGATGGTGAAGGTGCTGGAGTTAAACTTAATTAGGGAACCTTCAGGACAGGTGCTTTCATACGTCCTAGATGTGTTGAAGACATCTGAACTCAGAGAAAAACTTACTGATACATCAGCAGACAATACGACATGAATTTTGGTAGCAAGAAAAGGAAAGCAAAAAATAACCTTTAGTGTAAAATACAAGAAAATGTAGTCAACAATCTAACTGCTAGCGTTTGTCCAGCACATGTACATAATGTTATTCAAACTGTGTACTACTGATCTCCAATTAGTAATAACCAAAATTTATCAACACTTCTATATTTATTATGTATGAGTTGAACTGAAATCATTCTATTTGTTTACTGAAACTAAACAAAATTGTTTTGGGATATAGCAAAACAAGGTGCCTTTCTCCCTGCCAACAGTACCCAGAATAACTAATTTTCCTGCACTGAAATCATATTTCCTTTTCAAGACAGTTGTGCTAAACCTGACAGTAAACAAGGACAAGTTACTTCATGAACTCTCATGTGCAGTGGAGTGTAAAAATATAATAAGTACTAATAATATTAAATGAAATGTCTCATTAGTTTTTGCTTAGCACTGCCAGGATGTTATGCACCTGTAGTTCAATTTTTTTTATAATAAATGCGCTCTAGGATGGTGAAACACATTTTAAAAACTATACTTGTAAACGTTTTTATTAAAACATGTTAAAAGAAAAAAATTCTAGAGCAAATATAAAAAGCTAATAAATATTGAAAAACAAATGACACATTAGAAACATTTTACGATTGTGTGCAATAAAACTCTTTCAACATGTTTCTGTAATGTTTCTTGTACTACATACCTCTTCAGAAATAAAATACAAATTACAGTACTCTTATCTATAGGAGATTTATTCCTATTTTTACACCTCTCTTTCAGGCTATAGAATTGTAAATACCCCACTTATTGGTAAAAAATTATAGGATCCCTAACTTGCATACATATGTGTGTATGTGAAAAATATTTGATTCAATGCCGAATAGAGTGGGTTTACTAATAAAAGCTAAAGGTTATATTACATATTAAAGATATTTTGTGTATTAATTTATAAAAATATTTTGGTAAACAAATGTATTTTATATAGATTTTCTTTGTCCACATTAATCCGTGTAACGATATTTTTGAGAAAATTAAAACGTTACAAATTTTAAGTAATATTAAAAAAGGAGACATGATTAGTTGGACGCAGTGAATTTTGTTTGTGGTTTAGAACATAACCAAGCAAAAAATGTCACATAACTCCAGTTATTACGAATATTTGATTAACGCTTGATATGCAAGTAGATAATAGTTTAATTGAAGATCCAAATTTATTAAAGCAAACTCATTGTGAAACAAAAAAACAAAGTGGAAACACTAATAACAGTCTGTATTTTATATGAAAAACATGCAGTTGCTTTAAATTTCAGTAAAGAAATATTACCCATGAAAAAATACCTACATTGTTTCTGTTGACATGTATTGTTTTGTATGGATTTACAAAAAAAATCCATAATTCAAATGTAAACATCCTATTCTCTGACTTAGGTCAGTCTGAAATTAATTAAATGAATATTGTATAATGAGCATTAATCACTGAAATAGAATAACAACAGTCATCACGATAACATAATTCAATAAAAATTACAACAATTTTATTTGTAAATAGATGTAATGAACTTAATACTTTCAAACAAAAGTATGAACTCTATTGAGAGGGTATAGAAGGAGTGAATAAGCTGTATCCAACCCGGGAATAAGTTCTTCATGTGATACCTTGTTGAATACCATTTAAAAAGAAGGTACATAAGTTTAAACTTAGCCTCTAGAATATGCTAAAACAATATACTCTTGCTCCCTTTCGTCCTCTCTCTCTCTCTCTCTCTCTCTAACACATACATAACATATAATATTTATAACACATAATATCACAAAGAATACATAATCTATTCTTTGTGATAACCAGACAAAACAAAGCAACAGTTAACACTGAATGAATGTGTTATTAGAGGCTTGAAACACTGGCAATAGCAGACAAATGTAAACTGATAAAAATAATTTAACTCAGAACTTTAATTACATGAGCCATGTTTCCAGGATGGTATTTACAATTAGCTTTCACTGTTCCCCTCACTCTGCTGCTATGACATCCTAACATCACAAGCTTCCAACATAAAAATTGTCCGCATAACCAGTGTGGAGGATTGATAAATTAAAAAAAAATACTGAACTATAAATCTTTTAATACTTCGCTGCCAATGTTACAGAAAAGGAATGATGTCATAACAGCAAAGTGATAAACATACTATTATACCAATTTTTTGTTAATTCTTAATCACTTTCTGTATAAATCAGAAACACACACACGAAGGAACTAATTTGTTAAAAGAAGGTAATAATACACATTCATAAATAAAAATCAATATATTGAAGAAACACAAACACACTTATCAATAATAATTGAGCAGCACGATGTTAATGAAAATGCCCTAAAGGTCTGAGAACTCTCTGCAGTTCCTGCTGCTGCTATGCTGATCTGCCGTTGAAGCAGTCAAATCAATTATCACTGGGGCAGGTCCATTAATAATCAATACAGAATCATCGTATGAGAGATCAAATCCAGAATCATCACTCAAATCAGTTCTCTCTGGGGGAGGTCCATCAATAATCAATACAGAATCATCAGTTCTCTCTGGGGGAGGTCCATCAATAATCAATACAGAATCATCAGTCAAATCAATTATCTCTGGAGGAGGTCCTTCAATAATCAATACAGAATCATCGTCTAAGAGATCAGTCCTATCAACAAGACCTGTTGTATGTCTCTGGTTACTTTCAGCAGGCAGTACACATTGCACACTACACGTACAAAAAAAAAGGCTTAAAATACACTCTCAATAACAGGACACAAAAGTACACAGTGTAGTGAGTTTACATTGAAAGTGAAAGAAAAGTTACATATCAATATATGCTAAAAACTCGTTTATCCAAATTTGACGAGATCGCGCTCGTTTCAGATAAACCGAAACTTCTATTTAAATAAGAATACATATGTAAGTATACAGTAACTTTAATAATAATAATTTAAAAGTTACAGTGAATATGACACAATAAACTATAAAACGGCACCGCACTGTAAATTATAGTTTCTACAGTACTGGAACAGTCCTATTTCTTGTTCGTACAGTAATCAATCATAGTTTTTTTGCCTAAGCTTTGAAGCTCGTTTGCTGGCTGCCCGATCTCGAAGTCATTTCATTGTTAGAAGTTCTGCAGGTGAAGTTTCGTCTTGTCTACACTATTAAATATAGATTATAGTGACAGGAAAATGCTTTTGTGTATTTTTAAAATTTACTAAAAACTGTTTCGGATAAAGCAGATTTTTGGATAAACGAGTTTTTAGTGTACTGTCAATAATAAAAACATCAGTAATCTGAACAGTGTCTTATCCTAATTAAGTAGATTTGTTTTTGTTTCTGGTCATTGTGTAAAATTTCCAGGTTAATTAGCCTTACTCTATGATTAAAATTATTTCTAGCTGCTGAAACATGAGAACGAGCTGGGTCATGAAAGCCAATGAATTTTTTTTTTACAGATTACATCTGTACCAATATTTATGGTTCGATTTATTTTAAGTACGTGCAGTTTTGTCCTGCTAGTGTAATCTCGTGTCCACCAACGCTACTGTACTGTACTACTGTATACAATTTTTTGTATACATGAACAACTATAGTAGCCACTGTTCTTAATACTTCTGTATGTATGGTATGCCTACTGTAACGCACTGCAGTCTTCGATAACAGTAAATGGAAACAAGTTACTAGCACTGAGTTTCTGTCTGTGGCTGGCACTCTAAACAGAACTGTGTGTTTACCTGCTTTTTGTCAATATGGCCAGGTATGTGTACTAAAGATGGGCAACCTGTGCTGAGTCAGTAGTAGCCGTGTGAATGGTTCGGTGGAATGGTGCTCATGTTGTTTTTACATAAATATAAAAATAATTCCATTATTTACCTAAACTAAATTTGGTTTAAACTAAGCAAAATATAGGAACAGAAAGAAAAAAGTACCAGAATTGCCATTGCTTATCCATATGCCATTTGGATCAAATAAATTTATAATTTTTTGTATTTTCGTGTCAATGTGTTGTAAGAATATTTCAGCTTACTATACTTGATAATGGAGATACCATTGTTGATATCCTTCATGTTGTTTATAAATTTTATTATCGAGTTCAATCTAATTTTGGTTTACTATTAGTCGGAGGCTGATTTTTATTTCTGTCATATATTGAGTATTTTCATTTTGTTTATGATTTTGTCTATTGTTTCATCTACTGTGATGCTGGTGTACATATTTATGATGTCACTGATATGAAAAATGTGTTTTTATTTATATTTATTTCTTTTAGTTTGTCTATTAATTCATAAGCATTTTTTATTATGATTATTATTTGTCAGATGGGCAAACTTTTTAATTTGTTTAATTTGTGTGCTATGGCTTTTGCTATTCTGAAGTTGATTAATGGTCAGATTGGTTTGTTTAATTTGTGTATTTTTATTAGGCTATTCATCTTGTTTAGCCTAAATGTGTTTTGTGTGTGTGTGTGTGTGTGTGGGGGGGGGGTCAGATATGATTTTATTCTTATTCTCTTCTTTCCTCGATTTTTTCAATAGTCTTAATAAGAAATGTTGGGCATTCCTTCTTAAATTTCATAATATATAGCTGTCACTCCTTTAACCTCTTTCAACAATTTACATGTTTCAAATCCTATATAAGTTTTCTTGGTTTCTATTGAATTCTCAAAGTCATTCAGGTCAATGGAAAGAAGTTTACTGCCAGTATCTGCTGACTGTAAGCAATGGGATTTGACACGAGATATTAAACTCCTTATCAAATCAAGTAATCTGAATACAGATATGGCCCAAACCTTTAAAAAATAAAGTTTGTTTCCCAGTTTATAACCCTTTTCTATGTACATTTCCACAATGTATAAAACTATAAACAATTACGATATTTTTTATAGTTTTTGAAATTGCCCCTGACTTTTCACAGGGTTTTATTGTTTTTCCCTGACTTTTAGCACACTTGCAAGGCATTTCCTGACAGATAGTGAATTTCCCTGACATTCCCTGACTTTCCAGGTCTGTGGGAATCCTGTTATTGGAATTCACTGTACTAGTGGTAAGCAAGAAGGTGACAAATGTCAGTTATCATCATTAACACATTTAAAAGAAACATCAAGGAAGCAATGACAGAGAAGTATCTTAATCTACGTGGAAAATCTTTTTACAACCAACATAAATAGCATACATACATCTACAATAACTGATAACAGAGCAGGAGTCGAAATGCTGACAAAGGAATGAGAAGAATGCCCATCACATTCAGAAAGTCAAATACAATGAATTGTATATTGCAAAGATACATATTTGCATGTTCGCCCGGGGTAATTTATTTGGAATTCACTGTACTAGTGGTAAGCAAAAAGATGACAAATGTCCGTTATCATCATCAACACATCTGAAAGAAACATCAAGGAAGCACAACTTGGTTGCTTTAATGACAGAGAAGTATCTTAATCTACGTCGAACATTTTTTAGAACCAACACACAGAGCAACACCATGTATACAAATAGCAAATAGCATAAGTTCATCTATAACAACTGACAACAGAGCAGGAGTCGAAATGCTGAGAAAGGAATGAGAAGAATGCTATCACATCCAGAAAGTCAAATACAATGAATTGTATATTGCAACGATACATATTTGCATGTTTGCCGGGGTAATTTATTTGTTCATCTAAAATAAATATAAACAGTTGTACATAGTTTTAAATGAAGCATATGGAAACAAAACAAGATTTAGACAATTCTTAACTTGTTAGAACACCTGTTTTGGAACAATGAGTTACTTGGTTACTGAGGGGTGGCGAACTGGGTGTGTCGCATCACCTGATCGAGGGAGAGAACATTAGTGTCTTTATGGAAAAAAGTGACACGTGAAAACTGACACGCTGACCAAAGTGGACAGATTTGTGATGGCTTGGTAGACAATCTTGAACCTGTCAGCGTGCCTTCAGTATATAACCCCGTGGGTCATTCCATGTCAGTTCAACCAGGCCATCTCACCCACCCACCCTCTCAGATTTTGATGAAACTTGGCTTATTTGTTTTCCCTACAGAGATAGGTAACCACACCAAATTTTAACCCTCTATCTCTCACCATTTTCATTGTATAGGGTTTCAAAGTTTTGAAATTTTGGTGTTTTTAACAATCGGATGTTGTGAAACGAGACTTGCTACCCTTTTGAAAATAATTTGTAACTTTTTTATTTATCATCCAATCTTTGTGAAATTTTGTAGTTATATACTCTAAAGTATAAGGATTCTAGAAAAAAATACACAATACCTTTAAGTAAAACTACTAAGGCTGGAAAAAATGTTTTATTTCCATCTTGTAGTTTTTTTGTACAAAACATGGTTTACCATTAAATTGAATATCACAGAAAGGGAAATTGATAATCACAACCTTTTTTTTTCAAAATAATTCTCAATACATGGGCTATCATATGAAAAAAATAAAATTGATGGTGTTTTCATTCCTTTGTTGTGT
This sequence comes from Magicicada septendecula, assembly GCA_034769895.1. NCBI lineage: Eukaryota > Metazoa > Arthropoda > Insecta > Hemiptera > Cicadidae > Magicicada > Magicicada septendecula. Next base: position 778,538,838 of record CM068368.1, read on the forward strand.
TTTCCTCAAATTTTTTTTAACATCCAATTGTTAAAAACACAAAAATTTTAAAACTTTGAAAGCCTATACAATGAAAACGGATAGAGATAGAGGGTTAAAATTTGGTGTGGTTACTTATATCTGTAGGGAGAACAAATAAGCCAAGTTTCATCAAAATCTGAGATGGTGGGTGAGAAAGTGATTTTTTTTTGTTGAATTGATATGGAATGACCCCGTATGATTCTGAATGAGAAAACAGACACTAATAATTTGCTCACGGGGAGGCTATGTCCGTCTGCTTAGTGACATAGGACAGACAATCACCAATCGCCCTAAGACGGGGGACACTCTGTTCCACGGGAACAGACTCCAGCACAAGGAACATCATCATCATGAAGGAGCAAAACACACGCACGCACGCGCGCACACACACACACACACACACCAGTAACTCAACAGTGAAAAAGAGGTGTGTGATAAAGACAGTAAATAAGTTTTAATCATGATATAAAAAAAGAAGAAGAAATAAATAATTGTACATACCGTAATTACAAAAATGTTAATAATTAATACAATTTAAGCATGTAATTGTAACATGTTTTCGAGTAATTTTTATAGTTAGTTAAAATAATATGTGCACATTAATTAATGTTTATTGAAATAAAGTAAATATTATTTTTGATTAAATACTACAAACAAACTTTTCATTTTTGAATAAATATTTAATTGATATCAGATTTGCAACATTGAAAATAATTACTTGAATCCTATATTATAATGTTAGACACCCAAGTAATTAAAAAAAAATTTATAATTGCTTTTATAAAAAGTGTACAACTTTATAATTGTTTTTATATATGTTTTTTTATGTTTGTTATTTACAAGTTCATATCTGTGTTAATTTTATTTGTTTGCATATTATTTATGTGGAGTTTATAAGGAGGATACTACAACTAATACGTGTAGAATAGCTAATCTTAAAAGGCGACTTCTAATACATGTTTCTTTTTAATTTTTAAAGAATTTTTTTTATAAATCAATGTTTTATTACCATTTATTCCACAAGACAAAATCTTTCTCCTCTCTTCTCACATACAATTTATTGTACAAAAAAGGGACTTGTAACAAAGACAAAAATCCCACGGCCTAGCTAGTAGCTTATTAGATAGTTATGTTGATATATAATACATAAATTGTAATGTTGCATAATAAAATTGGTGTGTCCAATGTGTGGCTCGATATTCAATGTTGTTGGGAAATATAATACAATGGCGTAGCCAACATAGCAGACGATAATAAGTATTGTCTATCATTGTTATAGTGTATTTGATATTCTTATTATAAATAATAGACCAATTAAATAATAATAATAGACCAAATTAAATAAATAACTTTAAATAAAGAATCAGTACAAGTCACGATTTACCAAAAATCGGTATACATAAAATGACAATTTAAATTTGTAATATACGGTGTTATACAGAAACAAAATGGGTAAATCGAAAGAATTCGACCTTGAGGTTTAAGGAACAATTAAGTCTCCAGGAACAATTAGAAAAGACTACTGACGAATTAAAAGACCAAATACATGAAAACAGTGAGAAGGTAACTGCAAACGTATAGAGGAAACTAATACTAGAGTAGGAGCATTAGAGGTTTGGTTACGACAGTCGCTCAATGAACAAGCTATAAAGATTGAGAATAAATTTAAAGTACATATAAAGTAGACTGGATGTGAGTTAAAAGAAAATTTTAAAAAGATATCTGATCACTTGAATGAAAGATTTAAAGTATCGAAACAGGAACAAGACATGAAAATAAAAGAAGCGAACGAACGTTTACGTGAAAAACGTAACTAAAACACAGGAACTCGAAGCATGTGTGATGACTTTAGAGACAGTGGTAGTAGAGTCTACAAAAACAACAAAAGACTATTCAGGTGATCTTTTAATTGTACAGATTAAAGTTTTTTTTGTGCCTGAGGATAAAAGATGACCTTATATCACCAAAATGCTGTTTGAATTGGTTTAAGACGCAAACACTGCACATGGTATGCCTTTTTCTTTATGACATTACCGGTCAATGCTAGTTGAATTTTTAAGACTAGTTGTGTTAACAGGAAGATATATTTGAATGAATTTACATAGTTGCTAAGAGTTGTAAGTTTAAAACCAATAAAAATCGAATACACTTACTCTTCTGTTTGTGTACTTACAGTATACTTGCTCCTGGTTGTGAGCTTGTACTTGCTTCTGGTGACACTTCTGGTTGTGAGCTTGTACTTGCTCCTGGTGACACTTCTGTTGTGAGCTTGTTCTTGCTCCTGGCAACGCCTCTGGTTCTGTGCTTGTTTGTGAGCTTGCTCTTGCTCTTGGTTGTGAGCTTGTTTTTCCTCCTGGCGACACTTCTGATTCTCATGGTGACACTTCTATTGTGAGGTTGTACTTGCTCCTGGTTGTGTGCTTGTACTTGCTCCTGGTTGTGTGCTTGTACTTGCACCTGGTTGCATGCTTGTACTTGCTCCTGGTGACGCTTCTGTTGTGAGCTTGTACTTGCTCCTGGGAATGATTCTGGTTGTGTGTTTATACTTGCCCCAGGTAACGCTTCTGGTTGTGTGTTTATACTTGCCCCAGGTAACGCTTCTGGTTGTGTGCTTATACTCACTTCTAGTCATGCATCCTTTGATTTCTCTGTAAAAGAAAATTATTATACTAAAGTGCAACTGATATTACTAATACCTACTGAAAAAGGGCCCTTCTGGACAATATTAAAGCACGTGTTTGTATAACTGCACAAAGGAAGTTAAAACTAAAACAATATGCAAACCAATAACGACTAATAATATACCAGCCTCACCAATAATGACAGAGATAACTTTTCACAAATAACAGCAACATCCTATGTTTTAGTTTTCCCACACTACTATCTCTGAAAAAATTTCCATTTACTTGTAGTACAAATGTACAAGTATTATAAGCACTACTGTGATCACCAACATGTGACAAGAGATTGAAATCAAACCGCATACACCAAAAATGGGGAAATGTATTAAAATCTGAACGCAAAATAACATCTGATATGGGTCATTCTTCAAAAAGAGGGAATTTTGTGAATCTGGCAGAAATTTGATATTATTTTTTACAAATTTTTATTTCCATCAACTTTAATACAATGAGAAATATTAGAACAATTATTTATTAACTTTTAAATTAAAAAAAGTATGTGAATTGTAAGAAAAAAAATTTATAGACAGTTGCTAAAATCAACTCCATGGAATGAAACTTCCATTGTTTTACCTCTTTGTATGTTTATTATGATGCTGTATTAAACCACTTACGTTTAGTTACTAGTGAAATAGCTAGATGATACTGAGAAATAACTAATAAAACACATAACATTGAAAAAAATATTATAACTTATAAGAAAAATGCTATCTTATTGTTGAAACCCAATTTCTGGTCAACTCCATGGACATGGGGAATTTTGTATATTAATTGTCTAAGTTGGTACTACTACATCTTGCTGGCTTACTGTTTTGAAAAAGAAGCTGCCACCTTGTTTGTGTTGTGCTGTTTGAGTTGACTGATGACCTACTTCTATCTGCAAATACTGATTGAATTCCAAATACAGGTATGTCTCAGTTATTCGTTGCCAACTCCGTGGATATAACTTTAACTAATAATATCACATATTTCCTATTAAATAATACATATTCATGCTTTAAATACTGAACAGTTAACAAGGAAGCAGTGCCAAATTTCTAACCTCAACATGTGAACCATAACTGATTCAAAACTAAAGTTCGTCAACTCCATGGACAATGAGTGTCCATGGAGTTGATGCCATTCCGTGGAGTTGACTAATTTGTTTTAAAACTGGTATTAGCCATAAATTTGTAAATTCTAGGTTAATAGTTAATATTTCTAGCATTTAATTTTAACTTTTCTGCTCTTGCAAACATTTTTGTAAACTTTATAGGGCTAGAGATTTTACATAGGTCACAACAGTGTTTTAAGTTATTGATCAGTACTACATAATTAGATAAATTCTGCCTCTTTGCTTTTAGAATGGGGAAAACAAGTAAAAAATCCAGCCAGTCTATTGAGGCCCTGAGAAAAAAGAAGAAAGAATGTGAACAAAAAAGAAGAGACAGAATAAAAAATGACCCTGAACTTTATGAAGAAGCAAAGAGAAAAGAAAGGGAGAGGTACCATGCCCGAAGAAAGTTAGATAAAATTAAAATAATTTCTGAACTAAAAACAGAGAGAGAAAAAAGAGCAAAGAGGAAAAATTGGCGAAAACATTCCAAAAATTTAGAAATAAGACAAAGGCTATCGAAAATTGTATTCCTTTGAGTCCACCTTCCAGCCCTGAGTCTGGCGTACAGATTATTGCCTCACTTAATCCTAGGCCTACTCCTGAAAATGCAGCAAATGGGTCTCTTAATAGGCCTACCTCTGAATTTATCCAAACTTCTGGAAGATCCAGAAAACATAGCGGAAGAAAAAGAGTAAGAAGGGAAATGAAACAAGCTTATAGAAAAATAGACAAGTTAGAAAAGCAATTGGCTTATTACAAAAAGAGATGCAGTAAATACAAAACTAGATATTATAGAGAATTAAAATCCGACAAGAAAAAAGATACACCTCGTAAAGCAGTTCGGAAACTTACGAAGGGTATTAGAGTAGGTGAAGCTGTGAAAAAGAAGCTGCTTTTCAATGAAGTTTTAGTAGCCCAGCTTAAAAGTAACTTTGCACAAATTCGACAAAATAAAGTTTCAAGAAGAAATTTTGCCTCTTTAGTGGCTGGAAAAATAAAAAAAAAAATACAGGGTTATGAAATATTTAAAAAATGCATTTAACTTTACAGTATTTACTAAATCTAATGACTTATCAATTTCTAAATACGTTAAACAAAGTCAATTGAAAAAGATAAGGGAAGATATCCAGAGATTTCTCCAAAATGATTTACATAGTACAGTGTGCCCTGGAAAAAAAGATACAATTACAAGGAAAGGATGCAAAAAACAGAAACGATTCCTCAATGACAGTTTGCTCAACCTCCACAAAACTTACTGTAAAGAACAAACACATTATTCTGTTAGTTATTCAACTTTTTGTAAAATGAGACCTTTTTGGATAGTCCAATGAAAAGTTACTGAGCGAGATACTTGTCTCTGCACATTACATGAAAACATAAGGCTGCTTGTTAGTAAACTTAAGCAAAAAAATATGATAACAGAGAAATCTCCAAGTGACATTATTAAACAAATGTGTTGTGAAAATGTGGAAGGAAAAGAAAATTGTCTTGAAAGGCAATGTAAGAACTGTAAAGAAAAAACAGTTAAATTTTTAAACTATGATAAAGTAGAAGCAGTGTCCTACAGTAAATGGATTTTAAAAGCTGAAAATATATTGGTAAAAGGAAAACCCAAAAAAAGTCAAAAAGAATGTTAAAGAAGTAATAAGTGTAACAGCTGATGATCTTGCTAAGGAGTTAGTGAATCAATTGACAAAATTGATGGCTCACACATGTAATATCATACATCAACACAAGGCTCTAAAAGAACTAAAACAAAATTTGTCCTCACATGATGTGTTGCATATGGATTTTTCAGAAAATTATGCATATAAATTTTCTAGTGAGATACAAGCATGTCACTTCGGAGGATCTCAAGAACAAGTTTGTATCCATAAGCTTTATTGCAAGCCCCCAGAAGCGGAGGAAACACAGGCACTTGGAATGTGCACTTTATCTGATAGTTTAAATCACGACTCTAGTCCAATCATTGCACATTTGAATCCAATTTTTAAGAGAGTGGAAGAGCTTGTACCTCAAGTTAAGTCCATCCACTTTATTAGCGATGGTTCTACAACACAGTACCGTAACCGTAATATGTTTAAACTCATGATTACTGAGATTCCATCACGATTTCCCTTTCTGAAAAGTTTTTCATGGAACTACAGTGAAGCGGGTCACGGAAAAGGAGCCCCTGATGGGTTGGGTGCCACATTAAAAAGGACAGTTGATCAACTTGTAGCAAGAGGCAAAGACATAAACAATTTTGATCAGTTTTTTGAGGAACTACAAAAGAACACAAAAGGAATTGAAATAAGCCTTGTGCAAAAATCAGTTGTAGTTTCCCAAAGTTTCTCAAACACCGACACAACTTACGCTTTTAAAGGGACACTTCAGACACATCAAGTAATTTGGGAAAAGGAAAGTGTCATAATTTAAATTTCAGAAGACTAAGTTGCTTTAATTGCCCAATAAACAAGTGCTTGCATTATGACATTGGCACTACGAATTACAACAGGGTTGGCTCAACTGTAAAGAAAGCTGAATGTTCCTTTAATAAAATACAGTAAAAACAATCTAGCTTTAGTTTTTAATGAAATAACAATAACTAAATACTCTTATAGTACTTATATTTTAGCAAACAGTTTATTGAAGTTGGATTCAAAAGTAAGTAGCTCATAAAAATGTCTTTATTTCCTTAACTTTTAAAAACAGCTTCATCACGAAAGCGGCTAAAATTTGAGGAAGTCTACTCTGACTCGGATAGAGGACCTCAACTTGCAAATGAAGAACAACAACCTGCTTTTACCGTGGATAATGTAGACTCTTTGGATGGATGCTACGTTGTTGTTGAATTCTTAGCAGGGAAATCTACTTATCATTATGTAGGACAAGTTTTAAGTGAAGAAAAGCCAGATGATGGCCGTGATATGGTTCAAGTTAACTTTATGCGTTCAAATCGTGACAAAACTTTTTCCTTCCCCAAAAATGAAGACAAATCATGGGATTTTATGTCTGAAATAAAACAAGTGTTGGGGAAACCAGAAGCAACACGCCGTAGTACAAATCTGTTTAATGATTTGAATTTTTCAAATTTTAATATTCGCTAAGTTAATTAATTTACTATTTTACTCTTAAGAACTTGTTATAAATGTAAGGTTATTGTACTATCAAGGCCACATTTCTTAATTATTCTCATTGTAAGGCCTTTTTAAAATCACTAATATTTACGTTCTTAACAGGGTGCCTCATTAAGTTACATTTTACTAAGTGTGAGTGTCATGTTTTTGGTTCAATAGTTTTAATTAAAGCTGTGTTGTTAGACTAAGAATCTTTTCCTTTCCATTTACTAGAATTTAGCATTTACTATTAATTTATTAATGGTTATTTTGACAAAAAACACTTATTATAACTTTTATCAGCTAGTAAATCAACTCCATGCATGTGATATTCAAATACACTTTTAAATATATAAAAATACATAAATATGACTCTCGCCTACCTTCAATGTTTCGTTTCTCTGGGGCCAGGATTCTTTCGTACGAACGCTAGATACAAACATGTGTTTCATGGGTTATCGAAATAACTAACTCTACACATCGTTATGAAGAGAAATAATTAGTTTTAATAATCAACTATTGCAATTTTAAATTTTGTTTACCAAATACATTCACTTACATGTCGTCAAATGTTGTGCAACTCTGGTTCATACATTATACTTTTACATACTTAACTAATACTACTTACTCTTAATAAGATAGCCCAGCCTGCCTTTCACTCACTACTCACATTCTTAAAAACAACACCCCCCTTTTTCCTGATTGATCAATTTATTGCATGATATAATAGTCCCGCCGGCAACGCGTTCATCGGTGACCTCGTGGCCACCCCGCGGTAAGTTGTAATCGTCCCGAAAAACAAAACTGAGTAAGCAAATTTGTAGGTGGATGTTCTGTAATTATTTCTCCATCACTGTCACTTGTTTAAAAAGATTGATTCACTCTTATATAAAAAAAAACTGATGAAATTTACCAGAGCGCACTTGGCTCTGGTGTCGGCCGACACGGATAGAGTAAGACTGGGAAGCGTCCTGTGTTGAGCGGCAGGAAGTTACTGTTCATAGCCAAAGGATTTTGTCGCCGTTAAAAGTTGATTTGCTGTGTTCTATCGACTTTATTCATGAAACATAGTGGTTATATCAGCAAAATGTGTCGACGATCTCTAGGCACTGCTAGTCTGTCGTCACTATCAGTAGGCGGTCCTTAGCCACGTTTCCTGTAGATCGCTTGTTGATCGCACAAATTGTTAGCTCCAGCGCCATTTTTTACAGCACCGTTTGAGTTTCTTGGCGTCCCTACAGCACGCATACTGGAGTCGCTGCGTGCGTGCGCACTGTCACATTCACTCACAGTTCTGAGAAATCGAGGGTGGTACAAATTCTTTGCCTGGTTTCGCAACTGAATACTACGACGCTGCTTTGTTTCAACACTGTTTTACTTGCCACGTGTTCTGGTTTGTTGGAAAATAAAACTTTCACAATATTTTTTACAAAAATCCCAAAATGAAATAAAATGAAATACCCCATATTTTAGACACGTTACAATACCCCCCCCCCAATGAGAATTCTTCTGCCCAAAACAGAAGAAATCTCATTGATAAAACCCCTAAGAGGACCAGTGAGGAACTGGGACCAACAACCCCCTTGTTCTTATACTTCATGGGTACACAACCCCCCTGGCTCGGCGACTATGGACGCATCTGAACGAGATCACTGGACTTCTCTGTAAGAGATCCCAACACCGAAAAATCGAACAGACAAGTACCACAGCACACCTCACCTTCTAACATGCTACCCCCCAAAATCTTCAATCCCTGGCTTCGATTATGCCAGATCCTCCACCGATATGTTTCCCCTTGTATGCAAGCTGGGCTGCCTTTAGCAGATACTGGGCTCACACACACTCACATTACATATCATAAAATTGACAAATTTTCCAAAAGTTATTTAAATTACAACCCATTGGTTGTTTTCAGGTAAAATCGATTCATAAATTTTGTATAAATTTTAAATTATTCTCTTCACTGGTTTCTGTTTCTATTTAAAATAAATTGATTTAAACATTTCTTATAATTAAAAAATCCTTAACCTAACATGGATTATCTAGAGTCTAACAATACAATTCAACGAAATAATTCAATAATAATAATAATACACATGGTTAGTACACAAACAGTAAAATAATCAAAGCTTAAAAATATTCATTAGCTGGCAGGCGAAAAATCAAGATTTTTTTTTTTCAAAAAAATATTTTCCAAAAAATTTTAAAATTCAAAAAAAATTTTAAATTTATTAAAATGTTTCCTTTACATATAGAAATTATTTATAATTTGTTTAAATTGATCAAAAAACAAAAGTTGAATTAACGTCCTTACTAAACAAGCTTAGTATGTATATGACCTCGCTGTCAGCTGATCGAAACTAGGTCAAGTCCAATACCTTGACCCACATACGTTATGTACAATTTTTATCTGAAAATACATTTAACATCTGTAACAATCTAACTTGAAACACAAAAACATAATAAAATAAAACATTTAAAATAACAAAATATTATTATAAACAATAATCAAATTGACCTTTAAATTATTCAAAATAAACTTGACAACTTTACATTTACACATTCTACCAAAATATTGTCACTGGTTTTAGTTAAAAAATTTTATATTTTTATTAATCTCTTTCTGTATTTGACAATCTGATTCTCCATTACTGTGGGTGACTCAATTATTTATCTCATTTAATTTACTACTTGCTCTGTATACATATACAATCTTTCTCCCTCTGACTCTAACCACTAACAACTTCAACTACCATGACACCCATCTCTATCAAAACACTCTCTCAACCCAACTTATCATTAAACTCAAATCGCCACCTTCTCTCGATATAAAAAAAATACTCTCTAACCCTTTGTACTTAGGATACGTGTTTCCCCCCCCAAAAAAAGCTCATTTCCCATTATCTGGTCCCTGGATTCTACCTGAGGCGACCCCTTTCCCACTAAATCGGTCCCAACCCGTCCCAAACTATCATTATGTTGCGGACTCCTACATTACACTACCCCCTACTACAAAATTGCCATCCCCAAAAATCTCAATTTTATTACCTCACTTCGAATACAACAAAATAACATCATTAATTATAAACATCAATATATCACTCAAAACTCTACATATATTCTCCACATAACTACTGTGTCAACATCAATACTACTCAAAACTCTATAATATACATTACTTCAAAACAACATTACATTATCTTCATCTCTACTATTTCTTTAACTTTGACTTCAACTTGGACAGATCTATATGTCCCATAAAATATTCATCACCCCAAAAACTATCTTTTATTAGCTTTCACAAATTATTACTTTATTTCTCATTTTTTCAAGTCACTTTTCTCATTATTTAAAATAGCATCTGTAATACATTAAAACATTACATTAAATATTAATTACCTGGAACATTTACAACCAATATAACAGTGACATTTTATTGCTGATCAGCTGATCTCCTAACACAATGAAAACACATCTCAAAATTGAACAAATTACAGGAAATATATATATTTATCAATACTTACTTCTACCCTCATTGTTTCCCCTTTTTCTGATTCTGATACCTTATGTTAACCGCCTGCCAGTCAGTTTAATCATTTACTTAGTTGCAAACATACACAAATTATATAAAACATATACTTTATATCAACTCTTATATCTAACCTGCTAAACTACACTATTACCTTTAAAAAATTATACAATGAACACCTTATAGTGAATGTATGAGCAGCGAGTCATTTAAACAGAGCACAAGCATTTTTATTGGATCAAAATTTTAGTTAGCAATTTTTTATGTTATAAAATTTAAATTCGTGACTCATCTGAGCCACCTCCCATCCACACACTCTATTGCAAGTTATGTAAGGCTGTGGCGCCTTTTCGCTTCTACAAAGACTGCATATTTTGGAGTAGTTTGAACTCTCCGTGTCTTTGCTTCGGCAGTTACATTTAAAGGTTATGAATATCAACATATTCTTGTCTATAATTAAACGCCCTTAAACGGGTCTACCACCTGGCTTTGCTGCCCCCACGCGGACAGAGTGGTAGCCGCTGTTCCATAGTTCCTGGATTTCCCCTAAATTTCACCCCCCATTTAATTTCTACTATATACCAATTTCAAGTCAGCTATGGTCAAGGGACTTGATATGACCATAGCTGGCCGCTAGCCAAATCCACGATTAGTGCTGGTAAGGCAGTAATTGCCAGAAAAGTCGGAGAAATCTAATTTCATTTCATTGCCTGCTCTACTTCATCATTAGTATGTGCGACACGAGCGTCTATCAGTGTACAAATTGAATTTGCACGAAAAAGGTGTGTCGCACATTTTCGCCTCCGATGGAGGTAACACTCTCTGTTACCCCCAACCCATTTCACTATCTACGAGAGCACAGGCCACCCGCGCAATAGCACCTTAATAACTAACTAATTAAAAGTAAAATTAAAACTTTCGACAATTGCAGTTCCACACTCCACTGTTCTATCACTTCATTGAGCACCAATCTACCCCCCAAAATTATCCCCACATCTTGTATTGATAACAAGTTTTTATTTATTACACATCTTTTAAAACGTTCCCATGCTCACTGATACTAACACTTGACAATTATATTTGGTCACTTAATTCTAAAATTTATTTAAATTTAAAATTATAAACATCCAAAGGATTTTTTTTTTTTTTTCAAAATTCTATTTACATTGAAGGCTGACTCTATCTATCCTTAACCATGAATAGTAAGATCGTGACCGCCTGAAATGGGGGTGTTCTGCTATGAGGCAAGTTTGGTGATAAATTAGATCTACTTTGTGACATTACTTCCCCTTGTACTCAACTCTACTCCCTTACCGCTCTCATTTCTTCAGACCCGCCGTCTAACCTACCGCCAAATCCGCCTCTCAGCAAAACTCTTCATTTCGGCTTAAGCAAGACTGCTGTCAATGGCTCAACTTGAATTTTGCCATTGACACTGAAAATATTTAAGTTTGTATGCACTGCCCTGTATTTAGGTGCAGCCTCCATTGTGTACAACACTCTAAGGCAGTGCAGGCACGTGACAGGTACACCAAGACCGCTGCACCTGGAGTGTATTAAAAAAATTAATGCGTGTCACGTACCTCTTTGGGGTCCCCCTCCCCGTTCAAATGTGTAGTTAATTTTCTACTTTATACCAATTTTGGTGGAGCCGGACCATCGTTGTTTTCACCGCCCGAAGGAAGATCCGCCAACCATGGCCCGCCTCCAAGTTCCGAATTCCACGGCCAGGACTGGTAAGATCGTGACCGCCCGAAAATGGGGGAGGATCCCTTCTGCAAGCATACAACAATATTTGAAATCTTATTTATAAACATAATTAAAGTGACCGATATAATTTTAAATTCGTCGCATTTTGAGTACCTACTATTTCCCGCATCGCTGGGTTCCTCAGCACATACGCATTCTGCATTTTTATTTCTACAACTTCATATGGTCCTTCATACAACAAGAAAAACTTCTTTATTTCTCTATCTTGCGCACTGGACAAATCATGCCTTTTTACTAACACTAACCTGACCTACCTCATATTTGGTCCACTTACCCTTAGCATCATGTTTCTGTTTCCTTCGCTCTCCTCTCGTAAGTAAGTTCTCGTTTGCCAATCTAATTTTCATGTTCCTGTCCAAAACTTGACCTTCTGGTGGGTATTCGAAAAGTTGTTCCAATATCCTGGGCGGCCTTGTTCCCCTGATCAACTCATGTGGCGTAAATCCTGTGGACTCATGGGTGGTACAATTCAGCCACTCCTCTACTTTTTTCACGTAGGATGGCCATTCTGTGTGTTTGGCGTGACAGTACGCCCGAAATATCCTACCAATCTCTCTCATCACCCGTTCTGCTTGGTTCGACTGAGGATGATACACTGCCGTATGCTTGGGTATGATGCCTTCCCATCCAAGCGTCTGTCGCCACTTGCCGCTTATAAACTGTGGACCGTGGTCAGATAATATAATTTTCGGTTTTCCAACGTTAACCATGTAGTCTTTTACTATTCTTTCACTGAGTACTTTACTCGTCGCTCTCTTAATGCTATACAATTTCACAAATTTTGAAAAAGTGTCTAGAACTACAAATACATACAATACACCCCCTCTACCTCTGGGTAATGGTCCATATAAATCTACTGCAACTAAATCAAACGGTTTCTCTACTTTTATGTAATTCATCTCCCCTTCTACTTTATAATTCACTACTTTCGATTTCTGACATAAATCACACACCCTTAACACTCTTATAACTCTCTTCTCCATATTCTTAAATATACAGGACTCTTTCAAAACATTAGCACACTTTCTCACCCCAAAATGACCATACCTTACATGGCAATCCCAAACAATTTTATTTATTAACCCCTCGGGTATAACTAACCTCCAATCACGCTCCCCACTATCTACCTTTTTGAACAAAATACCTTGATATATTTGAAATCGCTCATTATATTCAGATCCCTCTACCTCTGTTTCTAAACTAACAATTACTTTACCTAGGTTACCATCAGATCTTTGCATATTTTTTATATCACTTAATTCTTCCCCAAAAATTCTATCTTCTCTAGTTAGTCTAAAAATTTCTATTTCTTTCAGATCTCTCCCTGTCTTATTATCTATAGTGTCTACCCTGGACAGAGTGTCGGGTACTTTATTATCTGACCCCTTAATATACTCCCAAGAAAAGTTGTATTCTTGTAAGGCTAATACCCACCTGGTTAATCTGCTATGCGTCAGCTTACATGTATTTAGGAATGATAGGGCCTTATGATCGGTCCTGATGACGGTTTGGTTTCCAAGCAGGTAAGTGCGGAATTTCTTTACAGCAAAAACGATGCTCAGCAATTCCTTTTCGGTAGTTGTGTAGTTCTTTTCTGCTGCCAATAAGGTTCTGCTGGTGAAAGCGATGGTCCTGTGCTCCTGATCCTCACCCTCCTGGTAACGCTCTGCGACGAGGGCTATGTTGCTGGCATCCGTCTGTAAATAAAATTTTCTCTGAAAATCGGGGTGATTCATCATAATTGTGTCTATAAATTTCTCTTTAATTTCATTGAAAATAATCCTCTCCTCCTTTCCCCATTTCCATTGCTTATTCTTTTGTAAAACAGCACTTAATTTAGAGGTAATATGCGCATAATTTCTCTGGAATTTTCTATAAAAATTGCATAATCCTAAAAAGCTCTGCAACTGTTTAATATTTTTCGGTTCTGGAAAACGTATGATAGCTTCTACTTTATCTGGGTTTGCTAAAATACCCTCTGGAGTGATAACGAATCCTAAAAAATGTATCTCAGTTTATAGGAATTTTGATTTTTCCCAATTAACAGTTAATCCCCCTTGTTGCAATTTATTTAAAACATACTCTATGTGTTCTACGTGTTCAGAGAATGTTCTTGATGCTATTAGTATATCGTCAACATATACAGTCAAAAAATCTAAGTCTTTCGGTTGTAATATCCTGTCTAAACACTTAATAAAACTTGCTACACTAGTGTTAAGCCCAAATGGTAGGCGTTTGAATTGATAGTTTTTTCCATTGAAAAGGAATGCAGTAAACTTACGGCTTTCTGGCGCTAATGGGACTTGCCAGTAGCCCGCCGTTAAATCTAAAGATGTCATATATCTGACTCCACTAAACTTTTGAAAAATCTCGTTCATTGCTTCCGGTGATTCCCGGTCAGATATTATAATCTGATTTATTTTTCTAGCGTCTAAGCACAATCTTACCTTTCCATCCTTTTTGATGACCACTACCAATGGATTTGAGTAAGGCGATATGGATCTTTCGATGATGTCCCCTTCCATCATGCGGTCCAACTCTTCTTGAACGGCTCTCCTCTTCGAAAATGGCACTGGATAACTTCTCTGCATGTAGGGTGAGTGCTCTCTAATCTTCAGCTCGCATACATAGTCCCTGGCTTTCCCAGGCAGCTCAGCAAATACATCTCTAAAACGTTCAATAACTGCCCACAACTCCTGTCGTTGGGGACTACCTACAACTCCACCCTCATTAAAAAATTTCTCAGCCCTATTTTCCCATACTCTCTCATCATTCTCCATGCTCTCACTCTCTTGACACACATTCACTCTTGTTTCTATAATTCCCTCGCCTACTCGGTTTTGTATCATCTTTACACCCGCTACTCTAGCCTTATCTACCACCCTCTTAAAGTCTACCCTGATTGGTTCATGCCCCTTATTAAATTCCACTATTCTCTGATTAAAATCAATTACTGCTTTATTTCTCTCCAAAAAATCATTTCCCAGGATTATATCTAAATTCAAACCCTTAACTACTAGAAAAGTATTCTCAAATTCTATCCCATTAATATATATGTTTAATTGAACTTGTTTAGTGACTCGTTTGCTCCGTACTCCCGTCACCCCCACTACTGTTACCCCCGCAACTGGTAATGATGGAATGTTCTTATTCACCCTTTGTAATTCACCCAGTACATTCTCTGAAACTACTGATATCTCGCTACCCGTATCAATCAATGTTTTGTAATCCTTACCTTCTATGGTTATGTATACCTCCGTCAGTCCGGTTTTGGTTTCTGTCATTTGTGCAGCGTCCTCCTCCAGTAACTCCACCGCCATGTCTCTGATAATTATGTTGCTGCGGTAGTTATGCTCCTCTTGGACCCCCAGGTTCTCCTCCGACAATGGGCGGGCCCGGTTCTACATTGTCTCCTCTAGTTTCCCGTGGATGGACCTGCTACGGCCTGGCTGTATCCACCTCTGCCTCTGGTTCCGCTTCCATTTCCCCTCGGTACTCCTCTGGTGTTCTCGGCTCCTCTCTGCGGTTGACTCTGTTGCTGGTACGTTCTCTCACGGCGTTGACATTCTCTCGGTTTATGGCATCTAAAACAGGTTGTTCTTATAGCATAGTTATCAACATTACAATCGGCACACTGCCAACCCTCGCCTCGATTATCATTATTTCCCCCACGTGCCCCTCGGTGAAAGTTGGGTATTCCCCTGGGTTGATTATGATTCCCATTTATATGTGATGCTGGTGGGTTTATCCGCCTACTTATATCCCGTTCTCTTATATTCTGAAAAATGTCCAATATTTTCTCTAGTTCAGTGATTTCTATAATCTCTCGAGTCATTAACGTAATTTGTATTTCTCTCGGTAAATGCTTACTTATATGACGGACGAATGACCGAAACGGTAATGGTGGCTCTAAATATTTTGCCTCATTATATAGTAGCATTACGTACATGGTCACGTTAC
Source organism: Magicicada septendecula (assembly GCA_034769895.1). Taxonomy (NCBI): domain Eukaryota; kingdom Metazoa; phylum Arthropoda; class Insecta; order Hemiptera; family Cicadidae; genus Magicicada; species Magicicada septendecula. The sequence goes on from CM068368.1 coordinate 778,554,993, forward strand.
CCCCTTGGGTACCAAAATTACATGGTCCCATAATTTTACTCCGTAATATTTCTTGTTCCTCCTCCGACCAATATTTCTCTCTAAAAGCCGTCTCAAAACACTGATAATTTACCCAGTCTACTTTATGCACCTCCGCCCATACCGCGGAATTCCCTCTAAAACACTTCATTATTTTTAACAATTGTACCTCCCAGCTACTTCTACAAAACTGATTGAACTCTCTGACTCTATTTAAAAACTGCATAGGGTGTACCCCCCTGTTTTCACAATTAAATAACTCCAAATCAATATCGCTATTCATATCTTTAGTAATGACTATTTGTTCAGTAACCCTATTAAGTTTTTCATTTATAGTGTAACATAACAAAATGTTACCTAACCTAAACGTATATTATCAGATTTTATAAGGACAGAACAATAATGTAAATAGGGAATATAGTAATAAGAATGAACAAGAAGAGAGGAATCAAGAAAGAAGAATGAAGCAGAAGTACCACAGGAAACAGTAAACCCAAATACTGTTTGACACTACAACCAGACAAAGACTAACACAAACTGATGGACAGAGTAAATTTACATTAAGCTGTCAATCAAATCAGTAGATAATGTAAACAGAATATTATATGTCAATAAAAAGTGAATCAATAAGAATCTAAATACTGTGAAATCAGAATTAGCATTTTGCTGATTATAAATTTAACCATGACTATTAAATTATGAATACCAAAAACTAAATTTAGCAATGGCTACAAAGCGAGGACAAAGATGTATTTCAATATCAAATATACTTATGAGAAAGAAAAACCATTTGTGTGAGGGAATATTATACAAGTAAAGTACCTCAACAAATTACCGAAGTGAGAACCAATAAATGTTGTTAAGGCAAAATTCCAATATGAGCGATATGTCTTAACAACGCCTAGACCAAGCAATAATCAGCGAGTTGATTATTGGGAGGTAACGTAAGTGTAAATTAAATACACAAAACAATTGTTATGCTCCAATATAGCATAAAACATTATTAAAACAATATATTTAATCATAATTCAATTGTTAAGTAGTAGAATAGAACGAGTTAGTGTAAAACGAAATGTCATAGTAATAAGGATCGTTCATTACAATGTATAAAGTTTAGGTGTACTCATAATGTTCAGTAAAAAATGTCAGTACAGAGTTAATGGTGTTCCCACATAAACGTTTGAGTAATAAAATGCTATGTGAACAGAAACAATATTAACCAAAGTGTAAAATCGTCGAGTCAGGTAAACAGACGACAGTGAAAAATAGTGTACCCGAACATTGATTTTATAACAATGTCGGTCGAAATGAAATTAATTCGATATCGAGTGATATCAAATTAAAGAGGACAAAATGATCTTTAATTTGATGACGATATCGACCCAATCGCAACTGTATTAAGTGCGGGAAAGATGTTAGCATCATTTACCAAAAAAGCATCAGAAATTTGTTTACTAATACCAACAACAATAAAAGCTATCTGTCACCTCAGCGTTTGACAGTTAAAAAACCGTTGTTAACGGCCAAAATAAAAATACGTCATACTCAACACACCTGCAAGAACCAATCACAAAATTAGTTAGTAATTAACATTTTTGCCTAAGACCGATCGACAAGGAGAGTATATAAGGGAAAGCAAGCGTTTCTCAACAGACACTTTACCAACTTCATACAGCACGGGACGTGTGCTCGCCATATCAACATTTTTAATAATTGTTAGCGTCATCAAAATAATACATCGAAGAAAATAGCTCAACTCCAAGAAACAACTACTTCAAATTAATCTACAGAAAACAATAGTGATTATGTGCAGTATTATTTCAATTTAGTGCGGGAAATAATGAACAGAAAGTAATTAATAAATATCATTCATGATCCATTAAGTTAGAAGAGGATCGCAATACTCTGTTCTGGTGCGTGTGTTGTGCAAAACCCGGTAATCATTATAATCCGATTACCGAAGTGGTCAATGAGTTTTAATTAAATAATTAAAACCAAAAGGTAACAGTGCAATCATTATTCATTTTTTTTATCCGAGCGCCATAACCTGTACATTTTTCTACACTGATCTGTACTGACGCAAAACACAGAAACATTTCAAGATTACACCATGTCTCAATTTATTGTATGAATTTGTTATTATGAATTAAGCTGTATGCTAGTTATAAGTGTTCTCACATGATAAATTTTGTAAATCAAAAAGCAAGCGTTGACGAACGCACGACCTATCAACAGGTCATTTTTATTTGTTTACTTAATGAAAGTAACCTCAAAACATTATCAATCAATATTTTATCAGCAAATCATTAGATATTGTGTAGGCATAACTTTCTTTTTCGTGTCTCAAAGAATTCACATCTGAGATTTTAATAATATTACTATTAAAAATAAACAACATCTGGACTTAGATTAATTTATAACTTGTGCTCTGAGCAAGCCGTATAAGGCATATAATAACTTATTGACAATTGTACAACTTTGTATATTTTAATTATATTTGTTTTTTTTGGAATTCTCTATAAGGGTATAAATAAAACCCATTATTAACAGCATAACTCGACTTGATTTATTTCTATCTGATAATTAAATATTTTATTTAGAAAACTCAAACAACCTTCAGTTGTATTTTAATATTTTGGAATAGCATTGCCACAAAGGTGATAAACAATTATTTTAAATTTTTAAATCATTCAGTGATTCTATTTGTGGGTTTTACACGGGATTTTCCCTAAATACTGTAAATCCGTGTGGCGCCCACTAACAACCAAGGCAATCTAACCTTGCAACTAAAGTAAGTTGGTGTTTGTAAACTGAGTTGACAGCTTATACTAGAACTTCTAGAAAACACGACCAGGTACGTGAAAGTATATTTTGTTTATTATATTGTCCAGACATTACGAGACGTAACGTACTTAGACTATCAGCAACCTGGAGGAGAAGTTTCACAGTCAGCATCAACAAGACGACCATCATCTTCAAGCGACCAACTATTGTACTTTATTTGTAAATTTAAGCAAACTTAGTATTTAGATATTATCAACCCAACTACTTTATTTATTTCATATAAGGGAATTCTTTTCAGACAAGTATAATTACACAACTGTAAACACACTGTGAGTAACCTTGAATGTTACACTTTAAATCGCTTTACAAAGTTAGTAACCTTCAACAATTACAACATCTAAATGATATTTCACACATAATTAGATTTTATTTAATCACGACCTTTAATATTTTAAACATAAACATAATTTTAAATAACAACAGCAACACTTTTATTTTATTACAAATTGGAGCCCAACAGTGTGGCTTTTAAACGTAATTTAAACTTTATTTTAAAAAGCAAGTAAACCCCAAATATATATTTCGTTACAAATTGGCGCACCAACTAGTGCGGCTTAAAAAATATCAAATAAAAATATTGTTTATATTTTATATCAGCCCGGTAGACACGAAAGAATAAACATGCCGCACACCCATCAATATGATACGAGATATAAGGACAGTCGGGTAGGGGAAGTACAACTAGACACAGAAACCTATGAAGCACAACCTGTACACGAAATGGAAGTTATTACCATCAATAATATCGAAAATCAACCTGAAGAAACACCCCAGGTAGAACCGGAAGTAGAGACGAGGGTCGACAACCGACCCAGACGACCGGAAGGAACCCCACAACCAGGCGATTTGAGCATAGTCGAGATGATAAGGACAATGATGGAAAATAACCAGAGAAAGATGGAAGAAACATTGAACAGAAATAATGACTCGATGAATAAAAATACGGAATCGATCAACAAAAATATGGAAGCATTACAGGAAGATGGTAGGAAATCCCGGGAAGAGAATCAAAGAAATATCGAATTATTAAATAAAAATATAGAGTCAATGAAGGAGGATCATCGTGACTTAAATAAAAATATGGAGTCCATTAGTAAAAATATGGAGTTACTGAAGGAAGACTTAAATAAAAAGATCGATAATACCCATAAATCCATGGACATATTAAACAATAAAATAGATGACAACAGTAGAGCCATCAGAGAAGAATTGAACACCACATTAGCTGAAATTAGCAGGAGGATGGAAGAAGGCAATGAGAAAATTAACACTAGAATAGACGTGGAGATTGCTGTTGTGAGGGAAGAAATAACAGAAGTAAACAAAAGGTGCGAACAACACGACCAGGATTTGCAGCGAACTAGGGAAGAGATCAACGGGAGGATCGATACCATGGAGGAGGTGACTGAAGCCCGAATAGAGTCCTTGAAAAGAATGAATCAAGATGAGATTAAACGGGTAAGGATAGACGTAGGTGAGCGCTGTGAAGAGGTAAGTACATCAGTAGACGCAGTAAGAAATTTAACTGTCGCCAATCGAGAAAGAATTGAGGAACTAAGACAACAGGAAATAGTGCAAATGCGGGAGGAGATTGAGGTTATCCGCAACCGTCCGATCCAAGGTCAGTATTTGCTACCAAATGACAACCGCGACGCGATTAATTTTAAAAATTATCGAAGAAACCCTATCGAATTCTTAGCGCGTGTGGAAGAAAACTTAGCACGGATCCGAGAGACCAGATGGAACAACATAAGAAGCTTGATAGATGAGTACTTCAAAGAAATATATGATAATTGGTGGACCGCAACGCGCCACGAAGTTCACAGTTACGAGGAATTCAAGACTCAATTCCGCGCAAAATATTGGTCCGAGGCCACGCAAAACATAGTACGCAATCATATATGTCACGGAAAATACGATGCGAACAGAGGAGGAACCATGACTTCTTACTTTTTAGGTCAAGTGTGTCTAGCACGAAATTTAGAAACAAAAATACCTGAAGAATGTCTCGTTACAAAACTGTCTTACCACTTTGAGGAGGGTGTCGCTAAGGCATGTCAGTGGGGGCAGATTAAGACTACAGCAGCTATGTCCGCGTTGCTTGAGGATCAGGAGCATGAGGGATATTACCGTAGGAGTCGTCGGCGGAATGACCATTTTAACAATACGGGCGGTAACACGAACAATAATAATAATAACAACTCCAGAAATTACCGAAGTAATTTTAATAATAATGGCCATACAAACCAAAATTATAATAACAGTAATAATAATAACAATAATAATAGGCCGAATAACCCAGTAGTAATAATAACAATAATAATAATGGGAGCCATAATAATAATAATAATAACAACCGGCGACCCAATTATAATAATAACACCAATCGACCATCAAACCAAGGCGGAAATAATCCACCGTCACAATATCGCCGAGCCAATTATGTGCAAGCCAATTACGACTCCGATAGAAGGTGACGATACCAACGAAGAAACAGTTACAGTGGAGACAGAGGAAGTATGAGAGGAGGACGATGGAGGAGTAGTAGCATTGAGGGCGACAACCGCAACAGCGACTACCGACCACAAGTGAATTTTGTGCAAGCCCATGACCAGTCCGACCCAAGGAGACCTGATACCCGACCACAGCCAAACACCACGAATAATGATGACGAAGGAGATTGGGTGCCAGTCTGTGAGAGGCCTGGCTTTACAATAGTGCATAACCGAGCAGGCAGCTCTAGAGAGTCCAGAACCGGAGATGGCAGCCGACCCAGCACATCCCAAGACGCCAGAATACAATACCCATAAATAGAGTGGAAAGGCACAAATAACCCCATGTATATCAACTATAAAAAAAAAAATGATTACTATTAAGAGCGGATAATATGTAGTAGTAGGCGACAATTATCACCCGAATGTTTAGGGTATAAACAAAAAATATATATATATATATATGTTTAAAAAATAATTACTATAAACAAACTCATTTAATGTTTAACAGAATCACATATTAAGCTCCAACTTATTGAAGGTAACTAATTGACTATAACTAATCAATTTGCCCTATTGAGTTACAAAAGTGTGTAGGATTAAGATATAAGCCAAATTATTTGTTACTTGTGAAAAAGAACTAGATCTATCACACCAAAGGATAGAAAATTATGTAATGCCAACTAAATGATTTAATAAGAAAAAAGACATCTATTATGTCATAAAGAGCCAGTAGTGGCATATAACTAAAATTAATATACTATACTTAGAAAAAATGTGTTTATCCAAATGAATATTATATGTAACTTAATGTTTATAAAATGACTATTGTGTACCTCTCATAAAACTATATTATATAAAATCATCCAGAATAAAGGTTCACCCAACTAACCTTTGAAGGAGTAGAGAGGCAGAATAACAAAGTGAGTAACATAAAAGAAGGATATTATTATGGAAAGTGTAAAGAGAGAGAAAAAAAAATGTTTATAAAACGAACTATGTAACCCTAAGAATGTCTATAAAATTAGATATTGATATGTTATTATATTGTCACATGAAATTGTAATTATAGAATATTGTATATTATATAAAATCGTCCAGAATAAGTGAAAACCACCATCACTTGAAGGAGTAGAGAAGAAGAATAACAAAGTGAGTTAATTGTAAAGATAGCTATTGTTATGATGGAATGAAAAGAGAAAAATGTTTATTAATTATCAAATATTGTACATCACCAGATATGTCAGAGAACATCAGACAAAAAACCATTTAGTATACGAACATTGTACGCCCTGATAATTCAGGATAAATATAAATTATAAGAAAAGCTTAATGAACTATTGTGAAAATAAAATATTATAAACTCTAGATATGAAAACCAACTGCATAAGTATATAAGCAGCAAAATAGGTGTATAATCTTAAGAATACTCAAGTGAGCCAATACAAATTGTCAACTAGTACAAAAAGTAACTATACAGCTGCTAAAAGCATAGCTAAGAATGTCAAGTCTAAAAAGAAATAATTACCTGTAAAAAGAAAGTATGTTAGCAAGTATAAAGATGGAAATGTGATATAAATGAAAACCTCTGATACCTTGAATATTATAGTGAATATATTATATTATTGTAAATGGATGATATGTGATATTTTATGAGTTGTGATAGTGCAACTATTGCCAGGTGCAATGTTTATTTTTTTCTCAGACAGAGAAGAGTAATGCCTCTGAATCTGAGTATGTGTATTGAGGAACGGCAGAGAATGTAAGCCACAGTGAGCCACTCTGATTCCGAACCCACTACAAAAGTTAGGGAGTTATATTGTATTAATGTATCAAGGACTATTATGAAAAAATCTGTGAGGTATAAATTATAATAACCATTAAGATAATCACGAATGTAAAGATATGTAATAAGAAAGAAGAATGTGAATAAGACAGAAAATTGTTAATTTAAGAAATGAGATCTATTGTAGTTAAATGACTTAGAAAGTGAGCTACTTGAAAATACTAGTAAGTTAAGAGTTATATCACTAGACAAAAATCAAGCTAGAGTAATACACTAATAGTATGTTAAAAGATCAAAGAGTACAAGAAAAAAAAAGAAAACAATAGAAATATACTAAGAAACTGACATGAAATGATAATTTTATAAAAAATAAATTTTTTCTCAAATGATCAATTTTGAGGAGGGGGTATATGTAACATAACAAAATGTTACCTAACCTAAACGTATATTATCAGATTTTATAAGGACAGAACAATAATGTAAATAGGGAATATAGTAATAAGAATGAACAAGAAGAGAGGAATCAAGAAAGAAGAATGAAGCAGAAGTACCACAGGAAACAGTAAACCCAAATACTGTTTGACACTACAACCAGACAAAGACTAACACAAACTGATGGACAGAGTAAATTTACATTAAGCTGTCAATCAAATCAGTAGATAATGTAAACAGAATATTATATGTCAATAAAAAGTGAATCAATAAGAATCTAAATACTGTGAAATCAGAATTAGCATTTTGCTGATTATAAATTTAACCATGACTATTAAATTATGAATACCAAAAACTAAATTTAGCAATGGCTACAAAGCGAGGACAAAGATGTATTTCAATATCAAATATACTTATGAGAAAGAAAAACCATTTGTGTGAGGGAATATTATACAAGTAAAGTACCTCAACAAATTACCGAAGTGAGAACCAATAAATGTTGTTAAGGCAAAATTCCAATATGAGCGATATGTCTTAACAACGCCTAGACCAAGCAATAATCAGCGAGTTGATTATTGGGAGGTAACGTAAGTGTAAATTAAATACACAAAACAATTGTTATGCTCCAATATAGCATAAAACATTATTAAAACAATATATTTAATCATAATTCAATTGTTAAGTAGTAGAATAGAACGAGTTAGTGTAAAACGAAATGTCATAGTAATAAGGATCGTTCATTACAATGTATAAAGTTTAGGTGTACTCATAATGTTCAGTAAAAAATGTCAGTACAGAGTTAATGGTGTTCCCACATAAACGTTTGAGTAATAAAATGCTATGTGAACAGAAACAATATTAACCAAAGTGTAAAATCGTCGAGTCAGGTAAACAGACGACAGTGAAAAATAGTGTACCCGAACATTGATTTTATAACAATGTCGGTCGAAATGAAATTAATTCGATATCGAGTGATATCAAATTAAAGAGGACAAAATGATCTTTAATTTGATGACGATATCGACCCAATCGCAACTGTATTAAGTGCGGGAAAGATGTTAGCATCATTTACCAAAAAAGCATCAGAAATTTGTTTACTAATACCAACAACAATAAAAGCTATCTGTCACCTCAGCGTTTGACAGTTAAAAAACCGTTGTTAACGGCCAAAATAAAAATACGTCATACTCAACACACCTGCAAGAACCAATCACAAAATTAGTTAGTAATTAACATTTTTGCCTAAGACCGATCGACAAGGAGAGTATATAAGGGAAAGCAAGCGTTTCTCAACAGACACTTTACCAACTTCATACAGCACGGGACGTGTGCTCGCCATATCAACATTTTTAATAATTGTTAGCGTCATCAAAATAATACATCGAAGAAAATAGCTCAACTCCAAGAAACAACTACTTCAAATTAATCTACAGAAAACAATAGTGATTATGTGCAGTATTATTTCAATTTAGTGCGGGAAATAATGAACAGAAAGTAATTAATAAATATCATTCATGATCCATTAAGTTAGAAGAGGATCGCAATACTCTGTTCTGGTGCGTGTGTTGTGCAAAACCCGGTAATCATTATAATCCGATTACCGAAGTGGTCAATGAGTTTTAATTAAATAATTAAAACCAAAAGGTAACAGTGCAATCATTATTCATTTTTTTTATCCGAGCGCCATAACCTGTACATTTTTCTACACTGATCTGTACTGACGCAAAACACAGAAACATTTCAAGATTACACCATGTCTCAATTTATTGTATGAATTTGTTATTATGAATTAAGCTGTATGCTAGTTATAAGTGTTCTCACATGATAAATTTTGTAAATCAAAAAGCAAGCGTTGACGAACGCACGACCTATCAACAGGTCATTTTTATTTGTTTACTTAATGAAAGTAACCTCAAAACATTATCAATCAATATTTTATCAGCAAATCATTAGATATTGTGTAGGCATAACTTTCTTTTTCGTGTCTCAAAGAATTCACATCTGAGATTTTAATAATATTACTATTAAAAATAAACAACATCTGGACTTAGCCAGATTTATAACTTGTGCTCTGAGCAAGCCGTATAAGGCATATAATAACTTATTGACAATTGTACAACTTTGTATATTTTAATTATATTTGTTTTTTTTGGAATTCTCTATAAGGGTATAAATAAAACCCATTATTAACAGCATAACTCGACTTGATTTATTTCTATCTGATAATTAAATATTTTATTTAGAAAACTCAAACAACCTTCAGTTGTATTTTAATATTTTGGAATAGCATTGCCACAAAGGTGATAAACAATTATTTTAAATTTTTAAATCATTCAGTGATTCTATTTGTGGGTTTTACACGGGATTTTCCCTAAATACTGTAAATCCGTGTGGCGCCCACTAACAACCAAGGCAATCTAACCTTGCAACTAAAGTAAGTTGGTGTTTGTAAACTGAGTTGACAGCTTATACTAGAACTTCTAGAAAACACGACCAGGTACGTGAAAGTATATTTTGTTTATTATATTGTCCAGACATTACGAGACGTAACGTACTTAGACTATCAGCAACCTGGAGGAGAAGTTTCACAGTCAGCATCAACAAGACGACCATCATCTTCAAGCGACCAACTATTGTACTTTATTTGTAAATTTAAGCAAACTTAGTATTTAGATATTATCAACCCAACTACTTTATTTATTTCATATAAGGGAATTCTTTTCAGACAAGTATAATTACACAACTGTAAACACACTGTGAGTAACCTTGAATGTTACACTTTAAATCGCTTTACAAAGTTAGTAACCTTCAACAATTACAACATCTAAATGATATTTCACACATAATTAGATTTTATTTAATCACGACCTTTAATATTTTAAACATAAACATAATTTTAAATAACAACAGCAACACTTTTATTTTATTACAAATTGGAGCCCAACAGTGTGGCTTTTAAACGTAATTTAAACTTTATTTTAAAAAGCAAGTAAACCCCAAATATATATTTCGTTACAAATTGGCGCACCAACTAGTGCGGCTTAAAAAATATCAAATAAAAATATTGTTTATATTTTATATCAGCCCGGTAGACACGAAAGAATAAACATGCCGCACACCCATCAATATGATACGAGATATAAGGACAGTCGGGTAGGGGAAGTACAACTAGACACAGAAACCTATGAAGCACAACCTGTACACGAAATGGAAGTTATTACCATCAATAATATCGAAAATCAACCTGAAGAAACACCCCAGGTAGAACCGGAAGTAGAGACGAGGGTCGACAACCGACCCAGACGACCGGAAGGAACCCCACAACCAGGCGATTTGAGCATAGTCGAGATGATAAGGACAATGATGGAAAATAACCAGAGAAAGATGGAAGAAACATTGAACAGAAATAATGACTCGATGAATAAAAATACGGAATCGATCAACAAAAATATGGAAGCATTACAGGAAGATGGTAGGAAATCCCGGGAAGAGAATCAAAGAAATATCGAATTATTAAATAAAAATATAGAGTCAATGAAGGAGGATCATCGTGACTTAAATAAAAATATGGAGTCCATTAGTAAAAATATGGAGTTACTGAAGGAAGACTTAAATAAAAAGATCGATAATACCCATAAATCCATGGACATATTAAACAATAAAATAGATGACAACAGTAGAGCCATCAGAGAAGAATTGAACACCACATTAGCTGAAATTAGCAGGAGGATGGAAGAAGGCAATGAGAAAATTAACACTAGAATAGACGTGGAGATTGCTGTTGTGAGGGAAGAAATAACAGAAGTAAACAAAAGGTGCGAACAACACGACCAGGATTTGCAGCGAACTAGGGAAGAGATCAACGGGAGGATCGATACCATGGAGGAGGTGACTGAAGCCCGAATAGAGTCCTTGAAAAGAATGAATCAAGATGAGATTAAACGGGTAAGGATAGACGTAGGTGAGCGCTGTGAAGAGGTAAGTACATCAGTAGACGCAGTAAGAAATTTAACTGTCGCCAATCGAGAAAGAATTGAGGAACTAAGACAACAGGAAATAGTGCAAATGCGGGAGGAGATTGAGGTTATCCGCAACCGTCCGATCCAAGGTCAGTATTTGCTACCAAATGACAACCGCGACGCGATTAATTTTAAAAATTATCGAAGAAACCCTATCGAATTCTTAGCGCGTGTGGAAGAAAACTTAGCACGGATCCGAGAGACCAGATGGAACAACATAAGAAGCTTGATAGATGAGTACTTCAAAGAAATATATGATAATTGGTGGACCGCAACGCGCCACGAAGTTCACAGTTACGAGGAATTCAAGACTCAATTCCGCGCAAAATATTGGTCCGAGGCCACGCAAAACATAGTACGCAATCATATATGTCACGGAAAATACGATGCGAACAGAGGAGGAACCATGACTTCTTACTTTTTAGGTCAAGTGTGTCTAGCACGAAATTTAGAAACAAAAATACCTGAAGAATGTCTCGTTACAAAACTGTCTTACCACTTTGAGGAGGGTGTCGCTAAGGCATGTCAGTGGGGGCAGATTAAGACTATAGCAGCTATGTCCGCGTTGCTCGAGGATCAGGAGCATGAGGGATATTACCGTAGGAGTCATCGGCGGAATGACCATTTTAACAATACGGGCGGTAACACGAACAATAATAATAATAACAACTCCAGAAATTACCGAAGTAATTTTAATAATAATGGCCATACAAACCAAAATTATAATAACAGTAATAATAATAACAATAATAATAGGCCGAATAACCCGAGTAGTAATAATAACAATAATAATAACGGGAGCCATAATAATAATAATAATAATAACAACCGGCGACCCAATTATAATAATAACACCAATCGATCATCAAACCAAGGCGGAAATAATCCACCGTCACAATATCGCCGAGCCAATTATGTGCAAGCCAATTACGACTCCGATAGAAGGTGACGATACCAACGAAGAAACAGTTACAGTGGAGACAGAGGAAGTATGAGAGGAGGACGATGGAGGGGTAGTAGCATTGAGGGCGACAACCGCAACAGCGACTACCGACCACAAGTGAATTTTGTGCAAGCCCATGACCAGTCCGACCCAAGGAGACCTGATACCCGACCACAGCCAAACACCACGAATAATGATGACGAAGGAGATTGGGTGCCAGTCTGTGAGAGGCCTGGCTTTACAATAGTGCATAACCGAGCAGGCAGCTCTAGAGAGTCCAGAACCGGAGATGGCAGCCGACCCAGCACATCCCAAGACGCCAGAATACAATACCCATAAATAGAGTGGAAAGGCACAAATAACCCCATGTATATCAACTATAAAAAAAAAAATGATTACTATTAAGAGCGGATAATATGTAGTAGTAGGCGACAATTATCACCCGAATGTTTAGGGTGTAAACAAAAAAATATATATATATTGTAATAATACTAATTATAATAGAATGTGATGTGTTGATGATATGCTATTGTGGAGTATGTGACTCCGATGTAATCTAGTCCAATGTAATATGTTTAATTGGTGTGGCTCTCGACGTCTTACTGGCCTGAAACACTTCCTTAAGTTTCCCAGCTGGTCGAGTCCCAATGGTAGCAAGACTGGTCGAGTAGCGTAAAGTTGATGAAGGAATATATATGCTCGGCTTCGCCGAAAGTTTCAAAACAAAATTTATTGTTTTGAAGGAAATTTAAAAAAAATTATGTTTATAAAAAAAAAATTATTTTAATTTTATTAATTAATTAATTAGGATCAATTAATTAATATAGGGCTGTGAAGTTTTAAACAGTGTAATGCTCTTCTGAAAATTTTTATTAAAGTTTTAGTATATTTTAAATAAGCTATCACCACTCATAAGACTGTCTGTAAACCAATCGATACTTGTTTACATTTTTATTTTTTAGGTTATCTTCACTTACGGGTGGTAAAGTTCTTGTAGATTATCAATTAGAATTATATTATTGGTAATTAGTATTATTGAAGAAATAAAGAACTATTAAGTATTGAAAAGTATTAATGTTTTATTAAGTAACAGCAATATTGACTCTTATCGATTAGTATCGATTCTCAGGATATCGAAAAAAGTTACAAGTATATGTTATAAAAATTATATAGGGTTCTTTAAACAGCCAGTTATTACCAAAGTCAGAGAAATCGGGCTAATATTCAAAAAGTATAACGTTACAATCAAATTAATAGTTATTAATAAACACAGACATTGAATAATAAATTGTAAATATAATAATTGTTTTCACCAAACAGCTGTGCTGAACCAAGAAGAAGGCACTGAGATCATCAAAGCAAATGGCCGCCGTCAAGTTGATCAAAATGTTGCTCGTTCCTGCTGCATTCCAAATAATGTATTTTGACGCAATATTCCTGTTCTTGTGTCTGCAAATCTCTTGTTATATGTTGTGTAGTGACTGGTGTAGTGATTCTGGGTTGTATTTAGTATGTCTGTGTAATTATAAGTCAAACACTTTCTCCGATTCCGTCACTAATTTGGTTTAATGTATTATACAGTTTTCTAGTGTTTTATGGTGTTTTTCGGAGTAGATTTATATTGTTCTGTGTTATGGAGTGTTACTTGATCGTTTCTGTTATAATATGATAGTTTCAGAAGTATTTTACAAGTCACTCGCGATTTCACAATAACTCACTATACACTCACTTTGTATGACGATTATAGGTTAGGTTATCCACGTTATCAAAAGTATGTCATGTTAACCGTTCAACTACCAATAATTAACTAACTGTTTCCTCCAGTTTCAATTAAACTCTTAGCCCATATAATATTATCCTTAACATTGTTCAAATATTTTTTCACATCCTGTATACATTTTTACATTTTCACTATATGAATGCCTAAACTTTGGTTATTTGTCAATTTTATTCACTAGATTTGATTTAAATTAATCTTTCAGTTCATTCTGGTTATTTTCAGATTAAATAATGCCATCTTATAGTGTTTTCTGTCCAAAAAATAGTAATTTTACTTTCAGTTTGGTATACAAACTGTTTGGAAGTCAAAACATTAAAATTTACTTCCTGTCATTATATAAATTCAGCCATTTTATCAGTTATATTTAATATTAATAATTCTATATTGTATTAAAAGGTTCCTATTCCCTTATTTTCTGGTAATTAATTGAATTAGTTGTATTCTGAAATATATGACTCCCATGTCTAAATTTCTGAGTTTAGTCATTTTTATTTTTATTCATAATTCTGAATATAATTTATTAAAATCTCTCTAAATGGTATGTGCAATTATATGGCATGATCTCAAGTTTATTTTGTCTAAACCCCTTTTGTTTATTTGCATTTAATTGAGCAATTTCTCTGTTTTGATGAAGTTTGGTTTCCATTCTTTTGGCCTATGATTTTTTAACAATTTTTCTTACAAAATAATTTACAAACAATATATGATGTGTGATACCCTCTCTGACTTTTACAAATAGTATTATAAATTAAACATGTTTTTAAATTACACAAAAACAATTAGTATTGGTTACAATACAAACAATAGTTAAAACAAATAAAGAATTTTTTTTTTTTTAAATAAATGGTTGTCTTCAAGTCAGACATTTTGCAACACAATCCTTATTTCTAAACATGGAAATATGGCTTACAAAAAAGGTTTTTTACTAACTAACATCTTAATTACTCTCTACTATTTACAAGTGGTAACTATTTTTATAGTTCTGATGTTAGTTGTTTCAGACCCAAACAAATGGCCTTATATCTAAAACATTTTTAAACATTCTTTTACTATATACATAAAAACCTTATATTTATATTCTTATTTCTAACTATTATTATAAGTAGGATTCTACAGTTTTTATACTGTCTTTTACATTGTCTTTGGGGAATTGTACCCTGTCATTAACAAATAAATAGTATTAATTGTTCAAAAGGTATTATGAACTCTGTTTTCCTTTTTTCATGTAAAACAAAATGTTATTTTAAACAGATTCATGTCTTATGAACAACATATTGTCACAGTACACATTTTAAGTCATTGAAAAATGCATATTTCATTGCATCCAATGTTTGTGATTGCCAAGAATGAAACACAAGGTTCATTTTTTATAATACCCAAAACTATCACTGGTTCACTTTGCACTTATATATTATGTTAATGGTAAATGGTCGTATAGTCTTATCAACATAATAAATTGGTTAGCGTTTTTTCAATGGAGATTTGTTCCATGGGTACTATATTATTGTTTCATCTTAGTTCACAGGAAACTTTTACTTTATACACTCCTCTCTCTTAAATTTATATACATGTGGTTTTTATTTCGTTATACTTTTGTTTTTAGATATTTATTTTGGGGATATAGGGATTTGGGTGTCTTTTATAAGAGCATGACATCTTCTTCAGGATGCTGCCCTCTTCTTCTTTCTTCAGTCTTCTTTTCTCCTGCCTTCTGGGACTGGTATCTTCTCCATCTTCTTCTTGTTGCCATCAGGTTTCTTGGGATCTTCTCCATCTTCTTCTTTAATTCAGAAATACACAACCTGTATTGGTTGATCTTGGCTTATTTTAGGGTTTCTCTTCTATTTATTCTTCCTCGTTGTGGGTTTGGTCATATTGTGTACTGCTTTGTTATTTACTATTTTACCTTCCTGGGTTATACCTTGAAAACCTTTGGTTATGAGACTGGTCTTGGATGACTCATCACTAGTAACTCCTTTTATTTTAACTTGTATTTTCTTTATAATAATGATTTCTTTCCACAGTTGCTATGAATTAATCTTTTTATATTAAACTTAGTGCTTTCTTCCAAATTTAAATATTATAACTTCATTATTCTAATGATCAATTGCCATTCAATATTATGCATACATCTGTCACGCTACAGATTGCTCTCCTCCAGAAGTAATTATTTCAGACATGTTTATGGATGAAATAATTTCTTATGATAATTTCATCATTTCTTATAATTAATTTTCTTCTCCATTTTATATCGACTTTTTTATAATTAGAGTTTAATTAATTTTATATATATAATTATTTGTTTTACTACTGATCCTTTTCGGATAGTTAGTGTCTTCTGAGATATATTATAATTGTAATACATTTTCTTTCTATATCAACTTCGTGTTGTATCCTTGGGATATTAATTCCCTAACATTCCCTATCACGTGGGCTGGGGCAGATCAGAGGGGCACTGTACGCTACTTCTCTGCTGGCCATACACCACTTCTATAAATTGAGTACAGGGGCATATCCATCCCTGCTCAAAAACATAATGCTGCTGGAATTATCTTCAGTCAGTCATCGAATAAATAAATAAAAAGTAGTCTCATTTTCGACTAATAAAAATATCTTTGGATTCTCCACTTCGTAGTCTCTCAGATTATCTCACATTTTCTATCTTAATAAATCTTCATAATCATTATTATACTCATTACATGTATATTTTTTCAAAACTCTTAACTTGTCTGATATATTTAATTTAATTATGGTTGAAAACCTTTCTTTTAATAATTCTGGTTACTGTTTACAGTGTAACTCTCTTTCTTCTCCATCTGAATTCTCTTTATACTCTCTTCTGGTTATTCATAGTATTAGCATGGTCTTTATAAATAGTCTTTAGTATTCATTATTTGAATGGTCTTAATATATTATATTTAATTTTTTAACATTGTATCTTTACATTAGATATACAGGTTGTTACATTGACCATTTTATTTAAACATTTTGGTTCTTTCCTTTCTCTTAGAAAGTTATTAATCCGCCTTCGCATTCATTACCATTAATTCATTTATATCATATTTCATGTGGTATTTCTTCTCTTTGCATTTCATATAGGTCTTATTATTATCATTGGTTCAAAATCATCTTCTCCATATGTTTGGTATGAGTTGTTCTTCTTTGTTCTTAATTAATTGTTTTCATTATCGTTTCATAAGTAATTAGTCTCTTTGCTTCCAACTTTTTTCTTTTCTTGCATATTTCACTCTTTTTTGTTATTCTTCTCTACCCCTTCAAATGCTATTGTGAATGTCTAGCATTTATTCTGGATTAAAATTAATTCTTTTTTCTGAATTAATCACTTTATTTTCTTCTCAATTCAATCATAATTGACACATAATTATTTTTTGGAACTTGGTTAGTTTTAATATAAAATTCAAACTATTCTTTTTATTTAATTGAAAAATATTTCTCATAAATCCTTGTAATATGTTGATCTTATCTTGTTTCAAAGTTCTGACGTTCTATCAACATTCAAATTCTGTTTAATTCATTTATTCCCAGAATTGTTTCATTCAGTTTTGTTTATAGTACTGTGATTTTACTATTATTTCTGAATGTTTTGGTATTTCTCCAAATTCAAATTCTTCTTAATTATTTACCATAAAGTTTTCTCATAATTCAGTGGTAGTAAGCTGTGCTTACTTAATTTTAAATTTTTTAATATTAAGTTCAAAATTCTCTCTCTTTCTCTTTCTTCCATAAAGTTTTGTTCTAAATTATCAGGTTGTAGTAAGAAGTACTTACTCAATTTTAAATTTTTTATAATTAAATTCAAAATTCCTTTCTTCTTAATTCTCCAGAATGTTCTCAAAATATTAGGTTGTAAGATGTACTTACATTATTTTTGAATTTTTTTTTTTTATAATAAAAATTCTAAATTCCTTCTTCTTATAATTCTCCAAAATGTTCTTCTCAAAATATTAGGTTGTAAGATGTACTTACATTATTTTAAAATTTTTTAAAATAAATTCTAAATTCCTTCTTCTTATAATTCTCCAGAATGTTCTTTTCAAAATATTAGGTTGTAAGATGTACTTACATTATTTCCGAATTTTTTAAAAATTAATTAAAAAATTCTTTTAATTCTCCAGAATGTTCTTCTCAAAATATTAGGTTGTAAGATGTACTTACATTATTTTTGAATTTCTAATATTAAAAATTCTAAATTCCTTCTTCTTATAATTCTCCAGAATGTTCTTTTCAAAATATTAGGTTGTAAGATGTACTTACATTATTTTAAAATTTTTATAATAAAATATATATAAATTCAAAATTCTAAAACTCACAACTCATTCTTCATAATATTTCTTCATAGAAGCTTGATTGTACACTCCTTTGATTTTTCCTGAAACGATTTCCTTCAACTCATATGTATTGTTATGCTTATCATTTACCACAACATATGGTTATATATTGTACTCTACACTGGACCATATTATTTATACTTTAATAAGTTGATCTCCACTTTTTCTTTTCTTTTATATACCCAGGAAGATGTACGATTTTCTTTATGTCGTTCCATTGCTAATGTTTTTATTGGTCATGTTCATTTTCTTACATAGTCTTCACTCATAAAACTCAGTTTTGTTTCTATGTTTATTCTTCGTATCATTTCCTTTCAATGATATTTATTTCGTCTCCTTCAACATTGTTTTTCGCCGTAGTCGGTTATCATGATCCGTCCCTTTTCTTGATGTCGTGTGGTATTTGTGTCAACCAGGGTCCATCATCTCAGTTGCTCTTATAAAATTTACCCTAGGGCGCGACACTCGGTTATTATTACTGTTATTGTTTTTATTACTAAATTTATCATGATAATAATTTCGGTTAGGTTGGTAAGGTTTGTCACCATTATTGTTGGGATATGGATTTCTCTGACTGTATGGGACGTTATTATGTTGGTATAAATTGTTTCTATTGTATGAATAGGGGTTGTTATCCCTAACGCCGTTAAAATTACTGCTAAACTGGTCATTACGCGGCGGGTTGTTAGGGCCGTCGTAATTACTGGGCTGGCTCCCTCTATCATCATATGGTATACACCAATACTTCTCTGGTCCATGTTTTGTGTTCCCTGACAAATATATGTGAGGATCTTCATCTGGGTTATCACTTATTATTTGTTTATCTGAAACACCATAAGCTGGTTTACCATCACATATCCACTCTGAAGAAATATATTTTAGTCTAACCGTACCCTGGAACTGTCCTAGATGGCACGTTAATGGAATACATTCTGGTGATTCATCTGTGTCATCATTACAGTCTGGTACGATATCACATTTCCATCTTTCTGAAATCCACTGTCCAGTCTTGCGCTGAAATTGATCTGGTTCACATGTTGTATTCTGTTTACCTCTGGTCCTTTCCCATTGGTAGACTACTGTCTTGTGGTAAATTATTTCTGAAATTACTTCGATTCTCCTTCTATAATTCCTGGAATTCATTATGTCTTTGTCATAGGTAATTGGGATATTATTGCCATCAATTAACCCATGATTCATCATCTCCAACTCTTCCTTAGTTTTTATCAAATTTCTTGGATACATTCTCCTTTTCCTTGGTTTAATATCTTCCTGGTTTCGGTTAGTTTCAATTTCAGGTACTACCATTACTAGTTCCTGCGTTTTGTCATTTATTGCTTCTTCTGGTTCTGGTTGACTATCTTCCTGCGTTTTATCATTTAGTACTTCTTCTGGTTCTGGTTGGCTATCATTTTTTATTTCTTCGGCCTTCTCCTTTCTTAATTCTTCCTTTTTTAATCTGTCCTCTCTTCTTTCTTTAATCCATTTTTGATGCTCCTCTTCCCTTTTTAATCTGTTCTCTCTTATCTCCTGATTTACCTCCCTTAACTCTTCTCTTAGAATTTGATTGTCCTCTCTCAATTCTTCCAATTTCTCCCCCATCTTTTCTTCCAACTTCCTGTTATCTTCTTTCAACTCTTCCTTCAATTGTCGGTTGTTCTTCTCTATCTTCTTCCTGGTTTCATCTATTTTCTGATTGGTCTTTTCAATTTTATTAATCAACTCTTCTTTAGTCGCTTTGAATTCTTCCTTGAACGATTGGTTGTCTTCCTTCAATTCTTCTAACTTCTTCCCCATCTCTTCTTCCAACTTCCTGTTGTTTTCTTCCATCTTCTCTTCCATCTTCTTGCTGTTTTCTTCCATCTTCTCTTCCATCTTCTTATTGGTTTCATCAATCTTCTTACCCAGGGACTGGTTGTCTTCCTTCAATACTTCCATGTTCTTGTTCATCCCAGTCAACTCTTCTTTTGTGGATTGGTTATCCTTCTTCAATTCTTCTAACTTTTCTCCCATCCTCTCTTCCAGCTTCTTATTTGTTGTTTCGATCTTATTTCCTAAATCTTCTTTCAAGGACTGGTTATCTCCCTTCAACTCTTCCATGTTCTTGTTCACCCCACTTAATCCTTCTTTCAAAGACTGTGTGTCCTTCTTCCTATTCTCCTCCATTTTCTTGTTACTCTCCTCCATTTTGTCTTCCATCTTTTGTAGAAGTCTTTCCATGAATCTGTCCATTTTATCCTCTTCCGTTACTTTGGATTTTTCTACATGTCTTTCCTGGACATTTACTTCCTCTGTCTGTGTAGGCATCTCAGGTTGTTCCCCTGGTTGTTCATGTTGTTTGGACAACACTGGTGGCAACGAACTTTCCGCGTCTATTGGTGTTGCTTCCTTGTTGTCCATGTCAACTTCTATTTCTTTCTCGGCCTCCGCCGCCCGTTTCTTAGATGTTGCACGTCGTTGCATTTTCCCTTGAAATTCTCTGGCTTTGTAGCTGTTGCCTAGCTCCAACTAGTGATTGGGCAGAATGTATTGGCCTTCCAATCGCTAATTAAAGCCCCACGTTGGGCGCCAATTTGTAATAATACTAATTATAATAGAATGTGATGTGTTGATGATATGCTATTGTGGAGTATGTGACTCCGATGTAATCTAGTCCAATGTAATATGTTTAATTGGTGTGGCTCTCGACGTCTTACTGGCCTGAAACACTTCCTTAAGTTTCCCAGCTGGTCGAGTCCCAATGGTAGCAAGACTGGTCGAGTAGCGTAAAGTTGATGAAGGAATATATATGCTCGGCTTCGCCGAAAGTTTCAAAACAAAATTTATTGTTTTGAAGGAAATTTAAAAAAAATTATGTTTATAAAAAAAAAATTATTTTAATTTTATTAATTAATTAATTAGGATCAATTAATTAATATAGGGCTGTGAAGTTTTAAACAGTGTAATGCTCTTCTGAAAATTTTTATTAAAGTTTTAGTATATTTTAAATAAGCTATCACCACTCATAAGACTGTCTGTAAACCAATCGATACTTGTTTACCTTTTTATTTTTTAGGTTATCTTCACTTACGGGTGGTAAAGTTCTTGTAGATTATCAATTAGAATTATATTATTGGTAATTAATATTATTGAAGAAATAAAGAACTATTAAGTATTGAAAAGTATTAATGTTTTATTAAGTAACAGCAATATTGACTCTTATCGATTAGTATCGATTCTCAGGATATCGAAAAAAGTTACAAGTATATGTTATAAAAATTATATAGGGTTCTTTAAACAGCCAGTTATTACCAAAGTCAGAGAAATCGGGCTAATATTCAAAAAGTATAACGTTACAATCAAATTAATAGTTATTAATAAACAGACATTGAATAATAAATTGTAAATATAATAATTGTTTTCACCAAACAGCTGTGCTGAACCAAGAAGAAGGCACTGAGATCGTCAAAGCAAATGGCCGCCGTCAAGTTGATCAAAATGTTGCTCGTTCCTGCTGCATTCCAAATAATGTATTTTGACGCAATATTCCTGTTCTTGTGTCTGCAAATCTCTTGTTATATGTTGTGTAGTGACTGGTGTAGTGATTCTGGGTTGTATTTAGTATGTCTGTGTAATTATAAGTCAAACACTTTCTCCGATTCTGTCACTACTTTGGTTTAATGTATTATACAGTTTTCTAGTGTTTTATGGTGTTTTTCGGAGTAGATTTATATTGTTCTGTGTTATGGAGTGTTACTTGATCGTTTCTGTTATAATATGATAGTTTCAGAAGTATTTTACAAGTCACTCGCGATTTCACAATAACTCACTATACACTCACTTTGTATGACGATTATAGGTTAGGTTATCCACGTTATCAAAAGTATGTCATGTTAACCGTTCAACTACCAATAATTAACTAACTGTTTCCTCTAGTTTCAATTAAACTCTTAGCCCATATAATATTATCCTTAACATTGTTCAAATATTTTTTCACATCCTGTATACATTTTTACATTTTCACTATATGAATGCCTAAACTTTGGTTATTTGTCAATTTTATTCACTAGATTTGATTTAAATTAATCTTTCAGTTCATTCTGGTTATTTTCAGATTAAATAATGCCATCTTATAGTGTTTTCTGTCCAAAAAATAGTAATTTTACTTTCAGTTTGGTATACAAACTGTTTGGAAGTCAAAACATTAAAATTTACTTCCTGTCATTATATAAATTCAGCCATTTTATCAGTTATATTTAATATTAATAATTCTATATTGTATTAAAAGGTTCCTATTCCCTTATTTTCTGGTAATTAATTGAATTAGTTGTATTCTGAAATATATGACTCCCATGTCTAAATTTCTGAGTTTAGTCATTTTTATTTTTATTCATAATTCTGAATATAATTTATTAAAATCTCTCTAAATGGTATGTGCAATTATATGGCATGATCTCAAGTTTATTTTGTCTAAACCCCTTTTGTTTATTTGCATTTAATTGAGCAATTTCTCTGTTTTGATGAAGTTTGGTTTCCATTCTTTTGGCCTATGATTTTTTAACAATTTTTCTTACAAAATAATTTACAAACAATATATGATGTGTGATACCCTCTCTGACTTTTACAAATAGTATTATAAATTAAACATGTTTTTAAATTACACAAAAACAATTAGTATTGGTTACAATACAAACAATAGTTAAAACAAATAAAGAATATTTTTTTTTTTAAATAAATGGTTGTCTTCAAGTCAGACATTTTGCAACACAATCCTTATTTCTAAACATGGAAATATGGCTTACAAAAAAGGTTTTTTACTAACTAACATCTTAATTACTCTCTACTATTTACAAGTGGTAACTATTTTTATAGTTCTGATGTTAGTTGTTTCAGACCCAAACAAATGGCCTTATATCTAAAACATTTTTAAACATTCTTTTACTATATACATAAAAACCTTATATTTATATTCTTATTTCTAACTATTATTATAGGTAGGATTCTACAGTTTTTATACTGTCTTTTACATTGTCTTTGGGGAATTGTACCCTGTCATTAACAAATAAATAGTATTAATTGTTCAAAAGGTATTATGAACTCTGTTTTCCTTTTTTCATGTAAAACAAAATGTTATTTTAAACAGATTCATGTCTTATGAACAACATATTGTCACAGTACACATTTTAAGTCATTGAAAAATGCATATTTCATTGCATCCAATGTTTGTGATTGCCAAGAATGAAACACAAGGTTCATTTTTTATAATACCCAAAACTATCACTGGTTCACTTTGCACTTATATATTATGTTAATGGTAAATGGTCGTATAGTCTTATCAACATAATAAATTGGTTAGCGTTTTTTCAATGGAGATTTGTTCCATGGGTACTATATTATTGTTTCATCTTAGTTCACAGGAAACTTTTACTTTATACACTCCTCTCTCTTAAATTTATATACATGTGGTTTTTATTTCGTTATACTTTTGTTTTTAGATATTTATTTTGGGGATATAGGGATTTGGGTGTCTTTTATAAGAGCATGACATCTTCTTCAGGATGCTGCCCTCTTCTTCTTTCTTCAGTCTTCTTTTCTCCTGCCTTCTGGGACTGGTATCTTCTCCATCTTCTTCTTGTTGCCATCAGGTTTCTTGGGATCTTCTCCATCTTCTTCTTTAATTCAGAAATACACAACCTGTATTGGTTGATCTTGGCTTATTTTAGGGTTTCTCTTCTATTTATTCTTCCTCGTTGTGGGTTTGGTCATATTGTGTACTGCTTTGTTATTTACTATTTTACCTTCCTGGGTTATACCTTGAAAACCTTTGGTTATGAGACTGGTCTTGGATGACTCATCACTAGTAACTCCTTTTATTTTAACTTGTATTTTCTTTATAATAATGATTTCTTTCCACAGTTGCTATGAATTAATCTTTTTATATTAAACTTAGTGCTTTCTTCCAAATTTAAATATTATAACTTCATTATTCTAATGATCAATTGCCATTCAATATTATGCATACATCTGTCACGCTACAGATTGCTCTCCTCCAGAAGTAATTATTTCAGACATGTTTATGGATGAAATAATTTCTTATGATAATTTCATCATTTCTTATAATTAATTTTCTTCTCCATTTTATATCGACTTTTTTATAATTAGAGTTTAATTAATTTTATATATATAATTATTTGTTTTACTACTGATCCTTTTCGGATAGTTAGTGTCTTCTGAGATATATTATAATTGTAATACATTTTCTTTCTATATCAACTTCGTGTTGTATCCTTGGGATATTAATTCCCTAACATTCCCTATCACGTGGGCTGGGGCAGATCAGAGGGGCACTGTACGCTACTTCTCTGCTGGCCATACACCACTTCTATAAATTGAGTACAGGGGCATATCCATCCCTGCTCAAAAACATAATGCTGCTGGAATTATCTTCAGTCAGTCATCGAATAAATAAATAAAAAGTAGTCTCATTTTCGACTAATAAAAATATCTTTGGATTCTCCACTTCGTAGTCTCTCAGATTATCTCACATTTTCTATCTTAATAAATCTTCATAATCATTATTATACTCATTACATGTATATTTTTTCAAAACTCTTAACTTGTCTGATATATTTAATTTAATTATGGTTGAAAACCTTTCTTTTAATAATTCTGGTTACTGTTTACAGTGTAACTCTCTTTCTTCTCCATCTGAATTCTCTTTATACTCTCTTCTGGTTATTCATAGTATTAGCATGGTCTTTATAAATAGTCTTTAGTATTCATTATTTGAATGGTCTTAATATATTATATTTAATTTTTTAACATTGTATCTTTACATTAGATATACAGGTTGTTACATTGACCATTTTATTTAAACATTTTGGTTCTTTCCTTTCTCTTAGAAAGTTATTAATCCGCCTTCGCATTCATTACCATTAATTCATTTATATCATATTTCATGTGGTATTTCTTCTCTTTGCATTTCATATAGGTCTTATTATTATCATTGGTTCAAAATCATCTTCTCCATATGTTTGGTATGAGTTGTTCTTCTTTGTTCTTAATTAATTGTTTTCATTATCGTTTCATAAGTAATTAGTCTCTTTGCTTCCAACTTTTTTCTTTTCTTGCATATTTCACTCTTTTTTGTTATTCTTCTCTACCCCTTCAAATGCTATTGTGAATGTCTAGCATTTATTCTGGATTAAAATTAATTCTTTTTTCTGAATTAATCACTTTATTTTCTTCTCAATTCAATCATAATTGACACATAATTATTTTTTGGAACTTGGTTAGTTTTAATATAAAATTCAAACTATTCTTTTTATTTAATTGAAAAATATTTCTCATAAATCCTTGTAATATGTTGATCTTATCTTGTTTCAAAGTTCTGACGTTCTATCAACATTCAAATTCTGTTTAATTCATTTATTCCCAGAATTGTTTCATTCAGTTTTGTTTATAGTACTGTGATTTTACTATTATTTCTGAATGTTTTGGTATTTCTCCAAATTCAAATTCTTCTTAATTATTTACCATAAAGTTTTCTCATAATTCAGTGGTAGTAAGCTGTGCTTACTTAATTTTAAATTTTTTAATATTAAGTTCAAAATTCTCTCTCTTTCTCTTTCTTCCATAAAGTTTTGTTCTAAATTATCAGGTTGTAGTAAGAAGTACTTACTCAATTTTAAATTTTTTATAATTAAATTCAAAATTCCTTTCTTCTTAATTCTCCAGAATGTTCTCAAAATATTAGGTTGTAAGATGTACTTACATTATTTTTGAATTTTTTTTTTTTATAATAAAAATTCTAAATTCCTTCTTCTTATAATTCTCCAAAATGTTCTTCTCAAAATATTAGGTTGTAAGATGTACTTACATTATTTTAAAATTTTTTAAAATAAATTCTAAATTCCTTCTTCTTATAATTCTCCAGAATGTTCTTTTCAAAATATTAGGTTGTAAGATGTACTTACATTATTTCCGAATTTTTTAAAAATTAATTAAAAAATTCTTTTAATTCTCCAGAATGTTCTTCTCAAAATATTAGGTTGTAAGATGTACTTACATTATTTTTGAATTTCTAATATTAAAAATTCTAAATTCCTTCTTCTTATAATTCTCCAGAATGTTCTTTTCAAAATATTAGGTTGTAAGATGTACTTACATTATTTTAAAATTTTTATAATAAAATATATATAAATTCAAAATTCTAAAACTCACAACTCATTCTTCATAATATTTCTTCATAGAAGCTTGATTGTACACTCCTTTGATTTTTCCTGAAACGATTTCCTTCAACTCATATGTATTGTTATGCTTATCATTTACCACAACATATGGTTATATATTGTACTCTACACTGGACCATATTATTTATACTTTAATAAGTTGATCTCCACTTTTTCTTTTCTTTTATATACCCAGGAAGATGTACGATTTTCTTTATGTCGTTCCATTGCTAATGTTTTTATTGGTCATGTTCATTTTCTTACATAGTCTTCACTCATAAAACTCAGTTTTGTTTCTATGTTTATTCTTCGTATCATTTCCTTTCAATGATATTTATTTCGTCTCCTTCAACATTGTTTTTCGCCGTAGTCGGTTATCATGATCCGTCCCTTTTCTTGATGTCGTGTGGTATTTGTGTCAACCAGGGTCCATCATCTCAGTTGCTCTTATAAAATTTACCCTAGGGCGCGACACTCGGTTATTATTACTGTTATTGTTTTTATTACTAAATTTATCATGATAATAATTTCGGTTAGGTTGGTAAGGTTTGTCACCATTATTGTTGGGATATGGATTTCTCTGACTGTATGGGACGTTATTATGTTGGTATAAATTGTTTCTATTGTATGAATAGGGGTTGTTATCCCTAACGCCGTTAAAATTACTGCTAAACTGGTCATTACGCGGCGGGTTGTTAGGGCCGTCGTAATTACTGGGCTGGCTCCCTCTATCATCATATGGTATACACCAATACTTCTCTGGTCCATGTTTTGTGTTCCCTGACAAATATATGTGAGGATCTTCATCTGGGTTATCACTTATTATTTGTTTATCTGAAACACCATAAGCTGGTTTACCATCACATATCCACTCTGAAGAAATATATTTTAGTCTAACCGTACCCTGGAACTGTCCTAGATGGCACGTTAATGGAATACATTCTGGTGATTCATCTGTGTCATCATTACAGTCTGGTACGATATCACATTTCCATCTTTCTGAAATCCACTGTCCAGTCTTGCGCTGAAATTGATCTGGTTCACATGTTGTATTCTGTTTACCTCTGGTCCTTTCCCATTGGTAGACTACTGTCTTGTGGTAAATTATTTCTGAAATTACTTCGATTCTCCTTCTATAATTCCTGGAATTCATTATGTCTTTGTCATAGGTAATTGGGATATTATTGCCATCAATTAACCCATGATTCATCATCTCCAACTCTTCCTTAGTTTTTATCAAATTTCTTGGATACATTCTCCTTTTCCTTGGTTTAATATCTTCCTGGTTTCGGTTAGTTTCAATTTCAGGTACTACCATTACTAGTTCCTGCGTTTTGTCATTTATTGCTTCTTCTGGTTCTGGTTGACTATCTTCCTGCGTTTTATCATTTAGTACTTCTTCTGGTTCTGGTTGGCTATCATTTTTTATTTCTTCGGCCTTCTCCTTTCTTAATTCTTCCTTTTTTAATCTGTCCTCTCTTCTTTCTTTAATCCATTTTTGATGCTCCTCTTCCCTTTTTAATCTGTTCTCTCTTATCTCCTGATTTACCTCCCTTAACTCTTCTCTTAGAATTTGATTGTCCTCTCTCAATTCTTCCAATTTCTCCCCCATCTTTTCTTCCAACTTCCTGTTATCTTCTTTCAACTCTTCCTTCAATTGTCGGTTGTTCTTCTCTATCTTCTTCCTGGTTTCATCTATTTTCTGATTGGTCTTTTCAATTTTATTAATCAACTCTTCTTTAGTCGCTTTGAATTCTTCCTTGAACGATTGGTTGTCTTCCTTCAATTCTTCTAACTTCTTCCCCATCTCTTCTTCCAACTTCCTGTTGTTTTCTTCCATCTTCTCTTCCATCTTCTTGCTGTTTTCTTCCATCTTCTCTTCCATCTTCTTATTGGTTTCATCAATCTTCTTACCCAGGGACTGGTTGTCTTCCTTCAATACTTCCATGTTCTTGTTCATCCCAGTCAACTCTTCTTTTGTGGATTGGTTATCCTTCTTCAATTCTTCTAACTTTTCTCCCATCCTCTCTTCCAGCTTCTTATTTGTTGTTTCGATCTTATTTCCTAAATCTTCTTTCAAGGACTGGTTATCTCCCTTCAACTCTTCCATGTTCTTGTTCACCCCACTTAATCCTTCTTTCAAAGACTGTGTGTCCTTCTTCCTATTCTCCTCCATTTTCTTGTTACTCTCCTCCATTTTGTCTTCCATCTTTTGTAGAAGTCTTTCCATGAATCTGTCCATTTTATCCTCTTCCGTTACTTTGGATTTTTCTACATGTCTTTCCTGGACATTTACTTCCTCTGTCTGTGTAGGCATCTCAGGTTGTTCCCCTGGTTGTTCATGTTGTTTGGACAACACTGGTGGCAACGAACTTTCCGCGTCTATTGGTGTTGCTTCCTTGTTGTCCATGTCAACTTCTATTTCTTTCTCGGCCTCCGCCGCCCGTTTCTTAGATGTTGCACGTCGTTGCATTTTCCCTTGAAATTCTCTGGCTTTGTAGCTGTTGCCTAGCTCCAACTAGTGATTGGGCAGAATGTATTGGCCTTCCAATCGCTAATTAAAGCCCCACGTTGGGCGCCAATTTGTAATAATACTAATTATAATAGAATGTGATGTGTTGATGATATGCTATTGTGGAGTATGTGACTCCGATGTAATCTAGTCCAATGTAATATGTTTAATTGGTGTGGCTCTCGACGTCTTACTGGCCTGAAACACTTCCTTAAGTTTCCCAGCTGGTCGAGTCCCAATGGTAGCAAGACTGGTCGAGTAGCGTAAAGTTGATGAAGGAATATATATGCTCGGCTTCGCCGAAAGTTTCAAAACAAAATTTATTGTTTTGAAGGAAATTTAAAAAAAATTATGTTTATAAAAAAAAAATTATTTTAATTTTATTAATTAATTAATTAGGATCAATTAATTAATATAGGGCTGTGAAGTTTTAAACAGTGTAATGCTCTTCTGAAAATTTTTATTAAAGTTTTAGTATATTTTAAATAAGCTATCACCACTCATAAGACTGTCTGTAAACCAATCGATACTTGTTTACCTTTTTATTTTTTAGGTTATCTTCACTTACGGGTGGTAAAGTTCTTGTAGATTATCAATTAGAATTATATTATTGGTAATTAATATTATTGAAGAAATAAAGAACTATTAAGTATTGAAAAGTATTAATGTTTTATTAAGTAACAGCAATATTGACTCTTATCGATTAGTATCGATTCTCAGGATATCGAAAAAAGTTACAAGTATATGTTATAAAAATTATATAGGGTTCTTTAAACAGCCAGTTATTACCAAAGTCAGAGAAATCGGGCTAATATTCAAAAAGTATAACGTTACAATCAAATTAATAGTTATTAATAAACACAGACATTGAATAATAAATTGTAAATATAATAATTGTTTTCACCAAACAGCTGTGCTGAACCAAGAAGAAGGCACTGAGATCGTCAAAGCAAATGGCCGCCGTCAAGTTGATCAAAATGTTGCTCGTTCCTGCTGCATTCCAAATAATGTATTTTGACGCAATATTCCTGTTCTTGTGTCTGCAAATCTCTTGTTATATGTTGTGTAGTGACTGGTGTAGTGATTCTGGGTTGTATTTAGTATGTCTGTGTAATTATAAGTCAAACACTTTCTCCGATTCTGTCACTACTTTGGTTTAATGTATTATACAGTTTTCTAGTGTTTTATGGTGTTTTTCGGAGTAGATTTATATTGTTCTGTGTTATGGAGTGTTACTTGATCGTTTCTGTTATAATATGATAGTTTCAGAAGTATTTTACAAGTCACTCGCGATTTCACAATAACTCACTATACACTCACTTTGTATGACGATTATAGGTTAGGTTATCCACGTTATCAAAAGTATGTCATGTTAACCGTTCAACTACCAATAATTAACTAACTGTTTCCTCTAGTTTCAATTAAACTCTTAGCCCATATAATATTATCCTTAACATTGTTCAAATATTTTTTCACATCCTGTATACATTTTTACATTTTCACTATATGAATGCCTAAACTTTGGTTATTTGTCAATTTTATTCACTAGATTTGATTTAAATTAATCTTTCAGTTCATTCTGGTTATTTTCAGATTAAATAATGCCATCTTATAGTGTTTTCTGTCCAAAAAATAGTAATTTTACTTTCAGTTTGGTATACAAACTGTTTGGAAGTCAAAACATTAAAATTTACTTCCTGTCATTATATAAATTCAGCCATTTTATCAGTTATATTTAATATTAATAATTCTATATTGTATTAAAAGGTTCCTATTCCCTTATTTTCTGGTAATTAATTGAATTAGTTGTATTCTGAAATATATGACTCCCATGTCTAAATTTCTGAGTTTAGTCATTTTTATTTTTATTCATAATTCTGAATATAATTTATTAAAATCTCTCTAAATGGTATGTGCAATTATATGGCATGATCTCAAGTTTATTTTGTCTAAACCCCTTTTGTTTATTTTCATTTAATTGAGCAATTTCTCTGTTTTGATGAAGTTTGGTTTCCATTCTTTTGGCCTATGATTTTTTAACAATTTTTCTTACAAAATAATTTACAAACAATATATGATGTGTGATACCCTCTCTGACTTTTACAAATAGTATTATAAATTAAACATGTTTTTAAATTACACAAAAACAATTAGTATTGGTTACAATACAAACAATAGTTAAAACAAATAAAGAATATTTTTTTTTTTAAATAAATGGTTGTCTTCAAGTCAGACATTTTGCAACACAATCCTTATTTCTAAACATGGAAATATGGCTTACAAAAAAGGTTTTTTACTAACTAACATCTTAATTACTCTCTACTATTTACAAGTGGTAACTATTTTTATAGTTCTGATGTTAGTTTTTTCAGACCCAAACAAATGGCCTTATATCTAAAACATTTTTAAACATTCTTTTACTATATACATAAAAACCTTATATTTATATTCTTATTTCTAACTATTATTATAAGTAGGATTCTACAGTTTTTATACTGTCTTTTACATTGTCTTTGGGGAATTGTACCCTGTCATTAACAAATAAATAGTATTAATTGTTCAAAAGGTATTATGAACTCTGTTTTCCTTTTTTCATGTAAAACAAAATGTTATTTTAAACAGATTCATGTCTTATGAACAACATATTGTCACAGTACACATTTTAAGTCATTGAAAAATGCATATTTCATTGCATCCAATGTTTGTGATTGCCAAGAATGAAACACAAGGTTCATTTTTTATAATACCCAAAACTATCACTGGTTCACTTTGCACTTATATATTATGTTAATGGTAAATGGTCGTATAGTCTTATCAACATAATAAATTGGTTAGCGTTTTTTCAATGGAGATTTGTTCCATGGGTACTATATTATTGTTTCATCTTAGTTCACAGGAAACTTTTACTTTATACACTCCTCTCTCTTAAATTTATATACATGTGGTGTTTATTTCGTTATACTTTTGTTTTTAGATATTTATTTTGGGGATATAGGGATTTGGGTGTCTTTTATAAGAGCATGACATCTTCTTCAGGATGCTGCCCTCTTCTTCTTTCTTCAGTCTTCTTTTCTCCTGCCTTCTGGGACTGGTATCTTCTCCATCTTCTTCTTGTTGCCATCAGGTTTCTTGGGATCTTCTCCATCTTCTTCTTTAATTCAGAAATACACAACCTGTATTGGTTGATCTTGGCTTATTTTAGGGTTTCTCTTCTATTTATTCTTCCTCGTTGTGGGTTTGGTCATATTGTGTACTGCTTTGTTATTTACTATTTTACCTTCCTGGGTTATACCTTGAAAACCTTTGGTTATGAGACTGGTCTTGGATGACTCATCACTAGTAACTCCTTTTATTTTAACTTGTATTTTCTTTATAATAATGATTTCTTTCCACAGTTGCTATGAATTAATCTTTTTATATTAAACTTAGTGCTTTCTTCCAAATTTAAATATTATAACTTCATTATTCTAATGATCAATTGCCATTCAATATTATGCATACATCTGTCACGCTACAGATTGCTCTCCTCCAGAAGTAATTATTTCAGACATGTTTATGGATGAAATAATTTCTTATGATAATTTCATCATTTCTTATAATTAATTTTCTTCTCCATTTTATATCGACTTTTTTATAATTAGAGTTTAATTAATTTTATATATATAATTATTTGTTTTACTACTGATCCTTTTCGGATAGTTAGTGTCTTCTGAGATATATTATAATTGTAATACATTTTCTTTCTATATCAACTTCGTGTTGTATCCTTGGGATATTAATTCCCTAACATTCCCTATCACGTGGGCTGGGGCAGATCAGAGGGGCACTGTACGCTACTTCTCTGCTGGCCATACACCACTTCTATAAATTGAGTACAGGGGCATATCCATCCCTGCTCAAAAACATAATGCTGCTGGAATTATCTTCAGTCAGTCATCGAATAAATAAATAAAAAGTAGTCTCATTTTCGACTAATAAAAATATCTTTGGATTCTACACTTCGTAGTCTCTCAGATTATCTCACATTTTCTATCTTAATAAATCTTCATAATCATTATTATACTCATTACATGTATATTTTTTCAAAACTCTTAACTTGTCTGATATATTTAATTTAATTATGGTTGAAAACCTTTCTTTTAATAATTCTGGTTACTGTTTACAGTGTAACTCTCTTTCTTCTCCATCTGAATTCTCTTTATACTCTCTTCTGGTTATTCATAGTATTAGCATGGTCTTTATAAATAGTCTTTAGTATTCATTATTTGAATGGTCTTAATATATTATATTTAATTTTTTAACATTGTATCTTTACATTAGATATACAGGTTGTTACATTGACCATTTTATTTAAACATTTTGGTTCTTTCCTTTCTCTTAGAAAGTTATTAATCCGCCTTCGCATTCATTACCATTAATTCATTTATATCATATTTCATGTGGTATTTCTTCTCTTTGCATTTCATATAGGTCTTATTATTATCATTGGTTCAAAATCATCTTCTCCATATGTTTGGTATGAGTTGTTCTTCTTTGTTCTTAATTAATTGTTTTCATTATCGTTTCATAAGTAATTAGTCTCTTTGCTTCCAACTTTTTTCTTTTCTTGCATATTTCACTCTTTTTTGTTATTCTTCTCTACCCCTTCAAATGCTATTGTGAATGTCTAGCATTTATTCTGGATTAAAATTAATTCTTTTTTCTGAATTAATCACTTTATTTTCTTCTCAATTCAATCATAATTGACACATAATTATTTTTTGGAACTTGGTTAGTTTTAATATAAAATTCAAACTATTCTTTTTATTTAATTGAAAAATATTTCTCATAAATCCTTGTAATATGTTGATCTTATCTTGTTTCAAAGTTCTGACGTTCTATCAACATTCAAATTCTGTTTAATTCATTTATTCCCAGAATTGTTTCATTCAGTTTTGTTTATAGTACTGTGATTTTACTATTATTTCTGAATGTTTTGGTATTTCTCCAAATTCAAATTCTTCTTAATTATTTACCATAAAGTTTTCTCATAATTCAGTGGTAGTAAGCTGTGCTTACTTAATTTTAAATTTTTTAATATTAAGTTCAAAATTCTCTCTCTTTCTCTTTCTTCCATAAAGTTTTGTTCTAAATTATCAGGTTGTAGTAAGAAGTACTTACTCAATTTTAAATTTTTTATAATTAAATTCAAAATTCCTTTCTTCTTAATTCTCCAGAATGTTCTCAAAATATTAGGTTGTAAGATGTACTTACATTATTTTTGAATTTTTTTTTTTATAATAAAAATTCTAAATTCCTTCTTCTTATAATTCTCCAAAATGTTCTTCTCAAAATATTAGGTTGTAAGATGTACTTACATTATTTTAAAATTTTTTAAAATAAATTCTAAATTCCTTCTTCTTATAATTCTCCAGAATGTTCTTTTCAAAATATTAGGTTGTAAGATGTACTTACATTATTTCCGAATTTTTTAAAAATTAATTAAAAAATTCTTTTAATTCTCCAGAATGTTCTTCTCAAAATATTAGGTTGTAAGATGTACTTACATTATTTTTGAATTTCTAATATTAAAAATTCTAAATTCCTTCTTCTTATAATTCTCCAGAATGTTCTTTTCAAAATATTAGGTTGTAAGATGTACTTACATTATTTTAAAATTTTTATAATAAAATATATATAAATTCAAAATTCTAAAACTCACAACTCATTCTTCATAATATTTCTTCATAGAAGCTTGATTGTACACTCCTTTGATTTTTCCTGAAACGATTTCCTTCAACTCATATGTATTGTTATGCTTATCATTTACCACAACATATGGTTATATATTGTACTCTACACTGGACCATATTATTTATACTTTAATAAGTTGATCTCCACTTTTTCTTTTCTTTTATATACCCAGGAAGATGTACGATTTTCTTTATGTCGTTCCATTGCTAATGTTTTTATTGGTCATGTTCATTTTCTTACATAGTCTTCACTCATAAAACTCAGTTTTGTTTCTATGTTTATTCTTCGTATCATTTCCTTTCAATAATATTTATTTCGTCTCCTTCAACATTGTTTTTCGCCGTAGTCGGTTATCATGATCCGTCCCTTTTCTTGATGTTGTGTGGTATTTGTGTCAACCAGGGTCCATCATCTCAGTTGCTCTTATAAAATTTACCCTAGGGCGCGACACTCGGTTATTATTACTGTTATTGTTTTTATTACTAAATTTATCATGATAATAATTTCGGTTAGGTTGGTAAGGTTTGTCACCATTATTGTTGGGATATGGATTTCTCTGACTGTATGGGACGTTATTATGTTGGTATAAATTGTTTCTATTGTATGAATAGGGGTTGTTATCCCTAACGCCGTTAAAATTACTGCTAAACTGGTCATTACGCGGCGGGTTGTTAGGGCCGTCGTAATTACTGGGCTGGCTCCCTCTATCATCATATGGTATACACCAATACTTCTCTGGTCCATGTTTTGTGTTCCCTGACAAATATATGTGAGGATCTTCATCTGGGTTATCACTTATTATTTGTTTATCTGAAACACCATAAGCTGGTTTACCATCACATATCCACTCTGAAGAAATATATTTTAGTCTAACCGTACCCTGGAACTGTCCTAGATGGCACGTTAATGGAATACATTCTGGTGATTCATCTGTGTCATCATTACAGTCTGGTACGATATCACATTTCCATCTTTCTGAAATCCACTGTCCAGTCTTGCGCTGAAATTGATCTGGTTCACATGTTGTATTCTGTTTACCTCTGGTCCTTTCCCATTGGTAGACTACTGTCTTGTGGTAAATTATTTCTGAAATTACTTCGATTCTCCTTCTATAATTCCTGGAATTCATTATGTCTTTGTCATAGGTAATTGGGATATTATTGCCATCAATTAACCCATGATTCATCATCTCCAACTCTTCCTTAGTTTTTATCAAATTTCTTGGATACATTCTCCTTTTCCTTGGTTTAATATCTTCCTGGTTTCGGTTAGTTTCAATTTCAGGTACTACCATTACTAGTTCCTGCGTTTTGTCATTTATTGCTTCTTCTGGTTCTGGTTGACTATCTTCCTGCGTTTTATCATTTAGTACTTCTTCTGGTTCTGGTTGGCTATCATTTTTTATTTCTTCGGCCTTCTCCTTTCTTAATTCTTCCTTTTTTAATCTGTCCTCTCTTCTTTCTTTAATCCATTTTTGATGCTCCTCTTCCCTTTTTAATCTGTTCTCTCTTATCTCCTGATTTACCTCCCTTAACTCTTCTCTTAGAATTTGATTGTCCTCTCTCAATTCTTCCAATTTCTCCCCCATCTTTTCTTCCAACTTCCTGTTATCTTCTTTCAACTCTTCCTTCAATTGTCGGTTGTTCTTCTCTATCTTCTTCCTGGTTTCATCTATTTTCTGATTGGTCTTTTCAATTTTATTAATCAACTCTTCTTTAGTCGCTTTGAATTCTTCCTTGAACGATTGGTTGTCTTCCTTCAATTCTTCTAACTTCTTCCCCATCTCTTCTTCCAACTTCCTGTTGTTTTCTTCCATCTTCTTGCTGTTTTCTTCCATCTTCTCTTCCATCTTCTTATTGGTTTCATCAATCTTCTTACCCAGGGACTGGTTGTCTTCCTTCAATACTTCCATGTTCTTGTTCATCCCAGTCAACTCTTCTTTTGTGGATTGGTTATCCTTCTTCAATTCTTCTAACTTTTCTCCCATCCTCTCTTCCAGCTTCTTATTTGTTGTTTCGATCTTATTTCCTAAATCTTCTTTCAAGGACTGGTTATCTCCCTTCAACTCTTCCATGTTCTTGTTCACCCCACTTAATCCTTCTTTCAAAGACTGTGTGTCCTTCTTCCTATTCTCCTCCATTTTCTTGTTACTCTCCTCCATTTTGTCTTCCATCTTTTGTAGAAGTCTTTCCATGAATCTGTCCATTTTATCCTCTTCCGTTACTTTGGATTTTTCTACATGTCTTTCCTGGACATTTACTTCCTCTGTCTGTGTAGGCATCTCAGGTTGTTCCCCTGGTTGTTCATGTTGTTTGGACAACACTGGTGGCAACGAACTTTCCGCGTCTATTGGTGTTGCTTCCTTGTTGTCCATGTCAACTTCTATTTCTTTCTCGGCCTCCGCCGCCCGTTTCTTAGATGTTGCACGTCGTTGCATTTTCCCTTGAAATTCTCTGGCTTTGTAGCTGTTGCCTAGCTCCAACTAGTGATTGGGCAGAATGTATTGGCCTTCCAATCGCTAATTAAAGCCCCACGTTGGGCGCCAATTTGTAATAATACTAATTATAATAGAATGTGATGTGTTGATGATATGCTATTGTGGAGTATGTGACTCCGATGTAATCTAGTCCAATGTAATATGTTTAATTGGTGTGGCTCTCGACGTCTTACTGGCCTGAAACACTTCCTTAAGTTTCCCAGCTGGTCGAGTCCCAATGGTAATAAGACTGGTCGAGTAGCGTAAAGTTGATGAAGGAATATATATGCTCGGCTTCGCCGAAAGTTTCAAAACAAAATTTATTGTTTTGAAGGAAATTTAAAAAAAATTATGTTTATAAAAAAAAAAATTATTTTAATTTTATTAATTAATTAATTAGGATCAATTAATTAATATAGGGCTGTGAAGTTTTAAACAGTGTAATGCTCTTCTGAAAATTTTTATTAAAGTTTTAGTATATTTTAAATAAGCTATCACCACTCATAAGACTGTCTGTAAACCAATCGATACTTGTTTACCTTTTTATTTTTTAGGTTATCTTCACTTACGGGTGGTAAAGTTCTTGTAGATTATCAATTAGAATTATATTATTGGTAATTAATATTATTGAAGAAATAAAGAACTATTAAGTATTGAAAAGTATTAATGTTTTATTAAGTAACAGCAATATTGACTCTTATCGATTAGTATCGATTCTCAGGATATCGAAAAAAGTTACAAGTATATGTTATAAAAATTATATAGGGTTCTTTAAACAGCCAGTTATTACCAAAGTCAGAGAAATCGGGCTAATATTCAAAAAGTATAACGTTACAATCAAATTAATAGTTATTAATAAACACAGACATTGAATAATAAATTGTAAATATAATAATTGTTTTCACCAAACAGCTGTGCTGAACCAAGAAGAAGGCACTGAGATCGTCAAAGCAAATGGCCGCCGTCAAGTTGATCAAAATGTTGCTCGTTCCTGCTGCATTCCAAATAATGTATTTTGACGCAATATTCCTGTTCTTGTGTCTGCAAATCTCTTGTTATATGTTGTGTAGTGACTGGTGTAGTGATTCTGGGTTGTATTTAGTATGTCTGTGTAATTATAAGTCAAACACTTTCTCCGATTCTGTCACTACTTTGGTTTAATGTATTATACAGTTTTCTAGTGTTTTATGGTGTTTTTCGGAGTAGATTTATATTGTTCTGTGTTATGGAGTGTTACTTGATCGTTTCTGTTATAATATGATAGTTTCAGAAGTATTTTACAAGTCACTCGCGATTTCACAATAACTCACTATACACTCACTTTGTATGACGATTATAGGTTAGGTTATCCACGTTATCAAAAGTATGTCATGTTAACCGTTCAACTACCAATAATTAACTAACTGTTTCCTCTAGTTTCAATTAAACTCTTAGCCCATATAATATTATCCTTAACATTGTTCAAATATTTTTTCACATCCTGTATACATTTTTACATTTTCACTATATGAATGCCTAAACTTTGGTTATTTGTCAATTTTATTCACTAGATTTGATTTAAATTAATCTTTCAGTTCATTCTGGTTATTTTCAGATTAAATAATGCCATCTTATAGTGTTTTCTGTCCAAAAAATAGTAATTTTACTTTCAGTTTGGTATACAAACTGTTTGGAAGTCAAAACATTAAAATTTACTTCCTGTCATTATATAAATTCAGCCATTTTATCAGTTATATTTAATATTAATAATTCTATATTGTATTAAAAGGTTCCTATTCCCTTATTTTCTGGTAATTAATTGAATTAGTTGTATTCTGAAATATATGACTCCCATGTCTAAATTTCTGAGTTTAGTCATTTTTATTTTTATTCATAATTCTGAATATAATTTATTAAAATCTCTCTAAATGGTATGTGCAATATGGCATGATCTCAAGTTTATTTTGTCTAAACCCCTTTTGTTTATTTGCATTTAATTGAGCAATTTCTCTGTTTTGATGAAGTTTGGTTTCCATTCTTTTGGCCTATGATTTTTTAACAATTTTTCTTACAAAATAATTTACAAACAATATATGATGTGTGATACCCTCTCTGACTTTTACAAATAGTATTATAAATTAAACATGTTTTTAAATTACACAAAAACAATTAGTATTGGTTACAATACAAACAATAGTTAAAACAAATAAAGAATATTTTTTTTTTTAAATAAATGGTTGTCTTCAAGTCAGACATTTTGCAACACAATCCTTATTTCTAAACATGGAAATATGGCTTACAAAAAAGGTTTTTTACTAACTAACATCTTAATTACTCTCTACTATTTACAAGTGGTAACTATTTTTATAGTTCTGATGTTAGTTGTTTCAGACCCAAACAAATGGCCTTATATCTAAAACATTTTTAAACATTCTTTTACTATATACATAAAAACCTTATATTTATATTCTTATTTCTAACTATTATTATAAGTAGGATTCTACAGTTTTTATACTGTCTTTTACATTGTCTTTGGGGAATTGTACCCTGTCATTAACAAATAAATAGTATTAATTGTTCAAAAGGTATTATGAACTCTGTTTTCCTTTTTTCATGTAAAACAAAATGTTATTTTAAACAGATTCATGTCTTATGAACAACATATTGTCACAGTACACATTTTAAGTCATTGAAAAATGCATATTTCATTGCATCCAATGTTTGTGATTGCCAAGAATGAAACACAAGGTTCATTTTTTATAATACCCAAAACTATCACTGGTTCACTTTGCACTTATATATTATGTTAATGGTAAATGGTCGTATAGTCTTATCAACATAATAAATTGGTTAGCGTTTTTTCAATGGAGATTTGTTCCATGGGTACTATATTATTGTTTCATCTTAGTTCACAGGAAACTTTTACTTTATACACTCCTCTCTCTTAAATTTATATACATGTGGTGTTTATTTCGTTATACTTTTGTTTTTAGATATTTATTTTGGGGATATAGGGATTTGGGTGTCTTTTATAAGAGCATGACATCTTCTTCAGGATGCTGCCCTCTTCTTCTTTCTTCAGTCTTCTTTTCTCCTGCCTTCTGGGACTGGTATCTTCTCCATCTTCTTCTTGTTGCCATCAGGTTTCTTGGGATCTTCTCCATCTTCTTCTTTAATTCAGAAATACACAACCTGTATTGGTTGATCTTGGCTTATTTTAGGGTTTCTCTTCTATTTATTCTTCCTCGTTGTGGGTTTGGTCATATTGTGTACTGCTTTGTTATTTACTATTTTACCTTCCTGGGTTATACCTTGAAAACCTTTGGTTATGAGACTGGTCTTGGATGACTCATCACTAGTAACTCCTTTTATTT
This sequence comes from Magicicada septendecula, assembly GCA_034769895.1. NCBI lineage: Eukaryota > Metazoa > Arthropoda > Insecta > Hemiptera > Cicadidae > Magicicada > Magicicada septendecula. The sequence continues at coordinate 778,595,940 of CM068368.1, forward strand.
TAACTTGTATTTTCTTTATAATAATGATTTCTTTCCACAGTTGCTATGAATTAATCTTTTTATATTAAACTTAGTGCTTTCTTCCAAATTTAAATATTATAACTTCATTATTCTAATGATCAATTGCCATTCAATATTATGCATACATCTGTCACGCTACAGATTGCTCTCCTCCAGAAGTAATTATTTCAGACATGTTTATGGATGAAATAATTTCTTATGATAATTTCATCATTTCTTATAATTAATTTTCTTCTCCATTTTATATCGACTTTTTTATAATTAGAGTTTAATTAATTTTATATATATAATTATTTGTTTTACTACTGATCCTTTTCGGATAGTTAGTGTCTTCTGAGATATATTATAATTGTAATACATTTTCTTTCTATATCAACTTCGTGTTGTATCCTTGGGATATTAATTCCCTAACATTCCCTATCACGTGGGCTGGGGCAGATCAGAGGGGCACTGTACGCTACTTCTCTGCTGGCCATACACCACTTCTATAAATTGAGTACAGGGGCATATCCATCCCTGCTCAAAAACATAATGCTGCTGGAATTATCTTCAGTCAGTCATCGAATAAATAAATAAAAAGTAGTCTCATTTTCGACTAATAAAAATATCTTTGGATTCTCCACTTCGTAGTCTCTCAGATTATCTCACATTTTCTATCTTAATAAATCTTCATAATCATTATTATACTCATTACATATATATTTTTTCAAAACTCTTAACTTGTCTGATATATTTAATTTAATTATGGTTGAAAACCTTTCTTTTAATAATTCTGGTTACTGTTTACAGTGTAACTCTCTTTCTTCTCCATCTGAATTCTCTTTATACTCTCTTCTGGTTATTCATAGTATTAGCATGGTCTTTATAAATAGTCTTTAGTATTCATTATTTGAATGGTCTTAATATATTATATTTAATTTTTTAACATTGTATCTTTACATTAGATATACAGGTTGTTACATTGACCATTTTATTTAAACATTTTGGTTCTTTCCTTTCTCTTAGAAAGTTATTAATCCGCCTTCGCATTCATTACCATTAATTCATTTATATCATATTTCATGTGGTATTTCTTCTCTTTGCATTTCATATAGGTCTTATTATTATCATTGGTTCAAAATCATCTTCTCCATATGTTTGGTATGAGTTGTTCTTCTTTGTTCTTAATTAATTGTTTTCATTATCGTTTCATAAGTAATTAGTCTCTTTGCTTCCAACTTTTTTCTTTTCTTGCATATTTCACTCTTTTTTGTTATTCTTCTCTACCCCTTCAAATGCTATTGTGAATGTCTAGCATTTATTCTGGATTAAAATTAATTCTTTTTTCTGAATTAATCACTTTATTTTCTTCTCAATTCAATCATAATTGACACATAATTATTTTTTGGAACTTGGTTAGTTTTAATATAAAATTCAAACTATTCTTTTTATTTAATTGAAAAATATTTCTCATAAATCCTTGTAATATGTTGATCTTATCTTGTTTCAAAGTTCTGACGTTCTATCAACATTCAAATTCTGTTTAATTCATTTATTCCCAGAATTGTTTCATTCAGTTTTGTTTATAGTACTGTGATTTTACTATTATTTCTGAATGTTTTGGTATTTCTCCAAATTCAAATTCTTCTTAATTATTTACCATAAAGTTTTCTCATAATTCAGTGGTAGTAAGCTGTGCTTACTTAATTTTAAATTTTTTAATATTAAGTTCAAAATTCTCTCTCTTTCTCTTTCTTCCATAAAGTTTTGTTCTAAATTATCAGGTTGTAGTAAGAAGTACTTACTCAATTTTAAATTTTTTATAATTAAATTCAAAATTCCTTTCTTCTTAATTCTCCAGAATGTTCTCAAAATATTAGGTTGTAAGATGTACTTACATTATTTTTGAATTTTTTTTTTTATAATAAAAATTCTAAATTCCTTCTTCTTATAATTCTCCAAAATGTTCTTCTCAAAATATTAGGTTGTAAGATGTACTTACATTATTTTAAAATTTTTTAAAATAAATTCTAAATTCCTTCTTCTTATAATTCTCCAGAATGTTCTTTTCAAAATATTAGGTTGTAAGATGTACTTACATTATTTCCGAATTTTTTAAAAATTAATTAAAAAATTCTTTTAATTCTCCAGAATGTTCTTCTCAAAATATTAGGTTGTAAGATGTACTTACATTATTTTTGAATTTCTAATATTAAAAATTCTAAATTCCTTCTTCTTATAATTCTCCAGAATGTTCTTTTCAAAATATTAGGTTGTAAGATGTACTTACATTATTTTAAAATTTTTATAATAAAATATATATAAATTCAAAATTCTAAAACTCACAACTCATTCTTCATAATATTTCTTCATAGAAGCTTGATTGTACACTCCTTTGATTTTTCCTGAAACGATTTCCTTCAACTCATATGTATTGTTATGCTTATCATTTACCACAACATATGGTTATATATTGTACTCTACACTGGACCATATTATTTATACTTTAATAAGTTGATCTCCACTTTTTCTTTTCTTTTATATACCCAGGAAGATGTACGATTTTCTTTATGTCGTTCCATTGCTAATGTTTTTATTGGTCATGTTCATTTTCTTACATAGTCTTCACTCATAAAACTCAGTTTTGTTTCTATGTTTATTCTTCGTATCATTTCCTTTCAATGATATTTATTTCGTCTCCTTCAACATTGTTTTTCGCCGTAGTCGGTTATCATGATCCGTCCCTTTTCTTGATGTCGTGTGGTATTTGTGTCAACCAGGGTCCATCATCTCAGTTGCTCTTATAAAATTTACCCTAGGGCGCGACACTCGGTTATTATTACTGTTATTGTTTTTATTACTAAATTTATCATGATAATAATTTCGGTTAGGTTGGTAAGGTTTGTCACCATTATTGTTGGGATATGGATTTCTCTGACTGTATGGGACGTTATTATGTTGGTATAAATTGTTTCTATTGTATGAATAGGGGTTGTTATCCCTAACGCCGTTAAAATTACTGCTAAACTGGTCATTACGCGGCGGGTTGTTAGGGCCGTCGTAATTACTGGGCTGGCTCCCTCTATCATCATATGGTATACACCAATACTTCTCTGGTCCATGTTTTGTGTTCCCTGACAAATATATGTGAGGATCTTCATCTGGGTTATCACTTATTATTTGTTTATCTGAAACACCATAAGCTGGTTTACCATCACATATCCACTCTGAAGAAATATATTTTAGTCTAACCGTACCCTGGAACTGTCCTAGATGGCACGTTAATGGAATACATTCTGGTGATTCATCTGTGTCATCATTACAGTCTGGTACGATATCACATTTCCATCTTTCTGAAATCCACTGTCCAGTCTTGCGCTGAAATTGATCTGGTTCACATGTTGTATTCTGTTTACCTCTGGTCCTTTCCCATTGGTAGACTACTGTCTTGTGGTAAATTATTTCTGAAATTACTTCGATTCTCCTTCTATAATTCCTGGAATTCATTATGTCTTTGTCATAGGTAATTGGGATATTATTGCCATCAATTAACCCATGATTCATCATCTCCAACTCTTCCTTAGTTTTTATCAAATTTCTTGGATACATTCTCCTTTTCCTTGGTTTAATATCTTCCTGGTTTCGGTTAGTTTCAATTTCAGGTACTACCATTACTAGTTCCTGCGTTTTGTCATTTATTGCTTCTTCTGGTTCTGGTTGACTATCTTCCTGCGTTTTATCATTTAGTACTTCTTCTGGTTCTGGTTGGCTATCATTTTTTATTTCTTCGGCCTTCTCCTTTCTTAATTCTTCCTTTTTTAATCTGTCCTCTCTTCTTTCTTTAATCCATTTTTGATGCTCCTCTTCCCTTTTTAATCTGTTCTCTCTTATCTCCTGATTTACCTCCCTTAACTCTTCTCTTAGAATTTGATTGTCCTCTCTCAATTCTTCCAATTTCTCCCCCATCTTTTCTTCCAACTTCCTGTTATCTTCTTTCAAATCTTCCTTCAATTGTCGGTTGTTCTTCTCTATCTTCTTCCTGGTTTCATCTATTTTCTGATTGGTCTTTTCAATTTTATTAATCAACTCTTCTTTAGTCGCTTTGAATTCTTCCTTGAACGATTGGTTGTCTTCCTTCAATTCTTCTAACTTCTTCCCCATCTCTTCTTCCAACTTCCTGTTGTTTTCTTCCATCTTCTCTTCCATCTTCTTGCTGTTTTCTTCCATCTTCTTATTGGTTTCATCAATCTTCTTACCCAGGGACTGGTTGTCTTCCTTCAATACTTCCATGTTCTTGTTCATCCCAGTCAACTCTTCTTTTGTGGATTGGTTATCCTTCTTCAATTCTTCTAACTTTTCTCCCATCCTCTCTTCCAGCTTCTTATTTGTTGTTTCGATCTTATTTCCTAAATCTTCTTTCAAGGACTGGTTATCTCCCTTCAACTCTTCCATGTTCTTGTTCACCCCACTTAATCCTTCTTTCAAAGACTGTGTGTCCTTCTTCCTATTCTCCTCCATTTTCTTGTTACTCTCCTCCATTTTGTCTTCCATCTTTTGTAGAAGTCTTTCCATGAATCTGTCCATTTTATCCTCTTCCGTTACTTTGGATTTTTCTACATGTCTTTCCTGGACATTTACTTCCTCTGTCTGTGTAGGCATCTCAGGTTGTTCCCCTGGTTGTTCATGTTGTTTGGACAACACTGGTGGCAACGAACTTTCCGCGTCTATTGGTGTTGCTTCCTTGTTGTCCATGTCAACTTCTATTTCTTTCTCGGCCTCCGCCGCCCGTTTCTTAGATGTTGCACGTCGTTGCATTTTCCCTTGAAATTCTCTGGCTTTGTAGCTGTTGCCTAGCTCCAACTAGTGATTGGGCAGAATGTATTGGCCTTCCAATCGCTAATTAAAGCCCCACGTTGGGCGCCAATTTGTAATAATACTAATTATAATAGAATGTGATGTGTTGATGATATGCTATTGTGGAGTATGTGACTCCGATGTAATCTAGTCCAATGTAATATGTTTAATTGGTGTGGCTCTCGACGTCTTACTGGCCTGAAACACTTCCTTAAGTTTCCCAGCTGGTCGAGTCCCAATGGTAATAAGACTGGTCGAGTAGCGTAAAGTTGATGAAGGAATATATATGCTCGGCTTCGCCGAAAGTTTCAAAACAAAATTTATTGTTTTGAAGGAAATTTAAAAAAAATTATGTTTATAAAAAAAAAAATTATTTTAATTTTATTAATTAATTAATTAGGATCAATTAATTAATATAGGGCTGTGAAGTTTTAAACAGTGTAATGCTCTTCTGAAAATTTTTATTAAAGTTTTAGTATATTTTAAATAAGCTATCACCACTCATAAGACTGTCTGTAAACCAATCGATACTTGTTTACCTTTTTATTTTTTAGGTTATCTTCACTTACGGGTGGTAAAGTTCTTGTAGATTATCAATTAGAATTATATTATTGGTAATTAATATTATTGAAGAAATAAAGAACTATTAAGTATTGAAAAGTATTAATGTTTTATTAAGTAACAGCAATATTGACTCTTATCGATTAGTATCGATTCTCAGGATATCGAAAAAAGTTACAAGTATATGTTATAAAAATTATATAGGGTTCTTTAAACAGCCAGTTATTACCAAAGTCAGAGAAATCGGGCTAATATTCAAAAAGTATAACGTTACAATCAAATTAATAGTTATTAATAAACACAGACATTGAATAATAAATTGTAAATATAATAATTGTTTTCACCAAACAGCTGTGCTGAACCAAGAAGAAGGCACTGAGATCGTCAAAGCAAATGGCCGCCGTCAAGTTGATCAAAATGTTGCTCGTTCCTGCTGCATTCCAAATAATGTATTTTGACGCAATATTCCTGTTCTTGTGTCTGCAAATCTCTTGTTATATGTTGTGTAGTGACTGGTGTAGTGATTCTGGGTTGTATTTAGTATGTCTGTGTAATTATAAGTCAAACACTTTCTCCGATTCTGTCACTACTTTGGTTTAATGTATTATACAGTTTTCTAGTGTTTTATGGTGTTTTTCGGAGTAGATTTATATTGTTCTGTGTTATGGAGTGTTACTTGATCGTTTCTGTTATAATATGATAGTTTCAGAAGTATTTTACAAGTCACTCGCGATTTCACAATAACTCACTATACACTCACTTTGTATGACGATTATAGGTTAGGTTATCCACGTTATCAAAAGTATGTCATGTTAACCGTTCAACTACCAATAATTAACTAACTGTTTCCTCCAGTTTCAATTAAACTCTTAGCCCATATAATATTATCCTTAACATTGTTCAAATATTTTTTCACATCCTGTATACATTTTTACATTTTCACTATATGAATGCCTAAACTTTGGTTATTTGTCAATTTTATTCACTAGATTTGATTTAAATTAATCTTTCAGTTCATTCTGGTTATTTTCAGATTAAATAATGCCATCTTATAGTGTTTTCTGTCCAAAAAATAGTAATTTTACTTTCAGTTTGGTATACAAACTGTTTGGAAGTCAAAACATTAAAATTTACTTCCTGTCATTATATAAATTCAGCCATTTTATCAGTTATATTTAATATTAATAATTCTATATTGTATTAAAAGGTTCCTATTCCCTTATTTTCTGGTAATTAATTGAATTAGTTGTATTCTGAAATATATGACTCCCATGTCTAAATTTCTGAGTTTAGTCATTTTTATTTTTATTCATAATTCTGAATATAATTTATTAAAATCTCTCTAAATGGTATGTGCAATTATATGGCATGATCTCAAGTTTATTTTGTCTAAACCCCTTTTGTTTATTTGCATTTAATTGAGCAATTTCTCTGTTTTGATGAAGTTTGGTTTCCATTCTTTTGGCCTATGATTTTTTAACAATTTTTCTTACAAAATAATTTACAAACAATATATGATGTGTGATACCCTCTCTGACTTTTACAAATAGTATTATAAATTAAACATGTTTTTAAATTACACAAAAACAATTAGTATTGGTTACAATACAAACAATAGTTAAAACAAATAAAGAATATTTTTTTTTTTAAATAAATGGTTGTCTTCAAGTCAGACATTTTGCAACACAATCCTTATTTCTAAACATGGAAATATGGCTTACAAAAAAGGTTTTTTACTAACTAACATCTTAATTACTCTCTACTATTTACAAGTGGTAACTATTTTTATAGTTCTGATGTTAGTTGTTTCAGACCCAAACAAATGGCCTTATATCTAAAACATTTTTAAACATTCTTTTACTATATACATAAAAACCTTATATTTATATTCTTATTTCTAACTATTATTATAAGTAGGATTCTACAGTTTTTATACTGTCTTTTACATTGTCTTTGGGGAATTGTACCCTGTCATTAACAAATAAATAGTATTAATTGTTCAAAAGGTATTATGAACTCTGTTTTCCTTTTTTCATGTAAAACAAAATGTTATTTTAAACAGATTCATGTCTTATGAACAACATATTGTCACAGTACACATTTTAAGTCATTGAAAAATGCATATTTCATTGCATCCAATGTTTGTGATTGCCAAGAATGAAACACAAGGTTCATTTTTTATAATACCCAAAACTATCACTGGTTCACTTTGCACTTATATATTATGTTAATGGTAAATGGTCGTATAGTCTTATCAACATAATAAATTGGTTAGCGTTTTTTCAATGGAGATTTGTTCCATGGGTACTATATTATTGTTTCATCTTAGTTCACAGGAAACTTTTACTTTATACACTCCTCTCTCTTAAATTTATATACATGTGGTTTTTATTTCGTTATACTTTTGTTTTTAGATATTTATTTTGGGGATATAGGGATTTGGGTGTCTTTTATAAGAGCATGACATCTTCTTCAGGATGCTGCCCTCTTCTTCTTTCTTCAGTCTTCTTTTCTCCTGCCTTCTGGGACTGGTATCTTCTCCATCTTCTTCTTGTTGCCATCAGGTTTCTTGGGATCTTCTCCATCTTCTTCTTTAATTCAGAAATACACAACCTGTATTGGTTGATCTTGGCTTATTTTAGGGTTTCTCTTCTATTTATTCTTCCTCGTTGTGGGTTTGGTCATATTGTGTACTGCTTTGTTATTTACTATTTTACCTTCCTGGGTTATACCTTGAAAACCTTTGGTTATGAGACTGGTCTTGGATGACTCATCACTAGTAACTCCTTTTATTTTAACTTGTATTTTCTTTATAATAATGATTTCTTTCCACAGTTGCTATGAATTAATCTTTTTATATTAAACTTAGTGCTTTCTTCCAAATTTAAATATTATAACTTCATTATTCTAATGATCAATTGCCATTCAATATTATGCATACATCTGTCACGCTACAGATTGCTCTCCTCCAGAAGTAATTATTTCAGACATGTTTATGGATGAAATAATTTCTTATGATAATTTCATCATTTCTTATAATTAATTTTCTTCTCCATTTTATATCGACTTTTTTATAATTAGAGTTTAATTAATTTTATATATATAATTATTTGTTTTACTACTGATCCTTTTCGGATAGTTAGTGTCTTCTGAGATATATTATAATTGTAATACATTTTCTTTCTATATCAACTTCGTGTTGTATCCTTGGGATATTAATTCCCTAACATTCCCTATCACGTGGGCTGGGGCAGATCAGAGGGGCACTGTACGCTACTTCTCTGCTGGCCATACACCACTTCTATAAATTGAGTACAGGGGCATATCCATCCCTGCTCAAAAACATAATGCTGCTGGAATTATCTTCAGTCAGTCATCGAATAAATAAATAAAAAGTAGTCTCATTTTCGACTAATAAAAATATCTTTGGATTCTCCACTTCGTAGTCTCTCAGATTATCTCACATTTTCTATCTTAATAAATCTTCATAATCATTATTATACTCATTACATATATATTTTTTCAAAACTCTTAACTTGTCTGATATATTTAATTTAATTATGGTTGAAAACCTTTCTTTTAATAATTCTGGTTACTGTTTACAGTGTAACTCTCTTTCTTCTCCATCTGAATTCTCTTTATACTCTCTTCTGGTTATTCATAGTATTAGCATGGTCTTTATAAATAGTCTTTAGTATTCATTATTTGAATGGTCTTAATATATTATATTTAATTTTTTAACATTGTATCTTTACATTAGATATACAGGTTGTTACATTGACCATTTTATTTAAACATTTTGGTTCTTTCCTTTCTCTTAGAAAGTTATTAATCCGCCTTCGCATTCATTACCATTAATTCATTTATATCATATTTCATGTGGTATTTCTTCTCTTTGCATTTCATATAGGTCTTATTATTATCATTGGTTCAAAATCATCTTCTCCATATGTTTGGTATGAGTTGTTCTTCTTTGTTCTTAATTAATTGTTTTCATTATCGTTTCATAAGTAATTAGTCTCTTTGCTTCCAACTTTTTTCTTTTCTTGCATATTTCACTCTTTTTTGTTATTCTTCTCTACCCCTTCAAATGCTATTGTGAATGTCTAGCATTTATTCTGGATTAAAATTAATTCTTTTTTCTGAATTAATCACTTTATTTTCTTCTCAATTCAATCATAATTGACACATAATTATTTTTTGGAACTTGGTTAGTTTTAATATAAAATTCAAACTATTCTTTTTATTTAATTGAAAAATATTTCTCATAAATCCTTGTAATATGTTGATCTTATCTTGTTTCAAAGTTCTGACGTTCTATCAACATTCAAATTCTGTTTAATTCATTTATTCCCAGAATTGTTTCATTCAGTTTTGTTTATAGTACTGTGATTTTACTATTATTTCTGAATGTTTTGGTATTTCTCCAAATTCAAATTCTTCTTAATTATTTACCATAAAGTTTTCTCATAATTCAGTGGTAGTAAGCTGTGCTTACTTAATTTTAAATTTTTTAATATTAAGTTCAAAATTCTCTCTCTTTCTCTTTCTTCCATAAAGTTTTGTTCTAAATTATCAGGTTGTAGTAAGAAGTACTTACTCAATTTTAAATTTTTTATAATTAAATTCAAAATTCCTTTCTTCTTAATTCTCCAGAATGTTCTCAAAATATTAGGTTGTAAGATGTACTTACATTATTTTTGAATTTTTTTTTTTATAATAAAAATTCTAAATTCCTTCTTCTTATAATTCTCCAAAATGTTCTTCTCAAAATATTAGGTTGTAAGATGTACTTACATTATTTTAAAATTTTTTAAAATAAATTCTAAATTCCTTCTTCTTATAATTCTCCAGAATGTTCTTTTCAAAATATTAGGTTGTAAGATGTACTTACATTATTTCCGAATTTTTTAAAAATTAATTAAAAAATTCTTTTAATTCTCCAGAATGTTATTCTCAAAATATTAGGTTGTAAGATGTACTTACATTATTTTTGAATTTCTAATATTAAAAATTCTAAATTCCTTCTTCTTATAATTCTCCAGAATGTTCTTTTCAAAATATTAGGTTGTAAGATGTACTTACATTATTTTAAAATTTTTATAATAAAATATATATAAATTCAAAATTCTAAAACTCACAACTCATTCTTCATAATATTTCTTCATAGAAGCTTGATTGTACACTCCTTTGATTTTTCCTGAAACGATTTCCTTCAACTCATATGTATTGTTATGCTTATCATTTACCACAACATATGGTTATATATTGTACTCTACACTGGACCATATTATTTATACTTTAATAAGTTGATCTCCACTTTTTCTTTTCTTTTATATACCCAGGAAGATGTACGATTTTCTTTATGTCGTTCCATTGCTAATGTTTTTATTGGTCATGTTCATTTTCTTACATAGTCTTCACTCATAAAACTCAGTTTTGTTTCTATGTTTATTCTTCGTATCATTTCCTTTCAATGATATTTATTTCGTCTCCTTCAACATTGTTTTTCGCCGTAGTCGGTTATCATGATCCGTCCCTTTTCTTGATGTCGTGTGGTATTTGTGTCAACCAGGGTCCATCATCTCAGTTGCTCTTATAAAATTTACCCTAGGGCGCGACACTCGGTTATTATTACTGTTATTGTTTTTATTACTAAATTTATCATGATAATAATTTCGGTTAGGTTGGTAAGGTTTGTCACCATTATTGTTGGGATATGGATTTCTCTGACTGTATGGGACGTTATTATGTTGGTATAAATTGTTTCTATTGTATGAATAGGGGTTGTTATCCCTAACGCCGTTAAAATTACTGCTAAACTGGTCATTACGCGGCGGGTTGTTAGGGCCGTCGTAATTACTGGGCTGGCTCCCTCTATCATCATATGGTATACACCAATACTTCTCTGGTCCATGTTTTGTGTTCCCTGACAAATATATGTGAGGATCTTCATCTGGGTTATCACTTATTATTTGTTTATCTGAAACACCATAAGCTGGTTTACCATCACATATCCACTCTGAAGAAATATATTTTAGTCTAACCGTACCCTGGAACTGTCCTAGATGGCACGTTAATGGAATACATTCTGGTGATTCATCTGTGTCATCATTACAGTCTGGTACGATATCACATTTCCATCTTTCTGAAATCCACTGTCCAGTCTTGCGCTGAAATTGATCTGGTTCACATGTTGTATTCTGTTTACCTCTGGTCCTTTCCCATTGGTAGACTACTGTCTTGTGGTAAATTATTTCTGAAATTACTTCGATTCTCCTTCTATAATTCCTGGAATTCATTATGTCTTTGTCATAGGTAATTGGGATATTATTGCCATCAATTAACCCATGATTCATCATCTCCAACTCTTCCTTAGTTTTTATCAAATTTCTTGGATACATTCTCCTTTTCCTTGGTTTAATATCTTCCTGGTTTCGGTTAGTTTCAATTTCAGGTACTACCATTACTAGTTCCTGCGTTTTGTCATTTATTGCTTCTTCTGGTTCTGGTTGACTATCTTCCTGCGTTTTATCATTTAGTACTTCTTCTGGTTCTGGTTGGCTATCATTTTTTATTTCTTCGGCCTTCTCCTTTCTTAATTCTTCCTTTTTTAATCTGTCCTCTCTTCTTTCTTTAATCCATTTTTGATGCTCCTCTTCCCTTTTTAATCTGTTCTCTCTTATCTCCTGATTTACCTCCCTTAACTCTTCTCTTAGAATTTGATTGTCCTCTCTCAATTCTTCCAATTTCTCCCCCATCTTTTCTTCCAACTTCCTGTTATCTTCTTTCAACTCTTCCTTCAATTGTCGGTTGTTCTTCTCTATCTTCTTCCTGGTTTCATCTATTTTCTGATTGGTCTTTTCAATTTTATTAATCAACTCTTCTTTAGTCGCTTTGAATTCTTCCTTGAACGATTGGTTGTCTTCCTTCAATTCTTCTAACTTCTTCCCCATCTCTTCTTCCAACTTCCTGTTGTTTTCTTCCATCTTCTCTTCCATCTTCTTGCTGTTTTCTTCCATCTTCTCTTCCATCTTCTTATTGGTTTCATCAATCTTCTTACCCAGGGACTGGTTGTCTTCCTTCAATACTTCCATGTTCTTGTTCATCCCAGTCAACTCTTCTTTTGTGGATTGGTTATCCTTCTTCAATTCTTCTAACTTTTCTCCCATCCTCTCTTCCAGCTTCTTATTTGTTGTTTCGATCTTATTTCCTAAATCTTCTTTCAAGGACTGGTTATCTCCCTTCAACTCTTCCATGTTCTTGTTCACCCCACTTAATCCTTCTTTCAAAGACTGTGTGTCCTTCTTCCTATTCTCCTCCATTTTCTTGTTACTCTCCTCCATTTTGTCTTCCATCTTTTGTAGAAGTCTTTCCATGAATCTGTCCATTTTATCCTCTTCCGTTACTTTGGATTTTTCTACATGTCTTTCCTGGACATTTACTTCCTCTGTCTGTGTAGGCATCTCAGGTTGTTCCCCTGGTTGTTCATGTTGTTTGGACAACACTGGTGGCAACGAACTTTCCGCGTCTATTGGTGTTGCTTCCTTGTTGTCCATGTCAACTTCTATTTCTTTCTCGGCCTCCGCCGCCCGTTTCTTAGATGTTGCACGTCGTTGCATTTTCCCTTGAAATTCTCTGGCTTTGTAGCTGTTGCCTAGCTCCAACTAGTGATTGGGCAGAATGTATTGGCCTTCCAATCGCTAATTAAAGCCCCACGTTGGGCGCCAATTTGTAATAATACTAATTATAATAGAATGTGATGTGTTGATGATATGCTATTGTGGAGTATGTGACTCCGATGTAATCTAGTCCAATGTAATATGTTTAATTGGTGTGGCTCTCGACGTCTTACTGGCCTGAAACACTTCCTTAAGTTTCCCAGCTGGTCGAGTCCCAATGGTAGCAAGACTGGTCGAGTAGCGTAAAGTTGATGAAGGAATATATATGCTCGGCTTCGCCGAAAGTTTCAAAACAAAATTTATTGTTTTGAAGGAAATTTAAAAAAAATTATGTTTATAAAAAAAAAAATTATTTTAATTTTATTAATTAATTAATTAGGATCAATTAATTAATATAGGGCTGTGAAGTTTTAAACAGTGTAATGCTCTTCTGAAAATTTTTATTAAAGTTTTAGTATATTTTAAATAAGCTATCACCACTCATAAGACTGTCTGTAAACCAATCGATACTTGTTTACCTTTTTATTTTTTAGGTTATCTTCACTTACGGGTGGTAAAGTTCTTGTAGATTATCAATTAGAATTATATTATTGGTAATTAATATTATTGAAGAAATAAAGAACTATTAAGTATTGAAAAGTATTAATGTTTTATTAAGTAACAGCAATATTGACTCTTATCGATTAGTATCGATTCTCAGGATATCGAAAAAAGTTACAAGTATATGTTATAAAAATTATATAGGGTTCTTTAAACAGCCAGTTATTACCAAAGTCAGAGAAATCGGGCTAATATTCAAAAAGTATAACGTTACAATCAAATTAATAGTTATTAATAAACACAGACATTGAATAATAAATTGTAAATATAATAATTGTTTTCACCAAACAGCTGTGCTGAACCAAGAAGAAGGCACTGAGATCGTCAAAGCAAATGGCCGCCGTCAAGTTGATCAAAATGTTGCTCGTTCCTGCTGCATTCCAAATAATGTATTTTGACGCAATATTCCTGTTCTTGTGTCTGCAAATCTCTTGTTATATGTTGTGTAGTGACTGGTGTAGTGATTCTGGGTTGTATTTAGTATGTCTGTGTAATTATAAGTCAAACACTTTCTCCGATTCTGTCACTACTTTGGTTTAATGTATTATACAGTTTTCTAGTGTTTTATGGTGTTTTTCGGAGTAGATTTATATTGTTCTGTGTTATGGAGTGTTACTTGATCGTTTCTGTTATATTATGATAGTTTCAGAAGTATTTTACAAGTCACTCGCGATTTCACAATAACTCACTATACACTCACTTTGTATGACGATTATAGGTTAGGTTATCCACGTTATCAAAAGTATGTCATGTTAACCGTTCAACTACCAATAATTAACTAACTGTTTCCTCCAGTTTCAATTAAACTCTTAGCCCATATAATATTATCCTTAACATTGTTCAAATATTTTTTCACATCCTGTATACATTTTTACATTTTCACTATATGAATGCCTAAACTTTGGTTATTTGTCAATTTTATTCACTAGATTTGATTTAAATTAATCTTTCAGTTCATTCTGGTTATTTTCAGATTAAATAATGCCATCTTATAGTGTTTTCTGTCCAAAAAATAGTAATTTTACTTTCAGTTTGGTATACAAACTGTTTGGAAGTCAAAACATTAAAATTTACTTCCTGTCATTATATAAATTCAGCCATTTTATCAGTTATATTTAATATTAATAATTCTATATTGTATTAAAAGGTTCCTATTCCCTTATTTTCTGGTAATTAATTGAATTAGTTGTATTCTGAAATATATGACTCCCATGTCTAAATTTCTGAGTTTAGTCATTTTTATTTTTATTCATAATTCTGAATATAATTTATTAAAATCTCTCTAAATGGTATGTGCAATTATATGGCATGATCTCAAGTTTATTTTGTCTAAACCCCTTTTGTTTATTTGCATTTAATTGAGCAATTTCTCTGTTTTGATGAAGTTTGGTTTCCATTCTTTTGGCCTATGATTTTTTAACAATTTTTCTTACAAAATAATTTACAAACAATATATGATGTGTGATACCCTCTCTGACTTTTACAAATAGTATTATAAATTAAACATGTTTTTAAATTACACAAAAACAATTAGTATTGGTTACAATACAAACAATAGTTAAAACAAATAAAGAATTTTTTTTTTTTTAAATAAATGGTTGTCTTCAAGTCAGACATTTTGCAACACAATCCTTATTTCTAAACATGGAAATATGGCTTACAAAAAAGGTTTTTTACTAACTAACATCTTAATTACTCTCTACTATTTACAAGTGGTAACTATTTTTATAGTTCTGATGTTAGTTGTTTCAGACCCAAACAAATGGCCTTATATCTAAAACATTTTTAAACATTCTTTTACTATATACATAAAAACCTTATATTTATATTCTTATTTCTAACTATTATTATAAGTAGGATTCTACAGTTTTTATACTGTCTTTTACATTGTCTTTGGGGAATTGTACCCTGTCATTAACAAATAAATAGTATTAATTGTTCAAAAGGTATTATGAACTCTGTTTTCCTTTTTTCATGTAAAACAAAATGTTATTTTAAACAGATTCATGTCTTATGAACAACATATTGTCACAGTACACATTTTAAGTCATTGAAAAATGCATATTTCATTGCATCCAATGTTTGTGATTGCCAAGAATGAAACACAAGGTTCATTTTTTATAATACCCAAAACTATCACTGGTTCACTTTGCACTTATATATTATGTTAATGGTAAATGGTCGTATAGTCTTATCAACATAATAAATTGGTTAGCGTTTTTTCAATGGAGATTTGTTCCATGGGTACTATATTATTGTTTCATCTTAGTTCACAGGAAACTTTTACTTTATACACTCCTCTCTCTTAAATTTATATACATGTGGTTTTTATTTCGTTATACTTTTGTTTTTAGATATTTATTTTGGGGATATAGGGATTTGGGTGTCTTTTATAAGAGCATGACATCTTCTTCAGGATGCTGCCCTCTTCTTCTTTCTTCAGTCTTCTTTTCTCCTGCCTTCTGGGACTGGTATCTTCTCCATCTTCTTCTTGTTGCCATCAGGTTTCTTGGGATCTTCTCCATCTTCTTCTTTAATTCAGAAATACACAACCTGTATTGGTTGATCTTGGCTTATTTTAGGGTTTCTCTTCTATTTATTCTTCCTCGTTGTGGGTTTGGTCATATTGTGTACTGCTTTGTTATTTACTATTTTACCTTCCTGGGTTATACCTTGAAAACCTTTGGTTATGAGACTGGTCTTGGATGACTCATCACTAGTAACTCCTTTTATTTTAACTTGTATTTTCTTTATAATAATGATTTCTTTCCACAGTTGCTATGAATTAATCTTTTTATATTAAACTTAGTGCTTTCTTCCAAATTTAAATATTATAACTTCATTATTCTAATGATCAATTGCCATTCAATATTATGCATACATCTGTCACGCTACAGATTGCTCTCCTCCAGAAGTAATTATTTCAGACATGTTTATGGATGAAATAATTTCTTATGATAATTTCATCATTTCTTATAATTAATTTTCTTCTCCATTTTATATCGACTTTTTTATAATTAGAGTTTAATTAATTTTATATATATAATTATTTGTTTTACTACTGATCCTTTTCGGATAGTTAGTGTCTTCTGAGATATATTATAATTGTAATACATTTTCTTTCTATATCAACTTCGTGTTGTATCCTTGGGATATTAATTCCCTAACATTCCCTATCACGTGGGCTGGGGCAGATCAGAGGGGCACTGTACGCTACTTCTCTGCTGGCCATACACCACTTCTATAAATTGAGTACAGGGGCATATCCATCCCTGCTCAAAAACATAATGCTGCTGGAATTATCTTCAGTCAGTCATCGAATAAATAAATAAAAAGTAGTCTCATTTTCGACTAATAAAAATATCTTTGGATTCTCCACTTCGTAGTCTCTCAGATTATCTCATATTTTCTATCTTAATAAATCTTCATAATCATTATTATACTCATTACATATATATTTTTTCAAAACTCTTAACTTGTCTGATATATTTAATTTAATTATGGTTGAAAACCTTTCTTTTAATAATTCTGGTTACTGTTTACAGTGTAACTCTCTTTCTTCTCCATCTGAATTCTCTTTATACTCTCTTCTGGTTATTCATAGTATTAGCATGGTCTTTATAAATAGTCTTTAGTATTCATTATTTGAATGGTCTTAATATATTATATTTAATTTTTTAACATTGTATCTTTACATTAGATATACAGGTTGTTACATTGACCATTTTATTTAAACATTTTGGTTCTTTCCTTTCTCTTAGAAAGTTATTAATCCGCCTTCGCATTCATTACCATTAATTCATTTATATCATATTTCATGTGGTATTTCTTCTCTTTGCATTTCATATAGGTCTTATTATTATCATTGGTTCAAAATCATCTTCTCCATATGTTTGGTATGAGTTGTTCTTCTTTGTTCTTAATTAATTGTTTTCATTATCGTTTCATAAGTAATTAGTCTCTTTGCTTCCAACTTTTTTCTTTTCTTGCATATTTCACTCTTTTTTGTTATTCTTCTCTACCCCTTCAAATGCTATTGTGAATGTCTAGCATTTATTCTGGATTAAAATTAATTCTTTTTTCTGAATTAATCACTTTATTTTCTTCTCAATTCAATCATAATTGACACATAATTATTTTTTGGAACTTGGTTAGTTTTAATATAAAATTCAAACTATTCTTTTTATTTAATTGAAAAATATTTCTCATAAATCCTTGTAATATGTTGATCTTATCTTGTTTCAAAGTTCTGACGTTCTATCAACATTCAAATTCTGTTTAATTCATTTATTCCCAGAATTGTTTCATTCAGTTTTGTTTATAGTACTGTGATTTTACTATTATTTCTGAATGTTTTGGTATTTCTCCAAATTCAAATTCTTCTTAATTATTTACCATAAAGTTTTCTCATAATTCAGTGGTAGTAAGCTGTGCTTACTTAATTTTAAATTTTTTAATATTAAGTTCAAAATTCTCTCTCTTTCTCTTTCTTCCATAAAGTTTTGTTCTAAATTATCAGGTTGTAGTAAGAAGTACTTACTCAATTTTAAATTTTTTATAATTAAATTCAAAATTCCTTTCTTCTTAATTCTCCAGAATGTTCTCAAAATATTAGGTTGTAAGATGTACTTACATTATTTTTGAATTTTTTTTTTTATAATAAAAATTCTAAATTCCTTCTTCTTATAATTCTCCAAAATGTTCTTCTCAAAATATTAGGTTGTAAGATGTACTTACATTATTTTAAAATTTTTAAAATAAATTCTAAATTCCTTCTTCTTATAATTCTCCAGAATGTTCTTTTCAAAATATTAGGTTGTAAGATGTACTTACATTATTTCCGAATTTTTTAAAAATTAATTAAAAAATTCTTTTAATTCTCCAGAATGTTCTTCTCAAAATATTAGGTTGTAAGATGTACTTACATTATTTTTGAATTTCTAATATTAAAAATTCTAAATTCCTTCTTCTTATAATTCTCCAGAATGTTCTTTTCAAATATTAGGTTGTAAGATGTACTTACATTATTTTAAAATTTTTATAATAAAATATATATAAATTCAAAATTCTAAAACTCACAACTCATTCTTCATAATATTTCTTCATAGAAGCTTGATTGTACACTCTTTGATTTTTCCTGAAACGATTTCCTTCAACTCATATGTATTGTTATGCTTATCATTTACCACAACATATGGTTATATATTGTACTCTACACTGGACATATTATTTATACTTTAATAAGTTGATCTCCACTTTTTCTTTCTTTTATATACCCAGGAAGATGTACGATTTTCTTTATGTCGTTCCATGCTAATGTTTTTATTGGTCATGTTCATTTTCTTACATAGTCTTCACTCATAAAACTCAGTTTTGTTTCTATGTTTATTCTTCGTATCATTTCCTTTCAATGATATTTATTTCGTCTCCTTCAACATTGTTTTTCGCCGTAGTCGGTTATCATGATCCGTCCCTTTTCTTGATGTCGTGTGGTATTTGTGTCAACCAGGGTCCATCATCTCAGTTGCTCTTATAAAATTTACCCTAGGGCGCGACACTCGGTTATTATTACTGTTATTGTTTTTATTACTAAATTTATCATGATAATAATTTCGGTTAGGTTGGTAAGGTTTGTCACCATTATTGTTGGGATATGGATTTCTCTGACTGTATGGGACGTTATTATGTTGGTATAAATTGTTTCTATTGTATGAATAGGGGTTGTTATCCCTAACGCCGTTAAAATTACTGCTAAACTGGTCATTACGCGGCGGGTTGTTAGGGCCGTCGTAATTACTGGGCTGGCTCCCTCTATCATCATAT